>JAGIQG010000001.1:79171829-80619165 GCA_024679065.1 Sphyrna mokarran | reverse complement strand
GCAGGAGGTGCAACGTACTACCTGCACTGCCATCACTGTTACTTTAATTTCCAGGAGAGAAAAAAAAACTTCTCACACACTTTTATTATTAGGTTAGATAGGGAGGAACAAAGCCATGAAGGGATTTCAACACAAGGACAAGAATTTTAAATTGGAAGCAGTATGTTTTTGAAATCAATGTAAGTCAGAAATAAAGGAGCGATAAGTGAATGGTCTTTGATAAAAGATAAGAAATGAGCAGCAGAGCTTTGGATGAGCTTTCCTTTTATGAAGAGTGAAAAGCCAGTTAAGATAGGATTGCAACAGCAGAGTTTGGGGATGATAAGCACATGAATGAGGGTTAAGGCAGTGGTCGAGTTGGGTGATGCTATGGAAGTAGGATTAGGATATCTTTTGATGCAAAGGATAGAGACACAAAAACTCAGCTGGGAATTGGTGGGGGTTCAGATAATGCACTGCAGATGTGAACAGTCTGATTCGACCTGAGATAGGTACGAGGAAGGAAGATGGAATAGTTGCAAAAATGGCAAAGACCAAAGACGATGATATCATTCTTACCAACTGGAAATAATTATGACTCATCCAATACTAGAAATCAGCTAAGAGGTTTGACAACAATTATATTGAGGTCACAAGAGCTGATGAAGAAATAAGAGCTGGAAAAGGAGGTGTCAAAGAATAAATCCTAAGGAAATGTCAGCGATAACCTCAGGAATGCAAAGATAAACCATTCACTGTCATGACAGGAGCAGAAACCTGCTCAAGTTTTTCAACCATTGAACAGTAGGAAAGAAAGACATGAATTTGGGAATGAACAACAATTCAAGAACTTTGGGGCAAAAAAAGTTAAAGATGGGGCAGTGACTGACAAGAACAGAATCAACTGTTTTACATAGAACATAACAGCACAGTATAGGTCCTTTGGCTCTCAATGTTGTGCCAAGCTATGTCCAATCCCAAAATTAAGCTATACCCTCTCTATAATTCTGGAGCACTCCATGTGTCTATCCAATAACCGCTTGCAAGTTCCCAAAGTGTCAGATTCCACTATCACAGCAGGCAGCCTATTCCACACCCCAACCGCTCTGAGTAAAGAATCTACCTCCGACATTCCTCCTTTGTCTCCCACCATGAACCTCAGTAACACCTACATCCACCTGAGGAAATATGTCCACTCCATCAATCCCTCTCATCATCTTATAAACTCTATTAAGTTCCCTCTCATCCTCCTCCACTCCAAAGAGAAAAGTCCCAGCTCCCTCAACCTTTCCTCATAAGATCTACCCTCCAATCCAGGCAGCATCTTTGTAAATCTCTGCACTCTCTCCAATGCCTTCACACCTTATAATGAGGTGACCAAAACCCAACACAACATTCCAAATGCGGTCTCACCAAATCTGGTATAGTTGCAGCATAACCCCACAGCTCTTCAACTCAAGCTCCCTGTTAATAAACACTAACACACTATAAGCCTTCTTCACGGCTCTATCCACTTGAGTGGCAACTTTCAGAGATCTGTGGATATGAACCCAAAGATCTGTTTCTCCACATTCTTCAGAACCCTGCCATTGACCCTGCCATTGTCCCTGTAGGACAATTAAGTTTGTCCTACCAAAATTAATCACCTCACATTCATCAGAGTTAAACTCCAACTGCCATTTTTCAGCCCAATTCTGCATCCTATCAATGTCTCTTGGCAGCCTGCAAGAGCCCTTCACCTCATCCACTATTCCACCAATTTTGGTATCGTCAGCAAATTTACTAACCCACCCTTCAGCCCCTTCTTCCAAGTCATTGATAAAAATCACAAATAGCAGAGGAGGCAGCACTGACCCCTGTGGTACACCATTGGTAACTTGCCTCCAGTCTGAAAGTTTTCCCTCCACCACCACTCTCTGTCTTCTATGATACAGCCAGTTACTTATCCAATTGGCCAAATTTCCTTCTATCCCACACCTTATCTTCTTCATGAGCCTACCATGCAGAACCTTATCAAAGGCCTTACTAAAATCCATTAATACGACATCAACAACCTACCTTCGTCCACACACTTAGTTACCTCCTCAAAGAATGCAATCAAATTTGAGAGGCAGGACTTATCCCTCACGAAGCCATGCTGACTATCCCAGATTAAACTCTATTTTTCCAAATGGTCATAAATTCTATCTCTCAGTACCCTTTCCGTTAACTTTTCGACGACCGAAGTAAGACTAACTGGTTTTCTGTGAGTTTAGGTTCCTAATATCCATAGGGAATAGTACATGAGAAGATGAAACCATTTGCAATGTCACCTAGCATAGAAGCCAGGAAGAGATTTTTTGGCAGTTATTAGTTTAATAGGATTGGAGTTGATTGAGCAAGAATTGGTCCTGCAGACAAGATACACTCAGAGGGCTTGACAAAAGTAAAGGGAAAAATTGGAGATGGATGCAGATTAGGGCACAAGAGGCCTAAAGGACGGTTTCACTTACTGGGCCAGACAGCAGCAGGGGCAATCGAATGGATTGTCTCAATCTTAACAATAAGGTCCATGAGGGCTTCATGCTTGCTAGAGTTGAACATGGAGAGGGCAAAAGAGAGGTTTAAGGAAATCTGTGTGTTCTAGTTTCCTCCATAGTCAGAAAGACGTGCCGGTTAGGTATGTTGGCCATGCTAACATACCTAACCATAGTGTGGCAAGTTACGGATTTTCACAGTAATTTCCTTGCAGTGTTAATGTAAACCTACTTGTGACATGAATCAATGCACTGAAACTTAAACAGTTTGCAATGCTAAAGAGACTAGCAATTAATTTTGCTTTGCAGAGTGAGCCTGAAGTATTGGGTGATTTTGGCAACAGAGGTGCTTAACGTTGTTTCGCTAGATACCCTCAGAAATAAAACTGACAAAATCGATTCTGTTCAGTTTGCTGGTTTCAAAGACTCCAAGGAGCATCAAGCCTTTGATTGTGGTATAAAAAAACTCAGGAGTGAGTTTCAACTTGATCTTATCTGGACTAGTCATGCATTACTCAAATATAGCTTTTTGTTCTAGAAATTGCATATATTAATATTTTATGAAGCAATCTTTGAATGGATGTATTGTATAATACCCTTCCTTATACTCAATTCCTTTCAATTTGACTATTTTACACTGTCAAGCTTTTTAATTTTTCATGACTATGATACAATTCACTAAGTTCTTCCTGGAGAAGGTTTTCAACTTTGTTTAAATAGAAATAACAATAAGGTCTGGAATGCAGTGCAAGCAAGTATGATGGAGGCAGGAACATGCAAGGTTATGGAAAGGAGTAGCGGAATAGCACGAGGTGAACTGTTTCTCGGTGAATGGCCTCCTTCTCTGCTGTGACAGTTTTGAGATTCTCTGCGCACTGCTCAGTTTACAATCGCACAGTTCACGTCAGGAAGGCCCTGAGATTACTCTCCTCTAAAATGCAATTAATTGGTCTCAGGTAAGGCAAGGCCATGATAAATGGCTTCAGAATTTCTGTAACATGGAGGGGTGAAAAAACAAGTCAGTTATGTCTTCTGTTCCTGATCACCTTCCCAATGATTTCACATGCACAAACAAGGCCAAATAATGGTCCTACTCAACACTGTCACTTTGAATCACAACACAAAATCAACTCACTTTACTCCACCATGCCTGAGAGAAACATGCACACAAACCAAAACCCAAGTGCAAATGTAAATTCAAATACCAAATCAACAAGAGGATTTTCCCAGTGATGTTATTGCAGTGTTAATACAAGCCTACTTGTGACACTAATAATTGGTGATAAACAACATTAATTGTACTATGACTTCAAAGACTTGAGTACACATTAGCACTCTTCCTACTCCATGTCAGTTAATGCTAGTGCTCTACTTCCTACCACATCAACTGACATCATTTCAGATATTGCCCATACCCTTTCAGTACAATCCTTTTCTTCCAATACAATCCATACATACAATCAGTCCTATCCACAAAAGGACTTCACCTGATCTCACTCCAATCAATCTCATTCTCAATACTAAAGACAGCAACTCTATCTTTATATGCTGTAGGAAGGGTCTTATGTTTCCTGAGGCTCCCATCAATGTGTACAGCCCATAATTTCTTTACAAGTAACTTTGACAGCAAAGGAACTAAAGCCAGTCTAGTAGCAATTAGAGTCATAGAGTCAGAGATTTACAGCATGGAAACAGGCCCTTTGGTCCAACTTGTCCATACTGCCCTAAAACCCCTAAGCTAATCCTAATTGCCCGCTTTATCTCTCTATGCCCATCGTACCCATGTAACAATCAAAATGCTTTTTAAAAGATAAAATTGTACCTGCCTCTACTATTACCTCTGGCAGCTTGTTCCAGACACTCACCACCCTCTCTGTGAAAAAATTGCCCCTCTGGACACTTTTGTATCTCTCCCTTTTCACTTTAAACCTATGCCCTCTAGTTTTAAATTTCTCTATCTTTGGGAAAAGATATTGACTATTTACCTTTCTATGCCCCTCATTATTTTATAGACCTCTATAATGTCATCCCTCAGATTCCAGAGAAAAAAGTCCCCATCTATTCAGCCTTTTCTTATACCTCAAGTCCTAGTAGCATCCTCGTAAATTTTTTCTGCACTCTTTCTAGTTTAATAATATCCTTTCTATAACAGGATGATCAGAATTGCACACAGTATTCCAAGTGTGGCCTTACCAATGTCTTGTACAACTTTAGCAAGACATCCCAACTCCTGTATTCAATTTCTGACCAATGAAATCAAGCATGCTGAATGCCTTCTTCATCCCTCTGTCCACCTGTGACTTCACTTTCAAGGAGCTATGAACTGTACCCCTAGATCTCTAACTCTTACCAACACCCTATCATTAAGTAATATCTTGTCCTGATTCAATCTACCAAAATACATTACTTTGCATTTACCTAATTTAAATTCCACCTGCCATTCGTCAGCCCATTGGCGCAATTGATCAAGATCCCGCTGCAATCCAAGATAGCCTTCCTCACTGTCCACCATGCTGCCAATATTGTGTTATCTGCAAACTTACTAACCACGTGTCCTACACTCTCATCCAAATCATTAATATAAGTGACAAATAACAGCGGGTCCAGCACTGATTCCTGAGGCACACTGCTGCACTGCTGGTCACAAGCCTCCAGTTTGAAAAGCAACTCTCTACCATTATTCTGTGGGCTTCTCTTGAGAAACCAATTTTGTATCCATTTTGATACCTCCCCCCGAATCCCGTGAGATTTAATTTTATGCAACGTGAACAAAAGTTGGAGAAGGATCAAAGAAATGTGTGTCCTGCCCACTGATATTTTTTCAACAAATCATAACATGCTCACTGGGCATCAAGATAAAATGCTGTCAGCTGCCATATAAGACTTGTGGCAGGATACAAAACAACAAAGTATGTTTCTTGACGTATATGAAAAATTAAAATAACTGAATACCAAAATGGCTCATTATACTTGGCATTTTGAGATATTGTTCAGGTATTCCAGTATTACTTCCTATATGACTGCATCATCTTCCTTACAAAATTAAAATACTGCAGTACATATAGCTTGAATACCAATCAGATTAAGTTAAGAAAAACTAATTTTGGGTAGCATAAATTAGACACTAAACTTTTGCATTTTCAAAAGTATCAAAACAAATTATAAAGCATACATAATCATACGTACTAGGCTGCAAAATAGAAAATGTTGATTTTGGAAGTATGACTATTTCCTTGGTGTGACAAAGATAATAACTTCAATTTTCTTACCTGATCAAACTGTAAATCTTCACCTCTTTGCAATGATCTGGACAATGGTTTCTCCTAAAATACAAATAATGAGAAAAAATAGTGATGCCACTGTGGGCTTTCAAATAATAAAAATAATTTTCCATCAATAGTACTTGAAGCTATTCACTTTAAACTACAAAAGGGAGTCTTTATATTTGGTTCAATATCAGCAGTTCGGACAAAACATTTTCATTCAGATGGTGCTAAGAAAGTTAAAATTCTGATAACTTACCACCATATCAAGTACAAATCTACAAAATACTGTCCAGGAAGACTAGCTTCTGGTCAATGACCTTTCATCAGAATTGTGAAAAGTTAGAAATTTCAAAGGTTTTAAGGGGAGAAGATGTAAAAGAAAGGACATTTAACGTCTCCTGGCTTCCACCCAATTACAGTCCCTCCCTTTCATCTTTTTTCCATCTTCTTCTGTGGGGCAGCACAGTAGCACTGGTTCACAGCTCCAGGGACCTGGGTTCGATTCCCGGCTCAGGTCACTATCAGTGTGGAGTTTGCACATTCTCCTTGTGTCTGCGTGGATTTCCTCCGGGTGTTCCGGTTTCCTCCCACAGTCCAATGATGTGTGGGTTAGGCTGATTGGCCATGCTAAAAAAAATTGTCCCTTAATGTCCTGAGATATGTAGGTTAGAGGGATTTGCAAGTAAAATATGTTGTATATGGGGGTGGGGCCTAGGTGGGATTGTGGTCGATGCAGACTCGATGGACAGAAGGGCCTCCTTCCGCAATGTAGGATTCTATGATCTATGATTCCCTTTTACCTGTTTAAAGGTTATTACTTTTTTCAACTGATTTCATTCTTAATGAAATGTCACCAATCTTAAAGATTTACTCATGTTTCTTTCCCAAAAATGCTGCCTGACTTACTGGTATTTCCATCATTTTCTGTTTTTATTTCAGATTTACGGTATTTTTGTTTCCCTAAGTTATATCATAATATGACTGTCAGCATTTTTAACAACACAGGCATTAAACAACAAGTCAATTTTAGATCATAGCAATGAAAAAAAACAGCAGGTGGGATTTTTTTTTTTAAGCACTGTGCTTTCAAGACCAGGAAAAATTGTGTTTTTAGTTGATACTTTACTGCCTGAAGAGTACGAATCTTCCCATACCAACGGGAAGATCAATACAACAGAAATAAATGCATTTTCAAGACTGAAGGGGCCTTCACTTCAACATCCAGATCACTGCTCAACAGCAGATTCAAAGACCAAGAACTTGGAGGTGTGGCATATAGTGAGGAGACGACTGACAATTGAGAATAAATAGACTAGCAACATAGATAGAAGAGGTAGTATACCCCTTCACTTCAGTGCAGAGAAGTGCGATTTCTACAGAAGAGATAAAGACAGGCAATGTAAACTAAGTGACACAGCTCTAAAGAACTTGTAGATAAGATGGTCCTGGGGGTTTATGTGCATAGGTCTTTGAAGGTGATAGAGCATAATGAAAAATTAGTTAGTAAAGCGAAAGAAATGATTTATAAATAAAGTACAAAAGCAGGAAAGTTACGTTGAATCCTTATAAAGCATTGTTTATAGCACAACTGGAGTACTATATTAGATTCAATTCAGACCATCTGTCTTTAGGAACAACTTGAAGGTCCTTCAGAGGATGAATGTATGTACCAAAATCCTTCCAGGGATAGAAAATTTTAGCCAAAAATTAGGTTGGCAAGACTATAGTTGTTCTCCTTGGAGCAAAGGAGATGAGAATTTTGGAGAATTTTGATAGACATGTACATTTTACATTTATGATGTAGAGATGCCGGCGTTGGACTGGAGTAAACACAGTAAGAAGTCTGACAACACCAAGTTTAAATCCAACCGATTTATTTGATAGTAAACTCGCAAGCTTTCGACTCTATGGTCTTCATCAGGTGAATGAGGTGTTCTGGTCTCCAACAACACACATACCAGCACAGACTGTTTACAGATTACTGATTAGAATGCGAATCTTTACACCTAACCTGCTATTCAAGTCTTAAAGTGGCTAACAATGTGAGTGGAAGGAGCACTGGTTAAAGAAATGTGTATTGTCTCCAGACAGCACAGTAAGTAAGGTTTTTTGCCAACATAGGCAAGTCATGGAGGTTACAGATAGTGTGACATGAAACCAAGATCCCTGTTAAGACCGTCCTCATGTGTGCAGAACTTGGCTATCAGTCTCTGCTCAGCGACTCTGCTTATTTTGGATTGGAACAGGATCTTGATCAACTGGGCCAGTGGGCCAATGAATGGCAAATGGTGTTTAATTTAGATAAATGTGAAGGTGATCAATCGGGGCAGGATCTACTCAGTTAATGGTAGAGTACTGGGGAGAGTTATAGAACAAAGAGATCACGGGTACAGGTTCATGGCTCCTTGAAGATGGAGTCGCAGGTGGACAGGGTGATGAAGGTAGCATTCGGTTTGCTTGGTTTCATTGGTCAGAACATTGAATACAGGAGTTGGAATGTCTTGTAGAAGTTGTATAAGACGTTGGTAAGGCCACACTTGGAATACTGTGTACAGTTCTGGTCACCCTATTACAGAAAGGATATTATTAAACTAGAAAGAGTGCAGAAAAGATTTACTGATATGCTATCGGGACTTGATGATTTGAGTTCGAACAAGAGACTGGATAGACTGGCATTTTTTTGCCATGGAGCATAGGAGGCTTAGAGGTGATCTTTTAGAGGTTGATGCAATAATGAGATGCATAGATAAGGTAGACAGTCAATATCTTTTCCCAAAGCTAGGGGAGTCTAAAACTAGAGGGCATAGGTTTAAGGGGAGAGATGCAAAAGTGTCCAGAAGAGCAATTTTTCCACACACGATGTGGTGAGTGTCTGGAACGAGCTGCCAGAGATAGTCATAGGGGCGAGTGCAATTTTGTCTTTTAAAAAGCATTTAGACAGTTACATGGGTAAGATGGGTATAGAGGGATATGGGTCAAATGCAAGCAATTGGGACTGATTAAAAACTGGGTGATATGGACCAATTGGGCTGAAGGACCCTATGGTCTTGCACTGTGGTAAGGATGGAAGATTTGGAATATATTCGTAGCGACCACCTGCAGATTCAATGGTCTGCTCATAGAATTAGACCACCAGGAATGATGAATACTGCTGCTTGAACAACTTATGAAGGTGATTTTTGATGGAAGCCATGGACAAATAATCAAAACAATGATTATAGACATTTATGAATAAAACAAAATAATTTAAAAGTACTAGGCAGGCTGCAAAATTCACTATTAAATTGCTAACCAAAGGAACTATGTAAGTTGAGACAGAACAATTATAATTTAAGCCAACAGAAAAAGAACTAATTAATATCAGGTGACTCAAAAAGCTAATGACCAAAAAGGTTTACTAGGACAGTGTTCATAATTTACTTATTCCATCAGCCCTCCAAAAAGGATGATAGTTTATTAATTTAGAACCATCGAGCAAAGTAATGGTCCATTTAGCCCATCATATCTACTACACCAGCTGAAAGAGAAAATAATAAACTCGTTCCAGTACCTGGTCTGTAGCCTTGCAAGTTACAGCATTTTTGGTGCAGATTCAGGTACCTTTTAAACAAGATGAGAATTTCTGTCTCCACCATCAAATCAGACAGCAAATTCCAAATACCCACCAGCTGAAGAAGTTTTTCTTCATGTTTCCGCTAATCCTTTGACCAACCAACTTAAATCTGTCCCCTAGTAATTAATTTCTCTTCAAGGGGAAACAGGGCATCCTTGTCCATTTTATTTAGGGCCCTCATACTAAAGGAGGTCACACCTCAGCCTCCCAGTTTCAAGGCAAACAGCCCCAGCCTATCCAATCTTCACTCATAGCTGAAATTTTCAAGCCCTGGCAACATTCTTATCAATCTTCTCAGTACCTTCTCCAGAGCAATTATGTTCTTGTAACGTGGCAACTAAAATTGTACACAAGATTCCCGCCACAGCTTAACAAGTATTTTATATGGTTCACTTACTATATCCCTGTTTTTATATTCAATTACTTGTCCAATACCATTCCATATGTTTTCATTACCATCTTATTCACCTGTCCTGCCATCTTCAAGGACCTACGAGGATGTAATCCAACATCTCTCACTTCCTCTATTCAATATCCTCATCAATATCCTCCTATTTTTGAATATTTCCCTGCTTTGTTTGCCTTGCCCCCAAATGCACACCTCACACTTTGCTGGATTGAATTCTATCCGCCACTTTTCCACTCCCTCAACCACACCATTGATATTATTCAGGAGACAACAGCGATTCTTTTCATTATCAATTACACAGCTAAGTTATGTGTGATCTGCAAATTTCTGTCATGCCACTCATACGCAAATCTAAATCATTAATATAGTCAACTAACAGTACCGGTCCAACAGTAAGCCTTGTGGAACAGTACTGGAAACTGTTCCAATCACAAAAAAATGAACCATTATCCTTTGTTTCCTATCACTGAGCCTAATTTGGATCCAATCTGCCATCTTTCCCTGTATTCCAGAGGGGTATGGAGATTATGAACAAATGAGAAAGAAGCTATGTTTGATGTAGGATCACACAAATTAAATTAACGAACTGTGAGTCTGTGAAATTACAATAGAGAAGCAGGCAGTTTGATTCTTTGCCTTAATTCCACTTTTCTCCTTTGCTGCAGTAGCCTTTTAATTTTTTCCTTCTCTGCTGAAGGAATTGCTAGTGAGTGCCTGCATGTTTTCAGAACCTTGTGTGAAAATTTTCTTTCTGATTTGTTGCATAACATATGATGTATCATTCATGAGCATATGAAATTGCCAATATTAGAAAAATAGCAACAAGGGTTTTTGTTTGATCCCTGGACAATCTACAAATTACTTACACATTTGGCAGGAAAAGTTACAGTTTGGATCACAAGAGTGGGTTCAGTTGAGACATCGAATTACATAGAAATTACAACACAGGAGCTTACTATTTAGTTCAGCCAGTATTAAGTGGCATCTGTTCTGTTGACAAATTCCTTTATTTTCTTTTCTTTCAACCCCTACTCACTGATTCTTAAATGCTTGCTAACTTTGAAACGTTCTACAAACTACACGCAGAAATAACATAGATGTTAAACTCCACACAGACAGTGACCCAAGCCAGGAACCAAACCCAGGTGCCTGGTACTGTGATGCAGCAGTGCTAACCACTGTACCACCATGCCCCCCATCTGATAGTCACATGTAGGTCAGCCCAGTTAAGGATGGCATATTTTCTTCTGTAAAGGACATTACTGAACCAGGATGGATGTTTGCAACAATCTACAATATTTTCACAATAACTATTGCTGAGACAAGCTTTACATGCCAGATTTTGTTAACTGAATGAGTTGCTATGGTGGAATTTGAATCATGTCCCCAGAGAATTAACAAAGAACAAAGAACAAAACAGCACGGGAAACAGGCCCTTCGGCCCAACGAGCCCGCGCCGCCATCCTAACGTCTTAATGACATATAGAGACCAATATAGGGACAATTTGTTACCCAATCAGCTAAGAGCACATTTTTGGGATGTGGGAGGAAACCGGAGCACCCGGAGAAAACCCACGCAACCACGGGGAGAACGCGCAAACTCCCGCAGACACAGGCCCAAATCCATGTGGCTGCACAGCAACAGCGATAGTCTCTGAGCTGTCATGTTGCCCATCTGATGGTCCAGTTTAAGCATACACTAACGACATGAAGCACTAGGCCACTCCTGAAGTAACACCCAGGAGCAGCCCTCACACGACCTGCCGAATGCATGCACCTTGTTAGTCAACAAGGTGGACTGAACAGCCTGTGGAAACAATTAAAGTATTTAAAGAGTCCTCCTATATCCCTCTATCTGCAGACCACTCATGTGGCTGTCCAAGAGACCCTTAAACAACCCTAGCGTGCCTGCTCCCACTACCCCACTCGGTAGCACATTCCACACCCCCACTACCCTTTGTGTGAAAAAATACCCTCTAATATTCGTCTTATACATAGCCCCCCTCACCCTAAGGCCGTGACCCCTCGTTCTATCCGAATCTAATTGTGGAAAAAGCTTACCACCATTTACTCTATCTATACCCCTCATAATCTTATATACCTCTAATAGATCCCCTCTCAGCCGATGTCTTTCAAGGGAAAACAAACACACTAGAATTAGTGTGGGTGTCTGAATTACAAGTTCAACAACATTATCCTACACCATCAGCTTCCCAGGTTATGACCAAGACTTGAATTGTAACCAGGGAGGAGACTATCCTCACTTGTTTTTGGGATGGATTGAAACTTTAATGACTGACTACCACTCTAGAACAATATTCCAAATCGGTAGCTCTCAGAAAAGGCTGTTGCTACTTCTCAACTGGCTGATAAAGACTTATAATGCATAGAGCATGATTAAAATCAAACACCCTATACTTCATGTCAGTCAACTACAAATCAGCATTAATAACCAGTGGAGACATCAGTCTACCTAATTGCGCCAAATTGTTAATTGAAGAAGACGGAATGACAAAAAGTTAGTTTGCGTATTTTTAAAAAATTTGTTCATGGGATACGGGCATCACTGACAGCATGTATTGTCCATCCAGGAGGGATTTAAGAATCAAACTACAATTGGACAGCACAGTGGCACAGTGACTAGCATTGCTGCCTCACAGTGCCAGGTTTGGGTCACTTTTGCCCATTATCCCTGTATCTGCACGGTGTCCTCCAAGTGCTTCAGTTTCCTCTTATAGTCCGAAAAAAGTGCTTGTTAGGTGCATTCTAAATTCTCTCTCATTGTACCTGAGCAGGAACTGGAGCATGCAGCTCGGAGATTTTCACAGTAACTTCATTCAGTGTTGATATAAGCCTACTTGTGATATTAATAAAATCAAAACTTACTGTTGTAAATTTGACAACAGTCACGTATAGGCTAGACCAAGTAAGGACAACAGATTTCCACAAAATGAACCAGATGGGTTTTTATGATAAACAGTAATGATTTCAAAATGATCATTAGATTTTTATTTCCAGATTTTCTTCAGAAAATTCAAATTTTACCATTTGCCATAGTGGGATTCAAAACTGAGTCCCCAGAGCATTTCCCTGGGTCTCTGAATTACTCGTCCAGTGACATTACCATTACGTCACTGCCTTCCCTTAATAATTAAAATTGGTTGGGGGAGGATATATAAAGACTTTCAAATTTGTGTTAATACTCAAACCTGAAAACATAGAACGATTGACATTATTTAAATGCTAAATGAGTAGCAAATTTTAGGAGCGTAATAATAATATCAATTTTAGGGAAAACACATTCACTTGAAACACATTACTCCACAGCATTTTATTTGCCGATAATTATTTCAAAGGAAATTTTAAAAATCTAAGAAAGCATGTTTTTCCTCAAATACTATCCCTTTTTAAAAGGATGACAATCTTAGCAGGAAATTACTCAATTTGGTTTTAATAAATGTCAATGACTTCATCTACATAAAGACTAACAAGTAAGGTATTACTGCCTGATAGTCAACTGCAGAGGTTTCAATTATGGATTCAATTTGGTGTCTCTGATAGCTCCATTATAAACAAGGAAAGGACTTAGACAATCTTATGGTAATTTAAAAGCCCCAGGAAACCAAGTTTAAAATGCAATATTCCCATCTAGCAGTTAAACTTAAAGCCTTTTGATCAGTTTGGCTTTGTTAAAAACAAGAAATAGGAAGAGGAGAAGATCAGATGATCCTACGAACAAGCTCCATCATCAAATACGATAATGGAGATCTTTTGCTTCAACTCTGTTTTCCTGCCTGCTCTCCAGAATCCTCTGACTGAAAACCAAACAATTATGTCTCATACTTAAACGTACTCAATGACAAAACCCTTAAGGGTCAAGAATTCCAAAGATTCACAATTCTCCGAGAAAATAAATTTCTCCTGACCTCAGTCTTAAAAAATTGCCCTCTTACTTTGAAATTTTGCCCAGTATGCTAGATTCCCTAACCAATGCAAATAACTTCTGTGCTTATGCTGTCAAGCCCTTTCAGAATCATGTTTCAATAAGATCAATTCCATACTTTGAACCTCAAAGGTGTATAGGCCCAATTTATACAGCATCTCATAACAGGACAATTCTCTCTTCCCAGAATCAATCTAGTGAACACTCACTGTCCTTCCTCAGGTATGGAGAGCAAAACAGTGTATAATACTTTAGGAGTAACCTTAATTGTCACGAGAATTCCCTTGTCTTACACTCTAATCCCTTTGCAATAAAGGCCGACATACCATATGTCTTCTTAATTGCTTGCTGTTTGCTTGCAAACTAACTTTCTGTGTTTCAAATGAATACATAGAAGTCTCTCCGAACATTAACAATTAAAAATTTGTACTTCTTGAAAAGTATTGTTTTTCTACTCTTAACATACAAGCAAATAACCTCACACTTCTCCTTACCACACTGCATCTGCCATCCTGTTGCCCATTCAATTAACCTGTCCATTTCTTTTTGCAGTCTCCTCAAGTTTGCATTCCAAATTTGCTTTGTATCAGGAAACTTGGCACATTACTCTCAGTCTTCACTGTTACACTTCACCTAAATCATCAATGTGTATTGTAAGTAACTGAGGTTCCGTTACTGACTCTTGTGGCACTTCACAATTAACAGCCAGCCAACTTGAAAATCCCCCATTTTATCTTCATTCTCTGCTTCCATTCTGTTAACTAATCCTCTATCCAGATTTGTATATTACCACCAACTCCAAAAGCCATTATCTTGTGTATTAATCTTTTAGTATGGTGCCCAAATGCCTTTTGGAATGCAAATTAACTACAACTACTGGCTTTCCTTTACCTCCCCAACTGGTTACATCTTCAATAATGCCAATAAATTTGTCAAGACTATTTCTCAAATGCTTCTCTGCTTTTGGATGAAAATTCTGGAATTCTTTCTGTAACAACATTATAGGTACGTCTACACCACAAAGACTGCAATGCTTCAAGAAAGCAGTTCACTATCATCTTCTCAAGGATAATTAGGGATGGGCAATTAATGCTGGCCTAGCAGCGACACTCACATCTCGTGAAAGATGAAAAATGAAACATGTTCATTCTGCCTGCTCATACTATGATTTTCTAAGTGCATTGTGATGATGTCTTTATAAATAAATTCCAGTATTCTCAATGACTGGCCCGTAGTTTACATTTTTCTCTCTCTGTCCTTTATTGAACAGTATTATATTTGCTAATTTCTAGGACCATTCAAGGAAAATTTTGGAAAATCTTGGAAAATCATAATCAATGCATCCACGATCTCTCTGACTACCTTATTAAGAAACCTAGGATTATAGGCTATCACATCTTGGGGTTTTGATCAGGTTTTAGTTACTGATGTTTCTCTAACATGTTTTCTCTGCTGATATTAATTACTTTAAGTTCTGCATTCTTATTGGGATCTTAGTAACTGTCTATTTCTGTTTTGTAATTTGTGTCTTCGACTGTGAAGACAGACACAAAATATTTATTCAGCATTTTGCCATTTCCTCATTCCCCATGATAATTTCTCCTGTCTCCAACTCGAAAGTATCAATGTCTATTTTAGTTATACTCCTCATACTAGCTCTTACAATCAGTATTTATATTCCTTGATGCATAATACTCATTCTATTTTTTCCATTTTTAGTCAACTTTTTAAATGCCCTTTACTGGTTTCTAATGTTGTCCCAATCCTCAGATTGCTATTAATCTTCATGGAATGATAACCTTAATCTAATAAAATCCAGGAGAAGGCCATTGGGCCTATCAAGTTTGCAGCAACACCCCAAAACAGCATCATATCCAGGTCCACCCCATTGCCTCCATAGGCCCTCCCACACTGCCCCCCAGTCTCCACCTATCCCTGTAACTTCACACATTACCATGGTTACCCTAACTCTTATCCACCTAGCCAAGAGATCTTTAGGACACTAAGGGGTAATTTAGCATGGCCAATTATCTAATCTACACATTTTTGGACGGTGGGAAGAAACTGGAACTCCTTTAGTAAGCCAAGGATGAATACTTTTCACCACATTTTGTTTTTTAAATGGAAGATATTTGTGTTAATAATTGAATATTTTCTGTTGAGTTTATTTACCCAATCAAACACAGCCCTCAGAACTATGCAAGTATCGAATTCGAGTGTACCATTTTTCCCAGATAATCTTTCACTATGAAATTATTACTTTTCACTGCTTCATTTAACAGTACAAACCCAAAGTTGCTTTGCTACAACATACTCGTACAGATCATAGAATCCCTCCAGTGCAGAAGGAAGCCACTTGGCCCATTGTGTCTGCACCGACTCTCTAACGGAGCATCTTACCAAAGTCTATCCTCTGCCCTGTCCCCAAAACCCATGCATTTACCCTGCTAATTTCCCTAACCTACACATGTAGGGGCACAAAGAAGCAATTTAGCATGGTTAATCCACCTAGCCTGCACATCTTTGGACTGAGAGAGGAAGCTGGGGTATCTAGAACATAGAACATTACAGCGCAGAACAGGCCCTTCGGCCCTCGATGTTGCGCCAACTAATTAAGAAAAAGCAATGACCCTCTAACCTAAACCATTCCCTTTTCATCCATAAACCTATCCACGGACCTCTTAAACGCCCCCAAACTTGGCGCATCTACAACTGCAGCAGGCAGGGCATTCCATACCCTTACCACCCTCTGGTAAAGAACCTACCTCTGACATCCGTCCTATAACTACCACCCCTTAATTTAAAGCTATGTCCCCTCGTGCTAGCTTTCTCCATCCAAGGAAAAAAGCTATCACTGTCCACCCTATCTAAACCTCTGATCATCTTATATGTTTCAATAAGGTCTCCTCTTAGCTGCCTTCTTTCTAACGAAAACAACCTCAAATCCCTCAGCCTCTCTTCATAAGACCTGCCCTCCATACCAGGCAACACCCTGGTAAACCTTCTCTGTACCCTCTCCAATGCCTCCACATCTTTCTTATAATGTGGGGACCAGAACTGTACACAATACTCCAAGTGCGGCCGCACTAGAGTTTTGTACAGTTGCAACATGACGTTGCGGCTCCGAAATTCAATCCCCCTACCAATAAAAGCTAAGACTCCGTATGCCTTCTTCACAACCTTATCGACTTGATTGCCAACTTTCAGGGATCTATGCACACATACACCAAGATCCCTCTGTTCATCAACACTATTAAGAGTCCTACCATTAGCCCTATACTCTACACATTTGTTATCCTGCCAAAGTGAATTACCTCACACTTTTCTGCATTAAACTCCATTTGCCACCTCTCAGTCCAGCTCTGCAACTTGTCCAAGTCTCTCTGCAAACTATAACACCCCTCTTCACTATCTGCCACTCCACCGACTTTAGTGTCATCTGCAAATTTACTAATCCATCCTTCAATACCCTCATCCAGATCATTTATAAAAATTACAACAGCAGGGGCCCCAAAACAGATCCCTGAGGTACACCACTTGTAACCGAACTCCACGATGAATAACTTCCATCAACCACCATCCTCTGTCTTCTATCTGCTAGCCAATTCCTAATCCAATTAGCTAAATCACCCTCTATCCCATATATCTGCATTTTCTGCAGAAGTCTTCCATGGGCCACCTTATCGAAAGCCTTACTAAAGTCCATATATACCACTGCCTTACCCCCATCCACCTCTTTGGTCACTTTTTCAAAAAACTCAATAAGGTTAGTAAGGCACGACCTACCCTTCACAAAACCATGCTGACTATCCCCAATCAATTCATTTCTCTCTAAATAACTATAAATCCTATCCCTAATAATTCTTTCCAATACTTTGCCCACTACAGAAGTAAGACTCACCGGCCTATAATTCCCAGGAAAGTCTCTATTCCCCTTCTTGAACAATGGGACCACATTCGCTATCCTCCAGTCTTCCAGCACTATACCTGTAACCAACGACGACCTGAAGATCAGAGCCAGAGGCTCTGCAATCGCCTCTCTCGCCTCCCAGAGAATCCTAGGGTAAATCCCGTCCGTCCCAGGGGACTTATCTAACTTCAAACCCTCAAGAATATCTAGCACATCCTCCTTATCTACTTCAATACTTTCCAGCTTACAACCCTGTATCCCAGTGTTCTCCACAACTACATTTACATCTCCCTGCGTGAATACCGAAGAGAAATATTTGTTCAGTGCCTCTCCAATCTCTTCAGGCTCCACGCATAACTTCCTACTGCTGTCTCTGACTGGCCCTAATCTTGCCCTAACCAATCTTCTATTCTTAACATATCTAAAGAAAGCTTTAGGATTCTCCTTGATCCTAACAGCCAAAGTCTTCTCAAGTCCTCTTTTAGCTCTTCTTAACTCACTCTTTAGCTCCCTCCTGGCTAATCTCTAACTTTCCAGTGCACTAACTGAGCCTTCAAGCCTCATCCTGACATAAGCCTCCTTTTTCCTTTTCACCAGCGAATTAACTTTTTTAGTACACCACGGTTCCCTTACTCGATCATTTCCTCCTTGCCTGACAGGGACATACTTATTAAGGACTCGCAGTAGCTGCTCTTTGAATAAGCTCCACCTTTCAAATGTTCCCAGCCCCTAGTTCCTACTAGGAAACTAGGTAGTTTCCTAGTCCAACCTATGCACCCTAATTCTCTCCTAATAGCCTCATAAGTACCATTCCCCCAGCTATAAATATTGCCCCCAGGTTCATGCCTATCCCTTTCCATCACTAAGGTGAATGTAACCGAATTGTGGTCACTATCACCAAAACGCTCACCTACTTCCAAGTCTAACACCTGGTCTGGCTCATTGCCCAATATTTGTGTCAAGGAAACTGACACAAACATTGGGGAGATGTGCAAACTCCATGCAGGCAGTCACCCAAGGCTGGAATCAAGCTCAGGTCCCTGGAGCAGTGAGGCAGCAATGCTAACCACTATGTGACCATGCTGCCCTTAAATGTTGTTGTTCTTAGAAGCTGTGATAATAGCATTCTGCAACTGCATCTTCTCAAATCTTCACCAATTTGATTTATCCAGTTGATAAGAAGATTACAATTCCCACCAACAATTACTAAATTGACTCTGCTGCAAATTCCAATTATTCCTCGCTTAATGCTCTGTCCAACAGCATACTACTGTTCAGAGATCTGCAAACAATTTCAGTTTTGTGACCGCTAATTGTTCTCAATTTCCATCCATTTTCATTCTACTCCCTGCATGGTTTTGTGAAGGGTAGGTCGTGCCTTACTAACCTCATTGAGTTTTTTGAAAAAGTGACTAAGGAGGTGGATGGGGGTAAGGCGGTTGATGTGGTATATATGGACTTTAGTAAGGCGTTTGATAAGGTGGCCCATGGAAGACTTCTGCAGAAAATGCAGATGTATGGGATAGAGGGTGATTTAGCTAATTGGGTTAGGAATGGCTAGCAGATAGAAGACAGAGGGTGGTGGTTGATGGGAGATATTCATCGTGGAGTTCGGTGACAAGTGGTGTACCTCAAGGGTCTGTTTTGGGGCCCCTGCTGTTTGTAATTTTTATAAATGATCTGGATGAGGGTATTGAAGGATGTATTAGTAAATTTGCAGATGACACCAAAGTCGGAGGAGTGGTAGATAGTGAAGAGGGGTGTTCTAGTTTGCAGAGAGACTTGGACAAGTTGCAGAGCTGGGCCGAGAGGTGGCAAATGGAGTTTAATGTGGAAAAGTGTGAGGTAATTCACTTTGGCAGGAATAACAAATGTGTAGAGTATAGGGCTAATGGTAGGACTCTTAATAGTGTTGATGAACAGAGGGATCTTGGTGTATATGTGCATAGGTCCCTGAAAGTTGGCAATCAAGTCGATAAGGTTGTTAAGAAGGCATACGGAGTCTTAGCTTTTATTGGTAGGGGGATTGAATTTCGGAGCCGCAACGTCATGTTGCAACTGTACAAAACTCTAGTGCGGCCGCACTTGGAGTATTTTGTGCAGTTCTGGTCCCCGCATTATAAGAAAGATGTGGAGGCATTGGAGAGGGTACAGAGGAGGTTTACCAGGATGTTGCCTGGTATGAGGGCAGGTCTTATGAAGAGAGGCTGAGGGATTTGAGGTTGTTTTCGTTAGAAAGGAGGCGGCTAAGAGGGGACCTAATTGAAACATATAAGAGGATTAGAGGTTTAGATAGGGTGGACAGTGATAGCCTTTTTCCTAGGATGGAAAAGGCTAGCACGAGGGGACACAGCTTTAAATTAAGGGGTGATAGTTATAGGACGGATATCAGAGGCAGGTTCTTTACCCAAAGGGTGGTTCGGGAGTGGAATGCCCTGCCTGCAGCGGTTGTAGATGCGCCAAGTTTGGTGGCGTTTAAGAGGTTAGTTGATAAGCATATGGAAGAGAAGGGAATGGTTTAGTTTGGAGGGCATTGCTTTTTATATTGGTCGGCGCAACATCGAAGGCCGAAGGGCCTGTTCTGTGCTGTAGTGTTCTATGTTCTATGTTCTATGCTCTTCTGAGACAAAATCCTCTTTTAATACTGTACATGTGTATTCTGCACCAGGGCTACATCCCCTTCTTTCTAATTCTGCCTTTCTTTTCCAATATTGTGTACAGTGTAATCTTTTTATAAATCTTAATTACCTTGCAACCATGTCTCTGCAACAACAATTCTACCAAACCCACTTATCTCTATTTGTGCCACTATTGTGACTGCTTGTTAAAAAAAATTAGATAAACAACTTTTTAAAGTCTTTTTAATCCTATTATTTGTACAGACCTCATTGGCTGATACACTATTATTTCTAAACTTCCTGTATCAGTTTGTGTTTAGCCAAATCTCTATTGCTCTATTATCTGAACTTTTCTCTTTAGATTTCTAAATACTCCTCAACCTGACTCCTCCACTCATTCTTTTAGTTTAAAACTTTCCACTTATCTTTAAAAATATGCTGTGAGAATATTTATTTTTCAATTTCAATAGAAATGCCACATGAAAAGGATATTATTAAAAGTCCATTATTTGTGCAAATATTAACAAAAAGCTGATATTCCATTTTGCCAGAATCAACTTCATATCTTTTGGAATATTCTGTTTAGGTACAGTTTTTCAAATCAATGGAGAAACAAAAGGAAGAATCAAGATTCATGCAGTATGAAATCAAGGGTTGTGCTGAAGTCACTGCACTCTATTGGTCAATGACTCTTGAATGAAAATTATACAATATTAATGCCAGTACTTGTTTACTGCATAGAGGTCACAAGCATGAAGGTCACAAAAAGAGGAATTTGCATTCTCTGAAGCAGTAATTGCTCATAATAATCACGTCATGGTAGTTTTATCATTCTACAACCTCAAAAAATCCTTCCCAGAATTAGCAAGCTGTTCAAGAAAGCCGGCAATAAAAGAATAATTGCAAAAGACGTTTGCTTTATTAATATACCCAAGCAGGCATAGATCACAGGATTCTTTCCAGCAGGCCAATTATTATTTGTTTACCGATGTAGATTCCGCAGCAAGTTGTTCCCAATGGTGCTAATGAGGAACTATTGTATTTTTATCACAGCTGGCTGTAATTTTCTTGGTTTAATGGTCATTATTATGTTGCAATTTGCAAAACATTTTCCACAATCTACATAAAATAAAAGATTCATATTTATCGTCCTGTTTCTCAACAGCTATTGTTCGTGGAAAATAATGCATGTTAACTATTTCAAAAAACTATTTCATAAAAGCAAGCAATACTATCAAAGGCTCACTGCAAATTATCCAAGTTGTCAGGTGCTCCAAACAGCCAGCGTGAGCAAATTCAATAAGTTTGTGTTTGGACAATTGTTGGATGTCATAGACTCATGGAATCCGGACAGTACAGAAGGATGCCACTGCTTGCACTGACCACAATCCCAACCAGATCCTACATCCACAAACCCACACGTTTACCCTGCTAACCCCCTGACAAGATGCCTTTGGATAATTTGATTTATATTGCTGCAGCAAGAAAATTTGTCATTTTTATATGGCTCATTTGAGGGGAGAGAGCAAACAAGAAAATTGTCTGAAAAGTAATACAATTTTGTACATGTAAAAATGTGGTAATATATTCTGCTGTAGCTATTGAGAGAACAGTACTAGAAGATACAAGGTGGAGGATCTGAGCATTTCACTGTAAATTTTTGAAGGTAGATCCTGGTGATTACAGCTTGTTTAGTAGCTCAGTTATCAGGGTGTTACTCTATTCTGAGTATCAACAGGCTCAACCATCGTTCTCTGTTAAGTCCAACACTACCATAATGGCATTATCTTACCCCACAAACATTTGCAAATGTAATTGATAGGCTAGAAATTAAGGGGCATGTGAATGTAATAAGTTAATCAGCATGATATAAATTATACCTTTTTTAAAATCATTCATGGGGTATAAGCATCGCTGGTAAGATCCGTACCCTAGTTGCCCTTGAGAAAGTGGATGAAGTAGATCCACTAATGTTATCAAGTAACAGAAACAGCTACAGCAATGGCATCTTGGTTTATTCTCAGTTTCCAGATCTAGCCTCTGTCTTCTTCAGGAAGTCATGATGTGGAGATGCCGGCGTTGGACTGGGGTAAACACAGTAAGAAGACTCACATTACCAGGTTAAAGTCCAACAGGTTTATTTGGTAGCAAACGACACTAGCTTTCAGGGCTCTGCCCCTTCGGCAGGTGAGCGGGCAGTTCTGATCACAAATAGGGCACATAAAGGCACACACTCAGATTACAGAATACTGATTAGAACGCACAAATAATCAAGACTTAAAGGTGCAGACAATCAGCGGAGATAGCATTGAGTATAGATTAAAGAGATGTATATTGTTTCCAGACAGGACAGTAAGTGAGATTTTGCAAGCCCAGGCAAGTCGTGGCGGTTACAAATAGTGTGACATGAACCCAAGATCCCTGTTGAGGCCATTTCATGTGTCGGAATTTGGCTATCAGTCTCTACTCAGCCACTTTGCGCTGTTGTGTGTCGTGGAGACTGCCTTGGAGAACGCTTACCTGGCCATCAGAAGCCAAATGCCTGTGACTGCTGAAGTGTTCACCAACAGGAAGAGGACAGTCTTACCTGGTGCTATGACAACAGATGAATGAACATTGCTCGATAATCAATAGGCAAGATAAAAATGGCGAACATTTCAGCGATCACAGGCATTTGGCTTCTGATTTTTGGGTAAGCGTTCTCCAAGGGCCTTCGCGACACACAACACGGCAGTCACTGAGCAGAGACTGATAGCCAAGTTCCGCACACAAGGACAGGGATCTTGGATTCATGTCACACCATTTGTAACCCTCGTGACTTGCCTGGGCCTGCAAAACCTCATTTACCATCCTGACTGGATACAATTCACGTCTCTTTAATCTATCCTTGATGCTATTTCCACCCACATTGTCTGCATCTTTAAGACCTGATTAGCTGTAAAGACTCACATTCTAATCAGTTTTCTGAAATCTGGGTGTGCGCCTTTATATGTCCTGTCAGAACTCCCACTCACCTGATGAAGGGGCAGAGCTCCGAAAGCTAGTGTCGTTTGCGACCAAATAAATCTGTTGGACTTTAACCTGGTGCTGTGAGACTTCTTACTGTTCTTCAGGAAGCATAATGGCACAGTGGTTAGCATTGCTGCCTCACAGTGCCAGGGACCTGATTCAATTCTGGCCTTAGGTCATTGTGAGTTTGCACATTGTCCCTGCCTCTGCATGAATTTATGAATTTCCTCACAGTCGTGCGCAGGTTAGATGCATGTCGCAAGATGTGTAGATTAGGGGAATTAGCAGTGTAAATATGTGGGTTTACAGGACAAGGTCAGAAATTCTATTGGAGAATCAATGTAGATCTGATAGTCCGAATGACTTCCTTCTGCACTGTAAGGATGTTGTGATTCAGCCCATCCATACTGCATCATTGGACATATCACCTACTCAGTGTGATGGTTCTGTCTCTTTTTATATAGCTCCACCCAGAAATTTTGATTTCCAAACTCAGTTTCATTCTTATTTCCCTTAGATACTGGGAGAGCCAGCTGTTCTTCCCCAATTTCCCTTTTCAACTAGGAACTGTCTCAAAAAGTTTTGAAACTATAGATTCAATCACAAATGCAACTTGTAGATCATATACACCATGCACCAGTTGTGGTCAGAGAGAACGTTTAAGCTGATAGATAGGATGGCAAAGGGCTGCTATGTCCTGTATGGTGTTGAACTCTTGAGTATTGTTGGAACTTACAATCATGGGGCGAGCACTGTACATTCCTTTAAATTCCCAATGATGCCTTGTAAATGATGGACAGGCTTTGAGGAGTTTGGAACTGAGGCACTTGCCACAGAATATCCTGACTCTGACCTACTCTTGCAACCATAATATCTATGTTAGGTTTCTGATGAATGGTGACTGTCAGGATATTGATAGTGAGTTTATACGACCAAATGCCAAAGGTGAGCTAACTAGAGTCTTCTGTTGTAATGGTCATTGTCTGACACTTGTACAACATAGAACATAGAACATAGAACAATACAGCACAGAACAGGCCCTTCGGCCCTCGATGTTGTGCCGACCAAAATAAAAAGCAATGCCCCTCCTAACTAAACCATTCCCTTCTCATCCATATACTTATCAACTAACCTCTTAAACGCCACCAAACTTGGCGCATCTACAACAGCTGCAGGCAGGGCATTCCACTCCCTAATCACTCTTTGAGTAAAGAACCTACCTCTGATATCCGTCCTATAACTCATACCCCTTAATTTAAAGTGTGTCCCTCGTGCTAGCTTTTCCATCCTAGGAAAAAGGCTATCACTGTCCACCCTATCCAAACCTCTAATATCTTATATGTTTCAATAAGATCCCCCCTTAGCCGCCTCCTTTCTAACGAAAACACCTCAAATCTTCAACCTCTCTTCATAGGACCTGCCCTCCATACCAGGCAACATCCTAGTAAACCTCCTCTGTACCTCTCCAATGCCTCCACATCTTTCTTATATGTGGCGACCAGAACTGCACACAATACTCCAAGTGCGGCCGCACTAGAGTTTTGTACAGCTGCAACATGATGCTGCGCTCCTAAATTCAATCCCCTACCATAAAAGCTAAGACTCCATAAGCCTTCTTAACAACTTTATCCACTTGACTGCCTACTTTCAGGGATCTATTGACACATACACCAAGATCCTTCTGTTCCTCAACACTATAAGAGCCCTACCATTAGCCCTATACTCTACACATTATTGTTCCTGCCAAGTGCATTACCTCACACTTTTCCACATTAAACCATTTCCACCTCTCGCCCACTCTGCAACTGTCCAATCACTCTGTAAACTAAACACCCTCTTCATATCTACCACCCACCACTTTAGTTCATCTGCAAATTTACTGATCCATCCTCAAACCCTCATCCAGATCATTATAAAAATTACAAACAGCAGGGGCCCCAAAACAGACCCCGAGGCACACCACCGTCACCGAACTCCACGAGAAATCTCCCATCAACCACCACCCTCTGTCTTCTATCTGCCAGCCAATTCTAACCATTAGCTAATCACCCTCTATCCACATCTGCATTTCTGTAGAAGTCTTCCATGGGCCACCTTTCAAAGCCTTACTAAAGTCCATATATACACATCAACCGCCTTACCCCCATCCACCTCTCTGGTCACTTTCAAAAAACTCAATGAGGTTAGTAAGGCATGACCTACCCTTCACGAAACCATGCTGACTACCCCAATCAATTCATTTCTCTCCAAATAACTATAAATCCTATCCCTAATAATTCTCTCCAATACCTTGCCCACCACAGAAGTAAACATAGATACAACATATCAAAAATTTGAGATGGTGGGTTTGTAAAAATATTTTGATTGAACTGTCAACCTACATCAAAACATCAGTCAAAACCTTACAACAGGAATGTACATCTGTTCATCAGTCTAATCTTTTCATTAAAACACTGAAATAAATTCATGACATGGACATACCACCAAAAGGTGAAGAATTACACTTGGCAAATAGCCAACGGTATTTATGCTTTCCAGGTTTGGTGAAATGAAAAATAAAATCACTTCGGGGCTTGCAGCTAACATCAACATTTCCGTAACGTCTGCTTCTTAATACCATTCAATGAGTACTACATATGTAAATGTTTTTAAGCTGGCATTATAAAGGTGCCTATTTAGCTAGGATCACATTTGTAAGAAATCTGGTCTCATCTTCAATGGCCTACAGTGGTGCATAATTGCTTAATTTTCTTAATTGCTTAATTTGCTTAATTTTCGCAGCTTGGATCTTCAGTTCAGGGTAACCCTTAACAGGACTTATGCTTGAACAATGATTTCAAGATGTCATGACATTTTATTGTTTACTAATGTCTTAGGCCTTTTATTAAGCATAATGTTAATGAAAGTGGCCAAGTGCAAGACAGTTCAGGTCCAGTTCTGTTGAAGAAAAATATTTTGTGAAGTATTTTGGAATAACTGAACCTCCAGTAAAGCATAAGTACAAATTTGTTGTTTCATTATTCACAAAAAATGAGGGGCAAAATCTATGTATCGCTTATATTTGAAATTTTGCATGTGATTATAGAATGGACATTGTGAAAAAAAAACAAATTTGTTCTTTTATTATTCAGAGAAATTAAAGATTCATGAAATCTTAATCTGTGTATTGCTTATGCCTGAAATTTATTTTTAGATAATGCAAGGTTCCCAAAATTAGCCACCAAAGAAACCAGATATGTAACAAGAACCTACATTTATGTAGTACTTTCAACACATTCAAATGTTCCACCAAGCTTCAGTCAAAATTTGACAGCCGCACAAAGAAATATCTAGGACAGATAATCAAAAGCTTGATTAGTGACAGGTTTTCAGTGGCAATAAAGGAGAGAAAAGACGAAAACCAAAGAGGTTTAGGATGGAGTTCCTGACAGTGATCATAGAGGGAGGGCGCTGGTAGCTAAGAAACAAATTCTGTGACAGGTGCTGAAGGCAATGCCTTCAGTCTTGCCATTATAAAAATCAGATGAACATTCCATTATCTAATGTTCTGATTTTATTTGTTGTTTATTTAAGTAAATTAATAAGACCAGATTTATTTCTGTGCTACCAACATTACTTTGGATTTAAATAATAGACCTCCAGCAGTTCAAACAGAAGTATTTCAAAATTTTAAACCAAAGTGACAATCAACTATCATGGTCCATCATTTTGATTTTGGAGAATGATCAAATACATATTTAAGGATCCTTGCCAGCCATCAATAAACTGTAAATCTACACACCACATGTCTTATGAAGCTTCAACACTGCACTTGATACTAGATCTCATAGAAATTTCATAGGTTTCTATGAGATTCCCCCTTCATTCTTCTAAACGCGAGTGAATGTAATTCTAATTGACTCAATCCCTCCTCATATGTCAGTCCACAATCACAAGTAAAACTAGTTACATCTGCTATCGTTTCCAGTGCTGATGAAAGTGCAACCAGAAATGTTAACACTAATTCTCTCTCCAAAGATGCTGGCTGTCCATTTCTATTTTTATTTCAGATTTCTAGTATTTGCAATATTTTGTTCCCGTAAGATGAGTTCATATTGATATAAAGTTGGAGATGTGATGAAGGCCACAATTCATATTGCTGATAACTATCAAAAAAATTGAGCTGAGCAACTTTTAAAATTTCAATTGTATTTAAAAGTTCCACTGTAAGCTTAATTTTTCCTTCCCTCAACATTTTGTCTTCTCCCTTATTGCTGGAGAAATATGAAAGTTGATTTACAAGAATTGAGAGTCCACAACTATCAAGAAAAACTAAACTAGCTGAGTTCTCTTCCTTAGAAATTGATTTCAACCAACTGTTTCTATGTTGTAAATTCTATGTTATCAGGCTGATACTGTCTCATAACAGCAAATTATGTTTGAAAACACCACTGTGAAGCATCTTAAAACATTTTATTACATTAAAGATGTTATATAAACATAAAAATAGAAGCAGGAATAGGTCATTCAGCCCTTAGACTTTTCCATCATTTATTATGATCACTGTAATCATCCAACTCAGTAACCTGTTCCCGCTTTCTCCCCATATCCTTTGATCCATTTAGCCCCAAGTATTTATATTAACTCCTTCTTGAAAACATACACTGTTATTGGACTCAACTGGTTTCTGCGGTAGTGAATTCCAGTTTCACGACTTTTTGGGTGAAGAAATTTCTCATCTCAGTACTAAATGGCTTACCTGCATCTTTAGACTTCAATCCCTGATTCAGGACTTCCCCACCATTGGAAATATCCTTCTTGCATCTACCTTATCTGGTCCTTTTAGAATTTTATAGGTTTCTATGAGAGTCCCCCCGTCATTCTTCCAAACACAAGCGAATATAATCCTAATTTTCTCAATCTCTCCTCATATGTCAGTCCCACTATCACATGAATCAGTCTGGTAAACCTTCACTGTACTCCCTCTAGAGAAAGAGCATCCTTCCAAAAATAAGAAGACAACAACTGCATACAAAATTCCAGGTGTGGTCTCACTAAGGCCCTGTATAACTGCAGCAAAACATCTGTGCTCCTATACTTGAATCCTTTTGTTACGAAGGCTAGCACATCATTTGCCTTCTTTACCGCCTGCTGCATCTCCATGCTTACTTTCAGTGATTCATGTACAAGGACACCCAGATCTTGTTGCACATTCCACTCTCTCAATATAACCACAGATAATAATTTGCCTACCTGCTTTTGCTGCCAAAGTAGATAATTGCACATTTATCCACATCATACTGCATCTGCCTTATACTTGCTCACTCACTCAACTTCAGCAAATCATACTGAAACATTTTTGCATCTTCCTCACAGCTCACCTTCCCACCAGCCTTGCGTCATTTGCAAATTTGGAGATACTACATTGAATTCTCTCATCTAAATCATTAACATATATTGTGAATAGATGGGATCCTAGTACTGTTCCAACCATTATCTCACTATTTGGATAAGATCTTATTATTTCTATCCTTTACTACCTGTCTGCCAACCAGTTTTCTATCCAATTCAATACATTACCCCGAATTCCACACACATTAATTTTATATGCTAATCTCTCATGTGGGACATTACTTCAAACCTTCTGAAAGTTCAAATAAATCACATTGACTGACTCCCTCTCATCAACTCTAATAGTTACATCCACAAACAATTCCAGTAGATTCGTCAAGCATAATTCCCCTTTCACAAATCCATGCTGACTCTATCTGATCCTGCCACTGATTTCCAAGTAGTTATATCTTTTATAACGAACTCTGGAATTTTCCAAATTACCGACGTCAGGCTAATTAACTGTTTCCTTTTGAGCTCCCTTTTTAATCAATGGGATTACATTATCTACCCTCCAATATGTAGGAACTGTTCCAGAATCTATAGAACCTTGGAAGAAGAATATGAATGCATCCACCATTCATAGAGCCACTTCCTTAAGTACTCTGAGATGTAGATTCTCAAGTATTGGGGATTTACTGGCCTTCAACCTCATCACTTTTTCCAAAATGATTTCTCTATTAACACTAATTTCCTTCAATTCCTTCCTCTCACTAAACCTTGTATTTCTCAACATTTCTGGAACATTATTTGTCGTCCTCCTTTGTGAAAACATATCTAAGGTATGCATCCAGTTTGTTAGCCATTTCTTTGTTCCCTATTACAAATTTCTGACTATAAAAAACCTACATTTGTCTTCAATTATCTTTTTCTCTTCACATACCTATAGAAACTTGTATAGTCAGTTTTTATGTTCCCTGCAACCTTATTCTTGGATACTGCTTTCCCCTTCTTAATCAATCCCTTTGTCCGCCTTTGTTGAATTCTGACATGCTCCAAATCATCTAGTCTATTGTTTTTTTTTCTGTACAATTTGCATAGCTCTTTCTTGAATCTAATACTATCATTGGTTTTCCTTTGCAACCCTTGGTTTGGCCACCTTTCCAGTTTTATTTTCACACCAGACAAGAATGAACAATTGTTGCTGTTCACCCACAAAGTCTTTGAATGTTTGCTATTGCTTAACTACTGTCCTTTAAATAACTCTCCCAATCCACCATAGTCAATTCTCACCTCATTCTAAAGTGATATCCTTTATTTAGATTCAGGGCTCTAATCTCAGAATCAACTATGTCACTCTCCATTTTCATGAAGAATTCTATCATTTTGTGTTCGTTCATCCCCAGGCTTCACACAACTAGATTGCCAATTATTCCTTTCTCATTACATAACATCTAAAGTAGAATGGCCTATTCTCTAGTTCATCTCTCGAGCCATCCAAAAACCCTTCCCATATATATCCCAGGGATTCCTCCTCAAAGTATTGTTACTAATGTGATTTGCTAATCTAAATGCAGATTAAAGTCACCTATAATTAGAGATGTTCCTTTATTGCATGATTTTCTAATTTTTTGTTTAATGCTATTCAGTTTCTCAGCTTTATCCGTATAAATTCTACATTATCGGAGCTAATATCCTTCCTCACTATTGTGTTAACTTCCTCTTTAGTCAGCAATGTAAAACCACTGCCAACCCCCCACCTTCGGATGTTCAGTTCCCAGGCCTAGTCACCCTCCAACCATGACTCGGTAATCTCTACTACATTACACCTGTTTGCATCTATTTGCAATTAATTCAATTTTATTTGAAATGCTCCATGCATTAAGCATAAAGCCTTAAGTAGGCTTTTTTTTAAGCATTTCTTGTCCTGTTGCCATTATTTTTCACAGTGGCCATGTTTGACTCTGGCACATGATTTTTCTGCCACCAGCTCCCACCCAGGACATCAATCCAGTCCTGCCCAGGTATAACATGCACCTGTCCCATGTCCCCCAGAATCAGTACCTATGTCCCAAGAATTTGAAACTCTCCCCTTCGCAATATCTCTTCAGCCACGTATTCATCCTACATCCTATTCCTGTTCTGACAAGCATGTGACACTAGTAGTAATCCCAAGATTACTATCTTTGAGGTTCGACATTTCAACTTACTTTGTAATTCCCTATATTCAGCTTTTAGGTTCCCATCCCTTTTTTTCATCTATTTTGTTTTGCCGATGTGTACCAGAACCACTGGCCATTTACCTTCCCCCTCCAGAATATCCTGTAGTCATTCTAAGATACTCCATAGTGCCAGGGAGGCAACATATCACAAACATAAATACGAATTGTTATTGATTTTGAGTACATACTAAAAGCAATCCCGAATAATTCAGCAATTTGCCAACATTAGTACTTTTCCCATCTGTTTAAAACCAAGAACCACTGCCATGACAGCACATCATGCTAAACCATGATGGTAGTAAAGATCATTGCACTACTTTCAATTTCGTACGAATGTACAACATAGAAGAAGTAGGCCATCCATCCGATGAGCTTGCTCTGCCTTTCAATAAGATCACTGTTGATCTATTTGTGTTGGAAGTTCCACATTCCCCATCTGTCCCCAATAACCCTTGATTCTCTTGCACAACAAGAATCCATTTACCTTTCCCTTAAAAAATTCAGTGATCCCTCTTTCTAAAGCAGTTTCAAAGTTGCATATGTGCAGAGAAAAAAATTTGTCCTCATCTCTACTCTATCTGGAGATTTTTGCCTACTCACTCAACCTAGCTATGTCATGCTGAAAACCTGATATCTTCTTCACAACATACTTTCCTACCTATATTTGTTTCATCTGCAAATTTAGCTATCATGTCTTCACTTACTTTATCTAAGTCCTTGATGTAAATTGTAAAAAGTTGAGGACCCAACACAGACCCCACTTGTCACTTGTCACACCCTACCGATCAGAAAAAGACCTAGTTCTGCACAATACTGTTTTCTGCCAGCAGTCAATCTTCAATCCAGGCAAATAAATTAGCTCCTACACCATGAGCTTTCATTTTCTGCAATAACCTTTTTGATGTGGCACCTTATCAAATGTTTTCTGGAAATCCAAATATGTCTGCAGGTTCCCCTCTATCCATCGCACACGTTACTTAGATTAGTTACGAATGATTTCCCTCTCATAAGACCATGCTAATTTTTCCCAATTACCTTTGAGCTTACGCGCCCAGCTGCATCCTCTTTAATGATCAATTTTAACACCTTCCCCAGGACAGATATCAAGTCAACTGTTTTTTTGCCTCTCTCCCTTATTGAATAGAGGGATATTTGCTGCTTTCTCATCTGAAGTAATCCTTCAGGAATCTAATGAATACTATTAAATTAATACCAATGCATTTACTATCGCATTAGACAGTAATAAAGGGATTATTAATATATTTTTCTAATGGTTTGCATCAATTGACATGACCCAACTTTTCCTGGTTCTCTGAACAGAAATCCATTCTCTAATCACTTAGTTTCAGATATTCTGAAAACTCCATATTACTGCTCTCAGGACCCGCCACTAGCTCCTTGCCAGCATTTTTTATCAAATTTTTATTCTGTATGTCTTAACTTTTAGTCCATTATAAGGTCCCAGCTTCCAGCAGACCCGTGAAACAGTACATCTCTCTTCCAGTATCCAGCTCAACTACAACTTGAGATTTTTGCTACAGATTTTGACACACAATAAATTGCTTCACCCACAGGTTGTGAGGCAATCATCAGGAATCTATATTCTGAAGACCCATAACACAACAGCAGGATTTTTAAAATTTTTTACTCAGTTTGTAAAATTACAAAGCCAATGGTCAGAGGGGACCACAGCCTCAGTCCATCTCCTTACTTACTCCAAAAACCAAATTCAAATCGAATCCAATTCATGTTTTCAACACGATAGTCAGACAAGCTCCATGCTGACAAGGTATTGCACACAGTGAGCTTACTCCAGTATTTCATTTTAGCCAAAAGGCCAAGAAGTGAAGGAACTCCATACAAACAAATGTTGTTTGCTTAGCCTGAAAACTAACCAATCACTGTTTCCTTGCAAGCACAGAAACATTCAATTTATCTTATTTTTAATATTTACCCAAGTAAATATAAATAAAATTATGTTTTCCTGACATGATCAAAAATATTAAAGTAAGAAAGATGCCATTTTATGCTGAGGTTAATTAGAAATTAGTGAGTGATGCCCATAAATTGAGCTGGAACCAGAATGCTACAAGCACCAAGCCAACTAGAAACTTTTCTCATGAACACCAATTAATTTGTAACTTGACTAAGGACCTTGACTATCAAAACCACTTTCACACAAGATTACCCAAGTAATAAAGTTAAAGCAATAGGCAACTAAACATCAAATGTGAGCAATGCACAGATTAATACTGAAGTAAAAAGATTCTGACTATTTTCGAACGAGATGGCCCTGAAATACAGGCTGCATGGGCCCATCCTGAAATCCTATGAAAGTTAGCAGAAATACTATCACTTCTCAATAAAATTGTCACTATTTCTTTCATAAGACCGCTACTAATTATGCCTCCGTTATCTTCAGTCTTGATAATTCCAATGTCACTTTTAACTGGTCCTCCATTTGCTACCCTCTGTAAAATTGGCTTTGCTGTCAAAATCCTACCTCGTTTACACATTCCCAATGTGATAACACTCAGTTCTAAACCCACGACCATGCCCCTCCTGTCCTCTGCCTACAAAACTTTCAGGATCTCTGCACTCCTCTGGCATATGGCACCTCACAGCTTTTAATCACTCCACTATTGCAGGCTGTACATTCATCTGTCCTGAACCTTAGCTATGATATTCCTTCCCTAAACCTCTCCATTTCTCTATTTTCTTTAAGATGCCCCCCAAAACCTAACATTTAGCCCAATCTCTGTCCTCATATTTTCTTCTTTGATTTGCTATTGAAATCTCTTATTCAGTCCACTCTAGTTCAGTACTTTTTGATATTTTCAAAATGTTAGAGATGCTATTTAACTTCAAGTTGTTGTTACATGTTCAACCCACCAAAAGAGCCTATTAATTATACTGAAATAATCATTGACACCAGACTGCTTTTTGTTTCATTTCTGGCACCACAGACTTGTGGAACATGGCACATGATTTAGGAAGTCTGAATACTGAACGCATTAAAATTGGGTGCAGCATTGTTGATCTGGGAAATCAATCATGGAAAATTAATCCTTTATCCCATCAAATAAAAGTCAAAGAATAATAAGCACAGCAACTTTCTGGAGTTGTGTGTCATATTTTACCAGATATCTAAAAGTCAGTTAACAGTGTAATCAGCTGTCATAGTAAATAAAAAGTTAAGATTTAAAATTCAGTAAGACATGTTAACTGGTGCAGAGATTGCAATGCATGATTAACCCACATTGGTTCAAAGTAATGCAGGCACCATGCCACCTGTAGAACTACTGATGTTACAGAATCAGAGCTTCAGGTGTTAGGCCTTAAATGATACTAACTATAAAACAGATATACACAATAACATCACAACAATGCTAACTTACGTTCAAAACAGACTAGAGTTCTTTTGCACTTCATCATGACCTCAGGGACCATTATTATAGATCATAGAATGATACAGAAAAGATTCATATGGCCCATCATATCTCTGCAGGCTCTTTGAAAGAGCTTTCCAATTTGTCCGTACTCTTTCCTCATCGTCCTGAAAATCTTCCCATTTCAACTGTTTATCCAATTTCTTTTTTGAAAGTAATTATTGAATCAGCTTCCATCCTTCAGACTATGCATTCTAGATCATGAGAACTTGCTGCTTAACCATTTTTCTCATCTCTACATTCTCTGACAACTGTTCTGACCTCAGATTACCAACACCCCTGCTGCTAGAAACATTTTCTCCCCAGAGTATTCGTTCTACCAAAATCTTTCATCGTTTGAATGCCTCTATTAAATCGTTGCATAATCTTAATCAGAGACACTGGCAGTGCATCCATTTACCTCTAACACAATACACTATGCCATCTGCTCATCCTGCTTAAAGTCCAGCCCAGCCGTTGTGCCAAATCTATTGTGAATTCTGCTTCAGTGTTAAATTATCAAACATATGTAGTTCCACCAAAATCTCTATTAAAATCACCTTCTGGTAAGTTGCCAACACACCATGATAATCCCACATAGAAAGACGTAGACTTAGAGGAGATCTAATAGAGATGTACAAGATTATGAGGGATATAGATAGAGTAAACAGGGTTAAGCTTTTCCCTCGGATGGACTCGAATAGCACGAGGGGTCACAGGCTTAGGGTGAAGGGAGTAAGGTATAATTTGGATGCTAGAGGGAGATTTTTCACACAGAGAGTGGTGGAGGTTTGGAATGCGCTGCCAAGTAAAGTGTGGAGGCAGGTACTCTGGAGTTATTTAAGAAATACTTAGATGGACACATGAACAGAATGGAAATGGAGGGGTATAGAAAACTGATTTAAAATAGGGATCACGAGCCTTGGGAGTCCCTGGGAAGTGTGTAAATAGATGATGATATTGATGTACTTGTTTTTATCCCACAGGTGCTTTGGTCCACCTTGTTGTCTAACAAGGGGCATACACGCGATGGGTCGTGAGAGGGCTGCTCTTGGATTTTTTTTCAAGAGTATCCTAGTGCTTCACGTCGTTAGTGTACGCTTGACCTGGACCATTTGATGGGCAACACGACAACTCAGTGACTATCGCTGTACTGTGCAGATACATGGATTTGGGTTTGTGTCTGTAGGAGTTTGCGCATTCTCCCTATGCTTGCATGGGTTTTCTCCAGGTGCTCCGGTTTCCTCCCACATCCCAAAGATGTGCTCTGAGGCTAACTGGCAAAACAAATTCTCCCTAAATTGTCTCAAATTTGGTTTTTAATCCATAGATCTATAAACATAGACAGGGATCACGGGTAGAGGTGGGAACATCAGGGTGGCGGCATAGGCTCATTGGGCCGAAAGGCCTGTTTCCCATGCTGTTTTGTTCTTCGTTCTTTGTTCTTAATGTAGTCCTTATGTGATACATCAAATATGCCCAATGTCCCTCAGAAATATTAAATTATCTTAAGCTTTTTTATTGGATGCCTGAACAAAAAGCCAGCATACATGTTTGAAACCAAAACTTCAATTGGCAGGTATTGAAAAAAATCAGTACCTTCCTGTACTTGAAAATACTCCAGGATTTAAGATACTATAAAGACTATTAAAAACTGAGTGGATTTAACTTGGATAAGAATTACAGACTGTCTTAAATATATTTTGATTTTGAGGACCCGTTAAAGGAAATAATCATTACGAGGGACGAAGTGTTGGGGCTTTTAGGTAGCATAAAGACTTATAAAGCCCCGGGGCCTGATGGTATTTATCCCAGGCTGCTAAGGGAGTGAGAGATGACATTGCTGGGCCTCTGACGCAAATCTTTGTCTCTTGTTTGGACACAGGTGAGGTCCCCAGAGGACTGGAGGATTGCAAATGTAGTACCGTTGTTTAAAAAGGATCAGAGGGATAATCCAGGGAACTATAGGCCGGTGAGCTTGACTTCAGTTATAGGTAAGCTAATGGAGAGGATCCTCAGGGACAGGATGTATGAGCATCTGGAGCGCTGCGATCTGATCAGGGATACGCAGCATGGCTTCGTTAAGGGGAGGTCGTGCCTTACGAATCTAGTGGAATTTTTTGAAGAGGTGACAAAAACAGTTGATGAAGGACAAGCCGTTGATGTCGTCTACATGGATTTCAGTAAGGCGTTTGACAAGGCTCCTCATGGTAGGCTGATAGAAAAGGTGAAGACGCATGGGATACAGGACCAGGTATGTAGATGGGTTGAGAACTGGCTTGGGAGGAGGAGACAGCGGGTAGTAGTGGAAGGCTCTTTTTCCAACTCGAGGTCAGTCATTAGTGGTGTGCCACAGGGCTCAGTACTAGGACCTCTTCTATTTGTGATTTACATAAATGACTTGGAAGAGGGGGTAGGTGGTGTGATCAGCAAATTTGCTGATGACACTAAGATGCTTGGATTGGCGGGTACTGAGGAGCAGTGCCAGGCAATACAACAGGACATAGATAGGCTGGTAGACTGGGCAGATAGATGGCAAATGGAATTTAATCCAGATAAATGCGAGGTGATGCATTTTGGCCGGAATAATGTAGAGGGGAGTTACAGGATAAAAGGTAAAACTATCCGGAGTGTAGAGATGCAGAGAGACCTGGGGGTGCAGGTTCACAAGTCTCTGAAGGTGTCAGTACAGGTGGAGAAAGTGATAAAGAAAGCGTATGGTATGTTAGCCTTCATAGGAAGGGGTATAGAATACAAGAGTAGGAGTCTGATGTTACAAGTGTATAGAACGTTGGTTAGGCCTCACTTGGAGTACTGCGTCCAGTTCTGGTCGCCGTACTACCAGAAGGATGTGGAGGCCCTGGAGAGAGTGCAGAGGAGATTTACCAGGATGCTGCCTGGTATGGAAGGGCTGTCTTACGAGGAAAGATTGAACGCACTGGGGTTGTTTTCCCTTGAAAGACGTCGGCTGAGAGGGGATCTATTAGAGGTATATAAGATTATGAGGGGTATAGATAGAGTAAATGGTGGTAAGCTTTTTCCACCATTAGATTCGGATAGAACGAGGGGTCACGGCCTTAGGGTGAGGGGGGCTATGTATAAGACTAATATTAGAGGGCATTTTTTCACACAAAGGGTAGTGGGGGTGTGGAATGCACTACCGAGTGGGGTGGTGGGAGCAGGCACGCTAGGGTTGTTTAAGGGTCTCTTGGACAGCCACATGAGTGGTCTGCAGATAGAGGGATATAGGAGGACTGTTTAAATACTTTAATTGTTTCCACAGGCTGTTCGGTCCACCTTGTTGACCAACAAGGTGCATGCATTCGGCAGGTCGTGCGAGGGCTGCTCCTGGGTGTTACTTCAGGAGTGGCCTAGTGCTTCATGTCGTTAGTGTATGCTTAAACTGGACCATCAGATGGGCAACATGACAGCTCAGAGACTATCGCTGTTGCTGTGCAGACACATGGATTTGGGCCTGTGTCTGCGGGAGTTTGCGCGTTCTCCCCGTGGTTGCGTGGGTTTTCTCCGGGTGCTCCGGTTTCCTCCCACATCCCAAAAATGTGCTCTTAGGCTGATTGGGTAACAAATTGTCCCTATATTGGTCTCTATATGTCATTAAGACGTTAGGATGGCGGCGCGGGCTCGTTGGGCCGAAGGGCCTGTTTCCCGTGCTGTGTTGTTCTTTGTTCTTTGTATATTATAGAAGTACTATTACAGACAGGATCAAACCTTTAGAACTCTATGATTTGTGTCACAGAAGTTGCTAAGAGACAGTGGGAAAGATATCTTTGAACTCTATGATTAGCATTATAGAAGTTGCTAGGATACGAAAGAGTACGAGCTTCCAGATTTTATGGAACAATGAATTCCCATGATGTCAGAGGACAGGATGCAGTTGGCTAAAGTATATGACATTTATTAACAATGATTGACCTGTACTGATGATGATTGATTCATACCTGGTAAGGAAAAGTGAATTTGAAAATATTATGTTGGCAAGTATAATATAACTTAATGAAGCATTGGACTGCCTGTTGCCTCCTCCCATCATACATTGGTCAATAAAGAACATTTTTCACCAGGGTACTGCTGTGCCGTGAATGTTTATATGAGCTAAAGTTTTGACAATATTTAGTCTCTGAAAAAACCCCATTGACAATTGCCAAATAAACATTTTGTACAACATGCTATAAAATAGACCAAAAAGTGAATTAAACAGATAAGGATGGTTTGAAGTCGGGAATGCTAAAAATAAATAACTGGGGGGTACAAGTGCAGAACAGGTTACAAGCAAGGGTGATGGAACAGAAATTCAGGGCAAATTTAAAATGGGGTACTGAATAAATAAATGTCACAGAAGGAAATATGAAGGAATTAACTCTAGAAATTTGTAAAGAATCTGATGGAAGATTTGGAAGCACAGTTCAGGTGACCCAATTCTCCTCTCCAAAACATGTTATTAAGCAAATATTTGATGTCAGTGCCAAGGGGCTGGATAAAGTGGTTATGAGGAAAAGTCAGGAGAATGGGATTGAGAAACATATCAGCCATGGTTGAATGGTGGAGCAGGCTCAATGGGCCAAATGGACCAATTCTGCACTTCTGTCCTCTGGTCTAAGTGCTTCACACAGATAAATCAAGTTTGACTTTCGAATCAAAGTAGCAGATTGTTAGAAATTTATGTTCTAAATTTACAAATGTCATTATCCTCTGCAAGGTATGGCTGAGGAGGTATTTATATTGAAGTTTTACTGAGATAACTATTTCTTGGCATACATCATCGGTAAAATCTCAAACAGCTAATTATAGATACAAAAGCCAATACTTATTTTAGTCACAAAGACTTTTTCCTGGAGTACTCAAACATGTAGGAGCAGCTCTGACATTTTCAATACAAGCAAATTTACAAGAGCATCTGATAATCTCTCAATTTTTGGACTAAACATATTACAAAAAACATTACAGTAATGAATCTGCTTATTAATCTTACAGGTGCAAATAGTCCACTGTGCAAATGTACACAATACACAATGTCCTTCTCTATTGACATAGAACTAGAATAAAAAGAGAGTAAGGGCAGAAGGTAATATTTAAAACATTTAATAGACCTTGAGTATTGCTGAAAGAAAACTTGGTGCCAAAATTTTCTGTCTTATAGTCAGAGCAGCACAAAGAAATACTAACAGTAAAGCGAACAACAATTTATACACATGAGAAGAGAGTGCTGATTGGTTGGCAAGTGGGCTCTGATTGGCAGAGGCATTTTCATGGATAATGCAGCAGGAAAAAGTTAACAGACAAGTTTTTCTTCAAATGCAAACCAGGCAGGTCGACTCGGATTAGTCAAGGTATTGCCATGGGGAATGAACTAAAGAATGGCTTTTCAAAATGTGTGTTACAGAATTCCATATTGATATCTTTGGCCCACAGTATCACGTGATTTTAATGGGCAGCACAGACCAACCAGCAACATAATAGGTACCAACAAGTCTTTCAAATTCTTAGACAAAATCTCTATAATCTTTATTCTGTTACAATTATGAGGTTTAAAAGACTGTTGTGTTTTTTGGAAATATCTTTAAATTTAGGGAAAAATGAATGAGGTCATGTGAATTGCTCTGAAGTCTGCCTGACAGTAAGCCTGTGTGGTTTGATTCTTAGAGACCAGAGGAAGGCTCAGAGTGTTTTACTGGGAAGAAACTAAGATGTTTACACTTGTAGACAATGGCAACATTCTGTGTGTTAATAATAGCTTTAAACTGCCCATTTAGTTCCAAACCAGAGAACACTTGGATCTCCAGATAGATAATTGGCATTTCTACCTACCTGGATATAAGGCTCACATGATTCACTTTGTCATGGGAAAGGATACAGAGAAAACCTTGTAAAGATCAAGTTACTGGCTTTCCTAGAATACCAAAGGCTCTTTACTCCTATGTTAGCAATAATAAATTAGGATAGAGGAAAAATTAGGCCTCTTAGGGACAGAGGAGGGGAACTGTGCTTAGAACCCGAGGGAATGGGGAAGATCCTGAATGAATACTTTGGGTCAGTATTCACGAAGGAGAGGAGCTTGTTGACAGCTCCTGTCTCTGAGGTAGCTGTAGCCCAGTTCAGGGAAATATCCATACCGAGGGAGGAAGTGTTAGGGCTTCTAGGTAGCATTAAAACTGATAAATCTCTCAGGGCCTGATGGCATTTATCCCAGGCTGCTTAGGGAGGCGCGTGGTGAAATTGCTGGGCCTCTGACGCAAATCTTTGTTTCTTCTTTGGACACAGGTGACATCCCAGAGGACTGGAGAATAGCGAATGTTATACCATTTTTTTAAAAAAGGTAATAGGGATAACCCTGGAAATTATAGGCTCGTGAGTTTGACATCAGTGGTAGGGAAGCTGTTGGAGGGGATTCTTAGAGATGGGACATATAGGCACTTAGAGCGTTGCGATCTGATTAGGGATACGCAGCATGGCTTTGTTAAAGGGAGGTTGTGCCTTACAAATCTAGTAGAATTTTTTGAGGAGGTGATGAAAACAGTCGGCGAAGGGTGAGCCGTTGATGTTGTCTATATGGATTTCAGTAAGGTGTTTGACAAAGTCCCTCATGGGAGATTAGTTGAAAAGGTCAAGGCTAATGGGATACAAGGACAGGTAGCTAGATGGATAAGTAACTGGCTTGGTAATAGGAGACAGAGAGTAATAGTGGAAGGGTTTTTTTCTAGCTGGAGGTTGGTCACTAGTGGTGTGCTGCAGGGCTTAGTACTGAGACCTCTTCTATTTGTAATATATATAAATGACTTGGAAGAGGGACTAAGTGGAGTGATCAGCAAGTTTGCAGACAATACAAAGATGGCTGGACTTGCGGATAGTGAGAAGCATTGTCAGGTGATGCAGCAGGACATAGATAGGCTGGTAGCTTGGGCAGATAGATAGCAGATGGAATTCAATCCTGATAAATGTGAGGTGATGCATTTCTGGAGAAAGAATGTAGGGGGGAGTTATCTGACAAAGGGTAGACCTATTAAGAGTATAGAAATGCAGGGGAATCTTGGGGTGCAGGTGCACAAGTCTCTGAAGGTGGCAGAGTAGGTGGAGAAGGTTGTGAAGAAAGCATATGGTATGCTAGCCTTTATAGGAAGAGGTATAGAGTACAAGAGCTGGCCTTTAATGTTGCAGTTGTATAAAACGCTGCTTAGACCTCATTTGGATACTGCGTCCAGTTCTGGTCGCCTTACTACCAGAAGCACATGGAGACTCTGGAGAGGGTGCAGAGGAGGTTTACCAGGATGCTGCCTGGTATGGAAGGTCTGAGTTATGAGGACAGGTCAGACAAATTGGGGCTGCTGTCCTTAGAAAGACATAGACTTAGAGGAGATCTAATAGAGGTGTACAAGATTATGAGGGGTATAGATACAGTAAACAGGGTTAAGCTTTTTCCTAGGATGGACTCAAATAGTACGAGGGTTCAGGGCTCAGGGTGAGCGGGGTACAGTATAATTTGAATGCTAGAGGGAGTTTTTTCACACAGAGGGTGGTGGGGGTATGGAACTCGTTGCCAAGTAAAGTGGTGGAGGCAGGCACTCTGGAGTTATTTAAGAGATACTTAGATGGGCACATGAACAGAATGGGAATGGAGGGATATAGAAAACTGATTTAAAATAGGCATCATGAGCCTTGGGAGTTCCCTGGGAAGTGTGTAAATTGTCGATGATATTGATGTATTTGTTTTACCCTATAGGTACTGAGGTCCACTTTGTCTAACAAGCGGTATACACGCCATGGGTCGTGAGAGGGCTACTCTTCGATTTTTTGAGTAGCCTAGTGCTTCACGTTGTTAGTGTACGGTTGACCTGAACCATTTGATGGGCAACACAACACTCAGTGACTATCATTGTGCTGTGCAGATACATGGATTTGGATCTGTGTCTGTGGGAGTTTGTGCATTCTCCCCGTGCTTATGTGGGTTTTCTCCGGGTGCTCCGGTTTCCTCCTGTATCCCAAAGATGTGCTCTTAGGCTGATTGGCAGAACAAATTCTCCCTAAATTGTCTCAAATTTGGTTCTAATGCATAGATCTATAAACACAGACAGGGATGACAGGGATCATGGGTAGATGTGGGAACATTGAAGTGGCAGCGTGGGCTTGTTGAGCCAAAGGGCCTGTTTCCCATGCTGTTTTGTTCTTTGTTATCACTAAATATCACAGTGTTTTGAATCTGCCTAGGTCTTGGAGAAAGGCAGCAGCTAAAAACTAAAAAGTTCTCTAAGGCGCAACGCATAGGAAAATGAGCGTAAGATCATTTAGATTGAAAAGAACAAATTCACAGGGAGTTAAAATGAGGCTAGAAGAGACACCTAGCTTGTGTGAGAGCAAGAATCTCTAGTGGAAGAAAACCTTACTGCAAAAGACAATCCTAAGTCTGCATATTACCAGGTTGAGAAAAATAAAATAACAAGAATAAACCCTAAGGAGTCAAGAATCATTTTGCAATTATTTAGGGTAAATTGAATGTTACATAAGTGTAAAATATTACTGGGAAGTGTGTTTTTTTCAGTTGGGCTAAGAATTACAGTGTATTTCATTCGTTGGTTTAAACTATTAGTCGCTTACAAAAATACTGTTTTGTCAATACTATTTTTAGTCATTTATCATCTTAGTTATCTCGGCCTTTTAGGTAAGATCAAGTGTAGTATCGACATGCTGCCCTTGGTTGAAGGGCAGCAGTTCAGCTTTACATTTCAGCCATGACTTTATTGAATGGAGGGGCATTGAAGGCTTGAGGGGCTGGATGGCCTACTCCTGCTCCTATTTCTTATGTTCATACGTTGGTCCTCCTTTTAATCTTTAAGTACTGTCAGTGACAACAGTAACTGCAGAAGCAGAAACAGCAGCAGCACTGATGCCTTAAGACCTGAGGACTGTAATGTTTTCTGGTCGAAGCCTATTTTTTTCCTCAAGTCCACCAACACAGCAAACTGACCTCCTGGGAACAAAACTACAAACAATTTACTTCATGATCTGCAGAAAGCCCATCTCATATGAGAAGCCTGTAGTGACTCTGGTATACAACTTTTACTATTGAATTCACCCAACTTTACCGTAAGACTGAAAAACCTCTTCTTCACCAGATCAGCATTGCGTATTTCCCAAGATGAGCCAGTTATGCAAATTATGAACAATTCTTTTGTTTACAATTTGTGAAATGCACCGCTCTTTTTAATGATATTTTCTTCAAGCATGTGGTTGTATGAGTGAATGAATGATGTAGCATTAGGTTTTTGGGGTGAATGTGTGAAGAAATAATCCTCTTTATTTGAGCCCTGTAAAGCTTGCTACTTACTAAGAACATAAGAAATAGGAGCAGGAGTAGGCCATTTAGCCCTTCGAGCCTGCCCTGCCATTCAACAGGATCATGGCTGATCTGAAATGGATCAATTCCACTTTTCTGCTTTCTCCCCATAACCCTTAATTCCCTTGCCTATCAGAAACCTATCTACCCGTGACTTAAATATATTCAGCAAGGTAGCCTCCACCACTTCAATGGGCAGAAAATTCCAGAGACTTACCACCCTTTGAGTGAAGAAGTTCCTCCTCAACTCTGATCTAAAATGCTTCCCCTCCCCCACTTATTTTGAGGCTGTGCGCTCTAGTTTTGGTATCATTTCTACGCGGGCAGAATCTCTGTACCTCTACCCTATCTAGCCCCTTCATTACCTTATATGTCTCTATAAGATCCCCCCTCAGCGTTCTAAACTCCAAGTACAGACCCAGTCTATTCAATCTCTCCTCATAGGCTAATTCCCTCTTCTCCGGTATCAACCTAGTGAACCTTCTCTGCACTCTCTCCAAGGCCAATATATCCTTCCGCAAATGCGGCGACTAAAACTGCACACAGTACTCCAGTTGCAGCCTCACTAGTACCCTGTACAGTTGCAGCAAGACCTCCCCGCTTTTATATTCTATCCCCCTCGCTATAAAGGGCAACATTCCATTCACCTTCTTGATCACCTGCTGCACCTGCAGACTGGGTTTTTGTGATTCATGTACAAGGACCTCCAGGTGCTGGTCATTCAATTTGCCCACATGCTCAGGAGTAAAGAAACACATATTGGTTCCTCTTCAAAACACACCCTTACATAGACAATAAGGGAATTGAACAGTTTTCAGTTCTCTTCATCCATGCCACTAAATCACTAAGACCAAGCAATCTGATCGGCTGCTGTGTCCCCACTACTTCCACTAGTTCACTTGACGAAACTTCCAATAATGCACCCTTCTGCCATTTCCTCTCATTTTTCTCCTATCTCTTCCGATGCCCTCACCGAGCTCATCTTGTCAATGAAGTACATCTTGACCACCCAAATTCCTTTCTGATCCCCATGTTAGTCAATATTATAAATAGTTCCCTCTCTTCAGGCATTATCCCTTTCTCCTTTAGATCTACCATTATCACCTCCTTCTAAAAAAAATTGATCCCACTTTCCTCACAAATTACTTACCCATTTCGAATTTCCTTACCCTCTCCAAAGTCCTTGAACATGTTTTCACCTTTCAAGTTCATTTCTATCTTTCCCAGAAGTCTACTGAATCCCAATAATTGGGATTCTGCCCCTGCCACAAGACTAAAATAGTTCTGATCAGAGTCACTCAAAACATCCTATATAATGGTGACAAAGATAGATGTTCCTTCCTTGTCCTTCTCGACCTGTCTGCAGTCTATGACACACTGGATCATAACATCCTCCAATGCCTCCCACTATTATCCAGCTGGGTGGGGCCCAGTTCCATTATTATCTAATTGCAGCTAGAGTATAACTTGTAATGGACTCCCTTCCTATTGTTGCGGTTATCTCTGGGGTCCCTCAAGGATATTTTGTCCTTGGCCTCCTCCGGATGCTGCCCCTGGTGACAACATCCAAAAACTCAGAATTAGTTTTTAACATGCATCTCACCACCAGTACTCTTGATTCCTCCACTATTACTAAATTATCAGATTGTTCATCCAATATAAGTACTCGATGAGCAAAAATTTCCTCTGATGAATTAGGAAAACTGAAGTCATTGTTTTAGACCCACTCTAAACCCCATTTCCTAGCTACCTATTTCATTACTCTCTCTGGCAACTGTCTGAGATTCAGCCAGTCTGTTTGCAACCTTGGTGTTATATTTGATCCTGAGACGAGCTTACAATGTCATATTGCGCCATTACTCAGACTTATTTCCATTTCAGTAACATTGCTTAATTTCTCCCCTGTTTCAGTTTATCCACTGCTAAAACCCTCATTCATGCCTTTGTTACCTTTGGACTAAATTAATCTAATGCACTCCTGGCTGCTCTCCCATATTCTATCCTTTGTAAACTGAATTCATCCAAATCTCACATCAAGACTTGTTCCCCTACCACCCTGATACTCACTGACTATACTGGCTCCCAAGCAATGTTTTGATGTTAAAATTCTCAACCTTTTCAAATCCCTGCATGGCCTTGTCCCTCCTTATCTTTGTAAACTACACCAGCCCCAAATTCTTCCCAGAGTTTTGTCTTTCTCTAATTCTGGTCTCTTGTGCATCCCTGACTTTAATCAATCGACCATTAAGAGCTGCTGGAATACTCTCCCTACATCTTTCCATCTCTCACTCTGCTTTCTTCCTTTAAGACATACCTTTAAACCTGGTCTGTTGACCAAACTTTTGGTCATCTCCTTATGTGATTCAATGTCAAACTTTGTTTTATAATACTCCCACAAAGTGCCTTGGAGTATTTTATTGTGTTAAAGGTGTAGGGCAGCATGGTAGCACAGTGATTAGCACTGCTGCTTCACAGCTCCAGGGACCTGGATTCGATTGCCAGCTTGGGTGACTGTCTGTGTGGAACATAGAACAGGCCCTTCGGCCTTCAATGTTGTGCTAAGCTATGTCCAATCCCAAGATCAAGCTATACCCTCTCTATAATTCTGGAGCACTCCATGTGTCTATCCAATAACCACTTGAAAGTTCCTAAAGTGTCAGATTCCACTATCACAGCAGGCAGTCTATTCCACACCCCAACCACCCTCTGAGTAAAGAATGTATCTCGAACATCCCTCCTATATCTCCCACCCTGAACCTTATAATTATGCCCCCTAGTAACAGCTACATCCACTCGAGGATATATGCCCACTCTATCAATCCCTCTCATCATCTTATAAACTCTATTAAGTTGCCTCTCATCCCCCTCTGCTCCAAAGAGAAAAGTTCCAGCTCCCTCAACCTTTCCTCATAAGACCTACCCTCCAATCCAGGCAGCATTCCAGTAAATTTCCTCTGCACTCTCTCCAATGCTTCCACATCCTTCTTATAATGAGGTGACCAGAACTCAACACAACATTCCAAATGTGATCTCATCAACGTGCAGTATAGTTGCAGCATAACCTCACAGCTCTTCAATTCAAACTCCCTGTTAATAAACGCTAACACATTATAAGCCTGCTCTATCCACTTGAGTGGCAACTTTCAGAGATCTGTGGATATGAACCCAAAGATCTATCTGTTTCTCCACATTCTTCAGAACCCTGCCATTGACCCTGTAATCTGCATTCAAGTTTGTCTCACCAAAATTAATCACCTCACACTTATCAGGGTTAAACTCCATTTGCCACTTTTCAGCCCAGCTCTGCATCCTATCAATGTCTCTTGGCAGCCTGCAAGAGCCCTTCACCTCATCCACTATTCCACCAATCTTGGTGTCGTCAGCAAATCTACTAACCCACCCCTCAGCTCCTTCTTCCAAGTCATTGATAAAAATCACAAATAGCAGAGGATGCAGCATTGATCCCTGTGGTACATTAACTGCTATTAATTGGCCTCCAGTCTGAAAATTTTTCCCTCTGCCACCACTCTCTGTCTTCTATGATACAGCCAGTTACTTATCCAATTGTCCAAATTTCCTTCTATCCCACACCTTATCTTCTTCATGAGCCTACCATGTGGAACCTTATCAAAGGCCTTACTCAAATCCATGTATACGACATCAACAGACCTACCTTTGTCCACACACTTAGTTACCTCCTCAAAGAATGCAATCAAATTTGTGAGGCAGGTCTTACCCCTCACAAAACTGTGCTGACTATCCCGGATTAAACTCTATCTTTCTAAATGGTCATAAATCCTATCTCTCAAGACCTTTTCCATTAACTTACCAACTATCAAAGTAAGACTAACTGGTTTTCTGTGAGTTAATGTTGCTAATATCCATAGGGAATAGTGCGTGAGAAGATAAAGCCATTTACAATGTCATCTAGCATAGAAACCAGGAAGGGATTTTTTTGGCAGTTATCAGTTTAATAGGATTGGAGTTGATTGAAAAGTTGGTCGCGGAAATAAGATACACTCAGAGGGCTTGACAAAAGTAAAGGAAAAAAATTAGAGATGGATGCAAATTAGGGCACAAGAAGCCTAAAGGACGGTTTGACTTGCTGGGTAAGACAGCAGCAGGGACAACCGAATGGATTATCTCAATCTTAACAATAAGGTACATGAGGGCGTCATGCTTGCTAGAGCCGAACATGGAGAGGGCAAAAGAGGTTTAAGGAAATCTGTGTGTTCTAGTTTCCTCCACAGTCAGAAAGACGTGCTGGTTAGGTACGTTGACCATGCTAAATTCTCCTTCAGTGTATCCGAACAGGCGCCATAGTGTGGCAAGTTAGGGATTTTCACAGTAATTTCCTTGCAGTGTTAATTTAAACCTACTTATGACATGAATCAATACACTGAAACTTAAACAGTTTGCAATGCTAAAGAGACTGGCAGTTAATTTTGCTTTGCATAGTGAGCCTGAAGTATTGGGTGATTTTGGCAAAAAGAGAGGTGCTTAGCGTTGTTACATTGTTTCTGCAGATACCCTCAGAAATAAAACTGACGAAATCTATTCCGTTCAGCTTGTTGGTTTCAAAGACTCCAATGAGCACCAAGCCTTTAATTGTGGTATAAAAAAATTCAGGAGTGAGTTTCAACTTGATCTTATCCAAGCTAGTCATGCAGTGGAGTTTGCACATTCTCTTCATGTCTACTTGATTTTCCTCTGAGTGCTCCAGTTTCTTCCCACGGTCCAAAGATACGCGAGTTAGGTTGATTGGCTAAGCTAAAATTGCTCCTTTGTGTCCGAGATGTGTAGCTGAGGAGAATTAGCAGGTAAATCTGTAGGAATTTGGGGGTAGGGCCTGAGTGGAATTGTGGTCAATGCAGAGTCGATGGACCAGATGGTCTCTTTCTGCACTGTAGGATTTCTATGATTTCTATGATGCTGATGTCATAATGTCATAATACAACCTGACTGAGAAGTGGAGATCTGGAGGGAGCAGAAGTTCCAACCTCATGCTGAGATCACAATGGGTATACAGCAGCTCTAAATAGTGATGGTTTTAACAAACTACAGTCTTAAGTAACAAACTATGGTCTTAAATAACTTACTTTGGGAATATAGACAAACCTAAAGAACCTGAACCACAACAAAACAAAGAATTGTATCTGTGTATCAGAATCCTGTCTCATTCAACACAACTGGCTGGCCTTTTCACTTTGACGCTAGAATTATAATATTAGCTACTTATTGAATTGCAATGCTGAATTTCAACTAAATTATCAACTTCTCAGAGCATTCAAGCATGTTCAAATCTCACAGATAATCCATGCATTTTTGAGATATTCCCAATTTCCCAATTTCTGAAATTAACAGCATCTTTTAGAAATAATTCATGCAGATCCTTTGAAAGACCTGCTTGAGCTATTACAATCCAACTCAAATCTATGTACTCTTTCTGCAATAAGGACCATGCTTCCAGCTTTTCATTATTTTTAACAGTAAATCCAATCCCCTCACCCATAATCATAATTCCCACTGAAAGTGTCAATAACATAGAAAATCCTACAGTCAAAAAATTTTTGATCAGCAATAACAACATACAAAAACAAATTAGACCCACCATGAATGTTGGTCAAGGGAAATCTGGGAATTGCACAGTTTCTGATTATGTACTGAGAGGGGATATATCCGAGGGTTCACCCACTGAGTCTATATGGGTTGAACTCAGAAATAAGAAAGTGGAAATCATTTTGATATACTATAGACCCCCAAATAGTTGGCAGGAAATTGAGAAGCAAAATTAAGGCATGCTGCCTGGTTTTCTTTGGTACCGGCATGATGGTCATCTTCTTGAGGCAGAAAGGGACCTCAGGTTATTGTAAAAAGAGGTTGAAGATGTCTGCAAATACCCTCGCCAGCTGATCCATGCAGGATAGCAGTGCACATCTGGGTACCTCTATCCCTTTCTGTGGGTTGATCTTCAAGAAAGCTACTCTGACATCTGCAATGATGAACTCTGATATAGGTTCATCCGAGGCTTCCAGGGTGAAGGGCACGCTCTTGCTGACCTCTTGTTCAAAGGGAGTAGAATGCATTGAGTTCATTAGGAAGGGGTGCATTGGCACAAGCAATTTTACATGAATAGGTTCCAACCAGGATGTCACAACAATGAACATGCTCAGGGATACAAGTTCCACCAGGTAGAGTAATTGCCAATCATCCTGGAGCATGTATTCTATGAGCCCCACTGCAAAATCTAAAACAATTATTATTTGTTAAGGTAACTGAAGTTGATTGGTTTAGAAAATCAACTGACTAAAAAACCAATCATAAATTTGTTCCAGGCACTGGACAAGTATTGATCAAAAAAAAACTATCCCTACAAATACAACCAAACCTGTCAACCCCTCCGTCGAGTGAGTATTCAGGTACTACAAACTTGACCAAACGGTTCAAATAATTTCTTCCAACTGCTTTGAGCAGTCAGATTTTGAACGCTAACTGTACACATCTCAAAATGAAATTACTAACATATGAAACAAGAACTTGCATTTACATAATGTTTTTGTGGTAGAAAAATATACCAGAATGTTTCATAAATGAGAAAAGGGAACAGAGATCTAACCATTGAGAACTAGGAAAGGCAACTGAAAACTTTATTGAAAAGTTGTTTTTGAAAAGATTTGAAATCAGTAAGCGAGGTAGCGTTAGAGATTTGTGATTTCCACTGGGTTAACGTTCCTCTGCCTGCAGTTGGGCAGAAAAATGCAACAAACGTACAGAATCAATTGCCCAAGTCTACTCCAACAGAATCTGATATGGAGTAGCAGTAATGAGATTTCTCCAACCATTATTCTTGGTCAGGGAAGGTATTACAGTGGTGCTTAAAGGGTTATAGGGAAAATATAAAAAAATTAATCATCTTCTCCCTTTTTAATTGTTTTAACTCAAATTTGACTTACCAATGGTTCAGCCATCACAACTTCAATCTTTTTTTCAGCCTGGACTGTGAATTCCGCAAAGAGGCTCTTAATAACATATTCCCCAGGTTTGATGTCCGGGTCAATGGTGATGTTTGACATTGTGACACTCTTCTTCTCCCAGGTGGGATTACTACCTGGAGAAATACGGCGTCGGGTTACGGTACTAACAGGTGCTGATGCTGCATAAAAACACAAAAAAATTATTTATGATGGTTGGCTGGCAAGAAGCATGCAGTGCAGTATTGTAAGTAGCTTAAACTATGATAACAGAAGATTATACATCAATCAGCAAATTAACAACATACATTTCTATAGCATTCCAATAGAGAAACATATCTCACAACAATTTACAAAGAAAGAAAAAAGTTAAATGGAAGGTTTGAAAACACAATTAAACCAAAAAAGCTTTTAGGTGCTTTGGACAGCATATAGTGACCAGGTGAATAGATTTTGAAATTCCACAAGCCAAAGACAAAATGGTTGTAAGAACAGCATAGTAGACTACAGGGAACAAGATAATGATCCAATTACGAAGAAGTCATTTGCTTGGAAATGATAGAAGTAACACGTGTGTGGGTCTTTCTATGCAGAAAAATATAAACTGCTGAATGCTGACTTAGTTGAATTTGTGGAACCAGGGATGTTAGCAAATAGATGGCTGAAGTAGTTGAGGCTTGAAGTGATAAAAGGAGCAATGTGGATTGTACCAGCTGGGACAATGGTCATGACAGACAACCCACGATCTGGTGGAAATGAGAGTGTAAAGACTGGAAATAAAGAGTTAGAGCAATTCTATGGTGAATATTATACTGATAAGGCGATTAGGGAAAAGAATTTTGCAGAAGCAAGGAAAGATAGTAAAAAGATTTGGGGTAATGAGAAGGATGTGTCAGAGGAAGATTTTGGAGAATCTGCTACGAGAGAGATTTTCAAAGAAGTACAATCTTTTTTAATAAGGTTGAGGAAGACAAAAATGTCGAGGAAATCAAGAAGCAAAGGAGGGTGAACTCATGAAAAGATTAGAGGGCCTAATAACATTATCACTCGACTATTAATCCAAAAACTCAACTGATGTTCTGGAACCTGGGTTTGAATCCCACCACTGCAGCTGGTGGGATTTGAACAAAGAACAAAACAGCATGCGAAACAGGCCCTTCGGCCCAACGAGCCCGCGCTGCCACCCCGATGTTCCCACCTCTACCCGTGATCCCTGTTCAATTCAATAATTCAATTAATAATGAGCAGGGAATTAAAAACTAGTCCCAGCAATGGCAACTTATGAAAACATTACTGATTATCACGAGAGCTATCTGGTTTACTAATGTCGCTTAGACAAGGAAATTTGCTGACATATGCCTCCAGACCTTCTTCAGCAATGTTGTTGACTCTTAACTATCCTCTGAAATGATTGATCAATTTGAATGCAACAAAATATACATTGTTGGAAAAATCCATCTCATTCACTAGTACTCTTTAGCCATTCTTATCTGGTCTGGCCTACATGTGGTTGACTCTCAACTGCCCTCTGAAATGGCCGAGCAAGCCATCCAGTTCAAGGGCAACTAGGGATGGGCAATAAATGCTGCTAACCAGCAATGCTCATGTCTCAAAGAAATTTTTAAAGAATTGAGGGAAGATAGTAGCAAGAAGTAGCAAGTCCAAAATCCAAAATATAGGTTGTAGAACAAAGTCATGCATCCAAAATTGGAATAAAACAAAACAGGCTAATTTTCACACACGACATATTTGGAAACTTGCTTCTAACTTTTTCTCCATTTTTCTATTTTACTGATCTTTATCCCTATTCTGGTCCAGATATTACTGTTTCTTTTAGTATTGCAGTACCAAAGGTCAAAAATATATCAGCAAAACTCATCTAAAGACTCACTGATTGTATCTTTATTATAGTCAATCTTTTTGGCTTAAAAAAAAGGGAAACACTAGTGTCCATAGAAATAACTTGTCAGGTCAAAGCATTACCCTGCGCGTGCTCAAAATTGCTAGTTAAATTTTTCATACATGAATCAATTTTTTGCTATTCCAGTACAAACTACACAGAAGTTATTTAAAATCAAGTCAATTCAAAACACTTCAGAATTAACTATTTAATTAACCAGGGCCTCAGTAATGCTGTGCTACTATTTATATCCAACATGGTGATATAGCTGCTGACAACAGGGTTACATATATTTGCCATCACTTAGTTTGCAGAATTTCACTGCAAACATTACAAAATTTGGCCAGTGGGGTTGTCAGCACCATTATTGTTTGAGTGTAAATCGCAGAGCAACTTCTAGCAGTTAAATTCTTAAATCAGGAGGCTGGTGTCCAAGGTGCTGTGCTCTTCCAGAAGCTTTGCTACACCAGCATCTGTTCAAAAGATTTAGGATTGGAATCCACTGAAAGACCTAAAGTGCTTACTTGATAGTTACCCACTAAACACTGCAGGTAAAGTTAAGAGTTTGAACATTCCAGTCTAAGTTAATTTTTAGCAGCGTGATAAGCCTTAAATTCTTAAAAACAACCTCTCTGCCACTAAAAAGTAATGTGTGGAATCTCATTCCACCAGATTCTAAGTATTCTAAGTACCGTTGGATTTTTTTTTAAAATGAAAATACTTTTTCAAACTTTTTTTTCTGTGTCTATTATTTGCCTCTCTTTTTCTCTCCATTTCACTTTCTATGCATTAAATCAATTATTCTAACTTACACATCCTGGCTCAGACTGCATGGTTCAGTGAGGATTGTTCAATCTAATTGGTTAAGGACATATATCCCAGATCTCCTCCAGAGAAGGCATACAGTTTTGAACCAGAGTTCAAAAGTTGTAGAAAGACTGCGTATAAGTGTAATAAAAAGTGAGCACCATTTGTTCATTGCTGACCATAAAAGCTAGATGTTTCAGCTATCAGTCTAGGTTCACTTGGACGATCCCCAACATGGAGCAATTGGCTCATGATTCAGTTACCGTTTGGAGTCACTCACTGTCGACTTTCTCCCACAACAGTAAATGCTCCTGTTCATTTTCACTGTCTGCAGCCAGAGCCAAGGCCCAACTTTCTTTCTTCAACCCACAGAAGCAAACTAATTCCAGCCATCTCCACCTGGCAGTAGGTGAAAAGAAGCAGATTCCAGGAAAGTGGAACTCCCGCCAACCCAGCTCACAGTCAGCACTTGCTCCTGGGACTCTGTCCTCAACCCAGCTACCTGATCTTAAGAGAAATACCCCTCAATCTGAGAAACCACCCCAATAGGTAACATCAGCCCCTTAATACGTAACATCCAAAATAAGTCAAAATGAAAATTACTCACTCCCCAATCAAGATGACGCCAGACAAGGTGACTTCTTGCAAGCTGTTCTCAGCGTACCTACAAACTCCACCTTTTATTCTTGTTCTATGCTCTTGAACTTTATGCTAATTCCTTTAAAATTTTCTACATTCTACACCCTCTTCTTTCCTTTTCTCCTATGTACTCTATGAATGGTATGTTTTATCTCTACAGTATGCAAGAAAGAATTCTTTTCACTGTGTCCCAATAATAAATCTAAATGAGGAAAGGTTAAATAGGTTGGCATTCTACTCATTGGAATTTAGAAGATGAGATGAGATCTTATTGAAACATATAGGATTCATCAGGGCTTGACAGGGTAAATAATCAGAGGACGTTTCACCTCATGGGAGAGTCTAGGACCTGACAGCATTGTCTCAGAATAAAGGGGTGCTAATTTAAGATTGAAATATGGAGGAATTTCACTTCTCAGAGGGTTGAGTGTCTTTGTAACTTCTTGCCACAGAGAGCTTTTGGGGCAGTCATTGTGTATATTTAAGGCTAAGATAGATTTTTGATCAGTGAGAAAATTGAGAGAAAGGGCAAGAAAAAAGAACATGAGGAATGTTGGATCAGCCACGATCCTATTGAATGTCAGAGCAAGCTCAAGGGACCTACTTATGTTTCTATTTTTTCTGGCCTTCAAGTACCTACCCAATTTATTTTTGATTATCTCTGCTTCCACCACCCTTACACAGAAAGAGTTAGCACAAATGGGTCTTTTTCTGGTTTGAAGGATGTAATGAGTGGTGTGCCACAAGGATCAGTGCTGGGGCCTCAACCTTTTACAATTTATATAAATGACTTGGATGAAGGACATTGCTAAATTTGCTGATAACACATATAGATTGGAAGCTAAATAATGAAGGGGATATTACAAGGCTACAATGGACATAGGTTAAGCGAATGAACAAAAATCTGACAAATGGAGTATGATGTGGACAAATATGAAGTTGTCCATTTTTGCAGGAAGAATAAAAATGTTTGATATTTAAATAGTGAGAGATTTGAGAGCTCTGAGATGCAGCGGCATCTGGGGTCCCAGTGCATGAATCACAAAAAGCTAATATATAGGTACAGCAAATAATTAGAAAAGCTAATAGAATGTCATCATTTATTAAGGGGGGGGGGGAATTGAATACAAAAGTAGGGAGGTTATGTTTTAGTAATACAAGGCATTGATGAGACCACACATGGAGCACTATTCATTGTATTGGTCTCTTTATTTAAGATACAAATCTTAAGATACAGATAGTCAGGTTTACAAGACTAACACTATGAATAGATGGTTTGTCTTATGAGGAAATGTTGGATGACGCTAGGTTTGTATCCACTAAAGTTTAGAGGAGTGAGAAGTGACTTGAGTGAAACATTTAAGATTCTGAGGGGTATTCGCAGAGTGGATGTGGAGAGAATGTTTCCTCTTGTCAGAAAATCTAGAGCTAAGGGTCACTGTTTAAAAATATGGGATGTTCATTTAAAACAGAGACAAGGAGAAATATCTTCTGAGATTTGTCAAGTGGATGAAAGGGACATCAAAGGTAGGCAGGAATGTGGGATTGAGGTTACAATCAGATCAGTCATGATCTTACTGAATGGCAGAGCTGGCTTGAAGAGCCAAGCAGCCTGCCCCTACCCCCAATTTATATGTTCATACGTTCTTCTACACATGCTTCCTGCATCTCTTGACCAAAGCCTTTAATGCGTCCGAGCTCTCATGACATCAACTAATGGAACTGCTTTTTTTTATTATTTCTTATCTAAATCTGTCAAAATCTTATACACCTCTGTTAAATCGCATCTTGTTTGCGTGAAGGAGAACCACACCAACTTCTATAACATAAGAATTTATTAATGCGTTTGTAGCTCAGTTACATGAAACTTTTAAAAAATGCTCACAATGAAGAAAAGCTCGAGAATGGACTGTTTCTAAAACCAAGCAATCTCTCATAATTGTCTAATTGCAGTTTTTCAAACCCTGTATTGAAAATTCTGGAACCTGCAATTGAACTTAGAGCAGTTCTTTTATCTATAATACAAAGCTAGAAGACAAGCTATCTAACTATTAATGCCTCCATAGGTCTTGTCGCCCTCTTGGAATTGGGATGCGATGTTTTGATTCCCTGAAGCAGAACCATCCTATGCTCCCCAAACTGCACTGAATGAGTTAATTCTTACAGTGCTTGTGCTTAAGTACCAAATATTCTGAGGACGTGATGCTGCTTAGTTTCAATGATTCCTAAAATTATATCTGTTAAAACTGGGGAAAGAAACATCAATTGGAATAAGTTGGATTTTTCTTGCAAGTATCTCGACAGGCACACTTTTCTTAGCCATCAAACTACTTAAATTGAGCTCACTGCAAATAATTTACATCATGATTTTAGAAAGAAAATGCTCTCGACACAAGCACTCGTTTTTGCTATTTAATCCTTATTGTTGGAGAATATTGCAGCTATCATCCATTTTCTACATCTGTGAATTCTACTTTATAATGCTCAAAACCTTATGTGCACACAATAAAATTAAAATAATATTTTAAAATGAAACAAGCAATATATACTTGAAAGGGTTAATCTTCCAAACCAAAATAACTTGACAGTTACAATCACTTATCATTTTTGTTAATTAGAGTACACTATAGTGTGTGTATATAGGGCTTTCAAATAAACTGTATGGCAATTTTCAATCATAACATTTAATGGAACAGGAAATGTCTGCCCAGTGATTAGATGGTTGCTAAGAGCAGCATAGTGTTTTGGCAAATTAATGGAATGGTAAAACAACATAACTGGCTCATAAGCAGTCATGAGTTCAAAAGTCAGTGTTTTCAGTGCCACAGGAGATTAACAGATTCTCACACCCTCAGGCAGTACCAGGCTATTCATTGTGCAATGGGCTAACCCTTTCTTCCCAGAATAAATTCTGGAATGGTTATATCAATTTTATAGTTTTTTCCATAACTTGATTGTGTTTTTTTCCAATCTTCCCATGCTTATGTACAGTTTCATGAATGGCTCTCCAATATATAGATGCACTTAAGGGGAAGCAAGGGAAATACTGCAAAAATTCCCAATAGAAAGAGAAGTAGTAGGTGGGAGAAAGCTCATATGCAGCATAACCATCACAGACTGGTTAGGCCAAATGATTTGTGTACTGTAATTTCTGTGTAATTCTGGCTAGGTTTCCAACCTTTTCAAATTGCCCAGGAGTCACCGAGAATGAACACTGATCTCCAAACTATTGATACTTGAAATCCAAGTGAAAAGTACTTGCAGCTGTGTAACATGCCTGTGTGCCTATGTACTTTCACTTCTCATGTGACCACAACCTGCATCCTACCACTATGAACCATTTCCTTCCTCTCATTTCGGGAAATATGGAATTTCCACTGACCATTGGTCCCACCTGGTCAACATAACTTCACTGGAAATGTGACTTTGTCACATTTATGTGACAGCAGTAGATGGACCAAGACCAGCAAATTCTAGACTTAACATTTCAACTACTCAATCAAATGTGGTTGAAACAGGTAAGAAACATCATTCTGCTGATGAAAGAACAGAATAGGAACTTTTCTTACGCAATTTGTCATTATTGACGTACCTGATATAAAACCTGTGCTCCAAATTGGTCAGGGTAGCCAATAAGCAATGTCTACAAACTATGTGAAGTAGCATGTTACAGATGTGACAGATTTAAGTAAGTGGAGGCAGGGAAAGCAGACAGGGAAAGAAAGAAGAAAAGGGAATATTTGCGACAGGCTAGGAAGCAGGAAAAGTGAAATGACAAGAGAGATGATAGTGCAAGGCAAAAGGGAAGAAGGCAAAAGGCAATGTGAAGAAGCAAAAAGATGAACCTGGAGAAGGTATAAATGAGAAAAGCAGAATCATCAAACATTACTACCAAAAGAAATGGGGACAGTGGTTATGATCTGGAATTGTTACATTGAACACTGAGCCTGGAAGGCTGTAAATGCCTAACTAAAAGAACAGGTGCCAATTTGCATTGAACATCAATAAAAGTGTGGGAGAAAAATATCCAGTCTCTTCTCATTTATATTCATTACTTTTCCAAAACACTCCATCATTTTTAAGTTTCTGATGTTTACCATCTCTTTCAGCACAGACATCTAATCCCTCTAAATCTCCATTCCATAGTAGAATGACTTAACAGCCCTCCGCTTCTTCCTTGAATATAGATGAAAACAGTCCCCACTCCATCATATCCTTTTCTGTTGAAACAATCTTATTCTCAAACAAACACTTTTGCTTTGGTTGCACTCACTTCCCCCAAATAAATGCCGATACTGTGGAATGTCTATGGATCCTAGTAGCTATGTCTACCTTTTGTGCGTTGTGGAGCATTCTTTATTCTAGTTATATTCAGGTCACCTCCCTTACCTCCTTTTCCAGGCCATCAATGACTATCAGCGCTGTTTTTTGTTTTTGACCTAGCTAGAAAATTTGATCAATTTTGCTTCCAATTTCCACTTTTTCCACACCTTGGTCCATCCAACTCTCCCTTTCCTCACTCTCTCTAGCTCCACTTCTATTAAACAATATCCATTATAAACTTAGTGATCTCCAGAGCCACTGTGACTATACTTCCACATCCGACAAGTATCCTGTAAGAATTCTATACCATTTTCATACCATGTCCATCTGTGCCACATCTACCCTGATGATATCTGATCAGGGTATCATCAGGGTAAATTAGTCTTTCCTCAATCTTCCCCAACAGGCATAGACGAAGGTCAAAGATAGAGAGGGCACTCAATGTTAAAATGCCGGCAAGGGCTCGTTGGCCGAAAGGCCTGTTTCCAGTGCTGTGTTGTTCTTTGATACCACCTTCCATACTAATACTTCTAATAAGTCTGCCTTTTTCCTCAATCTGTGTTCATTGCATTTCTTGCATGTATACTCTCAACCTATCTCATCCCCTCTCTCCTCCCAGAAGTTCTTTTTTTCTCTCTATAAGCCTCCACATCCAACAGATCTCCCTCTGGTATTTCTATTATCTACTTTATGATGCCATCACTAAAGGCCTTCAATATGCATTCTTTCAAAATGGTACAGTTGCACAGGTGCTTTGCCCTGCACTGAAACATGATGTGCAGAAGCTAACATTTTGAGCAAAATGTGTGCCCATGCAACAATCTTACTGTGACGACACAGACAAAATTACCAGGCCATGCACAAGGAAGGGACATTAGAGGGAAACATTATTTCTCTCCCCTCCCTTTCAGCTTTCCAAACAGGGTGCTCTCCCCCATGATATCTTTGTCCTTCTCTCAAATTATCTCCGATGTTCCACCCTCTTCCTGAACAAGTGCCTTTTTAATCTCCTCTCTTCCCACTGTCCAGAACGCCAAATACTTCTTAAATACAAAGCAATGATTTTTATGTACTTTCAATGTAGCATACACTGCTTCTGTTGTTTGTGTTGTGGTCTCCTCTATATTCATGTCTTTGTTCTTGTCTCATTACTATCCTCTATCCCTTTCCATTTAAATTTCCAGTGTTCCGCTTCATCACAGACCTTTCCTTTGTTTCTCTGCTTTCCCATCACCAGCCCCCACATGACCCCTCACTTCCAGTCTCTCCTTGCTTATCTCCTGTTATATCTTAACTTTTAGTGGTTCTAATGAAAGGTATAGACCTGAAACATTAACATAAAGATAAAATACTGTGGATACTGGAATCTGAAACAAAAACAGAAAATGCTGAAGAAATTCAGCAGATCTGACAGCATCTGTGAAGAGAGAATAGAGCCAATGTTGAGAGTCTGGATGATCCTTCACCTGAAACATTAACTTTGTTTCCCTCATCATTGATGTTCTCTGACCCAAGTATTTCCAACATTTTCTGTTTCTTGAAAAAAATTCTCACATCTAGATTATTTTATATTGTTATAAAGTTTGAACAGGGAGAGATGTGTGATAATTTCTTCTGTTTCTCACTTCTTGGCTGAAGACAACCAAAAAGGTTTTGCGAAAAGTGTTTTCGAGAAAAGTTTGAGAAAACCCCTTGAGTGGTGTGACTTTAAAGAACAGACACAAAACAGGCTTTCATGCAAATTTAAATCAAAAAAGATGAACATTTGAAATGCAATTGCACAACATTCACCTGTCACACATACTAGATAAATATACACAAGAATGGATAATTTCTGAAGGTATGTGTGTGAATAATTTATTGGATTAAAAAGTGTCACCTCTAATCAGTTCATGATAATCGAAATGTTGCAGGCCTGAAAAATGTCTTTTGATGCAATGAGGAAAACTGAACTGAAAAAGTCAGAGGTCTCTGGTGATGAATTCACACTGGTTCACCCCAAACAACAGCAATCATCTGGTTTTTCAGTCAAAGCTCCAGAAATAAAGACTTTACTCTGGCAGGTGAAAGTAACAAGCTCCAATTCTCCATCTTTTAAGGGACAGTCCTCCATTTGGGAAAGGCTTCAGATTGCTTCCCATCCCAACTATGTTTTTGTACCCAGACTGATCTGCCCTTTCCTTGTGAATTAATAAAGTACCTTCCAGGTATATCTTATCACAAGCCAGTTTCCATTATGTTACAACAGTACCACTGTTGTTTTCACAATGTTGTTTTCCATTTTTCAGAGAATGGGTTGACAGCAAACCATTCACCATACAATGGTGGCATTCACTACCTCATTAACTTTCCAATTATGGTTAGGCTCGGAAATATTTTAACTTGAAAGATCTTCATGAGGCCAGCAAGTCTAGCAACCAATGTTAAATGGTTAACTAATCAACACCTGGAAAGGCTATTTGCATGTTAATTTTACCTTTGTTCTGACATGTGTTTCTGTGGAAGTACAGAAACCATCGAAGAAGTCACTTGGAGACCATTTTGTGAAAGTACTGTTCATATTCCATGGTGCTTTAAAAAGTAAAATATCCCTCTCCCAACAAGCTTTACGGGCATATGACATGACAATCACAAATTGTAAATTAGCCAGTTATAGTAAAGCAGCTCTACATAAGCTGTGCAAAGTGGCTGTGATATGTGAATAATTTTCCAGACTTTGTCCTGGAACACAAACACCTATCTATATAACACAATTCAAAAATGTTTCTAAGTTTTATATCTACTTTTAATAAATTCTTGAGATCCATGACATAACTGTACTGAAAATGCTTGAGTACCAATCACTAAACTAAGGTGAATACAGTAACATTTGAAAACAGTGGATAAACATCACGTGATTAAACCTCAAGGAATACAGAGTGGACAACCCTGTGCTTGATATTATCAGGCTATTTGACTCAGAAAGCATCACAGCTTAGCATAATGCTACATTCATAGGAACATTTGAATCAGGAGGAGGCTATTCAGGAACCTGCTACGTCATTCAATAAGATTATGACTGATCTGAAAGTGGCCTCTCACCTCCATATTCCTTTTTACCCCATGTGCTTTGACTCCTTCATCAATCAACAATAAAATTCAATCTTAAAAATATTAAATGATCTTGCCTCCACAGGTCTACACAAACTGGAAGCCACATGTTCCTTTCATGCGGCCTTGGTTACAACATTTCCAAAGATCATTTTTTGTATTGTATTTTAATGATAAATTGATTGCCTAAGCCAGGTGTTCACAAAAATAAGTAAGCAATAGTGGGGTCACTAGTTCCAGTGTCAACTGTGAAGCAGAGATTCTGGCAGAACAGCCCCGGGATCAGTACCAAGTCCTGAGGCATATGCTTGATTTATTTTTTCTTGCTTTGTGTTGGAGGATGTGACTTAAGGGAGTGAGCTCTTAAGGCCTCAACACCGCCTTCATCAAAGACTGCAAAATAATAATTGTGGGAAAAATGCCATTGCTTCCCATCCTCAGAATTCTACTCAATCACTCGATACCCACCATCCCCACTTTCAGAATTCACTCCCACACATCAATCAAACCAGGTGCCAGAGAAAGGAAGTATATGGAAATGTATTTGAGTAAGTGCCAAGGTTGCCAATGCACCCTCCCTCCAGTGTATTTCTAGCAGCTGCTTGAAGAGAACAATCTTCATATGCTGCCAATTGAGCTTAATGGAAAGAAGCATAAACTTTTTTTATTTTCTTTTGGTTTACTGCCATATGGCCAGATGTCCTTTGAACATTTTTCTCTCATTTCCAGTAAATATGTCACCTTAGATGCTCTCTGTCTATCCAATATGACCACAATATTAAAATCTAAATTCATTTCACAGTCCGCTCCTCTAATTTTTCTAGGATCACAAACCTGAAAGATCATCATCTTCATTCTTTCCCATCATTAAACTTCAGACTGTCAAACTATACATATCAGAGACAAGTTAGATCCAAATGGTAGCTATTAAGAATGTACAGAGGTAGAAGGGCCTTGGGGTTCATAAAATTTGAAGTTGACAGAGCACGTAGAGAACAGTTAGCAAAGCATATGGGATCTTGGGCTTCATAAATAAGGATCTTCATTCCAAAGCCATGGAAGTTATGTTGAACTTTTATAAAGCTTTGGTTAGGCCACAATGAGAGTATTGTGTCCAGTTCATTAGAAAGGATGTAACAGTCCTTCAGGAGATTTACTAGAAAGTTTCCAAGTCAACGGAACTTGAGGGAGATGTGTTGAATTTGCAGGGGCCCTGGCGACATATTTAAAGTGTCAGTATTCACGGAGTAGGTGCCGGATGATTGAAGGGTGGCTCATGTTGTTCCACTGTTTAAAAAAGGTTCCAAAAGAAATCTGGGAAATTATAGGCCAGTAAGTTTGACGTCGATGGTGGGCAAGTTATTGGAAGGTGTCATAAGGGATAGGATCTACAAATATTTGGATAGACAGGAACTTATTAGGGAGAGTCAACATGGCTTTGTGCGAGGTTGGTTAAACATGACCCATCTATTAGAGTTTTTCGAGGAGGTTACCCAGGTAAGTGGATGAAGGGAAGGTGGTGGATGTTGTCTACTTGGATTTCAGCAAGGCCCATACAAGGTCCCCCATAGGTTAGTTAGGAAGGTTCAGTCACTAAGTATACATGGGGAGGTAGTAAGTTGGATTAGATACTGGCTCAATGGAAGAAGCCAGAGAGTGGTTGTGGAGGATTGCTTCTCTGAGTGGAAACCTGTGACTAGCGGTGTGCTGCAGGGATCGATGTTGGGCCTATTGTTGTTTGTCATTTATATCAATGATCTGGATAACGTGGTGAACTGGATCAGCAAATTAGCTGATCGATACAAGGAGTGGAGATGTAGTCGACAGTGGGGAACATTTTCAAAGCTTGCAGAGGGATTTAGACCAATTAGAAAAATGGGCTGAAAAATAGCAAATACAATTTAACACAGACATGTGTGAGATATTGCACTTTGGAAGGACAAACCAAAATAGAACATACAGGTAAATGGTAAGACTCTGAAAAGTGCAATTGAACAGATACATCTGAGAATACAGGTATAAAATTCCCTAAAAGTGACATCACTGGTAGATAGGATATTAAAGAATGGTTTTGGCACACTGGCCTTTATAAATCAAGTATAAAAGTTGGAGTGTTGTGGTAAGGTTTTATAAAACACTGGCGCAGTTGAATTTAAAGTATTGTGTATAGTTTTGGTCACCTAATTACAGAAAGGATGCAAATAAGGTTGAAAGAGTGCAGAGAAGGTTCATAAGGTTGTTGCCGGGACTTGAGAAGCTGAGTTACAGAGAGAGATTGAATAGGTTAGGATATTTTTAACTGGAGGCCGGTCACTAGTGGTGTGCCGCAGGGCTCAGTACTGGGACATCTTCAATTTGTAATATATATAAATGACTTGGAAGAAGGAGTTAGTGGAGTGATCAGCAAGTTTGCAGACAATACAAAGATGGCTGGACTTGTGGATAGTGAGGAGCATTGTCAGGTGATGCAGCAGGACAAAGATAGGCTGGTAACTTGGGCAGATAGATAGCAGATGGAATTCAATCCTGATAAATGCGAGGTGATGCATTTCGGGAGAAAGAATGTAGGGGGGAGGTATGTGATAAAGGATAGACCCATTAAGAATATAGAAACACAGAAGGCCCTGGGAGTGCAGGTGCACAAGTCTCTGAAGGTGGCAGAGCAGGTGGAGAAGGTTGTGAAGAAAGCATATAGTATGCTAGCCTTTATAGGAAGGGGTATAGAGTACATGAGCTGGCCTTTAATGATGCAGTTGTATAAAACGTTAGTTAGGCCTCATTTGGAATATTGCGTCCAGTTCTGGTCGCCCTACTACCGAAAGGACGTGGAGACTCTGAAGAGGGTGCAGAGGAGGTTTACCAGGATGTTGCCTGGTATAGAAGGTCTGAGTTACGAGGAGAGGTTAGGCAAATTGGGACTGTTTTCCTTAGAATGATGTAGACTTAGAGGAGATCTGATAGAGGTGTACAAGATTATGAAGGGTATAGATAGAGTAAACAGGGTTAAGCTTTTTCCTAGGATGGACTCGAATAGCACGAGGGGTCACAGGCTTAGGGTGAGGGGGGTAAGGTATAATTTGGATGCTAGAGGGGGTTTTTTCACACAGAGGGTGGTGGGAGTATGGAATGCACTGCCAAGTAAAGTGGTGGAGGCAGGTACTCTGGAGTTATTTAAGAAATACTTAGATGGGCACATGAACAGAATGGGAATGGAGAGGTATAGAAAACTGATTTAAAATAGGGATCATGAGCCTTGGGAGTCTCTGGGAAGTGTGTAAATAGATGATGATATTGATGTACTTGTTTTTATCCTACAGGTGCTGTGATCCACCTTGTCGTCTAACGAGGGGCATACATGCGATGGGTCGTGAGAGGGCTGCTCTTGGATTTTTTTTCGAGAGTATCCTAGTGCTCCACGTTGTTAGTGTACGCTTGACCTGGACCATTTGATGGGCAACACGACAGCTCAGTGACTATCGCTGTGCTGTGCGGATATATGGATTTGGGCCTGTGTCTGTGGGAGTTTGCGCATTCTCCCCGTGCTTGCGTGGGTTTTCTCCTGGTGCTCCAGTTTCCTCCCACATCCCAAAGATGTGCTCTTAGGCTAACTGGCAAATCAAATTCTCCCTAAGTTGTCTCAAATTTGGTTTTTAATCCATAGATCTATAAACATTGACAGGGATCACAGGTAGAGGTGGGAACATTGGAGTGGCAGCGCGGGCTCAATAGGCCGAAGGGCCTGTTTCCCGTGCTGTTTTGTTCTTTGTTTAAATTATTCCCTGGAGCGTAGAAGAATGAGGAGAGATTTAATAGAGATGTATAAGATTTTGATTGGTATAAATTGAGTGAATACAAGCAGGCTATTTCTACTGAGGCTAGGGGAGAAAAAAAAAAGAGGGCATGGGTTAAGGGTGAAAGGAGAAAGGTTTAAAGGAAATATTGGGGGTCTTCTTCACACAGAGAGTAGTGGGAGTATGGAATGAGCTACCAGATAAAGTGCTAAGTGCAGCGTCACTTTTAACATTTAAGAAAACCTTAAGACAAGTTCATGGATGAGTGGAGGGGGTGGAGGGATATGGTCCAAGTGCAGGTCAGTGAGACTAGGCAAAAAATGGTTTGACACAGACATGGGCCAAAAGACCCGTTTCTGAGCTGTAATTTTTTATGGTTTCTATAGTGGAAGCTGCTATGATGAATGATTTTGAAAGGATTACTGCTGGATGGAAATAAACTGATGTAAAGATGCTGGCGTTGGATTGGGGTGGTAAGAACTCAGTAAGAATTCAGCAACACCAATTATTAATCCAACCGATTTATTTGATAGTAAATCCGCGAGCTTTCAACACTTGTGTCTTCCTCAGGCAAGTGCAGTGTTCTGGTCTGCAATAGCACACATCAGCACAGACAGTCAGAGATTGCTAATTAGAATGCGAATCCTTACATCTAACCTGCTATTCAAGTGTTAAAGTGGCTAACAATGTGTGTGAAGGGGATCCTGAGCATTGTTATAGAATTGTGTATTTTCTCCAGACAGCACAGTAAGTGAGGTTTTTTGCTAACCCAGGCAAGCTACGGGGGTTACAGATAGTGTGTCATGAAGCCAAGATCCCTGTTAAGACCGTCCTCATGTGTGCGGAGCTTGGCTATCAGTCTCTGTTCAGTGACTCTGCGCTGTCATGTATCACGAAAGCCCCCTTGAAGAACATTTACCTGCAGGTCGGAGGCCGAATGCCCATGACTGCTGAAGTGTTCACCCACAGGAAGGGAACTGTTTTGCCTGGTGATTGTTGAGCGATGATCATTCATCCGCTGTCGTAGTGTTTGCATGGTCTCCCCAATATACCATGCTTCGGGACATCCTTTCTTGCAACGTATTAGGTAGACAACGTTGGCCGAGTTGCAAGAGTATGTACCGTGTACCTGGTGAATGGTATTCTCATGTTTGATGATGTCATCCATGTCTATGATCTGGCATGTCTTGCAGAGGTTGCTGTGGCAGGGTTGTGTGGTATTGTGGTCACTGTTCTCCTGAGGTTGGGTAGTTTGCTGCGAACAATGATCTGTTTGAGGTTGTGCAGTTGTCTGAAAGCAAGAAGTGGGGGAGTGGGGATGGCCCTAGCGAGATGTTCATCGTCATCAATGATATGTTGAAGACTCCGGAGAAGATGTCGTAGCTTCTCCGCTCAGGGGAAGTACTGGACAACAAAGGGTACTCTGTCCACCGTGTCCCGTGTTCGTCTTCTGAGGAGATCAGTGCGGTTTATCGTTGTGGCACGTTGGAACTGTCGATTGATGAGTCGAGCGCCATATCCTGTTCTCACGAGGGCATCCTTCAGTGTCTGGAGGTATCTGTCACGATCCTCCTCATCTGAGCAAATTCTGTGTACACGGAGGACTTGTCCATGGGGAATGGCTTCTTTAATGTGTCTAGGGTGGAAGCTGGAGAAGTGGAGCATTGTGAGGTTGTCTGTCGGTTTGCGGTACAGTGAGGTGCTGAGGTGACCGTCCTTGATGGAGATGCGTGTGTCCAAGAACGCAACTGATTCTGGAGAATAGTCCCATTGCCAGATACGATGGGACGGCCGGGTATGTTTGCCTTGTGTATCTTTGGGAGGCAGTAGAGATCTCCAATGCGGGGAGTACGTGGAATGAGAGCCCGGAGGGTGTTCTGAAGGTCCGGATCAAGGGTTTCGATCACAGTGTTGAGTTGACGAGTGTGTTCTTTGGTCGGATCTGCTGGTAACTGTCTGTAGTGTTTCTCATTGTTTAGTTGTCGGTACACTTCTTCACAGTAGTCCGTTCTGTTCAGTATGACGGTGGCGCCTCCTTCTCATTCCACGTACTCCCCGCATTGGAGATCTCTACTGCCTCCCAAAGATACACAAGGCAAACATACCCGGCCGTCCCATCGTATCGGGCAATGGGACCCTGTGTGAAAACCTCTCCGGCTATATCGAGGGCATCCTGAAAACCATTGTACAAAGAACCCCCAGCTTTTGTCTTGACACTACGGACTTCCTACAGAAACTCAGCACACATGGAGCAGTTGAACCAGGGACACTCCTTGTCACAATGGATGTCTCGGCACTCTACACCAACATCCCCCACGACGATGGTATTGCTGCAACTGCCTCAGTACTCAATGCCAACAACTGCCAGTTTCCAGATGCAATTTTACAACTCATCCGCTTCATCTTGGACCACAATGTCTTCACCTTCAACAATCAGCTTTTCATCCAGACACACAGAACAGCCATGGGGACCAAATTCACACCTCAGTATGCCAACATCTTCATGCACAGGTTCGAACAAGACTTCTTCACCACACGAGATCTCCAACCAAGGTTATATACTAGATACATTGATGACATCTTTTTCCTTTGGATTCATGGTGAACAATCATTGAAACAACTGTATGATGATATCAACAAGTTCCATCCCACCATCAGACTCACCATGGACTATTCTCCAGAATCAGTTGCATTCTTGGACACACGCATCTCCATCAAGGACGGTCACCTCAGCACCTCACTGTACCGCAAACCGACAGACAACCTCACAATGCTCCACTTCTCCAGCTTCCACCCTAGACACGTTAAAGAAGCCATTCCCTATGGACAAGCCCTCCGTATACACAGAATTTGCTCAGATGAGGAGGATCGTGACAGACACCTCCAGACACTGAAGGATGCACTCGTGAGAACAGGATATGGCGCTCGACTCATCGATCGACAGTTCCAACGTGCCACAACGATAAACCGCACTGATCTCCTCAGAAGACGAACACGGGACACGGTGGACAGAGTACCCTTTGTTGTCCAGTACTTCCCCGGAGCGGAGAAGCTACGACATCTTCTCCGGAGTCTTCAACATATCATTGATGACGATGAACATCTCGCTAGGGCCATCCCCACCCCCCCACTTCTTGCTTTCAGACAACCGCACAACCTCAAACAGATCATTGTTCGCAGCAAACTACCCAACCTTCAGGAGAACAGTGACCACAATACCACACAACCCTGCCACAGCAACCACTGCAAGACATGCCGGATCATAGACATGGACGACATCATCAAACGTGAGGATACCATTCACCAGGTACACGGTACATACTCTTGCAACTCGGCCAACGTTGTCTACCTAATACATTGCAAGAAAGGATGTCCCGAAGCATGGTATATTGGGGAGACCATGCAGACACTACGACAGCGGATGAATGAGCATCGCTCAACAATCACCAGGCAAAACAGTTCCCTTCCTGTGGGCGAACACTTCAGCAGTCATGGGCATTCGGCCTCCAACCTGCAGGTAAATGTTCTTCAAGGGGGCTTTCGTGATACACGACAGCGCAGAGTCACTGAACAGAGACTGATAGCTAAGCTCCGCACACATGAGGACGGTCTTAACAGGGATCTTGGCTTCATGACAGACTATCTGTAACCCCCGTAACTTGCCTGGGTTAGCAAAAAACCTCACTTACTGTGCTGTCTGGAGAAAATACACAATTCTATAACAATGCTCAGGATCCCCTTCACACACATTGTTAGCCACTTTAACACTTGAATAGCAGGTTAGACGTAAGGATTCGCATTCTAATCAGCAATCTCTGACTGCCTGTGCTGATGTGTGCTATTGCAGACCAGAACACTGCACTTGCCTGAGGAAGACACAAGAGTGTTGAAAGCTCGCGGATTTACTATCAAATAAATCGGTTGGATTAATCATTGGTGTTGCTAAATTCTTACTGTGGAAATAAACTGGCAGGGCTTTGAGGATAGAATGGGCAAAAAGGAACTGATTAGATTGCTCTAGTGGTAGTGGCATGATTTCACAAAAAAAAAGGACTTGCATTTATATCAAATTTCCATTAATTCCAAATGAACAAAGCAATCTCTCAGGTTCATTATCAGACGGCAAAATTGGACACATTTTTGTGATTCATTAATTCCATCACTAGATGAAAAGAATTACTAACATCTTTGTGATAGTGGGTCATTTGAAGTTTATTCATTTGTGTCATAAGCAGACTTACATTAACATTGCAATGAAGTTACTTTTAAGAAGTTAAGAAAATCCTCTAGTCACCAAATTCCGGTGCCTGTTCAGGTATACTGAGGGAGGATTTAGCATGGCCAATGCACCCAACTAGCACATCTTTCAGTATGTGGGAGGAAGCCAGAACATGCAGAGGAAACCCACACAGACACAGGGAGAACATGCAGATTCTGCACAGAGTGACCCAAGCCAGGAATCAAACTCGGGTCCCTGGTGCTGTGAGACAGCAAAGCAACCACTGTGCCAACCAGAGATCACCACTGACCAGAATCTTAGTTGGATCAGCCAAATCAACACTGAGAAAAGGGTGGGTCCTCAAGACATATGACGCATTATCTGACCAAACCTTTCCATCCTCTACAAGACTTGTTACACATATAATAAAAAGTTTATTCTATATTAATTTGCTGAGTACAATAGAAGTTCAACACTGTCTCCCCATGTAGTTCATTTGGCCAATGCTCCCCCACAGCATGCATCACCTACAGGTTGCATGCAGCAAAACTCCACCATATAGCCACATAATCTCTACTACAAAGAAGAACAAAGGCAACAAGATCGTGATAATGCCATCAACTCTAAATTTGCCTCTAAGGCCCAAACCATCTTGGTTTGTACATAACTGCTACTTTTTCTACATTGGCATAATTCTGGAACTCCCTAGCTGGAACACTATTACCTCACCCACCACAGAATCAGATTAGGCAGAGTCCAACAATGAAAATCTCCATTGACCTCAGCAGGAACTTCTGATCTTGCCCGAGCTAGGCTATATAATCCCTCTTCCCATCAAATACTAATATTCAGAAACATTCTCCAGGAAGGACAAATTGTAAGTGAGGAAAGGGATGAGGCCAAGGAGAGTGGGCATAAGAGTACAATCCAGATTGCAGCAATAAAAACCATATCAAGCTGATAGACCAGATTTCAACATTTTGTGCAAATTTATTGATTGAAACTTGTCAGGATAGCGAATACTAGCACACAATATTTAAACAGTGATTCATAAATTCTCTAACTCTTTGAAAGATTGGCAAATTTTGAAAAATATTGAAGAAGTGCATGAAAATGAAACATGTTAACATACATTGTTAATTTGGAGCTGTTCACCATTTTATTTAGTAAAATGTTTCATTTCAAACTTGTCACCAATTTAGCTAGTTTTGAGCATCAACCACAAGCTACGTTGCCAAATAGCAGAATATAAATTAGAAACCCCTTCATTAAGCAACAAAAACACAGGCTCACATTTCAGAAAAGCGATCAAATGGATACAAGTGTTCCACTTACAATTTTCATTTCTGAAAGCACTTCCAATAATAATATTCATTTCTTGGAAAAGTTTGAACATAAAACAGAAATGCAATGTCTCCACCCTTGTAACAGACAACTGCAGGGTAATCATTAGTGAATTAACACCTGTGAATTTGCATCTTATGCTGAACTAACTCATTAATCTGGGGCCAAATCTGACTCCAAATTCTAATATTTAATTAACATTATGTGCATGTATAGAGAAGTCCAATGCTGACATCAGATCTTACATAAAAGTACATTACTGGTGCCTGCGAGTGTGTTGTACAATGTGTTAAGTTACAATTAATACTATTTGACGTAAAGTTTTTTTTGAAATGAAGACTAAAATTTCAAAAGAATGCTAGTGACTTCAAGAATGTCCTAACAAAAACCTTTATGTTTGATCAAGTGTTAAAGCCTTTACCATCACTTGCATTTGTATACTACATCTAACAAAATATGTCGCAAGGAGTTTCACAGATGGTTGGGGTGAGTTTGTGATGGGATTTGAAGAGCAGGATTATGCATTGCGAATCATCGCTTTGATAGATAAAGAACTGAGGACAGGAATGATGGATGAGACCCAAGTCACCCATGTTTGGGATGGACTATAAGCCAGTTACATTCAGATACATTGGAGTTTATGCATTTCCAATGACATAGCCACTCCCAGAACATCTGCCTTTAACATTGTGCACTTTGCCTGACCATTGGTTTTATGCCTTGACATTGGACTTATTCTTTTATCAAATGGCTCAGGAGGCCCTGAATGTTAAAGATGTTTTATAAATGCAGGTTTCTGTGGAAAATAATGTATAAATACTTAAGTTCAAAGCTCTACATCACTGTATTCCGAGATTCGACTGTCACTTCAATCAGATGCTTGAAATAAAGAATTTTATCAAGGTCTTTTTTTGCAAAGTTGGAGGTAAAATTTCAATCAATCTTGTTGTTCGACAGTGTAACAGATAACTTAAAATTCAAACCATTCTTCAGTATCCTAACATCAAGTTTACCAAGTTACAAACTTTTTTGTTTCCTAATTCAGATTGATATATATTTGTATTTTTATCAAGGTGCAGAATGAGGACACAACCCAGCAGATGCAAAAAAAGGTAAAGGGACCAACAGCATGACCAAAGAAATAATACTTTACTTGGAGAATTTTGGAGGGAGGGAGCTGGCATGACAAAATTATTTTAGGAAAAGGTTTCAAGGAGCATGAGCATAATAATGGAAATTTCAACCTCCAATTGTGTGATAAAGAATAAGCAGCAAACAAAGTAGAAGAGGTTAACTCTCTATTAAATAAAAGTATATCACCAGCATAAACTTGCTGGGCCAAATAGTAGTTCTGTGCCCTCCATATCCTATGTATATTTTCTGAAGTATGTGCTCAAATGACCCTAATTTGAACATATAGCTAAAGGTGTTCCTGGAAAAGGAGCCAGAAGCACAATGGAACAGAGCAAAAATAATGGCTTCAGACTTTTTGATTTATTATTGTTACATTTATTAATGTAGAATGAAAAGTATTGTTTCTTGCACGCTATACAGACAAAACATACTGTTCATAAAGAAGGAAACAAGAGAGTGCAGAATGCAATGTTATAGTCGTAGCTAGGGTGTAGAGAAAGTTCAACCTAATGCAAGATAAGTCCATTCGAAAGTCTGACAGCAGCAGGGAAGAAACTGTTCTTGAGTCAGTTGGTACATGACCGCAGACTTTTATATCTTTTTCCTGATGGAAGAAGGTGGAAGAGAGGATATGTCCAGGGTGCATGGGATCCTTAATTATGCTGGCTGCTTTGCTGAGGCAGTGAGAAGTGTAGACAGAGTCAATGGATGGGAGGCTAGTTTGCATGATGGATTGGGCTATATTCACGACTTTTTGTAGTTCCTTGTGGTCTTAGGTAGAGCAGGAGCCATACCAAGCTGTGATAAACCATTCTATGGTGCATCTGTAAAAGACGGTGAGAGTTGTTGCTGACATGCCAAATTTCCTTAGTCTTCTGAGGAAGAGGCTTTGGTGGGCTTTCTTAACTATAGGGTTTCTTGACTCTAGTTACTTGTTAAATTGAAAAAATAATTCATCCAGGACAAGCATGCAAGTAACCTCTGGCAACTTCAACAAGATTGAAAAGATACACGTATGAAAGAAACTCCATATTTGAAAATGGAAATCATTCAAAGTCTGCATAAGCCACAGTTCACAATGCTGATTTCACTCATACAAAAATGTGTTGCATCTGCAACTGAAATAATAGGAAATTAGGCATGCATGGTACGATTAAAAAGGAGAGAAAATTGAACATTTAATAGATATGAATCCTAGCTACTGGTGACTGATTAAAGTGATCTCAATAGATAGAAACATAAAAGATAGGAGCAGGTGGTCGCCATCTGGCCCTTCGAGCCTACTCTGCCATTTATTAAGATCATGCCTGACCATCCAACTCAGTAGTCTAATTCTGCTTTTTCCCCAGAGTGCTATACCCAGTTGCCTCTGGAATGCTTTCAATATTTTGGCATTAGCTACATCCAGTAGTAATGATTTCCACAGATTCACCACTCTTTGGGTGAAGAAATGTCTCCTCATCTGTTCTAAATGATCTGTCCTGAATCCTTAGACTGTGACCCTTGGTTCACCATTGCTCCACCATTGCTAACATCTTCCCTACACGGAAGAACTTAAGAGGGGATGTTAAGAGAAGGTAGCAGAAATATGATTGAAAATAATGCAGTCAGGACCTTGGAAAGAAAAGTTAAGATTAGGGTTTTTTTTTAAAAAGCAGAGGGACTAAAAGTCATCAGGGCCTTTCTATGCCATTGTAGTTGTCTCCCATCAAAGAGCAAACAGGATGGAAGTGAGCTAGATTGGTAAAAAACAAAACAAGTATAATTATGTTTGTAATCCAGGCCTATGTTTATAATTGATAATATTTTGTAAACTATTGAGGTATTATAGCCTAATCCAAATGTTTTATCACCTAACACACATCCATCCTTTCCATCCTGCTCCCTAACTGGGAAATACTGGATATTGATCAAGAGAAATATCACAAATTCCTTTTTTTAATCCACAGACACTAAAAGAACTTTAATATTATTAGTGATATACTTCCAAGTTTAAGTGCAGCAGAGGCCATTCTTCAGCGATATATATTAACAAAAGCCAATTTATGGTGTTCCAGTTAATTCAGCAAATATTGCAATGAATCTGGCACTTTCCTGGTGTTATTCATTAATTAGATTAATTTTCTTACATCGAGCTTCTGCTTCTCTAAATGCAATTTGCAATAATTTTGAATAAAAAATATTGAAATGCAAATTAAGCCTAATGTAATTGTCATAGTACATCCAAAATCTAAAACTCATATTCACTAAATAATCTCTATTGCAAATAACCAATCAACCTGAACAGATCTAACAAGGATGAAGGAGGGGGAAGGGGGCAGGAGGGAAGAAGAGGGATGTTGCGGGGAGAGAAAGGGGGTCGGGGGGGGGAAGGAGAAGGGGGGTTTTGGGGGGCTGGGGGGCAAGAAGTGGGGGGTCCTGGGGGAGGAGGGAGGGTCGAGGAAAGGACGGGGAGGGGGTTGGGGAAGCAGGAGGGAGGTTGGGGGCATAAGCTGGGGGATGTTTCAGGGGGTGGAAAGGGTCAGGGCTAAAGGAGGAGGTCAGGGCGAAAGGAGGGGACTGGCAGGGAAGGAAGGGGGTGGCAGAAAGGAGGGGATTGGTAGGGAAGGAAGGGGGCGGCAGGGAAGGAGAGGGTTGGTGGGGAAGCATTCCACTCAAGATTTTGTTCATTCAACAATGCTTGCTCCGCTCTGCAGATAAACAGTGTGCTTTGGCTCATCATGTGAACTTCGATCACCAAAATAGCCAGTGAACCAAATATGGTCATGACCAATATATTCCAATTTAAGCTTAACTGGAATCATGACTGGAAATTCCATTAATGCTTTTGGAGTACCTAAGTGATTGTCTTCACAGTCTGCTCACAGGATAGGTAGTGGCCCCCAGGTAATCTCTTGTGGGGTTTTTGCAGCCAGACTATCTGGATTCCACAAATTTTGGATCATAGAAAGTATTTGACATCCTGCATGCTTTCTCACATTTTGTTGCCTAGTCCCATGACTGTTTCACACAGTAAATTATGCAATGGTTTCAATAACGTAGCTAAATTATTAACAAATTTGCAATAATGACTTACTAATCCTAGAAAGATCCTCAATTGCATCACATTCACTAGTTACAGTGCTTCTAAAATAGCGTTTTTTTGGGTGCCTTATATATGTCTTTACTATTAATAATGTGACCCAAATACTGCACTGACCGGGAAAAAAAAAAATCACACTTTTCTTTCTTGACGCATGGACCATGTACTTGAAGGCATCCCAATGTTGCTTCTAAATTATGAAAGTATTCTTGTTTACTTGACCTGCATTACTACATCATTAAGATAACATTGTACACCAGAGAGACAGCCACTTAAAATCTGACCTATTGACCTTTGGAGTAGGGCGAGAGCGGATGAAAAACATCTCCATGAGTAATGACGGTAAAGCAGTGGTTGTGATTCAATGGCTACATTCATCTGTAAATGTGGTTGTGAAAAATCAATCTTGCTGAATTCCTGCCCACCTAATAATCCAGTAAACAAATCTTCAATTAAAGGAAGCGGGTACTGATCAAACAACAGTGGATTTATGACTATTTTAAAATCACCACAAATGAGAACTGAACCATCTGTTTCGTAGCAATTACAATGGGTGTAGTCCAGTCACTCATCACAATCAGAACTAACACCCCATTGTTTCTAGACTCCGCAATCAGGGGAAACAACTTGCTTACATTATCCTATTCAACCCATTCAAGTATTTTTAGGTTTCAATAAGATCACCTGTCATCCTTCAAAGAAGTCAACCTGTCCTTGAATGCTGCAAAAAGAGTTCCCCCAATCTCTCTTCAAGCCAGGAACAAGTGAAGTGAACCAGGAACTCTTCATTGCATTAATCAACCTGACAAAAATATTTGACTCAGTAAATCTGAAGCTTTGTGACTTAAGCAAGAGATTTGGACATACAAGAAACTTGATTACGATTCTGCAATCACTTATGACAACCTGACTGCAACTGTCTTGAGTAGGAGATCAAAATAGACGCTTTCAAAATTTAGCCTGGGAGCCAAGCAAGGCTGTATGTCAGTCCTCATACTATTTACAATCTACCGGACAGTGGTTATTCAATTCAGCAAATATCAACTACTCTCTGGTCTGTGTATTAAGTACCACCTAGATGGAAAATTCTTCAATTTCAGTCACCTCAGTAGCAAAACTAAACTGACCATCATAAACATGCAGGATTCCCATTTTGTGGATGACAGTAGTATTGCTGCCATTTTACAATGGATTTGCAGACCACTCACTAAGTCAATTAAAGAAGTCAATTTATCCTTGAATGCTGCCAAAACAAAACTAATATTAATACACATCTCCCATCTCTGTTGCAGGAGACTCAAATATATTGAGCATTCTCCAGAACGGCCACGTCTCTCAAAAGGCCACCAATAACAAGGGAATCATCACATCAGCTATGCCAACATCACATCAGCTATGCCAGCTCAACCTTCTACAAACTACAGCAGCAAGTGTTTGCCATCAGAACACTCCCCAAAAGAGCCCCAGTGTAGCACACTGGTAAGGACTGTTGCCTCATAGTGCCAGAGACAATTCTGTCCCTATGCGAACAATGTGTAGAGATTGCACATTACCCAATGTCTGCATGGCTTTCCTCTGGGTGCTCTGTTTTTCTCCCAAAGTCTTAAGATATGCAGGTTAGGTTGACTGGCCATGCTAAATTCCCTTCAGTATCTCAAGATGGTAGATTAGGAGGAATTAGTGGGGTAAATGTTTGGGGTTACGGGGACTGGAGGTGGGTGGGCCTGAGTAAAGTGCTCTGTAAGAAAGTCTGTGCAGATCTAATGGACCCAATGATTTCTTTCTGCACTGTAACAATCATGTCTATCCTATTAGTTATCATCTTGGACCACCAAACACTGCCAGTCATAAAATTCTTCAGTAGCTTTTCCAGCTCATGTAGTGTAAATGAAGAATGTTGCATTAGGCCTAAGAAGGGCAACTCTGAAGTGAGCCCATAGTTCTTGGAATTTACTGTTGCCCATTCTACTTGAATGTTATGAATGTGAAATTGACTCCTGTCAAGTACCAAAATTTGTTGAACCTTGGACCCAAGTTTGGAAAATCCTGATCTATCTAATCTTGTAATAATCTGCTTTTGCAGTAGCCCTTGATTGTCCCAGAAGGGTTCAACTATAATTCCAATTATTCTTCAACTTTCACAATAACCTTGCGGTTATTAGAGCATATTCTGCTTACTGAATGAATGGCTAGTTATCTCTAGCACAGGTGTATAAGATTATGAGGTATAGAGATAAACAGGGTTAAGCTTTTTCTTTGGACTCAAATAGCACGAGGGGTCTCAGGCTTGGGGTGAGGGGGTAAGGTATAATTTGGATGCTAGAGGGAGTTGTTTCACACAGAGGGTGGTGGGGGTATGGAACACGCTGCCAAGTAAAGTGGTGGAGGCAGGCACTCTGGAGTTATTTAAGAGATACTTAGATGGGCACATGAACAGAATGGGAATCGAGGGGTATAGAAAACTGATTTAAAATAGGGATCATGAGCCTTGGGAGTCCTGGGAAGTGTGTAAATAGACAAAGATATTGATGTACTTGTTTTTATCCTACAGGTGCTTTGGTCTGCCTTGTTGTCAAACAAGGGGCATACACACGATGGGTCAGGAGAGAGCTGCTCTTGGATTTTTTCGAGAGTATCCTAGTGCTTCATGTGGTTAGTGTACGCTTGATCTGGACTATTTGATGGGCAATACAACAGCTCAGTGACTATCTCTATGCTGTGCGGAAACATGGATTTGGGTTTGTGTCTGTGGGAGTTTGCGCGTTCTCCCCATGCTTGTGTGGGTTTTCTCCGAGTGCTCCAGTTTCCTCCCACATCCCAAAAATGTGCTCTTAGGCTAAGTGGCAGAACAAATTCTCCCTAAATTGTCTCAACTTAGTTTCAATCCATAGATCTATAAACATAGACAGGGATCATGGGTAGAGGTGGGAACATCGGGGTGGCAGTGCAGGCTCATTAGGCCGAAAGGCCTGTTTCCCGTGCTGTTTCATTCTTTGTTCTTTTGTTCTTTGTATTGATTCTATGGTTCTATAGGACATTCTTGCTTCATGTGCTCAAAGAGTTCTGAGTTGAGACCAGCCCAATGAAGACCTACGGCAAGGCTATGGCCCTCACTCAGCAATATCCTCAAACTGAAGGGCAGTTGTCAACAATGATCATCTCTTGGATGATTACTGAATTTCCAAGTAAATTCTCTATGAGGAACTGTCTCAAGGCAATATTAAGGTGGTAAATACAAACAATACAAAAAAAACTGTAAAATTGCATAACAAAAGTCTTCCAACCTTCTGCATTGCAAACCACCTCTCTTAGGAAATATTGCAGCCAATTGGGTCACATGAAAGCAGCAAATTTGCAATCAAATCTTACTGAATGGCGAAACAGACTCAAATACCTGAATGGCTTACTTCTGCTCCTATTTTACGTTATATCACAAGAGGATCTAAAGGGCTTAAAGGCATTTACAGCTTGGACATACTCAAATGTGAAGTCTATCACATCTAGTCACAAATCAAAAATCGATCTCTCCAACACCAAAAAATAAAAATCAAGATGTTCTTAGCTGCACTTTTTTATGGTCAACATCAGCATCACATTGTGATCAATTGTTATTGCAATGCTGTTACTGGAAACGTGCTTCCAGAATCCAACCCCACCCCAAGCCAACTGCCAAGGCCACAAAGCCAAATTCCAACTGGCAGCCTTGCCAATAAAAATTGTTGAACTTCCATTATCAACCAAGTTTGAAATACAAATTCAGATTGCAACCATACTGACTGGCACATCCTGCAGCAGTGTAATTTTCAAATTCTAAAGTAACTGTATCTACAAATTTTGACTCTGCTCCTTTAAATGTAATTCAGAATTTGTGGCAATTCGGATATTGCCATTGCAAAGATGGCATGAAATGTCCTCAGAGCTGTTCCTGCCTAGTCACTAATTTTGCCACAAATGTGATGGAAACCATGTTTAGATGCAAAAACAGGTTTGTCTCCACAGTTTCGCTTAGATTATGACAGCAACATTGGAGTACCTCAAAGGAAATTCCTAGCCCATAAGCAAAACAGTCAGTGACAGAGCATAAGATCAAATTCTGAGTGTAACAGAAAATATTTTTATAGAACAAACTCAAATTTGAATTTCTATTTGGAAGAGTAACATCAATTGTATAATTTTTAAGAAGCTGGCCTTGAGTAATATTAACCATGTAGGGTTTGCCTTAGCAAGTTCTTGAACAGTGTCAGTTATCAACCTTATTGCACTGTGCTTCTCACAAAAAAAACTAAACAATTTAGGAATCAAGAGGTCAGCATTCTTCATTTGACAGCACAGCAAGATATTGTACACTTTTTGGCAATAACATTCAAAAACCACATGCAAATCTATTTTTGTAGTAAACATGTCTGCAACAATGGATAATTGTAATAATGTTCCATAAGATGAAACAATATCTAACTTGATTGTTTGGGTGCTGGACCGGAACCCCAAGTTACATTAGAAAGCCAGACAAGACCCCGATAACTTTTTTTTAGCATAAATGTGAGGGTAACTTTTTCTCTCCAGGGCAGACCTCCTCTGACATACAGCACTTCTGGCAGCATAGCTCTTTCCCAGGTCTGCACTAAAGTGTCATCTTAGAATCTGTGTAAAAGTTCCTAGAGTTGAAGTTGAACATACAAACTATTGATTAAGGTTAGGATGCTATCACAGAGGTAACACTTCCAACGTAATCAGTAGTTTGCATCTTAACTTCAACTCTAGACTCTATGCCAGAGAAGTTGAGAGAGACAGCCTTTGACATCAAGGCATTATTTGATCGAATGTGGCAGCAAGAATCAGTAGCAAAATTGAAGTTAATGGAAATTAGGAAGCTAACTCTCTACTGTTAAGAGTTGTGCCAAGGAAGGTGGCTGTCTTTATTTGAGACTAATCATTTCAACCAATCATCTTCAGCTGCTTCACTGGCCTTCCCTCCAAAGGGTCAAAAAATAGGAAAGTACGCTGATGAATGCACAATATTCAACATCTTTCTTGACTTTGTGCCATTATGCAGGAAGACCTGGATAATATTAGACTTGTGCTGATAAATAACAAGGAACATTTCCCCCAAGTGCTAAGCAATGACCATCTCCACCAAGATAGAACCTAACTATTGCCCCTTTTTTATTCAACAGCGTTACTAAATCCCCCACAATCAACATCCTCAAATGATATTAATAGCATGGCCAAAGGATCTGGTTAGAGGCTGGAATTCTGCAGTGAGTAATTCACCTCTGACTCAAATTCTTGGCCTCCTTACCACTCCCATGCAAAGCTGCTCCCCACATAGAAGACACAATTCAGTAACATGATGGACTAATCTTCACTTGCCTGAGTGCAACAGCTTCAACAACTGTTAAGGAGCTTTAACACCATCTGAGACAAAGCAACCCACTTCAGCAACACATATCTACCACTGTAAATGTTAACTTAGCAACAGTTACTTGGGAAAATATCTACCTATTTGAAAAGTTGGTTATATTTTACTGACAGTTATAATCTGAGATTGTGACGTGATCAGATTGGTCACTGCAAGAGTGAGCACAACAGTCTTTGTTATAATTCATTTCAGTTTGCAACTACCAATTGCTGAAATAAATGACAACTAAAGCTGAACCTAATTAATTCTATTATCATGGATGACTTGCTGCAGAATTGCCTCCTGGTCATTGTGAATGATAGCTAGTTCTCAATTGGCTGACGTAATTAACCAAAGGTTAAACAAAAGTTGAATAAATAAACAAATCAACCAAGACATCTTTTAAAAATAAGCAAACAAAGCCATTGACTTAAAATAGATGCCACAGGTCACCAGACAAATCTTGTATTACAAGTTGGTCCAATTATGGAAGTTTCCAATATGGATTATAAATGGGATATGCCACACCAAAGGAACTGCAAAGGAACCTGCTGATATCAAGAATTACTTCAGAAATGAACTGAAACCTGTAATTGTCTCTCACCATCTGCATTTCTATATTACATTTCGGGCGGAGACAGAAAATCTACCAAGATAGTGGCTATAGAAAAGGTGTTGAAATGTTCATCTTAGTTCACCTTATGGAAGAATGGGCTAACCAGGGATGATGACGAACATATTAAAGAAATTAACCATCTAGGCATAACGCAATAGCGTATGTCTGGACAGACTAATCAATTAGCTTCTGTGGAGTACCCAATTAATTATACAGAGAGACATCATATGACTAGAGTAACCATTTTGAAATGTCTTTTACTATAACATCCTGATAGCTTTGTCTAGATTAAAACAAAGCTATCTATTGAAGCGATAATATCTCTTTCCCTACTGCTGTCACGTTCAAGAGCCTATCTCTGATACATTTTTCAATCCGTCACAGAGATAGTGAATTACAACCAAAAAGAACATTAGGTACAATGGTATCCACTTTTAGAAAAGACAGGTTACGGTTCAAGAGACTATCTCCAGAAATTGCAGATTACATTGGCCTCAGTCCTCCTAGAATTTCAACACCACTGTGAAAAATCTGCCTCAACTGCAAACAGCAGCCAAGGAATCAAACAGCAAACTCTCTTATGCTTTGAACTTTGCTTTGACCAAAGTTAACCTTCTCTACTGCATAATTTGTAATTTTGCATGTTTGTTAAGTGCATGTCCATTGAGAAGGTCAGAGCATGTGCTTACATTTAACATCTTTGTATGCTTCCCTAGAAGGTTTTAACCCACAAAAAATGTTAATATTTGTGTTTATGCTCAAGAAAGTCCATCAAGCTGCATTCTTCACAAATCAACATGTTTCATCAGCACATGATTAAGTACAGACATTGAATTAATATCTTCATCCTTATAATTGATGCGTCACTACACCAGAGACCCGGGTTCGATTCCTGGCTTAGGTCACTGTCTGTGTGGAGTTTGCACATCCTCCCAGTGTCTGTGCGGGTTTCCTCCAGGTACTCTGGTTTCCGCCTACAGTCCAAAGACATGTTGGTTAGGTATATTAGCCATGCTAAATTCTCCCTCAGAGTGGCCAAAAAGATGTCAGAATGTGACAACTATAGGATTTTCAGAGGAACTTCATTGCAGTGTTAATGTAAGCCTACTTGTGCCACTAATAAATAAACTTCAACTAATTACTTTAAAAAATTCATCATGATTAATCGAGCAGTGGGAAAGAAATGCCAAATCCTGCATGTCTCCTCTATGGTCATAACAAAAAACACAAATTTGACGTAGGCAGTTATGGGTTATTTGAAATAAAGAAAACTTACTTTATTTTAATAAACCAATACAGGCAACACCCAAATAGGTCATTTGAATAAAATTTACACAATCTCTCTCATTGGTGTATTTGTTAGAACCATAAAAGATTACTGCTTGGAATTAAATCATTTAGCCCAACTGTAACAAGCTTTTGTCACTGAAAAATAAAGGAAATATTTAAGCCTAGAGGCAGTAGAGTAGAAAGATAATCATGGAAAAGGTGGGGCCATTTGCAGATCAAAAAGGAAATCTTGTGGAGGTCACAAGGTAATGCTAAGGCACAAAGTGAATACTTAGCATCTGTTTTCACAAAAAGAGCAGGATTATGCCCACGTGGGAGTAAACAAAGGCACAAAGGAACTACACAGAATAAACTAAAAAGAAAAAACTTTGAGTAATTAAAATAGAAAAGCCACTTTATTCAAATAAGATGCATTCTCAGTTGCTCAGTAAGTAATGATGGGAATAGCTAAGACTTTGGCCACAATTTTTAAATTCTCCTTTGAAATGGGAGAGGTATCTGAGGAAGGTTGTAGATGTAAAGCACCTGATCAACAAAAGCAAAGAGGTATCAAGCCAGTAACTCTCAGCCAATTATCTCATCAGAAGTGGGGAAATTCAGCTCAAAGAACTGAAAGGCTTATCCTTGTTCCTTGTCTGTAAGTTCATTTAACTCCAAGAGACCTTAATGGGGGACAACATAAATTATCACTTGGAAGAACATGGAACAATAAATGATGGTCAATGTGGATTTGCTAACAGCAAATTCTGTTCACAAATTTGATTGAATTCTTCAATTAAATACAGCAGTACTATGGGGTGTCAGGGAAGGTAGTATCTCTGGTAGAGTAACATGTCGCATCCTTTTCAGGGTGGTTTTTCCACCCTTTCTCCCTACCTGGCACTCAGCTCTGACCTGTGAATCCCCATAGCCGTTTGCATGCGACAGCAGCCACACGCTGGTTAACAGCTTCGACAAGCCAGCTAAACCAAGTGAGGGTAACCAGCGGGTCTCATCCCTCGGTGAGATAGGGAGATGTCTATCCCAGCACGTGAAGACAGACTCCAGTGGATTGAGCAGACGAGACCGATGGAAGGTCCAATGGTCAAGAAGGTGGTGTCTGCAAATGTCATGGAACACAAAGAGCAGGACAAGATACAGAAGACGTCCTGGTCATCCACTGCGCCTAGTCCCATCTCCAGCCATCTTGACTCTTTTCTTGCCACTGGATCCAGATGGGAATTGGGAGAGAGTGAGGTTGACACTGCACAACTCTCCCTCACTTTAATCCAAATCAAGCACTAGTGTCTATACCATCATCGTCATCATCGTCCTGTTCAGTCTTCAAAGTCCTGTGGCAATGGGCGAGCAACGAAGTAGCAGGTGCAGATAGACTAGGAACTGTAGTCATGGACTTGTACATAGGTGGTTCAGGTCTAATGGTTGTTTTCCAAAGCAGCAATGAAATTCAGCATCCACCTGGGTGACTGAGCAGTTCTCTTCAGGAACGCACTGCTCACCTCCGTAGAATGAGGAAAGGGCTAGAAAAAGTGCCTTAAACATTGCTTGCTTCACTACACCCTGGCCAGTTTACCGCGGTTGGCAGGGATTTCATCTTGTAGTCAAACAAACAAAATAAAACATAAGATAACATTGCTCACCATTGGCACTTGGAACATGTGCACGGTTTTGGACAATCCTATAGCAGACAAACCAGAGAGAAGAAGAGTCCTGGTTGCCAGAGAGCTTTCAAGATACAGCACTAACATTGCAGCCCTGAGTGAAACTCGTCTTGCCAGTTGCCTGAAACTGGAGGTGGATACACTTTTCTCTGGAGCGGTCACAGCAGCAATGAGCATCGTGATGCTGGAGTTGGATTCACCATCAGGAATCACCTTGTTCAAAAACTTGCTAGTCTACCCAAGGTGTGAACAACCACCTTATGACATTACAGCTTCCGCTACAGAATAGAAGTCAAGCCACTCTGATCAGCATCCACAATGAACAACCCAGACGAGATGAAAAACAAGTTTTATGAAGAACTAGATGCCCTACTATCAGCAGTGAGAAGTATTGACAAGCTGATCTTCCTTCTCAATTTCAATGCAAGAGTAGGGTGACTCTGCAATCTGAAAGGGAGTTATTGGGAGGCAAGGAGTGGGCAAGTATAACAGTAACGGCCTACTTTTAATGAAGACCTGTGCAGCACACGGCCTCCTCATCAATAACACAACCGTCCATCTGCTTACCTGTAACAAGACCTCTTGGATCCACCCCCATTTTATGTGATTGACTTGTCATTATCAGGAGAAAAGACAGTCAGGATGTCAGAGTGACCAAGACATGTGTGATACTGACTGCTGGACAAATCGCAGGTTCATTGTCTCCAAAATGGGTCTCTGCATCAGACCCAAGCAGTGATCACAAGGAAGTAAGGTTAGAAAAAGAATCAACGTGGCCAAACTAAAGAACCTCAGCATAGCTTCAGGGCTGGCTGAAGACTTAGAAATCAAGACTGCTCGTAGGCCTTCAAGGATGCTGTCCATATATCTGCATTGAAGATGCTTGGGCCAACTACCTGAAAAACAGCATGACTGCTTCGATGAAAATGATGAGGAGATACAGGCTCTACTTGTTGAAAAGCACCACCTTTAATCGGGCCTGTCAGAATGACCCATCATCAGCTGCCAAGAAAAATGCTTTTACCAGTGCTCGGAGGACAGTCCAGAATAAACTGCGTAAAATGCAGGATGCCTAGCTGAGCGCCAAGGCAGATGAAATACAGAATACACTGACAGAAATTACTTGAAACGTAGGGAGGTATGGGGAGTGTGTGTAGCTGGGGGTCTGTAGGGAGGTATGAAATCCTGAACACTCTCTACAGACTTCAGTCTCTCGGGAGCTCCCCCTTCCTGAGTACAGATGATACAAGCGTCATTATAGAGAAGGCTCAGATTCTGCAGAGATGGGCTAAACACTTCAAAACCATCCTCAACTGACCATCATCTATTACTGATAAAGCAATAGACAGGATTCCATAGGTCGATATCAATAGCGCCATGGATGGCCCACTGGTAGTAACCAAAATCACAAAAGCTGTCAGCCAGTTATCCAATGACAAAGTTCCAGGGGCAAATGCCATACCAGCAGAGATCTACAAAGCTGTTGGTCCTGTACTTATTGAGAAGCTCACCGAATTGTTCCTGTTCTTCTGGAAGCAAGGATCCATTCCTCAGGAACTTAAAGATGCTTCCATCGTACACCTCTACCAGAGAAAGGACGATCAACAAGATTGCAACAACCACTGAGGAATCTTGCTGCTCTCCATCACAAGAAAAACCCTCGCAAGAGTCCTGCTAAATCATCTGGTCACTCATCTGGAGGTGGGCCTGCTTCCAGAGTCACAGTGTGGCTTCCGCAAAGGTTGTGGGATTATTGACATGGTTTTTGCTGCATGCCAACTTCAGAAGAAGTGTCAGGAGCAGAATCGCGAGCTCTACACGTTTGTTGACCTCCCAAAAACTTCAACACTGTCAGCCAACAAGGCCTGTGGAGGATCATGTCAAAGTTCGACTGTACCCTCAAATTCATTCATATTGTATGCCAGTTCCATGATGGCATGATGGCCAGAGTACTGGATGGCAGAGAATCTTCTGAGACATTGCCAATCACCAATAGCATCAAACAGGGCTGTGTGCTCACACCCACACTGTTCACCATGGTGTTTACTGCCACACTGAATGATACCTTCCAGGACAATGTTGCTGGAATCAGCCTCAAGTTCAGAGTGGATGGGAAGCTCTTCAACCTGAGGAGACTTCAAGCTATTACCAAAGTGAAGGAGATGGTTCTGAGAGACTTCCTCTTTGTCAATGACTGTGTCCTGCATACTGGCTCAGAGCCAGAGATGCAAGTCAGTATGGACAAATTTTCCACTTGTGACAACTTTGAACTCACCATTAACATTAAAAAGATTAAAGTCGTGCATCAGCCTGCTCCTCATGCACTGTACACAGAACCCATAATCACATTCAAAGGGCAGAAACTACAGGCAGTGGACCAATTCACTTAGTTTGTTAGCATCCTCTCCCAAGCAGTGACTAATGATACAGAAGTTAACTTCAGGATGGCAAAGGTAAGTTCTGCTTTTGGTAGACTGTTCTTCCTGTATGGGAATGTTGAGGAATCAGCCTGTCAACAAAACTGAAGGTCTACAGCACCATGGTACTCATTACCCTCCTGTATGCCTATGAAACATGGACTGTGCATTGAAGGCATGCAAAACAGCTCAATCATTTCCACATGACTCGTCTTCACAGAATATTATGCATCAGATGCAAGACAAAGTTCCAGACATTGAAGTTCTCTCTAGAGCAAGTCTACTATCAGTTCACACACTGCTGATGAGAGCGCAGACCTAGTGGGAAGGTCATGTCAACCATATGCCAGAAGAGTGCATGCCCAAGCAACTCCTTTTTGGGGAACTCTCTGCTGGATGTCATACCTGCAAAGATCTACAAAGTTGCTAGTCCTGTACTTACTTAGAAGCTCACCGAGCTGTTCCAGTTCTTTTGGAAGCAAGAATCCATTCCTCAGGATCTTAAAGATGCTTCCATCGTACACCTCTACAAGAAGAAAGGCAATCGGCAAGTATGCAACAACCACTGAGGAATCTTGCTCGCATGGAGGGCAGAAGAAATGTTGCAAAGACATACTCAAGGCCTCCCTGAAATTGCTTGACATTGACATGACCACCTGGGAAATGCTGGCACAAAACTGCCCTACCTGGCGCTGCCTCATCCACAAGGGCTGTCAAGCTTACAAAGCTTGAAATTGCTGAAGCACAACTTAACCGCTAGCTGCGCAAGTCCAGAACCACCAGTGCAACAACTGCAATGCCCACACAAGTCTGTCCAACATGTGCCAGGACATTCTGTGCCTGAATTGGCCTGATCAGTCATCTTTGGACACATCGCAACCAGCCTCAAAATGACTAATGGTGTCGTGGTCCTCATCGACGACAATGGAAGAATAACAACTATAGTTATACTATATCTATGGATGCTCAAACCATGTTTGACAAAAAATAAGCTTACCACATAAACTTGCTGGCAAAAAAACTGAAGAAAAAACTGAAGGGATTCAAGGAATAGTGGCAAGATGGATGCAAAACAGTCAACAGAAAAAAGCAGTCAATAATGGTGAATGATTCTTTATCGGATTGGAGGGGCAGTGCGGAAATAAATGTAAGTGATGTCCCCAGAGTTAGGTATTAGGAACATGGCTTTAATATATATTAATAATTTGGAAGTGATACAGGATTTGATTCGTCACATGTATTAACATACAGTGAAAAGTGCTGTTTCTTGCCTAAACAAAGCATACTGTTCATAGAGAAGGAAAGAAGAAGGTGCAGAATATAGTGTTACAGTCATAGTTAGGGTATAGGGAAAGATCAACTTAATATATGTTACGTTAATTCAAAAATCTGATGGTAACAGGGGAGAAGCTGCTCTTGAGATGATTGGTACGTGACCTCAGACATTTTTATCTTTTTCCTGACAGAAAACGCAACAGAGTGTCTGGAGTGCGTGGAATCCTTGATTATGCTGGCTGGTTTTCCAAGGCAACAGGAAGTGTAGATAGAGTCAACGATGGAAGGCTAGTTTGCGTAATGTGGACGCGGCTTCATTTACAATCTTTTGGAGTTTTTTTGCATTCTTAGATAGACCAGGACCCACAACAAGCTGTGATGCAACCAGAAAGAATGCTTTCTATGGTGCATCAGTAAAGGTTGGTGAGATTCGTAGTGGACATGCCAAACTTCCTTTACTTCCTGAGGAAGTAGTCACATTGGTGGGCTTGGAGGGATCAGGACAGGTTGTTGATGATCTGGACACATAGAAACTTGAAACTTCTACCATTTCCATCTTATTCCTGTTGATGTAGACAGGGACATGATCTCCACTATGCATCCTAAAGTCGATGACTATCTTTTTCATTTACTGCCATCGAAGGAAAGATTATTGCCAATGCACCAGCTCACCAGATTCTATATCTTTTTCCTGTATTCCTGTACTCACTGTTTGAGATCTGATCCACTACAGTGGTGTCATCAGCAAACTTGACAATCAAGTTGGAGGGAAATTTGATCACACAGTCAGGAGTATAGTAAAGAGTTGAGGACACTGCCTTGTAGGGCACCAGTATTGAGAATAATCCTGGAGGTGGTGTTGTTGCCTATCTTTACTGTTTGCAGTCTGCAGGTTAGGAAGTCTAGGATCCAGTCACAGAAGGAGGGACCAAGCCCTAGACCACGGAATTTGGAGATGGGTTTTGGAGGGATAATGGTGTTGAAGGCCAAACTGTAGTCAATAAATAGGTGCCCGATAAGTGCCTTTGCCATTCAGGTGTTCCAGGGTTGAGTGTAGGGCCAAAGAGATGGCTTCTGCTATTGAACTGTTATAGCAACGGGCAAAATGTAGCTGACCCAGGCAATTTGGGAGGCCAGAACTGATTCGAGCCATGACTAACCTTTCAATGCACATCATAATGATGGGTATCAGAGCCACCAGGCAATAATCATTAAGGCACACTGCATGACTTTTCTTTGGTACAGGGATGATGGTCATCTTTTTGAAGTAAGCAGGTCATTTTTTGAAGCAGCCCTACACTGACTTCAGATTGATGTAAAGCAAGGCTAAAGATGTCTGTGAATTTCCCCATCAATTAGTTTGTGCAGGATTTGAGTGCTTATATGGATACCCCATCTCGCCAGTGCTTTCCATGGATTGACTTTCAAGAAGCTTGATCTGACATCTGCAATGGTGATCTCGGACACTGGTTCGGCCGAGGCTTCCAAGGCAGAAGGTGTACTCTTGCTGACCTCTTGCTCAAAATGGGCATAGAATTCATCAGGGATGGGTGCACTGGCATTTCTGCTGGCCTTCATCTTGTGGCCTCTTATGTTTTTCAGATCTTGCCATAGTTGGTGATAGTCTGTGGGGCTAGCCTGGGACTCTAGTTTGGTCCAGAATTATCTCTTGGAACCTTTGATGGTTCTCCTTAGAGGCACACACTTGGAAATTTAGGCAAACACCTACGTTGGGCAGACACATGGCAGGTGTAGTTTAACACTGAAATGTAAAGTAATGCACAGTAAAATGTATGTCACTCAGCACTTCAACAACTGGAATTCTCTAGCAATTGAATTCCTGACAATTCTATTATTTTTAAAAACTAACTGCTAAACTCACTGCTAAAGCCAAGAGACAAGGATAAAGCAGAAAGTTAAAAAGTCAATATGCAGGAATTTGAAAACGAGACTAATGATTTAAGTTCTCCAGACCTTCTGTAACGCCAAAGCAAGAGAAAAGAACAGCGCTGTCACTCTGGTCCAGAATTAGCAACCTGATTACAAAAATTACAAGATTCTGCAGCTCTCTTGCAAAATCTTGAGCGTTGGTATGCCTGGGGATGACAACAGACAGAGTCACAAATTTACATATGCACGAATACAGTTAGGGGCTTATTTACAGGTTAATGGATCCATGGAAATGTTGACAGCCCTTCCATTCCTTGCATGTACTCTGGAGTTCGAGATGTTCCAATTTCAACAAGAGCTATTTCTCTGGTTTGCCTAAAAGGGTGGATTTATATGGTATTACATCCCAATCAGTTGAAAATTGAACTCTTAGGTACCAACATTTTGATAAACACGGTATCCAATTCTCAGCACCACAATATAAGGAAGAATGCAAAGGCAGAAACTTACTAGAATGAGGGTTGAGGTTGTATGCAGCGAGATGACAGGTGTTGAGATTGTTTTGAGAGGTCTGAAGTTTAATAAAGTTTAATTAAGACTTGTTAAATTGGATAGGGGAACTCTTTCCAGTGGAAGAGGGCTAATAATCAGAAAACAAATTTAAGACAAACAGCAAAAGAATCAAGGTGAAGATAAGCAGAAATGTTGTTATACAGCGAGTTATGACTTGGAATGTACTGTGAGGTGTATACTGATTCTACACAACATGGCAGCATGATGGCATAGTGGTTAGCACCCTGCCTTGCAACACGAGGGATCCGGGTTCAATTCCGTCTCGGGTCACTGTACATGTGGAATTTGCACTTTCTCCCCACTCTGCGTGGGTTTCCTCCCACAATCAATAGATGTGCAGGTTAAGTTGATTAGTTATACTAAATTGACCCTAACATCAGGGGGATTAGCAGGTTAACTGAGTGTTACAGAAATCTCGAACTCCAGGATACATACAGGGAATGTAAGGGCTGTCAGCATTTCCATGGATCCGTTAGCCTGTGAATAAGTCCCTAATTGTATTCATGGATATATTAATTTGTGACTCTGCTGGTTGTCATTCCCAGGTATGCCAACTCTCAAGATTTTGCAAGAGAGCTGACAGAATCTTGTAATTTTTGTAATCGGGTTGCCAACTCTGAACCAGAATGACAGTGCCATTCTTTTCTCTTGGCTTTGGCATTACAGAAAGTCTGGAGAACGGTCTTAAATCATTGGCCTTGTTTTCAAATTCCTGCATGCTGACTGGGTGGGATTGTGATCAGCATAGACTTGATAGGCCAAAAATGGCTGCACTGTAGGAATTCTATTCAGAAAAAACTGACTGGGATCCATGGTGGACAATTGAGCAAATAATAGAAGCAATAACTCAAGGAGAAGGCCTACTGCCAACTTGCATGATAACCAGAAGTGGATAATAAATGCAACCCATCAGTGTAATACACATCCTTTCAGGAAATACATTTTTAAAAACTAACATGGAATACCACAAAAATCAGACATGTGGTTCCAAGGAGTTGGGACAAAATGGCTATTGCTGCGCCCAAAGTGTAACTATTTCTTTTATTTTTATCATTTGAAATTAATGACAGTTCTATTAAGATATAAATGATTAAACCATTTTCTATAGCTAGTTATGAAATATTCATCATTATTAAATATATTCACTCATAGTCATGTGTCACAGTTAAATGAAGAAGCCCGTCTTCAACCTTGTGCCCCACTGAGATGTAGGGCCATTCATGTGGCTTACTCACTAGCCTGGTTTGCCCATGACTGGTTTAAAGTTATAGAACATAGAACATTACAGCACAGAACAGGCCCTTCGGCCTTCGATGTTGTGCCGACCAAAATAAAAAGCAATGCCCCTCCAAACTAAACCATTCCCTTCTCTTCCATATACTTATCAACTAACCTCTTAAACGCCACCAAACTTGGCGCATCTACAACTGCTGCAGGCAGGGCATTCCACTCCCTAATCACTCTTTGAGTAAAGAACCTACCTCTGATATCCGTCCTATAACTTATGGGGAATGACCAATTTGATAGGGGACACAAGAGATAATTTGTAAAATAAATAAAATAATCAATCATATAAAAAGTTAATCAAGGATACTACCTATTAAATCAGTGGAGCAGATCTAAACTATCAATAAATAATCTTAAAAACAATATTAGAGGGATCAATTAGACTGGATTCCAAGCAAAATGGGAAGGGTGAAAATCCTGAATTATTTGAGACAATTAAATGATGCAATGGGGAGCATAGGATTGTCTAGATGGATGAATTAAGTACGCGTGGGAGAGTGATTTTTGACTTGACTTATTATTGTCACATATATTAACATAGTGAAAAGTATTATTTCTTGCGCACTATACAAAGTATACTGTTCGTACAGAATGAAACAAGAGAGTGCAGAATGTAGTGTTTGTTACAGTCATTGCTGTATATCTGTAGATATCTTGTGAATTTTATGCTGCCTTTTGCCTCCCCATGAGTGTCCTAGATTAATCCAATTCTCCAGCTTGCTCTTACCCTTTCAGAGACCTTTTGTATCTTCACCTTAAAATTTAAATATTGTTTCCTTAACATATTGTGACAGAGGTTTCTGCACATCAATATTGGTTGCACAAAGGTATGTTATTTAGCCTATGTAATTTAGTTATAAATTTTATCCCTATGGGTGCTAATGACTAGATAAATACATGAAGAAGAAAGGAATAAAAAGGTTATTCTGATAGGGTGAGGTGAAGAGTTGTGGGAGGCTGTCTGCATGGAGCATAATCATCAAATGTGAACTGGTTGAGCCTAACAGCCAGCTTCTGTGCTGGACATTTTCTGTAAAGTATACAAGACAATTTACTCTTAAAAAAGTTTAATTTTTGATCTCATTAGTTAAGAAGCTTCAGTTATGAGCCATTCATCAAGGATGGCTCAGTAATTTCATTACTCACTGAATTCTGAAAAATCACGCTGTCAAATTGATCCTAGGTTAGGTGGTGAAGGCAAACAAGGAAAAATCTACTTCTCCAACCCCAACATACCTCAAAGTTGTTGTGAAATTTCATTTTCACAACAAGGACATCCTCCTCTTTGCCGTGTGATACCATCATAACAAATGCTACAGACTGAGGACAGATAAATGGTAACCCAAAACCAAGCAACTGTTTTTCTATGCAAACACGTTCTGTAAACTCATGGCCCAACACATTCCTTACTCTTACAACACCATTAAGATGTGAGACCAACAAAGGGTTGAGAAAGACAAGCACCAGGAATAATTCCTAAAGAGAAATAAAGATATTGAACATATTATCCAGGACTGCCCACATACTCAACATCAAAAGCAGCAGGTTCCACATCAGTAAGTCACAGGGGAGCTTTGGAGATCTACTACAGTCAGCGCAGAATATTGGTGGACAACCGAGCAAATAATAGAAGTAATAACTCAAGGAGAAGGCCTACTGCCAACTTGCATGATAATCAGAAGTGGATAATAAATGCAACCCCTCAGTGTAATTCATATCCTTTCAGAAAAGACATTTTTAAAAACTAACATGAAATCAGACATGTGGTTCCAAGGAATTGGGACAAAATGGCTATTGCTGCTCTCCTTTAAGGAGCATTTTTTTTTGCATCTCTCCTTTCTCTTTTGGCAAAAATGAGAGGATAGATGGCTAAGCTATTTCTTTCCAATGTCAAGCCTACTCACTAGGTGCGTGTAATAAAGTGGGCAAGACCAACCATCAGGATTTACCCTTTGGCCCCAAGTTGAGTGCTTAATCTCAAATTGCTATTTAGCCTCAGGTGCTGCATGAATAATTGAAATCCCAGTTTCCACCAGCATCTGACTTCCCTGAGGAAATAAATATATGTTTGAATTATTTGGAAATTAAAGAAGATGAATACTATTCTAGTTCTCTCAAGAACACCTCATGGAGATTAATTAAAGAGTGTTCAAAAATACCCTTTGAGATTTCCAACCACCGCTGTTTCTGAACCAGCAGATGAAATGCACAAATCTTAGCCATGACTATTTTACAAAATTACAAATATATAGTACCATCTGTAAAATCCTCATGAAGAAAAGCATTAACCAAAAAATTGCTTTTCTCCCACTACTGCCCCATTCTGGTTTACCAATTCCTCTGCTTTCGTCTCTCAGGCTGACAGTTGGCAAATGAAGCAATGTAACAATCACTATGTTCCCCAGCCCCACCTCCTGCTTCTCAGCCGGGAGCTCAACTTACAGCATAATAAATCCAAAATAATTCTGCTATTTGACTAAAAGCATCATGTCACCTGATTTCTTAATACAATATAGAGGTCTGGCCCAATATGTTGGCTGCAGCACTAAACCACTGGTAAAGGATCATCTTTAAAATGCTGACAGTGAATATGCTCAAATAGTTAGGATCATTAGCCTCAAAATGGGTGAGTTACTTTCCAACAGTAGGCCAGCACATGTACCAACATTGCAACCTTCATTGCCACTTTTTTTTGTAGATGGTCAATACATCGTTAATCCAGTGTGTGTGTGTGTGTTTTTGTGTGTGTACGTTTGTTTGAGGGGGGTGGGTGGGAATGATAAACAAAAGCATTTACAACATGGAAGAGACAGCTGTTTCACATAGCATTCCTGACAAAAAGTATGAACTACCAGCATTCAAAATGTTGGCAGAAAGTATGCATACCAAAAGCCAGCCATATTAATGTCACTTCACTGCTGTTGCTGAATAGAAAAAGCAAAACTGTAATCAAACAGCAGCTAGCTATGTACTTACATTCTGTATTCTAAGCCAGGTCATAACACTGGAATGACATAGCTCTATATCTGGCTTTGCAAAAGAGAACTTAGCACATATATCTGTGAACATTTCATAACATTTCCTAATGGTGAGTAAGCTGTGCTGCATTATCTGAATTCTGTCAAAAACATTAACCCCGAGACACAAAATTAACCCAGCATATAAATATTGACTGATTACAATTAATTATTAATATATTTGAAGTTGCAGGCAACAGGACACTCTACATCAGTCATAATACTGTGGTTGCAATAGAAATAAAACCCAAACCGCTGGTCACACATTGTTCACAATACTAAGGTGGTAAATAAAATGTATAAAAAATTAAATACAGTGACTCCATAGGTTAATGCACATCAGCTTATTTACAGCAAAGGGAATGACACAAAAGATCAACAGTGAATAGCAATTAAAGGGTTCACATTATGGATAATTTTCTTCCATTTTTACACAGTTCTTAAGATATTTAAATACGAAGCTCCCACTTGGCACAATCACGTTTATTATTTGAATATACAGATGATTTTTTTTACTTACAGCTACTACTCCAAGACTTCAGCAGAGACTTGATGCCGATTTCAAAAAACACTGAATCCTGTAGGCTTAACATTTTGCCTTTTGATGAGTAACAAGAAGATTTACCACAACAGTTTGCCCTGGCTGTGTGTTTATTTCGTCTCAAATTGCAGTCCCCTGACTCCTTTCAACAGCAGAGCAGTTCTGGCCTCAAGTGTCCCTTTCTCATTATCATGCAGTCTTTCTATGTGACGCACATTTTGAGTTCCAGCAATGCTGAATGCAGATGAACTCTTAAGCCAGCCGGAAAACTTACTCTACATGGAGGGTAGTTTGAAGGACAATTTCATCTTTCATACGGCACAACAATATACATCTTCCTCAAAGACTGAACCATATGATTCTCACAGAAAGGATAGTCTTTAATGGCTAAATCGAACAACTGTTACCAGCTGCTTCCTACGATGTTGGTAAATACAGTACAGAAGGGTGGAGCTCAGAACTATTGAAAACAAGTACTTAGTTCTAGCTACCCGAGAAATAAAATACATAGAATGGAACCACCAAAGCACATCTCGTCGCATAGCCTTGTACAACAGACAACATTTCACAAAGTCACCACTGAAGTACATTCTTTGTCGCTGCCTGCTTCTGAAAAGCCTGGCTGCAGAGCCGCTTCACAGCAAAACATTACTTCCTACAGCACAGCCCACCCAGTCAATAATCAGCGACTTCTCAGCACGCTTGTGATGACGCATGATACAGCGTCCCACTTAATCTCCCAAAGATAATGCTAGCTGCCTGGCTTTTGCTTGGGGGGAGGGGAGGAGGAGGGTATCGGGTGATGCAATCAATACTGTGGTTTTTAGCCTATAGTGCAGCTTTTCATCTTACCTCAGAATTTTTTTCAGCTCAAACAAAATTTCTCATTTCACAATTACAGTTGAACAGAAATAGATTATAATGTTAAATCCATCACAAAAACAAATTTACTTGGATGATTTTTAACTACATAATGCGCCATTTTAACAATTTTGTCTGAATCTTAATTAAACATATAATGTATTCAAAAGAAGTTTATTTTTATTAAAATATTGTCTAATTAAAAGATTACGTCCCATCTCAGTTCCATAAAAAATGAGCTCTGACAACAAGAATTTATTTTTATGTAAGGATATTAATGCAGCAAAACGTCCCAGGACATATACTTCAGAAATAAAAGATGATGCAGAGCCAAAAAAAACAGACAATAGGACAAGTGGTTAAAAGCTTGATCAAAGAGGTGGGTTTTAAGCAGGGTCTTAAAGGAGGAGATAGAAATGGGGAGAAAAAAAGATTTAGTAAGGGGGCTTTTAGAATGTCCGACCTAGATGGCTGAAGGCGGAGCAAAGGGATTCGGAAAGCGCAAAGACGTTCAACAGTTTTAGGGCTGGACGACATTAGAGATAAGCACAAACCAAATAGGAACACTAGTAAACTATGAAGCCCATTAGGCCTGCTCTGCTATTCAAGCAGATATGACTGATCTTCAGCTTCAACTTCACTCCACCAATCATTCCATGTATCCTTTGATTCTCTGATATGCCAAAGGTTTCTCAACCACAGCCTTAAATAACGTCAATAATGGAGCATTCTCAAACTCTGGAGTAGACAATTCTAAAAATTCACAACCCCTTTGAGTGCAAAAATTTATATTCATCTCAGTCCTAAATCCTTATCCTGAAATTATGCTCTCTTGTTCTTGATCCACCAGCCTGGGGGGAAAATCTCTCAGTGCCCTAAATCCTTATCCTGAAACTGTGCTCCCTTGTTCTTGGTCCACCAACCTGGGGGGGAAAATCTCTCAGTGCCTATCCTGTCAAGCTCTTTCAAAATTTTGGATGCTTAAATGAAATCACTGCTTATTCTTCTAAATATTAGGTAATTATAGACTGAATTTATTTAGCCTCTCAACAGAGGGCAATCTTTTCATCCCATGGACCAAATGAGTGAACCTGTTCTATCCCAGAGACCAATTGAGTGACTGTGCAATGCATTGCCTTCAATACAAGTACACATTACTTAAACATAGAAACCAAAAACTGCACACATTAATTCCAAGTGCCACCAAAGCCACGTACATTATAATAAGACTTCTTTATTCTTACACTCCAATCCCCTTGCAATGAAACTCAACATGCTACTTGCTTTCCTAATTGTTTTCTATATTAGCATTTTAACTTTATGTTTCTTGGACAAGTATTTCCTACTTCCTGAATATCAACAGTTACAAGTTTTTAAAAATTCTGCTTTTCTATTCTTACGACCTACATGAATAACATCACACTTGCCCACATTATATGCCTTCTTCAAATTTTTGCCCACTCATGTAACCGATACATATCACACTGCTCCTTGTGCAGTGGCTATAAGAGTGGTAACCACTAACAGCATACTACTATCAATCCAAAATGTTATTCTATCATACAATCAAGCAATGTCCTACATGAATTTCAGTGCTGGTGTGGTGTCGGGTGTGTAAGCCACACATCCTAGTATTGACTGATTAAATCAAACAGCATATTTTTGATTGTATGTAAGCAGCACAGCACAGACCATACTCAACCCGGTCATACTTGCAAAACCCAAACCTAAGTATCTACAGCTAGATGTGACTCCGTAAGTGGGAAGTACTTACTGAACAAACCTGAGTATGCCAACAGCTACACTAACAACCAATTTAAAATAATCAGTCAAGTTTATAAGATGGCTCACTTACGCTTTCTAGAAGTGACATACATTCAAGACAGAAACTGGCTTCTGCAAACAAAATATATTCAGACCTTACACTTCTTTTGAATTACCCGCTGCTTTCTCCATGGCAATACTTCAACCATTACTGAACTTGATAACCAATCAACACCCTTTTCTTTTGTAGTACAAATTGGGATTGTTTGAAATTTGGCATTCTTTCATTTGTCCTGATATCTACAAAGTGAAAAGCTTCAGCAACATGTTTATTTTTTAGCAATACTCAAATACTATATTAGCAAGCACCCATTTGCCTATATTTCTTTACAGCCTTTGTGTCTTCCTCATAGAATGCATTTCTACCTAGTCTTGTTTTGACATTGATATAGATTGCAGTAATGTGGAGGAGGGAAGCTACGATTTGAACTGGAGGATAAGATTTTTTTAAATCCTGTAGTTCGTGGACAAGGAAACAATTTATACCACTGAGCGTAGGGTGCGGGCGTGCAGTTCTTGATGCAGGTTAGGAACTGAACAGCTGAGTGTTGAATAAATTCCAGTTTATAAAGAATTGAGAATGAGAAGACTAGAAGAATATTGGAGTAGTTGAATCAAGAAATAACCAAAGTGTGAAATGAGTTAGTGATGGAGACAAGTGATATTAGAGATGGAAGTCTTTTGTTTGTTCTCAGAGTATGTGACACTGACGAGGTCAACACTAAACTCCCAAGTTGTCTCAAAAGATGGTGGATCTTCTCCTAGTATTGCTAAGTTTGAGAGTGCCCAAAATATTGCAATGTATGGAATTCCAGGATATTGGACCAGCAGCATATATAAGGAACATATGTGACTAAGAGAAACCTGAGGTTGTGGTGCCCCCATAATACTGAGTGTTGTGTCCTTCTTAGTAGTAGAGGTAACAGGACTAGGAGGCACTCCTAAAGTACTTTTATTGATTTTTGCCATGCCTCATGCAGACAGAATATACTACATTGTTACAGCAATTGCTGCCATCCAGTCAAGTGGTCCAAGCAAAATATGAAGTAGTTTTGAATGGTCTGTGAGCTAATTGCCACAGAGAATTCAGCCTCTGTGCTGTGCTGGTAGCCACAGTATTATTATAGCTGTTTAGGTAATCATGATGTGGAGATGCTGGTGTTGGACTGGGTAAACACAATAAGAAGTCTTAACGTGGTGTTGAGAGACTTCTTACTGTGTTTAAGTAAAGCAGTGAATCTGCCTCCACCATACCCTTGGGCAGTAACATTCCAGATCTACTCATCCACCGCATAAAAAAAACTTCTCACCATTGATTCTTTTGCTATTCACCTTATATCAGTATCATCTGGCTCTCAACTTTCCTACCAAAGGGAGCAGTTGCCTTATATTTGTTCAATCATGATCCTTCAATTTTGGATAGCTCCATCAACTTTTTCTCCTCTCAACTTTGTTTTCTAAGCAGAGCAATCCTTGCTTCTCCAGTTGTGTATTGTAAGTGAAGAGCTTCATTACTGAACTCAAACAGACCCTGTAACTAGTGGGCACAAGGCAGTGCTGTACTGTACCTCAGGCTTGATTCCCAGGAAATCAGAACTGCTAAACAATTGAGTATTTGTCCTCATCATTACCTAGGGATTTCTGCCGGAAGTGCATATGGATGTTGAACAAGGTGTGTATTTATCTCAGTTTATCCTCCCCTGCAGTCAATAGCCTGCCAACATTCAACATATAAGCTCACACATGCAAAATAGCCACTTGGTTGGGATATCACAGGATTAACAATCTACTAGAGCATGAATCAGCATCTTCAGAGAAAAGCTGTTTAAAAAGTGAATGGAGGAAAAAAAGGATTTGTATGCCACATTTTTATCTCAGTTCAGTGACTATTTCAGCAACTCAACTGAAAGAAAATACACCTAAATAAAAGTTAAAATAATCTTTAAAAGAATAATGCACACAAAGCAACTAATAATGTCATTTAAGGTGAAATTAATACATTAGAACATAGGAAATAGGGGCAGGAGTAGGCCATCTAGCCCCTCGCGCCTGCCTCGCCATTCAATAAGATCATGGCTGATCTGAAGTGGATCAGTTCCACTTACCCGCCTGTCCCTATAACCTTTATTTTCCCTTATCAATCAGAAATCTATCTACCCGTAACTTAAACGTATTCAACGAGGTAGCCTCCACCAATTCAATGGGCAGAGAATTCCACAAATTCATGACCGTCTGAGAGAAGAAGGTCCTCCTCAACTCTGTTCTAAACTGATCCCCGCCCCCTTATTTTGAGGCTGTGCCATGTAGTTCTGATTTCCTTTCTAAGTGGAAAGAATCTCTCTACCTCTACCCTATCTAGCACATTCATTATCTTATATGTCTCTATAAAATCACTCCTCAGCCTTCTAAACTCCAATGAGTACAGGCCCAATCTACTCAATTTCTCATAAGCTACCCCCTTCATCTCCAGTATCAGCCTGGTGAACCTTCTGTGTACTCCCTCCAAGGTCAATATATCCTTTCGCAAATAAGGGAACCAAAATTGCACACAGTACTCTAGTTGCAGTCTCATCAGTGCCTTGTACAGTTGCAGCAAGAACTCCCTGCTTTTATATTCTGTCCCCCTCACGATAAAGGCCAACATTCCATTTGCCTTCTTGATCACTTGCACACTGAGTTTTTGCGATTCATGCACAAGGATCCCTCGGTCCCTCTGCACAGTAGCATGGTGTAATTTTTCACCATTTAAATAATATTCCATATTACTATTATTTCTTCCAAAGTACATAACCTCACATTTGCTGACTTTATACTCCATCTGCCAGATTCTCTCCCACTCACTCAGCCGATCCAAAGCTCTCTGCAGACTTTCCATGTCCTCCATGCAATTCACTTTCTCGCTCATCTTCGTGTCATCAGCAAACTTTGTTACCTACAGTCAGTCCCCTCCTCCAGATCATCTATGTATATAGTAAACAGTTGAGGCCCTAGCACCAATCCCTGCAGCACGCCACTAGTGCAACAAGTACACAGCTGAGAAAATACAAATGTAAAGGAAATATTATGCTTTAAACTTAGCTCATGGCTGAAAGCTCCTCTTAGAAGGCTGGTGCTATGGGGATTTGTTAACATTGTGATTCAAATGTTTTATCATAGCATTTTTCTTGAAAAGCTGAACTGAATAATTCACAGCGTTCTAAATTCAGATTATTTCAGAATTGAGGCCTACAACAGCATTCTTGAAGACAGGGTGGCATGGCAGTACAGTGGCTAGCATGCTGTCTTATAGTGCCAGGGATCCAGGTTCAATTTTGCCCTTGGGTGACTGCCTGCATGGAGTTTGCATATTTTCTGATGTCTGCATGCATTTCTTCCGGGTGTTCCAGTTTCCTTCCGCAATTCAAAGATGTGTAGTTTAGGTGGATTGGCCACTTTCTCAGGAGGCTAAGGAAGTTTGACATGTCCATTACGACTCTCACCAACTTTTACAGGTGCACCATAGAAACCACCCTTTTTGGCTGTATCACAGCTTGGTATGGCTTCTGCTCTGTCCAAGACCGCAACAAACTTCAAAGGGTCGTGAAGAAAGCCTAGTCCATCACGCAAACTAGCCTCCCATCTATTGATTCTGTCTACATTTCCAGCTGTTGCCTCGCAAAGGCAGTCAGCACAATCAAGGACCCCATACATCACAGATATACTTCTTCCATCGGGGAAAAGATACAAAAGTCGGAGATCACGTACCAACCGACTCAAGATCAGCTTCTTCTCCGCTGCCAAACTTTTGAATGGACCTACTTTATATTAAGTTGATCTTTCCTCTGCACCTTCTCTATGACTGCAACACTACATTCTCCACCATCTTCTTTCCTTCTTTATGAACAGTATGCTTTGTCCATATAGTGCATAAGAAACAATACTTTTCAAAGCACACTAATACATATGACAATATAAATCAAATCAAATATAAAATATGTGGGGTTACAGGAGTAGAGCAATGGAGAGGACATGCGTTGGATGTTCATTTCAGAGTTGGTGCAGACTTGATTGGGCGAATGGCCTTCTTCTACACTGTAGGGATTCTATGGTTCTATTTCAGTCTATTTGTGTGACTTCAGCGTGTGACATGAAGTAGTCCTAGAAGCTTTTTTTTTTACTGTGATTAAAGAACACGCAGCTCTATCTCATGATCACTTCTCTTCACTCCTCCACTCCGATAAATTAACAGACTGCTTAACCAACAAAGAAAACTAGGTGTGCTGAAATTTCCTCCAATTAATTCTTGTGAAACTAGAACCATTGTTTTCTGATGCAACCTGTTTACAATTTTCACAATCAATATTTGATTAATCTCAAAATGAGATTCTAACTTCATATTTGTCCCATCACTAAGACAGTCTATTTCCATCTCTGTAACATCACCAAAACTTCATCTCTGACTCAGCTCATCTGCTGTTGAAACTTACATATATCTTTGTCACCTATAGATTCAACCATTCTAATGAGCTGCTGGCTTGTCAATCACATTGTACCCTGTGTAAATTTGAGATCATCCAATACTCTGCTGCTCATGTCTTAACTCTTAGTCTTATACCCCTATCACGCTTCTTGCATTCTGGCTCTCAGGTAAGTAATTTTTAAATTTTAAAACAATATTCCTTACTAAGTGCCAATTTCCTTACTAAACAGTAAAGGTTTATTAAAAAGTTGTTTTTAAATCTCTTCACGGTCTCACCCATCCCCATCTGTCATCTCATCCAGCCCTACAACCCAAGATATCTGCAATCTCTAATTCTGACTTCTTGTGCATCCCCAATTTTAATTTCTCCACCACTGTTGGCCATGCTTTCAGTCGCCAAGATCCCAAATTGAAAGGCAGCATGGTAAGATAGAGTTTAAGCACTGCTGCCTTACAGTGCCAGGGACCTAGATTCAATTCCTGGTTTGGGTCACTGTCTGTGCAGATGCATATTCTCCCCCATGCCTGAGTGGATTTTCTCTGGGTGATCTGGTTTTCTCTTACAGTCCAAAAGACTGTGTTGATTGGTCATGCTAAATCTCCCACAGTGTATCCGAACAAATGCTTGAGTGTGACTACTTCGGGATTTTCACAATAGCTTAATTGCAATGTTAATGTAAGCCAACTTGAGATACTAATTAAAAAAAACCCTCCCTACATCTCTCAATTGTCTTCTTTAAGGCACTCCTTAAAACGTACCTCTGGCCGAGCTTTCAATTACCTGACCTAGTCATTTTACACAGCTCTGTGTCGCAATTTATTTTACAATACTCCAGTGAAATACATCGGATTGTTTCATTAAAGATGCTACATGAACGCAAGATGTTGTTGTTTCACAAATATGGAAAGAAGCTAGGTTAGACAGTTAGCTGCTGAGATCAACTTGGATTTGCATTTATAGATAGCAAATTATACAAGTCTTGAAATATTCAAGTGATACTATAATCTCAAATCATAAGGCAACAAATAGTTCTATATTAAGTTCTATATTATATTATTTGGAGCCGCAACGTCATGTTGCAACTGTACAAAACTCTAGTGCGGCTGCACTTGGAGTATTGTGTGCAGTTCTGGTCCCCACATTATAAGAAAGATGTGGAGGCATTGGAGAGGGTACAGAGGAGGTTTACCAGGATGTTGCCTGGTATGGAGGGCAGGTCTTATGAAGAGAGGCTGAGGGATTTGAGGTTGTTTTCGTTAGAAAGGAGGCGGCTAAGAGGGGACCTTATTGAAACATATAAGATGATTAGAGGTTTAGATAGGGTGGACAGTGATAGCCTTTTTCCTAGGATGGAGAAAGCTAGCACGAGGGGACACAGCTTTAAATTAAGGGGTGATAGTTATAGGACGGATATCAGAGGTAGGTTCTTTACCCAAAGGGTGGTTCGGGAGTGGAATGCCCTGCCTGCAGCAGTTGTAGATGCGCCAAGTTTGGTGGCGTTTAAGAGGTTAGTTGATAAGTATATGGAAGAGAAGGGAATGGTTTAGTTTGGAGGGGCATTGCTTTTTATATTGGTCGGCGCAACATCAAAGGCTGAAGGGCCTGTTCTGTGCTGTAATGTTCTATGTTCTATATATTAAATGCATGGGTAATAGCGTGGTGGAGGGTGCCTGGGTGAGATATACTGTCAGAGAGTCAATGGGCCAAACAGCGTCTTTCTGCAATGCAGGGATTCTATGATTCTAAATATAGTCAAGGTTGATAATACGGATGAAAAGTTAGGATTACTGTTGCTTAGGTCAAAAAGATTTTAGGTGCCCAACTGACAAGCCCTGAACCACCTGCACTCTTCCCAAGGAGGCCGATTGCAACGTTTGAGGATACAAGGCCCAAGTGTTTATTTAATGTTCATTCTGAAAGTTGACCCTTGCACCCGGTTTTCATGTGCATTGTTTATTTCCCTTTCCCAATCTGTCAGTTTCAATATCAACCCGCTTTCTTCCTGTCTTAATTCATACATAAGGACTGGAGGAAATACAGTATGTGTAACTTTTTTAATGGACAATGAACAGAGCTGTTTGATGTGACTGTAGAAATTATATAAACATTAGGAAATGTTTTGGACTTTGATTCTTAAAACTCTAGGGTTGCACTGAGGTATATGAAAAAAATGTACTTTTTTAAGGCCACAGATCAGGGTCAACATTTACAAGAAGATCAATTTTTTACATTGGTACATAGAAGCATAGAGTCCCAACAGTTCAGAAGAAGACCATCCAGCCCACTGGATTTGCACTGAACTTCCAAACAAAAGCAACCCATCCAGGTATACCCCATGCATTTACAATGGCTATCCATTTAATTATGCATTTTGGAACATTAATTGATCGTAGCCAATCTTTGGACTGTGGGAGGAAACCAGAGCATCCAAAGGAAACACATGCAGACAGGGGGGTGAGGATCACCCAAGGTGGGAATTGAACCCAGTTCCCTGGCAGTATGAGGCATACAGTTGTATTGAACAGTATGCAATCATCAGCAAACATTACCCATTTCTAAGGATGGCCATTTCTGAGGGAATAATGCAGCTGAAATCGTCAGGCCTATGGCATCCTCCTGAGGAACTCTACAGCAGTGTCTGGGGCTGAAATGATTGTCCTCCAACAACCACAACCATCTTCCTTTGTTCAAAGTATACTCCAACCAGTGGAGATTCACTTCATCATCTAGAGGTGAGCCCCACAGACTCTGCTCTTCCTAAGATTGATTATTATTTGGTCAATCTTTCACAGATCCAAAATTGATAATCTCATACTTGTCCACATTGAACTCCATCTGCCACAGTTTGACAACTCAATCTATTAACTTCTTGTTCCCCTCTGCAATATATGGTGTGCCATTTAATTTAACATCAGTAGCATATATGGTTGTTCAGGTTTCTCTATTCCTTCAGAAATGTTATTGATAAATATGGTGAAAAGCTGAGGCTCTGCTAGATTTCTAGAGGCGTACCATTTATATCCTGCCAGGTGATGTATACAACCATATCTCTACTTTGTCACCTATATACGAACCATTCCATGTCCATGTCAATAGATTGTTTCCAATTCCATGTGAATTCATTTTTGCTAACAGTCATTTGTTGGAACCCAATATTTTCTGAAAGTCCACTAAGGCTTTCTGCACATTTAACAACAATACAGTACAGATATAACTGTGTAAATGTTTCAGGTTGGAGATTTTTTTAAAAATGCAAATGTTGGATCGGAGACAGAAATAAATATTGTTAGAAATACAGAGCAGGTCCATCAATATCTGAAGAATGACATTTTAAGTTAGAAACCTTTCTTCAGAATTGGTATAGGAAGGAAAAAATGAAAAATGTTGCTATTCTTCTTCAAATAGTGCCAGAAGATCTTATGACTGCCTGAGAAAGGGGACAGGGTGTTTGCTTAATGCCTCATCTCAAAGATAAAACAATTAATTGCCTGCTTACAGTAATCTACATTTATGTGGTCTTGATCTTCACCTGCTGTTCTTCGTTACTTCTTTGACTTGGTCATTTTTAAATGAAAGCTCCCATTCCTGCCAATGCTAACTTTGATGAAAGATTTCATGCAGAATGTTTATCATTTATCTTCTTGAAACTCACACCTACTTTATATACCCAGCATTTTCTGCTAGTAACTCAGCTATATTGGCTATGCTAATAAAGAAGCAATAGAGAATGATTACAAATGCAGAAATGAAGCAAGAAGTACAAAGGCAAAGAGCAGAGTTATAACTTATATGGAGAACACATTGTAATACATTGGATTAAATTATAACATTTTCTTGGTAAAGGGAAGAAACATCTATCGATTTGAGGGATGGAAAACAAAAAAAGAACACTAATTGAAGAGAAGGAAGGCCTGGAAAAAAAAATCCACCAACTAATGCAAATAAACAACACACCACCAACACCACCGTGCCCCCCACACCCAAAAGGTAAAACAGATGACAGGAACATTACATCACAGGAAATTCAAAAGACCTTAAGTGACAAAAGGGAGTATCAGAGTACCAGAATGTGAGGAAAAAATAAATCAGAAGGGCTCAATCAGGAGTGAGAGGCAGAGATGACTGGTTAGAATATAAACAAAATGAACAACACATAGGAAATTCAGCACTATGTGGAAAGAACACGTAAAGTCAGTCGCAATGGGGTCATTACGCTGAATAGAGCAGTTTGCAATATTGATACTGCACTTCAACCAACTGCAAAGAATTAGTATATTATCAGTAGCATTTTGAACAATGTTATTTTTAAAGAAATCAATTAAAATGACAAAAATTTTGATCCCCGTTGCAAAAGTACATCTTTAGCAATTAGCAAAACAATGTGACATAATCCAGCAAATAGGGGGCAAAACGGGCTTTACATTTTTTTAAATTTTCAATAATTCAGCATCAAGTGGTAGTTATGCTAGCAGTCAAGAGTTGTGCATTATGTAATTTTATATAGAATGGTGCACTACTAAAGCAAGATTCCAAAAGAGTAGTAATGCATTATGACTGCAGCTGGTGCACAAACACGCTGTACTGTACTTAGGTCTTAAATACAGCTGAGTTACATAGCCTGTCAGTTAATGGCACATTCAGATGTGCTGCACATAATGCAGCAACAGCCACATCTCAGATTCACTATGAACTGAGAAAATGCTTGGGTGTAAAAAGATAAGTAGCTCTCTTTTGAGTAAAGGATTCAATCATTCTATTATCGGCTTTAAATAGTGAATAAATAAAACTAACATAAACAAGTTAGGCAAAACTAAAATGTAAGATATATCATTATAAAGGTTAAGGTCAACAGCTTTCAAACTCAGCTGCTCCTTATACTATGGTTGTAATGTTCACATCTAAGTTGCTACGAATTGAACAGGCAATGACTTCAGGAAGGAAGTATGATTCAATCTGCATAGAAGGAAGATATTAAATGAAATTCATAATTCCTTATCCTTTTACAGCATATATTTTCCATGTTCAAATTAAGAGCTGCACAGGGTAGTTTGTAGATTGCTTTTCTGACTTGCCCAAAGGAAAGAAACAATTTGCCATCATATAGCAGGACAATATAGCCAGAAATGATTTTAAACTCACTATCACAAGTTCTCACAACAAGTCACATTGTAAAATCTATCTTGTTTGGGAGAGAGATGGCCAGCATGGGGCTTTTGTTCTTGGGATTTAAATCATAAGTTTGGAAATAAATATAGGCAAACAAAGGTATTGGAAAAATACTCCAATTCATTACACATACTTTTCAAAAATTTGTTTGCAGCACTATAAATTAACACTCGAGGGTAAGTATAGCATGTTAAGATGACAAAGAAAAATGACAATAACTTTCACACCAGTAGCCTTTTTTGACAAAAAACAATTAAATAATGGAGAATGACTGCTTTTTAGCCATCTTATTTTTCTCTCCTTTCTTCATAAGATCACTGCTAATAGAGAACTTAGAAGGATAAGTGCAGCAGATACATGGGAACACTAGTCTCCCTCCAGGTCACACAGCATCCTACCTTGGAACTCTTCACTGTCACTGGTTCAAAATTCAGCAATTAACTTTCAACAACAGTATAGGTGTACCGATCCCATGAAACTGGTGATTCTCCATCACTTTCTCAAGGGCAGTTAGGGATAGGTGATAAATGTTGGCCTAGCCAGCAAGCCCAAATCCCATGGACAAATAAAAAACAAGTTCCAAAAATACAAATGATATCCAACACCAAACACGAAGGGTACCTATCACTCAAAATCCAATATACAGTCCCATTAATAAATAAACATATATAAACATATATAAAATGACTGCACAAAAACACAGATTTAAAGAGTCAAAAATATTCATTTTGGCTGGGTTGATCGAATTCTTGCTTTCGACTCTGCAAGTTGTAGACACATGCCCAATGTGAGACATGAGTGTTGAATTAGCCTTCTTCAGTGTGGAAAATGCCTGCCATTTTGCTTCCATGATCATAATCACTAACCCTCATAGTAATGTATGTCCAAGATCTTAAGATATTGAGTCACGACAGCTCTTAATTGCAAGTTTATCCTATTAATCTAAACAGTGAGGAATAAAATTTATTTTACATTATTCACATTATATAAAAAAGGCTACAATGCCATTAAAATTTCAGTTTTTTTTAATTTATAGTACAGTAACCAGGGAAATGTGCAATTTGGCAACAAGAAAAGAAAGGCTAATGTACAATTTAATTTACTACCAAAGTAAGAATGGTGCGGGCACCAAGGGAGGAGTGAAACCTCTGGAGTTGCTCGCACTGGGAAGGAATGGGTTGTGGTGGTTTATGTAATTGCAGGAAAAGAGATCTGGTTTTGTGGAAGTTAGCTCTGGTAGCATTCAAGATAGGTAGCGGAGAAAATGTTGGTTTCCCTATTGGGGTTAGGTCAATGAACACCTATACAGCACCACATGGCTCCAAGCCCAAAGCCAGTTTTAAGTTAAGAATGCACTTTTGTCCTCTGATTGCCTACTGTACACAGCAACTAAAACAGCAGCAATTAATTAGAATGTCTACCAACAGATGTCACAGGTGATGTAATTACCTTATTACATGCAAAAGCTAAAAATAAATCAGTATAGGCAATGTAATTAACCTGGGTTATACTGTTGTTTCTTTCAGCATCTTCACTCCAGGTATATTTTGGCTTCCACGTCTTCACTTTCCCAGAAATCTTTAATTTTGCAAGTGCAGCAAGAATAGTGCAAGGAGAAGCATTTTACAGATTTTATAGATCCTAGCCTCCATCGTATCTTTCTCATTATGAAAGCCAGCAAAATAGCATAAAAGTAAATTTGTCATAGGTTTAAATTTCCCCCACAAAGTCTAGCTAGCAAATTGACAGGAAAGAATACAATTCCAGTTTTACAATCGACCCAAATGAAGTCATAAAGAGTAATATCAAGCAGAGTGTAGATCTAGCAATTCAACCAATACTGCGCATTTCCCAGCAGGCTTGTTAGATTAAAAATTCCCCCAAAGATTAATAAGATTTAATGAACGTTAACTGAATAAGTGAATACTAGCACGGACATTTTTATAAATTCATATATCAGGATGTGGGCATCGCCAACATGGAAAGTAGTTATTGCCCAATCCAAAATTATGGGTGAACAAATCAGCAAAAACAGCATTACAGGTTAACGAAACAATTAACATTGAAAAGTACAAGAATTTATTTCTGGGAGTAAAGAATTCAAAAGTAGTAAAGTCACATTAAACTTGTATAAGACTCCAGTGGCCACATTCAGAATAAGCATTGTACACAATTCTGGTGTCTGTACCAAAGTAAAACACAGGAGACTGTGCAATAAGGATTTACAAAATAATAACAGAACTGAGAGTTACAGCTAATCAGAAAATTGAGCTCTCTGCTTTAGCTCTCACCATTTATAAAATTATCAATGGGTTGGACAGCGTATGTCTGAAGAGAATGTTTTCACTTTGGCCTAGAACCATAAATGCAAAACCATTTTTAATAACTCCATTAGGGAAATGAGGAGAAATTTCTTTAATCAGAGTGGTTAGAATGTGGAACTCAGTACCACAAGAAGTGGTTATGGCTAATGATTTAGACACTTCCTAAAGGAAACTTAGATTAGTATAACATAGAAAGGGATTTGATGCTAAACGGCTAAGATGAGGAAGGCAGAATGAGAAAAACTTGGGTAAGGTATAAACACCAAGTTGGAACCAATGGCTTGTTTTTATTTGATAAGTAAAAGTAATCTTTTTTTCTGTCAGTTACTAAAAACATTTTCCTCCAACACCCACTGACCAGTTTTACTCAGGTTGGTTAATCCTACATGCAGGTCAAGTTCTATCTTGATGTTAAGAGCACTCACCCTACCTCCAGAATTCAGCTAATGTGTCCCTGTTTGAACCAACAAGGTTTGGAGCCAAATAAATCTGATAAAATACAAAATCGCAATAATACATCATTCATATGCAACAGCTACTTGAGCGTATGGTTTATGACTACTGACATGACTTTGCCGATGATTCGAATTAGGCCAATGGGTGCTAATTAGTCAGGTTGGATTTATCCTTGCTTTTGCAGACACTGCATACTTCAGAATCACAGAATTATTACAGTACAGGGGTAAGGCTGGCATCGGCTTTTCAAATGAGCCATTCCTTTCATATAATTCTCCTGCCTTCTTCCCCAACCTTGCATTTTCTTCCTTTTCTGATAATAGTCCTATTTTCTTTCTGAACACAGAATAAACCTTCCTCCACCATTCAAGCAATACAGTCCACTAGACCTTAACGTCTGGCTGCACAAAATTACTTTTTATCATATCACTTTCAATTATTTTGCCAATTACTTTCAACATGTGCCCTTATTTTCAAAGCGGTTGTAATCAGAACAGTTTCAGGTTTTGACTTTCCCGACCCTTCATGATTTTGAATACCTACATAAAATCTCCTCTCAGCCATCTATTCATCAAAGAAAAAAGTATCAACTTCTCAATCTATCTTCATAACTCCAGTTCCATTTCATGAATTTTTTCTGCATTTTCTCCACTCTTTTCACATCTTGCTAAAATATCACGCTCAGTACTGGATGCAATATTCCAGCTGAGGCCAAACCAGTGTCCTATACAAGTTCAACAAGTTCCAAGTGTCAAATCATCTTCAAGATTTGAAACTGTGCCCTGTATACTAAGGTTTAGGTCATTACGTCCATCAAGAAAAACAAGGATCCCAACATCAACCCCTGGGGAACTCAATGACAAACCTCCGTGCAACTCAAGAAACATCTATTAACCACTATAATTTTGTATCTATGCTACTACTAGCCCTTTTATTACATCAAAGGGCTTTGATGTAACTTTGTAGCAAAGTCTGTTGGTTAGCACGTATCAAATACTTTTTATAAGTCCACGGACAACACATCAACTGCACTGCCCTCATTAACCGTCCCCACTATTACTTTAAAAACTCCAGCAAGTTAAATAAGATTTACCCGTAACAAATCCATGCTGGTTTTCCTTAAGTAACTTACATTTATCCATGTGAATATTAACGTTGTCCAGATTACTGTTTCTCAAAACTTCTACTGCTTCTCAAACTGTGGATCAGGAGTCACAAGCTCAGAAACAACAATGACTACTATGGTGTTTCGACTAAATCCTCGCATTTATACTGTGGGAATATATTTATTGGATACCCTTCACTTTATTTATAGATGAGGTAAGTAGCACCATAGCTGGGTGATGGCTCCATGGTTTGTATAGAGGTGATGGGTATAGCCTTATAAGTCCTCACTGTAGGCAAGGAAAACCCCCATAGAACAACTGCTGTCACTTTTCTCTTTTGTACTTATTATTTTACAATTCAGGAATCTTTAATTGTCTCCTATGAAGGTACATGTATCCTGGAAAACACTGATTTTTTTTTTGCTGGCGTTGCTGCCTCTGGTATTGTTGGAACTGGGGGAAATATGTACTTGCTCATATCCAGGGTTCCGTGTGTCTGGATGAAAAGCCGATTGTTGAAGGTGAAGACATTGTGGTCCAAGATGAAGCGGATGAGTTGTAAAATTGCATCCGGAAACTGGCAGTTGTTGGCATTGAGTACTGAGGCAGTTGCAGCAATACCATTGTCGTGGGGGATGTTGGTGTAGAGCGCCGAGACATCCATTGTGACAAGGAGTGTCCCTGGTTCTACTGCTCCATGTGTGCTGAGTTTCTGTAGGAAGTCCGTAGTGTCAAGACAAAAGCTGGGGGTTCTTTGTACAATGGGTTTCAGGATGCCCTCAATATAGCCGGAGAGATTCTCACACAGGGTCCCATTGCCCGATACAATGGGACGGCCGGGTATGTTTGCCTTGTGTAACTTTGGGAGGCAGCAGAGATCTCCAATGCGGGGAGTATGTGGAATGGGAGCCCGGAGGGTGTTCTGAAGGTCCAGATCAAAGGTTTTGATCAGAGTGTTGAGTTGACGAGTGTGTTCACCTCAGCACCTCACTGTACTGCAAACCGACAGACAACCTCACGATGCTCCACTTCTCCAGCTGCCACCCTAGACACATTAAAGAAGCCGTTTCCTATGGACAAGCCCTCCGTATACACAGAATTTGCTCAGATGAGGAGGATCGTGACAGACACCTCCAGACGCTGAAGGGTGCCCTCGTGAGAACAGGATATGGCGCTCGACTCATCAATCGACAGTTCCGACATGCCACAGCGATAAACCGCACTGACCTCCTCAGAAGACGAACATGGGACACGGTGGACAGAGTACCCTTTGTTGTCCAGTACTTCCCCGGAGCGGAGAAGCTACAACATCTTCTCCGGAGTCTTCAACATATCATTGATGACGATAAACATCTCGCTAGGGCCATCCCCACCCCCCCACTTCTTGCTTTCAGACAACCGCACAACCTCAAACAGATCATTGTTCGCAGCAAACTACCCAACCTTCAGGAGAACAGTGACCACAATACCACACAACCCTGCCACAGCAACCTCTGCAAGACATGCCGGATCATAGACATGGACGACATCATCAAACGTGAGGATACCATTCACCAGGTGCACGGTACATACTCTTGCAACTCGGCCAACGTTGTCTACCTAATACGTTGCAAGAAAGGATGTCCCGAAGCATGGTACATTGGGGAGACCATGCAGACACTACGACAGCGGATGAATGAGCATCGCTCAACAATCACCAGGCAAAACAGTTCCCTTCCTGTGGGCGAACACTTCAGCAGTCATGGGCATTCGGCCTCCAACCTGCGGGTAAATGTTCTTCAAGGGGGCTTTCGTGATACATGACAGCGCAGAGTCGCTGAGCAGAGACTGATAGCCAAGCTCCGCACACATGAGGACGGTCTTAACAGGGATCTTGGCTTCATGACACACTATCTGTAACCCCCGTAACTTGCCTGGGTTAGCAAAAAACCTCACTTACTGTGCTGTCTGGAGAAAATACACAATTCTCTAATCAATGCTCAGGATTCCCTTCACACACATTGTTAGCCACTTTAACACTTGAATAGCAGGTTAGATGTAAGGATTCGCATTCTAATCAGCAATCTCTGACTGTCTGTGCTGAGGTGTGCTATTGCAGACCAGAACACTGCATTTGCCTGAGGAAGACACGGAGTGTTGAAAGCTCGCAATTTTACTATCAAATAAATCGGTTGGATTAAAAATTGGTGTTGCTAAATTCTTACTGAGTTCCTATGCAGGTTGTGACAGTGGTTACATGATTACTTGGCTCATAGAATGTATGGTGGTCATATCGTGTCATTAGGGTTTCTTTGATGAGGGGAAATGGGCTGAACCTTATTGATGGTGAGGCCTAAATTGCAACTTTGGGGTGCCTAGAACTAGGATTAATTTGCCACGTATAATATTGATGTGAGCATTCTTGACCTCTCGTCTCTTATTCTAGTTTAGCTCAATTGAGTAGATAAGGACCATAGTAAGGTGGAGGGTATTTTGGGCACAGGAATAGACCACCCTCCTCTGAAACGTCTCCTTTTAAGGGCTTCTGGGCTATTCTGCTTCTTGAGACATGTCTCCACTGGGATGTAGTATCCTGTTGGCTGTGAGGCCTGAGTGTGAGCCTAAATGCATTGATTCAACATTGTTAGATATACTTTCACCAATTCGAGATTAGGTTGGATTGAGAAGTAGAACATAGAACATTACAGCTCAGAACAGGCCCTTCGGCCTTCGATGTTGCGCCGACCAATTAGGAACAAGCAGTGACCCTCTAACCTAAACCATTCCCCTTTCATCCATAAACTTATCTACTAACCTCTTAAACGCCAACAAACTTGGCGCATCTACAACTGACGCAGGCAAGGCATTCCATACCCTTACCACCCTCTGGGTAAAGAACCTACCTCTGACATCTGTCCTAAAACCACCACCCCTTAATTTAAAGCTATATCCCCTCGTGCTAGCTTTCTCCATCCTAGGAAAAAGGCTATCACTGTCCACCCTATCTAAACCTCTAATCATCTTACATGTTTCAATAAGGTCTCCTTTTAGCCGCCTTCTTTCTAACAAAAACAACCTCAAATCCCTCAGCCTCTCTTCATAAGACCTGCCCTCCATACCAGGCAACATCCTGGTAAACTCCTCTGTACCCTCTCCAATGCCTCCACATCTTTCTTATAATGCGGGGACCAGAACTGTACACAATACTCCAAGTGCGGCCGAACTAGAGTTTTGTACAGTTGCAACATGACGTTGCGGCTCCGAAATTCAACCCCCCTACCAATAAAAGCTAAGACTCCATATGCCTTCTTAACAACCTTATCGACTTGATTGCCAACTTTCAGGGATCTATGCACATATACACCAAGATCCCTCTGTTCATCAACACTCTTAAGAGTCCTACCATTAGCCCTATACTCTACACATTTGTTATTCCTGCCAAAGTGAATTACTTCACACTTTTCCGCATTAAACTCCATTTGCCACCTCTCGGCCCAGCTCTGCAACTTGTCCAAGTCTCTCTGCAAACTATAACACCCCTCTTCACTATCTACCACTCCTCCGACTTTGGTGTCATCCGCAAATTTACTAATCCATCCTTCAATACCCTCATCCAGATCATTTATTAAAATTACAAACAGCAGGGGCCCCAAAACAGACCCCTGAGGCACACCACTTGTCACCGAACTCCACGATGAATATCTCCCATCAACCACCACCCTCTGTCTTCTATCTGCCAGCCAATTCCTAATCCAATCAGCTAAATCACCCTCTATTCCACACATCTGCATTTTCTGTAGAAGTCTTCCATGGGCCACCTTATCAAACGCCTTACTAAAGTCCATATATACCACATCACCTGCCTTACCCCCATCCACCTCCTTAGTCACTTTTTCAAAAAACTCAATGAGGTTAGTAAGGCACGACCTACCCTTCACAAAACCATGCTGACTATCCCCAATCAATTCCTTTCTCTCTAAATAACTATAAATCCTATCCCTAATAATTCTCTCCAATACTTTGCCCACAACAGAAGTAAGACTCACCAGCCTATGAGTCTTACCACCCCGGTAAGTCTCTCTTCCCCTTCTTGAACAATGGGACCACATTCGCTATCCCCCAGTCTTTCGGCACTATACCCGTAACCAACGATGACCTGAAGATCAGAGCCAGAGGCTCTACAATCTCCTCTCTCGCCTCCCAGAGAATCCTAGGGTAGATCCCGTCCAGCCCAGGGAACTTATCTAACTTCAAACCCTCAAGAATATCTAGCACGTCCTCCTTATCTACTTCAATAAGTAGGTCGTCCTTCTCCAAGTGGGATTATATAGGGATTTCTGCAGGGAAGTGCAGTGGGGGTGGTGGTGATGGAGACAGTATCCCATTGCTTATGAGGTTATGCTGTTGTGTTTTCTGGAAACTTGTGCTAAACCATGCCAGGAGTCTACTGGCTAATCCTGATGTTCTTCGCTCTTTCTTTATCTGAATAGGTGAGGTGCTGACAGAGGCTCTGTTTTTTTTTTATTTTTAGTGCAAGGATTTCCCTTATCTTGTCAGGAAGAAGAGGACCTTATCTCTCACTGAGATATCCGCTGGTGGGTATCATGACAATTTTTCTTCTCCTTGTCGATGGAGCTTCCTTGATGGAAAATGGGTTAAGTTTCCTGCTGATGTTGGGGCCTGAACTGTGCCTGAGATATGGTTGCAGGGGAATGAGGTTGTTGAATGAGGGTCTCGATATGATGAAAGAATCCTTGGCTTATTGGCCCCTATGTACACTGCCATGCTATGCCTTGTGCCGATGGTGGTATCATGATGATCTCCTCATGCTGAGGATCCTTTCATTGCTTGGAAGTCTTGGGATGTTTGGTAGTTAGATCCTGATTGGTTGTATTTAACCCCATAAGGAATCCCATATAGTGTGTAGCTCTGTCTTTGTTATCCTGTGCCATATAATCTCAGCTTTATCCTGTAATCCTGAGATTCCTCCATTTTTTCTGGAATCCTTTCAATATCCGCATGAAAGAAGATGATGACAACAACAATATAATCTGGACCATTTGTGACTATTTGCAGTCTCTTCTGTCTGTATATGTGGAATAATGATCACTCGATACTGCATTAGATTTTGAGAGTTTGTTGTATCTTGCGGTAAAATGTGACATGAAAAATGCTCAATAAAAATACTGATTAAAAAAATAGAAATGTAACAACAATTTTCATCTTTAACAGAATATAACATCCCAAGGCACTTAACGGGAGAATTATAAAGCAAACTTAGACACAAAGCCACATATAGTGCAGAGCAAAGCAAATGACCAAATGGTTAGAGAAAGCTAGGTTGAGGGAAGGAATTTGGGTGATGTTACAGAGGTGGAAATGGACAGTCTTTGTCATGGAATGAATGAATGGTCAAAAGCTCATCTTGAGGGCAAATACAACACCACTGTTGCAACAGTTTGATTCAGCCTCTAACAGTTGCCTAGGGAAGGGATGGAATTAATAGCTAGGGAACAGAATTCATAACAGGAGCTGAAGGCAATGGCTTCTGTCTTCCCAATATTTAATTGGAGGGAGTGACTGCTCATTCATTACCAGGTGCAAAATAAGCAATTTATTAACAGTAACTGCAGAGGATTTGAAGAGGTTAATGCTAAGATGGAAATGGGTGTTGTCAGCATGCATGATCTCTTTGCGTTCACCGGAAATGCTACATAGATTGACAGTTCACTACAGTACTTCCTTCTGTCCTTTGGTTGTCCACTTAAAAATAGCAAAATTCATTTTGTTGAACATGAGACTTTAGGAAAAGGATTTTCTCAACCGTCCACATAGCTTCATGTTCAGCTTTGGACTCTGGGAAAATAAAAATCTGTCATCTAATTGTTTTTCCTAATTTAGAATTAGGAAGCATGCGCAATACTCTCAAAATCACATAGAAGTTAATGCTTTCTGTCCTTTGAGGATCCCAAAAACTTACTTGAAATTTTAATACAGATATATATACACATTTTCTTTTCTTCATTTCTCTCCTCAAGCAAGTGACTCAGTAACAGAAACCATTTCAATCAGGAGATGACTTTTGATCCAGATAGTCCATCTCCGCTTGTTTCAATTGTCTCATTCTTCTTCACAAATCCAACCACAGACTTGCTCCACAAATCTCTGATGTATCTGTGTTTCTGTAGTCTGAGCTCCTAAGCATCCCATCTGCTAAATGAGAGAGTTAAAACCGAGGGGGGATGGTCTATATGGATCAAATGGTTACTGTTATTGAATCACTAGCTTCAGGAGAGAAATCAAGGAAAAAACGTGCATGTAGAACATACGTATATTTTAAAATTCCTGTGTAAATTTTTGGGATCCTCGAAGGACAGAAAACATTAATTCCTAATATGATTTTGGGAGTACTGCTCATCTTTTTGATTCTCCTAAGCATCCCTGATTTTAATTACTTCATCAGTGGTGCCTTCAGATATCAATGGCTTAAGGTCTTAAATGTCCTCCTTCAATCTCTTAAATAAAGGAGGCCTGTAACCAAGTGCGCCTCAGGAGTTGGGTCCATTGTTATTTGTCAATTATATTAATTATTTGGATGAGAATTTAGGAGGCATGTTTAGTATGCTTACCAAAAACAGAAGATTGTTGGCATATTGAACAGTGAAGATTTTCTAGAATTGTAAGAGATCTTAATCAATTGGGCCAAGTGGGCTAATGGATGTCAGATGGAGTTTAATTTAGATAAATGCGTGGTGATACATTTTGGTAGACTGAACCAAGGCAGGACTTGCTCAGTTAATGGTAGCAAGCAGAGGAGAGTTATAGAACAAAGAGACCCAGGGGTACAGGTTCATAACTCCCTAAAAGAACAGTCACAAGTAGAGAGAGTGGTGAAGAAGGCATTTGGCATGCTTGGATTCATTGTTCAGAACATTGAATACAGGTGTTGAAACGTCTTACTGAAGTTGTATAAGACATTGGTAAGGCCATACTTGGAATACCGTGTACAGTTCTGGTCATCCTATTATAGAAAGGATATCATTAAACAAGAAAGAGTACAGAAAAAATTTACTAGGATGCCACAGGAACTTGATGGTTTGAGCTCTAAGGAGAGGCTGGATGGACTGGGATTTTTCTCTCTGGACCATAGGTGGCTTAGGGGTGATCTTACAGTGGTCTATAAAATAACGAGGGGCATAGGATAGCTAGATAAAGATAAGAGAGTCTAAAGCTAGAGGGCATAAGCTTAAAGTGAGAGGAGAGGGATACAAAAGGGTCCAGAGGGGCAATTTTTTCACACGTGTCTGGGACAAGCTGCCAGAGATAGTAATAGAGCAGTGTACAATTTTGTCTTTTAAAAATCATTTAGACAGTTACATGGGTAAGATGGGCATGGAGGGATGTACGTCAAACTTAGGCAACTGGGACGAGTTTAGTGGTTAAAAAAAGTGGTTAAACCACGAGTTTAGTGGTTAAAAAAAGGGCGGTATGGACAAGTTGGGCCGAAGGGCCTGTTTCCATGCTGTAAACCTCTATGACTCTATAATTCTCTTTCCTTCTTTAAGACACTACATAAAACCCCTATTTGACCAAGTTTTTGGTCTTCTGCCTTAATATTTTCCAAGAAACAAAGTTTATGGCGCAGAAAGAAGTCATTCAGTCCATCTTGTCTATGTCATCGGAAAAGAGAGCTATCCATCTCAATCCCCTCTACAGCTCTTGGTCCACGACACCATAGGTGACAGCACAAAGTATATTTCACAATATTTTTAAAATATCTCATGCATACAGTGTCCAATTTTCTTTGATAATGCTCTCACGAAGCAGCTTAGTATAGTAAAGGTATTATATAAATGCTTAGGTGTTGGTAAAATAAAGTCATTACATGAGTCACAATCTTCAGGAGAGATGGTAGTGGGGAGAGGAGAAAAAAGGAAATTTCTGAGAAAAATATGCAATTCTATTAAAAGGCATACTTTGGGTGAATCACAAATAACACTTTGTCATTATAGAGCTGCCTTTTATACTAATGATGTTCAAAGGAATCAAGTTGCCGAATAGCATCTTGAATATTTGTTTGCGCGTTCTCCCCGTGGTTGCATGGGTTTTCTCCGGGCACTCCAGTTTCCTCCCACAACCCAAAAATTCGCTCTTAGGCTGATTGGGAAACAAATTGTCCCTATGGTGAGAATTTTCCATATTAGGAATAATATATATTATTATATAGGAATATTAAAATAGGATAATGGATTTGCTACTATATAGTATGACGGCGGCGTGGGCTCGTTGGGCCGAAGGGCCTGTTTCCCGTGCTGTGTTGCTTAAAAAAAATATTTCTCTGCTAACTATGGCATCTATGGAAAAGAAATGCAAAACCACAATAATTGTAGTAACTTGTCCTCAATACGCTACACAACAATCAGAGCTTTTTCAAAAAGTCACTCAGTACAAAGCACTTTGAGACAATCTTCCTTGTTAAGTTACTATAAAATGCAACTACTTTATCTTATTGATGAAAATGAAACAAGATAGTACAAGTGCACCATTCCACGTGACAGTATACACAGTATATTCATCAAGGCTAAAAATATTTGCATGAAATATTTCAGGGTCAACTACAGCTCTGCAACTATTCATGTTGGAAGCAATTTAGAATTTAGCACAGCCAATGCATTTCTCATTGGCCAGTTCCATGTTTGTTCACTTCAAGACTCATAGATCATAATACTGATCATCTCTACAGTCATGCTGACAACAGGATTTCAGTTGATCAGTAGTTTGTTTTTTAAAATTAAAACTAAAGAAATTAAGCATTGACTTGTCATTTTTTTATTTTTGCGACTTACATCATGGATTTGAATTTGAATTAATCAATTACAGGTTGTGCTTTGTTCCTACATAAATGCAATTTTACAGGCAGAAAGAAGATATTAATTTCTCTTTGTGGGAACAAGTTTACATCAAAGTTCAGATAATTTCTTGTTGCAGAGCTTTAAAAATGATCAGCACTCATCTGTGACAACAGTTAAATGATCTTTTCTGATCTTTGTCCTGTTTCTTGCTTTCCTGGTGGAGAGTGAGTGATTGCAGAGTTTGCAGTCAAATTAATGTCTGATATCATTATCAGGATGCTAAAAAAGATGTATGTAGATCATTTTAAAGAGGATTCAGTCATCATTTGCTCTTGCAATAGCTTGCCCCCAAGAGCTTAGTTCTCTAAACTGTGATTCCAAACATTTTCTGCAAATTGATGAATAAAAAAAATCAATGATAAAAACAAAAACAGGACATGCTGGAAAATCTCAGGTCTGGCAGCATCTGTGGAGAGAGAATAAAGCTAACATTTCGAGCCAGCTTTGGCAAAGGGTCACCCCGACTCTAAATATAAGCTCTATTCTCTCTCCACAGTTGCTGTCAGGTCTGCTGAAATTTTCCAGCATTTTCTCTTTTTGTTTAAAAGCCAATAGTTACTTTATCAGTAATGTGTTTTTTTTCAATATTGTATATCCTTTACAATCATATTGCCTGTGGTAAAGTTTAATTGCATTATATTATACCATGATGGGTATCCAATTTATATCTAATTATTCATCCTTAGTGTACAATCTCATATTTTCTAACATTAAACTTCAGTCTTGCCCACTTGTTTTGTATACTTTGCTGAAATCCTCCTCCCATTCATACAATGTACTGTCTCTCCTAACAGGAAGTAATTTGCAAACTTGATTGTACTATTGAAGGCAGCATAGTGTCTGAACTGAAGAGGCTGCTGAAATGATTTACGGAAGTGTCAGAAACATTTTAATGCTATGGAATTTAAGGTTGTGATTGATCAGTCAACATATTTCTACAGGTTTCACTCCTGAGAGTGCAGATTAGATGTATTTAATCAAACTGTCAGAAGGTGGAATGTGGTGTTTGGTGACCCTAGGGTTGGGGCTACAGCTGTGTACCTTTCACATGAATGATTTGGCTTAAGGATTGGAAGTATAATTTTAAAAATGCAGATAACACTAAACTGGGAGGGACAGTAATACTAAGAAAGACAGCAAAAAAAAAAAAAATGATCTTATTGCAGGGATTAAAATAATTTTGAGAACTCTTGAGATATAAAACTGTCTAGCTTAATTTTCAACATCTACTTTTGAGTTTCAGGAGTTATTTTGGACCAGACTAGGTAAAGACAGCAGTTTTTCTTCCCTGAAGGGCATAAATGAATCAGTTTGATTTTTATGACATTCCAACAGCTTCATGGATATGTTAAAGTCCAAGCCAGAAACTCCATTGGCATTAGTGAGTATGAAGTATGTTACTCCAGGTCTGATTCAAATGACTCACTAGGAAGCTTTTACCAAACAAAGTTTATTTAAACATAGTTCGAACATAAAAAGAATTAGCATAATTTTTACCAATTACAGGACTTAAACATGACAGTATAATTCTTTGCGGCTAGCTACCTCTGTTGTTTCAATTTTAAAACACACACCCATCTTCAGAATTAGTTAGCATTAAAACAAGTGTGCTCACATGACACTAGGTTTCTAGCTTTTAACATCTATGGATACAAATCCAGACAGCAACTTACATTGAAGAATATATCCTCAAGACAGCAAAACAAAAGTAAATCAGCAGCTTCCAATCTTTAGAGACAGGAAAGGATACCTCTCCCTCAACTCCAAACAGCATTTGAAAAAAAACTAAGCTGGAATCCTCTGCGAAAGCCAAGCTGTCCCCAATCATATGACTTGTCTATCAATCATCCCAATCAAGTTCTACTCTGCAATCGCAGGGGAACATTAAAACAACAGAACAGTACATCAGCTCAGATTAAAACAAACATGATGTCAATTGTTCTGTTTCAATAACAATAGGGGACACCAGCAGCAAACAAAATGATTCTGACAAAATGCCAGAGACTGCTTTATGAAACACGATCAATATATATTTCTTAAAGGCACAGTAATGTCAACCATTTTTAACTACCCTTTATTTCCAAACTTTAAAAACAACTGGAAATAAAATTCACAAATTGCCATTATAGGACTAGAAGCATTTTTCTTTGAATAATTAATTGAATCCTCTACCAGTCCAATAACATACTCATTACACTGCGGATGAAACATATCAATGAAACACATTTATCTTGACATGGACAGAATTCTAAATATAACAAAACACACAGATACAAGTTATTTTTAGCTCTGCAGAATGCTATGCAACAGAGAAAGAGTGAGGTACACACGATTACTCTGGTTCACAATCAAAAACTGGTGTATAAATAGGCACTTTTTAAAGCTGAAAACACTTGGTGCTTTTTCCCTTTATTAAAATATCCAAGTTTTTCAAGATTGTGTATATTCAATTCATTCACTCCACTACTTAAGAAACATGATAGAAAACAAAGCAAGGAATCCAACATCTGTTGGATAGGAAGTTACAGGAGTCTATAATTAACAATAGTTTGTGTGAGATCTCCTTCCAATTTAACCCTTGGAGTCAGAGTTTAACTCCTGTAAATCCAATTCTACCCAAGTTGGGATGCTAGAGTGACTGAACACTTGAAATTTTTCAGCTATCAGAGAGAACAAATATGCACTTGTAAAGAGACCATGCCCAATTGAATTATTTGAATTTGTGGCTAAAGGAATTAACTTTTTAAAGATGTTATTTACATAGATTTTCAGAAAGCATTTGAAAAAGTCCCTTTCAAAGAAATTGTTCGCAGAAGTTGAAATTCCTGGAATTGAAGGCAAATTATAAACGTAATTAGGAAACTAACTGAGTGGCGTAAGACAAAGTGCAGGGGCAATGGCAGGGAGTTTAATTGGCAGGATGTGACTGATCATGCTTCACCTGAACCTCTGTTGGGGCCTCAACTATTCACTATATTTACCAATTAGATAATGGGATTAAAAACACATATCCAAGTTTGCCAGTGACAGAAAGATAGGCAGCACAGTAAGCAAATCAATGGAAACTTAAAACTAACAAGACATTAATAGAATAAACAATAGGGAAAACTGTGGCAAACATATTTTAAAGTAGGAAAAAGTGAGAACATCCACTTTGCCAGTGCAGGTCCAAGGACACTTCTTGGAGTGTCTTCTTCAGTAAACATACTTCTTCAGTATGTTTTTACTGAATTTGATAGTAAAACACACTCATCTTTAATTATGCCTAAACAAAAAAGGATTTGCAGTTAGATATTATAATCCCACAAAAGCAGGCAGGGGATGGCATACCAACAACATAATTTTTGAATGAGTGACAGCAGAACCTCGTGCAAACTGGTAATTACCATTACAAGTAGTTAGTAAAATGAAAACTTGCTTTAGTAATGCTGTGATGCTGGGTGGCAGGTTAATAGATCTAAGTTGAGGAAATACATTATTGGCGTCAAATTGTGATATTACAAAATGAATAATATACAATTATACAATTTAAAATTTAACAATCAAATAGAAATTAATCAAAAAAAGCCCAATAGAATGCTGGACATATACGGAATACAAGATGGGAGAAGTTATGCTTCAAATATAAAAAGCTCTGATTGGACCTTACCGAGTGTACTGAGTTCATTGCTCATATGAGTTCACAGTGTTCTTGGGCAGCTCGAGGATAAACTGGATGAAGTGCAAAACAGACCTATCAGAATAATACCCAAGCTCCAATGAAAATTACAAGGAGAGATTACACTAACTTGGGCTTTATTTCTAGAATTTAAATGTTTAGAAGCAATTTAATCAAAGTTTTCAAAATATTAACATGAACAGATTCAGGAGATTGAAAGAAAGCATTTCTGCTGTAGGGAAATTGAGATCTAGAGAAGCATAGTATAAAAATTAAAGCCAGACCTTGCAAGTTGAAATTAAAAAAAACATTTCCACATCTAATTTTGGAACTCTCTTCCATAAACAGCAATTGATGCTTGGTCAATTGTTAATTTTAAAACTAAGATAGATTTTTGTTAACGAAAAGTATGAAGGGATATAAAGCACATTGTGATAGATGGAGCTAGGTCACAAGTCAGCCATGACTGAATGACAGAATAGACTAGAGGGCAGCATGGTGCTAGAGTAGTTAGCACTGCTGCCTCACAGCACCAGATACCCAAGTTCAATTCCTGGCTTGGGTCACTGCCTGTGCAGAGTCTGCATGATCCTCCCACGTCTGCATTGGTTTCCTCCAGGTGTTCAGTTTCCTCCCACAGTTCGAAAAACATGCTGGTTAGGTGCATTGGCCATGCTAAATTCTCCCTTAATGTACCTGAATGTGGCAATGAGGGAATATTCATAGTAACTTCATTGCAGTGTTAATGTAAGCCTACTTGTGACACTAATAAATAAACTTTAAAGCTTAAACTTAAGGTGTTAAATGGTTTACTTCTATCCAAATGTTCCTACAAGACTATATGGACACAATACAGAGTACACAAATAACACTTCTAATCAATAATTCAATATTTCCCATATATGTTTTTACTGAATTTGATAGTAAAACACACTCATCTTTAATTATGCCTAAACAAAAAAGGATTTGCAGTTAGATATTATAATCCCACAAAAGCAGGCAGGGGATGGCATACCAACAACATAATTTTTGAATGAGTGACAGCAGAACCTCGTGCAAACTGGTAATTACCATTACAAGTAGTTAGTAAAATGAAAACTTGCTTTAGTAATGCTGTGATGCTGGGTGGCAGGTTAATAGATCTAAGTTGTGCTCAATTGTAGCAAAATAGCTAATCAATAAGTCATGGATATCCGAAGAATAGATGAGAAAATTAAATGAGAAACTTTATTGAGCCACTTATGCACTTCCCGGTATTTGGCCAAACAAGTTTGTCAGCAAGGCAGTTTCATTCACCTCACTTTCTCAGGAAAAAGCTGTAGTTTTCTGTTTTTATTTGTTGACTTGTTAAAGCTCATGTCAATTAAACTAAAAAAAAATGAAAGTGTCATATTCACATAAACACAAATCCAGTGGAAATCTGAAATAAACAGAAAGTGCTGGAAATATTCAGGAATATTTAACATCATAGTCTATCATAGTGTGGTAAGGGTATGGAATGCCCTGCCTGCTGCAGTTGTAGATGCGCCAAGTTTGGTGGCGTTTAAGAGGTTAGTAGATAAGTTTATGGATGAAAAGAGAATGGTTTAGGTTAGAGGGTCATTGCTTTTTCTTAATTGGTCGGCGCAACATCGAAGGCCGAAGGGCCTGTTCTACGCTGTAATGTTCTATGTTCTATGTAAATCAGGCAGCATCTCCAGAGACAGAAACAGTTACAATTTAGGTCAACTATCTTCTATCAAGATATTAATCAACCCAAAACATTGGACAGCATTTTTTGAATGACAGGATTTCCAGCCCTGGCACGCACAGTTGTGAAGAATGAAGGTGGGGGAATACACACATTAACTCATTTTGGAAAGGAAGCCATTGAGAAGGCAACCCCTCAATGCCCAAGGACAAAGCAGGGTGACTTAGGATTCCTCCCTGCCCTTTAACTCCTCCCACCAGCTTCAGAATGAGGTTATAGGCAGAATAAAGTGGATAACAATTATCATTGGAGCAAGAGTGGACAGGCCACCATAGATTTTGTTTATCTCCCTTATGAGGACCATGAATTGGATTCAACTGGAATTTGAATTTGATGCATTCAAGATGGATTTAGGTCTGCCATGTCCACTTTGAGCATTGGCTTTGTAACTTTAAGAATGGAATAAAAAAAGCTTTAAAACGTAGGACTTTAAAAAAGTACATTGATGAAGGGTGCTGAGGCCAAGAAGGACATAGACAAAGAAATTTAAACCAGAGCCATTAAAGAATGGAAAGCTAATAAAAGTTTTAGGACCAGTGGTAACAAAGATGTTGGCTAAAATTGGCTTGTGTAAGTGGAATAGGATGTTCCACAGAAACAAAATATCAGGTGTGACACCATCTGTAGTATAGGACATGGTTTTCAAAACAGTCCAAAATTTACAATCCCCTCCCCCCTCAATCTTACTACCCTTTTCCTGAATTTACCAATTCATATAAGGATTTGATTTCATAGGATTTGATGGCCACTAAATTACAAAGTTTCAAGTGAAAGTCTCAGGAGAGTGCATCAAGCTACTTAATATACTGCTGAGCTCATTCTGTTATTCATGCCCATAGAATCAGAATGGTTACAGCACAGAAAGAGACCATTTTGGCCCATCATGCCCATTCCTTCTAGTGGAAAGAAAAGCACTTCCCTGCCTTTTTTTCGTTGTCCTGCAACTCATTTTCTTCAGATAATTATTCAAACCTATTTTGAGGACCACAACTGGATCTGCATCAATCATATTTCTTAGCAGTGCTTTCTAAATTCTAACCAGCCACTACATATCAAAGGTTTTCTTCACAATGACTTTTTGTTTTGCTGTTCTTAAGTCAGTGTCTTCTGGTTCACAAACATACTTCTTCCACACCATGCAAAATAGCAATTAGGAATAGGAATCTTAATCAAATTTTCTTCTTCCTGGTCTAGAGAAGATAGACACACTGTAAAAGCCTAGTTGTGACCTGCTAAATCAGAATAAACCAACATTAAACTTGGAACTTGCTAGCCTGTATGGACAGTAAGTAGTCTCACAACACCAGGTTAAAGTCCAACAATTTTATTTGGTATTACGAGTTTTCAGAGCACTGTTCCTTCAATAGGTGAGAGGAGAGTTGGGTTCACAAACAGGGCATGTATAGACACAGACTCAGTTGCAAGATAATGATTGGAATGTAAATTTTTATAGGTCTGCTTTCTTGCAACTTTGTAGAAACTTGATATCTGTGTCAATATACATTATCTTCTTGGAGATTCCCTCCACTTTGAGCAAGGGTAAATTCGCTAGCATCAGTTCTCTGCCCTGTCCTTGCACTCCAGCAAATTCTTTCCCTTCAGGTGCTTATCCAATTCCCTTTTGAAAGCCACCACACTCAGGCATTCTCAACCACTCAGTATGCAAAATGCTTATTCTCTTGTCAGTTTTTGATCTTTTCCAAATGGTTCTCAGCTCTCATGCAAATAGAAACAGTTTCCCTCTATCCATTGTATCTAGATCCCTCATAATTTTGAAAGCCTCCGTCAAATCCATTCTACCATATCTCCTATCAACCTTTCTTCTCTAAGGGTAACAATCCCAGCTTCACCAATCTAACAATTTAACTGAAGTCCCTTACCCAGTACCATTCACAGAAATCTTTACTGCCCTCTCTAAACCCTTCTGGGCCTTCCTAAAACATGGTGCCCAGAATTGGGTACAATATTCAGGAGTACCCTGGATCAGAGTTTAAAGTGACAGAATAATACCATGCTTTTGTACTCCATGCCTTCACTTAGAAATTCAAAGATTCAATCATAGATTTCTTACAGTGCAGGAGTCCACACCAACTCTCCATAATCCCACTAATGACCTAACATATACATTTTTGGACACTATGGGACCAATCCATCAAACTATGGGAGAAAATCCATGCAAGCACAGAGAGAATGTGCTAACGCCACACAGTCATCCTCAGCCAGAATCAAACGCAGATCCTTGGTACTAGCCACTATGCTACCATGCTGCCCATTCTAAACACAGTATGTTATTATCCACTTTCTTAAACTGTCCTACATCTTCAATAATTTGTTCACATATATCCCCAAGTCCCTCTGCTCCTGCATCTCTGTTGGAATTGTATCCTTTATTTCTATATTGTCTTGCTTTGGTCTTCCTGCCAAAATGTGTCACACCTTTACATTAAATTTCTGCCACATGTTAGTCCACTCCACCAGCCTATGTCATCTTGACATCTATTACAAACCTCTTCACAATTCACAATACAAGTTTTGTGCCATTTGCAATTTTTTTCAGTTGAAAGCAGATTAAAAAAGGATTTGATTCTTTTTTGATCTTGCAAAAGCATGATCTACTATGATATGTATTTAATAGTCTCTTCGGTGATTCAAAAAAATCTCAATTAAATCAAAATCAAGCACATCTGCTTCCAAGTTAATTTAAGAAATTTCCCCTCATAACTTTGAGGGGAAATTTGAGGGTCTGGGTCTGTATTCAATGGAGTTTAGAAGGAGGAGAGATAATTGAAACTTACAGAATACTGAAAGGCCTGGAGAGAGCTGATGTGGGGGAGATGTTTCTATTAGTAGGCGAGACTGGGTTCCAAAGGCACAGTCTCAGAATAAAGGGACAACCCTTTAAAACCAAGATGAGATGGAATTTTTTCAACCAGAGGATGGTGTACATATGGAATTCATTGCTACAGAAGACTGTGGAGGCCAGGTCATTGAGTATATTTAAGACAGAGATAGATAGGTTCTTGATCGGTTAAGGGATCAAAGGTTACAGGGGAAAGGTTAGAGAATGTGGTTGAGAAACATATCAGCCATAACTGAATGGCAGAGAAACTCAATGGGCTGCATGGGCCTAATTATTGTCTTTAGTAAATTCAACATTCTCAGCATTTTATAAGCCAAGACAGTTCGCTTAGCTTTTCCAAAATGGCGGCCTCAAAACAAGAGGGAGGATTTCAATTTATTTTTGAATTATATTTGTCTGTGGAGAAAACTAAAGTTAACACTTATTAGTTATTCAACTTTCACTTACTACAAAATAGGCAGCAAGAACAAAAATGAGTTAAACAAAGTCCACATTTTGCATTGTCCAAATGTCAGAGGTATAAGAGGTAAATTTGGCTTCATTTTCTCATTAGTCAGTAATAGTGGTCAAGCTCCAGGCAGGTCAAGTTCTCAAGCCATCCCATCTCTCTCTATACTGTAACAAAATTGCTTTTACATTACTCTGCTTATGTCATGGTTTTTTTTCATTTTCACCTAATTTAAAAAGGAACACTTTTTAAAAATGTGCAAAAACCATATGTGCATTCACAATGTCAGCAAATGTTTTTTATTATTTCCAATTGCATTCTAAAACCATTTCCATGACACTGATTTGACAATTGTGAAGCCATGGCCACTTAGTTCAACCATAGCTTTGTTGTTTGATCACTTTTTCCCTGCCACTAATGTGGCAAAATGGAAACATTTCCTTCTCACTGAGTTTGAATTTGAAACAAAATGCAACAGTAGAGACTTGTAACCCAGTATATTCACAGAGGATGTCAGAAAAAATTAAGCACAAAGATAAGCTGTATGGTTGATCATTTAAAATAGTTTGTTGCACTAGAAGTGTGAATTGTAGAGACTTCGAAAAGTAAACAAAATGAACAGGCATATATCAGATCTGATTTCACTTAGATGCCAGTATAAAGTAATACATTTCTTATCCAGGTTTCTTACCTTTTACTCTACAAACGCTATTTACAGTAATAGCTAACGATTCAATTTTTGGTCCTCGTTATACTTGATAATGTTAACTGTTCCCTTTCCTCTGGGACTGCTCCTTTTCCTAGAAATCTACCATTCTCTCTTTACAAAAATTGCTCAATCTTGACCTCTTGTCTTTGCAAATTAATTTCAATCTCTAAGTCCCCTTTCCCTTCCAAAGACCAATAGCAATGGAAATAGCAATGGAAAGAGATAGGATCACATAGGCTAGGAAGGTGTATGTCTAGAATAAGGGGAAATATGAAAACATTAGGCAGGTAATTGGAAGTATAAACTGGAAGGAGGCGTTCTTGGGGAAGAGTACAGAAGGAAAGTGGCGGATATCCAAGGAATGTTTGTCTGGGGCTGTGCAAGACAATGTTCCGAGGAGTCAAGGAGGCTTTGGTAGGACGCGGGAACCGTGGTGCACGAAGGTTGTGGTGAACCTAGTTAGGAAGGGAAAAAAGGTATATAAAAGATTCAGAGAGCTAGGAGATGTTAGGGATCTAGAGGAGTATAAGGTGTGTAGAAGGGAGCTTAAAAAGGAAATTAGGAGAGAGTCAAGAGAAGGCCTTAACAGTTAAGATTAATTTGCGTCGTCCATGGAAACGGGAGAGGTTCCGGAGGATTGCGGATGTGGTTCCTATCTTTCAGAAAGAGAACAGGGATAGTCCAGGAAATTACCGACCAGTGAGTCTGACTTCAGTGGTTGGTAAGCTGATGGAGAGGCTTCTGAGGGATAAGATTTATGAACATTTGGAGACATTTGGACTGATTAGAAATAGTCAGCATGGTTTTGTCAAGAGCAGGTCATGCCTTACAAGCCTAGTTGAGTTCTTCGAAAATGTGACTGAACACATTGACGAAGGGAGAGCGGTGGACATAGTGTACATGGACTTTAGCAAGGCATTTGATAAGGTCCCACATGCAAGGCTTCTGGAGAAGGAGAGAGGGCATGGGATCCAAGGGGCTTTGGCCTCGTGGATCCAGAACTGGCTTGCCAGCAGAAGGCAGAGAGTGGTTGTGGGTGGGTCTTGTTCTGCATGGAGGTCGGTCACCAGTGGAGTGCCCCAGGGATCTGTTCTGGGACCCCTGCTGTTTGTCATTTTCATAAATGACCTGGATGAGGAAGTGGAGGGATGGGTTAGTAAGTTCGCCAACGATACAAAGGTCGGTGGTGTTGTGGATGGTCTGGAGGGATGTCAAAAGTTGCAGCGGGACATAGACAGGATGCAAGACTGGGCAGAGAAGTGGCAGATGGACTTCAACGCAGATAAATGTGTAGTGGTCCATTTTGGCAGGAATAATGGGATGAAGGAGTACAAAAAGGGGCAGGAGTCTTAGCTGTGTTGTAGAGCAGAAGGATCTCGGGGTCCGGGTCCATAGGACTCTTAAATCGGCCTCGCAGGTGGAGGAAGCCGTCAAGAAAGCGTACAGTGTACTGGCCTTCATTAATTGAGGAATAGAGTTTAGGAATCAGGAGGTAATGATGCAGCTCTATAAGACTCTTGTCAGACCCCAGTTGGAGTATTGTGCGCAGTTCTGGTCGCCTCATTATAGGAAGGATGTAGAGGCTATTGAGAGGGTTCAGAGGAGATTTACAAGGATGCTGCCTGGATTGGGAGGCAGGCCTTATGAAGATAGGTTGAGGGAGCTGGGACTCTTCTCACTGGAGAGACGTAGGTTGAGAGGCGACCTGATAGAGGTTTATAAAATGTTGAGAGGAATAGATAGGGTGGACTCTCAGAGACTATTTCCCCGAGCTGAAATGGTCACTACGAGAGGACACAGATTTAAGGTGCAGGGAAGCAAATACAGAGGAGATGTTAGGGATAAGTTTTTCACTCAGAGGGTGGTGAGTGAATGGAGTCGGCTGCCGTCAGAGGTTGTTGAGGCAAACTTGCTGGGGTCTTTTAAAAGACTTCTGGATGAATACACGGAAACGAATAGGATAGGGGGTTATAGATAGGTCTGTGGATTGGTAGATGTGATCGGTGCAACTCGTGGGCCGAAGGGCCTGTTTGTGCTGTATTGTTCTATGTTCTAATTTCTTCAGTCAGAAAGCGACGAAGCTGTGGAATTTTTGCTGCAGATGGCTGTGGAGGTCTTTAAGACAGAGATAGATAGATTCTTGATTGATAAGGAGATCGGGGTTATGGGGAAAAGGCAGGAGAATGGGGATGAGAAAAAAAAAAATCAGCCATGATTGAATGGCGGAGCAGACTTGATGGGCTGAGAGCTTAATTCTATTCCTATATCTTATGATCTTTCTAAAATCCACATCCATTTTTCCCAAAACTTCATGTTTAAACATAACAGTTTTCCATACTGCCACATTAAGGAAGTAACCCTTACCAAAGTTACAAATCATATCCTATTTGACTGCAACTATTCTGTATCAAAGTCTGATTGTGGAATTTGACGCAGTTGAATCCTCCTCCATTGCCTCTTTTCAGTTGTCGAGCTGAATGGAATTCCTGCTGCCTGGTTCCATCCTTATCTATCCAATACTAACTGAAAATCTCCTGCAATAGATTTTCTTACCCAGCACCACCACCGCACCACCCCCCCCCCCAACCCATTCTCTGCATTGTTACCTCTGGGGTTCTCTGTGGCACCATCCTTAGTATCTTCCCTACTTTTCACATACATATAGCCTCTCAATGACATCAACAAAAAACAAAAACCACCTCAAACTCAAACCACCGCCTCTCTCAATCCCTCTACTGCCTCTCATTTGCCTGACTTCTAGTAATGGATGATCAGAAACTTTCTCCAATTCAATACCTGGAAAACCATTGTTTTCAGCCCCTGCCATAAATTATTTTCTGTGGCTTTAATACTATTGCTTTCCATATCCACTATCTGAGAATGAACTAAATTGTTCACAACTTTAGTGTTATATGACCCTGATGCGACCTTCCAACCCCACATTTTCCTCATCATCAATACTGCCAACTTTCATTTCCATAACATTGTTCCTGCCTCAGCCTATCTTCTGTTGAAACCTTCATCTGTACTTCATGCCTCTGAATTCAACTAATTCAAACTTTTCCATGTCAACCTGCCATCTTTCCCCTTCTGTAAGCTTCAATTAATCCAAAACTCTGCAGCTTATATCCTAACTTGCCTTGGTGGCATGATGGCACAATTGGAAGTACAATGGCACAGCAGATAGCATTGCTTTCTCATAGCACCAGGTACTCTGGTTTAATTCTGGCCTTGGGAGACTGTGTGGAGTTTACACGTTCTCCGCAATTCCTCTGGGTGCTCCTGTTTCCTCCCAAAAGTCCAAAAGGATACAGGTGAGGAATATAGGAATTAGGAGTGAGAGTAGCAGTTCAATCCCTTCAAGCCCACTCCATCATTCAATATGATCATGGCTGATCTCCATCCCATCCTAACTCCACTTCTCTACCTTTTCCCCATAGCCCTTTAACCTGCTTTTGATCAAATACTTATCTATATCTTCTTTGAATCCATTGATTGATTCTACATCCACTGCACTCTAAGGCAGTGGATTCCACTGATTTACAACTCTCTGTAAGAAGTAGCTTCTCCTTATCTGTCTTGAACCTCTCCCCACTTACTCTCCCCTCTTGTCCTAGCCTATTCTAGAAGGGAGGAACATTTGGTTAACATTTACTTTAACATTTTATATACCTCAATCAAATCCCTCCCCCCCAATTCTTCTGTACCCCAGCAAGTACAAGCCCCAAGCTACTCAAAACTCCTCGTACAACAGCCCCTTCAAACCAGGAATCAATCTAATCAACCTCCAGTTGATTAGAAGAGGAAAATAGGGAAGGTGGCTCATCCATAGCTTACAAGGAAAATCAGGGATAGTGTTAAAGCCAAAGAAGAGGCATGTAAATTGGCCAGAAAAAGCAACAAATTTAAAATCCTGCGGAACAGGAGCAGGGGTTTAATTCAGAAGGTGAAATAACTTACTCCCAGTAGGCTTGCAGAAAACATGAAATCTTACTGCAAAAGCTTCTATAGATATGTGAAGAGAAAAAGACTGGTGAAGAAAAATGTAGGTTCCTTATAGTTAGAATCAGATAAATTCATAATGGACAACAAAGAAATGACAGATCACTGAACAAATACACTGGATCTGTCTTCACTGTAAGAAGTCTCAAGCAGGACACAAATAACTTTCCAGAAATGCTAAGAAAGAGGGTCTGGCATGAATGAGGAACTAAAAAAATTCCTTAAGAGTCAGAAAATTATATTGGAAAAACAGCTGGGATTAAAACTCCGTAAATCCCCTGGGCCTGATGCTCTGCATCCCAGGGTCGTCAGTGGTACGGAAAATGCTGCAATCTGTTAATTAGGATGCAATAACTGAGCATTTGATGATAAGATTGGTCCAAGTCAGCATGGATTCACCAACGGGAAATCGAGTTTGACAAATCTTCTGGAAGTTTTTGAGGATATGCCCAGTTAAGTGGACAAGGGTGAATCAGTGCATATTGCGTAACTGGACTTTCAAAAGGCTTTTGACAAGTCCCAGATAAGAATTTAGTGAGCAAAATTAAAGCTCATGGTATTGGAGGTAATGTATTGATCTGGACAGAGAACTGGTTGGCAGACAGAAACCAGAGAGTTGTTATAAGTGAGTCCTTTTCAGAGTAGCAGGCAGTAACTAATGGGGTGCCACAGGGTTCAGTGTTGGGACCCCAGTTATTCACAATGTACATTAATGATTTGAACAAAGGAATTGAAAGCAACATCTCCAAATTTGCAGATGACACTAAGTTGCATGGTAGAATATGCTGTGAGGAGGATACTAAGAACTTGGACAGGTTGGCTAAGTGGGCAAATATTTGGCAAAAGAAATATAATGTGGATAAATGTGAGGTTAACCACTTTGGTAGCAAAAACAGGAAGGAAGATTATTACCTGAATGGTGGCCACAGTAAGAAGTCTCACAGTAAGAAATGACTCACCTAATGAAGCAGCAGCACTCTAAAAGCTCGTGATTCCAAATAAACCTGCTGGATTTTAACCTGATATTGTGAACTTCTTACTGTGCCCAGTCCAATGCTAACATCTCCACATCCTGAATGGTGGCATTTTAAGTGCACATGACTTGGATGTCATGGTGGAACAGTGAAAGTTGGGATGCAGGTACAGTAGGTACAGTGAGAAAAGCTAATGGCATACTGGCCTTCATAGCAAAGGGATTTGAGTATAGGAATAAAGATGTTTTTCTGCAGTTATACAAGTACTTGGTGAGGCCACACCTTGAATATTGTGTGCAGTTTTAGTTTCCTTTTCTGAGAAAGAATGTTTTTGCTACTGAGGGAGTCCAGCGAAGGTTCACCAGACTAATTCCTAGACTGACAGGTATGACACATGAAGACAGAGTGGAACGACTAGGTTTGTACTCACTGGAATTAAGAATGAGAGGGGATCTCATAGAAACATATAAAATCCTGATGGGACTAGATGGAGGGGCTAGATGGGGAAGAATATTCTCAATGTTGGGCAAGTCCAGAACTAGGGATCACAGTCTCAGAATTAGGGGCAAGTTGTCAGAACTGAGATGAGGAAGAACTTCTTCACTCAGTTGTGAAACTGTGGAATTCTCTACCACAGAAGTAAATCCACGTGCTCCCCAACCAGAAACCATGGATGAATAGGGATATCCATTGCTTGTTGAAGTCCAAGTCAGGCGACACTGACCTATGCAAGAAGGCCACATACAATCTAAGGAGATCCATCAAAGATGCCAAAAGACAGTACCAAACCAAGTTACAATCCCAGGTTAGCCACACCGACTCCTCCCAAATATGGCAAGTCTGTAAAACATAACAGGCTACAAGATGCAGGCACATAAAATCACCAGCTCTTAACAGACCCCTCTCTGATAAGCTCAATGCATTCGACAACCGTTTTGAGCAAGTCATCAGCAAGAGCATGTCCTCCATCCTGGAAGCCCTGGATGAACCTGTATCTGGGGTTACCATTGCAGATGTCAGAGCATCTTTCTCAAAGGTCAACCCATAGAAAGCGATTGACCTGGATGGGGTACCCAGACAAGCATTTAGATTCTGCGCAGAGGTATTCACTGACATCTCCAACCTCTGTTTACAACAATCTGAAGTACCTAACTGCTTCAAGAAGACCATCATCCCGGTACCTAAGAAAAACTAAACAGCATGCCTTAATGACTATTAGCTAGTGGCTCTGACATCCATCATTATGAAATGCTTCAAAAGGCTAGTCATGGCACGAATCAGTTCCAGCCTCCCATTCTGCCTAGATCCACTACAGTTTGCCTACCGCTGCAACAGGTCCACAGCAGATGCCATCTCCCTGGACCTGCACTCAACTCTGGAATATTTAAGATAACAAAGGCACTTATGTCAGACTACTATGTATTAAGTACAGCTCAGCCTTCTACACATTATTCCCACCGAAGTCATCTTCAAACTCCATGGTCTGGACCTCGGCACATCCTGTTGCGACTGGATTCTGACCTTCCTATCCCATAGACCACAATCAGTAAGGATAGGCAACAACACCACCTCTATGATCATCCTCAACATTGGTGCCCTACCGATGACTGTGTGATCAAATTCCCCTCCAATTCGATTTTTGAGTTTGCTGACAACACTACTGGATTTCAAATAATAATGAGGCATTATAAAATAGAGAAACTGGTGAACTGGTGCGGCAACAATAATCTCTCTCTCAATGTCAAGAAAATGAAACAGATTGTCATTAACTTAAGGTAGCGTAAAGAAGAACATGCTCCTGTCTACATCAACAGGGGCAAAGTAGAAAGAGTCAAAAACATCAAGTTTTTAGGTGTGCATATTACCAATAAACTGTCCTGGCTCCCCATGCCAACATTATAGTTAAGAAAGGCCACCAATGCCTCTACTTTCTCAGAAGATTAAGAAAATTTGACATGTCAGCAATGACTCACCAACTTTTACAGATGCACCATAGAAAACATTCTTTCTGGTTTTCACAGCTTGGTAGCTTCTTCTTTCACAGCTTCTTCTTTACGCTACCTTAAGTTAATGACAATGTATATGGAAGAGAAGGGAATGGTTTAGTTTGGAGGGGCATTGCTTTTTATATTGGTCGGCACAACATCGAAGGCCGAAGGGCCTGTTCTGTGCTGTAATGTTCTATGTTCTATAGTCAAGAGGGAGCTAGATGTGGCCTTGTGGCTAAAGGGATCAAGGAGTACAGAGAGAAAGTAGGAGTGGGATGCTGAAAGTGCACGATCAGCCATGGTCGTATTGAATTGTGGTGAAGACTAGAAGGGCCAGATTGCCAACTTCTGCACATATTTTCCATCTTTCCTCAAAGAATGTGACCAAAACTGAACAGAAGTCTCCAAAATGTGGTCTCACCAATGCCTTATACAATCGTAACAATATTTCTCTACTTTTATATACTAGGCCTTTTGCAACAAATGCCAAGATTCCATTTGCCTTTCTTATAACATTCTGCACTAGCATACCCACTTTGAGATTCATGCACAAGGACACCCAGATCATCACTGCACAGATTCCTTTTGAATCTGTGGATTGGCTATGCCAAATTGCTCCGCAGTGTCCAAAGATGTGTAGTTAGGTGAATTAACTATAGTAAAATACACAGGGATAGGGGTAGGGCAGGGAAGTGGACCTGGCTATGATGCTCTTCATAGAATTGGTGCAGGCTCAATGGCCAAATGGCCTTTTGCTGCGTTGTAGGGACACTATTATAATTCCTATTCACCAATGTATATGGATGGTGTATATGGATTTTAGCAAAGCATTTGATAAGGTTCCCCATGGAAGACTACTGCAGAAAATGCAGATGCATGAGATTGAGGGTGATTTAGCAATTTGGATTAGGAATTAGCTAGCTGATAGAAGACAGAGAGTAATGGCTGATGGGATATATTCAACCTGGAGTTTAGTTACAAGTGGTGTACCTCAGGGATCTGTTTTGGGGCCACTCTGTTTGTTATTTTTATAAATGACCTGGATGAGGGTGTAGAGGGGATGGGTTAGTAAATTTGCTGACGATACCAAAGTCGGAGGAGTTGTAGACAGTGAGGATGGATGTTACAGTTTGCAGAGGGACATAGATAAGCTGCAGAGCTGGGCCGAGAGGTGGCAAGTGAAGTTTAATGTGGAAAAGTGTGAGGTGATTCACTTTGGTAAGAGTAATAAACGTACAGAATATAGGGCTAATGGTAGGACTCTTAGTAGTGTAGATGAGCAGAGATCTCAGTGTACAGGTGCATAGATCCCTGAAAGTTGGTACTCAAGTTGATAAGGTTGTTAAGAAGGCGTACAGTGTGTTAGCATTTATTGGTAGAGGGATTGAATTTCGGAGCCAAGACGTCATGTTGCAACTGTACAAAACTCTAGTGCAGCCGCACTTGGAGTATTGTGTACAGTTTTGGTCATCACATTATCGGAAAGATGTGGAGGCATTGGAAAGTTTGCGGAGGAGGTTTACCAGGATGTTGCCTGGTATGGTGGGTAGGTTTTATGAGGAAAGGCTAAGTGACTTGAGGTTATTTTCATTAGAGAGAAGAAGGCTAAGAGGTGACCTAATTGAAACATACAAAATGATCAGACGGTTAGATAGGGTGGATAGTGAGAGCCTTTTTCCTCGGATGGAGATGGCTAACACGAGGGGACATAGCTTTAAATTAAGGGGTGGTAGTTATAGGATGGGTGTTAGAGGTGGGTTCTTTACTCAGAGGATAGTAAGGGCGTGGAATGCCCTGCCTGCAGCAGTTGTGGACTTGCCAAGTTTGAGGGCGTTCAAATGGTCAGTGGATAGGCATACGGATAGCATTGGAATAGTTTAGGTTAGAGAGTCACAAAATTGGTTCCATTGGTCAGCGCAATATCGTTGGCCAAAGGCCCTGTACTGTGCTGTAATGTTCTATGTTCAATCACCCTCTTCCTAAACCCCATGCTTGATAATCTACATTGGCTCCTTCCTCAACAACAACTCAATTTTAGAATTTGCATCCTTGTGTTCAAATCCCTGCATGGCCTCACACCTGTAATGTCCTTCATTCCTATCCAAGAATTCTGCATTCTTCCAATTCTTGCTTCATGTGCATTCCCAATCTCCTTTGCTTCACCATAGTTGGCCTCCCTTGAAGTGTCTAGGTCCTGAAGTAATTAATACAAAATTATCTCCCTAAATCTCTACATCTCTTCATCTCCTTTAGATGCTTCTCAAACCCATTTTTTATTCAAGCATTTTGGTCAACTCTCAATATTGCCTCATGAGTCTCAGTTTTAAATTTTTTCTGCTCTTGTTTCACTGAAGTGTTTTGGGGCACCTTACTGCATTAAAGGTAATAGATAAAGCAAGTTATTGTTGTTTGGGGTGGAAACATATTCTGAGTTCCTGAGGTTCAAACAACATCACAACTAATACACAATCAAGTAACATGATATTGTCAAAATTCCCCAAATCTCCATTTGAGTGATTTCTGAAATCACCACTATAGAGATGGAAACTTAGATTGCTACGACTGTAATCCTGTATCATGTTGACTGTTCCACATGATCTACTTTAAGAGTAATATTTTTGTGAGCTTAAAGGTTTCAAGACACAGAAATCGGACATCCTCAATGTCAGAACAGTTACTTGATGCATTGCAGAGTTAATTTGAAGCAAAGTGCACACCTTGCAGATACAGCAGCAAAAAGAAATTCATGAGGATCAATCAGGATCGGAATCACATGTTTAATGCAAATCCTAAAACCGGGAGCTAGAATCAATTATCAGTAAGAATTCAACTGCACAGGTGTCAATCATAGTCAAACTTGTAAAAATCTCTTAAAATGATTTAACAAAAAAAGTTTTGAACATGTATTATTACCACCAGGCCAATACGGAAATCTTTAAAAATTGGATTTGCTTTCCCAGGCTTGATCACTTTTAGTCATTCAGTAAAAGACAATCAACGAGCTATTCAGAATAAGCCAAGAAACATAATACTCATGCTGTTTGCTGATATATTTACATGCGAAGTAAAGGTTTTCTGCTAATACTTACGAAATATCTTGATCAACACCTGTTGTAAACCGTAAACAGTTAATACTAACAAAAAAGCAAACATACCCTCCCATGACTATTTGTATGAAAGTAATTAACTTAGATTATTAGTTCAAATACACCTACATGTAATACAGGTAAATCAAGTTTTTAAGAGTTTGCTTAAATTTCTCAATCTATATCCCAGACAGTTCACAAAATTTCAAGTAGAAAATTAACAAATTCAATTTTTAACCCTAAATTTCTGAGTTCCTTTTCTAAGTGAGCAAGCATTGGTGGAGAATTTGTCCTTGATCAATCCTGATCATTTGTATGGCAAATCCGCTTCCAATGCTTCTTGGTGTTAGAAAATTAAATCTAAATTTCAAGTCTACTATTTAGCTATATTGTTGAAAAAGATTTCAGGAAAATAGGTTATGGCAAACAAATAACTCTATAACGCTACCACACTTTGAAATTATAAAGTGCAAATCTGATATACCTTTTGATTGTTGCGATTCACATGGTTGAATTCTGGAATTCGTTAATGTTTTTTCATCAATTTCTTCCAATGTCTCTCCTACAGAAAGCAAACTCAAACGTCTCATTTTTAAAAGCCTGGGGGCACTGTCACAATCAGTAGCCCCAATATCCCCAGATATAACAGCAGGTACTACTCGCTTCAAAAAATCCATTTTTCACCTAAAAGTGCAGCAAAGAAACAGAGCAGCTTAGCTGCTTTACTCACAAATAAAAGTGCTCATGCAAACTTCCTTAATACATAAAGGTGGAATATTTGCAGTGGAGTTCACAGTGATGTCATGAAGGAATTGGGTGGTGCCTAAAAGTTGCAGGTCAATGTGCTATCATCAAACAACTTCTGGGATACATGCCCTGCCTTATAAAACGATAAGCATACAGAATACACAAATTGACAAGAGGCCTGGAGGTATATTTCAGCATAAGAAATGTATTTTTTTTAATTAGCAGACTCTGCATTTGTTACAAATCAAGAACTGAAGAATTACACAATTTCTTTAAACATCAGATATTTTAGGACCTGTTCAGAAACATGGACTTAGCGTCTGTTTGTCAAATACATTCTCTCCTTCAGACTTATTCATTGTGGGTGGAACCTCATACTTCCAACAGTAAAAGCTGTTTTCTAGAGATAATATGTATCATTTTAAACGCTATATAAACATTGTACATCTAAATTTATAGTCCAAACCATGCACTTTTATTCAAAATTAGAACATTTATATCCAACATAAAGCTGTTTATGTCAGGAACATAGTGCCACAACAGTTCAAGCTGTGATTAAGATTTCTTGAAACACTACTAAGATGATGCACACAATGAAATCAAAAGATGCTGTTTTCCAACAATGACTTATAGTTTATAAACTGCCTTTAATACAGAAATAGTAAGTGTTTCACAGGGGAAACTAATGAAAAGAGTTAGAGATGACTAAAAACAGTCAAAAAAAGGTATTTTGAGGAGACATTTTAAACCAAGAAGAAAAGCAACAAGACGGAGGTGCTTAAGCTGAGGCTAGTCCAAAGAATACAAACTCATATTTGAAGAACAATTCAACAACTTGTTTGTTTGACAGTTCATGACTGAGAGATTTTCCTGTGTTTGCTGGAAATCAACAGGACTATGTGATTATTTTAAGTTATTTAGGTGAAGGTAACAGGTATTTCAAATATGATGTACACTTGCATAGCTAAATCTTGCATAGCTGTAAGATTTAATTCTATTAGCATAACACAGCTCACAGTAATAAAGAATGTTCCATGATATGAATGTTATGATCTGTTATACACTGTTCATTCTCCCATTGCATCGAGATCTGACTGAACCAATTATTTTCCCATTTAGCATTTTAACACCAGAATAAATCTTTGTATCTACTGAAAAGATAACAGTTCTTCCAACATCTTTAAAATCATTAATATAGTGGAGTAATGGTCCTAATATGAAATACAAAATGATTCACTATGCAAAACCATTAATAACAACCCCCTCTTATGACAATGTAACAAATTCCTTATGCATCTCAGGCTCGTCCCTCCAATATCACATCATCTGCTGTACTGCATCCAGAAAACAGGCTTTTCTGAAAATTCAAATGTACTACGTAAACAAGACTACTTTCATTCAGCAACTCTCCAAAAAATTCAAGTATGTTGTTATTCAGTCATAGGAACATAGAATTTGATAAAAAAGCGCTCTCCAGTTCATCTCCATTATAATGGATAGTAAATTATAACATAGCCGTTGACTATTCATGACAATAGCCATTATCAATCAGTCCACAGTAGACCCAAACATGAGATGAGGAAATCTCCTGTCATAGAAGATCTTGAGGGCTATGGGGGTGCTTTTCCATTCCGCCAGAAGAATTGTGTGTCGACTAATTCATGGGATTTGCACCTGCATTCCTGCTGTACATGCATCTTTGAGCACTGGATATACGATGCAGTAGGACCATGCTGGAAAATGGCTGGAACAGCAAGTAAGTGATTTAAATCTAATTTCTATGTTTTTTTCATGTGATTAGTGGGCCAGGGAGGTGTTCAGCCTGGGGGGTTCTGCTGGGGGTGGTGGGGGAGCTGCCTCCTCCCACGGGGGGGGGGATGGAGTGGAGATCAGAATGTTCCAGGATGAAAGGGCGGGGCATCAGGGCTGGCCCAGGAATGGTCATGGGGACTGCGATCGGGCCATGGGTATGCTGTGAGGGGCTCAGGCTCATCAGCGATCGAGGTGGCCAGCAAACTGCAGGCTGACAGCTTGGAACCGGTGCACATGTGCAGAGGCCCACAACTATCAGACTCTGGGCATGAATAACCTCACCCCTCCCTCCCCCCAGCCCATCAAATTTTTAATGATATTCCCAATCGTAACCTCTGCACTGCATAGCTTGGAGATTCAAATGTGAAGTTGCACTGAAAAAACAATCGTGACTTGCATCAGTTTTCCCACAAATTCAGCACTTAGAACTTTTTTGGGAGAATCGCCTCTATAGGTTCATAGTCAATGAAAACATTTATGAAGCCAAGCCACAGAATGAAAAATCAAGATAGATGGTTAAATATATGATCAAAGAATTTTGTTAAAAGGATATAAACATACATGCATTTACACTGCATAAAAACAAACTTTTATTCATTTACTGATTTTTCATGACCTCAGTAAGTCTTAAAGTGCTGTACAGAATAAAGTACATGTAGTCACTGTTATAACAGAGGAAATGTGGCACATAATTTGCACACTAAATTCCACAAACAGCAATGAGATAATGATTAGATAATCTGTTTTAGTGATGGTGATCAAGGGATTAACATTGGCCCAGACAAAAAGAGGAAAACATCCCTTCAGCCTACCACTATTACAAAATAGTCATGGGATCTTTTACATCCACCTGAGGAGGCAAATGGGGCTTTGGTTTTGTTTAAATATCTCATGCTAAGAACAGCTTGTCTGAGGATGCAGCATTCCCTCAGTACTGCAGTCAATGAGCTCAAAACCCGAGTGGTAGTTGAGTGACTGAGTCGAGGCTGACATTTTTTTATTTTGCATTTGAATGAACACTACTTCCACCATCTCCCTTTTGACCCTGGTCCATTGATTTACAAAAATTACACAAAAATTTATATCACAGAAAAAGAACATTCGACTTAACAGATCAATGTCAATACACCACATGAGCTATCACTCATCTTTCTACTTCTATTCTCTTTTCCACTCTTCTAGTGTCCCTGATGTACTTATCTACCTTTCAAAGCTAACTGCTTCAATTACTCCCTACAATAGGAGATTCCACGTTCTCATAACTCTCCAATTAAAGAGAGGTTTTTTGGGAATTCCTTACTGCATTTATTAACAAACATTTTACCTTTCTGGGCTTTTAGGTTGGATCCTTCACAAGTGGAAATATTTGTACATTCCTTTATAACATTTTTCCATAATTTTAAAGGTCTCTATTATGTCACCTCATAATCCTTTCTCAAGGGGAAACTGTCCCAATCTATTATAGACAATTTATATAGTATATTAAAAAATTATACGTAGGCCACATATCTATTTTTACAGATTAGCTTTCAATGTAGCCACATCAGCGTATGCTGTGTCCTCTGATTCTACTATTCTAGACAAGGTTATTCTGCAGAAGTTATGTTAAGAACCTTTATTAATCCCATCTCATCTTCAGGCAAATGGAGTATATGCAATCATCCTTCCAACTACAGAATAGAAATTGACAAAGTAATGCCCGACATTGGGAATTGTTGAAAGCTATCAAAAAGATAAGATTCCCTTGCTACAATTTTTAATCTTAATTGATATGTAACTATGCCACTGAACCGGCAAGTAGCCATTTAGCAGTCTTTGCACAAAACAAATAAACTAGGTAACTACAGACTAGATGGTTTAATACCATTTATGAGCAAAATCTTAAATTCCAAGATAAAACTAATAAAAAATTAGAAATGCATGGTTTAGAGAAGCCAGCAAAAAGAAGGTTGCATGCAGTTCAAGATATGTAATAAGGTGTCTCAAACAAGCCTCATTAGAAATATGCAGGCAAATGATAAAAGAGAAAATTCAGCAGCACAGATAAAAAAGATGATTGGCAACACAGGAATTAGGACAATTTGAAGCAGTCTTGAGCAGGTATTGCATACATAACATGTAAAAAAAAATGTCTTTCTTGCAAGTTGGTAAAATAATAAGGCATTTAATGAGAAGCAAGTAATAAAATCATGCATAGAAAAACAAAACACAGCAGATCTGAAATCGATCATCAATCTGATAAACGGCATCGGCCTGAAATATTAATTCTGCTTCTCTCCCCTCAGATGCTGTTTAATCTGCTGAAAATATCCAGCATTTTCTATTTTTTTTAAAAAACATGCATATTCTTATACAAAATTGGTATGAGTTCTGCTGATTCCATCACCATAATTTTTTCAAATCCCCAAACATATTGGGTGCTTTATTTTAACAAAAATGGTTACATTGTGTTTTTTAAGGCAATATTCAGGTCAACGTTTTTTTAACCATGTACCATTATGTCTGAAATCTTATTTTAAATATCGTGACAAATTTTAAATCTAGTTTAAGAATTCCATTACTGCTGACAAACGTTCCAGCTAAGTTCAATTTAAGAGTTCATAACGTCAAATAGAGACCAGTGGACAACTTATTCCTAAATTTGTCAAGTGTTGTTGCACTTTTCCATTATACTGTCACTATAGTTCAACTTATGATCAAGTACATTCCTGCAATGACTGAATTCAATAAAATATAATACCTTTTCTAAGATACCAGTGGATTACTTTTACAGCAACCAGGAAACAGCAATTTAACAGCATGGTTCAGCCCAATGCTATATGCATCAAATCTTCGAAGGCAAGGAACAAAAGTTTATATTAATATATGAACTTTTTGATGGGCCATGTTGTAACATTCATGAAGCTCCAATTTTGTGTAGAAAACTTCCACAGGAGTCATAGTTTTCTTTAGTCTGGCACCTGTAATCACTAGAGGTTGTTGATTCATAAATAGCTGTTTACTGCTAAAATACAACTCCAAAAGTGATTTATGTGCAAAACATAAAAGTACAAAACATTATTTCAAATGGATCTGATGACATTATATTAACACAGGATTGAGAATCTTCATAATTGTTCAACCCAGAAGGTAATGGATGCTCAGCCATTGAGTACATTCAAGACAAAGATCAACTGATGTTTGGACTCTAAACTAATCAAGGTTTAACACTCTTCAGCTTCAAAATAGTACCATTAACAGCTCCTTTGCCCTAAGTCCATGACATCATTGTCAAACTCTCCTTGGCTCACAATTTTCACTGACTTTCCATTCTGCCCTACCTCCTTGTCCAGGTACACAATGCATCACATTTCTATCCCTTTTCAGTTCTATGGAAGAATCATATGGACTCAAAACATAACTGCATTTTTCTCTCTCCATAATGCTGCCAAAACTGCTTAGATTATCCAGCATTTTCTATTTCTATTTCAGGGTTCTGGGGATCACGCAGTAAAGTGAACTGAGATTGAAGATTAGTCACAATCTTACTGAATGTCAGAGTAGGCCAATCTACTGCTTCAAATGCCCTTGTATCATAAATGAAGACAGAATACATTCAGATTATTAGCGTGTCTGTCCCGTACACATATAAATACATTACATATGCGAACACTTGACAGTGCTTTGGCAGAAATTTGAAGCAATTTTTTTACTTCTTTTTTGGGATGCGATACTGCCAGCAAGGCTTCACTGACAGTAACTTCTGAATTTTCACATTATTCTGCTCATGTCCAAACTCCGAAGGTTGCAGTCAGTTTCAGCAGAGAAATTATGTTGAGTGCCGACAGCTTCACAATCATTACCCCTACAGAATCCAGGTCAATTTTTTTTTTAAATTTAGATCTGTTCCAAAATTTCCTGAAAAAATTGCAATTAAATTTTTCATGAGACTATGTTTTTGAGTCCAGAGTCTTCATTGTCTGGTGTTACAGAGTTGCTGGCCTTCTTAATTGAACCACCTTTATCCAAGTGGCTTAATTTTGTACCAAATTATCATTCCTAATAACCACAGAGATGAAACTGGCTGGCTTGTAGTTGCTGGGTTTATCCTTGCACTCTTTTTTTGAGCAACAGTGAAACAAACAGTGTTGTTTGGTAGCATAATTCATAAAGCAACCAGGTTGACCACTCAGTTCATGGAAAACTTGCCCAGTTCATGAAATGGCCAAATTTTATTTTAAAAAAGTAAAAAAGTAAAATTTAATTTACAAGTGTATATTCTGCTTGCTATTTACTGTCTATCTATAATCCAGTATTATATCCAAATTTTCTCAAGAGTTTCTGTCCAATTTTTTCCATGCTTCAGGACATTAATAATCTGTTCATTTTCAGCAGACCACAAAATAGCACAGGTCTAATGGTCAACGATCTCTAGTATCTGCAGAGGTTATGCTAGTTAGTAAAAATTTTTATGCTTATGTTCTGGCTCTACAAGAGGTATGAAAGCCACCACATTTTCATCTGGGTACAACAAAGGAGAGATGAACTTGTTACCAATGAACTGTTTGCTGTTATTTGCCATGTGAGCCTTTGAAATCAACCCCATGTTATTTTCACTTCCAACATGGAATCCCACATCTTCCATCACCTGCTTTGAAGTAGAATAGGCATATGTGAACTGGTCCTTTTGAAGCCTTTTTTTTTAACATTTTACACATTCTACCAACCACTATCTCTTTGTAGGCAAACTTGCTTCTCGAAATTTACAATGTTCATGTTGTTATTGAACAAATTGATGTTAAGCTTGAACATTGCAACAGGCTTGAGCAATAATTTAAAATAAGATTTTACAACTCTACATAAAAGTGGCTATTTCATTAGAAGGACAGTTAAACTGCTTATGGTTTGCCCATTTCATGAAATAGGCAGTTGCACAATTGAGTGTAATACATATACAATTATACAGCAGCCTTTCGAATACTGACCAAGGCATGGCCTATGTTAAATATTGCACATGTATGGCTGCTCAAAAAAATCTAATGGCATAATAAGTCCTGACTTAAAATTACAGTTGCAATCCTGATAACGGCAAATCAGACTTTCCCTTCAAAACCAATGTATAAGTGTCAGAAAACAAACATTAAAACATTATACTTGCAAACTGAATTACCTTTTGTGTTAAAATTCCTACAGTGGTAAATAGACACAGAAGCTAGGAGCAAGCATAGGCCATTCATTCCATCGAGCCTGCTCCACCAATCAATAGGATCATGGATTATCTTCAAACTCAGTGTCATATTTCCATTTTCTTCCCATATGCTTGATATCATTAAAACCTTTAAAAAATCTATCTTTCTTGAATACATTCAGCAACTTGGCCTCTACTGCGTTTTGTGGTAGAGAATTCCACAGATTCACTACCCTTTGATGGAAGAAATCTTTCCTCATTTTAGTCCAAATGGTACACGCCATATCTTGAGACTGTATCCCCTGGTTCTGGATTCCCCAGCCATAGAAAACATCCTCCCTGCATATAGTTTCTCCATCCCTGTTAGCATTTCATACATTTAATCAGATATTAGAATCCCTACAGGACAGAAGGAGACCATTCAGCCTTCAGGTAGTTAAAGGACGGATGTCAGAGGTAGGTTCTTTACCCAGAGGGTGGTAAGGGTATGGAATGCCCTGCCTGCTGCAGCTGTAGATGCACCAAGTTTGGGGGCGTTTAAGAGGTCAGTGGATAGGTTTATGGATGAAAAGAGAATGGTTTAGGTTAGAGGGTCATTGCTTTTTCTTAATTGGTCGGCGCAACATCAAGGGCCGAAGGGCCTGTTCTGCGCTGTAATGTTCTATGTTCTACCAAGCTTCCATTGACACAATCGCATCCATGCTCTAACCCCCAAATCCTATGTATTTACCCTTCCTAACCCCCTGACTAAGGGGAATTTTAGCATGACCAATCAAATTAACCATATATTTTTGGAATTGGGAGGAAACTGGAGTACCTGGAGGAAATCCACATAGACACAGGGTGGATGTGCAAACTCCACACAGTGACCTGAGGCTGGAATTGAGCCTGGGTTCCTGGTGTTGTGAAGTAGCAGGACTAGCCACTGCACCACCATGCTCCCTTTCAGCCTTCTAAACCCTAGTGAATCCAGGACCAGTCGAACTAATCTCATTAGACAGTCCAGCCAATCCTAATATCAGTATAGTGAATCTCTGCTGCACTCCCTCTATGGCAACTTTCTTAGGTAGGGAGGCACACAATACTGCAGTTGTGGTCTCACCATTGCTGTGTATAACTGCAGTAAGATATCAGTGCCTGTCACTTGTAAAGACCCATTTATTTCCACACTTGATTTCCTGTCTGTCATCCAATTTTTGATCCATGCATTAACCCCTATCTCATGTGCTTTTATTTGGCCCACTAACCTCTTATGAAATAACTCCAAAATAAATACATTTTAAAATGGAAAAATAATTTGCTAACTTCCTACTTAACATTTGCTTGCAGCCACACCTGCTTGCTGAACTTCACACTTGGTGCACATTTCAGTCCTGATGTAGAGATGCCGGCATTGGACTGGGGTAAACACAGTAAGAAGTCTGACAGCACCAGGTTTAAGTCCAACCAATTTATTTGATAGTAAACTCACAAGCTTTTGAGGTGTTTCGACCTCTTCGTCAGGTAAATGAGGTGTTCTGGTCTCAGATAGCGCATATAATAGCACAAACAGTTTACAGATTACTGACTAGAATGCTAATCTTTACACCTAACCTGCTATTCAAGTCTTAAAGTGGCACAGGATCTTCAACCGAGGCTATACACTAAATACATCAATGACATTTTCTTCCTTTGGACTCACGGTGAACAATCATTGAAACAACTACATGATGACATCAACAAGTTCCATCCCACCATCAGACTCATCATAGACTATTTTCCAGAATCGGTTGCATTCTTGGACATACACATCTCCATCAAGGACGGTCACCTCAGTACCTCACTGTACCGCAAGCCCACAGACAACCTCACAATGCTCCATTTCTTCAGCTTCTATCCTTTAAAGGATGGAAGAAGCCTTAAAGAAGCCACCCCATACGGACAAGCCCTCCGTATACACGGAATTTGCTCAGATGAGAAGGATCGTAACAGATACCTCCAGACACTGAAAGATGCCCTCATGAGAGCAGGATATGGCGCTCGACCCATCAATTGACAGCTCCGATGCGCCACAGCAAAAAACCACACCGACCTCCTCAGAGGACAAACACGGGACATGGTGGACAGAGTACCCTTCGTACACAACAAAGGCAACGAACCTTTGTACACAACACTAAATGTGAGTACAGCCCCTTTTATTGAATGATGCTAAAGCAGAACGACTTAAACATGTACCATTGAAGAAACGTTAGGTGCCAATAGTGCATTAGTCATTCAAACAAACAAAATGTTGTGTGCTTTTATCTCATTTAGTTACACCTTTCCAAGATTGCTCACAAGTTCAAGCATAATAAACAATTTAAAATTTTATACTGTTATTCATGTAAACATTTCCACAATATTTTAGTCATTTTAAGCTAGGAAAAGTTGGTATGTCAACAATTACGTAAGCAATGAATTCACTATCTCATTCTTTCCTTCCTCAATGGGTAAATGACAATACTTGCACTTGAGGTGTAAATGTTTCTTCACAGTTGATTATTAGAAATAAATGCTGGAAATGGAGCATCTCTAAATGAGGTTTACTTTTGTACTGTACTTTGATTAATTCTTCATGCTTAAAAAAGCGCCACTACATTTTTGCACCTACCTAAATTTCCTGCGATGACCGTTTTGCCTAAATTCCATAGAGATGGGCTATATCTTCCTCAAATGGTAAAATCACAATGGGATAAGAAAATCTGCAATAAAAAAAATGCACTGTATTATTTAGAGTGAAGGCTAAAAGTGCAAATTCAATAGAAATGATGAATCTGATGGTCAGTCACAACATGAGAACTAATTCCTTCTTTTGAAGATCTGAAAATTAATGCAAATAGAGAAACTTTTTTTTACAAAATCTAACAGTCCCCCTGCACACGTTTGAATGTTCTTTAATTTTGCCTCTGCCAATCTGCACCAAAGACCTGGGTCAATATAGGGTGTCCTACAGGGAGCATCGACATCACAAAGAAAAATCTTTTATTGTAGATTTCTCAGTCATTTCAATTGGAAACTTAAACATGAGGGTGAGTCTCTGCATTTATAATCTACCTGGTTAACTAAAAAAAAGTGCATAGTGGACCAAATCAAACATGTAAATTTCAGATACGAAGTAATATGAACTCATTTTTTGGATTATTGAGGACAGATTTCAACATTGAACATTTTTTTCAATTATATGGTGTCACTCTATTTCACTATTCTTATGTGGCAAATGTTGCTGCTTCACATTAAGAATGAACCCAATGATCTTATTCTCCATTCCCAACATCTACCCCACTCAATCTGCTCCTTTTGTAACCTTTTCTTGATGTAGTGGTTCAATTAACACTTTACATTGCAAAAAAGGCATCACAGCATTACTGTACATGATCTACTGGATTTGTAGCACAGACACCAATCTGTTTAACAGTTTTTTTAATTTATTAATTGGTGTCACAAATAGGTTTACATTAACACTGCAATGGAGTTACTGTGAAAATCCCCTAGTTGCCACATTCTGGCACCTGTTTGGGTACACAGAGGAAGAATTTAGCATGGTCAGATTGTAGGAGGAAACCCAAGCAGACACAGAAAGAACGTGCGGACTCTGCACGGATAGTAGCCCAAAGCAGGAAGCAAACCCTGGTCCCTGGTGCTGAGAGGCAACAGTGCTACCCACCATGTCACTCCAGACAGACAGGAATATGTGGCGACCCATTTTATGAAATTCCTTTCAAACAATGATGGTCATAGCTCTTGTTGACAAGTAGATCTCAGCCTCTCTTGACTCCTCCTGCAGCTTTCCTCCAAAGCATCTAGCATTCTTCCATTCTTCTTGCCACAAAGGAAATCTAATGTCCTCCTAAACTCACTAACATCTTCTTCATTGGATTGACATCATTCTCCTTTTCATTAGCATCACCACCTTGTGTTGGATGATTTCAAAATTGAGTACAATTTGCTCGCTCTGGTTCCTGTCATTATTTAATTTCAACTTCCATCCAGGGCGATCCTCCTGATGTCGCCATTTCATGTTGCATCTCAATTTCCAAGTGTGTGACACCAACACCTTTTGCACATCCACTACCATCAACTGCTCCTGTCTTCTACAATCATAGTACTTGGAAAAAACCTATCCCCACTTCCTTCAAAATTCACACTATCTTTCCACTGGCACCACAACTATTTCAATCTAGGAAAATAGTATCTCAATCTATTTCAATCTAGGCCTAATAGTATTATCGCTAGACGATTAATCCAGAAACCCAGCTAATTTTCGGGTGATCCAGGTTTGAATCCTGCCATGGCAGATGGTGGAATTTGAATTCAATAAAAAAATCTGGAATTAAGGATCTACTGATAACCATGATACTAGTAGATTGTCAGAAAAATCCATCTGATTCACTCATGTCCTTTAGGGAAGGATATCTGTCATCCTTACCTGGTCTGGCCTTCGTGTGACACCAGAGCCACAGCAACGTGATTGACTCTCAATTGCCCTCCAAAGGGCAACTAGGGTTAGGCAATAAATGCTGGCCAGTCAGCAATACCCACATTCCATGAATGAAAACAGGAGCATTAGGAAAACAGCTCATGCTTCCAGGACACACTCCTGCAGACAGAAAAGCCAGCCAAAGCCCATGCACATTCAAACCCCTCAACAGACTCCAGTTAAACAATTCTCCCACTGTTGACATGCTCAACTTTTCCTTCACCTTTGTTTTTGATTCCCTTATTCCTACTAAATTATTTTCTCCTGCATCTGCTGTTACTTCCAAACTTATTTTCTTGTGTCTGTTCCCTACCTTGTTTATACCGACAAGAGTGGCCTGGTCAAGTTCACAATTAATGCTTTGTGACAAAAATGCATTAACATTCCTTATCTCTCAACAGTACTTGAGATGATTGACCACGCCCTCTTCTTCCATTCCCCTCTTTCATTCAGTTGCATGGGACTACAAATACATAGTTCCTCTCCTTTCTTTGTGTTAGTTGTGGCTCAGCTGGTCGTGCATTCATATCCAAGTCACAAGGTTCTGAATTCAAGCCCCACTGCAGAGTTTGAACATAAAAATCCCAGCTAACACTCCACTGTTACTCCCTCTGTCTTTTAGATGGAACATTGAACTGAAGCCCCAGCTGCCTTTGGATAGATATAAAAGATCCAGTGGCACTAATTTGAAGAGTAAGGGACGTATTAATGATTTATCCCTCAACCAACACCATAATAAAAATATGGTCATTATCACATTTTGTCGATTTTGCTGTACATAAAGTAGCTGCTGCAATTCCTCTATTGCAGCAATCCCATCTCTTTTAAAGTATCTCACTGCGACAAAGCACTTTGAGACTTCAAGTGATCGTGAAAAGTGCTATATAAATACTTGAGTTTCTTTCTTTCTGCTCTAATACAATCAATATATTGCTAGCAATGGTTTCTCTTCCAGCCAAAACACAACTATTTCTGGTGCCTCAAGTGCTACCCTCTTTCTCATTAACTTGCTGCATCAGTGACATAGTTTGCAAGATAAATTCATGCAAATTAACATCAACAAGCCCCATCTTTCCCTTACTCCATAATCATCGCCATACTATCAGATTTCCGGACTAAAATAAAGTCAACATTTCACCCCAATAAGCATGAGGAAGACCAGAGATATTATTTTCAGCCCATACCATGAACTGCGCTCTTTCGCCACTGATTCTATCAGCCTGAGTGGACAGGTTGAAATATTGTAAAATGCTGGCATCCTGTTCAATATAGAATTGTTTCAAAGCTCACTTTTACTTTATATCCTAGTTGCAACTCAATGGCAAGAAAGGTTCACACATTCTTAAATTCCAGTTTATTTGATCTCCATTGTACCAAGTTTCATACTGTGAGCTTATAGTATGTCTGCCTTAGATTACAAAATATTCCGCCACCACTTGAGTTTGACATTTCAATTTTAAGATGCCATTCAAGAATTAAACATCTCTGACACTGCCACCTAGTGTTACTGTATAAGAACTAACAAGAGCTTGGGGTGTGGGAATAATATTAGCAAGAATGGAGATTGTTTAACTACAGAGTAGACATAAATGGGTCATTTTCAGGTTGGCAAGATGTGACGGGTAAAATGTCCAGGGGTCCTTTCAGAACTATTATATATCGTTATATAATTGTAATTATTTACAATTATATCAATGACTTGAAAGAAGGATCTGAATGTATGGTTGCTAAATATGCTGATAGTACAAAGATAAGCAAGAAAGTACACCCTAAAGAGTACATTGGGAGTCTATAAAGGAATATAGATAGCTTAAGTGATTGAACAAAAATTTGGCAAATGTTTTCTCATGCAAGAGAAGCTAGAACTAGGGAAATAAGAACAATTTTTTTAGATGGTCATGAGACATTGGAGCTGTCTTACCCAGACAGCAGAAAGAGCAGATATTCTCCCTTGAATATTTTTAAGGGAGAGATAATTGATTCTTGACTAACAAGGCAGTCAAAGGTTATCAGGGTATAGGCAAAATGCAGAATTCAGACATAATCTGCTCAGTCATCATCTTATTGAATAACAAAGCAGGCTCAAGGAGCCAAATAGCCTACTCTTGGATGCAATTCTTTACTTCAGTATTCACAGTGGAAAAGAATCTTGGTGGTTGTAGTGCAGCGGACTGAAAAGCTTGAGTATGTTGACATTAAGAAAGAGGTGTTGGAGCTTTTGAAAAGCATCAAGTTAGATAAGTCGCCAGGACCAGATGGGATGTACCGCAGGTTACTATGGGAGGTGAGGGAAGAAATTGCAGAGCCTCTGAAGATGATCTAAATATACTATCAGCATATTCAGCAATCATAAATTCAGTCCCTGCTTCCAAGTCATTGATATAATTATAAATAGTTACAATTATGTAACTATATGTAATAGTTCTGAACGGACCCCTGTGATGCTTTACCCGTCACATCTTGCTAACCTGCAAATGACCCATTTATGTCTACTCTGTTAGTTAAACAATCTCTATTCTTGCTAATATTACTCCCACACCACAAGCTCTTGTTAGTTCTTATACAATGGAGACTGGAGAGATTCTAGAAGATTGCAGATGTGGTTCCTTTATTCAAGAAAGGAAGAGATAGCCCAGGAAATTAAATCGACCAGTGCGTCTAACCTCAGAGGTTGGTAAGTTAGAACATAGAACATAGAACATTACAGCACAGAACAGGCCCTTCGGCCTTCGATGTTGCGCCGACCAATATAAAAAGCAATGCCCCTCCAAACTAAACCATTCCCTTCTCTTCCATATACTTATCAACTAACCTCTTAAACGCCACCAAACTTGGCGCATCTACAACTGCTGCAGGCAGGGCATTCCACTCCCGAACCACCCTTTGGGTAAAGAACCTACCTCTGATATCCGTCCTATAACTATCACCCCTTAATTTAAAGCTGTGTCCCCTCGTGCTAGCTTTCTCCATCCTAGGAAAAAGGCTATCACTGTCCACCCTATCTAAACCTCTAATCATCTTATATGTTTCGATAAGGTCCCCTCTTAGCCGCCTCCTTTCTAACGAAAACAACCTCAAATCCCTCAGCCTCTCTTCATAAGACCGCCCTCCATACCAGGCAACATCCTGGTAAACCTCCTCTGTACCCTCTCCAATGCCTCCACATCTTTCTTATAACGTGGGGACCAGAACTGCACACAATACTCCAAGTGCGGCCGCACTAGAGTTTTGTACAGTTGCAACATGACGTTGCGGCTCCGAAATTCAATCCCTCTACCAATAAAAGCCAAGACTCCATATGCCTTCCTAACAACCTTCTCGACCTGACTGCCTACTTTCAGGGATCTATGCACATACACACCAAGATCCCTCTGTTCATCTAGACTACTAAGAATCCTACCATTTGCCCTATACTCTACACATTTATTATTTCTGCCATAGTGCATTACCTCACACTTTTCCACATTAAACTCCATTTGCCACCTCTCGGCCCAGCTCTGCAACTTGTCCAAGTCCCTCTGCAAACTATAACACCCCTCTTCACTATCTACCACTCCACCGACTTTAGTGTCATCTGCAAATTTACTAATCCATCCTTCAATACCCTCATCCAGATCATTTATAAAAATTACAAACAGCAGGGGCCCCAAAACAGACCCCTGAGGTACACCACTTGTCACCGAACTCCACGATGAATATCTCCCATCAACCACCACCCTCTGTCTTCTACCTGCTAGCCAATTCCTAACCCAATTAGCTAAATCACCCTCTATCCCATACATCTGCATTTTCTGCAGAAGTCTTCCAAGAGCCACCTTATCAAACGCCTTACTAAAGTCCATATATACCACATCAACCGCCTTACCTCCATCCACCTCCTTAGTCACTTTTTCAAAAAACTCAGTGAGGTTAGTAAGGCACGACCTACCCTTCACAAAACCAAAGTTGATGAAGAAGATCCTGAGAGGCAGGATTTATGAACATTTGGAGAGGCATAGTATGATCAAAATTAGTCAGCACGGCTTTGTCAAAGGCAGATCTGCCTTATGAACATGGTTGAATTTTTTGAAGATATGACTAAACACATTAACAAAGGAAGAGCAGTAGATGTAGTTTATATGGACTTCAGCAAGGCGTTCGATAAGGTACTCCATGCAAGGCTTATTGAGAAAGTGAGGGGGCATGGGATCCAAGGGGCCATTGCTTTGTGGATCCAGAAGGCAAAGAGTGGTTGTAGATGGGTCTTCTTTGCATAAAGGTCGGTCACCAGTGGAGTGCCCCAGAGATCTGTTCTAAGACTCTTGTTCTTTTTGATTTTTATAAATGACCTGGATGAGGAAGTGCAGGGATGGGTTGGTAAGTTTGTCAATAACACAAAGATTGGCGGTATTGTGAATAGTGTGGAGAGATGTCAGAAGTTGCAATGAGATATAGACAGGATGCAAGACTGGGCGGAGAAATGGCAGATGGACTTCATTCCCAGATAAGTGTGCAGTGATTCATTTTGGCAGGTCAAACAGAATGACAGAATATAATATTATTGGTAAAACTCTTGGCAGTGTGGAAGATCAGAAGGATCTTGGAGTCCAAGTTCATACAATGCTCAAATCAGCTTCGCAGGTAGAAGATATGGTTAAGAAGGCATATGGTGTACTGGCCTTCATCAATTGAGGAATTGAGATAATGCTGCAGCTGTATAAGACCCCACTTGGAGTACTGCACTCAGTTCTGGTCACGTCATTACAAGAAGGATGTGAAAGCCATAGAAAGGGTGCAAAGGAGATTTACATGGCTGTTGCCTGGATTAGATGGCATGCCTTATGAGGATAGGTTGAGAGAGCTCGGTCTTTCCTCCCTGGAGAGATGAAGGATGAGAGATGACCTCATACAGGTGTATAAGATGTTGGCAGGTATTGATCAAATGGATTCTCAGAGGTCTTTTCCCAGGGCTGAAATGGCTGCCACAAGAGGACACAGGGTTATGGTGCTGGGGAGTAGGTAGAGATGTCAGGGGTAAGTTTTTCACTCTGAGAGTGGTAGGTGCGTGAAATCAGCTGCCAGCAATAGTAGTGGAGGCAAATTAGAAAGGGTCTTTTAAGAGACTTTTGGATAAGTACATGGGACTTAGAGGATTATAGGCAAGCCTAGTAAGTAGGGACATAAAATAATGAAGGGCATAGATAAGATAGATAGCCAACACCTTTCCCCAGTTCTAAAACTTGACGGCATAGGTTTAAGGCGAGAAGAGACAGATACAAAAAGATCCAGAAGGGCAATTTTTTCCCCAGAGTGATGAGTGTTTGGAACAAGCTGCCATTATTAGAGACGGGTACAATTTTGTCTTTTAAGAAGCATTTAGACAGTTATGTAGGTAGGATGGGTATGAAGGGATATGGGCCAAATGTGGGACTAGCTTAGTGGTACAAACTGAGTAGCATGGATAAGTTCAGCCAAAGGGCCTGTCTCTATGCTATAAACTTCTTTGGCTCTATAACAAGTGGAATTTATCAAAGGTCATTGTATAATTCAATACAAAAGGGAGCCATGCAACCAATCATGCTTGTGCTAGCTCTTCCATAAACCTATCAAATTAATCCCATTTCCTTGCTCTTTCCTCATTAGCCTACAATTTTTTCATTTCAGCAAGTGTACACAGTTCTGTACACCAGAACTGTGAGACCAGAAAGGATATACTGGCACTGGAGGAGGTGGAGAGAAGATTCGCTAGGTTGATTCCAGAGTTGAGAGAGAGTAGGCTTTCGAGAAAAGACTAAGTAATTTGGCTCTATACTCATTGGAATTTAGAAGAATGAGGGATGATCTTGTAGAAACACAAAATTATGAAGGGAATAGATAAGATGGAAGCCAGGAGGCAGATGAAACCAGCACTAGAGGGCATAGCCTCAGAATACTGGGGAGCAGATTTAGGACTGAGTAGAGGAGGAACTTCTTCACCCAAAGGGTTGTGAATCTGTGGAATTCCCTGCTCAGTGAAACAGTTTTTTTTAAGGTAAAGGAATTGAGGATTACGATGAGCAGATGAGTAAATGGAGCCGAGTCCACAAAACGATCAGTTATGATCTTAGTGAATGATAGAGCAGGCTCAAGAGGCCTCCTCCTACTCCTAGTTCTTAAGTTCTTATGCATCCAATTTCCCTTTAAACATTACTTTTGAATTTGCTCCAACCACCCCTTCAGATAGTGCATTCCAGCTCACCACAATTTATTCTGCAAAGGAGCTTCCTCATGTCACCTCTGGTACTTTTATCAAAGAATGTTGTACCATTGTTTAAAAAGGGTAGTAGGGATAACCCTGGAAATTATAGGCCCGTGAGTTTGACGTCAGTGGTAGGGAAGCTGTTGGAGGAGATTCTTAGAGATAGGATGTATAGACACTTACAGCGTTGCGATCTGATTAGGGATATGCATCATGGCTTTGTTAAGGGGAGGTTGTGCCTTACGAATCTGGTAGAATTTTTTGAGGAGGTGACAAAAACTGTCAAAGGGCGAGCTGTTGATGTCATCTATATGGATTTCAGTAAGGTGTTTGACAAAGTCCCTCATGGGAGGTTAGTTGAAAAGGTCCAGGCTAATGGGATACAAGGACAGGTAGCTAGATAGATAAGTAACTGGCTTAGTAATAAGAGACAGAGAGTAATAGTGGAAGGGTGTTTTTCTAACTGGAGGTCGGTCACTAGTGGTGTGCTGCAGGGCTCAGTACTTGGACCTCTTCTATTTGTAATATATATAAATGACTTAGAAGAGGGAGTAAGTGGAGTAATCAGCAAGTTTGCAGATGATACAAAGATGGCTGGACTTGCGGATAGTGAGGAGCGTTGTCAGGCGGTGCAGCAGGACAGATAGGCTGGTAGCTTGGGCAGATAGATGGCAGATGGAATTCAATCCTGATAAATGCAAGGTGATGCATTTCAGTAGAAAGAATGTAGGGGGGAGGTATATGATAAAGGGTAGACAGTCCTATTAAGAGTATAGAAAAGCAGGGAGCCCTGGGGGTGCAGGTGCACAAGTCTCTGAAGGTGGCAGAGCAAGTGGAGAAGGTTGTGAAGAAAGCATATGGTATGTTAACCTTTAGAGGAAGAGATATAGAGTACAAGAGCTGGCCTTTAATGTTGCAGTTGTATAAAATGTTAGTTAGACCTCATTTGGAATACTGCATCCAGTTCTGGTCACCTTAATATTGGAAGGACACGGAGACTCTGGAGAGAGTGCAGAGGAGGTTTACCAAGATGCTGCCTGGTATGGAAGGTCTGAGTTACGAGAAGAGATTAGGCAAATTGGGGCTGTTTTCCTTAGAAAGACATAGACTTAGAGGAGATCTAATAGAGGTGTACAAGATTATGAGGGGTATAAATAGAGTAAACATAGAACATAGAACACTACAGCACAGAACAGGCCCTTCGGCCTTCGATGTTGCACCGACCAATATAAAAAGCAATGCCCCTCCAACTAAACCATTCCCTTCTCTTCCATATACTTATCAATTAACCTCTTAAACGCCACCAAACTTGGCGCATCTACAACAGCTGCAGGCAGGGCATTCCACTCCCTAATCACTCTTTGAGTAAAGAACCTACCTCTGATATCCGTCCTATAACTCATACCCCTTAATTTAAAGCTGAGTCCCCTCGTGCTAGCTTTCTCCATCCTAGGAAAAAGGCTATCACTGTCCACCCTATCTAAACCTCTAATCATCTTATATGCTTCAATAAGATCCCCTCTTAGCCCCCTCCTTTCTAACGAAAACACCCTCAAATCCTTCAACCTCTCTTCATAGGACCTGCCCTCCATACCAGGCAACATCCTGGTAAACCTCCTCTGTACCCTCTCCAATGCCTCCACATCTTTCTATAATGCGGGGACCAGAACTGCACACAATACTCCAAGTGCGGCCGCACTAGAGTTTTGTACAGTTGCAACATGACGTTGCGGCTCCGAAATTCAATCCCCCTACCAATAAAGCTAAGACTCCGTATGCCTTCTTAACAACCTTATCGACTTGACTGCCTACTTTCAGGGATCTATGCACAAATACACCAAGATCCCTCTGTTCATCAACACTATTAAGAATCCTACATTAGCCCTATACTCTACACATTTATTATTCCTGCCATAGTGCATTACCTCACACTTTTCCACATTAAACTCCATTTGCCACCTCTCGGCCCAGCTCTGCAACTTGTCCAAGTCCCTCTGCAAAATATAACACCCCTCTTCACTATCTACCACTCCACCGACTTTAGTGTCATCTGCAAATTTACTAATCCATCCTTCAATACCCTCATCCAGATCATTTTATAAAAATTACAAACAGCAGGGGCCCCAAAACAGACCCCTGAGGTACACCACTTGTCACCAAACTCCATGATGAATATCTCCCATCAACCACCACCCTCTGTCTTCTATCTGCTAGCCAATTCCTAATCCAATTAGCTAAATCACCCTCTATCCCATACATCTGCATTTTCTGCAGAAGTCTTACATGGGCCACCTTATCAAACGCCTTACTAAAGTCCATATATACCACATCAACCGCCTTACCCCCATCCACCTCTTTGGTCACTTTTTCAAAAAACTCAATAAGGTTAGTAAGGCACGACCTACCCTTCACAAAACCATGCGGACTATCCCCAATCAATTCATTTCTCTCTAAATAACTATAAATCCTATCCCTAATAATTCTCTCCAATACTTTGCCCACAACAGAAGTAAGAATCACTGGCCTATAATTCCCTGGAAGGTCTCTCTTCCCCTTCTTGAACAATGGGACCACATTCGCTATTCTCCAGTCTTCCGGAACCACACCCGTAACCAACGATGACCTGAAGATCAGAGCCAGAGGCTCTGCAATCTCCTCTCTTGCCTCCCAGAGAAGCCTAGGGTAAATCCCGTCCGGCCCAGGGGACTTATCCAACTTCAAACCCTCAAGAATATCTAGCACATCCTCCCTATCTACTTCAATACTTTCCAGTTTGCAACCCTGTACCTCAGTGTTCTCCATAACTACATTTACATCAACCTGCGTGAATACCGAAGAGAAATATTTATTCAGTGCCTCTCCAATCTCTTCAGGCTCCACGCACAACTCCCCACTGCTGTCTGTGACTGGCCCTAATCTTGTCCTAACCAATCTTCTATTCTTAACATATCTAAAGAAAGCTTTAGGATTCTCCTTAATCCTATCAGCCAAAGTCTTCTCGTGTCCTCTCTTAGCTCTCCAAAACAGGGTTAAGCTTTTTCCTAGGATGGACTCAAATAGCACGAGGGGGGTAAGGTATAATTTGGATGCTAGAAGGAGTTTTTCCTCAGAGGGTGGTGGGGGTATGGAATGCGCTGCCAAGTAAAGTGGTGGAGGCAGGCACTCTGGAATTATTTAAGAGATACTTAGATGGGCATATGAACAGTATGGGGATGGAGGGGTATAGAAAATTGATTTAAAATAGGGATCATGAGCCTTGGGAGTCTCTGGGAAGTGTGTTAATAGATGATGATATTGATGTACTTGTTTTTATCCTACAGGTGCTTTGGTCCGCCTTGTTGTCTAACAAGGGGCATACACGCAAGAGGGCTGCTGTTGGATTTTTTCAAGAGTATCCTAGTGCTTCACGTTGTTAGTGTACGTTTGACCTGGACCATTTGATGGGCAACACAACAGCTCAGTGACTATCGCTGTCTATACTATTATTAGTATTTGCTGTGCAAATATGTGGATTTGGGCCTGTGTCTGTGGGAGTTTGCGCATTCTCCCCATGCTTGCGTGGGTTTTCTCCAGGTGCTCCGGTTTCCTCCCACATCCCAAAAATGTGCTCTTAGGCTAATTGGCAGACCAAATTCTCCCTAAGTAGTCTCAAATTTGGTTTCAATCCATAGATCTATAAACATAGACAGGGATCACAGATAGAGGTGGGACCATCGGGGTGGCGGCACGGGCTCATTGGGCCAAAGGGCCTGTTTCCCGTGCTGTTTTGTTCTTTGCAACTTTGCCTAAAAACAAGTGAGTGGTCTGAATTTGATTGCTATGGTTCACCATTTTAAACAAATTGTGACAGTACAATTATAGAGTAAGTGAGATTTAGCCACATATCAAAATTGTACTGTGCTTTGGAAGCTTGTGTTTTGGCAGCACATAATGTTTCCCCAGTACTATCAATACTCAAGACATCAACAGACCAAAGTACCTGGAGTTTGACAATATTCTAATTATGCTTCTGCAATCTCTGTGGAAGAGGATTTGGTTAAAGATGTGTAGATCCAGATGGATTGACTGTGCTAAATTGTCCCTTAATGTCAAAAGATTTGTAAGTTAGATAATTAATGGGGTAATACAAGAGTAATCAGAATAGGGTCTGGTAAGATGCTCTCTGAGATAGTTGGTGCAGACTCGATGGGCTAAACGGCTCACTTCTGCACTGTAGCGTTTCTATGGTAGAACTGTGGGAAACAAGTTTCACTCAACCGGGCTGTAATGTGTCATCAACTTACTATTGATATCCATTAGACAGAAGAAAGGAAAAGCATGAACTGACAACAATGCTGCGTGCTGAGATCAAACGTCTGACAGAGCTGTTCACAATTTATTTTATAGGATTCATGCTAATAATGAATTGTGCACATAATTTTGAAAAGTCAGTGACTAAAAACTACTAGAAGCTAAAGTAAAAGCGTTCCCAACAGTTCTCCAATTGAATGACACTGATGCATTCAGTGAAATTGTGCAATGTCAATATTTGCAAAACATTCAATCTGAAATAAACTAAGAGCATCACAGCTGTGTCACAAATATCAAGTTCAAGCTCAAACGTCTGGGAAAGGCTGAATACGTGCTTTAGTGAACACATTAAATAACATAAAATATCAATGGCTAAATGAACCACACTATTGTGGAATATGTAATTATTTTTACTTCAGTTTTGCTGAAATCCTTACTTTGAACATTAAGCATTTCAGTTACTTGGGGAAAAAAATAATAGTTTATTTGAAGTAAGTTGAATAGCTTCACAGCTTGAGGGACAGGAGACTATAAGCCTACCAGTGGACTCAGTTTGTTATCACATTTGGCACAGAGCTTATCCCTCTTACTTACTATCATGAAAACGGACTACAGCTTCACTATTTACTTACCGGCATATTGAACATTTTACGGAATCCTTTTATTTTAAAAGCCAAAAGATACTACAAAGGCAATGATGACTGATAAAGTTTTTTCTGGGAAATTCCTGCATGGAATTGACATGCTTGTCCTGAGAAGAGATTTTTGAAACAAATGCATGGAAAATGCAAAAATCTGGACTTTGATCTCCTGTGTTTGTGGAGGCAGTGGACTATTTGCTACATCTGATCAAAATTCCAAACCCCATCTCCTTCTGATTTATATCTCAGAACATGTGTAAAAAAAGCTGGGGAGATGAAAGCAAAATGGATCGTGGACGCAATGCATGCTTATTTCTCTCTCCAGGAATACATAGAGGAAGTGGGCTAAAATTGGATGAAGTCCAGCAAGTGACAGAGCAGAAGATAAAAGAAGCAAGATAGATCTCTCGTTGAAAACACATGCCTTTAAAATGAACAGAGAACACTGCTGAAAAAGCAGGATCTCAGTCTTTCACTCTCTCTTGCACTCTCCCTGAAGACAACTTTTGCAACGGAGTGAATTCTTCAGAGTGCAAAACTGAACCAAGCCAACAAGTATTTCCAACAGACTGTGAAACTACTAACTTCACCTCCAGAGTTCCACTGAAATATCAAAGTAACTGCCACAACCATCCATGGTTCACAGACAAGCCAAGGACTGATTTGCATATTGCTTTTAGTTTTTATTTGCACTCTTAACTTGCTCATTTCTGATGTGTCTGCATGTGCTGCACCTTTATTATTTTTTGTCAGGTTTAGTAAATAAACTTATTCTTTTTATTGACTCAAGAAAATCAAATTGAATAGGCCCCTTATGAAAGTAAGTAAATTTGGAATGTGAAAAGGTACCCAGGGGAAAGATTTTTAAACAAGCCTACGTTGCAACCATTTGAGGGGGTTGACTAAAAAGGGGCGCCAGCTCATTTCCCCTCATCCGGGTTCATATAATATAAATGTAGGTGCTTTTAACTTTATTGCTGGCTTCCCAAATTCTATCTTCCAAAAACGTCATTTAAGATTCTGCTGTTCATGACCTTACTGGCACCAAGTTTGTTTGTCATTCCTGAGCTCACTGATCTACAGTGGCTCCTGGTTGAACAGCACTTCGATTTTAAAAATTCTCATCCTTATTTTCAAATCCCTCCACAGTCTCAAACCTGCACTTCACTACAAGCTGCTGTAAGCCCAACAACCCATGAAGACATCAGCATCATCTAATTACGGCCTACTGATCATCCTAGATTTAAATTCTCTGCAAACAAAAGGAACATATTCGTGCTGAGCATCTTTATGAACTACCCAGGGACTTGAGGATCCTATTTGCCTTTGTTTTTTCCATGGCAATGTTCTAGCCAATCACAGTCTCCTTATCAATTAATCAGTACTCTTTTCTCCATTGTATAAATTGTAATTTATTAAAATTTGGAATTCCTGTGTTTGTCTTGAATATTCACACATTCAGAAATTGTGCAAATTCCACATGCTCAAAATACACAGTTGCAATTGGAAGCTCTCGCAAATATCCTCAACCTCTCTCAAGAGGTTTCTGAGAAAGACTGATGTTTTGAACTTAACATTTTAATGAAGCTCAAGCTTTGGGTTGTAATGTGGGAGGGAGTTGAGGAGATGGACCTGTACCGAAGGTATGAAAGCAGATGGGATTTAGGAACATTGGGATCTGGAACACTTTGTCTGGAACCTGGGAGGACTTTAGGATGACTGGTTCGTATAATAAAGATTATAAAGGAACTGCAATAGTACATAGCAACAGAGAATAGCAGGGCTACAAGATTATATACATCAGGAAAGCTTCAACAGCCTTGCCTGACTTTTTTTCTCTTCAACTGTTAAGAGTCTTTAAAATTATGAAACAGTTTGATAAAGTAGATACAAGAGTATTTTCACTTTTGTCGAAGAGCAAAACCAAAGTCAAACAACAAAAGATGGTCACCATGAAACTAAATAGGGAATTCAGAAGATACTTGCTATCACAGAGTAGTTGAGGCAAATATAACATCAGGAATAAGAGTGGACTATGTGACTCTGAGTCTGAAGGGAAGACAAATGATGAAGCAGCTGAGGATAGTTGAATCTAGGATTCTGCCCTGATGAAATCTTGGAACTGAGATGATTGCCCTCCAACAACTGCAATCATCTTCCTCTGTACTTGGTACGACGACAGCCAGTGGAGAATTTCCCCTCATAACCTCCCAGTCCCCTCCACCCGATTACAATTGACTTCAATTTTATCAGGGCTCCTTGATGTTTCACGATGTCAAAGGCAGTCAACTTTCACTGCACCTCTAAGATTGAGCTCCTTTATCCTTGCTTAGGCAAAACAATAATGAGGTCTAATAAAACAAGTGAACAGCTTATTGCTGAGTAAATGCTGTTTAATGTAATGCTTGTTGATGACATCTTCCATCATTTGCTGATGATTGAGAATGATATCAGCCAGATTAGATTCATCTCTGATTTTTGTGACCAGGACATGCCTGAACAATGTTCCACATTATTGAACAGATGCTAGTGGGGTATCAGTTCTGGAACTGCTGAATGAGGGATATTGCTATTTCTGGAGTAGAAGTCTTTAATGGTATAGACAAGATGTTTTGGGGGGGACCCATGTCCACTTTGACAGTTTTTTTTATTTGTTTATGGGATTACAGCCATCATAGGCAAAGCCAGCAATTATTGCCACAACCAACTGCCCTCTGGTGATCAGCAGTTGCTTTCCACCACTGCAGTCTGGGTGGTGCAGGCACCACCACTCTGCACAGATAGGATGTTCGAAGGTTTTGACCCAGTGTCACTGAAGGAACTGGGATAGATTTCCAAGTCAAGATGGTGTGTGAATTAGAAGGAAACTTGCACATACATCTGCTGCACTTGTTCTTCCAAATAGTAGAGGTTGAGGGCTTGGGAGAGGCTGTTGAAGAGGTCTTGGGAAGTTTCTGCAATTCATTTTGTATATAGTAGCCTCCATTGTTTTAGCTGTACTGGAGCAACTTGGAAGGAATTACATCTATTTACGGATCACTAATCATCAACACTGCAGCCAGGATTTTCTCAGGGATCCATCAACTTCACTGTACAAGTGTGCGCAGCCATTTCTTGGTATCACATGCAATGGATCAAATTAGTTTAAGACTTGCGTCTGCGATACAGGGACTTGGGACAAGGCCAAGATGGATAATGTATCTGGCACTTTTGGCTGAAAATGATTGCAAATGCTGCAGTCTTGCCTTCTCCACTAAGATGCTGTGCTCCTGATATAGAGATGCTGGCATTGGACTGGGGTAAACACAGTAAGAAGTCTGACAACACCAGGTTTAAGTTCTGAAGAGGAGAACCTCGAAAGCTTGTGATTTTACTATCAAATAAATGAGTTGGACTTAAACCTGCTGTGCTCCACCATCACAGAGGATGGGGTACTTGTGTTTAATTGACTGCTACCATTCACAATTGTCTAAGATTGCAGAGGCTTGATCTGAATCATTGATTGTGAGATCACTTAGCACTATCTACAGCTTGCAGCTTCCACTATTCAGCCTGTTTGCGCTGTAACTTCACCAGTTTGTCACCTCATTTTTTGGAATGCCTACTGTTACTCCTGGCATAATCTCTTACATTTCCCATTGAAAAAGGGCTATCTCCCAGCTTAATGTAATGGTAATTGTAGAGAGAGGAAATATATCAGGCTATGGATTGTCATATTGTGGTAGAATGCAATTTTGCTATGACCTCATGAATGGCCAATTTTGAGCTGATTTTGATTTGATTTATTATTGTCACATGTATTAACATACAGTGAAAAGTATTGTTTCTTGCACGTTATACAGACAAATTATACTGTTCATAGAAAAGGAAACGAAAGAGTATTAGAGTCATAGAGCTAGGGCATAGAGAAAGATCAACTTAATGCAAAGCAAGTCCATTCAAAAGTCTGACAGCAGCAGGGAAGAAACTGTTCTTCAGTCAGTTGGTACATGACTTCAGACTTTTGTATCTTTTTCCTGAAGGAAGAAGGTGGAAGAGAGAATGTCTCAGGTGTGTGGCATCATTAATTATGATGGCTGCTTTGCTACGACAGCAGCAAGTGTAGACAGAGTCAATGGACAGGAGGCTGGCTTGCGTGCGTGATGGATTGGGCTACATTCATGACCTTTTGTAATTCCTTGCAGTCTTGGGCAGAACTGCGAGATCGAATCTAAATCTTAGTCATTTAGCTTCGAAGTATTAGTATGTGAAGTGGTCAACCAATAATATCCTTGATAGATGCATCTATGGCAGGAAGATTGGGGAGGACGAAGTCATGAGGTTTTTCCATCATGTTGGCTTTCATCACTCAACAGCAAAGATGGAGAAATACATTCTTCAAGATTCAGCCAGCTCAGTCAGTAAGTAATTGGTCATGAGCAGGCGGTTAGAGTCAATACTGAGGAACTTCCAGCAACACTCTCTTCTGATTGTGTACCACTGTGGTTGATCGGTCCTGCTTGTGGGAAAGGGCATGCCTAGGAATGTTAACAAAGGAGTTTGGGACATGGAGTAGCACAGTGGCTAGAACAGCTATCTCAGCGCTAGGACTCGTGTTCAATTCCAGCCTTGGGTGACTATCTGTGTGGAGTTTGCATGTTCTCCCATGAATGCGCGGGTTTCCTCTGAGTGTTCCGGTTTCCTCCCACAGTCCAAAAATGTGCAGGTTAGATTAATTGGCCATGCTAAATTGTCTCTTACTGTCGAAAGGTTTGTAGGTTGAGGGGATTAATGGCCAAGTAAATGTGGGATTAGAGAATAGGGTCTGGGTAGGACGCTCTCTAAGAGAGTCAGTGCAGATTCAATAGGCTGAATAGTCTGTTTCTGCATTGTAGGGATTCTATGATTGGCAGTTAGGTATAATTAAGTGAACATGGAGCAGCTATCCCAGACTGTTTACAGATCCTTCTTCATTTCTGATGCCTGGCTCAATGCTAAATATTTCAGCTGGTTTTACTCTTTCAACAGCTGAGTGGCCTACTAGACTATTTCAAATGGCAGGTAAGAGTCAACCACAGACTGATAGGATGTGGAGATTTATATAGGCCAGGCAAGATAAGAGCGGCACATTTCCTTCCCTAAAGGATATCAAGTGAACCAGATAGATTTTTATGACAATCTGATAGTTTCACGGTCATCATTGTGGCTAGCTTTTTATCCAATTCAACCCATTGTGGCTCTGTTGCCATTCACTTCATCACTAAATCTCCATTCAGTCCAAAAGCAAGCTAGGCCATTCCAATCTTTCCACCTTAAAAACTTATGCCTTTACATTACAGTCTTCAGCAGATAAACCACATTACGCTCACTGAACAGCTGCCCTCCATTATCCAACTTTGTGAAGCTCTCGTTACTTACTATCCTCTTACTATTGGGTCATAGCTAACAACTGTTTCTCTACTGATTCTGACAGTCAGAGTCACCTCAATCCCAGAAAGATCCATCCATGTCCCACTTTTTCCTGTCTATGTGGTGCCCTCTGGTGACATTCAATGATACAACTCTATCTGTACAACAAAACTACATTGGTATGATCAGACTGCTTGACCAATAGATATCCAAAGTGATAACAACATCATAAGCCAAGATATTTTTTCTTCTACAATAACTAGAATGTAATGCTTTGAGGAACAAACATACATACTTTTTCAGAACTTTAAACAGAATTAAATTATATTAAATGTATCAAACTATTTGTCTATTGCTGATATTTTATAGACTCAAGTGCCTTTTACACATGAAAGCCTAAACAGCAAAGTGTGGCAAAATAGGTTGAACTCAATTTTTTTAATAGGCTGAGATAACTGTCAAAGACAATGAAGCCATGTTCCAAAACCAGAATATAGTAGACTGCCAAATGGGATCATTCAGATTGCCTGGCAATGTGCAGAGTTTTAGTTTGTGCTCGAATAACAATGTTATACGGTTACATGACACCTACAAATGGATGCTGAAAATGTTGTATATAGCTTTGGATGAATGTCAGAAACAGAAAGGGTTAATGAGCATAGCAGTGGCCTTGAATAATTCTCAAAAGGTTCTTTAATACTGTATTGTTGAGTTATTTCTAACATTGTATCTGAGTGAAATGTTGGGCCTGAACTTCCTCAGAGTGGCAATCAGCACTGGATTGCCATTCCACTCCAATGGAATGACAAGCCATGAGCACAAGGGCTGGGGTCAGGAGTGAGGGGAGCAAAGAATCCCCATTGAGGTAGTGGGTTCAGGAGGGAAATCCTGTGGGTTGGGCAGTTCCAGTTGGAAGTGTAGTTCCTTTAGCTTGGATAGTCAGGGGGTAGGGGGGACTTCCTGACTGATTTGGGGTGTGAAGAGAGTCCAGTATGCAGGAGCAGGGTTGGTCCTAGGTTTTGAAGATTAGAGGGGATCAGTGTGGGTTTGTGCAATAGTTACCCAGGAGTTAGAAATGCTGAGGTTGGATGTATGAGTGGAATTTCTAAATCTCTAGGTTCAATGACTTTGAATTGAATAGTTGAGAAAAGGACAGTTAAAGTTGATGTTTACAAGTGTTGACTGCAACAACATAAGCAGCAAAAGGGCACCATCCACTCAGACAAATGAATTCCTGTGAATACTGATAAAGAGGGAGCCGTAGCAGGGCTGTCACACATCAGCGATAGAAAGGGGAGTGAGTCAATACCTAGATAGGGAGCTACCGTGAATCATCCACAGATGAAGAATCCTCAGTTGGCATAGATCCAAGAGAGAAATATTTACTGTGTCCTGCTTATAAGTCAATCAAGCACTATGTTCTCTTACTGCTATGGTAATGCAACTGCTTTGCTGGTACTTGCAGTGTGTTATAAATTAAAATTAAACTGACCTTTCAAAAAAGTAGATTAAAAACAGACAAATCTATACCTAAGTAACATGTCAACCAATATAGGCCTTAGATGTTACTGATCTAAATATGATTTTAAACTAATTTATATTAAATTTTAATTTGAACAGACTCCCTTTGGGATGCTTGTAATTGTTCTGCTGCAACCAACGAAAAACTGATCAACAACTACTTATACAGTGCCTTTAAATGTAGTGAACTGTCCCAAGGCACAAGAACAACAAAACAACTGCATACCAGGACCACAAATTGTGGCCATAAAGCCATACCCAGCGCGCACACACTCTCTGAGGCCTCACCTAAACAAGGCAAATAGTGGCACTCGAGCAAAAACAAACGAATCAGGCAGTGCAATCACTGACACAAACATGGGAACCAATATAGTGTAACAGATGGAGAACAGAGTGAACCTGCTTACATATAAACATCAGCACTAGTGTACCATCTTGCCTTCTACATATGCAAGTCAGAACCTGAGCCAAGAGCACATTATAATCATTCTGACAGAGGACAGGTCCAAATCTGAGACAATACTAACACTTGTGCATATGTACATACACATCAGAATCACACCCAGGATACTATAAGCAGAGACACTTGCAAGAACAAAATGAGACAAATGTCAATACAGATAAAATCACAAACACACAAGCAAACCCAAAACTAATTTATATTTAATAGTTTTGTCAGTTATATTTAACACTTTTTGTCAATTAAATAAGTGAGTCTGATATGCTTGTGCCAGTTCTGCACACTTAAATTTCTAAATCAAGATCCCAATAACAGATCAGAGAGCTGGATTTTTGTAGGTCAATCATCCTGGCCTTCGAAGCAAATTAATTCTAGCAATGTAAATATAGCATGCAAATGTTATGGAGTCTCACTCATTAGAGCCCTGAAATATGTGGAATAGAGAAAATGGTAAGAGACTGAACAAATCCAAACAATTGTGAGCCAGTATAATATCTGTTTGAGAATATTTAACTCAGGGGGAAGCTGCCACATATTTAGATAAAAACAAAATGGTTAGGTGTAGCCAATACACATTTCAGAATTCTTTGAGAAGGTAGCCAGGCAAAATGCAGCAGTCGTATTGTTTACTGACTTTAAGAAAGCTTTTAACAAGGTATCACATTAAAGGTTATGAGAAAAGGTTCAAAGGTATGAAGTTAGCAGAGAGAGCTGCAAACTGTTTAAAAACTGCCTGTAATCAAGAACAGATTAGGATTTAAGGTGATTGTTCAGAATGGTTGGAAGTGAGTAGTGGTACCTCTCAGGACTCAGTTCTATTCATTGTGCATGTCAATGAGATGAGTGTTGTGCAACAGGATTTCATAGCTCATTATAATTGAGGCAAGCAGGTCACCACATGATATAAAAAAATGCAATATTAATTAAAAGAAATGCAACCCTTTAGAACTACATCTGAGGTTTTAAATCATCAGCAATCAAGACTGCGACAGCCACATGAACAGCTTCAAAAAGATTTTTGCAGTCCAATCGTTCCTCAAAGCAAACCTGCTGTATATATTCTCAAAAATGCTGACAACTTGTTTAATTGAGGTTACCTGTTTCTGATGGTATGCTCCAGTTTATTTCAAAAACACAAACATTTTCAAGATGAAACTTCCTTTATTTATCGGAATTAATTCCTTCATTTATCAGTCCAAAGATGTGCGGGTTAGGTTGATTGACCATGCTAAAAAAAATTGCCCATGCTAAAAAAACATTGCCTTTAGTGTCCTGAGATGTGTAGGTTAGAGGGATTAGTGAGTAAATATGTAGGGATTTGGGGGTAGGGCGCAGATGGGATTGTGGTCAGTGCAGACTTGATGGGCCAAACGGCCTCTTTCTGTATTGTAGGATTTCTATGATTCTAGTATACTAGGACATAGAGTTGGTTGGGTAGGGAGGGGGGGTGGAAAAGAGAGAGAGAAAAAAAATTGACAAACCTCGACAAATTGACTTTGGCACTCATTTGTGGCTTGTTTACATTGTAACTTACCATTTCCGAGCACTGTGCTGGACATGTAATAAACCTTTGGCTCATGGCCTAAACGCTTGTGGTCTGTCCTTTTATGACAACAGTGTCCAATTCCTTATAATCACTCACTTCAACGGATTTATTAAGGTTAAGGGTGTTGATGCACTGCCCAGCTTGCCAAAATTGCACATTTCATCACTTATTGACAGTCATGTCTGTCACTCTCACAGCTTAATGGTTTTGCAAAACCTGCCAATTAAAACTAAACAAAACCAAGTTCTTGAGTTAGCATTCTCATAGAATATAAAAATATAAATTGGAGCAGGAGTAGATCATATGGCCTGCTCCACAATTTAATCATAGTTGATCTCTGGCTTCAACTCTATTTGCCCACTCACTTCACATGACCCTTGATCCCTGAAAAATAAAAATATCTGTCTCAAATATGGCAGGATATAAATTGGCTGGAAACCTGGCTGAAACATGGCAGATGGAATTTAACCTACACAAATGTGAGATGATGTGATTTGGAAGATCTACTGCAGGAGGAAAGGATACAGTAAATGGTAGAGCCTTTAGAAACATTGGCATGTTGAGGTAACTAAGTGCAGATCCATAGTTCCCTGGAGGTGGCAAGGTGGGCAAGTTGGTCAAGAAGGTATATGGCATGCTGGCCTTCAGTCAGGGCATTGAATATAGGAATTGGAAAATCATGTTGCAGCTGTGTAAAACTTTAATTAGGCCATATTTGGAGTATTGTGAACAATTCTGGTGGCCATACTACAGGTTGTTGATACATTGGAAAGGGTGCAGACGAGTTTTACCAGGATATTGCGTGGTTTAGAGAATATAGACTATGAAAAAAGTTTGAACAAACTTGGATTATTTTCATTGGAGCACTGGAGAATGAGGGGGGAATCTGATAGAAGTTTACAAGATTATGACAGGTTTGGATAGAGTGGATAGTCAGAGCCTTTTTTCCCCCATAGTCAAAGGGTCAATTACTCGGGGAAACAGGTTGAAAGTGAGAAGGGGAAATGTTTAAAAGAGTTGTAAAGGGCAGATTTTTCATACAGAGTCTGGAACCTACTGCTGGAGGAAGCAGATTCTCTTACAGCATTCAAGAGGCATCTGAATAGATACATAAATAGGCAGGGAATCATAGAACCATCAAATCTTACAGTGCAGGAGGCCCTTCAGCCAATTGAGTCTGCACCAACCACAATCTCCATGACCCCATGCATTTACCCTAACTAGTCCCCTGACACTAAGGGGCAATTTAGCATGGCCAAATCACCTAACCCACATATCTTTGGACTGCAGGAGGAAACTGGAGCACCTGGAGCAAATCCAAGCAGACATGGGGGAAATGTGCAAACTCCATAGAGACAGTTACCCAAGCCAGGAATCCCTGGCGCTGTGAGGCAGCAGTGCAAATCACTGTGCCACCATGTCAGGGATATAGATCACATAGAGGGAAGAAAATATTAGATTGGAGAGGCATCTGTGTTAGCACACACTTGGTGGGCCAAAGTGTCTATTCCTGTGCTATACTGTGCTTTATTCTTTATATATTCAAAGCTGAAGTGTCCACAACATTTGGAGTAGCGAATTCCAATTATTCACAACCCTTTGAAATACCTCATTTCAGAGATGATCAAATCCTTCTCCTAAAACTGCATCTCCTTAATCTAGATTCTCCACCCAGGGAAAACAACATTTCACTGTCCAGTCTTCTAAGACCCTCAGAATCCTGAATGTCTCAATGAGATTATCTCTTGTTCTTACAAACTCCTGAGAATAAAGACTCAGTTTACTCAAGACTCTCATTGTAGGACAACCTCTCATCCCAGGGACCGTATTGTCTCCAATACAAGAAATTTTGTTCTTAAATGTGCAGAGCAAAACTGAACACAGTATTCCAGGTATGGTTTCATCAAAGCCCGGTAAAGCTATAGCAAGATTTTGTACTTCAATGCCATTTCAATGAAGACCATGAATTCATGGGCTTTTCTAATTGTTTGCTATACATAAAAACTAACTTCATGTAACTTGTACAAGTTCTCTCAAATTCTCCAAACAAACATTATTTTGTACAAACTTCACACCTTTCTAAAATATTCTGATTTTCTATTCTTACTGATTGAACATTCTCACATTATAATTCTCAAACCTGTATATAGCCCTTCGTAGCTGTATTCTCCTCACAGCTTGCACTCTCACATAACTTTGTATCATCTGCAAACCTAGATGTATTACTCTGTTGTTAATAGCTTGTAAATAACTGCAGCCCTGGCACTGTTTCTTGTAGCATTCCAGATTGAGAATGTCCCATTTATCCCTACTCTTTGCTTCCTGGTCTGTTACCAATTGTCTATCTGTGCTAATATATCACTCCAACTCTATGAACATTATGTTGTCTATTAATCTTTTGTGCAGCAGCTCATCAAACATCTTTTGGAAATCCAAGTATACAATGTCTTCTAGCTCTCCTTTAGCTATCTATTATCTACCATCAAAACGTTCTAACTTGTGAAATAGAATTTCCCTTTCATAAAGCCATGCTGACATTGTCGGGTCATATTACAATTTTTTTAAATGCATCGTTAAGATTTCCATAATATTTTAACACTTTGCCAACCACTAATGTCAGGCTTAGTTCTTATTTTCTCTCCATTTTTCTTGAATAGTAGTTTTACATTTACTAACTTCCAATCCGCTGAAATCCAAAATCTAGGAAATATTGCTAAAAAAGAGACATGCCGTCAAAGCTTTTTGTTTTGCATTCATCAGGGCGGATGCAAATATTCAAAATTTCATAAGGGAGCAACAATGTAAACTGCATGAGAAAAAGGTGCTGATTAATCAACCAGCAAGCATACATGAGCCACACTATACACCAACTGATAATCTTAAATTAATTATTAGTATGCAATCACAGAATGACACCTAATGTTGCACATAATGTTTTGAGTTTTGCAAGTAGAGGCTGGGTGAGTATGGCCAGCACTTTGTCTATTATGAACAGCCTTGATGTGGACAGCCAAAGGGATGTGCTGTTTGATACAATTTGCCAGATGATGAAACATACAATCTAGAATCCCGGCTTTGCAGTAGCACTGAAATTGATATATTATTCATTTGTGTGGTAGGCAGAACATCTTTTTGATTTAACAGCAGCATCCCAAAACTGGAAAACATCAATTATGTTACATGTACTAGAAGCTACATACATTAATGTCTTCTTCAAACAAAGGAAAATGTCAAGGTATTTTTTGAATTAAACAAAAGCGTGGAGAACAACAATGGTATATTTTTCATAGCAACAGCTTGATACCTTTTTCAGCAGTATTCTCTAGATTTTGGGTCCCAGTGGATTGGAAGTTAACAAAAACTACCATTTGAGAAAAACGAAGAGAGAAAACAAGGACTATAGGCCAATAAGCTTGACATTAGTTACTGGCAAAGACTTGCCAATCAATTAGCACCCTTTTCTCATGTAACATAAATTGTTGCTTCATTTGAAATTTGATGTGTGCAAAACGAAAAGTCTTGTCAGCCTGTCTCGTTTTCCAGCAGTTCTGTACTACCATATGACAATGGAAATCATAACTAGCACAACTATTACCTCTGCAGCTATCTCTTTTAGATTAGAACACAGGACATCAGGTTCTGGGAATTTGTCATTATTAGTTTTTTTTAATTCTTCCATGGGATATGGGCATTACTAGTAAGGCCAGCATCTGTTGCCCACCTCTAATGGCCCTTGAAATGAGTGGCAATTAATAGTCAACCACATTGTTGTGGATCTAGAGTCACATATAGGCCAGACCAGTTAAGAAAGGCAGATTTTCTCCCCTAAAGGACAATAGTGAACCAGATGAGTTTTTACAACAATTGACAATGTTTCATGGTCTTAATTTAGACTCAATTTCACATTTTTGTTGAAATCAATTTTATCGCCTGCCAATGAAGTGACTAAATTCCAGATTCCCAGAGCAGCACCCTGAGACTCTGGATTACTAGTCCAGTGACAATTCTCTAGCTCGCTAATATTTTTCCTTAATTTATACATTTTATTGGCCCCTAGGTTACCCTCTATTTTTGGTATGCAATTTGTCTTCCATGAAGATAGACAAAATACTTGTTCAATTTCTGTCACTTCCTTATTAAGCATGATAATTTCTTCTATCTCTGCTTCAAAGGGTCAAGTGTTTACTCTAGCAACTTTTCTTTTTATATGCTTGCAAAGGCTCTTATAATCTATTTTTATATTCCTGAGTTAGTCTCGTATGCTACTTTTTCCCCCTTTTAGCAACATTTTGATAGTTTTTTGTTGATTTCTAAAACACTCCCAATCCTCAGCTTACTGCTATTCTTTGCAGCATGTAAGCCTCTTCTTTTAATCCAATATAATCCTTAACCTCCTTACTAAACCACAGATGGATCTTTCTTGCTGAGTTTTTGTTTTTCAATGGTATGCATTTTTGTTGAACATTTCCAATTGTTTTGTTACATTTTTCCCACTGTTTATTTACAGTTATACCTTTTAGTCTATTTACCCAATCAACTTTAGCCAGCTTTAACTTTCAGATTGGACCAGATTCTCCAAAAAAAATTGAAAGCAAATCAAACCACTGTCCTTCCAAAAGCTGGTCCTGTTTTCACAGTGCGGTCTAAATGTATCATTCAGAAGCACCAGAGAGGGCAAGAATAGGGAAGATAACCAATAGCAAACTTTTTTTCTTATGTCATTCCAGGTCAAGAGAAACCCAACAACTGTATTGTGATATACATAGATCTGACCAATATATAATCACCTGCCTAACAGCAATGTGGTTTATTATTCCTTACTTAATTATGAATGGAAGAGAAATAGCTGACTAGCAAGTAACATGAATACTCATACCCACTTTAACACAACTCACTATTATGCGGGTCTAAAAATGAATGCGATTTTCTATCTGTTTATAGTTGATTCACCATTTGTAGCAAGTGTACTGAACAACATTGATCATCCCACAGGACTAGCTGGAGTGCTATCCAGATTTTATGACACCAAAGTAAGAGATACAGTAAGTTCTGTAAAAGATCAAAGGAAACAAAATTAGGATGTTATTAGGGAGGGGGAAAACTCAAAAGGTGTACTTGACTTGAGTGCAAAGATTCAGCAGATTGATTCCTGAGATGAAAGAACCATCCTCTGAAGAGAGTTTGATTAGATGAAGCCAATATTCTCTTGAATTTAGAACATGATAATTGAAACATAAAATTCCTAAAGAGCTTGAAATAGTAGATGCTAGTAAGGGAAGATGTTTCCCTTACCTTGGGAATCTAAAAATTGGGGGTAACAGTCTGGAAGGATTGAGAATCTTTGGCTATGCTCAATTCTTAAGTAACTTCAGGATAGAGATTGAGAGATTTTTGGATACTTGGGGAATTAAGCATATCAAGGATAATGTAAGAAAGAGTTGAAATAAATCAGCAATAATTTTATTGAATGTGGAGCAAGCTTCAAGGGCCAAATGACTTCCTTCCGCCCCTAATAGTCTCACGATTAAATGAAATTAAATTTACTAAAAGTAAAAGATACATAGAAGTTATACAAATTTTGAGACTATGCTTTTCAGTTAATATCAGTAATTATATCGATTTAAAGTAGGTGTGATGTTCTTCAGGAGCAAAGAGCCCGAGGGATAAAAGCTTCTTCATGCAGTGTTGTAAATCATAGAAACCCTACAGTGCAAAAGAAGGCAATTTGGCCCATTGAGTCTGCACCAACAACAATCCCACATAGATCCTATCCATATAACTCTACATGTTTATGTTGCTAATCTCTCTAATCTATGCATCCCAAGACACAAACAGCAATTTAGCATGGCCAATGCACCTAACTTGCACATCTCTGGACTGTGGAAATATACCTACGCAGATATGGGAGAACATGCAAACTTCACATGGACAACGAGCGATACCAAGGTTCAAACCCAGATCTCTGGAGCTGTGAGGCAATAGTAATAACCACTGTACCACCATGCTGCCCAATGATGTGGAATTCATTTTCTCAGTTCATGGTTGAAGCAAAAACTGTGGCAACATTCAAGGTTAGATAAGTGAACGAAGAAAAGGGGATCTAAAGGACACGGAAACAAATTGGATAAATGAGATTGAAACTATTTGTTCATTTGGTTGCACTAATATAGCATACTTCAGTGTTGTAACTTCTATGTATTTCTTTGTTGATTCAGACCATTAAATCATGAAATTTCCACATACAGATACGTAAAGGAGACCTTAATTCTCCATTAACAAGCACCACATCCAACAAATACAACTTGATGCCTCCAATAATAATTCCAAGGTCTGCAATTTCATCGCCAACCAGAGGTGGTATAAGCACTCAACCTGTCCTTACAAACTAACAAAACACTTTTCATCTTCTGCTGATACCAGAGAAAATCCCAATTAGTTACCGAAATGACATATGTTTATTCACATGCAAATGAAGTTGTTTTAAAGTTGAGCTTGCAAACTTTATACATTGTTCATTGCTGCAAGTTGCATTTCACAGCATATATGTGGTATGTTCAGCTGCAAGAGAACTGGACATTACTTATAATATAAATGGAACAGCTCTCAGAAATTCACATAACCAAAAAAAAAGCCAACAATAAGCCCCCTTCTTCAAAGAGGTACAATAGGAACTCAAATCATAAAGAGCAAAGAAAACTTGTCAAATTAGATAATAATGTTGTCACTAATATCTAATATCCGCTTCAATTGCTGCAGTCTATTGATCAGCATAGAATCCTTATAATAAAGAGGCCATTCAGCCCATCAAGTTTGCACCGAATACAATCCCACATATTTACCCTGCTATTCCTCCTGAACTAGAGTCAACTTAGCATGGTCAATCAACTTAATCTGCATATCTTTGGACTGTGGAAGGAAACCAGAGCACCCAGACAAAACGCATGCAGACACAGGGAGGACATGCAAACTCAACACAGATAGTGACTCTAGGTCAGAATTGAACCCAGGTCCTTGGCACTGTGAGGCAGCAGTGCTAACCACTGTGCCATCCGTCAAACCCATTGTTAGCAGTGCCAACAATCACAGTGGACTTCACTTAACAAATGCTACATAGCCTTTTCTCCTGGGCCACCTGCATTCTTTGAATGTCATTGGAATATTCTTTTGACCAACAATGTCAAAACAATATTGCTGGACTACAGAAATGCTAAAAGGGGCAATGTAGGTGGGACAAGTAACACTTGCTATTTATAGCATGTTTTCAAAAATACATTCCGAAGTAAATTCTCAATAAAGGTAAGAGTGCCGCAAGTACTACTACACATTAGCTTACAGTGGTAAGATACAAAAAAAAATACAGGAAATACTCAGCAGGTCAGGGGGCATCTACGGGAAACAGGACATGGGGTTAATGTTTCAGGTCCACCATCACGTTTTATTTCAGATTTTAACATTTTACATTTTATTCTGTAAGATAAAATTAGTCTCGTATACATATCAGACGTCGGCTCACAAATCAACCAAGTGAAGTGTTCACGCACACTAAAACCAGGGACAGAACAACCCAAGGACCCACCGATGGATAGAAGTAAAATACTGCGGATGATGGATATCTGAAATAAAAACAGAAAACATTGGACAAACTCAGCAGGTCTCTGTCATATGAACTCGAAACTTTAACTCTGTTGCTCTCCGCATAGATGCTGCTAGACTTGTTGAGTTTGTCCAGCATTTTTACTTACAGACGGAGTCAGGATAACAACTACTTGCATTTATAGGACGCCTTTAAGGTGGCAAAACGTCCGAAGATACTTCGCAAGCGCTCGATCAGTCAATATTTTACATCGAACCGTTCAAGAGACAGTAAAAGAGGATTCAAAAACATCTTAAAAGAGCATGGCAGAAAAGCTCGAGGAAAATCTAGCGATTAGGGACTCACACTCTTCTCCAGAGTAAGGATAACCCTGAGGAACTCTCTCACTCACATCCCAGAGTGAATAAAGCCCAAGGCTTTTCTTTCTCTCACACGCACAGGTCTCACGTTCATCTTCACACCGATCAGCTTTGTTCACTCACGGCCCTAACCGAGCTTGGCCTCATACTTATTCCCAGGCGCTTTGTTCACTTTCTTTTTAACAACAACAACAACAAAAGCCTGTGAATTTTATCTTTGAAGCCAGTAGGCAAGACCCGGCCTGCCGCCCGCCAAAGGCTCTTCTCTCCTCTCCTACTGTGTAAACCATTGAGGTAGGTTCCCCACTGCCTCCCCTACCTGTGGAGCCGGGCTGGGTGGGGGTGGCTGGTACCGGGACGCTCTTGCCCGAACAGTTATCTGCACCGCTCTCACTCTGAACACTCAAGAGGTCCGGCCGCCGCCGCCGCCGCTGCCGCTGCCGCCGCCGCCTCCCCACCCGATCGCTCGCTTGTTCAGCTCACTCGCGTTTTTCCTCCCTCCGTGACAAGCGGACTCGCTCCCTCGCTGGTCCCGCCCCCCAGGCCTTGCCGGATTGGTGCGTCTACGTCACATCGCACGGCTCCCGGCCGGCTATCAGGCTATCGATTGGCGAAGAGAACTGTCAATCATCAGGCGTTACGAGGCCTCGCGAGGCTAATCATTTCCGGTCTGCCGTTAATTTAAAGGCAAACGAGGAAGTATCGATAAAAGCAGAAATGGAATAGTGGGAATGAGTCTGTGGTTTATATTAAAACAAAAATCGTTTTTTGTTATTTTGTTCGCTAATTTACTAGTGTCGTAAATGTTGGCGGGGGGGTGTTCCATTTCTGAAAACGTAAATCAGTAATGGGGATGGTATGATGATTTGGGGGAGGGGGAGTGATAAGAGATTGTTGTCGCCTCTGAGGTTTCCTCCTGTTTGATGTGAACATGTGATCGTCCAACCCTTTGTCCACGCTTTTGTTTCCGGGATCATGAGCGATTTGAAAGAAACGTTTCCGGGCTCCGCTGGGGACGGTTGTTGGGCAGTAGCGAGCGCTGACCGTTAATGGCGCGAGCTCCCGCGGGGGTGGAGGAGGAACAGCCCGGGCCCAATCCCGGAGCCCGGCTCGGCTCCGCTAAGGTATCCGCCCCAAGGGCACCAGGTGTCAGGCGTGACATTGGGAAGACGAGCTCCAGGCCGCTCTGGCCCGGCGGGAGTGATTGGGGATAAGGGAATGTAATGGTTTCTGCGCTGCTGTGAGTTCTGTGGTGTACCCGGGCTGCTCGGAGTGTCTCCAACCGCAGCACCCTGGGTGTTGTCAGCCACCCCCTCCTCTTAATAGTAATGGTGCCTTGCCGAGCTCCTATCCTGTCCCAGGCTTGACTCCCTCCTGGATAGTTAGTTATGTCACTCCCTTCTACAAGGGACAGGTTGGGGGTTTGGGAGAGCCTCTGACTGTCCTTGCGTGTGGGGAAAATCCCATCCATCTGCCTGACTGAACTTGTTCCTTCATTGATCACTTTTTATCTTTTTACTTGTGAATAGCTGTGTGGGTCCTATGCTTTTTGGCAATGTCCCTTGTTCCAGTCCTACTTGGATTCTAACACTTTTTGGTATCGATGCTTTTTACTAATTTTGCCCAAAACTTGATCAACTTTGGATTTCAATTCTTCCAACTTGATATGGTCCATTTATGACAGTTATCCCTTTCTTGATGGCTTTGACTCCATTTTTCCAGCTAGACTATCCAGTCATGTTTGAGCTCACCATGCTTATAAAGAACAAAGACCTTATGACCTTGACTGTACTTGCTCACATCCTGTCTCCTGTGTATATATATAAAAAAAATCCATTCCATTCTGTTTTTCCATCCCTATTGTACTTGTGGAAGGCTGCACAACCAATACAAAAGTAACCTTTTTCATGATGTGATGATGCCATCATTGGAGTAAGGTAGACACGGAAAAAAGGAGCACTGCTCCTTCATTAGGTGAGTGATGGAGCAGTGCTCTGGAAGTTTTGCTACCAAACCTGTTGGATTTTAAGTTTATGTTGAGATTTGCTGTGCAGTACCCCTTCCCTCAGGATTTTCCTTGCACTGTATTTGAGGGGGCCCTCAATTATATATGACCAATTTCCTGCATTTCTGCTTTCAACCCTGCCCCTCCTCAGAGCCATGTTTGCAATCTCTTATCCTAATTTTCTATAACTCTTTAAAGGATCACCACCCTTTTTCCTGTTCCCATTCCAAAGGGACTGTTCCCTCTGATACCTTGATTGAAAACTCTCATCCCAAATACTTTGTCCCTTTCTCACTGCAGCTTCCTATCCAATTGGAAGTGGTTTAACATCACTTTTGTCTCCCCTCTGTTTCCCTTCTGAGGCCCCAATCATTTCTCCCAGATGAAGAAATAATTACTTGTATTTTCACTTTGTTAAAGATACTGTTTGCTGCTTAGAATGTGGTCACCTCTACATTGAGGAGACCAGATGCAAATGGGATGACTGCTTTGCTTTGTGGTGAGTTCAATAATTTTCCCCCCTGGCCCCACTAACATAAAACTGCCCAAGACACTGGTTGACTACTTACCCTTGGTGATTTTGATCTCCATCTCAATTCAACATGCTGTAATTTTCCACACCTATTCTCCTTTATGTAAACTCCCCCATCTTATTAAATAAAAGCCAATTAGTGTCAATGCTGGAATATGAAACTAAAAGAGAAAAATGCTGGAAAATGTCAGCAGGTCTGGTGGCAGGTAAGGAGAGAAAAAAGCTGCTGGTTTGAGTCCAGATGACCATTTGTCAATGCTAAAAGGCATAGTGGGAGATATTTATACTGCACACCATTCACATTGGGTGTGAATGGCTAAACTGCACCAGATGAAAATAGAGTGAATTTGATGTTGAGAGCGGAAGGCTGTAAAGTGCTTAGCTGGAAGATGAGATGCTGTTCTTCCAATTTGTGTTGAACGTTGCAGCAAGCCAAAGTTAGACATGTGGGCATGGGAGCAGGATCATGTGTTAAAACTGCAAGCAACTGGAAAGTCAGGATCCTGATTGTGCACACACCAAAGGTGCTCAGCAAAGCAATCATCCAGTCTATGTTTGATTTCTCCAATATAGAGGAGACCACTTGGAATGCAATATGCCAAATTGAAAGGTGCAAGGGAAATGCTGCTTAACCTGGAATTAATGGTGAACATAGAAGAGGTAATGGGACAAGTATTACATCTGCAATTGCATGGGAAAGTGCCATGAGTGAAGGGAAAGGTGTTGGGTATAATGGAGGAATGGATTAGGTTATCCCAGAGGGAACACTGTCTGCAGAATGCTGACAGAGGAAATGAAGGGAAAATTGTTTGGTGGTGACATTGTGTTGGAGTTTGTAAAAATGGCAGAGGATTATGCTTTGCATGTGGAAACTGGCAGGGTAAAATGTGAGAACAAGGATGACTCTATCCTTGTTCTGGAAGAGAAGTGAGGGCCATTGCACGGGACTGCATGCTGAGAGCACTGTCGACAACTGTAGATGGAAATCCATCATACACTGGTGTATGATGGAAATCATACACCAGTCTCTCCTCATGAAAGAGAACAGAACTCATAATCACAGTCAAAGGGTAGAAACGACAAACAGTGGGCCAGTTCACTTATCTTGGCAGCACCTTCTCCCAAGCAGTGACTATTGACACAGAAGTTAACTGCAAAATAGCAAAGGCAAGTTCTGCTTTTGGTAGACTGCACTGTATGGGAACATTGAGGAATCAGCCCAGCAACAAAATTGAAGGTCTACAGCACTGTGGTACTCACTACTCTTCTGTATGCTGGTGAAATGTGGACTGTGTATCAAAGGCATGGAAGATAGCTCAATCATTTCCACATGACTTGTCTTCGCAGAATATTACACATCTGATAGCAAGACAAAGCACCAGATGCTGAAGTTCTCTGTAGAGCAAGTCTACTATCAGTCCACACACTGCTGATGGGAGTGTTGACTCTGGTCAGATCATCTGTATGTCAGACAAGCACATACCCAAGCAGGTCCTTTTTGGGGAACTGTCTGCTGGAAAACGCTCACATGGAGGGCAGAAGAAACATTTCAAAGACATACTCAAAGCTTCCTGAAGTCACTTGACATTGACACAACCACCTGGGAAATGCTGGCACAAAACTGCCCTACCTGGTGTTATCTCATCCACAAAAGCTGTCAAGCTCAAAGCAAGGTGTATTGCTGAAGCACAACTTAAGCACAAGCTGTGCAAGTCCTCAGCCACCAGCGCAACAACTACAGTGTCTACACAAGTCTGTCCAATATGTGCCAGGACAATCTGTGCCCAAATTGGCCTGATCAGTCATCTTCGGACACACCGCAACCAGCCTCAATGACTACTGGTGTTGAGGCCCTGATTGTTTGTCCATCGTCATCGATGTTCCTTTTCCCAACTCTAGTTCCTTCCTTCTGTTCCTGCTTCTAGAAAATGTTCTTTCCCAATTGACTAACAACTGCACTTAAACCCAATTGTCTAGCCTTTAATCCACCATTAATCAAGCTTTTCTGCAGCTACTGAATTGTTCAATCACATTTTGGCTTCTACCTTTGCCACAGTACTCATTATACAATCTCTCATTCTCACCATTCCCCTGGTACTATCATCTTTGCTCCTTTAGTCCAAGGTACACAAACTCAATACCTATGACTAAATTAGTCATTAATCATTAGAAATACAATTCCAATGGAGGTGCAGGAACAACAGGACCCAGGGATTTACATGCATAAATTATTGAAGATTCAGAACTGTTTAAGTAATTGGGTAATCATGTGAATGCACAGCAGCTAGCACTACCTCAGTGCTAGGGACCTGGATTCAATTCTGGCCTTGGGTGACTGCCTGTGTCTGCATGGTTTCCTCCCACAATCCAAAGATGTGCAGGTTAGGTGGATTGGTCATGCTAAACTGGGCCTTGGTGCCCCAAGATGTGCAGTTTAGGGGAATTAGTCAACTCAATGAGAGGAATTATGGAGAATCAGTGCAAACTTAATGAGACAAATAGTTTCCTTCTACATTGTAGGGATTGTATGATTGTGCTTTGTGTGATCCACAGCAATGAAGTCCTGCTGTTGTTTGCCAAAACTGTTCACTATTCCAGGAATATTCCTGGAAAACTTAGATCATCTGCAAACTGCTTTAGATACATAAAACGCAGTAAGAGAATTGTCCTCAGGCCTGGAGACTAGGTCTAAATCCCCTGGAACTGAGTGTAAGAGTTGGGAACGTGCAAAACTCTTAAAGGCTTTACGGGATAGATGCTGAAGAGTTGTTTCTGCTGGCTGAAAAACCTCAAACAAGGTGTCACCTCCTTATAATAAAGGGTTGGCCATTTTAAGTTTGATCAGGAGAAATTTCTTAAAGGGTTGTGAATCTTGGATTTTCTGCTTCAGATTTGGTTGTTCATTTGAGAATATTCAAGAAAAGTTGCTGGATTTCTGATAAATGAGGATACTGTGGAATTTGGGTAAAAGATAATTCATGAGCTTGTTGGAACAGATTCTGAAGAGCTAAATCACTTCTGCTCCTATTTATGTGCCATTCCTACTGTCGCCCAGCTGAGAGGAATTGCACTTGCTTTGTTTTGTTCATGTCCAAGTGACATACATATGTTGTCCAATCTGCTGAGTACTTCCAAAATTTTCTGTTGCTGATTTCAAGCATAATAATATTAAGCTTTTGCAACCATGGTAACCAGTAAGAGTGTTGTGTGGCAAGTATTTGAGTAGGCAAGATTGTTCCTGTCAAAGAAAGTTCAAAATAGGTTAATGTTTCTATAATTGCTACTTGGGTGACCCCTAACTCTGACTTGTTCCAATTCACAATATTCCAGGTTGCACATTTTGGATTTGCTCCAGGTATTCATTTTCTGCATTGATCTGTGCCCCTTTAGTTTCTGGGGGTGATTCTGGTTGATATTGACATATTACAATTTGGAAGTGACGCATGATCACTCTTTTCCCAGCAGACCTTCGACTATGGTATTAAATAACCCTACTTCACTAGATCCAAAATAGATTTTTCTTTACTTGGTTCTGCAAAGTACTGCCTCAGGAAATTCTCTTGATCATTCTACTGACTCATTTTCCAGGCTACCCTTGTCAATTTGAGCCAGTCTACATGAAGTCTTTTTTTTACAAACTCCAATAAGTTTTGTTTAATGTTGTGCCCAATGGCATAACTACAGCTTTGGTGGCTATAAACTATTCCTGACAACATTTTCTGACTCGGCTATTCCTACTTTCCGTCCATATGGATTTTGCTTGATGATCTTCTGAGCCCAGTCTCTTAATGTTCTCATTCAATGTTGTTACTATCGGAGCTACCACCCTCTTTTGCCATTCTGTTTCTCTTTCTAAAATATTTGTGTATCTGGGAATATTTATTTCCCGATATGGTCACCTTGTAACCATGTCTCTGTAATGTGATTAAATTTAAGCTATTAGCCTCTTTGTGCCACTAGTTCATCATCTTATTGCAAAAGCTTTACACTTTTTGATTTTGATTTGATTTATTATTGTCACATATGTTAACATAGTGAAAAGTATTATTTCTTGCACTTCTTGATACAGAAGGAAATGAGACTAACATTACATTCTGCACTGTCATAAGCTAGGGTGTAGAGAAAGATCAACTTAATACAAGGTAGTTCATTCAAAAGTCTAACAGCACCAGGGAAGAAGCTGTTCTTGAGTCAGTTGGTACGTGACCTCAGACTTTTGTATCTCTTTCCTGAAAAAAGAAAGTAGAAGAGAATGCGTGGGGACCTTAATTATGCTGGCTGCTTTGCCGTGGCAGCAGGAAGTATAGTCAATGGATGGGAAGCTAGTTTGCATGATGGATTGGACAACATTCACAACCTTTTCTAGTTCTTGAGTAGAGCAAGAGCCATGCCAATCTGTGATACAACCAGAAAGAATGCTTTCTATGGTATATCTGTAAAAGTTGGTGAGAATCATAGCTGACATGCTTAAATTTTTTTAGTCTGAGAAAGCACAGGTATTGGTAAGCTTTCTTAACTATAGTGTCAGCACAGGGTGGGGGGGCACCAGGATGGTTGTTGGTGATCTGGGCAATTAAAGACACGAAGCTCTCAACCCTTTCTACTTTGTTCCCATTGATGTAGACGGGCATGTTCTTCTTTACGTTCCCTGAAGTCGATAACAATCTCCTTCGTTTTATTGATGTTGAGAGAGAGATTATTGATGCCGCACAGTTCACCAGATTCTCTCTCATTCCTGTATTCTACCTTGTCGTTGTTTGAGATCTGATTCACTACAGTGGTGTCATCAGCAAACTTGAAAATCGAATCGGAGGGGAATTTGTCTGCTCGGCCATAAATATATAAGGATTATAATAGGGGGCTGAGAACACAGCCTTGTGGGGCACTGGTTTTGAGGATGATCGTGGAGGAGATGTTGCCTACCCTTAATTGTGGTCTGAGAGTTAGAAAATTAGGGATCTATTCGCAGAGAGAGATGCTGACGCCAGACCATGGAGTTTGACTTTGGTGGGAATAATGGTGTTGAAGGCTAAGCTATAGTCAGATTCCTATTTATTGACATAAGTGTCCTTTTATTTAGGTGTTCCAGAGTTGAGTGCAGGGCCAGGGATATGGTGGGCCTGTTGCGGCAGTAGGCAAACTGTAGTGGATCCAGGTAGCCTTGGGGACTGGAATTCATTTGTGCCATGACTAATCTTTCAAAGCACTTCGTAATGATGCAAGTCAGAGCCTCCAGCCAAAAGCCGTTAAGGTATGCTGCTTGGTTTTTCTTAGGTACCAGGATAATGGTCGCCTTCTTGAAGCAGATAGGGACTTCAGATTGTTGTAAACAGAGGTTGAAGGTGCTTGTGAATACCTCCCCAGCTAATCCACACAGGATCTGAGTGCATGTCTGTGTATCCCACCTGGGGCAGTTGCTTTCTGTGGGTTGACCTTCAAGAAAGCTGCTCTGATATCTGCAATGGTGATCACAGATATAGATTCTTCCAGGGTTGAAGCATGCTCTCGCTGACCTCTTGCTCAAAACGGGTGTAGAATGCATTGAGGTGATCAGGGAGGGGTGCGTTGGAGCCAACGAGTTCATGTCTTCATCTTGTAGCCTGTTATGTCTTGCAGACCTTGACGTAGTTGGCAAGGATTGATGTGACTCACCTGAGACTTTAGCTTGATCTAGTTGTTGTCTTTTGATGACTCTTTGGATCTCCTTAGATTGAATCTGGCTTTCATGTATCAGTCAGTGTCACCTGACTTGAACTCCTGACTTGAACTCCTGACTTCAGGGAGGAGTGGCTATCCCTGTTTGTCCATGGTCTCCCATTGGAGAACACACGGATTTGCTTCTTGGGTACATAGTCTGCTACACTCTTTACTAATGAAGTCAATTACTGTGGTGGCATACTCATTCGGATAAAGAACTGTTGACTTTATTTCTTTACTATTCCGTGCATAACCTTCCTCGAAGACGCATTATTGTTAAATTGTTTCCTGGCCCACTGTATTGGTCTTTCCCCACATGACTTCTCAGCTCCATTGCCTTAACTTTTCATTTTGGATCTCCCTACTGGAACCCTTGAATAACATCATACATTGTGGTGCCATGGTCAGTTCACTTATCTGTCCTATAGCCCTACTCATCCACCAGGTAGTAAGTAGCTCACACCTGATTGGTCAAAGGCAGAGACTGGGGTCCTCCATCACTAAATGAAGACTCTCATGAACTTTCTGACTTCCAATCACATTTCCTGCCCCTGACCATTGACCAACTCAAGTTCTGCCTAACCTAAGTAGTATGACTGCCTTCTGAAATGAATTGCCCAGATAATTTCTGATACCTCAATGTCAGTCCAGCTGCTTAAGCCACGAACACTTAATGTAGATGTAGTTGTCCAGGAATGCAGTGAATTTCATAGATTCCCACATATTGCAGCTACAATTCCTGTTGTCTGTCTATTTATTAATTTGCACAACTAAAATAATAAGTTACTAGTTTGAAATAAAAGTATTCTCATCAGCTGCAAAACCACCTATTTTTCTCTCTCTCCACCAAATTCTCAACTTCACACTCGGTCTACATTGCACTCCAGCATCATTTCCATACTGTGATACCATTTGTGAAAGTGGAGAAATGTGACAATAATACATTGAACACTTCTGGTTTTAATATCTGCAGCAAATGATTAAAATATACAATGAAATAAATAAGTAATAAACCATGTTAGACTCCCTTGAACTGTTTACAGAGAAGCAGTAATAATAATAATCCTCACGTTTATTATAATGTTGGCTGATACACCAATCGCATAATTGATCCTTGGACCTACTTGGTCTGAATGGTTCAGCTACACACTTGGCAGTGCATTTATGAAACCAGCTATGAAGTTTATTATGAGCAATTAAGTTTTTTGTGTTTTGTGATCAGATAAGGAATGAATCCCTTTTGTCATTCCCAAGGGTCCAATGGATGCTTCGTATATTCCTACAGAAGAAGAAAGGAGAGTATTCAGAGAATGCAATCAGGAGAGCTTCTATTATAGATGTATGTATCAATTCTTGGTCATTTGTACTTATTGAGCTGACATTTTGATTTTTATTTTAGTAGGACTTTAGTGTAAAAGCAGCATCACATTTGGATCTGTTAAATAATCTTTCAAATTAAAATAATTTCAAGGTATACTGAATTCTGGTCTGGGATGTATTTTTCTGATCAATTGAAAGACTTTAGGATTTGTAGGATTCAGCATGCAGTAATGATGCACATTGATTTATTAGCTCCTACTTACATGGTGCATTACATTGATTAACCATGCTTGAACAATAATTATATATGATAGCATATCTTTATTTTTAATTTAGATACCAGGCACTTAAAGCAATTTTTTAACAGTCCCCAGTTTAAATTTTTGTAAACTGCCCAATTTGAGATTTTTTTTAAATCTCTCTCATCTCCTGCTCTTGCTGAATTAAATTTTGAATTGTGTTAATACTTTTTATTCCAAATAACAGGAGCTAGTAAAAGTTCAATCTGCAAACAGAGGTAAATCCACATCTGGCTCTTGAACATTTGCAGTAGTTTTATTTTAAATTATTTAAGAGAACAGGTGTCAGCCCTTGCTCAACATTCATAATCGTGCCTTTGAGTCAGAAAGTTAAGGGTTCCTGCCCCAAGCCAGTAACTTGAGTACACCTATCAATTGATACCATAGCATTGTTCAGATGAGGTTTACGTCTATCCCTTATTATCACTTTCAAATGGCTGTAAAATACCTAATGATAAGGGAGTTCTCTACAATGGTGTCCTGCTTTTCCTCAATGTATATTCTGATTGATCATGCTATTTGTGAAACCTTGTTTATAAATTGGCTACTGTATTTCCATATATTACAATACTGCTAAAGTGCTACTGTAAGTCTTAAAACTTGTGCCTCTGCATGACCCAAAGAACTTCAAAAACAAGTGCAAGTTCTTTTGTTTTCAATCATCCTCGTGATAGTATTGTTGACTTTTCATTTCAAGCAACCACTTAAATTAATTTGTCAGGTTTCAATCCAAAAAAGATTGGATACTATCAGAACATGAATGTACTTCTATTTTTAAGGTTTGAGTTCCAGTTATAAACAAGGAGTGAAACTTAATCATTCGGGCATTGGTATGTTGTGATCATGTCCGAAGTTCATTTTTCTGTCAGATTGTCTTTGCAGCAATTTATACTCAGGCCTGCTGTGAACAGATATAGATTACCCAAAACTCGACACCTTAAAAGCCTTCAGAGAAGAAACTTTTCTTGCGTTTTGTGTCTCCCAGTTCAAACTCGGTAACATCACTTCTAACAAATGGACTTGCTTAGTCCTTGTATGGAAATATCTTTATAATTTTATCATGGAGTTTTTTGCATCACAGTTTAGAGTCGTAATTTTTTAGTCACTATTCAATAGTTCAGTAATTCAAATTAATTGTCAGTTTGTTTGAATGTACTTTACAGCATTGCCTTTTTCTGGGATGAGCATGCTGGTAACTCAAGTTCTAATCTCTAGAGGTAATTTTTAAAGTAATTAACATAATTTTTGATTATTATTGTATTCATTAAATTGATGGTGTTTCTGTACTTCCTTTAGGAATTCTTTCTACTTCAACTCGATTTGGATCTATACCTAAAGTTGCATGTAAGTGAAGCAATGCATTCCTTAGGCAAAAGTTAACCAACTTGAAGTCGATGCACATTTTGTTGATCTTCTAAATCCATTATAGTAGAGGAGTTTTTCTTACTTTGTTGGAAGCAGTCTTTTTGTGATGGTGATAAATTCAGAACGATAATGTTCCAAATATTTTAGTTTCTGCACAATATACTTTCAATATTAAAAGTTGGGAAGTCTGAACAGAATCTAGCTTTTTTGGATTAAGCACTCAAATTGCAGAAGAATGTGAAATTAACAATTAAACAAAGTAAAGCTACGGATTCCCCACTAATGGCTTAACGAGAGCCTAGTATTAAACAGCAATTTGCCTTGAGTGAACTGTTGGAAGAATCCCTAAATCTCATGTTTTTGACATTATTTGAAAAATAGTCCAAGTACTATTTTCTGCCTTCATAATTGGAGTAAGATTCTTCTATGCTAGAGGAAGTGATTAAAAAGTGGTTCAATGTGTGGCTAATCAAAAGGTATTAGAATAGAATTATAGAATGACACAGTACAGGAAGTAGTTATTCAGCCAAATATAACTTTGCTCTTTGAAAGAGTTATATATTTGCCTTCCGATTCTCAGTATTTTTGAAAAATTACTGAAGTACTTATCCAATTCTCTTCTGGAAATTTATTAAATCGACTTCCATCACTCTTTCAAGGAATGTATTCCAGATTATTGGAACTCAACATTTTTGTGCTTCTGCTAGTTACCTTTTAATCTGTCTTCCTGCTTTTTGACCCTCCAGCCTAGAAATAAATTTCTCAATTTGTTCATAATTTTTTTAAGCACCTATCATTATCTTCTCTTAACCTTTCCTGCGCCAAGAAGTCCCAGGTTTTGTAATCTCTCCACATAGTTGAAGCTTTTCATTCCTGGTACCATTTAAGCAAATCTCTGAATCTTCCATAAGGCCTTGGCATTCTGTATGAAATATATGCTAGAATTAACTATTGTACTCCAGCTAGGGTTTAATAGTATTTTATGAAGATTTAGCTTCCTTGTTTTACTCCTGTGTATCTATTTATTAAGTCTTTTCAACCTTCTCAATTTGACCTGCCTCCTTCAAAGACTTTTGTATGTACCATTACATCCCCACCATGGCAAGATTCCTGTCTTCGACGTCTCCTTTAAAATTGTTCTATTCATTAGTTCTGTTACGTTCCCTTAAATTGCTACCATCTTCCTCAGCATTTACTACATTTTTAACTTGTGTCATCTCTAAACTTTAAAATAAGGCCTAAGCTTAGGTCATTAATATAAATCAAAAGGGTAGTGGAGTCACGACTAACCTCTGTGCACACTACTGCATACTTCCATCCAGTTGTTTTCTGTCCCTGTGTCCATCCTGCCACTTTTATGTAATCTCATGATGTATAATTTTACTAAGCAGCATGTTATATGGAAGTTTATCATACATTTTTGAAGCCTCAAATATGCATCAAATACACCACCCTCATCAAACCCCTCTCTTTTTCATCAAATAATTCAATCAAGATAATCAAAACAGTAGTTTCCTTTAACAAGTGTGTGCTGGCTTTTGTTTATTAACCCATACGTTTATAAGAGTAGTTAAATTTGTGCCAGATTATCAAAGTTTTCCCACAAATGATGAGTTCCTGGAGCTGATGTTTTATATTTTTAAACACAGATGCACAAAAGTTAAAAGCAGGTATAGGCCACTCAATTCTTCGAACCCATTCCGTCGTTCAATGAGGTCATGGCTGATCTGATTGTAACCTCAACCCCAAGCGAAATGTTCAAGGAACTTTATTTGTAGATGCTCAAGGAAGGGGTCTAAAAACCATCCAGAAATAAACTGGTATCTTGCATTGTAGGTATAATGGGGATTAAATATATCAAACGCTGACCTCATTTTGGGTGGGAAAGAAACTGGGAAGTGAAATACTAAAGTTAGAAATCATTGTAAGAATTTGTTTTTTTAACTGCATTTCTTTCTCAGTTGCTGGTCTTTGTGGTTACCTGGTAGGAAAGATTTCCTATATGAAGACGTGCCAGGAGAAGTTCATGAGACTGGAGAATTCGCCACTTGGAGATGCTCTACGGCAAGGACGTAAAACGTTCCAGCATCAGTCAGTTGCTATTATTTCATGTTTTCCAGCATTTTCATTCGGTTATATAGTCACAAAATTCTTTGCATGTTAACAAAAAAAGTAGTCTGCAATTACTGTCCTGAAAAAGCTGGAGATATATATTTGCACTTGAATGTCCTCAATGTGAAGTAACACACAAAGCAGCTTCTTTGCTCTTGGAAAAGAGCATTCTGCTTGCTTTTTCTTACAGCAGCAAGGGTCTTCAGCTGGGCATTAAAAAAATTACTCGCATAAGAGCCGACTATTCAGTTTATATTAAAACGAAAGCAGGATAACTAACTTCACAGCGATGAAGAAATGTCTCAATAAATTTAGATGTTCCAACATAAGTAATTTTACTAATACATGTTAACAATATTGACAAATATTTCTGAGAGCTAATATAAAACAAAACATCAGAGAGAGAGAGTCAAGATTTCAGCTTGATGACCTGTCACTAGAAGAGGTTTTGATTCAGAGGACAAGATGATACCTGTGTGATTCTGTACAATGCTTATTATGGTTTCATTTGATCAATTATAACTAAAAGAGAAATTGATAACATATGACTTGGAATGCAAAATGTTTTAATGGGATTGGGAGTTACAGATAGTTCTATGGCCTGGTAAGTATGGATATGATCAGCACAACTTGTGGGCCGAAGGGCCTGTTTGTGCTGTAGTGTTCTATGTTACTGCACTGTCCATCTCCCACGTAACTGTAGAAATGATATGTTTGTAGATTCAGGTAATTTATCACCTGAATTACTTTAGTGACTGTAGTATATGACATCAAATGTCCTCTTATTTATAAAGAAACAAATAATACACTTATTTATCTTTTTACATGATAGCATTGATAACTAAGTTTCATGCCTTTTAGGCAATTACATTGTGCATTTGCATTTCCTTCGTGTTTTTGACTTTGCTAAATACACAGTATAATTACTGTTAAAGCAATAGCCTCAAGTTTAGAAATTGCTTCATCTTTAGAAAGATATTTTCATGCAGCTTTAGGTTTTCTCCGCTGTATCATCTTTAAAATTCCTTTTGTCAGTGAAGTGCTGTGGTACAGCTTATCCTTCACTAAACATTTCAAAATTTCATTTGTTAAATCTATTCAAGTCTTCATGTATAGCGATCTAGTATCTCTTGCTTATAGAGGTGTGAAATTTCTGTCTTTTGACAAAATGTCTCATCTTCAGTTATGGATAAAAATTTAAAGGCAAGATTCCAATTTCCTCTCCTCCATTGCGCTTTGCTTCACATGTAGCTAATCTGGCATAATTTACATTGTCAAAATAAAAGTTTTAGCCTAGAATTTCAATATGCATTATTATATTGCCTACTACACAAGGTGTCATCCTTAGGGATGTGATATCTACTGTGCATTAAAAACCAAGTTTGATATAAGATGTTCAAGGTGCAAGTTGTATCTCTTCCTTTAATGCCCATCCTTAAAACTTAACTTTGACCAAGCATTTAGCCACTTGTCCTAATATTTCTTCTTTTGTGTCAGTGTCAATTATTGTCTGCTTATGTTTCCGTGAAAACATTTTCTACGTTAAAAGTATAGTTGCAGGTTATTCTTGAGTAGTATGATGAACTTGAATTGTTTGATTCCTACCTAGCACCTGCTAAAATGCAAAAGTGAGCAGGTCAGATAGAACAGTATAAAACAGAGATTTATGAACAAAATTTTCAAGGGCTGAGGAATTTTGCCCTTGGTTACAATGTGATATAAAATCATGCAAATGAATGACAAATACTTAATATTTTAAATTAGGTTATACTTTTGAATGTTTCATCTGGGCCCCAGTCTAGCATGAAAAGTTGTTGTTTAAAGGAGCATCATTAACCTTATGGTGAGAAATAAATTACGTCATGAGAATATATCATCCATCATGTCTAAGTACGTTGCTTTGTAATTTCTATTGTTTTTTTCCAGCCCTATCTTTTTTCACAATTCTATCAATCTAGCAGCAATAAATTTCATTTTGTATTACAGACGTTCATATCAGAAGTCAGAATTTTCTGACCATACTGCAGAACATTTACAACCTGAAGTAAAGAGCTCCTCCTCCTACCCTGGAGACCACAGCTACAGTAGCCGTGCTGAACCCAATTTTGAGTCTGTTCCGTTCAGTTCTACGCTTAGTGATTCAGCTCCTACTGGGATTGATGACAGTCCAGGAGGTATTTTGTGTGCTATTTCCCTTTGCAATAGTCAATTCTTTTGAAGAAGAATGTAGTGGATTTTTAAATAATAGATCTATTTAACGATAGATCACCAATTTTAAGCGAGCTTGATTCACTGCAACTTGTAAGATTATCTAATACTTTAACCAAGGGCAAAATTCTTCACTAACCTCAAAAACACCAAAACTAAAAATACATCTTAATATTCAAAATCCAAATTAATTCAACATAGACATTTAATTCCAAGACTGTTTTTTAATTCCACTGTTATTCACCCTTGGTTATAACATCTATAACTGGGAGAAGGGAGAGTCATTATCTTAAACCTTTGCCTTACAAGATAATTCATACAATAAAGTCATTTAGTTTTATACTGGAATAAATACATGTAATACAGTAAATACCAACATGTCCTTGAATTTTGTTCATAAGTAGGCTCATTAATGTCAGTTTTTTAAAGCCTTTGTGCAGCAATAATCTGAAACCATATCCATTTATAGTAGTTTTGTAATGTAGAACTATATCAACGCTAATATGTAAAACCTCAAACTCAACAGCTTTAAATAAAAAGCTGAGCTCTTAAATCTAAAAAAGTGAACTCTGCAAAAGAGGAACAGGTATTGACAGTGTGGCCTATTGAACCTGATGTGAGTTAATACAATTGTGGCAGATGTTTGGCTTCAACTCCACCTTTCTGCCCACTCTCTTTCTCTGGATCTCCTGAGACCAAAAATGTGTCTATGTTCAACCTTAAATTTCATGCTGGAGCATCCAGGACCTTCTGTGGTAGAGAATTCAAAAGGTCTACAGTCCCTTGAATGAAAATGTCCTCATTGCAGTCCTGAACAATTAGACCCTTATTTTTTGGACTGTGCCCCTTGTTCTAGATTCTCAGGCAAGAGGAAACAACCCATGCGTTCACCTTAAGAGGTCATTCCAGAATGTTTCATATTTCAATGAGATCAATCTGATTCTTTTAAATGCCAGTTGAATGGATTACTCAGTTTTTCATTCACTAACTCTCATCCCAAGGACCAATCCAGTGAAGCTTCGTGGTACCAATGCAAGCGTATTTCTGTGAACTTGAGATCAGCTGAGAAATTTTGAGTTCGGTTACAATGTGAAATAAAATCATGCTAGCGAATGAGAAATACTTAACATTTTAGAACATAGAACTCTTCAGCACAAACAGGCCCTTTGACCCACAAGTTGCACTGATCATATCCCTACCTACCAGGTCTATCTATAATCCTCAATCCCATTAAATCCCATGTATTCATCCAGAAGTCTCTTAAAAGACCCCAATGAGTTCGCTTCCAACACTGCAGCCAATTCCACTCACCCACCCAGGGGAAATGAAAAACTTACCCCGACATCTCCTTTGTACCTACTCCCCAGCACCTTAAACCTGTGTCCTCTCGTAGTGACTATTTCAGTGTTGGGATGGTTATGCCTTTCTGAAATGAAATAGTATTTGACAAATTGATTAGAGTTTGAGGATGTAACTAGCAGGGTAAATAGAGGGGAACTAGTAGTTCAATCATTCCTAGATTTCCAAAAACCAATAAAATATCAGATATAAGATTAGTACACAAGTTGAAGGCTCAGAAAATAGCTCTACTTTTGAGTTTGTTTGGAGACTAAAGCTGCACATAATACTACTTTATTCCTGTATTTGAATCTCCTTGCAATGTCGACCAACATGCTGTATCTGCGTGCTAACTTTTTATTTCTTGAACTTCCAAGTTAAATGCCATTTAAAAAAAAATCTATTTTTCTATTCTTACTGCCAAAGTGAATAAATACCCCAATATGTTCCCAAATTATACTTTTGCCACTATTACCCTCACAACTTGTTTATATCTTTTTGCAGCCTCTTTGTGCCTGCCTCACAGCTTGCATTCATACCCAGCTTTGCGTCATTAGTAAAATTAATTACTCTATCTCTTCCAAGTCATTAATATAGATTGTAAAAAAACTGAGGCCCCAAGTACTGGTCAAGTAGCCAAGTATTGATTCTTCACGGCTGCGTGCTTACTTGAAAATTCCCTCTGCTGCCCATCCATTTACCAATTCCCTATCCTTGCTGCATATTATTGCCATTCCCTGAGCGTTCATCTTGTGTACTAATCTTGTGTGTGACACTTTATTAAATGGTTCTTGGAAATCCAAGAATGCTAGAACTACTCTATCTACCCTGCTAGTTACATTTTCAAAAACTCTAATCTATTTGTCAAATACTATTTCAGTTCAGTAAAGCCATGTTGGCTTTGTCTGATTGAAACTATAGTTTTCAAAGTGCATTGTTAAGGCTTCCTTAATAAATTGCAGAACTTCCCCTACAATTGTTAAGAAGCCTGTACTTCCCCATTTTCTCTGCTTTTTACAGATTTTGTTCCCTTAAATTTCTGCAGTACATTTTAACCAGAGTTATTAACTTTCTTATTAGCTGTTAAGGTACTCTCAATTTTTGCTGTGTAATTATCTTTTACTGTGAAGACAGACACAAAATATTTGTTCAATATCTTTGTTATTTCCTCATGATGATGTTTCCTGTTTGTGGCTGGATTTTCATCTTATTTTTATCAGACAGGTGCAGTGTTGGGAGCAGAAAAATCCAAAGCTTGCAAAAAGTCCAAATGGCATTTCAGAGTTATCCCTCCTACCCCACCCAACCAGTGACATTGTTTACATTAACACTGCAGTGAAGTTACTGTGAAACTCCCCTAGTTGCCACACTCTGGCGCCTGTTCAGATGCACTGAGGGAGAATTTAGTATGCAATGCATCTAACTAGCAAATCTCTTGTATGTTTAACATCCATCGGGAATATCTGCATACATTAATATTTAATTAACAGGCCTCTACACCTGAATCATTCCGCCCTCCCCAAAACACGCGCGCACACCCACCTGGGTTCCCAAGGGATGCAACTGGCAAGCACGCCTCCTGGGGAGCTCAGATAATGCATTGCTTTGGTTGTTAAAGATCTTACTATCTTTTTATACTTGTGTACAGTTTACTCTCAATATTTTTTTTAAGCCTTTTTCAAATCTTCTACTATCCCTTAGCTTGCCTAGTAAGCCAGCCACAGGTCTTTCATGCAAAGTTTTATTATGTTAATGAAATTTATTTTTGTTAAAAATTTTGAATTTACTTGCTATCATATCTATTACTATATTTACTCAAACCTACATAATTGGTTTTAAGTTTAAGATTCTTATTTGTGATTGGACTATGCCACTTTCAAGCTTATTATGAAATTCACTTATTAAGATTGCTATTTCCCAGCAGGTCTTTTACTGTGAGATTGCTAATGAGCCCTGTCTCATTGCACAATCCTAGATTTAAACTTTTCGTAGTCAGTCCCACAAGAAACCTTAACAAAAGCATTCCTCAGATACATCTTCCAGACTGCCTTTACCAGTTTAATTAGTCCAGTCTATGTGAGTATGCAAGTCCTTGCAATTATGGCATTGCTAATTCAACTTAAAAATTTAGGCTTGATCAAGGAGCTTTGCAGTCAATTTATTTTAATCATTGGGTTTCAGGAATTTTATCAAATTTTTCGGGGGGGCTAAGAAAAAGAGGAACCTTATTGCTCCCTCTTCACCATCCTATTAGAAAACTTGGTTGCGAATGGACCAATTTTCAAAAAAAGGCTCCTCTGCAGTGATATTGCATTGTGGACAGCCTTGAGTTCAACAAGGAACTTGCAGCCCTCATTGGAAACAGATTTCACCCTTAAGAGCTACTGGTCAATCTGAATATGGCATGATTCCCAAACCCAGGTAAGTTTAAGGATTTTTGGACAGGGAGGGATGGAGTAGCATAGGTAAGAGTGGGGTCAAATTTTGGACACAGAGGGGAAGGCACAAAAAGAGGGATAGAGTACCTTGGGCAGAATACGTCTGATATGCAGTACAGAGCATCCTCAGAAGGGAGATATTGCTCTCCCTTCCTGTTTTTGCATCAGTTGATGAAAAAGTAGTCTACGCACTCTTGCTGCTCTTCCATTACCAATCACATTATGGTATCACTTGGCTTGTTAATTGCCCCTTAATGAGTTTTTTCCTAAGTGGTGGGTGGGCTGCTGATTTCAACAGCCAGCCAACTACCATATTATGGGATACCAACATGTTGATGTCAGGTTTGTGACCTGACATCATCCTACCATGTTTTACGCATGGGCAGACTGGCAGTCAACCCAATTTCCTTATATAAAATTCTGACTGATCTCTTTTTGTAATGGATTTATATTTTTTGAACAGGAATGTGAATCCTAATATAAAATGTTTTCAATAATCATGTAAGACAGCATGATGCTCCAAGAGTTTGATTTTTTTTAAATATACACTTTAGTATCTTTTGAACTGTGTTTTGATTAAATATTTGGAGCCAAAAGCATACAGGTGTGTTCATTCTACAGATATGATTAGGAACATACATTGAGCTGCAAATTTCCATTCTCAAGTCTGAGAAATTAAGGTGCACCCTGTTTGTGACAAGGCATTTAACACTAGGTTTCAGAAGATGGAAATGCATTTATTTGCATCTCCTCCAATAGAATAAAAGCATCAGTTTCATCTTGCAAGCACTTTTTTAAAAAACATGAAGACTAATTTTTAATTGAAGTGATTTATTTTGATTAAAATGCCCTTTAGCACAGCAGTCTTTTTATATACAAGTAGCTGATGCTCTGTAGTTGCAGAGAAATCAAATGTTTCTTCTAACAGTAGACCATTAATCTTTTGGTATTATTATTTAGAATTTTTTGCCTTGACGTAATGCTGAGAAGTATGGTTTATTAGTTCAATCTATAATTGGAGCTTCTCTTAGTTCTAACATTGGAAATTCTATAATGATTTGATATTCAATAGTTGCTATGATTTGATATTCAATTATTGCTAAATTATAAATAATTAGCCATGGCCCAGCAATGACGATTGACATATCTCTCCATTTGAAACAGACAGTTTGTATCTAAAGAAGCATCACTCTGCAAATGTGGGGCAAAGTGTAGAAGAGGTCTCCATAAACTACCACACATAGCATGATGACTAATAAATTTCGGTCGTTATTTTCGTGAAATCTTATGAAATATCAAAGATCCTGAATTTAGATTTTAGCTAAGATGGGGCTTTATTTGACAGATTTGGTTGGATATAGCGACCTTGTGTCCTGCCAAGACATGGTTTTTTGCAACCAGAGCAAACACCTCTGGTAAGCAGGATTATCAACTGTCAGTACCTTACTTGCTTTTTTTTAAGGTTTAACAGAGATGATAAAGGTTGATTAATTAGCCTTCCTATATTTTTATTGTCCTATAAAGGCTTGTGTAACTTCTGAACACTATTCCAAATAACAGTCAGCATCTCTTCCTGCCATTGCTTTACACTTCATTTACCCATCAACAGTGCCTAAAACAATTCAGAGACTGCTTTGCAAAGAATTTCCAATACTGTTTAAGTCCATTTTTATCATACTTTGGGATCATATCTTGTAGATCTTCATGGTTTGTTTCCCAAACACATTTCATACATATTCAGGTCAGTGATATTCCCATATATAATGTATATATTCCTTTAGAATTGATTTTCTTGACCATATTGTTTGTATACAGAAAGATCCCCTTCAAGCATGATTGATTGCTGTTTGAATTATAAGTTGTTTTTACCACAGCAGATGTTTTTGTGCCTTCATTTAGGACAGAACTTAAGATTCACCTTTTTAAAAATTATTTGAATACAAACAGTATTATGAATTTGAGTAATATCACATACCATGCTGATGTCACCTGTGACGGTGTCTCTTCATGGTGGTTTTTTTAAATAGTGTGCGGAGTCACATGAAACCACTCATGAGAATATGGTTCTACTCAATTTGACCCTCATCTTCCTCCTGCTTTATTCCTAACAAGGTCTCATGCTTGTTCTCATCTCCTCTGACCTACTATCCCTTTAACATGTTTATGTAACACTGATTTTTGTCTATCTGGGGTGCATGCCAGATAGCTTATCTCACTCAAATTTTTTCTGTATGATATGAATATAGTTTTCAATGGTTTGTCTGATGCAGGTAAAAACACAAGTGCACGCTCTCCCCGTTGAAAAACTGAATTCAAGCCTTCCTATCAGCCCTTGCTTTCATTACCTGCTGGGCTGTATATAAATGTTTCTCACCACCACAAGTCCTCTTCAGTCATTCCCTGAAATTTGAAATGTATTCTAAAAGAGTAGTCTCTGACTTGGGACTTGGCAACTTTTCACTAATAAATTTCGTTGGTCCTCTGACTCATGTCTGTAGACCAATTTGGAAGGACAAGTTGGTAGATTCATTTAGTAATCTTCAATGACAAATAAAAAAATTGAATCCCTTTGTCCCAGTCATGAGGGTATCTTGGTTATTAGCTCTCATCATGATTTTCAAGTCTGTTGCCACCTTTCTTTGCTCCCTGGGATTCTGGATTTATGCCAAGGATTTGTACTGTTTGATCTCCAGGTTACTCATGACCTCTTTGAATAATCCTGACAAATTTTGATCCTTGGTCTGATTGTATATCCTTTAGTAAGCCATATCTAGTGAATGATTTTGTTACTCCTCTATTGCTCTCCTAGCTGCATTTTAAAGGTATGGTTTTAGAGAATTGGTGGACAAATATTGGTCCCCACTATGTGTTCTTGGCAAGGGCCCTACACAATCGATTAGGAGCCTGGTAAAAGGATAGGGAGCAAGAGTGCTGATTTGATTACACTTGTGGTTTCCCTAATACCTGTCGGATGGCAGGTTCAACAAAAGGTGACTACATCCTTGTATAGTCCAGGCCAATAAAACAGTCATTGAATTTTGACTTGAATCTTCTTTATTGGAGGTATTGCCATAATGTAATTTCACGAAATTACTTCTGAATCTCCTTCCGATATTCAAGAAGACAATACAATTTGTGTACCTCTGTCCGTTTATTCTCTGCACTACATGTGAGGACCTTCATTTTCTCATTAATATGCTCTCTTGCACATAGCATTAGAAGTTCAATGCATTCCCAAATGTTAAGTATGCAGTCTGATAGAGTGCTCTAAATTTGAGATCTTCTGCTTTAATCAAGCTCTCTGAATTGAATATGTCATTCTTGTTCTTTTTGCCAGAAATAGTATCAGATAATCTGAGTGTGCCTCATCCAGGTCGCGATTTCCCCTTCTTTTGTCTTAACTGATGAACCTGTAATTGCATTACTACACAATCTGGAAATACCGCAAGATGATCTATCTGTAATTTTATGGTGGCTGGATTCTCTAGTGGCTATTTGGCTATTGTAGCCATCACCACCATTTGTGATCCTGCTTATTATCATTCCCTTGAATGAATTGAATGCCAGCAACAGGCAAAGTTTCCACTACGTGTATTACAACTTCCCCTATCTTAAACTATTCTTTAAACTTATTTTTATTTCAGGGATTTCATCAGTTTTCCCCACGAATGTTGCTGACCGAAACCTTTTCCTTCAATATTCCAACTGGACAAGAAATATCTTAATCCCATAGCATTAAGGATTGACTCACTTGTATCTTGTAAAATTTTCTTGTATGGCCCAATTTATTGCAACAAACACATCTAATCTTTCTCATACCCCTCACCCTTACAGCAGACTCTTAGTTTGAGGTGAGACTGCCTTGGTAGCTGTAATCAGTAGTACTCTTGGTGGCCTGTTGTATCTCTCACCTTTCCAATTTCTCACTTTCTCCAATTTATAAGTGGGTCTAAAGAAAGGCTTTAGTTTAAGAATCAGCTTGTAGTCATCTTCAAGTTCCACTACTTATTTGGTCGTTCTAACTTTCTGTTCCTCAAAATAGTTCTAATTGTTGCAGGCAACGGATCTTCAAATTTCTCTAAGAGTTATCTCCAAGAGCATCATAAGTTTCTGCTATTTATAGCGCTTGTATCTGCCTATCAAAATGGCTCTGTCTTTCAAATTCAGTGCAAGTCTGTTCAGATTGTTTTCTTACAGCATGCAACTTTTGCCTGTGAGCCTCCAGTGTCTACTCATAAATACCCAAATAGCTTTCTCCACTATGTCATAGTCCCTAGACTTTTCCTCTGCCAGAAATATAGTTTTCATTAACTCTATCTCCAAGTTTAATTTGTTAGAGTAGACTCCAAATGTCTTTTGGCCAGTTCAGCTGTTTTTCTACGTTCACAAATGCACAAAAAAATCTTGGCCTCGTTCATTGAATTTAGGAAGCGCTTCTTCGTATTGAAACATCTTCCTAGTGGTTTCTGCCCAGAGCAACCTTCCTGCACAAAGAACATAAATAGGAGCAGGAGTAGCCATACAGCCACTGGAGCCTGCCCTGCCATTCAATAAGGTCATGGCTGATCTGTAGTGGTTCAATACCACTTTCCCGCTTTCTCCCTGTAACCCTTAATTCCCTTGTCAGTCAAAAACCTATCCACTCTTGACTTGAACATATTCAGTGAGGAAGCCTCCGCCACCTCATCAGGCAGAGAATTCCAAAGATTCATCACCTTTTGCATGAAGGAACCCTTTCGTAACTTGAATCTGAACGGCCCCCCACTAATCTTGAGGCTGTGCCCTCTAATCCTGCTTTCTTTGCTAAGTGGGAAGAGTCTCTCAACCTCTACCCTATCCATCCCCTTCATTATCTTATACATCTCTATAAGATCCCCTCTCAGCCTTCTAAACTCTGAGTACAAACCTAGCCTATTCAGTCTCTCATAATCCAACACCCTCATCTCCCGGTATCAGCCTAGTAAACCTTCTCTGCACCCCCTCCAAAGCCAATGTCCTTCCTCGAATGCGGTGACCAAAACTGCACACAGTACTCCAGTTGCTTCCTCACCAGCACTCTATGCAGCTGCAACAGAACCTCCTACTATTATATTCTATCCCCCTAGCTATAAAGGCCAACATTGCATTCTCCTTAATCACCTGCAAACTGTGTTTTTGAGATTCGTGCACAAGGACCCCCAGGTTCCTCTGCATCGTCACATGCTGCAGCTTTTCTCCATTTAAATAGTAATCCTTCCTACCATTATTCTTACTAAAGTGGATAACCTCACACTTGTTAACATTATACTCCACCTGCCAGGTCCTCGCCCACTCACTCAACCTATCCAGATCCCTCTGCAGTCTTCCCCCACCTTCCATGCAATTTGCTTTTCCACTCATCTTCGTGTGATCAGCAAATTTCGATACCCTGCACTCAGCCCCTTCCTCCAGATCATCTATGTAAATAGTAAATACTTGAGGCCCCAGCACTGAACCTTGAGGCACTCCACTAGTCACCAGCTGCCAATCAGAATAGCACCCATTAATACCTACCCTCTGCTTCCTATTAGACAACCATCCTCTATCCAGTCGAACACCCTACCCCCAACTCCCTGCACCTTAATCTTCTGCAGCAATCTTTTGTGAGGCGCCTTATCAAACGCTTTTTGGAAATCCAAAATCGCCACATCCACCAGTTCCCCTCTATCTACCGCACTAGTCACTTCCTCCGTGTCAATCTTTTATCTGCTGCCTGTGTACAATGTTGCAAGCTTCTCTTCCCTTGCAGCTTTCTCCATTTCCCTTTTAAACCATCTTTCCTCTTGTTCCTACTGGAAAGTTCTCTCTATTTCTCTGTTCTCTTTCCTCCCCCTCCTCTCTTCCCCCCCCCCTCTCTCTTTCCAGCATCTCTAACTTAATTGCTTTGTCTCTTTTTCTATTTACAGCTTAGCTAGTTCAATTTCCTCACTTGTTGAAATATTGGGTCTGGTTAACCTCCTATGTTTAAATGTGTTGCTAAGCTTTCAATTATTTCAGCCTTCTTAGCGCCAGTAGATAATCTACTTCCAATATATTTGCCAATTTCATCTATTTGGTTTTTGGCACTTTTTTTAAAATTTGCTATTGTTTACTCCTAGATAAGATTGAGATATCTCAAGTACCATTTTGCGTCTTATTTTAACAAATACATTCTCACTTGGTTGCATGTGGTCCTGTAACTGTAACTCTTGTTACAGTTTAAAAAGTTAAAAATCCCTTTCACCCAAGGAAATAAGCTTTTGAAGAAGAGCCATGCTGATATTATCTGTGGGGTATCTCAACATGAGACACCAGTCCATGGTGATGTATTTTATTTTAAATAAAGAACAAAGAAAATTATAGCACAGGATTGGGCCTTACAACCTGCTACCAGATTTAACTAAAACCCTGGGGACCATATCCCTCTATTGATATCCTATTCATGGATTTGTTAAGACATCCCTTAAAAGTCACTACCGTATTTGTTTCCACTACCTCCCCTGATAGTGAGTTCTAGGCACCCACCAGCCTCTGTATAAAATATCAGCCTCATACATCTCCTTTAAACCTTGCCCCTTACACCTTAAACCCTATACTCCCTAGTAATTGACTCTTCCACCCTGGGGAAAAAGCTTCTGAATGTCCATGCCTCTCATAATCTTGTAGACTTCTATCAGGTCTCCCCTCAACTGCTGTCGTTCCAGAGAACGTAGAACACTACAGCATAAATAGGCCCTTCGGCCCACAAGTTGTGCCAATCATATCTATATCTACCAGGCCATAGAACTATCTGTAATCCCAATCCCATGTACTCATCCAGAAATCTCTTAAAAGACCCCAGCGAGTTCGCTTCTACCACCACTGATGGCAGCCGATTACATTCACTCACCACCCTCTGAGTGAAAAACTTACCTCTAACATCTCCTCTGTACTTGCCCCCCAACACCTTAAACCTGTGTCCTCTCGTAGCAACCATTTCAGCTCTCCAAGAATCCACTCTATCTATTCCTCTCAAGGTCTTATAAACCTCTATCAGGTTGCCTCTCTCCCTTCTCTCCAGGGAGAAGAGACCTCGCTCTGTCAACCTATCTTCGTAAGGCATGCCCCCAAATCCAGGCAACATTCTTTTAAATCTCCTCTGCACCCTCTCAATAGCTTCCATATCCTTCCTATAGTGAGGCGACCAGAACTGCACACAGTACTTCAAGTGGGGTCTGACAATGGTCTTATAAAGTTGCAGCATTACCTCCCAACTCCTAAACTCAATCCCTCTATTAACGAAGGCCAGTATATCATATGGCTTCTTGACCACATGCTCCACTTGTGGGACAGATTTAAGAGTCCAGTGGATGCAGACCCCAAGATCCTTCTGCTCCTCAGCACTGCCAAGACTCTTACCCTTGAAATTATACTAATTCATGCCATTGGTCCTGCCAAAATGGACCAACACACATTTATCCGCGTTGAAGTCCATCTGACACTTCTCTGCCCAGTCTTGCATCCTATCTATGTGTCGCTGCAACTTCTGACATCCCTCCAGACTATCCACAACACCACCAACCTTCGTATCGTCGGCGAACTTACTAACCCATCCCTCCACTTCCTCATCCAGGTCATTTACAGCAAGGGTCCTAGAACAGATCCCTGGGGCACTCCACTGGTGACTGACCTCCATGCAGAAAAAGACCCATCCACAACTACTCTCTGCCGTCTGCAGGCAAGCCAGTTCTGGATCCACAAGTCCAAAGCCCCTTTTACCTTCTCAAGAAGTCTTGCATGGGGGACCTTATCAAACGCCTTGCTGAAATCCATGTAAACCACGTCCACTGCTCTTCCTTCATCAATGTATTCGCTCACATTTTTGAAGAACTCAACTAGGTTCATAAGGCACAATCTGCCCTTAACAAAGCCGTGTTGACTCTTTCTGATCATATTGAACTTCTCTAAACGCTCATAAATCCTATCTCTCAGAATCCTCTATTAACTTACCGACCACTGAGATCAGACTCATTGGTTGGTAATTGCCCAGCTATCCCTGTTTCCTTTCTTGAAAATAGGCACCACATCCGCAATCCTCCGGTCTTCCAGAACCTCTCCCGTATCCATCAACAATGCAGAGATCATTGCCAGGGGCTCTGCAATCACTTCCCTCACCTCCCACAGTAAAACCTGGGGTACATCCCATCTGGACCCGGCGACTTATCTACCTTGTTGGAATTTAACAGTTCCAACACATCATCTTTCTTAATGTCCACATACTAAATCTTTTCAGTTTGCCGCAATACTGCAGTACAAACCCCAGATCACTTTCCACTGTGAGTACTTACTAAGCACCTCTGCCATTTCTTCTGGTTCCACACAGACTTTTCCTCCACCTTTTATAGGTCCTATCCCTTCTCTTCTCATCCTTTTACTCTCTACATATTTGTAGAATGCTTTGGGATTCTCTTTAATCCTACCTGCCAAAGCCTTCTCGTGACCCCTTCTGGCTCTTCTAATTTCCTTTTTAAGTTCCCTTCTACAAGTTTTATACACCTCTGGATCCTTAACATCCCCTATCTCCTTGAACCTATTATACAACTTTTTCTTCCTAACTTGGTTCATCACAACCTTTGTGCACCATGGTTCTCTTGACCTACTAAAACCTCTGTCTCACAGAATGTTGTCGTGCAGAGCTCCTAACAAACGTTCCATGAAAATCCACCACCTTCTTTCAGTACTGTTCCCCAAGAACACCTCCTTCCAGTTTACTCTTCCAGTTTCCTGCCTAATGATTTCATTTTTCCCCCTACTCCAGATAAACACTTCCTATCCTGCCTGATCCTATCTCTTTCCAATGCTATTATGATCACCATTCCCGAGATGCTCTGCTACCGAGAGATCCGATACCTGTCCTGGTTCATTAGCCAGCACCAGGTCAAGTACAGCCTCTCCTCTCGTAGGCTTATCCACGTGCTATGTCAGGAAACCCTCCTGAACAAACCTGAAACTCCTCACCATCCAAACCCCTTACTCTGGGGACATTCCAGTCGATGTTTGGGAAATTAAAGTCTCCCATCACAACAAGTCTGTCATTTCTACATCTCTCTAGGATCTGTTTCCCTATCTGCACCTCAACATCCCTGTCACTATTGGGTGGCCTGTATATTAAAAAAAAACACCCAGCAAAGTTTTCGACCTCTTGCTGTTCCTAACTTGCACCCACAGAAACTCTGTAGACAGTTCCCCCACGGTATCCTCCTTCTGTACAGCTGTGACACTGTCCCTGATCAACAGTGCCATTTCCCCACCTCTTGCCTCCCTCCCTGTCCTTCCTGACGCATCTGAATCTGGCACCTGAAGTACCCAGTCATGTCCCTGGGACACCTAAATCTCTGTAATGGCCACCACATCACATTTCCAAGCAGCAATCCAGGCCCTGAGCTCATCCACTTTATTCACTACACTCCTGGCATTAAAGTAGACACATCTCAGTCTGGGTGCTTCCCTTCTCCATCGCCTGTCTAACCTCCCTCTTATACTGTCTATAATCCTTTTCTACTTGGGAGCTAACCTCCTTGCTCCCAGTCACTTCATCTCAATTCCCTCCCTCCAACCTTTCTAGTTTAGAGTCCCTTCAGAAGCCCTAGAACAAACTAAGTTTCTTCAGCCCCTCATCATAGCTAATGCCCTCCATACCAGGCAACACCCTGGTAAATCTTTGCTGTATCCTGTCCAAAACCTCCACGTCCTTCTGGTAGTACGGTGACCAGAATCGAACAGAAGTGCAGCCTAATTAAAATTCTGAAAAGCTGTGACATGACTTGCCAATTTTTAAATTCAGTGGCCCGGCTGATGAAGGCAAGCATGCTGTATGCTACCTTCATTTGCATTTGCCACTTTCAGTAACCTGTGTACCTGTACATTCAGTTCCCTCTGCCTACAATATTTTGTATTCAGCCGTTTACTTGTATATTTCGTCTCTGGATTAGACCTTCCAAAATGCATTCCTCACATTTGCCCGGATTAAACTCTATCTGCCACTTCTCTGACCAAGCCTCCAACTGATCCAAATCCTGCTGTATTCACTGATTCTTGTCGCTATCTGCAAATCCACTAACCTTTGTGTTGTCTGTAAACTTGCTAATCAAACCAATTACATTTTCCAAATCATTTATATGTATATGTGTGTATATTTATTACAACAGCAAAGATCCCAGCACTAATCTCTGAGGAACGCCATTTGTCATAGCCCTCCATTTAGAAACGCACCCTTTCACTGCTACCCTCTGTCTTTGACTGAGCTAATTTTATATCCAGCTCACCTCTGATTCCATGCGACTTCACCTTCTGCACCAGACTGCCATGAGTGATCTTGTCAAAGACCTTACTGAAGTCCATGTAGACAACATCCACTGCTCTACCTTCATCAGTCATCTTTGTCATTTCCTCAAAACGTGATCAAGTTTGTGAAGCAATAACCTCCTCTTAACAAAACCATGTTGCCTCTCACTCATACGTCCACTTATTTCCAAGTAGGAATAAATCTTGTTTCAAAGAATCCTGTCCAATTATTTGTCTGCCACTGATGTAATGCTCGCCCACCTGTAATTACCTGGATTATTCTTGCTACCCTTCTTAAACAAAGGAATAGCAATGGCTATTCTCCAATCCTTGTAGCCAGTGAGGACTCATGTGAAACCACCCATGAGAATAAGCAGCTCAGTCTTAGTGTACCAAATACTAAAGATTGCTAAATGGAAGAAAAAACAATTATACACAAAAAGGATTGCTCTTGATAGGGTTGTTTGCATCTAATCTTATCTAGATGTCTGCTGATCTCATTACTAAGAAAAAGACTCATCTCTGTGGGCTGACATAGATTCTACTTTGTTGCTGAGTAGATCACTAATTCTTTGCTAATTCTTGGTCTGCTTGTTACCAGTCAAATCCATCACAATAAACTTTTAAAACCACTTTTTTCTTTTAAAAGCAGCTCTTAAAAACTGAGCAGTAGTCAGAACAGCCATAGTAGCTACTGAAGAATCAAAGCTTGAGATTTAATCATGTAATTTTATTTTGTTGTTTTCAAAACATTTTGAGAGGAATAATTTTTAATTTTGAAAACTTTTCAATGAAGAGGTTAATATATGTTTAAAAATTGTAGATACTTAGTACTTGTTTTTCAGAAACTAATGTTATCTGTTTGTAAGCATAATTACAATTGCATTTTAGAGTTTACAAATCGCAGCACAATTGAAACCAGCATCATTTATGAAACTGAGGTGCCTGTCTGCAGTTGTAAAGCAGGAATGCCTGATGGCCCATAGCAGTCTGGGCAGGTCAGCCCACTACTCCTGAGCCAACTTGATGGCCCAAAGCACCTTGGCCACTACTCCTGGGTCTTCTACTTAAATGCAAGACGCAGCCTTTTCCCAAAGCAACACTTGTTGTTTTGCATTGTACTTTTCATTGGAGGACACTGAACATGTTTCTTTAACTTCTTGTAAAATAAGTTTACTTGTTTCTGACTACAGGTTTCTTTAACCTGTTCTAAAAAGTTTATATTTTTCTAACCACAGCACCTGGTCCAGAGATAGAAGAATCAAAACCTCAAAGGAAATCAATGACATATGACGAATTGAGAAACAAAAATAGGGAGCTATACGAAGTGACAGTGGCACAAAAAGCAGAATCTCTTCACAAACCAACTCCACAGAAATCACCTAACAACAAAGGAGGTCAATTACGGTTTTTAACTTGTCCTTGCTAAGACACGCTTGCACCTTTCTGAGTTGCTTCTTGAACTGCTGCTGTTCTTCCAATGTTTTTCCCTTCATAGTGTTCCATCAGGAATGACAGAATTGAGTGAAGGATATTTATCCAAACTGTATGTCTAATGAATCGTATATGGCTTGGAGGGGTTTGTGTTTAAATTGATGCTTAAACCAAATCTGGCTAGATTGTAATTGGTTATGGTGCAAATGATTGGCAATATATCCAATTCTGGATGCTGTCTGCAGCCCTTTTGTATGTTTCAGGAAGATGAGCTTGCCACAAAAATATTTTGAGTTATTGTACATAGGGACCAAAAGGTAATTATATTCTGCAGAAGATGTTAGGTTACAGTGTATGGTTTGCTGTCTGGAGTGCTCCAATTTGAAAGAACATTAAAGCCACAGCGTAGACTAGGGCTGGCAGCCTCAAGTTATGAGAAAAGAGATAAGAGGACCATTTTCACTCCAGCTACGAAGATTTTTTTTTTAATAAGAGCCCATCTCCACCTTTTGTCTCAGTTGATCCACTGCCAAAATGATCCATGACTTTATCTCCAGACCTAGCTTCAGTATTTTCCCAGCTGATCTTCGTATTTGCCACTCTTACACTCCTAAAGCCTGAGCTCATCCAGAGTACTCTGCTTGTAATCCATCTCGCTGTTCCACTCACCATTACTTCTATGGCCATTGATCTATGGTCCACTAACACTTCAAACATAAGGTCTAAATCCTTGCATTCAACCTACTTCATGTTTCACGCCTTTCCAACCCTCCAAATAGTTCTGCATTTCACAAACTCTGGTATGTAGTGTATTTTGAAAATCTGTTGCTCCATTTGTAAGAGCTATGGATCTCCCTCCAAGAACTCATTTGCCTCTCCGCTTATCCCTTGTATTTTATGACACCTCATTAAAATCTATTAGTCAAACTTTAGCACTTCTAATTGTATTTACCTGCTTAATGTTGGTCTTTCTCTCATTATGCTTCTGTGAACTGCAGTGGGACAATTTCCTGTTTCAAGGTCTGATTATAAATGCAAGTCATTTAACAGGATAAATAAGGACACAAACACTTCATTATGTGGTCAACAGTGAAATCATTAACTTTATCACTTTTTGAAGAAGAGCCATGATATCAAGATGCCATTGTTGGACTGGAGTGGACAAGATGAGAGATCACATGATGCCAAATTATACCCAAAAGGTTTATTTGAGATTTCATATAAATCCATTGAATTATAATCTGGTGTCATATGACCTCTCATTTTGAATAAGAGGGATAGAGAGAAATTATTATTTCACCATGGATCAATTGAGGCAAAGCCTATTGCACCTTTTTAAGAGAACAGTAAATATTTGAAGTTGAGGAAAGTTGTGTTGTGGGGACATTGCAGAGGCAATCCAAACAGATTGTGACAAAGGTTAGACTGGCATGATGTACCAAGATGTCCTTCTGTAGCTTTTATTTGGTGTACCGTAAATTTAAACTGAAGATTCCTGGGAGTACTTACACAATGGATCACGTAGTTCTGTTGAAAATTTATTTGTATCCAACAAAATACCTTTAAAGGGGTATATAAATTGCCACGATACTTGGCCAAACGCGTCCACTGTGTACACTGCCATATGTGGACCTTCTTGGAGGCATCACGTCTCCCGAAGCCCCACATATGCGCAAAATGTTTAGAACTGCAGCGTTTACGAGCAAAGTTGAGACAGCTGGAGCTGCGCTTGGAGGACGTTTGTCTGGTGAGGGAAAATGAGGATACAATGAATAGGGAAGGCAGACCTGCAGGGACCCCAGGATCTAGTAGTAGGGATGGGCTGGGTACAGTTACAAGGAATAAGAACAAAAATCAAGGCACAAAGGCCATATCTAAGGAGGATCCCCAGAAAACCAAGGGGGGGGTAAAAGCTGTGATGGAGAGGGCAGGTGAAGGGGAACAGAATGCCACAGAGACCGGCGGGAAAGCAGGAAGTGAGATAGTGGTGGGGGATGGGATGGTTAAAGGGATCGATAGGAGATTCTGTGGGCAAAAGAGAGACTCCAGGATGGTAGTCTGCCTCCCTGGAGCAGGGGTCCAGGATGTATCAGAGAGGGTAGAGGGAATTTTGAAGGGAAGAGGGTCTAAGGCAAATGTAATAGTTCACATAGGACAAAAAGATGTAGGAAGAAAGCGCAGGGGGGACTTACGTAGACAGTTTAGGGAGTTGGGGGCTCAACTGAAAGGTAGGGCCTCCAGGGTGGCGTTCTCTGGGCTGCTGCCTGTGCCTGGGACCGATTGGGTAATAAATGAGACACTCCAACTAAATGCATGGATGAGGGATTGGTGTAGGGCAGAAGGCTTCATATTTATTGATCATTGGGAAGTCTTCAGGAGGGAGGGTCACCTATTCACGAGGGATAGGGAGCAGTTGACTGGGAGGGGAACACATATTTTAGCTGGGAGGTTAGCTGGAGTGTTTCAGAAATGTTTAAACTAATAGGGAGGGAGGGTGGGGAGACAGCAGGAACTGGGAGTGGGATAGAGAGGGATGATAGGGCAACACCAGTAGGTAGAAAGGTATTTCCGAGAGCTGAGGGTCTTCAGTGCATGTGTTTTAATGCGAGGAGTGTGACTGGCAAAACAGATGAACTGAAGGCAATAATGCTCACGAGGAGTTTAGACGTGGTGGCGGTGACCGAGACGTGGTTGAAGGAGGGGCAAGACTGGCAATTGAATATTCCAGGGTATAAGTGTTTTAGGTGTGACAGAGTTGGTGTGAAGAGAGGCGGGGGAGTGGCTTTATTAGTTAAGGACAACGTCATAGCAGTGCAGACGGAGAGAGGTATGGATGATTTAGGAATTGAGTCTCTATGGGTGGAGTTGAGGAATAGGAAGGGAGTGGTTACTCTGTTGGGTGTTTACTACAGACCGCCCAACAGCCCGCAGGCTGTGGAAGAAGGGATATGCAGGGACATTTTAGTTAAGTGTAGGAAAAATAGGGTGGTAGTGGTGGGAGATTTCAATTTTCCTGGAGTAGATTGGAGTGTGCCCAGGGCTGTAGGAGTGGATGGGGAGGAATTTGTACAGTGTGTTTTGGAAGGGTCCTTGGAGCAGTATGTGGATGGCCCGACTAGAGAGGGGGCTATACTGGATTTGGTTCTGGGGAATGAGCCAGGCCAGGTGGTTGACGTCGAGGTAGGAGAGCAGGTGTCAAATAGTGATCACAACTCTGTCTGCTTTAGGATATTAATGGAAAAGGATGAGACTGGCCCAAAAGGGAGGGTATTTAACTGGGGGAGGGCTAGATACGGCCAGATTAGGCAAGATCTTAAAGATACGGATTGGGATAAGCTTTTTGAGGGCAGGTCGACGAGGTACATGTGGGAGTCTTTCAAGGGAAAACTAAACTCTCTGCAGGAAAGATATGTGCCGGCAAGGAGGAAGGATGGGAAAGGTAGGATTAGAGAACCTTGGCTTACCAGGGAGATTGAGGACTTGATCAAGAAAAAGAGAGAGGCTTACATTAGATCTAGGCAACTAGGGACTGAGATAGCGCTGGAAGCTTATAGAGAGTGTAGACGGGATCTAAAAAGGGGTATTAGAAAGGCAAAAAGGGGCCATGAGGTGGCTCTGGCAGGTAGGATTAAAGAAAATCCAAAGGCATTTTACACCTATGTAAGGAGCAAAAGGATGGTTAGAGGCAAGATTGGACCTCTTAGGGACAGTGGAGGGGATCTATGCTTAGAGCCTGAGGGAATGGGGGAGATCCTGAATGAATACTTTGCGTCGGTATTCACGCAGGAGACTGGACAGATGTCTGTGCCTGATGTTGACAAAGTTGAGGATCGGTTGAGGGAAATAAGGATTACGAGGAAAGAGGTGTTGGGGCTGTTAGGCAGCTTAAAGACATATAAAGCTCCGGGGCCTGATGGCATTTACCCCAGGCTGCTAAGGGAGTTGAGGGAAGACTTGGCTGGGCCTCTGACGCAAATCTTTGTCTCTTCCTTGGACACAGGTGAGGTCCCAGAGGACTGGAGGATAGCAAACGTAGTACCGTTGTTTAAAAAAGGTCAGAGGGATCACCCAGGGAACTATAGGCCGGTGAGCTTGACTTCAGTTATAGGTAAGCTAATGGAGAGGATCCTTAGGGACAGGATGTATGAGCATCTGGAGCGCTGCGATCTGATCAGGGATACGCAGCATGGCTTCGTCAAGGGGAAGTCTTGTCTTACGAATCTGGTGGAATTTTTTGAAGAAGTGACAAAAACAGTTGATGAAGGACAGGCTGTTGATGTCGTCTACATGGATTTCAGTAAGGCGTTTGACAAGGTTCCTCATGGTAGACTGATAGAGAAGGTGAAGGCGCATGGGATACAGGGTCGGGTATGTAGATGGGTCGAAAACTGGCTCGGAAGGAGGAGACAGAGGGTAGTAGTGGAAGGCTCTTTTTCCGGCTGGAAGCCTGTCACTAGTGGAGTGCCACAAGGCTCAGTACTAGGTCCTCTTCTATTTGTGGTTTACATAAACGACTTGGAAGTAGGGGTAGGTGGTGAGATCAGCAAATTTGCTGATGACACCAAGATGCTTGGATTGGCGGGTACAGAAGAGCAGTGTCAGGCAATACAACAGGACATAGACAGGTTGGTAGATTGGGCAGATAGATGGCAAATGGAATTTAATCCGGAAAAATGCGAGGTGATGCATTTTGGCCGGAAAAATGTAGAAGAGAATTATAGGATAAAAGGTAAAACTATAAGGAGCATAGAGACGCAGAGAGACTTGGGGGTGCAGGTTCACAAGTCTCTGAAGGTGTCCTCACAGGTGGAGAAGGTGACAAAGAAGGCGTATAGTATGTTAGCTTTCATAGAAAAGGGTATAGAATATAAGAGTAGGAGTTTGATGTTGCAGTTGTATACAACTTTGGTTAGGCCTCACTTGGAATACTGCGCCCAGTTCTGGTCTCCGTACTATCGGAAGGATGTGGAGTCCTTGGAGAGAGTGCAGAGGAGGTTTACCAGGATGCTGCCTGGTATGGAAGGACTGTCCTATGAGGAACGATTAGATAGACTGGGGTTGTTTTCCCTTGAAAGACGTCGGCTTAGAGGGGATCTCATAGAGGTGTATAAGATTATAAGGGGTATAGATAGAGTAAATGGAGGTAAACTTTTTCCACCTTTAGAAATGGATAGGACGAGGGGTCATGGCCATAGGGTGAGGGGGGCTATGTATAGGACGAATATTAGAGGGCAGTTTTTCACACAAAGGGTAGTGGGGGTGTGGAATGCACTGCCGAGTAAGGTGGTGGGAGCAGGCACGCTGGGGCTGTTTAAGGGTCTCTTGGACAGCCACATGAGCGGTATGCAGATAGAGGGATATATTAGGACTGTTTAACTACGGCTTTTTTCCACAGGTAATTCGGTCCATAATTTGAGCACGCATTCGGCAGGTGGTGCGGGTACAGCTCTTGGATGTTGATTCATGGGTTGCCTGGTACCTCATGTCGTATATGAGTGCTTTATGTGGACCACCTGAAGGGCACCATGACAGCTCAGAGACTATCGATGTGGCTGTGCAGACACTTGGAATTGGGCCGGTGTCTGCGGGAGTTTGCGCGTTCTCCCCGTGGTTGCGTGGGTTTTCTCCGGGCACTCCGGTTTCCTCCCACAACCCAAAAATTCGCTCTTAGGCTGATTGGGTAACAAATTGTCCCTATGGTGAAAATTTTCCAAATTAGGATTAATATATATATTATTATATAGGACTATTAAAATAGGATAATGATTTGGTATTACGGTGGCGCGGGCTCGTTGGGCCGAAGGGCCTGTTTCCCGTGCTGTGTTGCTTAATAAAAAAAAAATTTTTGGAGTAGTGATTAGGATCATGCCTTATTTGATTGTAATGGTTTATTGCTAAGTAAGCAAATAAATTAATACAGGTAGCCATCAAACTTGGGACATAATTGGTTCCTGAAAACCATGTGATAAGTCGAAGCTTTGCAAGTCAGAACAGATTTTCCCCATAGGAACAATGTTATAAATGGGGTATTGGTACCTGAACCAAGACTGGAAATCACTCGAGGTGCCCACAGTGTTAAACGCCTTCAACATTTGCTCTCTCAATTCACTGAGGTGACTGTTAATACCTGCTCACCTTAGCACAAGATTCAGTTAGTGAGAGGCTATAATAAAGCCATTGATCACTGTCAGATGCCTGTGTAACTTGGAATTTGAGTGCTTATTAGGTGATTCATTGAGTGCTGCTGTGACAGTTGTGTCAGAACAAATCTGACATCATACAGGTAAATAGAATGATATGTTAATTTCCAACCTAATGAAGACTGGATGCATAACATTGTCCAGCCATAAGACTGGGCAATATAGAACATTGATGTGCAATTATGAACGTGCTGGCAAGGTGTCGTAAAGTTGAAACTGATATCAAGTGGAAACGGTGTCAATTTATAAATGATTTAAATGCCACTCATCATAGCTTGTACCTTGTAAATCAAGAACTAATGATCAACGTATCCTGCTATTACATGTGGGCCGTAACTTGCTGGTTTCCAAGCATCTGATCTGGGACATGTCCCAAAGATACACTGAGAAATCTTTTTGAAACTTTCCAAGTAAGAATTAGCACAGCAATTGTCCAAAAACACTAACTCCTCCAGGCAATTGCAGCTTGGAGCCATCCGACAAGTGTTTTAAATTGCTAATTTTGGTTGCACCAGGATTGCACTGATGATTAGTCAGTAAAAGGTAGAGAAAAAAGATTGCTCTGCCCCGTGCTGGGAGAAGGTAATTGTCTTTGGTAATGAATGGTATGTCAAGGGTAGAAGTTTGGACCTGGAGTAGGGTGGGGAAGAGTCAGACATCTGAGGGGGTCATGTCATGAGGCATTGTTAAAGTTGGGTATCCAGGGAATGGGTTGGGATTGATCATGGAGGAGGTGGAGATTTTGCCAGGAGGTGTGGCTGAGAAAGTAGGTTCAGGGAAAGGGCAGTCAGCTTGAGGTGGAGGAGGGCTTCCATGTGTAGGGGGGTGGAGTTTTGGGCAAGCCACCGGGGGACTGGTCAGGGGTGTGGTATGTGTCCTGTGTGGGGCTCAGTCTGAGTTTTAAAATAATTACTCTGAAGTTCGAAGTGCTTTTATTTATTCTTTTAGAGTAATTCTTAGCATAACACTGGCAGAACCATCTGATAGCGATTTAAATTGCTTTGTGTGATGGTTCTCTGTAGCTCAATTGTCCAGAGGGTGTTGGTGTTTCTGGACAATTGCCAGATAAATTCTTATCCCACCCCGCCTCCCCTTCTCCCACCAATTCTGATACTGGGGAGTGAGGAGGCTACAAGCCATTAATTTTCTCTCTCTGCCAGAGCTTGCTTGCTTCAGCATTTTTTGTTTTTGTGCCACAAGTTGGTTTTATTCTAAGTAACTGATCAGAATCTTTTCGTAAATTATTGCTGATAATCTTGTCTAATGTTTTTCCAGCAGCAAAAACAAACAAGTATGGAGACTCCTGGGAAGAATAAGGAAAACTCTGCGGGCACGAAGCAAGTAAAGCTAGAATGTTGGAAATATTCAACAGATGTATTTAATCTGAAAACTTGAAGTGTATTTTTAAAAAGTTTGCCAACCTGATTAGACTATAAAGATCTTTTTGATCTATCTTTTTAATGGAATCCATTTGACCCGTTTACAGAATCACCTGTCAAAGACTTCTGTTCCATTTCTCATAAAAATTATGATTTTTTGAAAACACTGCTGAAGTTTTCTTGCTGATACTTGTGCTCAATTCTAAATGTAACAGTTTTAAACAGGGAAGGTTATGCAAAGTAAAACATTACTTTTGTTCAAGGGTGTAATGGACAGTTTCAGTATTTATTCTGAGCTGTCTTGTTGCTGTTAATCAAACCAAAGTGATGGACTGTATTTCAGAAATACTGTATATATTCCATGTATAACCATGAAGCTACTGATCCAAGTATAAATTTAAAAATTATGAACTTAATTAAATGTATAGTGCTTTGTTATCTGTGTTTTTATGAAAACCATCTCATAATTTCCTTATTGAATTTTTTTCTCTTCGTGGGATGTGGACATTGCTGGCCCAGTCAACATTTATTGCCCATCCCTAAATAATCCTTGAGAAGGTAGTGGTGAACAGCCGTTTGGACCACTGCAGTCTATGGTATAGGTACACCCATAGTACTAATAGAGAGAGAATTCCAGGACTTTGAACCAGTGAGAATGAAGGAATGGCAATATATTTCCAAGACTGAATAGTGTGCGGCTTGAAGAAAAACTTGCAGGTGATGGTGTTCCCTTCTACTGCTCTTGCCTTTCTGGATTGTACTGGACATGAGTTTGGAAGGTGCTGCCTCTGTAGCTTGGAATTCCAGCAATGCATTTGTAAATAGTACATACTGCTACCAGTGTGTTGGTGGTGGCGGGAGCAATTGTGGATGGAGTGCTAATCAAGCAGGCTGCTTTGACTTGTATGTTTTTGAGGCTGTTCTCATCCAGGCATAGAGTATTCCATTGCATTCCTGGCTTATGCCTTTAAGATGGCAGGCTAAGATTTCTGGAATTGATGGTGGGTTGTAGTGAGGGAAGAGTTGCAGTAGGATTGCTAGCACCTGAGCTGCTTTTATAGAGACAATAAGTGGCTGGTCCAGTTGAGTTTCTTGATGTTGATGATGGGATAATGCCATTGAATGTGAGAAGGTGATAGCTAGATTTTCTCTGAGAGGTGGTCGTTGCCTGGAAATACTATGCTAGACATGTCAATTTCATTCATCAATACAAGCCTGGATATTGTTTTACTCTTGCTGCATTTGGATATAAACTGCTTCTGTATCTGAGGAGTCACGAACGGTGCTGAACATTGTACAATCAGCAAACATCTAACCTTTAACTGCTTCATCAATGATCTACCTTCCATGACAAGATGGTTGACCCTAGGACATTTGTGCAACATTTTTATATTTTAATTCAAAGGTGAAAGATTTACGAATACTTAGGGAAGTAGAATCGGGGGGAAAGTAGCAAGCATATTAACCTGACATAAGATATTTCAATTTGTTGTATTTAATCAGACTGAAAATTTTGGCTAAAGTTAAACTATCCATAGAAAAATAGCTCGCCATTACCAAACTGATGCTTCTTCCTGCCAGTATTGCTTGGTTGTTGCCAATATATTCAACATAATGCAGTGATTTGATCTACTTTTATATAAATTCATGATGGTTTTGTGGGATATAGAGCAAAGGCAGGTAAGTGGATTTCAGCCATACCTCAGCCATGAACTTTGAAGATATAACTAATTATTTGAAAATGTAACTAGTAGAGTGACTGGCTTCCCTCTTGTCAAATGTGTGGTATATTTGGACTTTCAGAAAGTATTTTGACAAAGTCCTGCACGAGAGATTATTGTGCAAGGCAATATTGCAATAATCATGGGGGTCTTCAATATGCAGATGGACTGGAAAAATCTGATAGGTAGTGCCCAAGAAAAATTTGTGGAATGTCTCAGGTGATGGTTTTTTTTTTGGAGCAGCTTGTGACCGAGTCTACTAGGGAACAGGCAACTCTGGATTTGGTGATGTGTAATAAGGAGGACTTGATTAGGGAACTTGAGATGAAAGAGTCCTTAGAGAGCAGTGACCACAATATGATAGAATTTACCTTGCAGTTTGAGAAGAAGAAACTGGAATCTGATGTAACAATATTACAGTTAAATAAAGATAACTACCAAGATATGAGGGAAGAGCTAGCCAGAGTTGATTGGAAAGGGAAGACAGTGGAACAGCAGTGGCAGGAGTTTTTGAGTTATTTGGGAGCCACAACAGAGATTCATCCCAAGGAGGAGACATGCTGAGGGGAGAACGAGGCATCCATGGCTGATGAGAAGTCAAGGACAGCATAAAAGCGAAAGAAAAAGCATACAAAGCAGCAAGGATTAGTGGGAAGCCTTTAAAAGCGAGCAGAGAGGTGGCACAGTAGCACAGTGGTTAGCACTGCTGCTTCACAGCTCCAAGGACCTGGGTTCGATTCCTGGCTTGGGTCACTATGGAGTTTGCACATTCTCCTCGTGTCTGCATAGGTTTCCTCTGGGTACTCCAGTTTCCTTCCACAATCCAAAGATGTGCAGGTTAGGTTAATTGGGCATGCTAAAAATTACCCTTAGTGCTGTGACATGCGTAGGCCAGGGGGATTAGTGGATAAATATGTAGGCATGTGGGGGGTGGAGTTAGAGACTGGATGGGATAGTGGTCTGGGCCAAATGGCCTCTTTATACTGTAGGGATTCTATGACAATTAAAAAAACAATAAGGGGGAGAAGATGAAATACGAGAAGCTAGCTAGTAATATAAAAGAAAATAGGAAGAGTTTTTTGATATATAAAAGATGAGAGACAAAAATAGCCATTAGACTATTGGACAATGAGGCTGGAGATGTAATAATAGGAAACAAAACAATGGCAGAGAAACCAAATAGTTACTTTAGAATCAGTCTTCACAGTGGAAGACATCAGCAGGATGCTGGAGTATCAGACACAGGTGAGTGTAGTGGCAGTCACTACAGAGAAGGTTCTGGGGAAACCGAATTGAAGATGGATAAATCACCTGAACCGGATGAACTACATCCCAGAGTTCCAGAAAAGATAGCTGAGGAAATTGCTGGTGATCTTTCAGGAATCACACAGCTGGGAGAGCACCAGAGGACTGGAAAGTAGCTAATATAACACTGCTGTTTGAGAAGAGAGGGAGACAGCAAATGGGAAATTATTGGCCGGTAAACCTGATTTCAGTCATTGGCAAGATTTTAGAGTCCATTATTACAGGTGAGATTGCAGAGTACTTGGAAGTGCATGATAAAGTAGGACTCTCCATCAGAGGCAGTCACGTCTGACAAATCTCTTTAAGATGGTAACAAGGAAGTTAAATAAAGGAGAACAGGTGAACGTGATTGACTTAGATTTCCAGAAGGCCTTTGACAGGGTGCTGCACAGGAAACTTAAGCATCCATGGTGTCAAGTGTAAAATCTTGGCATGGATAGAGAATTGGCTGATGGACAGAAGGCAGAGAGTGGGGATAAAGAGGTCTTTTTCAGGATGGTATCAATGACTAGCAGTGTGTCTCAGGGGTCAGTGTTGGGACCACAACTTTTCACAATATACATCAATGATTTGGAGGAAGGAACTGAAGGCACTGTTGCTAAGTTTGCAGATAATACAAAAATATGTAGAGGGACAGGTAGTATTGAAGAAGCAGGGGGCTGCAGAGGGACATAGGTTAGGAGAATGGGCAAAGAAGTGGTAGATGGAATATAATGTGTAGAAGTGTGAGGTTATGCACTTTGGAAGAAGGAATGGAGGCTTGGACTATTTTCTAAATGGGGAAAATGCTTAGGAAATCAGTAGCACAAAAGAACTTGGGAGCCAATGTTCAAGATTCTCTTAAGGTCAATTGTGTAGGCAGTTAGAAAGACAAATGCAATGTTAGCATTCATGTTGAGAGGGCTAGAGTACAAGAGCAGGGATTTACTTCTGAGGCTGTATGAGGCTCTGGTCAGACTATATTTAGAGTATTATGAGCAGTTTTGGGCTCCATATCTAAGGAAGGATGTTTAGCCTTGGAAATGATCCGGAGGAGGTTCACAAGAATGACCCTGGAATAAAGAGCTTGTTGTATGAGGAACGGTTGAGGTTTCTAGGCCTGTACTCATTGGAGTTTGGAAGGGGGAGGGATCTTATTGAAACTTCGAGAATACTGCGAGGCCTGAATACAGGGGATTTGGAGAGGATGTTTCCACTAGTAGGAAAAATTATAACCAGACGGCACAACCTCAGGCTAAAGGACGACACTTTGAAACAGAGGTGAGGAGGAATCTCTTCAGTCAGGGAATGGTGAATCTGTGGATCTCTTTCGGTAGAAGGTTGTAGAGGTCAGGTCATTGAGACAGAGATAGATAAGTTCTTGATTAATAAAGGGGTCAGGGGTTATGGAGAATGAGGATGAGAAAAATATCAGCCATGATTGAATGGTGGAACAAATGTGATGGGCCAAGTGGTCTAATGCTGCTCCTATGCCTTATGGTTTTATAAGGGTGGGCATGGGATTGTGAAAGTATACTGAGATAGATTAAAAAAAAATGGGAGATCAATATCACTAGAGGATTAGTGCTGAGAAAGTTGATGGAATTGAAAGTGGATAAATCTCCAGGGCCTGATAGTCTACATCCCAGAGTACTTAAGGAAGTGGCTCTAGAAATAGTGGATGCATTAGCGGTCATCAGGATTCTGTAGACTCTGGTACAGTCCCTGCAGATCAGAGGATAGCGAATATCATGCGATATTCAAAAAGAGAAGTGGAAAGAAAGCAGGGAATTATAGTAAACTTAACATTGGTAGTGGGGAAAATTCTCAAATCTGTTATCAAGGACTTTATAGCAGAGCATTTAGAAAGCATTGACACGATCAGACAGAGTCAGCATGGATCTATGAAGGGGAAATCATGCTTGACAAACCTGTTGGAATTCTTTGAAGATGTAACTTGTAGAGCTAATGAGGTGGAATCAGTTGAAGTGTATATTTGGACTTTCAGGAAGCATTTGGCAAAGTCCTGCACAAAAAAAAATTATTGTGCAAAATTAAAGAGTGTGGGATTGGGGGAAATTTTATTTGAGATGGAGAGAAAACTGGCAGACAGGAAATAGGGTAGGAATTAATGGGCCTTTTTCAAACTGGCAGACAGTAACTAGTGAGGTGCCACAGGGATCAGTGCTGGGACCCCAGCTATTCACAATATAAGTGATTTGGATGAAGGAAGAAAAGAACATCTGAAAGATGATACCAAGTTGGTGGGAGGGTGAACTATGACGAAGATGTTCTTCAGAATGATCTGGGTAGGTTGGGTAAGTAGGCTAATCAATAGCAGATACAGTATAATTTGGATATGTGAGAGGTTATTCACTTTGGAAGCAAAAACAAGAAGGCAGATTCCTACCTGAATGGCTATAAATTGGGAGGGGGGATGTGCAGCAGGACCTGGGTGTCCTGAGCACCAGTCAGAAGGTAAGCACACAGGTGCAGTATTTGATAAAGAAGGCAAATGGCATGTCGATCTTCATTGCAAGTGATTTTGAGTACAGGAGCAGGGATGTGTTGTTGCAATTATATAGGGCTTTGGTGAGGTCACATCTACAGCATTGTATGCAGATTTGGTCTCCTTTTCTCAAGAAGGGTGTTCTTGTTCTTGTTCTTGGAGTGTAGCAAAGGTTTCCAGGCTGGGGACTGATGTATGAGGAGAGATTGAGTAGGTTGGCCTTTTTTCAGTGGAGTTCAAATGAATGAGGTGGGGATTTCATGGGGACATAAAATTCTAATAGGTCTAGATAGGGTAAATCTAGGGAGAATGTTCCCGATGGTGGGGGAATCCAGAATCAGGGGTCACAGTCTGAGGATTTAAGGTAGACCATTTAGGACTGAGATAAGGAGACATTTCTTCAACCAGAGTGGTAAGCCTGTTAACTTATATAATCATATACAAGTTATGATAACTTATTATCATAGGAAGTAGTTGATAGCAAAACATAAAATGTATTCAAGAGGTGGCTAGATATATCATTAGGGGCGAATGATATCAAAGGTAATGGGGGAAAAAGCGAGATTAGGCTGTTGAGTTGGATGATCAGCCATGGTCACGATGAATGGCAGAGCAGGCTTGAAGGGCCAAATGGCCGCCTCCTGTTCCTGTCTTTTGTATGCTTCTATGGTGGATTTGGCTTGTGGGACTAAACAGCTTGCTATGGTTCCTATATTCCTAATACAAATTGTTCTGTTAAAGCATCCGGGTGTTTGATCATTTAGTCTGAGGTCCAGCTTCAACCATTATTAGAACAAAGAACAAAAAAAATTACAGCTCAGAAACAGGCCCTTCAACCCTTCAAGCCTGCACTGACCATGCTGCCCAACTGAACTAAAACCCCCTACTCTAGGATACTGTATACCTCTCTTTCCATCCTATTCATGTCTTTGTCCAGATGCTCCTTTTAAAGTTCACTATCGTAGCTGCTTCCATTATGTCTCCTGGCAACGAGTTCCAAGCACCATAACACTGTTTTTAAAAAAAAAAAAAAAATTGCCTTATACATCTCCTTTAAGTCTTGCCTCTCTCACCTTAGACCTATCTCCCCCTAGTAATTGATTCTTTCACCCTGGGAAAGAAAGCTTCTGACTATCGTCCATGTCCCTCAATCTTGTAGACTTTTATCAGGTTGCCCCTCAACCTCCGTCACCCTAGTGAATAGAAACCAAGTTTCTTCAACCTCTCTTGATAGCTAATGCCCTCCATACCAGGCAACATCCTGGTAAATCTTTTCTGTACCCTCTCCAAAGCATCCACGTCTATCTGGTAGTGTCATCAGAATTGAACACTATATTCCAAGTGCAGCCTCACAAAGGTTCTATAAAGCTGCGACATGATTTGCCAATTTTTAAACTCAATGCCTTGGCTGATGAAGATAATAGGCTATATGCCTTCTTGACTACCTTCTCGACTGCGTTGTCACTTTCAGTGATCTGTATACCCAGATGCTTCTGCTGATCAAGACATTTTAGAGTCTCTCAAGAGCAGCATGGTGGCATAATGGTTAGAACTGCTGCCTCACAGCTATAGGGACCTGAGTGCGATTCCAGGCTTGGGTGACTGTATGCAGTTTGCATTCTCCTTGTGTCTGCCTGGGTTTCCTCCGGTTTCTTCCCACACTCCAAAGATGTGTGGGTTAGGTTGATTGGCCATGTTAAATTGCCCACAGTGTCCTGGTAGATTAGTGGGGTAAATGTGTGGGTTATGGGAATAGGGTTTAGGGTGGGATTGTTGTCACTGCAGACTCAATGGGCCAAAAGGCTTCCTTCTGCACTATAAGATTTCTATGATTTACTGTATATTTCCTATTTGGTATGAGACCTTCCAAAATGCATTACCTCACATTTGTCCAGATTAAACTTCATCTACCATCTTTCTGCCCAAGCCTCCAACTGATCCATATCCTGCTGTATTCTCTGATGGTCCTCATTGCTAACCACAAATCCACCAATCTTTGTGTCATCTGCTAACTTACTCATCAAACCAATTACATTTTTTTCCAAATCATTTATCTATATTACAAGCAGCAAATGTCCCGGTACTGATCCCTGAGGAATGCCATTTGTCACAGTCCTCCACTCAAATGCATCTTTCACTGCTATCCTCTGTCTTCTATGACGGAGCCAATTCTGTATCCACCTTGCCAGCTCAGCTCTGATCCCATGCAACTTCACCTTCTGCACCAGTATGCCATGAGGGACCTTGTCAAAGGCCTTACTGAAGTCCATGTAGACAACATCACTGCCCTATCCTCATCAATCGTCATTGTCACTTCCTCAAAAAACTTGATCGTTAGTGAGACACAACTTCCCCTTCACAAAACCAGGTTGCCTCTCACTAATGTATCTACTTATTTCCAAATGAGAGTAAATCCTGTCTCAAAGGATCTCCAATAATTTCTCTACCTTTGATGTAAGACTCACTAGCCTGTAATTACGTGAATTATTCTTGCTACCCTTCTTAAACAATGGAATAATATTGGTTATTCTCCAATCCTGTGGGACTTCCCCTGTAACCAGTGAGGATACAGAGATTTCTCTCAAGGCCCCAGCAATTTCCTTCCTTGTCTTTCAGTATTCTGGGGTATATCCCATCAAGTCCTGGGGACTTGTCTACCTTAATGTTTCTCAAGAACACCAATACCACCACCTTTTTGATCTCAACATGACTCAAACTATTTACACATTCTTTCCCAGACTCATCATCCACCAAGTCCTTCTCTTTGGTGAAAACTGACCCAAAGTACTCATTTAATAAGTTTAGGAGTTGTGACTCATAAATTATTCTTACCAACCCTTTCCAGACATAGATCAAGTGCTATGTAAAAAAAAAAATACTTCAACACCTGTCCTAAATATTCCTGCACAACCTTGAATCTAAACATTCTCATCTATAAATCCCTCCATGGGTTTGACCCTCTGACCTTCTCCAACCAAAAGATCCTCCTCACCCCAACTCTACATTTCTCACCCAACCATTGGTTGCCGTTCTTTCAATGCCCCTGCCTCTTCCACCTATTTTCTCCCCCTTAAAGACCCTTCTTAAAATCCAGTTCTTTGACCAGGCTGTTGGTCGTGACTCCTAACCTCTCCTTCGGTTTAGTTATTTTTTTTTTTTTGTTTGCAGCTTTTTGGACTTTTTCTTCATTGACGATATATAATTTAAGTGGCTGGGTATGTTATATATATTCTTTGAGATGTATTTGCTTTAAGTTGAAGAGCAATGGACTTATTCAGTTTGTTTTCACAACCCTTTTCAACTAATACCAGTGATCAGCCTGGTTGTTTCCTAATAGAAGTAAAATTTGATATATCAAATAGATAAATGTTCTATATATCTTATGGGAAAATTCATTTGTTTCAAAAAATTAGTTTTCAATCAGCAGTATCCACAAGAAAAGTTAATTTCTACTAATTCACATAATTATTCTTGTGTTGTCTTCACCAATGCCTAAATCATCTTTGAAGATAAGTCAATTTGTAAGCAGGTTTACAAGTTTATGATTAGTTGTTAGCTGTCTTTTTTTTAAACAGAAAGAAGCAGTAACTTTAAATTATTTGCAGCCGTGTAATGGAAAATCAAACTATTTCACTATTACTGCCAAAGCTTTGGCTTGTTTGCAAAATTGAAGAAAGAGATAAAAGAGGAAATAGCATTATGGGTATAAAATTGGCTAAAGGATTGTACTTTAGCCACTTGTATTTTATGGCTGTATTTCAAACTGGACAGAGGTATGCTGTACTGCTTGACAAGGTTCAGCACTAGAATCACTTCTGTTTTTAATATATTTTTAATACTTAGAAGTAGCAGGAAATTTGAAGATGACACAATATTGGATGTGTAATGAACAGTGAGGAAGATAATAATGAACCTCAAGAAAACATTAACAGCCTACTGAAATGGATAAATATGGGCAGATCCTCAAACTCACTTCTCAGCAATACCAAGTGTAGACTTCAGCAGTTTAAGAAGACTACCTGCTGAAGAGCAATTAGGGATGGCTAATAAATGGCCTTGTCAGCAATGCTCACTTCCTGAGAATCAATGTAAAAAATTAAATTCAGTATCTGCATTTTGGTAATGCATTTTGGTAAGAAGAATGAGGAAGCAATACATTCTTTGTATTGAAAGGAATAATTGTCAAGGGATGTGAGAAGAGAAATCTGGGGTGTTTGAAAACTAATCTTTGAAGGTGGTAGGACAAGTTAACAAAATATTTGTTAAAGCATTTGGGATGTTGAGCTTTATAAATAGAGGCATTGGGTATAAAAGCCAGGAGGTTATTTTTAAATCTATACAGAACATAGAACAGTATAGCAGAGGAATAGGTCCTTTGGCCCATAGTATTGTGCCGAACATGACACCAAATTAGACTAATCCCTTCTGCCTGCCCCTTGGTCCATATCCCTCTGTTTCCTGCACATTAAATGTTTATCAAAAAGCCCCTTTAAATGCTCTTATCCTATCAACTGGTACCACCATTCCTGACAGTACATTCCACACGCCTAAAAAAAATTGTTCCTCATATGAACTTTCCTCTCTTACCTTAAGTACATACTCCCTTGAATTAAAGATTTCAATTCTGGGAAAAAGATTGACTGTTAACCCTATCGATGCCTCTCATAGACCTTCTATCAGGTCTCACTTCAGCCTCCACTGTTCCAGAGAAAATGAACATAGTATGTTCAACATCTCCTTAACGCTCGTACCCTCAAAGCCAGGCAGCATCTTGGTAAACCTCTTCTGTGCCCTCTCCAAAGCCTCCAATTTTTTCTGTAATGTGGCGACCAGAATTGAATGCAAAATTCCAAGTACAGACTTAGAAGACAAAATTCTAAGTCTGATAAAGCTGCAACATGACATCGTGACTCTTGTGTTCAATAGCTCCACCAATAAATACAAGCAATCCATATACTTTCTTTACCACCCTATTGTGTGGCCACTTTCAGGGAGCTAATGGCTTGAACCCAAAAATCCTGTTGCACATCAATGCTGTTCAGCGTCCTACCATTAACTGTATTCTTATCCTAACATTTGATCTCCTAAAGTGTAGCCCTTCACACTTGTTCAGATTAAACTCTATCTATCATTTTTCTGCCCATATCTGCAACTGATCTATATCCCATTGTATCCTTTGATAACCTTCTATGTTGTCCACAACTCCACCTCTCTTTGTATCATCTGCAAACTTACTAAGCCACCCATCTATATTTTCATCCAAGTCATTTATATATATCACAAAGAGCAGAGATCCCAGTATGAATTCACATTAAAACCATGAGTCACAAACCTCTAGCCAGAAAATATATATGAGTCGTGAACAACCTTGTGTCCGATTCTGAGCATCGGGAAGGACAGGAATGCTTGGAGAGGTCACAGATGAAACATGTTTGAATGGTTGTAGGGAAGAGGGATAACAGGAGAAGCCGGGGTGTTCTCGTTAGAGCTGAGAAGATTAAGTGTGGATCTAATCAAGATGTTAAAAATCATGAAGGATTAGGATAGAATAAAGAGGAAATTTTATTTAAGTTGCATCTTTAATGTAATAAAATATCCCGAGGTGCTTCACGTGAGTGTTGTAAAGCAGAAATTGATGCTTATTCATATAAGGAGGTATTAGAGCAGATGACCAAATACTTGGTCAAAGATATGTTTCGAGGAGAACACTAAAGGAAGAAAGAGAGCTTAGAACCGTAACAGCTGGAGCTTGACCAGCAATAATGGAACAATTCGATTTAAAGATGTTTAAAAAGCCAGATCTGGACAAGTGCAGATATCTCAAAAGCTTGTGGGATGAAGGAGATTATATAAATGTTATGTGAAGAAGTGAGAATCGAAACCAGGGAGGAATTCCAAAACTGCAGTATGAATTTTAAGATCATGGTATTGCTCAACTAGGAACCAATGTAGACCAACGTACATAGCGATGATGTGTGAATGGGACTTTGCAAAAGTAAGGATACAGGCAACAGAGTCTTAGATCATCTGAGGTAAATAGAGGGTTTGAGAGGCTGGTTAGGGATATCTTAAGATAGTCAAATCTAAATGTAAGAAAGATATTATTGCCAATGTGTCAAAATGGCTGGTATGGGCACTGTTATGGGAGTGGAAATAGATGTAGGCAATCTTACTAGAAATATGTAACAGGAAGCTTATCTTGGGGGTCGAATGTGACACCAAGTTTGTAAACAGTCTGGGTCAGCTGTACACAATTGTCAGAGGCAGGTATAGAGTTAATGGCTATAGAGTGGAATTTGTAGCAGGGATTTGTAACAGGGTTCAAAGACAATGGCTTTAATGTTCCTAGTATTTGATAAGAGGAAATTTAGAGACCGTGGAGGAATTAAGGGATGTGGGATGTGAGAGAGGGAGGGAGAGCGGTGTGTTGTCAGTGTACATGTGAAAACTGTCTCATCTTTAATGATGCTCCCAAGGGTGTCTAGGAGAAAAATAGAAGGTGGCACACAGGTAATGGTGTGAGAGCAGGAATAGAAGCCATTGCAAGTGATTTTCTGGCTATAATTAGATAAATATGTATATAACCAAGAAAGTGCAATCTCACTCAGCTGGATAATATAAACAGGCATTGGAAAAGGATGGTGAATAACTTCAAAAGAATATAGGCTGAAAAAACTTGTGGGCAAGTGCCAATGAAAGTTAATATAGAGAAGTGTGAAGTGATTCATTTTAGTAAGAAGAATAAGGAAAGGCAATATCAAATAAAAGGTATCCAAAAGCAAATAGAATTAAGACTAGCAAAAAAACAGAAAATGCTGGAAAACCTCAGCAGGTTCGACAACATCTGTGGACAGAGAATAGAGCTAATGGATTGAGTCAGGATGACTCTTTGACAGAGATCTGAGCTCTTTGATCTGAGCTCTTTCCGTGACTAAAGATTATGGTCAGCTGTAACAGGACAAGATCAGGACCCTTTCAGATTGCAGTGGGATCAAAAAGGATTGTGTTCTGACACCAACACTCTTTGGCATATAATACCAAAGAACATCTTGAGCTTCAAATGGAGAAACTCACACCTGTAAAGGATTTGGTTCAACCATCAGTGTCAGTTAGACAATGTTAGGATGCAAGATTTTGCCATACTGCCATTTACCAGCATTAACAATGAGATGCTGGTAAATGTTGATAGCATCACATATTTAGCCTCTTCAAATTTGCTATGTGGGAAAATGTGCATTTGACCACTTCAGTGGGAAAAATAGAAAATCAGCATGTTATTCAAATTGAGATAGATTACTGAACCAAGTGGCACAGTGGTTAGCACTGCTGCCTCATAGCACCAGCTTGGGTCAGTGTCTGTGCAGAGTTTGCATGTTCTGCATGGGTTTCCTCTAGGTACTGTGGTTTTCTCTCACAGTCTGAAAGACATGCAGTTAGGTGCATTGGCCGTAGCCACTTCATTGCAGGTTAATGTAAGCTTACTTGTGACATTATTAAAGAAACGTTAAACTTTATAGAGGGATCTGGCTGTCTTTGTATATGAAATACTAAAAAATAGTATTCAAATACAGCAGATGATTAGGAAAGCAACTGGAATGGTGTTTTTTTGCAAGGTGGGTCGAGTATAAGAGTAGGGAAGTGTTGCTATTGTGTTGCTCCTTACTTAGGAAAGGACATAATTGCATTAGAAGTAGTTCAAAGATGATTCACTTGACTCATTCCTGGAACAGAAGGTTGGATAGTTTAGGTCTGTATCCAGCTGAGTTTAGAAGAATGAGAGGTGATTTTACAGAAACATAAGATGCTAAGGGGACTTGAAAGGGTGGATGTTGAGAGGCTGTTTGCCTATGTGGGAAAGCTAGAACCAGGGAACATAATTTAAAAATAGGGTCTCTGTATTTTTTCTCTCCCAACAGAGAATTTTTTTGTCTCAAAGGTTTGTTAGTCTGTAGAATTCTCTTCCCCAGAGAGCTATGGAGACAGAGCTTTGAATATTTCTAGGCTCAGTTTGGTAAATTCTTGACTGGCAAGGGAGTCAAAGGGTAGCGGAGGTAAGGAAAAAAGTAAAGTTGGAGCCACAATCAGATTATTGAATAGTGGAGCAGGTTCAAAGTCCCAAATGGCCCACTCCTGCTCCTGATTTGTAAATATGGGGCTAGACATAGTCGGGAACATATCACAGTTTCCTGTCAAGGGCTCAGAGCTGCCAAATCCAAGAAAGACCAGTGAGGAGTACAACAGATTGTTGTTCAATACATTATGTTGCAATGTCAAGATACAAAGATGCAAGGTTTATTAAGTATTATAAATCAAACCTTAATATTGTAGTCTATTGAAAATTGCATTGAGCATTTGTATGTCTAAGACTACTATATACCTAAACCAGCAAAAGGAGTCCGAAAAGAAAGTAAAAGATTTTTGTTTTAATTGCATGTGCAGTTCGAATTCTGAATGCATCTTTGTGGACTTCAAGAACCTTGCAGATATTATAACATTTGCTGTCAACTGGACAGTTACATAGAATTACATTGAATATGGGGTAGCACAGTGGCATAGTGGTTAACACTGCTGCTCTCATACTGCCAGGGACCTGGGTTCAATTCCCAGCTTGGGTCACTGTCTGTGCAGAGCCTGCACATTGTCCCCTGTTTGTGTGGTTTTTCTCCACGTGCTCTGGTTTCCCCCCACAGTCCGAAAGATGTGTTGGTTAGGTAAATTGGCTATACTAAATTGCCCCTTAGTGTACCCAAACAGCTGCCAGAGTGTGACGAGTAGGAGATTTTCACAATAACTTCACTACAATGTTAATGTAAGTGTGCTTGTGACATTGGTAAATAAATCAAACAGCACATTAACAAGTCAATTGACCCAATTAGTGTATGTCGGAGCACATAGCTACCTCTCATCTCTCTTCATCGACCTCTATTGCTATAATCTTCTATTTCTTTCTCCCTTATGTACTTATCCAGCTTTCTTTTAAGTGCATCTTTAACGTGTTAAATTTAAATTCATCATATTGTTATTGATTTTCCAACTTTGAGACCAACCTTTAGGTAAAGTAAATATAAATATATTTAAAACACTGTTCCTTGAACAGCAGGCCAGTTGAACACTAGCCATATTGGTCCTTTGGGGTAAGTCTGCAAATAGTCACTGTTGTCCTTGTTGTTTGCCTCTCTTCCAGCTTTAAGTAATCTCATGCGTGCTGTATTTTTCTTGGCTCTTCATTGCACTTCCTTTGTGTTCAGAAAATTATGTACTGTTGAATCAAAATATTAGAACACACACTGCAGTCCCCATTTCTATTCTCATCTGAAATAAGTGCCTGACTTTGTACTTTTAATCTGTCCCTCAAGTTTCAAGAATCTTCTATCATCCTTCACAAACCTACTTTAATAAGGCAAAACCTTAAACTACAAATGAGAAAAATATTTGAGCTAATCTATCAAATTGAACTACATGGGTCAAGTTGATGATGCCATTGAACTAAATGGGTTTGTCTTAGAAACTGTAAACACCAGATGGAGAGAGAACCACACAATGCTTATATTATTAGAGGTACTGAAAGCATCAGAGTGAAATCAGATAAAATAATGAGGATGTTTTATTTATATGTCGATTTATTATAGAACAAAAGTTCTGACAACCGAGTGTTAGAATTTTCCAGATAGTGTAACATTTGCCAAGTACTACAACCAAACTGTACGCTCACCTTCTGAGTTCAGTAGCACAATGATTCCTAAGAGTGGCTCTCACAATAGTCTGCTTGTCTTTCACTGAACCAGGAATTTTTCATCCCACCAAGCCCATACTAATTCTCATTAAATAGTAGCATACAATATTGAACCTGTTCTGTCTGCATTTTGGAGGCAGGTGGGAAATACTTGTCTGGTATGAATACAACTATTAATCTGAGAAATATGGTGCCAAGAGCAGTGAGTCACTGTGACTGCACTTAAAGAACAATCAGCCTGTTCAACATAAATTGGAGTCTGTATATCATTGGTAGTGGCATGTCCTGTACTTAAAAAAATGTGCTCAAGTATAAGACGTCTATTCAGGGAGTACCCCTCCACCCAAAATAACCATTCCATAATATTTTCCTTAGCTTGATTTTTATCCTTTTATAGCCACAAAGTCATTTTTTTGAGGTGAACACACAGGATTTAGTGAAAGGAGGGAACTGAAAAAGATCAGTGTTCGTAGAGAAAAGAAGCTGCATAACTGATGGGATTGAAGGTCAATAAATCCCAGGACCTGATAACTGACATTAAAGGGTACTTAAGAAAGTGGCCTGAGAAATAGTGGATGCATTGAAGGTCATCTTCCAAAATTCTATTTCTCTGGAACAGTTCCTGGAAATTTGAGGTTAGCTAATGTAACCCCAGTATTTAAAAAGGTGAGAGAAAACATGGAATTATAGACCAATAAGCCTGACATTGGTAGTGAGGAAAATTCTAGAATGTATTATCAAAGATTTTATAGCAAAACACTTAGAAAAGAGGGGAAGGATTGGACAGAGTCAGCATGGATTTCTGAAAGGGAAATCATGCATGACAAATCTATTGAAATTCTTTGAGGATGTAACTAGTAGAGTTAATGAAGGGGAGCTAGTGGATCTGATTCATTTGGACTTTCAGATAATGTCACACCTAAAAGACTAATGTGTAAAATTAAAGCACATGTGATTGGGGGTAGTGTACTGAGATGGATAGAAAACTGGTTGGTAGACAGGAAACAAAGAATAGGGATTAAAAAGGTCTTTTTCCAAATGGCAGGCAGTGACAAGTGGGGTACCAGCTATTCACAATATATATTAGTCATTTAAATGAGGGATTGAAATGTTTTATTTCAAGTTTTAAGATGAGACAAAGCTGGGAGGGAAGTATCTGTGAGGAGGATGCAGAGATCCTTCAGTGTGATTGGGACAAGTTGCGTAAGTGGACAAATGATTGGCAGATGCCTTATAATGTGGATAAATGTGAGGTTATCCACTTTGGTAGAAAAACTGGGAAGGCAGATTACTATCTGAATGGCCTTAAATTAGGTGGGAGGAATGTGCAATGAGACTGGGTGTTCTCGTACACCAGTCACTGTCTTGCTTTAAAGGCTGTAGAAAGAGGATTATCAGTCTGATTCTGGGATGGCAGCACTGACATGAGGAAAGACTGAGTTGGTTAGGATTGTTTTCACTGCTGTTCAGAAGAATGAGGGGGATCTCATAGAAATCTATAAAATCCAAACAGACTAGACAGAGTGGATGCAAGAAGGATGTTCTGATGGTTGGCGTATCCAGAACCAGAGGTCCCAGTCTGAGGATACAAGATAGATAGTTTGGAACAGAGAAGAGAAAACTTTCATCATCTAGAGAATGGTCAGCCTGTGGAATTCACTACCACAGAAAGTAATTGAGGCCAAAACATTGAATGTTTTCAAGAGCTGGTTAGATATAGCACTTGAGGTGAAGGAAATCAAAATATATGGGGGAAAGGCGCAATCAGGCTATTGAGTTGGATGATCAGCCATGATCATAATGAATGGTGGAGCAGACGCAAAGGGCTGAATGGCTTCCTCATATTTTCTGTGTTTCTGTGCTGCACTTGTTAAGTATTCAAATAGCACAGATGTTATACTACTATATCTCAATGAATATACAAGCCTGGAATTTTTTTAAAGTTTAATGGCTGAGGGCATGTATTCCATGACACACAAATTGGCAGGCTTTTTCACATCTTATGTCTTTAAACTTATTCTCTCATTTTGCCCAGACTTTTGATGTAACCTCTATTTGAGAGCATTATCCTGTGAATGCTTTGGAACGGCAGACATTTCCTCATGCTGGGGTTTCTTGCAAAAATCAAATACAGAGCGGCACCCAGCTCTCCCACATAGCATCATCAAGCTAGCCAACAGCACTCTGTGCTAGATGAGGTCGAGTACGGCACATCAGATGAAGCATTATTCGCAAAAAAAGACAAGTGGAAAAGAATAGAAGAGAATTATAATGAACTGGAGTAACCAACAGCTCATATCATATTACAATTACATGGGTTAAAGTTTATTTATTAGTCATATGTAAAGCTTACATTAACACCGCAATAAAATTACTGTGAAATTCCCCTAGTCGCCACATTCTGGTGATGTTCAGGTCAATGCACCTAACCAGCACGTCTTTCAGACTGTGGGAGGAAACCAGAGCACCCGGAGGAAACCCATGTAAACATGCGGAAAACATGCAAACTCCACACAGACAGTGAGTGACCCAAGCCGTGAGTCGAATCTGGTCCCTGGCGCAGTGAGGCAGTGCTAACCACTGCGCCACCACCCCAGGTCTTTGGGGTTAAATCTTTGATATCCCACTGAATCTGATTTCAGACATACATTGATGCAAGAACACCAAGCAGTGGGCTTTCCAAGGTGTCTGCATGAGCTGCATGCAGCAGTTGAAGGGGAAGGGGAAGTATGAATGTTGGAAATAAGCAAGATTCTTTTGTAGGCACTGAAATAAATTTGGATTCTCCCCTACCCCTCCTTGTTTATTTTCTCATCAGTATTTTTGACAGAGGGAATGGTTGTAAGTAGAAAGAAGAATGAGCAATCAGCTAGATCACCAGGAAAGCAACCATTGTTTTGGAGTAGAGAGTGGAGAGTCTGATGTTGTAACAGTTTGCAAACGTTGACAGTGTTGACCAGTTTTGTAGAAATGCCCCGTCTCAAAAATCTAACAGTTAACTATTGTTCTAGTATCCCAATTATATATTTCAGTATCAGTTGGGTACGGGGGTATCCTCTGCAGGTTCACTCCATTTTGTGTTGAAGCTCGCACATGGAGTTCATCCTCTATAAACCTAAGCTCATCCAAAACTCTGCTACTTACACCACTTCCTGTTCACCGTCATCCCCGTTCTTATTGGCCTCATTCTTGTTGTGAATTCCCTCCACGGTCTTGCCCCTTCTTACCTTTGTAATCTCTTCCAGCCCCACTAGGTCCTCTTCTATTTGTGGTCTACATAAATGACTTGGAAGTTGGGGTAGGTGGTGAGATCAGCAAATTTGCTGATGACACTAAGATGCTTGGATTGGCGGGTACAGAGGAGCAGTGCCAGGCAATACAACAGGACATAGACAGGTTGGTAGACTGGGCAGATAGATGGCAAATGGAATTTAATCCGGATAAATGCGAGGTGATGCATTTTGGCCGGAAAAATGTAGAAGAGAGTTATAGGATAAAAGATAAAACTATTCGGAGTATAGAGACGCAGAGAGACTTGGGGGTGCAGGTTCACAAGTCTCTGAAGGTGTCTTCACAGGTGGAGAAGGTGATAAAGAAAGCGTATAGTATGTTAGCTTTCATAGAAAAGGGTATAGAATACAAGAGTAGGAGTTTGATGTTGCAGTTGTATAGAACGTTGGTTAGGCCTCACTTGGAATACTGCGTCCAGTTCTGGTCGCCGTACTATCGGAAGGATGTGGAGTCCTTGGAGAGAGTGCAGAGGAGGTTTACCAGGATGCTGCCTGGTATGGAAGGACTGTCTTATGAGGAACGATTAAATAGACTGGGGTTGTTTTCCCTTGAAAGACGTCGGCTTAGAGGGGATCTCATAGAGGTGTATAAGATTATAAGGGGTATAGATAGAGTAAATGGAGGTAAACTTTTTCCACCTTCAGAAATGGATAGGACGAGGGGTCATGGCCATAGGGTGAGGGGGGCTATGTATAGGACGAATATTAGAGGGCAGTTTTTCACACAAAGGGTAGTGGGGGTGTGGAATGCACTGCCGAGTAAGGTGGTGGGAGCAGGCACGCTAGGGCTGTTTAAGGGTCTCTTGGACAGCCACATGAGCGTTATGCAGATAGAGGGATATAGTAGGACTGTTTAACTATGGCTTTTTTTTCCACAGGTAATTCGGTCCATACTTGACCAACAAGGAGCATGCATTCGGCAGGTGGTGCGAGGACAGCTCTTGGATGTTGATTCATGGGTTGCCCGGTGCTTCATGTCGTAAATGAGTGCTTTATCTGGACCATCTAGTAGGGCACCATGACAGCTCAGTGACTATCACTGTAGCTGTGCAGACACTTGGAATTGGGCCGGTGTCTGCGGGAGTTTGCGCGTTCTCCCCATGGTTGCGTGGGTTTTCTCCAGGCGCTCCGGTTTCCTCCCACATCCCAAAAAATTCGCTCTTAGGCTGATTGGGAAACAAATTGTCCCTACATTGAGATTCTTCCATATTAGGAATAACCTAAAATTAGAATAGGATAATGGAATTGTTACTATATAGTTATGACGGCGGCGCGGGCTCCTTGGGCCGAAGGGCCTGTTTCCCGTGCTGTGTTGCTCTAATGCTCAGGGATTAAAGGAGCTATATAAATGCAAGTTGATATTGCTGTTAAAGATTGGGAGTCACGAACATCTCTTCTAATAGTTGGATAGTGTAGATATCTGCAGCACAAATAATCATGAATATTTCCTGAATAGCATGAAATGAAATATAGGATGGAATTTTTGTGATCACTCTTTTGATAAAGTGAAATGCCTTGCTATATATTTTAATATTTCAATTATGATGTGGAGACATGCTGGCCCTCTTTAAGGCCTGAGTTATTGTGAAAACTTCTCAATTCCCCTTGCTGTTCTCCTCTTCACAGTATAAAAAGAGTACATGATTCACGTGTAACATTTTCTTTGATGCCCATGAGTTGTAGACAGGCTGGTATGACAGATAACCACTCCAGCCATCAGAAAAGATTACTTTCTACTTTCACAGCAACAAGTAAAACAGTTGATAAATGTGGTCTTAAATCAGAAAACAGCTGATGGCAACGTTCTGTCACACATCTGCAGATCAGAGGTCAGTTATAATCTGATTAGAGATCTGTAACCTTTTGTTTAAAGTAAACAAAGTATGAAATCCCACTGAGAGACTAAAGCCACAGATTTTAAACAAAAAAAATAAATTTTACTATACGAAGTCAAAAATGTAAAACAATCTACAATATCTATTGGATACTCTAACATTCAGAATTAAGATGAGGTAAATATGAATTAACAGACAAAGTGATCAAACACACCACAGTGCACAATAAATGGAAGATGCAACCAAAACAGATTCTACTGAGTTCTCAGCATTCCACCCAGATGTCAGTGACCACTGTGAGTTGCAATGTCTTGTTAAAACTCTGCCTTCATCATGAGGGATTTCAACTCTTTACTAATTTCACATTGCCCCAGGATTTCTCAAACCTTAGTTTCCTGCACCAACCTATAAATGACCCTTAAGGCTTCTCTGAGACCTAACTGCTTGAAGCCTATGAACCACTCTGAGGGTTTCTCTGTAAGTTGCAAGATCAATCCTAGCAAGCACAGAGATAAATTAAAACAAGAGAACCTTCTTAAGTTTTACCCATCTCATGATTATATAGGCACAGTAAGAAATCTTAGAACACCAGATTAAAATCCAACATGTTTATCTGACAGCATCCATCAGGTGAATGCAACGCTCTGAAAACTTGTGCTCCCAAATAAACCCATTGGACTTTAACCTGGCATTGTGAGACTTCACACTGTGCCTACTCCAGTCCAACATCGGCATCTCCTCATCATGATTATGTAGGCTTTTGGGCTTCACAGCACATATTTAAATTAATTTAGCTTTACCTCCCAAAACAAAGCATTTCTCTGAATTGCACTTCTTTGCAAGCAGGTTAGACATCACATCTCCAGTTCTCCTGCTAAGTAAGCCCACTTGCTGTTTATGGCTCCATCTTGTCTCTTAAAACATACATGGGTAACTTTCTGACCTGCCATTTTCCTTTTGTGTTCTGGCAATCTCTAAAGCTCAATGTTTTAGTTACCTTACATCTTCCCAGAACTAAACATTACCTTCAAAATATTAACACAAACCGTAAACCAGATATTCATAAGAAGTTTAATCAGAGGTGCCAAGGTGATCAACATGGCCTATGGATTGGGATCTGCGGCAGTGATGGCTTCACACCTACAGATGCTGCTTCACCTAAATTTAGTTCTCCTAGTGAAGATGTACGAGAAGAGGAGATTACATAGCCAGTCCCATTCTGCCACTTTCCGCGGTGTGACCTCCATACCAACCATATGAAGAGAGATGCAGCAGAAACAGGTAGGAGAGATTCTGATTCCATCTGTCAGCATTCCAGCTGCTATTATGTTTAGGGTAAGGCTTCTCCAAAAATCCCAAAACTTATGACTTGATCATAGGTGGTATGCACATAGCTTGTACACAAATAATGTATAGGGCTCAAATAACCTTGTTCTTTTTGCAGTTAATCCAGGAATTTAGGTATTGCGCTCACCAGCGAGTGAGCAAGAGTAAAGCTAAAGAGAGGATTTTAAGTTTTCACCAGAACTAATCTGTGCTTTGCCAACTGAGTAGCAAGAGGAACCGATGCCCCATTTGTTCCATTACTAAGAGGAGTAATTAAGTATCATCTGGAATTCATAATCTAAACATTGTTTGGTATGTTTTTAAATTCATTCATGTGACATGGGCACCTTTGGCTGGTCAGCACTTATTGCCCGTCCCTAGTTGCTCTTGGCAACAGCTGAGAGTCAGCCACATTGCGTGGCTCTGGAATCACATGTGGCCAGACCATGTAAGGACAGCAGATTTCCTTCCCTAAAGGAATTAGTAAACCAGGTTTTTTTGACAATCAATAGTGGCTTCATGGTCATCAGTAGATTCTTAATTGCAGACAATGCCAGTAATTTACTCCAGTATACAATAGCTGTTTGATTTTTTTTATCCACCTTTAACCCACTGATCCACATATCAGCATAAATTCTTGCTGCAAACTGTCCTAATAAATTCATGAATATGTTAAGAATTTTGTCCCCTTCAAACACAATATATTGTGATAGCGAGCCTTATTTTGTGTTGGAAAACTGTAAGCAGAACTGGAAATATAAATGAATTTGCCTTTCAAACTGTATCAATATTATTTGAACTTTTCTCATTAGTGCAGTACAGGAGGTTCACAGATTGTTTCCTGTGATCTGTGTATATGTTGATATGTTGATTGCTGAATATTGTGTGGTAAATGGCTGATGAATACAAATCACACTTTCAGAAGCTCTGTAGTATATTTACTTTATTAGCAATTGAAAATAACAAATGCCTCACATACAGCTTTGTCTAACTGTTCCTGTTACAACTGCACCCTTTCCTCTGGTTATTTAGAGCAATGATCAGTATTTTAAACATTGAAAGTAATATGATTCAGAATATAATAGACTGTCACTGCAAAATTTCTCCACCAAGTTGCAGGCATAGTGAGTATTTATTCTTCAGGGATCCTTTGAACTGTAGGGAAAGAAAACTATTATTTGATTTCATTCAATAATTAAAGATTCTCCTGCCTAAAACACTCAAACCATGTAGTATGCATACATTTAGAATATAAAACCGCATCCATAAGAAGTCACAATGGAGATGAAAAATCTCTAAATGTTTAAGAACATAACACATGAAATAGGAGCTGGAGTAGGCAATAGGCCATGTGTGTCTGCTCCAGCATTCAATACGATCATGGTTGATCTCCTGCCTCTGTTCCACTTGCCCACTATTCCCCTTTACCCTTCCTTCCCTGAAAATCTGTCTATTTCAGCCTAAAATATACTCAAAGATGTATCTGCAACTCCTAGGGAAGAGAATTCCTAAGATTCACAACCTTCTGAGTGAAGAAATTTCCCTTCATCTTAATCCTAAACATTGACCCCCTTGTCCTAAAATTATGTGCCTTCGTGTTCTAGATTTCTCAGTAAGAAGTTTCACAACACCAGATTAAAGTCCAACAGGTTTATTTGGTTGCACAAGGCACAAGCCACAAGCTTTCAGAGCACTGGCCATTTACCTTCATTATTGCTTGCTGTACCTTTCTCTAACTATTTCATGCAATACAAGTGTCACTGGAAAAAAGACAGTTTTTATTAGCATCCTTAATTGCCCTTAAACTAAACATTTCAAAGGACAGTGAAGAGTCAACAATCAATGATAGTTTCATGGTTACTATTACCAAGATGAATTTTCAATTCCAGATTTATTAATTGAATTTAAATTCCAACAGCTACTACGGTCGGATTTGAACACATATCCACAAAAACAATAACCTGAACGTATGGATTACTCATCCAATAATATTAATACTTTGCCACCATCTCTTCTGGTTTTAACTGTATGCTGACTTACTATGTTTTTTGTATTAATACACTCAAGTCCCTTTGAACATCAACATTTAGATGTTTAATGCATTTTAAAAACTATCGTACTTTCCTATTTTTACTACCACACGTTTTCACGTTATACTTCTTTGCCATGTTGTTGCCCACTCACTTAAGTTGATTATGTTTCTTTGTAGCTTCTGTGTCCTCCTCACAGCTTACATTCACACCCAGCTTTGTATTGTCAGCAAACCTGGATGCTTCACGCTCAGAGTTTTCATTGAAATCATTAGTATAAATTGTAAATATCTAAGTTTCCAGCACTGATCTTCAAGGCACTCCCAAATGCCCTGTTTATCCCTATTCACTACTTCTTGTCTGCTACCCAATCCTCCATCCATGCCAATATTTTACCAGCAATTCCTTGTACTCTCACCTTGTGGATCAGCTACTGGCCAATCCGATTGGTTGACAGTTCTCCAGTCCCTGCAGTGATGAAACTTAAAGACATACCAGCACTTAGTCCCAGGACCAGGGGACAAAGTAACTTTAAAGGATCCCAGGGTGGGGACAGTATAGAGACTACTTTCAAACTTCAAAGAAAGATCACTAGATGCTGAAGCAAGCGTAAAATTCTCATTCCCATGGAAATGCACCCCAGAATCAGAACAGAAAATCTGAAGCTAATTTGCTTTGATTTTTTTTAAAGTTTGTCTTTATTTTTGAATCATGGTATAAGCATTCTTAAACTAATTCTTACATATTATAGTAACAAATGAACTGAGTTGTTGCCTCAGAGATCAAGAAGCAACATACCTGATGTCAGTGACTGGGATTGGCTGTTGAGGTTTATGGTCTGGGCATCCATGGGGTCCATTTTTACCTTCAGCATGGTCGCAGCCATGATAGTGTTTACTGGAAAACATCATCTTACAACTTAGTATAACTAATAAGCATGTTCATAAATGCAGAATCATTGATCATTGAACCGAATTGGACAGAACTTTATTGCAGAGTCAGGGTTCTTGTCTACCAGAGGGAGACCATCACTGCCTCTTTTCCAAAAGGCCCACTGAACCAATCAGGCAGTGGCGAGCCCAGAGGCAGGCCTTTCCCTTGAATCAATAGTTTGGGGGAAGAAGTCTTGTCTGCCACGAGCTGTCATCCAATCAGAAACTAGAAGCGCATGTGCTCAGCAATGCCATTGGAGTGGTGGTGGCTACTACTGGTAGGACAGACATTGGGGTCCCAGGATTCTGCAGTGACCCAGGCCATAAGTAAGTAATTTGGGGAGTGGGAGCGTGGGCGGGTGAGGGCTTGAGAGGTTGGGAATCATTGGGAGAGGTATGCAGTGGGATTGGCAGCAAAGACAATGTGGTGGGTCAGTGGACCAACTCCTTTCCATTGTCCAGTCCCTCAATCAGACACTAGGCAGCTTGGATTCGTGCCCCTTCCCCCAAATTTTGGATGTGACAAACTCACCGCACATTTTTAACTGTCATATATACTAAATTCTGGCCACTAACTCTACTTCTCACTCCACAGATCCTGACCTATTTTTATTATAGATAGGTATCATGCTGTGTGGCATTACCACCTGCTGTGTGGGTTAGATTTAGGACAGATCGAGCTGCCTAAAGCTAGACATTTTGAGGCATTGTGGACCTTCAACTGTAGTAGAACTGTGTTTCATCAAGGCTGGGGGCCAATCCTAGTTCAATGAGAAATGTTGAAGATCATGCCAGGAGCTGTACCAGGCATATATGAAACAGATGCCAACTTGATGAAGTGACAACACATGCATGCTAAACAGCAGAGGCAGCATGCAACAGACAAGTCAAATATTTCAAAGGAAAGTGAATAGATGCTGGTGTGCATCCCACAGTCAATGGAACATATCAAAGCTCTGCAATCCTGCAAATCCACTCATGAATGGTATCAGACAATTCAACAACCTCTTTGACTGTCCCTCAGGGAATGGCTTGCTTCCTTGCTGGGGAGGTGGGTTTTGCAGTAGTTGAATAGTCACAGACTCTGCCCAGGTCTGGCAAGTAATGTCTGATGAGGTGGGTGGTTGGAACACTTTGGATTTTGTGCTCTCTTTTTGCTGTTTATGCTTGGCTTCTGCGTGTTCCACCCAGTGATGCTCAAGGTGATTGGCACCTTTGCGGATGCTTCTTCTCCAGTTTGTGTGTTCTCATGCAAGTGATTCCCACCTGTCGATGAGGTTATTGCATTTATTTTGGGAGGCTTTCAGAATGCCCTTTTGGCATTTCGTCTGCTGTCCTAGTGATCATTTGCCATTGTGGATCTCAGAGGAGAGCACTTGTTTCAAGAGTCTTGTGTTGGATGTGTGCACATTGTGGCTTGCCCATCGCAGCTTGTCAACTGTGACCAGTGCCTTAATAATGGGACTATCAGCCTGGGACATAATGCTCATATTGGTATGTCTATCCTGCTAGTGGATTTGCAGGATTTTGTAGAGGCAATTGTAGGTGATGTCTCTCCAGGGATTTATCATGTCCACTGTACATTGTCCATGTTTCTGATGCATACAAGAGGGCAGGGACCATGGCTGCTCTGTAGACCATGAGGTTGGTGCTGGATTTGAGATCTTGACATTGAAACATTCTTCCTCAGGTGTCAAAGGCTGGACTGGCTTACTGGAGTAAATGTTGAATTTATCGACGTCTGTACATAATGAGAAGAGGCTCCTAAGGTATGGAAAATTATTCACGTTATCCACAGCTCACTGTGGATCTTGATGTTTGGGAGGCAGTTTCCTGTGGTAGGCACAGGCTGGCAGAGAACCTTCTTTTCTGGATGTTCAGTCTGAGGCCCATTCTCTCATGTTATTGTGGAATAATAACTTCAGTTATAGGTAAGCTAATGGAGAGGATCCTTAGGGACAGGATGTATGAGCATCTGGAGCGCTGCGATGTGATCAGGGATACGCAGCATGGCTTCGTCAAGGGGAAGTCTTGTCTTACAAATCTAGTGGAATTTTTTGAAGAAGTGACAAAAACAGTTGATGAAGGACATGCTGTTGATGTCGTCTACATGGATTTCAGTAAGGCGTTTGACAAGGTTCCTCATGGTAGACTGATAGAGAAGGTGAAGGCGCATGGGATACAGGGTCGGGTATGTAGATGGGTCGAGAACTGGCTCGGGAGGAGGAGACAGAGGGTAGTAGTGGAAGGCTCTTTTTCCGGCTGGAAGCCTGTCACTAGTGGAGTGCCACAAGGCTCAGTACTAGGTCCTCTTCTATTTGTGGTCTACATAAACGACTTGGAAGTAGGGGTAGGTGGTGAGATCAGCAAATTTGCTGATGACACCAAGATGCTTGGATTGGCGGGTACAGAAGAGCAGTGTCAGGCAATACAACAGGACATAGACAGGTTGGTAGACTGGGCAGATAGATGGCAAATGGAATTTAATCCGGATAAATGCGAGGTGATGCATTTTGGCCGGAAAAATGTAGAAGAGAGTTATAGGATAAAAGGTAAAACTATACGGAGCATAGAGACGCAGAGAGACTTGGGGGTGCAGGTTCACAAGTCTCTGAAGGTGTCCTCACAGGTGGAGAAGGTGATAAAGAAGGCGTATAGTATGTTAGCTTTCATAGAAAAGGGTATAGAATACAAGAGTAGGAGTTTGATGTTGCAGTTGTATAAACTTTGGTTAGGCCTCACTTGGAATACTGCGCCCAGTTCTGGTCTCCGTACTATCGGAAGGATGTGGAGTCCTTGGAGAGAGTGCAGAGGAGGTTTACCAGGATGCTGCCTGGTATGGAAGGACTGTCTTATGAGGAACGATTAGATAGACTGGGGTTGTTTTCCCTTGAAAGACGTCGGCTTAGAGGGGATCTCATAGAGGTGTATAAGATTATAAGGGGTATAGATAGAGTAAATGGAGGTAAACTTTTTCCACCTTTAGAAATGGATAGGACGAGGGGTCATGGCCATAGGGTGAGGGGGGCTATGTATAGGACGAATATTAGAGGGCAGTTTTTCACACAAAGGGTAGTGGGGGTGTGGAATGCACTGCCGAGTAAGGTGGTGGGAGCAGGCACACTGGGGCTGTTTAAGGGTCTCTTGGACAGCCACATGAGCGGTATGCAGGTAGAGGGATATATTAGGACTGTTTAACTACGGCTTTTTTCCACAGGTAATTCGGTCCATACTTCGAGCATGCATTCGGCAGGTGGTGCGGGTACAGCTCTTGGATGTTGATTCATGGGTTGCCTGGTACCTCATGTCGTAAATGAGTGCTTTATGTGGACCATCTGAAGGGCACCATGACAGCTCAGAGACTATCGATGTGGCTGTGCAGACACTTGGAATTGGGCCGGTGTCTGCGGGAGTTTGCGCGTTCTCCCCGTGGTTGCGTGGGTTTTCTCCGGGCACTCCGGTTTCCTCCCACAACCCAAAAATTCGCTCTTAGGCTGATTGGGAAACAAATTGTCCCTATGGTGAAAATTTTCCATATAGGAATAATATATATATTATTATATAGGAATATTAAAATAGGATAATGTATTTGCTACTATATAGTATGACGGCGGCGCGGGCTCGTTGGGCCGAAGGGCCTGTTTCCCGTGCTGTGTTGCTTAAAAAAAAAATAAGCGGAGAATGAAGACAAATTTCTGTGAGCAGCCAAATTTGAGGAGGATGTTCAACAATCACTTGCAGTTGACAAAGTCGAAGGCCTTTACAAGATCGAAGAAGGCCACGTACAAAGGTTGATGCTGCTCCCTGCATTAAGTTGATCTTTCTCTACATCCTAGTTATGACTGTAACACCACATTTTGCACTCTCTCATTTCCTTCTCTATGAATGGTTTGCTTTGTTTGTAAAGCATGCAAGAAATAATACTTTTCACTGTGTGCTAATACATGTAACAATAATAAATCAAATCTAATCAAATCAAATCAGATCATTTTTCCTGAATTTCTTGCATGGTGAAGCTCATATCTATTGTGCCTCTTGCTGGATGGGAACTGTACGGAGACTCAGAGAGGAGCTGTCCAGCTACAAAGAGCAACTGTTGAAGAGGATTTTTCGAGGTGACCTTTCCCGTAGCAGAGAGCAGGGAAATCCCTCTGTAATCTCTGCAGTCGGACCTGTCTCCTTTCTTGAAGATGGTTACGATTAAGGCATTTCTGAGACATCCTAGCTTGCTGTCTTCATTCCAGACAAGGGCAATACGGGATTGTGAATTCCTGTCAAGAGTGCCTCTCCAGTTGCATTTTAATACTTCAGCAGGGATCCCATCTGTGCTGGAGGCCTTGTTGTTCAGCTGTTAGATGGCTTTTTTTTCAACCTCACAGCAAACTGGGATTCTGAGAGAACTGGGGAACTAAGGGTGCACAGTGGCACAGTGGTTAGCACTGCTGCCTCACAGCGCCAGGGACCTGGGTTCAATTCCAGCTTGGGGTGACTGACCTTGTAGAGTTTGCACATTCTCCCAATGACTATGTGGGTTTCCTCCAGGTATTCCAGGTTCCTCCCACAGTCCAAAGATATGTGGAATAGGTTGATTGACCATAAAAGTTTTCCAAGATTTGTAGATTAAATGGATTAACCATGGTAAATGTGTGGAGTTACAGGGGTAGGGCAGAGGAGAGTGAGCTTGGTTAAGATACTCTGTGGGAGAGTCGCTGCATAAATTCTTCTGCACTGTCGAGATTCTATGAAGCATAACTCTCTGCAGTGAGATCACTCATTCAGAGATTGACTGCTGGAGGGAAACCTGTTTGGTTGGGCCCTACTTCTATCCCATTAAAGTGTTGCACACTTGCTTCCTGTAAATGCAAGGCCTGTTTGCAGTGCCACAGGTGGAACTGATGGGAACCCTGATACGTGATGTCATCTCACCACCTTGCCTCCTTTTTGTCATCACTTGGAAAGGGTTAAATGCAAGAAGCACCAGTTATTCTGCCTGTGGAAATTATGCCAAAGACAAATGGAGTGCAGGCTCAGTGTAAGAACATAAGAACATAAGAAATGGAAGCTGCAGTAAGCCACCTAGCCCTTCGAGCCTGCCCTGCCATTCAATAAGATCATGGTTGATCTGAAGTGGATCAGTGTAACTGCACCCCAACCTCAATTTTCATTCCCCAGTTCATTCCAATAAAGGTCTTCAGTTTCTCTGATCCCTGAGGTAATTTTGTTGCTATTCTAGATGCTTACCCTATCAGATAAGGAATAAAACATATATTAGAGAAAAGAGGAAGGTTTAGAAGAAGGATCAAAGGATCAAAACAGAAAAACTGCTTAAATTACCGCAAATTAAAAATTCTGTGCGTGGTAACACAAGATTGTGGTTTTGTGAGGTCTAGAGTTCTGAGAAGATTTTAACAAAGTTTGGAAATATTGTTACAGCGACATCGCTAAAAGGTTATAATTAAGTTTGAGATTATATACTTAAGATTATGGTAAATTACTCACCTATAGTTGAAGTTTCTAAACCAATGAGGAAATTCATTCCCAAAAGGAGTAAATTCTGTATCTTGAAACTTTTTACGGCAAGCCCCCATATATGAAGCTTTTCCAATCACAAAACCAAGAACTCCAGCAACTGGAGAACAACATACAAAAAAAAATTGGAGAAATGAGCTTTATTGCAAAATGGGATTATTTTGTGGAATATGAATAATAACAACTTTTATTTATATAAAGCATTTTGTAAATGTGCTAAGACACTAATCAAGAGTGACATCAATAATACAAAGCTCCAGAGACATCAAAACACTTGATCAAAAGCATGACCAAAGAACTAAATTTTAAGGAGAATCTTAAATGTTGAGAGAGAGCTAAAGTGGTGTAGGTGCTTAGGAAGTGAATTCCAGATCTCAGGACCTTAATTGAAAGTATGGTCATCAGTGGTGTTGTGTTAATATTGGGAATGTGTGAGAGACCAGAAACGGAAGAGTCCAGAGATCTGGAAGGTTTGTGGGACTGGAGGATGTTACAAGATAAGAAGGAGAAAGGCCTTGAAGGAATTTGGAAGCAAGGATAAGGATTTTAAAGTTAAAACATTGTTGGATCAGGACCTACTTGAAGTCAGTAAGCAGAGGGATGATGGATGAACCTAAGAACTGTGAGCTAGTGCGAATTAAGATATGAGAGCGTGGTTTTGGATTGGTCCAAATTTATTTAGGAAAGTGGGTTATTTGTAAAGAGAGCATTAAATAGTCAGGTCTAGTGATAACAAAGGTATTGCTCTAAGTTTCAGCAGCAGATAGAATGAGGCAGGGTCAGAGTTGAGCAATATTATAAAAGTGGAAGTAGGCAGTTTAGCTTTGACAACGGTGCAGTTATGTAATTAGGAACTCAATCAGGGTCAACCACAACACCAATTATGAATGGTCTTACTCAGCTTAGACCCTCTAAGTCAACGAGCAAACATCAGACTGTCACTTCCCAGATTCACTGTCACTTTCTCCATGCCAGCTTCACAAATACTGTAACTTGGCTAGTAGGAATAAAACCTGCTGTGCACTGGGACCACAACTCACAGCTGCCATTTCCATGAGATTAGTGAGGAGCATATAGGCAGTGGAGGTACCAGAAAGGCTGAGGGGAAGGAAATGGTGGTCACGCTGACAAAGCCGCCAAAAGCCTCATTGGCCCATTTTTACTCTGCTTTTTGCCAGAAACACAGAAGAGGTTCTCATCATAGACTGTACTCTAGTGAATGTAAGCTATAATATGGGCATACATACATTACAATGACCTGAATTTCCAGACTCTGTTTCTGCGTATTGCGATTAACAGCAATAAGTGACATTATAATCATACAGTAAAATAAGTCATAACTTACATGCGACTTTAGGAATTGATCCAAATCTCTTTGAGGGCAAAAGGATTCCTACACAGGAAATAGAAGAAATAATTTCAGTTTATTGTATAAGTTACTGATTCTTTGATGAAAAAATGATTTGCTTTTGGAAGCATCAATTCCCCAAATCTATAGCCTATGAGGGAGCTAAAACAATTCACTCTTAGAAATGAAATATTTTCCTTAGCAAATATTCATGAATCCACACTTTAAAAAGAAATTGTCTCTCTTTGATGAATCTCTTGTTAGATTTTTTTAATGCTGATTTATGTAATGCTAATTCTAACTCCTGCATTCCTCAATGGGAATTCTTAATCTGCTTACTTGAACAGCCATGAAGTGTTTACCCTGCTCACATATCCTTCAGGTACCCATCTGAGATCACCATTCTGCTTTGGACATCCAGAGATATCAGAAACCCGACAGAGGTCAATGGGCAACTGTAAGCTGAAGGAACATCAGGTGCCATTGCTTCATTACTGAGAGCAAAACTGAGGCCCATTTCACTGGGGTTTCTGTGGTTGTTTTGCCTAAACTACAGTGATTAGCTGTGAGAACTCTATGGAATTTTAGCCCAAATTTATGCAATGGATCAACTTTGATAAAACAATTTTATTAAGCATAGTGCTAATTGCTCATCAAACTTTCATATTACCTTTGTACACTAGTCCTTGGGTAACAAGCATACTTCCAAGAGACAATGGCAAAGCTGAAAATCAAAACGATTCATAAGAGAAATTCCATTCTAACAAATATTAAGTCAAATGCAAGTTCAACATCATGCAAGCATAATTATATTCAAATGCACAATGAGCAGGATGCTGAAGATACATGTTTGAGTGGGAAAAGTTTGAATTAAATTTCCCCTTTTGTCTATTTATTACATCCTTTGCATTTGATTCATTTTAGACTATGTACAACAGAGCTCACTCGTACTGAAATATTAAGGGGTTAACATTGCATGCAACTAAGAACTTTTGAGTTGATTTCAAAATGACAAGCTTAAGACATCTGTGATTAATGAATTTATCCTTTAACCATTCTCTATCTTTCAACATAACAATATTATGACTCTAGATATGGTTAACCTGACTAGAACAAAGGGTATCTTGTGATTAGCTATATTGTATCAGATTGCTTATGATCTGAAGGATTGTAAAAGCTACATAAAACTACATTGTTAGGCATGCCTTTGCTTCCTGACTCCCAGCATTGTGTGGAAGTTACATGGCAAAGGTTTGCCAGCTTGCATATGGGAAAAGAATAAAAAACTTTTGAATCGGACAGCGGTTGGTGTTTGCTTTTGTATCAAAGACGGAAGAGTCTCGTGAAAAACGAACTTAACAGTACCATACAGTAGATGTAACTAAGAGTTAGAACATGGAGGAATGGGTTGGATTGGGTAGAAGTGATGGCGGTGGGTAAGCAGGGACATCAATAGGTGACAATTCTGAGCATGTTGGGAAATCATTTCCTTGCTGTCAACTTTCAGGTTTTCCCCAGTCAGGATAAGTGATGTATAACCAATCTGCCCCAGGAGGTGAGTTGGTATTTTAAATGAGATTAGATACCTCAGCTTGCTGATTCTGAAGAAGAATAATACGAACTTGAAATATTAACTCTGTTTCTCTTTCCACAGATACTACTAGACCTGCTGAGCTTTTCCAGCATTTTCTGTTTTTACTTCAGGTTAAACTGCTCTGCATTATTAACCAGTTGGCTAGGTTTCCTTCCAATTGCACTGAGCAAGGACAAAGAGAAGCACTGAGACCACTCTCTAGGAGAAGCAGGATTTCTTCCTTACACCTTCAGTGTCTCCATGATTATACATACCTCATACAAAGTCACACATGAACAGTCTCCCTCATCCACAAAGTAAGCGATTATATCCCTGCATAAAATCAAATCCTCAAACTCTGTGGATCAGATTCTCCTATCTCCACAAACTCACTTTGGATTTATGTGATACTACAGCCTTTTCCTCCAGTGTTCTCTGTCTAGCTAGAAGCCAGTAAGAAGTCTGACAACATCAGTTTTAAATCCAACTGATTTATTTGATAGTAAACTACAATCAAATAAATCTGTTGGATTTAAAACTGATGTTGTCAGACTTTTTACTGTGTTTACCCCAGTCCAACGTAGGCATCTCTACATCATAGCTAGAAGCAAGTCAGGTGGATATTAGAACCAGAAATCTATCAGTGATGTAAAGCACATCTTATGACTTCTAGGCATCCCACTTGCTAGCTCTGTGCTCAATACATCAAAAAAGTTAAATTCTCCCCTAACTGTCCATAATTATTATTAGAGGTCAGGGAATTATGTGGATATGTCAGGATGCAGCATCAAAAAATAAATTCTAAAGTATCAGAGTAAGACCAATTGTGTGACACAAATCTATACATAATCACTGCCAGGAATGCATCTCCATACTTCATGTGATCGCAGTAGCTTTGAATCACTTAGTTTGCAGAAACACTAGAAAAGAAGGACAGTACAGTGTGACAACTTTTCAGAAAATAAGCAATCAAAACTTGCCTCTATACCAGAAACTCTCACTCTTACACTCCATTATAACCTTTCCAATTTTCTCATCATAAAAATATCGGCTGACACACCCATCCTGCGTATATAAAAAAAATTGTGTCAGTCATAAGCAATACGAAATATCTCGGTCTGCGGATGAATAAATGGTTTTACAATTATTCAAATCAGTAAGAAGATAAAGTTTTGAATAAAAAAAAGCAATTAGAACATCATTGTTTTGAAGAACCCACAGTTGGCATGAACCTAATTAAGTACTTGAGGGAGTTGAATAATCACAGGTAAAATATGTGGTGCAGCAACATTTTTGGATGTCTCTTCCTGATTTTTATCTTTTAAAAATAAAAAAAATTATTCTAACCTAATTACTTCACCAGTGATACTTTCATGTCTATAATACTTATTCGTCTGGGGTGGGAGTGGAGGGGGGGGTGATTTTCTGACCTCACTGCGCCTGGCGAAGATCAGGCCGATCCCAGAAAATAATGTGCAGGCCTAAAAATTACATCCAGCACAATCATCATGGTCTCTTTCCACTGGTGCAAACCAGATCTTGCCCAGAAAGGATGCAAGGCGGATTAGCATGAGATTGACTTGATTTCAAACTCATTAGCAAGTTTGATATGCGATTGCCCCCCCTCCTGGAATGTTCCCACATCTCCGGTGGGTGGTCACACTATCATAGAACATAGAACATAGAACACTACAGCACAAACAGGCCCTTTGGCCCATGAGTTGCGCCAATCACATCAATACCTACCAAGCCACAGACCTGTCTATAACCCCCTATCCCATTCGTTCCCATATACTCATCCAGAACTTAAATGTTCCATCCCAGACCGCATCCTGGTGAATCTTCTCTGCACCCCATGTTGTGAATTCATGTCCTTCTATAATGTGGTGACCAGAGCTGCACACAGTACTCCAGCTATGACCTCACCCAACTTCTATAAGGCTCCATCAGAACCTCTCTTCAGTGAATCAATCGCATATCTTGCAATGAAAGTGACTGCTTTGACATTGAGGCTGCATTTGACTGAGTGTGGCATCAAGCAGCCTGAGCAAAACTCAAAACAATGGGAATTGGGGAAAACCTCTCCAATAGTTGGGGTCACCTAGCATAAAAGAAGATGGTTGTGATTGTTGTTTATTTGCGAAAGGATATATTGGCCTTGGAGGGAGTAAGAGAAGATTCACCAGACTGATACCGGAGTTAAGAGGGTTAGCCTATGAAGAGAGATTGAATAGAGTGGGCCTGTACTCGTTAGAGTTTAGAAGGCTGAGGGGGGATCTTATAGAGACTTACAAGATAATGAAGGTCGTTAATAAATAACCATCTCCATTAGCAGACTAGGCCAAATAGCTACATTGGAGGAATCAGAGGCCATTGAAGCCCCTAGAGTGGTCAAGGGCATGACCGAGCATTGCTCTAAACATCCTGACAGTGCCCAAAGGACACCCTGCAATACCATAGGTCACGATTGGAGGGGGCACAACGGACATCATAATGGGGGGCATTTTGGGGTCCCATCAGGAGGGCAATAATACCAGCTTGTGTGAGGAGGGGATAGGGGAACATGCTGCTGATGAGGTTGGGGCTCAATGTCCATGTGGGGAGGGAGGAGGATTTGCTAGTGAACTTTGAGATTGGGGTGCTCTTGCAAAACTGCGTCTGAGCTGTCTGCAGCTAACCTCACTGGAATGTTTAGGCCCTGCAATACCAGAACACTCTGCATCACTCTGCAAAAAAAGCAACTGAGCATAGAACGATTGCGATCCAGAGTGTGCCTGATGGACCTGTGTGGAGCACTCCAGTATTCTTGCCATTATGACACTGAGATTTTTTTATGTCACAACTCATGCATCAGTATTATTCTGAGCCAGGACTCCAAACACACATAGTCCCAATCTGAACACCGTCCAGCCCTGACCCACCCCAGTCTATGGAATCATTGTAGGGTCCCTAGTGAGCGGTTCCTTTATTATGGGCTCAGTTCAGTGCCTGCTGCTACCTGGGGGAGGCCTCCCTGATTTTCCCACCCTCCTCCAGCCCTTTCACAGGCGCTGATAATGGAAGTTTATTTTGTTTAAAGTGTATGTTATCTGTGGGAGAGGGTAGGACACTGGGATTCATTTCAGATTGCTGCAGAAAAGACTCATTGTCGGCACAAAGGACTGAAGATCATCTTCTGTCCCGTAACTTGAAAATATGTATACAAGTTACAACACAGAATAATCAACCAAGCCAACCTACTTGGCCAACCTACAAGCCAACAGAACTTTCGCTCTGTATGTGAACAGATCATGTTTAACCACCAAATTCTCATAGCACTTCACCCATGTTTTCTTTGTCCAACTAGCAAATCCCACTTGAACGTTACTAGGTTTTCAGCCCCTCCCTATTTAGCTGTTATGGTTCTGTGTAACAAACAACTTAAATATTCAGTCATGCAGAACCTTTCTGAGCATGGCGGTATGTTGTAATGGTCGAAGGGATATACACACCATGACATCTCAGTGCAGGACTAGAAAACTTTAAAAAATAATTCCCTTTGGTTGAGGCCTTTATTTCATACTACAATCGACCAGTTATTCTAGCATTTCACTTCCCTTGTTCAATATTTAAATTTGTTTTTCATACACAGTTAGGCTGAAGTTCTGCTGGAGTTCTACTTGCCTCTGACCAAGTTTCCTCAGCAGTTTCAGCCCCACACTTCAAATCTTAACAGTTGCTGCTATATTTTACTCTATACAATGTTTGTGACCTCTATACTTACTCTGTTCCTTGTTGGTGCAAGCTGTTGGTTTGGAGGGGATGAACTTTCACTCGACATTGTTGTTCCAACAAAGCAGTAATTCACTCTACAGCCAAACTGTGTGCCGCCTGTCTGTAACTTTCACTATCGACAGCGATTTCCTACTTGGGTAGATTCTTCTGTGCTAATCTCCACCTAATCTCATTATCAACCTTCCTTAACTCTTTCTTCTCTCACTCAGTAAATTTAAGAAGACATTCAAGTTTCAGTGAATTTGTGATGCCAAAAAGTTCGGCATTTTCTTAACATGCCTTAAACTGGAAACTGCTGTTTTAAGTTGTACATTTTTAAATAAGTTATGCAGCCCAAAACATTTTTTTTAACCAAGGCATTAGTTAAGAGCTTTGAAGTAAGTATTACAGCCTGAAAATCATCAGATTTAAGCTGACTTCACATCACAACTTCTGACAAAGGGGCAGAGCTCTGAAAGCTAGTGGTTTTTGCTACCAAATAAACCTGTTGGACTTTAACCTGATGTTGTGAGACTTCTTACAACAACAGATGCATGGTTGCCCAGGGTCTCCATTGTTTGAGAGTAGTAAACTTGTATCAGCTATTTGCAAGGTAGGGCTGGGGCTAACCCTCTCAAGGCAAAAGTTTCTGCTCATAGTCTACTGTATTGATAACTGGCATACTGAATAATAAAGGAAGGATGATATCTTGGCAGGCTCCTCAACTGACGTCAAATGGACTGATCTTAAAAACAAAAACAGGGGAAACTTTGCTGGGAGTGTATTGCGGTCCTCTCGAAACAGTCGGGGAGAGATTCGGGAGCAGATCATATGTAAATCTCAGAGATGTGTAAAAATAATAGGATAATAATAGGAGGAGATTTCAACTTCCCCAATATTAATTGGGATAGTCAAAGTATGAAAGGCTGAGAGGAGGCAGAATTCTTAAAATACATCCAGGAGAGATTTTTGAAACAGCAAATGGGAAGTTCAACAAGAGAGAGGGCGACGTTGGACTTAATGTTAGGGAATGAAACCGCATAGGTGATAGAAGTGTCAGTGATAGTGATCATAACTCAATAAGATTTAAGCTGGTTAGGGAAATATACAAAATGGACCGAAAATAAATGTTCTGACTAGGGGAAAGGCCGATTTTAACATGAGACGACTGGATCTGGCCAACGTGAATAGGATGCTGATTGTGGGGATTCAGCAAAAAGGCCATTGAAAGTCAAGAGGCAAAATTATATTCTCTCTTGTTGGAGATTGTGATTGCTTGGCACTTGTGTAGTGCAAACGTTACTTGCCAGCCCAAGTATGGTCTTCCTGCATTTGGATATGGGCTACTTCAGTACCTGAGGAGTCACAAATGATGCTGAACATTCCCATTTCTATCCTTGTGATGGTAGGAAGATCATTGATGGAGCAACTAAAGATGCTTGGGCCAAGGATACTACCCTGAGGAATTCCTATAGTGATGTCCTGGAGCTGTGATGATTGACCTCCAATCATCACATCCATATTCCTTTGACTCCAATCAGTGCAGGATTTTCACCCTATTTCTGACTGACTCCAATTTTGCTGGGACTCCTTGATCCACACTCGGTCAAATGCTGCCTTATTTTTACTGTTATTGTAAATAGTTTTCTCTTATAAATTAATTTCTCCCTCTTTATTATTTTTGGTCTTCCTTTCCTGCTTTGTACAATTTTCCCTGTGTTCTGGCCTACCACTAATCTTTTCAGCATTGTACACCTTTTCTTTCAATTTTATACCAGTCTTAACTTGCTTAGTTAGCCATGGATGTTGCATCCTTCTTTCTCAAAGATGGTAAGGCCATGAAAGAATCCAATAGAAGTTTCTGTACTATTAATTTGAGGGCCTGGGAGCCAAAGTATGCTGTGAGCACAGGAGTGTCGGGTGAATAAGACTTTGCTTGAATTGTGAAAGGCAATTTCTAAAAGTCAGTCTTTCTTATTTTGCACAGCACCAATTTCCAGTGTGAATCACTTATCTCTGCTGCTTCCCTGAACTCCATCCAACATTGCTGATTCCTAGGTTGTTTCCTCCCCTCATTCTGCATCCTTGTTCACAACGCTGACTCCCAGATCGTGTCTCCCGCATTCTCACTCATTACACGTGAACCCACCACCCTCTATGCACTCTCACCCACAATACAGTCTTTCATTATTCCAAACCTGAACTCTTACCCCGAACATCAATAGCTCCTGTTCTGGCTTCAGTTTTTTCTGATTTGAAATGTTTGGTCCTGGAACTTTGGAAGTTTCTGTTATCAATATTCTTTTGATGGAATTAAGAATTTACTGTATGTCCTGGTCAATATTTATCTCTCAGCCAATGTTACAAAAATAAATTTCCTATTCATCATCGCACTACTGTTTGTGGGAGATTGCTCTGTACAAATTGACTCCTTCATTTTCTACATTATAAAGCAAGTACAAAATAAATAAAAAAAGAGCATTTGTATTGAATCATGAGGGTTTCTTAGAGATAAGACTTGACCTGAATTTTAATGATCCATTTTTGGTCTCCCTCATTAATTTAGGTCAAACAGGTGAGCCTCCAACATTACTCCTCGGTTGAATCAAGCAAATAAGTACATGAGAAATAGAAGCAGGAGTAGACAGTTCAGGATGTCAAGTCAGCTCCATCATTCAATAATCATCGCAGCTAATTTTCTACCACAGCTACACTTTCCCACCTGCTCCCCATATTCCTTGGTTGTCTGAAAGAGCAAGAATATAATAATCTCGATCTTGAATACACCCAACGAAAGAACATCCACAAATCTCTGGGTAGACAATTCCAAAGATTCAAAATGCTTTGAATGAGGAAATTTGTCATATCTCAGTCCAAAATGACCAACCACTTTTTAAGACTGCATTCGTGTGCTAGATTCGCAACCAGGGGAAACAAACTTCCTAGCAAGCTCCTTCAGAATATTTTATAGATCCATGAGATCACCTTTTATTCTTCTAAACCTATGTACGCTCAATTTATCATTTCATATCATAGGATTATGGTGTCATCCCAAGAACAATCTAATGAATTTTCCCTGTGCTGCCTCCCTGACAAACATATTCTTGCTTAGATAGGGAGACTGAAATTTCACACAGTAATCCAGGCAATGGTTTCATCAAAGTTCTGTACAATTAAAGCAAGACTTGATTACATGTCCATTCCAATCTCCCTGTTCTAATCAGAATGCTATTTACCTTTCTAATTGCTTATTGTACCTGCATAATAAGTCTATTTTCCTTGCATGTGTACATTCAAGTCTCTGTGAATATAAATGTTTAAAAGTTTCACACCTTTTAAAGAATATTCTGTTTATCAATGAAGTGAATAATCTTACACATCCTCATATTAGACTCTCCATCTGGGTAGCACAGTGGCACTGCGGTTAGTACTGCTGCCTCACAGCACTAGGGACCCGGATTCAATTCCTGGCTCGGGTCACTGTCTGTGCAGAATCTGATGTTTTTCCCCATGTGGGTTTCCTTTGGGTGCTCCAGTTTCCTTCTGCAGCCTGAAAGACATGCTGGTTAGATGCATTGGCCATGCTAAATTCTCCCTCAGTATCTGAACAGCACCAGAGTATGGCGACTGGGGGATTGTCACAGTAATTCATTGCAGTGTGAATGTAAGTCTACTTGCAACACTAATAAACTTTAAACCATCTGCTAACTTGTTGCATCCTGACTTAACCTGTCTCTATCTATTTGCAGCTTCTTTATGTCCACGAGGGATAGGTATTCCTAGGTGCACTTTGATAAGGATTTTGATCGGATGTGTTCTTTGATCGGATCTGTGGGTAACTGTTTGTAGTGTTCCTTGTTGTCCAGTTGTTGATACACTTCTTTGCAGTAATCTGTTCTGTTCAGTATGACAATAGCCCCTCCTTTGTCCGCTGGTTTGATGACAATATTGCAGTTGGTCTTGCAAGCGCGGATGGCGTTGCGTTGTGCTTGGGTGATATTTGGGGCTGTCTTGTGAGTGCGTTGATGAATCTGGTGCCGACACATCTCCTGATGCCTTAGACATACATGTCAAGTCGAGGCAGCAGCCTTCCAGAAGAGTCCAATTGTACTCTTTCCTCTTCGGTTGCTGCACTGCGGATCTTTCCGTTGGCTGTTCTGGTTCATTGGCTGTCTCATTGTGTTTGCTGTTGGCCTCTTGGGGCTTGTGAGAGAACTCATGCAGCGTCGTTTGCCTGATGAATTCTTCTGTACCGCTGTGGGACTGATGGGGTCCATTTTGGTGGTGGGGCAGAAATTGAGCTCTTGGCTGAGAACTTCAATATCATCTGGTTGAAGTGTGTAGTCGGACACATTGATAATGGACTTCCCTGCAGAGGTATTGTTTTCTACTATGGTGCCGGGGGAGGCTTGATTGCTGCTGGTAGTGATGACAAATTTCTCAAGTTTCCTGTTCTTGATGTGCATGTAGAAGGTGCAGTTCCTTTATCTCATCTGCTTGGCAGAGTTTTGCAGCTGGTCTGCATCCTGAGCGCAAGTCAAGAATACAAATTCTATCTTGGTGATGCGGTGTTTGCTGTAGAGCTGGATATGAGATGGTTGAGGCATGTGAGGGAGGTGCGACAGCAAAGCCTCTCAAAGTAGTCTGTGTCAAAGGTTGACCTGAGTGGATTCGTGATGTACAGTCCTTTCGGTATCTTATCTGCTTTCTTGCATCTTTGTAGAAATTTGATGTCTGTGTCAATATGCACGATTTTCTTGGAGATCCTCTCCACTTGGAGCCGGCAGTTTGTGGTGTCGATGGTAGTCATGATGTGGAAATGCCGGTGTTGGACTGAGGTAAACCAGGTTAAAGTCCATCAGGTTTATTTGGTAGCAAACAACACTAGCTTTTGGAGTGCTTGCTGCTCCTTCATCAGGTGAGTGGGAGTTCTATTCACAAACAGGGCATATAAAGACACAAACTCAATTTACAAAATAGTGGTTGGAACATGAGTCTTTACAGATAATCAAATCTCAAAGCTACAGACAATGTGAATGGAGATAGCGTTAAGCACAGATTAAAGTGAAATGTATTGTCTCCAAACAGGACAGTTTGAGATTTTGCAAGCTCAGATAAGTTGTGGGGGTTACAGATAGTATGACATGAGCCTAAGATCCAGGTTGAGGTTGTCCTCATGTGTGCAGAACTTGGCTATCAGTCTCTGCTCAGCAACTCTGCGCTGTGGTGTGTCATGAAGGCCCCCTTGGAGAATGCTTACACGAAGATCAGAGGTTGAATGCTGGTGACCATTGAAGAGTTCCCCAATAGAAATTGTACACTTTTGCCTAATGATTGTCGAGCAGTGTTCATTCATCCGTAGTTGTAGCTTCTGCATGGTCACCCTAATGCACCATGTCTCGGGATGTCCTTTCATGCAGAGTTCAGGTAGACAATGTTGGTTGAGTTGCAAGAATATGTACCGTTACATGGTGGATGGTGTTCTCACATGAGATGATGGCATCTATGTTGATGATCCAGCATGTCTTGAGAGGTTGCTGTGGCAGGGTTGTGTGGTGTCATAGTTACTGTTCTCTTGAAGGCTGGGTAGTTTCCTGTGAACAATGGTCTGTTTGAGGTTGTGTGGTTGTTTGAAGACAAGAAGTGGGGGTATGGGGATGGCCTTGACGAGATGTTCGTCTTCATCAATGACATGTCGAAGACTCCAGAGAAGATGTTGTAGCTTTTCCGCTCTAGGAAAATACTGGAGACGAAAAGTATTCTGCCCACTATACCCCATGTTTGTTTTCTGAGGAGTCATCAGGAGGTGCGACACATGGAACAGGTATGGGGATCAAATTCGCACCTCAGTATGCTAATATCTTCATGCACAGGCTCGATCAAGACTACTTCACCGCACAAAACTGATACTATATACCAGATACATCAATGACATTTTCTTCCTTTGGACTCTTGGTTGAACAATCACAGAAACAACTATATGATGGCATCAACAAGATCCATCCCACCATCAGTATCACCATGGATTACTCCCTGGAATTGGCTGCGTCCTTGGAACACGCATCTCCTTTAAGGACGGTCACCTCAGCACTTCACTGTACCGCAAGCCTATGGATAACCTCATGATGATCCTCTTCTCCAGCTTCCACCCTAAACACGTTAAAGAAGCCATCCCCTACAGACAAGCCCTCTGTATACACAGGATCTGCTTTGATGAGGAGGATCGCAACAAACACCTCCAGATGCTGAAAGATGCCCTCATAAGAACAGGATATGGCTTCTTCAGAAGACAAACACAGGACACAGTGGACAGAATACCCTTCATCATCCAGTATTTCTCCAGAGAGGAGAAGCTACAACATCTTCTCCGGAGTCTTCAACATATCATTGATGAAGATGAACATCTCGTCAGGGTCATCCACACACCCCACTTCTTGCCTTTAAACAACTGCACAACCTCAAACAGACCATTGGTCGCAGCAAACTACCCAGCCTTCAGGAGAACAGTGATCACGATAACACAAAAGCCTATCACAGCAAGACATGCCGGATCATTGACATGGATGCCATCATCTCACGTGAGGACATCATTCACCAGGTACATGGTACATATTCTTCCAACTCGGCCAATGTCGCCTACCTGACTTGCTGCAGCAAAGAATGTCCCGAGGTATGTACGTTGGGGAGACTATGCGGACACTATGACAACGAATGAATGAACATCGCTCAACAATCATCAGGCAAGACTGTTCCCTTCCTGTTGGTGATCACGGGCTTTCAGCTTCTGAACTTTTGGGTAAGTGTACTCCAAGGAGGCCTTCATGACACATGACAGCGCAGAGTCACTGAGCAGAGACTGATAGCCAAGTCCTGCATGCGTGAGGACAGTCTCAACTGGGAGCTTGGATTCATGTCGCACTATTTACAACCCCCATGACTTGCCTGGGCTTGCAACATCTCACTCACTGTCCTGTCTGGAGACAATATGCATCTCTTTAACCTGTGCTTAATGCTATTTCCACTCATCTTATCTGCAACTTTAAGACTTGATTAGCTACAAAGACTTGCATTCTAATTAGTATTCTGTAAACTAACTGTGTATTTATGTGCCCTGTTTGTGATCAGAATTGCCCATTCACCTGACAAACGGGCAGAGCCCCAAAAGCTAGTGGCGTTTGCTATCAAGTAAACCTGTTGGACTTTAACATGGTGTTGTGAGACCTGTTACTCATTTTCTGGTTGGCAGGATGTGACCAATGGTGTGCCTCAGGGAGCAATGTTGGAGCCTCAAATAGTCACAATTTACACATATAATTTGGATGAAGAGATTGAAAGTATAATTGCTAAATTTGCTGATGATACAAGATACGCAGAAAAGTAAATTGTGAAGATGATATTAGGAAGATAGGGATTGAGGAATTATTCCGTTGTTGGGTTTTGAAGTATATTAAATAAAACTGCAATTATATTATTTTGCAGTCCATAGAATTTCCAAGAAGGAGTGAGTTAAGGAGCCATATTGTAAGATTTTTAAGAGCAGTATTATCAGAAAAGTCTTGAATTTTTATATCTTGCACTGCATTTTGATTTACTTAATTGGTCAGCAGCCTTTGTGTCAATTATTCCGACTTTGTCCTTTATTTTGTATGTCTACAATTACAAAGAACAAAGAACAAAAAAGCACGGGAAACAGGCCCTTTGGCCCAACGAGCCCACGCCGCCACCCCGATGTTCCCACCTCTACCCATGATCCTTGTCTATGCTTATAGATCTATGGATTAAAAACCAAATTTCAGACAATTTAGGGAGAATTTGTTTTGCCAATTAGCCTAAGAGCACATCTTTGGGATGTGGGAGGAAACCGGAGCACCCAGAGAAAACCCACGCAAGCACGGGGAGAATGCGCAAACTCCCACAGACACTGGCCCAAATCCATATATCTACACAGCACAGCGATAGTCACTGAGCTGTCATGTTGCCCATCAAATGGTCCAGGTCAAGCATACACTAACGATGTAAAGCACTAGGATACTCTTGAAAAAAAATTCCAAGAGTAGCCCTCTCACGACCCATCGTGTGTATGCCCCTTGTCAAACAACATGGTGGACCAAAGCACCTGTAGGATAAAAACAAGTACACCAATATCATCATTATTTACACACTTCCCAGGGACTCCTAAGGTTCATGATCCCTATTTTAAATCAGTTTTCTGTACCCCTCCATTCCCATTCTGTTCATGTGCCCATCTAAGTATTTCTTAAATAACTCCAGAGTACCTGCCTCCACCACTTTACTTGGCAGCGCATTCCATACCCCCACCACCCTCTGTGTGAAAAAACTCCCTCTAGCATCCAAATTATACCTTACCCCTCTCACCCTAAGCCCATGACCCCTCGTGCTATTCGAGTCCATCCTAGGAAAAAGCTTAACCCTGTTTACTCTATCTATACCCCTCATAATCTTGTACACCTCTATTAGATCTCCTCTAAGTCTACATTTTTCTAAGGAAAACAGTCCCAATTTGCCTAACCTCTCCTCGTAACTCAGACCTTCCATACCAGGCAGCATCCCAGTAAACCTCCTCTGCACTCTCTCCAGAGTCTCCATGTCCTTCCAGTAGTAAGGCGACCAGAACTGGACGCAGTATTCCAAATGAGGTCTAACCAATGTTTTATACAACTGCAACATTAAAGGCCAGCTCTTGTACTCTATACCCCTTCCTATAAAGGCTAATATACTATATGCTTTCTTCACAACCTTCTCCACTTGTTTTGCCACCTTCAGAGACTTGTTCACCTGCACCCCCAGGTCCCTCTGCATTTCTATACTCTTAATAGGTCTGCCCTTTATCATATACCTCCCCTCTACATTCTTTCTCCCGAAATACATCACCTCACATTTATCAGGATTGAATTCCATCTGCCACCTATCTGCCCAAGCTACCAGCCTATCTATGTCCTGCTGCATTGCCTGACAATGCTCCTCACTATCCGCAAGTCCAGCCATCTTTGTATCGTCTGCAAACTTGCTGATCACTCCACTTTCTCCCTCTTCCAAGTCATTTATATATATTACAAATAGAAGAGGTCCCAGTACCGAGCCCTGCAGCACACCACTAGTGACCAACCTCCAGCTAGAGCAACACCCTTCCACTATTACTCTCTGTCTCCTATTACCAAGCCAGTTACTTATCCATCTAGCTACCTGTCCTTGTATCCCATTAGCCTTGACCTTCTCAACTAACCTCCCATGAGGGACTTTGTGAAACGCCTTACTAAAATCCACATAGAGGACATCAACGGCTCACCCTTCGTTCACCGTTTTCTTCAACTCCTCAAAAAATTCTACCAGATTTGTAAGGCACGACTTTCCCTTAACAAATGCATGCTGCGTATCCGTAATCAGATCGCAACGCTCTAAATGCCTATAGATCCTATTTCTAAGAATCCCCTCCAACAGCTTCCCTATCACTGACATCAAACTCACCAATTTCCAGGGTTATCCCTACTACCCTTTTTAAACAACGGTACAACATAAGATTAGCATGACATTATAGGTGCTAACAAAATTGTTATTTTTCACCAAGAGATTAAACTATTGAATCAATTGGCATATTCTGACTCAGACCCTATATGTTCATTAATTTCAGCAAACCTGAATGGAAAACTGGCAACACCTGGGCAGTTCACAGGCAATGCAAAGACCTTGCACTTATTACAAACAGTTGGAATATAAAATCATGCCTTTGAGTGAACAAACACTTTCTTCCCCACCGCTGCCCAACTGTGGCAAATGCTAAACAGCCATTGTGTCAAGTAAACTACAGAGTGAAGTGCATTAGAAGCACCATAGAACAACATCACAGTGTGGCGGGTGCAGGTTCTCTCCTCAGTTATTCCATCAAATCACACAGAATCCAGAGCACAGAAAAAGAGCATTCAGACCAATTGGTCGATGCTGGTACTTACCCTTCACACAAGACTGTGCTTAATCAATGTATCTTGGAATTCCCACTGCTTGAGTGAGCTCCTGCGCAGAAGTCACGTCTATCTGACAAAATGCACCATCCTAATAGCAAATCAGCCAACCTGCCCTCTCGATATGAGGGAGGATTAGCAGCTAACATAAAAAGCAATTTAAAAAGCAACATAGTTTTTTCAATAATGGAAAACTCTGGATCCTAAACTTCCTGACCCACAGATCGCAATCAGTAAGGACAGGTAACAACATCTCCTCCATGATTATTCTCAACAGCAGTGCCCCAGAAGGCTGTGTCATTGTTTGAGATCCGACCCGCTATGGTGATGCCTTCAGCAAACTTGAAAATCAAGTTGGAGGAGAATTTGGTAACACAATTACACTGTGTTGACAAATTCTCCTCAACTTGATTTTCAAGTTTGCTGATGACATCACCATAGTGGGTCAAATCTCAAACAATGACAAGACCATTAGTGAGAGGTAAAATGCTTTTATGAAGGAGAGGTCGTGTCTCACGAACTTAATCGAGTTTTTCGAAGAAGTGATAAAGATGATTAATGAGGGTAGGGCAATGGATGTTGTCTATATGGACTTCAGTAAGGCCTTTGACAAGATCCCTCATTGGCAGACTAATGCAGAAGTTGAAGTTGCATGGGTTCAGAGATGAGCTGGTAAGATGGATACAAAGCTGACTAGGTCAAAGAAGACAGAGGGTGACAGTGAAAGGGTGCATTTCTGAATGGAGGGCTGTGACAAGTGGCGTTCTTCAGGGATCAGGGCTGGGACCTTTGCTGTTTGTAATATATATAAATGATTCAAAGGAAAATGTAACTGGATTGATTAGTAAGTTTGTGGACGACACGGAAGTTGATGGATTTGCAGATAGATGGATTTGAGGACCATCAGAGGATACAGTAGGATATAGCTTGGCTGGAAAGTTGGGGAGACGGCAGATGGAGTTTAATCCGGATAAATGTAAGGTAATGTGTTTTGGAAGATCTAATAGATAAGAAATATACGGTAAATGATAGAACCTTTAATAGTATTAATAGGCAAAGCGATCTGGACGTACAGGGACACAAGTCACTGAACGTGGCAATGCAGGTGGAGAAGGTAGCCAAGAAAGCATACGGCTTGCTTGCATTCATCGGCCAGGGTATTGAGTTTAAAAATTGGCAAGTCATGTTGCAGCTTTATAGGACCTTAGTTAGGCCGCACTGGAATATCGTGTTCAATTCTGGTTGTCACACTACCAGAGGGATGTGGAAGCTTTGGAGGTGGAACAGAAAAGATTTACCAGGATGTTGCCTGGTATGGAGAGCATTAGCTATGAGAAGAGGTTGAAGAAACTCGGTTTGTTCTCACTGGAGCAATGGAAGTTGAGGGGAGACCTGATAAAAGTCTACAAGATTATGAGAGGCATAGACAGAGTGTATAGTCAGAAGCTTTTTCCAAAGATAGAAGAGTCAATTATTCAGTGGCACAGGTTTAAGCACCTAGGGGCAAGGTTTATTGGAGATGTACTAGGCAGATATTTTACATAGAGAGTAGAGGATGCCTGGAATTCGTTGCCGGGGAGGTAGTGGAAGCAGATACGGTAATGACTTTTAAGGAGCATTTTGACAAGCACGTGAATAGGATGGGAATAGAGAGATATGGCCCCTGAAAAGGTAAGGAGTTTTAGTTAAGTTGGGCAGCATGGTGGTGCAGATTTTGGGGGCCACAGGGCCTGTTCCTGTGCTGTAATGTTCTTTATTCTTTGTTTTGTGAGGAGGAATAGAGAAAAGAAATAGAAGGCAGGATATTAAACCTCGCTTACCCTGAAACTGTGAAATCCCACCCAAGATGAACAGATCTTTAAATGGCCCACCCCTCACCCACTCTGATTCCATGGTTGGGGAGGTGGTAAGATTCTGGCCTGAGAATCTGGTGAACTGCTGCAATAATAATAATCTTTCCCTTAATGCCAATAAAACGAAGAAGATAATCAGCAACTTCATGAAGCATAGTGGAGGACATGCCTTTGTCTACATCAATGGTGATAAAGTGGAAATGTTCAAGTTTCTAGATGTTCAGATAACTAACAACTTGTCCTGGTTCCTTCCATGTCAAACTATAGTTAAGAAAACCCTCTACTTTCTCAGAAGCTAAGGAAATTTGGCATATCTGCTATGATTCTCACCAACTTTTACAGATGCACCATTTAAAGCATTCTTTCTGGTTGTATCATAGCTTGGTATGGCTTCTACTCTGCCCAAGATCGCAAGACACTACAAAGGGTCTTGAATGAAGTCCAGTCCATCATTCAAACCATCCTCCCATCTATTGACTCTGTCTACACTTCCCACTACCTCAGCAAAGCAGCCAGCATAATTAAGGACCCACATATCCTGGACATTCTCTCTTCTACCTTCTTCTATCAGGAAGAAGATACAAAAGTCTGAGATCATGTAATAACTGACTTAAGAACAGCTTCTTCTCTGCTGCTGTCAGACCTTTGAATGGACCTAGTCAGCCCTGTGACCTCACAATGATGCCTCTCTAACCTCCCTATCCTTTGATCGCTGGCTTCCCAAACATCGTAAGAAGTCCCACAACACATAATCACAATACTGATTAGAATGTGAATCTTTACACCTAATCAAGTAAAGACATTCTAATCAGTACTGTGTAAACTGTGTGTGTCTTTACATACCCTGTTTGTGATCAGAATTCCCCACTCACCTGATGAAAGAGAAGAGCTCCGAAAGCTGGTGGCATTTACTACCAAATAAACCTGTTGGACTTTACCTGGTGTTGTGAGACTTTTTACTGTGTTTACTCCAGTCCAATACTGACATCTCACATCATGACTCCCAAACATCTCCTGGACAACTCCAATCCTCCCTGCCCTGGCCCTGCTCCCTGTTGTCTTCCCTCCCTTTGTCACTGATTCCCAAGTGCAAAGTGGCAGCTGGGCCCCCCACTCTCACAAATCTCACCCCCCCAACTTCCCTGCCCCTCAATAGGCCTGCCCCGCCTGGCCCACCCCATGGCACAACCCAACGCCTGGTGCCCCCTCGGCATTACCACTTTGCCCCTTAGGCAGTGCCAGAGATCCAGGCTGACAATGTCTAGGGGGCAAAGCAGCAATGCCCAGGTGGCCCCCTGCTCACCCTCAACTTCCTGGAGGATCTCCATTGCCTCCTTCACTCCAGCAGGGTGGGAGTTGTTGTAAACCCCTCTGAAGCAAATGACTCCAGGCAGTGAGGGGAGAGGCTAGCGAGCCCAGAGACTCCAGTCCTGGGCCTATGAATCAGATTCAAATACTTATTTAAATATTTTAATCATATTTTAATATTTGACGTCCAGTGCAGAGCTGACATTGCTGAAAATATGAGGCTGGGAGATGTGCAAAGGCTGTGGCGTCCAGCGGGATGCCTGTTAAACAGCCTCCGCTTATGTCTCCTGGCCCTCTGTGCTTCTCTAGCAGCACTGCAGGCCAGAAGATTTGCCTCCCACCCTTCCTATATCTGCACCATAACACCATTTTCCGTACCTTCTGCTTTCCTTTTCTCTCATGTAGTCTATCAATGGTATGTTTCATTTGTATAACGCACAAGAAACAATACTTTTCATTGTATCCCAATAAATCAAATCCTTTTCATACTTCATTGAAAAATTGAGGTACATGAAGCAGATCCCAAGCTAGTTGAATCACCTGCCAATACCTTCCCATTCAGCTTTATAGACAGAGGTGTAACTGATTCAAAAGATTGCATGTCGACAGGCAAACAATGCAGAGGATTAAGATTTGCCATTTATTGCAAGGACACCTGCAACTAACATGCATTACAGCAGTTATATCAGCTCTGCTCTCAAGCTCTCTTCTTCCTCATTTCAGGTATGCAATGCTGTTCATGCATTGGAAAGCACAATCATGCTCCTCAACAACAGCACAAACCACAACTCCACTTTGCCAGATACCAAATCGCAGTAGCTATGGCGAGGGATTAGAGTATTACAACTCTCCATCGCTTACCAGCTTGGTTTCCTGCCTTCCTACTTATGATATTGACAAGTGGATTTTTCCAGGTGCTTTGTTATCTTACCAGTTATTGCAAAAGCTGAAAGTATAATTATTAGGGATAATTATTAGGGGAATTATTCCCCATTGTTCCCCGATGTTGTGCGGCACAACATCGAATAATTCCGAATTATTCCCCGATGTTGTGCGGCACAACATCGAAGGCCGAAGGGCCTGTTCTGTGCTGTATTGTTCTATGTTCTATGTTCTATGTTCTATAATAAACCAAAGTGTCAGCCTTTGTAAAGACAACTATCATTTATTTTATCTTATTCATTTTTGATATTTGCTTTCTGCAAGACTGCTGACATTGTATTAAATTTTAAACAGTATTGGTTTATGAGCATATATCTAAAAATGAGTTGATTAACTTTTGCCTAAATACATTCCACTGAGACCTTACAGACATGACGGAAAAGACTGACCAACAATTTGTCCATCAGAGGGAGCAAGACACCAATACAATGTTCACTTTTGTTTGATGTGTAATTCAGCATGGTGCAGTAACACACAAAATAAATAATGATTTACTTAGTTCCTTCAGAATACAATTTATTGTGTGGATAGAATCTGTTGTAGATTTTTCTTTTATAATAACAAGCAGATAGTCTTTGGCACAGTGACACAGTAGTTAGCACTATTGTCTCACAGCGCCAGGGATCCAGGTTAGATTTCCAGCTTGGATCACTGTCTGTGTGGAATCTGCATGTTCTCCCCATGTCTGCATGGGTTTCTTCCAGATACTCTGATTTTCCCCCCACAATCCAAAAGACATGCTAGTTAGGTGCATTGGCCACCTAAATCCTCCCGCAGTGTACCCAAACAGGTGCCACAGTATAGTAACTTGGGGATTTTCACAGTAACTTCATTGCAGTGTTAAGGTAAGCCTACTTGTGATTAATAAATAAAATTTCAATATCAAGAGCTGTTTTCAAGAGTAGAATGGAAACTAGGATGACAGTTTACTTTTGTAACTTACATCTTATTGCATGTTATACTAATATAAACACCAATCATTCATAAAGAATATGTAGGCACAATCTGAATTCATTTATTTAGAATAAGTGCATGACAACATTTATACATAGGCAGAAAGCTAGAAGACATCAGCAGCAAGTCTATGTTTGTGTGCTCCATTCAAAGATTAAACTAAAACCGGATCACATGACACACTTTCCTTTAAGTGATGTTATTCAGCAATCCCTTAAAGACATTTTACAACACATTTATTTCAGAAGATCAGTATCATTTTTATGTGGCCATTTGTGGTCCGTTTTTGCTGCTTCATGGAGCTCAATTCCAGGATGGACAAAGGTGATGGATTGTGCCAGGAAGAGTTCACAAGTTCATCCAAAAATTTACTTCAGCTTTGCTGAGACTGAGGTGTTTGTGCCAAGAGTTGAGAGGTCAGGTTCAGCACTATCCGACATCACTGAGTCTACCCACTCTGCTCTCCTTCAACTCCCAGTCACTAGGTTTGCTGCAGGTCTGTATCAGCTGCTTCAGGCCTGTAGGTGCAGAGAAAGTCACTGGCTAATTTTGGGTTTGTTTGCAGTTACATAATCCTTCTCGGGGAGGAGCAAGACATAACAACATGAGAAGGACGAGCTTACAGGAATGCAAGTGGAAAATCCAAGGTTTCAGAGTTCTGTCATGAGTTAGCAAGAGAAATCAGAAATCCTCTTGTGATAAAAATGCAAGACTTGTCATGAGTGTGACCAGAATTAGAACTCTAGTCATATATCGAATGAGTTGTGTTGGTGTTGTATGGTTAAGTGCAAGTTTTAATCCTACCCACCAATTTAGAAAACTATGCAAAAGATGACCCAAAGGATAACAACACAAAAATGACAGAGCATTAATGCATTGCATGAAAAATATTGTGGGACACGAGTACTAACATCATCTATAGTTATCCCCTTTTGAAACAATAATGTTTTAAATACATGAATTTGCAATTAATAGAAAATGTGCGGGCTAAAAATTAGGCGTTCTGACCTCTACAGCTGAACTTTTAAAATGCTATCACTGTAAGAAGTCAGGAATAAAATGTAACACTAAGGACCTGGTTTTACCATTTTCATTCTAAATGCTCAACCTAGGCATAATTCAGCCTGAAACAATAAAATCTCGGGTCCCATTCGCACTGTGGGCGGGGCTTAGTCCGAAACGATTGGAGCTCTGAACTGCGCAAGCGCAGTTAGAAAAAAATTTGAAAAAGCGCACCTGTGTCAGATCGCTCCCGGGCTGCAGAAAGCGGAGAAAGCGACCCGGGGGTGAAAAGCAGGAGCGATGGCCTCCATAGACATCACAGTCCTCCTTATCTACCTCCCACCGCTACCCAGACTGATTACGATTCCCTGCCCCCTTCCCCCTCTGCCTCACCCCACCAGAGATCCATCTACTCCGGCCACCCATCAGTGAGCTATTGGGCCTCCCCTCCCCCCCCTCCCCCAGAGAATGATCTGACCTCACTCCCCCCCCACCCTTACCCCTCTCCCCAGAGGAAATCTGACCTATCTCCTCCTCCCTCCCCATCAGACAACGATTGACCCTCCCCCTCATCCCCACCAGACGATTGGCTCTTCCCCCCCTACCACCAGACAATGATCGGCCCTCTCCACTCCACGCCATCAGACAACGATCAGGATTCCCCCCCCATCCCCCACCTTTCCTAACAGAGATACATCTGATTCAACTCCTCCTCTTCCTCCTCCTACCCATACCAACCAGACAATGATCTGGCCTCACCCCGCTCCTCCCCCAACCAGAGAACGATCAGACACCCCCCCCACCTCCATCACTGATCTGAGTCAGGGAGCCGTTGGAAGCTCTGTACTTGCCCTTCAGCAGCTGAAGCACCTGATTCAGACTTTTATTTAGCAGGTCCATTTTGGCGCAATTCCAGATCGGTGGATGCAGCAGTAAATGGGGAAATGCTGCTAAAATTGCGCGGGCAGATCATTAATCCAATTGAAATGCATGCAAATTCACTTAAATCGCTGCAGAACCGGTTTCAGATGTGAAGCAGATCACAGTCATTCCCGGGTTCAGTAAAGTGACAATCTGTGCAGACGTGGGTGCAGATCACGTTAATGGCCTCACGCCTGACTTTACCACATTTCTGCGCCTGAAAATGGGCGTGACGCAGTGGTAAAACAGGGCTCCAAGTATTAAATATTCCCACCTCGTTGCATTTATTTCAACTTTATCTAGAAATTTAACTTTTTATAGACTTGTTGAAAAAGGGTGAACATCTATGAACAAAGAACAAAGAACAAAACAGCACGGGAAACAGGCCCTTTGGTCCAACGAGCCCATGCTGTCACCCCGATGTTCCCATCTCTACCCATGATCCCTGTCTATGTTTATAGATCTATGGATTAAAAACCAAATTTCAGACAATTTAGGGAGAATTTGTTTTGCCAATTAGCCTAAGAGCACATCTTTGGAATGTGGGAGGAAACCGGAGCACCCAGAGAAAACCCATGCAAGCACGGGGAGAATGCGCCAACTCCCACAGACACAGGCTCAAATCCATGTATCTGCACAGCACAGCGATAGTCACTGAGCTGTCGTGTTGCCCATCAAATGGTCCAGGTCAAGCATACACTAACGACGTGAAGCACTAGGATACTCTCAAAAAAATCCAAGAGCAGCCCTCTCATGACCCATCGCATGTATGCTCCTTGTTAGACAAGTATTTCCATTGCAACTCCTGCCATTGCTAAATAGGGAAAGGAAATCAGCTGCCACACCACCTGTGGTCCACGCACAGTTTCCCAAGTCGCTACAGCAGTAATGTGCATCTGCCACACACCACCCACTCCCTCCCCTTTCCATTCCCTCCCATTCCCTGCTTCCCCTTTCTCAATTCAGAAGGCAAAGAGAGGCAGACAGTCCATGATGGGAGGGCGGTAAGGGGAGAGGGGGAAAATGGGACGGTGCAGGAAAAGGAGCGAGGGAGCAGAGGAAGCAGCAAAGAGAGCAGGGGAGCTGGGAGGGAGCAGAGGAAGCAGTGAATAGAGCAAGAGTTGTGATGAAGGAAGTAGGGGAAGTAGCAAAGGGAATGGGGGGATGTGATGAAGGGAGTGGGAGAGAAGGAGCAGAGGAATTGCAATTAAGGGAATGGGGGAAGTGACAAAATGAGTGGAGGGAGTAGAAGGGAAAGGGTAGAGTGGGAGAAACTGCAAAAGGTGTAGGAGGAAATGGAGAAGAGAATGGAGGAGTGGGTGGAACCGTGAAATGAGCTGGGGAAATAGTCAAGAAAGTGGAGGAATTGGAGGAAGGGAGTGGTGAAAATGAGTGGGGAGGAAGGAGCGGCTTAACAATAAAGGGGAATGGAGGAAAGCAATGAAGATAGCAGTGGACTGGAAAGGAGCCAAGGCAATAGAGCATGTTCTTTTGATTGACCTGCATCTTTTTAAATAGGCAGCTTCCTGGTATGTCGTTGTCACAAGGCAGCATGGTGGTACAGTGGTTAGCACTTCTGCCTCACAGCAGGGACGGTTCAATTCCCGGCTTTGGATGACTGTGTGGAATTTGCGTGTTGTCCCTACTTTTGTGTGGGTTTCCTCCAGGTGCTCTGGTTCTTCCGACAGTCTGAAGGTATGCAGGTTAGTTGGATTGGCCATACAGAATTGCTCCTTTGTGTCTCAAAGTATGTAGCTTAAAGGGATTAACCATAGTAAATGTGTGGGGTTATGAGGCTTGGGCAAGGGCCTGGATAGAATGCTCTGTCAAAGAATTAATGCAGACTCAATGGATTGAATCTTCTGCAATGTAGAGGTTCTATGATTAACATTGATTGTGTGGGAGCATGCCCTCTGCAGTTGGGCATCAGCAAATACAGCCAAGTAGTGTCAAAGACAATGGTCCCTCCATAAGGTGCACCTGTATGTTGACATAACAAAATGGCTTAAATATGCAGAAGATCATACAAATCTTAACTGCAATGTGGTTTTAGCAGTGATATGAAAGCTGAATAGGAGTTACTAAGATGAGTGAGCAGGAAAACCCAAGGGCTAAAAAAATTAAATGCTGAAACATCTATGGTAATATATAAATTTTAAATAGAAAGTATAATGCATGGGGAGCAGTTCACTTATAGCACGTGAACAAAAGCTATTTAAAATCATCATGGAATTTATTGTAGTACTAGATATGTGGGTCAGGGCACATATTTATTGATACACATGATTGAAGACATGAAAACATTCTTTAAAAATCTGAAGCCACACAACTAAGGAGAAAGGGGAATGTATATATAACACATTAATGCATATGGACACAGATGTATACACATGGTTGTAATATAACCCAAATGAAAAATAAAAATGCTATAGAACATAGTTGCCCTGATTCCATGACAGGCAAGATGTGATATTACCCTCCCACCTTTCCTTTGCCTAAGGTATTAACTGATGCTACAGTACAATAATGGATTTATACATGGGAGAAAACTTCCAATGCACATATTCGATGAAAACTGCTCCCCATGCAATGAATGACATATCTAATAGACAAGGTAACCTAAATCTGGCTTAGTTAATTGGTCGGAGACAGCAGCCTAGAAACAAATGTCCCAGTTCAATTCTTAGTCGCTTGCTACTTTAAACAAGTGTGGCTCAAGATTTTCACTGTTCAGAATTGTATCAAATTTGTGAAGATCGGTTTAGATTTAACAAATTTGTCCCCGGAACAGAACTTTCTGTACCTAAGGCACATCAGCAACTTTGGGCTTTGCGTTCAGTGATCCCGCACCTTTCATTAAAATGTATTTTCTGCAATTAAAATTTTAGCTCACAAGGTTAAATAAAGAACAACGAATTAAGTATGTATGGTGCGTGCAACGTGCTCAGTATTTTCAAATGTGCTTCTATTGAATTCTGCCCATAGTTTTAGGCTTCTAAAAAAAACAGGGCAATAGGAACAACTGAATGACATCTGGAATATGAGAAGAAATTTGGGCTGTTGGAATGAACATGTAAATAAAATGGGTCGTGTCCAAGTAAACATGAACTGGGTTCCATGGAGTTGAAGGAGAGTTTTGCCTCTTGCTTTGCTGAGACACCAGCACCAGGCACCAGCAGATAGCAACAGCAGGCACCAGCAGCATTAACACCAGGCACCGAGAGCAGCACCAAGCACAATTTCAATCGTTTTAATAACCTATTGTTTATTACCAACAGCTCCAGCAGCAGACAGCACCAACACTACGCACCAGCATCAAGCACCAGCAAACAACACCAACAGCAGCGCCAGCAGCAGCAGCACTGCTCCTCTCCCCGGCAGGTGGAGGGCTCCTCATCTGGCCCCGCCCCCTCCGGGAGAGCATCCCGACAGGTGTGTCCCCGCCCCCCGTGCTCAGGTGGCTCAGTGATCAGCAGCAGCAGCGCTGTCCTCCTCCAGCATCCAGCTCAGCTCACTGAACACTCTCGCTCTCCCCTCTCTACCTGCTGCCGTCTGGCAAGATGCCTGCTTTACACAGGGACCTACTGATGGAAGTTTTCTTGGGTACGTTCATTGCCCTTTTTTTAAAAAAAGCTTTATTTCTTAGGGAATCACGCGTAATTCGCTGAAGATCAGTCAGCTCTCCGAGAAAACAATTCGATCTTATATATTTACAACAGGTTATTAAAACGATTATTTGAAAATAAGACAATTTTGCTGCATTTAATACTTTACGAAAACATTACCTGGGACTTTTTAAATATAATTGGAAACTATATGCATTATTAACTTATGATTGGTTTGGAGTACTGAAGATGAAACGATTTAAAACATTTTCTTTTTGCAGCTATTATTACTGCCTTTATTTATCACAACTGATGCCAAAGCACCTGGTTCAAATTAATAGAAGCCATACGTTTTATAATTTGATTGTTCTTAAGAAGTCAATAGTTATTGGCCATGGTTGTGATAAGTGTTTTTTTTTCTGAATTAGGTATGATTGATCTACCATGTTTGCAAAGAATATTTTTTTTTCGATCATATTCAAAACTAAATGTATGTTATGGTGCTTGTTAGGTATATGATAAAGTTGAGCTTGCGTAAGTTATACATAAGTTATGTATATGTAATGTTGGGAGATTGGTTAGCTCAGTTGGCTAGGTGACTAGTGTATGGACCACATTAACAGCATCCACACTGGGTTTGATCTCCATTCTGATTGAAGGTCCAGAACCTGCCTCCTCTCCCTATCCATAGTAAAAAACATTCATGGTGCTGAGCTTGGTGGGATGAATATTCACCAAGGCCTTCCCTTCAGGCAAATAACTCAAGAAGAATGGTTTATTTTACTAGACAAGTATTAGACAGATACCTCAATTAATAATCCAGGCTATAGCAATTTGAGAATTTGAAGTTAATTTTCAATGTCAGTAAGGAATTTGAAGGCAGTTTTAAAAATCAGGAAGTATCAGTTAATATAGCCAGATAGCAGTTGGATTGTTGTGAAAACTTTTGGAGAGGAAATCTGCTAACCTCACCTTATCTGATGTAAAAGTGACTGCAATCCTACATCAGTTACCCTCTGAGTAGAATGTTGCTGAAGTCAAACTAACTGTGGAATGGATCCAGATAGACCAACTACTATGGTCTTCACATCACAATGAGCTTTCTGAAAATCAACTAATAACTAATTTTAAAAAATTAATTAATGGTATGAAATCTATTTATTGGTCTATTATTTAAATGGTAAAAAAATGCAATATGCTGCTCGAAAGAGTGACCTGGCTGTCCTTATGCACAAAAAGTTGGTTTGTAGGGGCAACAGATAATTAAGAAGGTAAATAGAATTTTGTCCTTTATTGCTAGAGGGATGGTGTTTAAAAACAGAGAGGATATGTTGCAGCTGTACAAGGTGTTCATGAGGCCACACCTAGAGTTCTGTATATAATCTTGGTCTCCTTGCTTAAGAAAAGATATACTGGCATTGGAGATGGTACAGAGGCGATTCTTTGTCCGCTTCCAGAGTTGAGAGGGTTGGCTTATGAGGAGAGACTGAGTAGACTGGGGCGACACTCATTGGAATTCAGAAGAATGAGAGGAGATTTTTTCAAAACAAATAAGATTATGAAGGGAAAAGATAAGATGGAAGCAAGGATATTGTTTCTACTGACAGGTGAAATTAGAACTAGGGGGCTTGGCCTCGAAATAAGAAGGAACAGATTTAGGACTGAGATGAAGAAGACTTCTTCATCCAAAGGTTTGTGAATCTGTGGAATTCCCTACCCAATGAAGCAGTTGAGGTTGCCTCATTGAATGTTTTTAAGACAAGAATAAGTACATTTTTGAACAATAAAGCAATTAAGGGTTATGGTGAGCGGGCAGGGAAGTGGAGCTGAATCCATGAAAAGATCAGCCATGATCTTGTTGAATGGTGGGGCAGTTCGAGGGGCCAGATGGCCTACTCCTGCTCTCAGTTCTTATGTTTTCAAGAGTATTGCATTATTTAAAAAAACTTATAGCTAAGAAAAATTTCAATATTTCAATAATTTTGGGAATTCTTATTATCATTGAAATCGCTGCTGCCCTCCATCTTATTCAAGACCTCCCTGCTCCCAACTTTTCTGCCTCAGTACTTGCTGTTCCATTTCTAATGAAAAGCTCACAGATTTGAAACATTAATTGCTTCTTTTTCCACAGATGCTGCCTGCTGAATATTTCCAGAACTTTCTGTTTCAATTTTAGATTTTCAGTATTTATAGTATTTTGCCTTTTATTCTTCTTTTAATTTGTCTAAAATGTTTTAGTGCCTGAGGGATGCAATATAATAATAAGAATGTTTAGCATAAAGAAAAGCATTGCCTCTATCTCTCTATCTCTATTTCTGTCAAGTTCTGTTCTTTGAACTCATTTGCTTACTCCATTTGCTCCATTACTCATTTGCTTATCCCAATTACTGATATCGGTGACAAATAGGGCAGTGTAGTGCCACTAGTTCTGGTCTTGTGGGGAGGGGAGGGTGTGGGGAACAAGTCTTTGGCATTGATTTGATGTAAGATCTGCCTACTCTTTGCACCACCCAGGACCAGATGTGATCTCGTTGAAACATTAAAATTCTCAAAATGCATGTTCTCCTTTAAAAGGCTGCCTTTAAGACTTGCAGGTCAGTTGACATCCCTTTCAACATGCAGCCAGTCAGCAGTGTGGGTTGTGTTCACCTGCAACCTGAAATCATTTTGACAAGGAATCAGAATCAGAAATTTGTGATCACCCTGAACGTGAAAAACATTCTCAACAACGTTTTCCCACATTGCCTTTGATATTTAAGTTCTCTCATCTGTTTTATTTAAAATTTAGGATATAAAGAAAAATGTAAATATGTTGGGTGGCAAGAGATTATGAAATATTTATAAAATTCTAATATATTTACAGTAAATATAATGCAACACAATTCTCATTAATTAGCTAATTTGTTAATACATTATTTCCATCATCTTTATCACATTTTATTAAGTTTATGGCTTGTTAACTCTGGAAGACCAATTTAGCTAGTTTCACTTTCCTGCCCTTCCTCTGGGTAACCCTGCAGACTTCTTATCTTCAAGTGCTTATCCAGTTCTCCTTTGAAAGCCACAATTGAATCTGCCTCCATTATTCATTCAGACAGTGCATTCCAGATCCTAATCACTTTCTACATAAAAGCAAATACTCATGTCGCCCATGATTCTTTTGCCAATCACTTTAAATCTCTATCCCCTGGTTTTTGGTCCATCTGCTGAAAGGAATCTCTCACTACCCTGTTCAGATTCTTCATGATTTTGAAGACCTTTATCAAGTCTCTCTCAACCTTCTCAAGTAAGAATAACATAAGCTTTTCTAATCTACCCACGTAACTAAAGTCCCTTGTTCCTAAACCATTCTTATAAATGTTTTCTATATCTACTCTAAAGGCTTTACATTAGTATTTCTACACTTGTCCAACCCTTTCCTCTCCTATACCTCATTTTCTTTGCTGCATTATTAGCATCCAGGCCTTCAACTGAGCCCTGGAAATCCTTCCCTCTATCTTGATCTTCCTTTTAAGATATACCTCAAAACCTACCTTTGGCCAAGCTTATGGGTCACATATCTTTATGGGGCTCAGTATCAAATGTGTTTGATAATGCTCCTGTGAAAAGCCTTGGATTATTTCATCATGTTAACAGGGTCTATAGAAATGCAAATTGTTAGAGTTGTTCAGAGATTTCATAGAATTATAGAATTCCTACAGCGCAGAAAGAGGCCATTTGACCCATCAAGCCTGCACTGACAACAATCCCATTCAGGCCTTATTTCCATAACCCTACTTATTTACCCCACAAATCACACTGACACTAAGGAACAATTTAGCATGGCCAATCCACCTACTGACTTGCCTGGGTTTGCAAAATCTCACTAGCTGTCCTGGTTGGAGACAATGCACATCTCTTTAACCTTTGCTTAACCCTCTCTCCACTCACATTGTCTGTACCTTTAAACTTAATTACCTGTAGAGACTTGCATTCCAATCATTATTTTGTAAATTATATCATTAGATGCCCTGTTTGTGAACAGAACTTCCACTCACCTGATAAAGGGGCAACGCTCCAAAAGCTAGTGGCTTGTGCAACCAAATAAACCTATTAGACTTTAACCTGGTGTTGTGAGACTTCTCATTGTGGGTAACTTATTAAACAGGTATTAATTCTGTCAGGCGGCAAGACATCCTTGTTTTGTTTTGCAGCCAACTAGCCAACAACACTAACGTAAGATTCAGAGAGCGGTGTAGTTGTTCAATGTTGAGACTGGCAGTTCTGGGGGGACTGAGATTACACAAGGGGGCTCTTTTAAAGCTCTTTAATTTTCTATTGGAATTCAGTCTTCTGGCAACATCACTAACCTCCCCTGGACTGCGTGCGTATTGATAAGAGGATACGACATGAACACTGATCCTTTGTCCCTCCTTCCTTGGGAGATACAGAAACAAAGCTGCACTTTACCGAGCAGTGTCCCCACTGGAGACTAATCTCCCTAAACTCAGGAAATGTGAAGGCTGCTGCTTAGCTGAGTGTGAGGCCAGTATGTTGTTCCCAATGTAAGATGTGGGAGGTTCAGGAGGCTCCTGGCCTCCCAGACGTCCATATCTGTGCTGAGTGTGTGGAGCTGCGGTTCCTAAGGCACTGTGTTAGGGAACTGGAAGTGCAGCTCGAGGACCTTTGTCTCGTTAGAGAGAATGAGGAGGTGACTGACAGGAGCTACCGGCAAGTGGTCACACCAAGGCCATGGGAGGAAGGCAAGTGGGTGACTGTAAAGAAGGGGAAAGCTCAGGTGATAGAGAGCATCCCGGTGGATGTCCCCCTTCATAATAAGTACTCCTGTCTGACTACTGCTGGGAGGCACAGCTCACCCTGGGGGAAGCAGCGGTGGCCCGTGTCTGGAGATGAGCCCGACCCAGTAGCTCAAAGAGAAGGAAGGCAGTGTTAATGGGGGACTGTTTAGTGAGGGGGTCAGACAGGCGTTTTTGCGGATGCAGCCTGGAGTCTTGAATGGTGATTTGCCTCCCTGATGCTGGGATCCAGGATGTCTCTGGATGTATCCCATACAGGTACCGCTGACATAGGCAGGAAGAGGGAAGGGGTCATGAAAAGAGGTTATATGGAATTAGGTAGACAGCTGAGACAGAGGAATGCAAAGGTAGTAATCTCGAGATTGCTCGCTGCGCTGCGGGAGAGTGAGAGCAGGAATGGAATTAGATGGAGGATGAATGCATGGCTGAGGGACTGGAGCAGGGGCAGGGATTCAGGTTCCTGGATCATTGGGATCTCTTTAGAGGCAGGTATGACCTGTACAAAAAAGGTAGGTGGCACTTAAATCCCAGGGGGACCAGTATCTTGGCGGAAGGTTGGCTAAGGCTACTGGGGAGGCTTCAAACCAGAAAGGTTGGGGGGAGGGAATTAAGATGAGGTGATTGAGAGCAAGAAGGTTAGCTTGCAAGTAGAGAAGGACAGTAGACAGTGTGAGAGGGGGGATAAACGGGTGATGGAGAAGGGAAGCGCCCAGACCAAAGGTCTGAGGTGTGTCTATTTTAACAAATAATAAAGTGGATGAGCTTCAGGCATGGATTGCTGTTTGGGAATGTGATGTGGTGGCCATTACAGATGTCTCAGGGACAGGACTGGATACTTCAGGTGCTGGGATTCAGATATTTCAGGAAGGACAGGGAGGGAGGCAAAAGAGGGGGCGGAGTGGCACTGTTGATCAGGGATAGTGTCATGGCTGTAGAGAAGGTGGACGCCATGGAGGGACTGTCTATGGAGTCTCTGTGGATGGAAGTTAGGAATGGCAAGGGGTTGGTAACTTTGCTGGGTGTTTTCTATAGGCCGCCAATAGTGACAGGAAAATTGAGGTGCAGAAAGGGAAACAGAACCTGGAGAGTTGTCCTGATGGGAGATTTTAATTTCCCAAACCTCGACTGGAATATCCTGAGGGTAAGGGGTTTGGATGGGGAGGAATTTGTTAGGTGTGTTCAGGAGGATTTCCTGATACAGTACATGGATAGGCTTACGAGAGGAGAGGCTGGTTAATGAACTTGGATAAGCGTTGGATCTCTCGGTGGGAGAGCATCTTTGCGATGGTGATCATAATTCTATCTCCTTCGTGATAGCATTGGAAAGAGATAGAATCAGGCAGGCCAGGAATGTGTTTATCAGGAGTAAGAGGAAATATGAACATATCAGGCAGAAAATTGGACAAGTAAACTGTGTTCTTGGGGAAAAGTACTGGAGAATGTTTGTCTGGAGCTCTGCACAACAATGTTCCAATGAGACAGGGTGGTTTTGGAAGGTCATGGGAACCGTGGCACAAAGGTTGGTGGAGTTATGAATAGTCTGGAGGGAAGTCAGAAGTTGCAGCTAGACATAGATAGGATGCAAGACTGGGCAGAGAAGTGGCAGATGGACTTCAATGTGGATAAATGTGTGATGGTCCATTTCGGCAGGACCAATGGGTTGAAGGAGTATAATATTAAGGGTAGGAGTCTTAGCAATGTAGAGGAACAGAAGGACCTTAGGGCCCGGGTCCATAGGATTCTTTAATCAGCCTCACAGGCAGAGGATGTGTCAAAAAGGCGTATGGTGTACTAGTCTTCATTAATTGAGGGATTGAGTTTAGGAGTCAGGAGGTAATGCTGCAACTTTATAAGACTCTTGTCAGACTTCACTTGGAGTACTATGTGCAGTTCTGGTCCCCTCACTACAAGAAGGATTGGAAGCTATTGAGATGCAGGGGTGATTCACAAGGATGTTGCTTGGAATGGGTGGCATGCCTTATGAGGATTGGTTGTGGGAGCTAGGTCTTTTCTCCCTGGGGAGACGAAGGTTGAGAGGCAACCTGATAGAGGTTTATAAGATGTTGAGAAGTATAGATAGAATGGATTCTCAAACGTCATTTCCCAGGGCTGAAATGGTCACTATGAGAGTATACAGGTTTAAGGTGCTGGGTAGCAGGTACAGAGGAGATGTCAGGAGTAAGTTTTTCACTCAGAGGGTGGTGAATGAGTGGAATCGGCTGCCGTCGGTAGTGGTGGAGGCAAACTCGTTGGGGTCTTTTAAGAGACTTCTGGATGAGTACATGGGATTTAATGGGATTGAGAGTTATAGATAGGCTTGGTAGGTATGGATATGATAGGTGCAATTTGTGGGCCGAAGAGCCTCTTTGTGCTGTAGTGTTCTATGTTCTATACTATGTTATTGATACCGTTGGACTTTGTGTTTTTGCTGAACCGACTGGTCAAGACACTAAGTTAAGTTTAGTGTTTACATATTAGTGTTATGAGTAGGCTCACATTAACACTGCAATGAAGTTACTGTGAAAATCCTCTTATCGCCACTCTTCAGCATCTTGTTCAGGTACATTGAAGGAGAACTTAGCATGACCAGTGCACCTAATCAACATGTCTTTTGGACTGTGGGAGAAAACCGGATCACCCTGAGAAAACTCATGCAGACACAGAGAGAATGTGCAGATTCTGCACAGACAGTGACCTGAGCCAGGAATCGATCCCCGATCCCTGGTCCCTGCTAATCACTGTGCTTGGCTTGGATGGCCGCCAAGACTATTCATTAAAGTTCTTGGTGCTCAACACTGTGATATATGAGAAAGAGAAAAGCTGAGATAAATATCATTGGGAGACTGACTGTCATAGGCTGTGAGTAGGATGACTGCAGACTCATTGTTGACTGTCACAGTTCTTTGCAACCAAGCAGTATTGACTATGTTTAAATCAAAGAGTGATTTGATTTATGGAAACATGTTTTGAAAATTTGTTTACAATTTCCCTGAGAGAAACAATACATTTTTACAGCCACTGATCGGCTGCAAGGCTTCTTGAGACTATGATGTACTTATTTTATAATGTAGTCACTATTGAAGGAAGTGTGAAATGTGAGAAAACACATTGGAAACTTCCACAATAAGTAACGTGCTAATGATCAGTCAGCTACTTTTGTGTATTGACTGATGGATAAGTTTCGGACAGGACACTGGGTATTATTCCCTTCCTCTTCTTCAGTTAGCATTGTGGGATCTTTTGCATCCATTCAAGAGGCAGGTGGGACCTAAATTTAACATTTCATTAATGTTAAATATGTCACACTGTGTATCACACAAAAACTGCAGTTATGAATTCAATATGGTGAGATTGCCAGAATGCTATCTGACATAACTTTTCATCCACTGTTTATGTGCAGTAACTGAGATTTTTAATATCCAAGATTGGCCCCGGAGCAAAATAAGTGTTTAACCATATTCAGAAAATGAGTATGAAGTCCAAATAACAGCCTTGATGCCCACCTAAAATCAGCTCTGAGAAGCCTGAATAATTTTCAGATTCAGTCCTTATTTGACGGCAGCCAGTGAGCTGAGACCATTATATCTGCACTCCATTGAGCTCACTTGTTGGGGAAAACGGCGAACTAGTTGGGCCAAGAGTGGAGGCAGGTGGTTTGGAGAAAAAGAAGTGATCTTATTGAAGCATAAAGGTTCTGAGGGGGCTTGACAGGGTAAATGCAGAGAGGATACCAAGAAAATTTCAGTCTCTTCCTGTAGTAGTTCTGAGTGCTCCAGATAGCTCCATTTTTGGCAGCGTGGACTGTGCTGAGCTGATGGCTTCTGTTGCCTTTCTGATTAATCTTCTCTGAAGAACACTTGACTGTGAAAAAGAAGAAGTAATGATTAATGAACTTCAGGTTTAACCAAAAGTACAGGTTTGTCTGGAGTTATAAAGGTTAACAATGTCTTTTCCCATTATCAGGATGATAATATCCTGAAAGTATTTTATCATCAGCAATAAAGCTAGACTAATAAATATCATTAATTTTCTGGGCTGGATTTTCAGGCTGGAATGGAAGGGGCTGGTTGGGGCAGGGGAGCAGATGATGACAAAGCAGTACCAACTGGCTTGCTGGTTTCTCGTCTGCGTTCCCATTACCGAATTTAATCAGGATGGGGAAGGCTGCATCCGAGAACCATCTGATATACAAATAAATCCAATTAAAATAGTTAAAGAGCTAACTGAGCTCTTAGAAGGACATGTGAGATTTTGATGGCATATAAGGGCTGCACACTGGGTTAGAGGCATTTCAGGTGCATGAGGGAGGCAATACAACGCAAAGCCAGTGAAGGCCACCCATGAAATCTCTGGGCCACTGAGATTCCTCTCCTCTGCCCTCCTGATGCCCAGGACACTGCCTCTCCTGCTGAGGACATTGCCCTTCATCACCGCTGGATCTGAAATAACAAAGAACAAAGAAAAGTACACCAGAGAAACAGGCCCTTTGGATCTCCAAGCTGTGCTGGTCACGATGCCCTAACTAAACTAAAAAAAAAACTTTTTGCCCTTACTCGGTCTGTATCCCTCTATTCCCTCCCCATTCATGTACTCACCCAGATGACTTTTAAATGTTGCTAAGGTGAGTGCTTCCACCAAATCTTGAGAGCTGTGCTGTCACTGCAAGGTGCTGCTGTCCTAGTGGTCAGGTAGTCTGTCAACTGAGCCTAGAAACCTGACACCCTCTTCTTATATCCCTGTAATGGCAGGAGGATAACGACCCCCTCCCTCCCCAAGTGTGGACCTCCCACTCCTATGCACACCCAATGGCACCTGTATGTCAATGACTGAACATTACTCAGATCCATGCTTCCCTCCGAGCGCCCAGAGATTTCATGGGTGGCCTTCACTGGCATTGTGTTGCCTCCCTCATGCACCTGATCTGCCTTTAAATCAGTGTGCAGCCCTTATATGCCATTAAAATCTCAACCTGTCCTTCTACGAGCTCTCGGTGAGCTCTTTAACTATTTTAATTGGATTCATTTGCAGATCAGATGGTTCTTGGAAGCAGCCTTCCCCGTCCTGATTAAATTCACTAATGGCACGAACGCAGACAAGAAAGCAACAAGCCAGTTGGCACTGCTTTGTCATCACCTGCCCCCCCGCCCCCAACCAGCCCCTTCCATTCCTGCCTGAAAATCCACCCAGAGAATTAATAATATTTATTAGTCTAGCTTTATTGCTAATGATAAAATACTTTCATTTTTAATCAACTGCACGCCACAGGAAAAGACATTGTTAACTTTTATAACTCCAGACAAACCTGTACTTTTGGTTAAACCTGAAGTTTGTTAATCATTACTTCTTTTCCAGTCAAGTGTTCTTCAGAGAAGATTAATCAGTAACTCAGTTTGCAGTTACATTTACATTAAACTGTTGGAGCTAAGTCCTTACGGCAGAGACAATATTTGATATATCATAAAACATAGCAACTAACATGACTGTGTCTAATTGAATATCCTCTAGGAAGGGATATTGAACAAAAAAAAATCATGAAGTATATTTTGTAGATATATACTTGTTTTCCTTAGAAACAGGTTAGGAGAGGATTTTAGGAAATCACATCCTAGTGTGCCATTCCAATAGGAAAATACATCCTCTGATGCGTAAGCAAATTTTAAATATTTGGGCGGCACAGTGACAGTGTGGTTAGCATTATTGCCTCACATTATTGCAGGGACCTGGGTTTAATTCTGGCCTTGGGTAACTGTTGGAGCTTGTATGTTCTGCCCACGTCTCTGCAGGCTTCCTCTGGTTACTCCGATTTCCTCCCACTGTCCAAAACTCAATTACCCCTTAGTGTCAGGGAGATTAGCCAGGTAAATAAATGGAGTTATGGGGTTTGTTGTTGGTGCAGGCTTGATGGACTGAAGGGCCTCTTTCTGAATCGTAGGATTCTATGAGTTACCCGAGCAGATTATGATCCATGCCAATACCTGATGGCATAACATTGGTCTTTCCAGATGAATATGGATTAATATTAATGTGTGAGTTGTCCCTTTGTGTCAGTAGGCAGTGGACTCAACCACCAGACAAGAGGCTTGCTTGGTATTTTAATGCCATGTGGAGAGTGTTCTACCTTACAGGATGTGCTGTCTTACAGATGGATTGTTAAGCCAAAATCATTTCTATCTACACCAGAATTTCAGACGGATATTGAAGATTTCATATTACTGTTTGACGAAGGGCAGTAAACTCTGTTAATTGTCTTGGCTAGTGTTCCTTCTTGAACTATTACCTACTTATTCATCTCATTACTGTATAAAAAATGTCTACCATGTTTATCCACATGTAACTTATTATTCTTAAGATGTTTTGGGATATTTCTGAGAGAGGTGATAAATCAAACCTTTATGAAATAATGACCGTGGTTCTAAAGGGAAGCAAAGAAGACAAAAAAAATTGCATTCTAAATAGGATTAAAATCTATTGAATTTTCTTTTCTTACTACACCTATGTAGAAGACACACCTATCAGGAGCAGTTAATGATTTGTGGAAATAAAGTTTATCAAAGGATGACAGTAACTCTGTGACTTTCAGTGTCAACGTATTATAGAGAATCATTAAAAAGTTAATGTTGACACACATAAACAGGAGATTACAAATGTACCAAAGTAATGCAGAGACATTGGGTAGAATTATCAGCAGAGGTGATATACAGTGGCGGGTCACTCTGGTGACACTTTCCCCATAGGCTGGAATGGTAGTATTCTGCACCAGATTCTGTACTTCAAACCTCATTAATTATATACAAGTGAGTTCCTCTCTGACGCTCTTGGTGGGTCACCAGCTGATTCATCTTCCTGCCATCAGCTACCAGGTTTGAAAGTGCCGGCACCATATTTAAACACCATTCCAGCAGACTCCTATCACTCTCTCCAGCCTACTTGCCTTTACCAAATCACGCAGGATGCCAGCAACACTGAGGAAAAAGGCTAGAAGCCGCAGAAAAAGTCTGTTCCTCAAAACAACCACCTTCCCCTAAGCCCACAGCTTGTGAGGCACCCATGTCCCACTTGGACTTCTACCCACTGCATCTGATGTCTTCGTGTGCATTCACTTCCAGTAAATGATGTAATATCCCTTTGAGGCTCTCGTTTGAGAGCTTTTCATGCAGCTTTGTTGGAGTCCAGACTACATCCCCTTGATCTTCCATTGTTTGTTTTCTTTATCAACCCCCTTGCCTCTCTGGCTGTCATCATGACCTCCCATCCTTCCCTCGCCTCCTCTTTGCTCAGCCGGTCTTCCACGTTGGTCCCTTTGCTGACATTAGGCTACCCCAATTGACCCTAATTTATACTTCATTGAACTGTTGTTGCAATGGCTTTATGATTTCACAGCACACTGCTGTCCAGGTAGAATGCTGTGTAGCATCAGGAGAAAGGAGACCCCTTTATTCCCCAACCCAGGTGCAATATAATCTGTCTCACTGATACACGAGGATCCATGGGTCCAACAGCAGTTGCTGTCCATGAAGACCAGCCAGTCTTCCCCAGCAGAGTGGTGGGCAATGCATCAGGAGCCGTGCAGCTATATAGCAAAGAGGTTTTGTTGCACTCAAAGTTTTTGATCTGAAGACTGCCTATTTTATGCCACTCTTTAGTAATCAGGTTTCAAACCAATGTAATTTCACGCTGGTCTGACACATAATTGAAAGGCTTGATGGAATGCTGGTTGGCACCTGTTTTAATGAGCATTCATGAGATGCAAATGGCATTCATACCATTAGGCAGTGGACCAACAACTCGCCATTGGGAAAATTGCAAAGTGGTTTTATGCCATTAAGTTTCTAAATTTTTGGCCCCTACTAGATTCTTCACTGCTGCCCTAAATTGAACTCTGTGATTCTACTCAACACATTTCAAAAAGGACAATTGGGCAGTGCAGGAAATTGCAGGAAGACCAACTTTGTATACATAAGGAATAGGGATAAAGAAAGCTTAGAGAAGGGATCTATGGGACTGTATTGTGAGCATATATATGTAGTGTTGATGTAAAATATTGAAGCTTCATGATAAGACAGACTCTTCAACAACAGAAAATCCATAGACTGTATGCTTGGACTGCAGTGGAAGTAGGTCTAGAGTCAGACATGCTGGTAATATTTGAGCAGCTGGGTGAGGGCCTGTTTGTAAAAGAACTTCTTTCCACACCAAACCTCAATACCCCTGACATTTTATAGCAGGGAATTCCCAAATCAGACACTTCCTCATTTCTAGCATGATCTACATTGAGCAGCTGATGTTCCGGGCAAAACCCGGAGGGACTTGCCTGAGTGTTCAGACAAGGGATTCAATCTGTACTCCACCAATAAATTATTGCCACCTTCTGTCTTTTGGAAATCAACTCTTTTTGGTTGATTTCAACATTGAGCAGCTGCCATTTCCTACACCATTGCAGGCACTCACCAGACTCCAAATATGAATTAACAGATGCACAAGATGTGTTCATAGTAACAGGAGTGCCCAATGGCCATCTGTTAATGAGAGAACCTACCTATGACTTTGGATAGTCTTCCTAGGTCAGATGTGAGATTCCTAGCAAATGCTTATCAGCACTTGCTATGTGGAATAATTCCCAAGATGCCTAAATGTTTAGAGTATAATAAATGTTTAGAATAAAGTAACAGACAGATGAAGGAATTGAAAATGTTAATCACATGCTGTTGTTTATTACATTGGGGGAATTAAAGAACTGTGTTGATGTGTTTAGATGGACTGAAATGTCACCTCTCTCAACAAGATTGAATCTTATAATAAAGAATTATTTGGGTAACTCTTTCAAAATAGGATTGAAGGTACAGCGATGTGAATAGTCCAGTAATTATGATTGCCCATCTTTTAGAATCATGAAAATCTACAGTCGCTTATGTTTGAATAGTTTGGGATAAAATGTTATAGAATATATATACATATATACTGATTTTTTTTTTATATATATGGAAAGTTATTGCCATTATCTGGATACTTAGATGCTGATATGGAATTATTTAAAATAAAGTCATAAATTCATCTTGGACTGTCGATAAGTGTGCTTTTTCTAAAGAAACCACCTGACCAGCATAGTACTTGAGGGGAAGGGCAGTTTGTTTGTCTTCAAGTACAATCATTTTAATTGATGGGACTGATTTAAAGGCAAAGATTAGTGATTTACTGGAAGTCACATGACAGAGACACAATATATGTTTTGGACCTGTGGTTTTTGAACTTTGTCTTGGTGAATAAGCTGAGAAGGAAGGCTAGCCTAACCCCTTTCTCCCTGCCTTGCCTGAAATTCCATGTGTGGTTATCAAAATGCAGTCATTGAATCTGCACCTGAGTAGGAGTGTCTAAATACAGAAACCTACAAAACTGAAACCAGAAGAACTAACCCAACTCTATATTTTCCTTCATATTGAATCTCCATTGGTGAGAACTCCAGTCATCTACTTGGATTGTTTTCACATGAGGGAACTCTAGATTAAGTGTCGAAACACTGCGAAATTTGTCCTATAAAGCCTATTCTCCAAAGCTTCTCTGCAGAGACCACTATCTGTTTGTCCTTTGTATGTCACTCTGTGTGTTGCGGTATTTTGAAAAAGGGATATATAGTTATACTTCCAGATTATAATGATGTGTTAACCAGTTCTTTCAGCCTGTTTTCATAGGAATCATAGGGTCCCTATAGTGCAGAAGGAGACCATTTGGCCTAACAAGTCTACACCAACAATAATCCCATCTGATTGACTACCGACCCCATGGAGTCCCCAGTTGAAGCCCCCCTTTATTCCAGCAGGGTCTCCCGCTTGTTCCCCAAACATGGGGAGCTACTCTAAAACCTGCCAGAGTGAAATACTCCTGGTGGGGGTGAGAGATGCTATCAGATTCGGAGAATTCAATCCAGCCCTGATAATCTCATTTAAATAGCATTACAAATAGACCAAAATCAGTTACCTAGTCTTTCTGCCAATTTCCAGTATGATCTCGACTACGCTGCTCTCCAGCAGTGGGAGACGCGCATGCTTTGGGAATGCATGCGCAAATCCTGCACAATGGCCAACACATACATCTCCCAACCCAGTGCACCAAAGAATTAGCTCATTGTGACAGGAGAATCGGGCCCAAAGATTCTGCTTCCACAACCTTTTTGGGAAGAGAGTTCCACTAACTTACGACCCTCTGACTGAAAACATTTAGCCTCATCAATGTTTTCAGTGATAACCCCTTATCTTTGAACAGTGATTTCTAATTCTAGATTCTACATCCTCACCACATCCACCCTGTCAAACCCCTCAGGATCTTGTATGTCTCAAACAAGTCATCTATTATTCTTTTAACCCCCAACAGATATATAAGTCCAACCTTTCTTCATAAGACAGCCCACTCTTTCTATATATTACTCCGATAAACCTCTGAACTGCTCCCAATTTCTTCATCTTCTCTTAAATAAAGGGACCAATATTGTGTTTTGTACAAGCCAATAAAGGCGTTTGGACAAAATCTAACTGGAACGTTTCAAGTCACAAACATAACACAGTAACTTATATATCTATAAAACCTAAAATAGTATAATGCTCTAAAACATTTCTCAGAAGTGTTGTAAATCATAATTTGAGATTGAGCTGCATTAGAAGATATTAGCATGGATAACCAGAAGATTGGTCAGCGAGCTAAATATTAAAGAATGTTTTAAAGAAAGAAAAAGAGGTAGCGGGATTTAGAGCAGAATTTCCAGAGCTCAAAGCCCAGGCAGTTAAAAGCATGGCCATGAGTTATGGAGCAACCAAAAAGCAAGGATGTGAAGATGTCTTAGTTCAATGAATGCAGAATATTGTGGAGCTGGAGCAGATTACAGAGATGGGAAGTGATGAGACCATGGAGGAAATTGAAAACAAGGATGAGAATTTTAAAAATAAAGCCTTGATTAACCAGGGGTCAGAGTAGGTCAGTGAGCACAGAAATGAACTTCCTGCAAGTAAGGAGATAGGCAGCAGAGTTTTGGGTGACCTTTGGATGAATTTTATGGGGAAGTGTATTGCTTGTTCTCCCTCTCTCTTCCCTTGCCCTGCCCCCACCTCACCGCCATTAGAAAGTTGGTGGCCTTAACAAGCTAAGAATGGTACTTCCACCCATCAGTGAAAGAAAGTTCTGCCCTTGTGAGCTGCTGGCTGATCTTGTAGTCCTGGCTGTGTGCTATAACTCAGTAGTATGCACTCCTGGGACTGCAAGGAGGCCCTGGGAGGAAGATTGAATAGATTAAAGTGAGTCCAAGGCCTTTTAGGCAGAGAGGGGTTGTGCACCTTAAGGAAGGGGATGGGGTGAGGGGTTTTGGATAGCAGGCAGGGAGGCACCAAAAGATGGGTATGATTTTAGTGGGTGGTGATACTACACTGATGCGCACAAGACACTCCACTTAAGAGGATACATTCCCTTCCTTCTCGTCTTTTTACCAACTCTCATTCTTGCCAACTTTCCAATGCAGTTCAGATGGATTGAGGCTCTTAAGTATCTGTGAATGAGGATTTGCCGTGTCATCTTCCCAGGTGGTGTGTCTTCCACTCCCTGTCCGTCATCGGTTGAATAAAGACTTAAATTGGCCTCCGGGTGAGAAGGCCACCTCTACCCTTCCTACCTGGAGCTTGATTAATGTGAATTGGAGTAACCACCCCTCACCCTCTAATTCAAGTATCCAAACCTGCTTTGTATGTATGTGTGTGTGGGTGGGGTTGGGGGGGGGGAATGTTTGATTGGGAGACATTAAATTCCACTTATTGTGAAGGAAGTAAACATTAAACCATGTTGAATGTAGTTTACAATCTTGAAGTTTCCCAGCAAATGAAAAGCTTTAGTTGAAGAGATGTATCAATTAACTTTTTCCTTTAATTTTTCCAATTTTTATGTTTCTAATTTTTTTTATTAATTTCAGGTTTCATTTCCTGCTCTCTTTACCATAGCTTGGCACCAATGATTTGGTACTTCCCACTTCAGATTTTGGAAATCACTGGCTATGAAATCTTTGCTGCTGCCTATATTTCTCCCTTAATATTGAACATCACCCTAGTATGGAATTTCGTTAACAATGAATACGTCCTGGCTCTTCTCAGGCTAATTAGTCTAGGTAAGTGAGCTCTTTGTTTTTCGATAACTGGTAAACATGTGATCTCTCATTTATACCTACACCTGCTCACTTCTAAACTACTGTGGGTTACACCTGAGGCAGACGTGAATTAACCCATGTAGATCTCATTGCAGAGCAGGCTGGTAAGATAAATAAATCCCAGTTGTACTGTATGTGCACAAACACAAAAACATCAAAGTCATGACATATTTTCTGATCGTCCGTGCACTCACTAATCCAGCACGATTATCTATGTCTTTCATAGATTTCATGAAGGACATCATGAGGTACAAAATCAGTACCAGCTTATCCCCCAATTCTTTCACACTCCTCAAGCCTTCTGACATCTCATTTCAGTACCCATTCTTCATGTGTGAGCCGAGGCTGCAAGCATTGGCAGGTTATTTGATCTTGGATGTATTGGGGTATTAAAGCTGAGCCCAATATTTTCTAGCTTGATAGCTGTGTGCACAGTGCATGCAACGAAGTAACTTGAATATTTCAAAAGTAATTGGTTAAAAGTTAGTTTATTTATTAGTATCACAAATAGGCTGACATTAACACTGCAATGAAGTCACAATGAAAATCCCCTGGTCGCCACACTCTGGCACCTGTTCAGGTACACTTAGGGAGAATTTTGCATGGCCAATGCACTTAACCAGCACGTCTTTTAGACTGTAGGAGGAAACCAGAGAAAACCCATGCCAACTCCCACAGATCCAAACCAGGAATCAAACTCAGGTCCCTGGCCTTGTAAGGCAGCAATACTAACCACTGTGCCACTGTGCTATCTGAATTGGACAAGGGTATAAATATTTTCTCTATTGGTTAATAAAAAAATTAGCATAAAATTAGTTAATTTTAAAAGTAGTGGATTAGGCCAAGTGGTTGTAATAAAGTCATGCTTTAGACAATGTTATGCTTTAGACTTTCATTAAGGAAACTAAATTTGATGCTTCTTTCTATACCGTACTCTCAGCCAAGACAAATCATAGTATTTGTGGATGCTCAGTACATTCAAGATTGAGACTGATACATTCCTGGGCGTTAAGGAAATTAAGGGATATGGAAAGCAGATGGTAAAATGGAGTGGAGGTTTAATATTTGGCTTGATCCTATAGAATGATGGAACAGGCTGGAGAGGCCAAATGGTCCACTCCTGCTCCTATTTCTTATGTTCTGGTTAGATAAATGATCTGAAAATGTTCAGCAGAGCATACACAGCATCTGCAGAAAGAGAACTAGAGGTAATATTTCAGAACCGTGATTGCACTCATGAACTGGCAGACAAGCTAGTCTTTCTCCCTGGTCTGATTACACCCCACTTGTAGTCGATGACTTACCAATTATTGACCCCAGCTCTACACTGCCCTCATAAATTAATGCAGTGTGCCCTATTTCACAATTTTGATTCTAAGTACTGGGCGGACTTGAAACTGGGAGTGTTTCAGATCTGACTTTTAGACCCGATCTCAGGCAGCACTTATGCACGCTGCCTGAAAAAAAATTACTAATTCTGAATCGTGCTGCAGAAGCTTGCGGGCAGAGCTAAACATGCCTGAAATCCTTTAACTCTGATCGGGTGCCTCCCCAAAACAAAATGATACATTGTTCCTAGGCTGGATAATGCCCCACCCTATTCCTCAGAGACATTGCCCCTCTGCCACCATTACTGAGCCCCTTATCTCCCCAACTTCTGCCATGCTGATTGAATACAGGCCCTCCCCTCTCCCCCAGTGATCTCAGATAGAGTGGCAGTGCCCCCCCTTTTTCCACCCCAGTGATCTCAGGCAGAAAGGCAGCAGAACTCCCCCTGTCAATCTCAAGTAGAGAGCTGTTGGACGGTTGGCACTAACCTCCTCATTAACTGGAGTGCCTGAATTGGACTTTTATGGAGCATGTCTGTTGCAAACCAATTCTGGATGGGCAAATGCAATGATAAAGGGAGAAGTGCCAGTCAAGTTAGGCATGCAGACCATTAAGTCAGTTTAAATGTATGCAAATAGTCCAGATCGCAACTATTTTTGGGCCTTGGTAAAGGGCGAATCGGCATGGCAGTGGGCGTGAATTGTGCTACTTGCCTCACACCCAACTTTACCAAGTTTTCACAATGGGTACAATGCGATGGAAAAATTGGGCCCAATTTCTGTATCTGAGCTGGTAGTTGGGAGTGTCAGTTCAAGTGGCGGTACATTTTCTCAGAACAATGCAGTTCTTGCCCTTCCTGCTGGGGCTGCTGTCCAGGGGCAATGCAGAGCTATTAAAAGTATAGAATTAGAAGGGAAAGATTGGAGTTACAGACAGTAGTGGGGTGTAAAACTACTGTTCTATGGACATTAATATGCAGCTTAGACTTCATCCAAAGCAAGATGAAGGTGAGAAGGGGAACAAGACATTAAAATGCAATTCCTCTGAATCCTGTCTGACACTAGGCAGGTTTTGTTGCAGATCATCTTGTGAGGTGGAACACCATCTCTGACAGACTTGTGTTGAAGGCATGCCTGACTCTGCCAATTCTTCATTGCTCCCTTGTACTTTGTGTTACCTTGTCCTGCAAAAGAGAGAGGAGAATGTTGGTGATTGTATTGTAGTGTGTTTGATGATGTGTCTCTCAGCTCCAATTATTCAGCTATGTGGAGGCAAGAAGTGGGTGTGGAATGCATGATGCATTGAGCAGTGTCAGAGACTGGTGATGTGGAAATGACCTGTGAAGATGCATTTGTTGACTTTCACCATTTGTGTAACATATTCAACCTCTTCTGGCATTATTGCCATGTCCTTGGGGCTAGATTCTGCACTTCGATCTCTCTGGCCATCTATTCCCATTCCCTTCAGGAAGTGGCCCTGGAGGGCTTTTTCACCCCTGTGAAATCTTGGAACCTTCCTGTAGATTTTCATGACTATGGCTTCTAGCTTTGCATTCTTGGAACAACATTGCCCCTTTTCTGCCCTGGTTTTCAGCTTTCATTCTCTTCATTTGCAGCCCTTACTGTCAGAAACAAGTGGACTAGACTATCTAAGAGTTGAAACATGTACCAGCTTCATATACTGCAAGGCTTTTGTTGACCATGCAACCAGCCAGCAGGGGAGGTTACAATTGGATGCCTGCAGAAATCATGCAATGGGGAAGCTGTATTACATTGCATGCTGCCGACTCCAGAGGGAATGGGTACTGGGAGTCGCAGATCTCCCACACCCAAATACAAACCTTAACAAGCTTTAACTCCAGAGTGTTTAAAAAATACTTGAGCAACTTTCAACTTTAATAACTTTGAGTGTACACATGATAAAACAGTGTGTGAAAGCATCATTTATGTGTTTGAACAGATTGTGGTTCAAATTTCTGAGGTTAAACATAACTGTCAGCTTCTGTGATACACAGTTCAATCTGATTTTCTGACATTGTGAAAACATTATCCACTTGCAGCAGTGTGATTTTGAAAATTTAATTAGTGATTCAACTTCATCTTAATAAAGAATGTGACTTTGATGAATATGTGAAGTTCAGGCAGAACAAGGACTTTAATTATTGTATCCTGTATTACTTGTATCCTGTTTATAATAAACTAAGTGCAATAGTGAAACAAAAAATAGTTGAACAGACTGCATACAATTGTGACCCCTGATAGCCCCAAACCGTATTCATGCATACAATATGTCATAAGATGTTGCTGTGTTTAAGTAGTATCACTTATTCTATGCACGCTAGTGAATAAATGTTCCTCTTTTGTGGCCCAGACACAAAGCTTGATGTGCTGGGGGTACATATTGAGAAGTTGGTTCTGTGCATTTAATAGACAGAAAATAGTGAAAGGCACAAATCTGAATTTGTAGAATTTGTTTCTGCAAATCTCAGTGCCAGGAATGCTAATATTTACCTTAATGTTGATCTCTTACAATTTGAAAGTCAGATTTACATTACATTAAGCACAGGATAGTTTAAATGTTGCTATGTAACAGAGCATTGTATTTTGGGTAGATTTGTCAGTTTAACCATAAAAATCACTGTAAATGTGATTAAAATGTTTTGGTCTGTAAAACACTGTAAAACAGATGGTTCAGTTTTGGTTCAATGTTGGGTAAGTCTCCCAAGTTGATGTATAGCACTTGTGTATTGGACTTTTCTTTCAGAGCTCTTTGCAAAATTGGATTAAAATGACTGGTCTCACACAGCACTAACTGCCAGATTGGCTGTCCCTAAAGGGAACATTAGTGGCTGTCAGCCAACAGATCAATTAAACTTTTTTTTAATAAACTAGTTGTGGAACCATGATGAGTAGGAGTTTATTTAGTTTTTGTTCATTCATGAGATGTGCTCATCTCTCGGTTAGTATTTATTGCCCATTCCTAATTTCCCTTGAGAAGGTGGTCGTGAGCTGTCTTCTTGAACTGCTGCAGTCTACATTGTGTCAGTACACTCAGTGTTGCTAGGGAAGTTCCAGAATTTTGACCCAGTAACATTGAAGGAATAGGAATATATTTCTAAGTCAGGATGGTGAGTGGCTTGGAGGGGAACTTGCAGGTGGTGGTGTTTCCATGTATCTGCTGCTCTTGTCCCTCTAGATGGTAAAGGTTATAGGTTTGGAAGGCGTTGTCTAAGGTGCCTTGGTGAGATCCTGCAATGCCTCTTGCAGATGGTACACACCGCTGCCTCTGTTTGTTGGAGCATTTATAGATGGGGTGCCAGTCAAACAGGCTTTTTTATTCTGGATGATGTCAGGTTTCTTGAATATTGTGAAGTTGCATTCACCCAGGCAAATAAAGAATATTCCATCACACTCCTCACTTTTGCCTTGTATATGGGACATCAGGTTTGGGGAGTTAGGTAAGTTACTTGCTACAGGATTTCAAGCCTCTGAGCTGCTCTTGTAGACATTATTTATATGGCTTGTTGAGCTCAATTCCTGATCAATGGTAACCCTGAAGATATATACAGTGGCGGATTCAGTGATTATAATGCCATTGAATATTAAGGGATGATGGTTAGTTTCTCTCTTGTTGGAGGTGATCGTTGTCTGGCACTTCTGTGGCACAAGTATTTCTTGCTGCTTGTCAGCCCAAGTCTGAATACTGTCAAGGTCTTGTTGCATTTGGATTTGTATTCCTTCAGTATCTGAAAAGTTGTGGATGGACTTTATGCAATCATCAGTGAATATCTGCACTTAAGACTTTATGATGGAAGGAAATGTTTCACCTGGCTCTAAATTAAACCTGCTAGCTGCTTCAAGCCACCACTTGTTCCCTGAGCTAATTGTTTCCCTCTTGGATTCTCCTACTCTTCCTTGAGAACAAATAGTTTAAAATGTCACAAAGCAATTTGTGTACCATATTAGCATTCCAACTCATTACATCATATTGTAATACACTGTGTCCTTGTGGCTGCAAGTTGCTTCCTTTACCCTGTAAATAAACTTAATTGTTTTGAGTGCTTGGCTCAGAATGATGAAGATTAAAAACTAGGCATTGGTCAACTCTTTGTTCTTTTCGTTAAGAAGTGACACAATAGATTTTAGGAGCAGAGGAATAAAAAATTGCGATGATAATGAAGTACATTGACACAATTTTGTATATAGATACAAATAACTAGGCTATAAAACTTATGGTACCATATTATCCAGTGCTGGTTAATTTAGCAAGGCTCTAATTAACCATCAATTCATTTTGTTTGGGGAGTTCCTCGCTCATTATGTTTTATCATCAAGGTCCCACTTTAAGTATGACTGAAGGAATCAAACCTGCAGAACATGTTGTATAATTTTCTAAAGGAATGTAGGTTCTGAGTGTTTTGCAATATTGGATCCAGAGGAATAAGCCATTTAGCCCTTTAAGCTTGCTCCACATTCAGTAAGATAATGACTGATTTAGTTGTGGTCTCAGCTCCATGTTCTTGTCTGTTTCCCATAATCCTTCTCAATAAAAATATGTCTTAAATCTGCCTTGAGTGAATTCAAGCTCCCAGCTTCCTTTGCTTTCTGGGGTATAATAGACATAGAGTACCTGTCTGCCCATTTGGTTAAACCAGTCCATGCTGATGTTATGCTTCACTTGAGCCTCCTCCAATCTTTCCTTCTCTAGACCTATTATCATTACTCTCCATTTCCTTTACCCTCATGTACTTGTCTAGAATTGCCTAATGTGCATCCATGCTATTTACTAACAACTTCCTGCCTGTGGTAGCAAGTTCCACATTCTCACTACTCTTTTTGTAAGTATACTTCTTCTGAATTCTTAGCTGGATTGCCCGATCACTATTTTATATTGACATTGTCTATTTATGCTGCTTCCCAAAAGATGAAACATTTCTCTCTTCCATTTTATCAAATTTTCTCATCACTTTAAAAGTCCTCTAGTTAGACCATATCTTAACCTTCTTTTAAAGACAAAAATAAGACCCAGCCAGTTTTTTCAAAAAAAATCCTTTATTCATAAAAATTATATAAGGGAAACAAGATCTGCACAGAATAGACACATGTTTCCCCTTGTGAAAGGATCAGATATGAGAGAGCATTGATTTAAAGTCATTGATAAAAGAAGCAAAAGTACCACGAGCAGAAACTTCTTCCTGCAGTGAGTGGTTCAGGTCAGGAATAAACTGCATCAACGTAGGTTGGAGGTAAGTTCAGTTGAGGCATTCAAAAGGGAATTAATTAGACATTTATCAGCATAGGAATAATGTGCAAGATTATGAGAATAGGTGGGAGAATGGCACTAAATAAATTGTTAATTTGGAGAACCAGTACAAGCATGGGCTACATGGCATTCTTCTGCCCTGTAACTATTCTCTGAAGTACAATACGTAACAGTTGAAAACTCGACATTACAATTTATGTATAGTTCAATTTCTTTCAATACAGTATATCACATTCTGAAGTGGTTCAATACTTACAAGTTATATTTACAATATACATTCCCTGTCATACATTCTGTGGTGTATACATGTGAGTTCTCACGTTTCCTCCTATAGTCTAAAAGTTGTGCAGGTTAGGTAGATTGGCCATGCTAAATTTAAATTGTCCCTTAGTATTGGGATATTAGCAGGGTAAATATGTGGGGTAACGGGGAAAGGGCCTGTGTGGGATTGTTGTTCTGCAGGCTCGATGGGCTGATTGGCCTCCTTTTGCACTGTAGGCATACTATGATTCTCTTCAATCTATCCTTGTATCTGAAGTCTCATTCCTGAGGCCATTTTTGTAAACATCTTCTGCAGTCTTGTTTTCACACCCTTCCTTAAGTATGGCACCTAGAACTGTACACTACAGTCCAGCTGAGTCTAACTAGTGACCTATACAAGTTCAGCATAACCTCCTTGCTCTTGTACTCAATGCTGCTATTAATACTGTATGTTTTATTAACACTTCTCTCCACATGTCCTTCCACCTTCAATAACTTATGCATAAGGACATTTAGATCCCTCTGTTCCTGCCACCCTTCAGAGTTGTACCCTTGGTTTTATACTGATTCTCCATCTTCTTCCTATCAAAATGAATCAGCTCATGTGTCTGCATTGAATTTCACTTTACCGTGACATATCTGCTTGCTCCACTAACTTGTCTATCTTTTTAAATTTTTAAACTGTCCATCTCAAGTTTACAATGCTTCCAAGTTCTGTATCATGCATAAATTTCTAAATTGTTCCCTGCACTCCAAGTTTAAATCATAATATATAATCAGGAAAAGCAAAGGTCCCAATACAGGCCCCTGAGGAACTCCACTTCATACCTTCCTCCAACCGGAGGAACTATTACTCACTGTTCCTTTCATTCAGTCAGTTTCTTAACCAAAGCACCTACTTTCTATTTTATTTCCTGTGTTAGAATTTTGATCAGAGGTTTGTTGTCTGACACTGTATCAAATGTCTTTGGAAGTCCATGTACTCCACATAAACTAGCTCTATTTTGTGAAGATCTGGGATATGATTAACATTTTCTGTATAGATTGACATTGAACAAACAATCCTGACTGATTTTGCTCAATGTTTAAACCTATATATTTAAAGGTCCCTAAAACTGGCTTCCAATCTTGAATTCTTCCAAATTCTATTGAATCATCCCAGAGAAAATCATTCATGCCCAGTAAAGATTGTACTGGGCTCTCCTTATGATACCAACAGAACATCGTAAAGTCTGCTTTTACCTGAAAGCAATCCATTTTCAGCAAGATTGACTCACAAAAATACCATATTCTTAATGCCTTGTTCAATCAATAAACATTTGTTTAATTTCTACAATTTTCTTTCTATAATCACATGCTTTAGGTGGTTTGAAAAATACTTTGAAATTGTGCACCCTGTAAAAATGCTGCCTTTATATTCATCGATCTGCACTCCGTATGTCGCCAAAATAGCCTTTTCCTGCAGTAGGGGAGTCCATGCTGATATCTTTATCCCTAAATTTTTTTCTCAAAATCCCAAGTTATCAGTCTAGCTTTAGCCTTGTATGTGCCTTCACGGAAGCACCTTTTCAAAACATAGCCACCTACGTGACAAGGCTGGCAATCCCCTGTCTAGGATTTCAGTACATATCCCAAATTCTTTCAAACTTTTTAGTTCTTTATTTGGCTTCTTTTATCACCTTATTGAAAGCTTCTAAAATTTCTCTATCATGAGCGGCTTCTATTGTTCTGTAATTCATTCTGGTAGAGCTGTGACCTCTACCTTCTCTTCCTTGGCTGATGCTATTTGATCTTTTCACATGTGACCAGAGTCCTGTCTGCTAGTCGTAGATCTTTTCCTGATTTTACAATCCCTTTCTGGTTCACTATTGTGACAATACTGTGCTTTTAAGGAATATGCTTGTGTTATGTTGCTTGTGCGGATTTTTTTAAGACGTCAGTCCAATTTATTGGTGCCGCTTTTCTATAATTGGCAGCCCATATGTTCATACTGCAGAAGCATAATTGATCCTAATTGCTAGCGTGTGTTTGCTTTATTCTGGGATTGGTTATTTTAAAGTTTTCTCCTGGGGTTTGATTAGGCTGATTGACAGAAAAAAAAATCATGTGATTGCACAGGGCGAGGTTCAGAGAGAGAAACAAGTACTTTAGTTGCTGCTTGAGATCTTAAGAGAGAGAAGTAGCTCTCTAACTCTCCCTGGAGATTAGAGTTTAAATGTTTTTCTCTGAAGTTCTGCTGTTTGAAGATAGATCTTTCTCTGGAGGCTGTTGTGTGAGAGTCAGAGACAGATGACTTTCTATATCTTTGTCCAGAGATCTTATAAGGCTGCAAGTCTAGCACTCATGGTTCTAGGTTAACTTCTTATGCTTGAAGTTTCTAACCTGGTTCCTAACACTGGCAGAACTTATATGCTTCCTGGCCTTTATCATTTAACCAATGCTTATATTTCCCCTCTCTTCCTTTGATGGTGGTATCCCTCCACACATCTCTGGCACGTATGTTATCTTTGTTCTTTCTTTGGGTTGTTGTCATTTTGAATAAATACCCTTGTTCTGTTCTTCAGTGTTACTTTGTTCATCATTCAATTCTTTATTTACCATTGTCAGTTCCTCAAATTGTCCGTTATGTGCATGGCACCTCTTTGCATCTTGTTCAAATCTGTATGTTTGATTCCCAGTTGTACAATTACTATTCCTTTAATGTCTGTCACTTTTCCAAGACCTTTCTATATTTCTCTTTCATAATATACCAGGTTTCTCTGTCTAAGCCATATTCTTGATGGCCTTATGCAATGCTGTAAGTTCTGTCCAATTTTCTCTGAAATCTCAGCTTTAGTGCTTGCATGCAAAGCATTCAGATGAGCAGAAAAAGGTAGAGTTATTCCCTTAAAGAAAAGGGTGGACATTCGATAGGAGTAAATGCTATTTCAGATTCCTGCGGTATACCGATAGATACAGACTGTACCCCTTAACCATTGCAAACAGTTCCTTACGTATACTGCCTTTGCCAGCTCTATTTGTAATTTACAATCTGGGTGAGTAGCCAATATTTTATGTAATATGTCATACTTCATTCATGGTTTCTCTTGCACAGACCACAACCAAAAAAGCTCTCAGCTGCAGTGTGCATAACTATGATGTTTAGATTTTCACACATCTTGAAATACCTTCCGTAGCTGTCAGAAATTTTGCTGCCACTGCATCATTAAATTTCCTAGTTAGTGTCAAGCTCACAACAAAAGATAATGGTGTCTGCTGATATGTTATACAACTTTCATACTGAACTGTAATTTACTCAACAGGGCATCATTTTCTTTATCAACCGCTCCAGCATCTCGCAGTAAAACCTTCATATCTTTTTAAAAAATCAACTGGATTCTTATTCCCAAAAGTTGGCAGGAATTCATGAACTCTTTGAGAAATTTCTGGCTTCTTTAATGGCAGGCAATAATGGTCTGATCAAGTAAAATGTAGTTCCACAATCTTCCTGAACACACTGCTCTGATATCTGATATGTTTAGTGCAATCTGGGATTTCTTCAACAAATACCTGTTTAACAGGAGAGTGTGTTGCTAGAAACCACATCAGTATTGATGAAAGGGCTGATTCCAGCAATCTTACAAGGGAGGACTACCCTTTGGATGGTGTTAATGTGACATACATAGAACTTTCATACTGGTTGACTTTCTGCCTCAAGAGATTCCAGACAGCATTTAAGTCAGCCCGCCTCACACATTGTGACAGTGCAATTGTTATCTAAGGCCATAGTTGAATGAATCAGTTATCAAAATACTTATCACTGGATTCAAACCTTCAGTGACTGAGAATTCCTTCATGGCAATTCTGCCTTATCATTTTCAGCCTCAGAATTCTCTGCTTCATATGTTATTTCAAAAATTTGGGCAACACATTGCATAATGTTACTTGGAATCTGATAACATCAATGAACAAGTCATTTTTCTGCCTCAAACATCTGCAATCACTATCCCAGATCTGCCTTATCTCAACTTTCAAATTGGTTAAAAGATACAGCCATCTTTGGTTAAAAGATATAGACCACCTATAAATAACCATAGTTTTGTACTGAAATCTACATCTCACACATTGAAGATTTAAAATCTTAGCCACCACTGAATCTTCCACCTTTTGCTTTATCAGAGTTGCCTGAATTCTATAGAAAAGTTGCTGGTATTCCCAAACATTTAATACAGCAGCTGCCATTTAGTCTAAAAGTGTCTTTGATTTGGAATTTAACTCCCTTTAGTAGTAAAAGTCCATTAACATGAGAAATACATACACAATCAAGTAACTTAAATGCCAATACATACTTCAGGATGCCAAACTCAAATATCTTCGGCTTCTTACATCATCAGTCAAAGTCCATGATATCCTCTGTCCTCTATGGACTGTTCATCTGTTTTCTTAAATCTGTCAAAGGCTGACCAAGCTTTATAAGCTACTAAGTAATCCTTTATGTAGAATTTATCTAAAAACTGCAACCCAAATCATTCACATTTCACTCTGAAAACACTTTCCTCCTAATTTCACTCTTTGCTGGTAAAGCCAAAGCAATACTTTGTTTCTTTTTGGATAATGAAGTGATCTGTGTCCACGTCTCTCCTACGGCCCCACCTCTGAGAAGATTGGTGGATAATCAAAGCCTGACATTTTGCATCTTCTTTCTGCCATCTTATAACTTAGGCTTGTCAGCAGCAGTCACTTTTTTCCTTCAGAGGGCAAAGACATAAAAAGAAACTTTACTTTATTTCAACCAACACTTAACATTTATCCTTTGCTACCATGATAATATCAAGCATATTGGAAGAACAGTACAGCAGCTTATCTTTTATAATCAAAAAGTTGTTCTTTTTTTCTGCAATGCAACCCAACAGAAGTGGTAGACTGTTTATAATTTCCCCGAGAGCAATTGTTATAACTGTGTCCATTTATACTCTTTTGGAGATTGAGCCAATGATCATAACCTGCTTTTAATAAGACAATTAGCTTTACAACGTAATAAGCAAAGCTTGCACTTGCTGATACATTGATTTGTTGACACATCCTTCACAATACTAGGGACAAATAGAACTTGAGCATGTACAGACATTTAGTCTCTGTGTACTGAGGATCTCCATGCAGTTTGGTGCAGCAATACACAAAGATGGTCATCAGGATGAGGGTAACTATGAATACCATTCTCCCCGCTCTGTTTAAGCAAGTTTGGTAATGGGACTGAAAAATCTGGTGAGAGACCCAGATGGTGTTTGTCATTGGTGCAAAGTCTCACTGTGATTGTTCCTACGCCACACCAGTGATATAACAGGAATCTTGACATTCAACATCAAGAACTCCATTATAATAAATTTTGATGTATTTTGTTAGGCTTCTACATCTGAATTTGCTCCCCATTAGATAATCTATTCATGTTGACATGAGGGCATGCTGGCGTGAATTACCACTGGTCTCCCATGGCACGCATCTAGAGGTAGACGTGCTGGATGAACCCAGGTGAGTGCAGTGGCAGGAGCAGAGCCCAGGTAGTGCTTGGTACTCAGGCAGTACCCTGAGAGTATTGCATGGGGGTTGGCTGGTGGCTCATTTTAAATTTTGTGTATTGCGGTGGTCTTTAGAAATGGTGCCCAATCTTTAAAAATTGAAGTTGCTAGCGACATGATGCCTTGGATCCTGCCCCTTCCAGTGTACTTCAAGATCCAAGCAATATAGTGGAGAAAGTTGCCATTCAGGCCAATGGCTTCAATGCCGCTTTTCCCACCCACAAGCATACTCTGCGATAAAATGGAAACGAGGCGAAAATGTTTTTCAATTCAGAGTGAGAGCAGAACATGGCACTAATACAGTAACAACTGCACTTTAAAAAGAATTGTAACAATGAATGTTCTACATATTCAGTGAAAAACAGCCATAACTAGGATCCATATGGTACCCAACTTTTAATCTTGACCCACTTACATTGAGTTCAAATCTTATTACATCTTCCCAGTTCTGGCTAAAGATCATTGACCTTTGGCCTGGGTTTTCATCTAACCGGGTTGACCAGGGAGCCCTTTAAAACTGTTGGCTGGATTCTTATTCCAAGTTTCCAAAACCCATTCCTGGGCCATATGATTTCTGAGAGTGCCCTCAAAAGTTGCAGGCTGCTTCCTGCTAACGTGCCATAACTGGCACTCCTGACTTGGCTCCATTTTTAAGATAGGTTTTCATGGGCCAGGTTTTTAAAGCTTCATAGTTCACGGGCCCTCAGAGGAGTTGTGAACTCTAGTGTGAAAAAGGGGACCTTTTGAAAGAATAACCATGTCAGATTATGCTCCCCACCCACCCCCATGTCCCCTCATGTCCGCTATGCCAAGATCTGCCCTTCCACCCATCCCCATCTCCCTTATGCTCCCTAAAACCCATCCTCTCAGGCCTCTCATGGTCAGTATACCAAACTCTGACTCTTCCATATCTGCTGACCCACCATACCTTTTCAGGAACCAATGAACATCTCAGTGTATAGTGGGGGCTATTAAAAAAAATTATTTGTTATAAAATATTGTATTTACGTTCCAGGAAGCATTGCTTCGTATCAGGCTTCTGATCCTGTTAGCCGGCTGCTACTGCTGGTTTGTGGTGTATCTTCAGCCCTGCTTGTTCAAGCTGTCACTTGGTGGTCAGGGAGCAATCAGCAAAGGTATTAACTTCTTGTCCTTTGTGTTACTTTGTTTCCTTTCTACCTTTTGATGTGGACCAAATAAAATTTAAACAAAAAATATAGCAATAAAACCAAAACTTGTATCTAATGGTCTTGCAATTGCTAACTTGACATATGTAGTAAAAAACCTATTTTGAATTATTACTTATCAATAGTAAATTAACAGCACATAAGGTATTATATTAATATGAAAGTGGCCATTTATACCTTTTCAAATATGGGTGTTTAGGAGCATTCATATTTGTATGTGTTTGCAATCTGTGAGGATATGCAAAGAGTCTCTTCTTTAAAATCACACAAAAGTTAATACACAAGATAAGGCTCATGGCAAGTGGGGGTGATACATTAACATGGATTGAGGAAAGGTTAATAGACAGGATGCAGCTATGGATTGAATTCAGTTTCTCATTGTTGGTAATTCCCAGCAGGTGATGTGCTCCATGTTGTAGGAGCGGCGGGGTGGGGGGGGGGGGGGGCAGTGGAGAGAGAAAGAATATGAGAAATTGGAACCAGAAGAAAACCATATAACCTATCAAATCTGCTCCACCATTCATTCTCATGGCTGATTTTGGGCAATGTCTCCACCTTCCTCTCCATACTGCTGGATGTCCTAAGAGATGAAAAATCTGTCTATCTCAGCCCTAATTATGTTCAATGATAGTCCATCCATAATTTGCTGGGTATGAGAATTACAAAGATTCACAATCTTGTGAGTGAAGAAGTTTCCCCTCATCTCAATCCTAAATAACTGACCCCTTGTTCTGAAATTGTACTTCTTTGTACTAGATTTTTCAGCCAGGGTAAACAACCTCTTGATATATACCCTGTCAAGTTCCTTCTTGATCTTGAATGCTTCAGTGAGATCATCTTTCATTTTTTAAAAAAATCCAGGGAATAAAGACCCAAATGTCTTAACCTCTCTTCATAAAACAATCCTCTCCTCTTGGATTAATCTCATCAATCTTTATTATACTTCCACCAATGCAAGTATATCCTTCCTTTAATATACAGACCAAAATTGCATACATTATTTCAGATATGGTCTCACCAAAGCCCCATTCAGTTGTAGCAAGTCCTCTTTATTTTTGTATTCCCAATTCTTTTGCAATAAAGATCAAAATGCCATTTGCCTTCCTAATTGCTTCCTGCACCTGCATACTAACTTTTGTGATCCTTATACGAGGACATCAAGGAACGCCAACATTTACAAGTTTCATGCTTTTAAAAAATATTCTGCTTTTCTAATCTCATGGCTAGAGTGAATAACCTCACAATTCCCTACATTATACTACATCCGTCACTTTGTTGCCCACTCAGCTTGTCTACATCTCCTTGCAGCCTCTTTGTGTCCTCATAGTTGCAATGCCCTCGAGCCTTGTTTGATAAGCAAACTTAGTTATGTTATTTTATGTCCTTTCTAAGTTGTTAATATAAATTGTAAATCCTTGAGGGTCTATTAGTGAAATCCTGCCAACTTGAATATGCCCTATTTTACCCTACTCTCTGCATCCTGTCCGTTAATCTTTCCTCTATTCATGCTAATGTACCATCCCCACTTGCCATGACCCTTATCTTGTGTATTAATTTTTGTGTGGGATCTTATTGAATGTCTTTTGGAAATCCAAGTATACTACATCTATTTGTTCTTTCTCATCTATCCCATCAGTTACATTTTCAAAAATCTCTAAGTTTGTCAAATATTATTTTCCTTTCGTGAAACTATGTTGACTTGTTCTAGTCATACTGTGCTTTTCCAAGTGCGTTATTAAGACTTCCTTAATGATAAATTCCAGCATTTACCTGATGACTGATGTAAAGATAACAGGCATGTAGTTCACTGTTTCCTCTCTCCTTCCTTCCTTAAATGGAAATATTATATTTGTTAATTTTCAATCTGCTGGGTCTGTTCTACAACCTAGGGAAATTTGGAAAATCATAGCTAGCATGTCCCCTATCACTGCAGCGATTGCTTTTAGAATTCATGGATGTAGGTTATCAAATCCTGGAGGCTTGTTTCATTTTAGTCTTGTGAGTTTCTCCAATTTTTTTTTTGCTAATATTGTCTTAATTTCCTCACTCTTATTAGCCTATTTGGTTACCCTGTATTTCTGGTATGTAACATATGTCTTCTATAGAGAAGACATACATGCAATATTTGCTCAATGTTTTGCCATTTCCTTATTACCATGATATATTGTTCCTCTGTTAAGCATAACTCCTGTTAGATGATTTGGAAAACTATTGATACCGGGGAAGGAAATACCTGTGGCCCATATCAAAACACTGTTGGCAAAAGGATGTGGAAAGTAGTGAAAAGGATCAAGCTAGCATCATGATGGAATAAGATTTTGTTTATAAAGTAAAATTGTACTTAGGAGAAATTGAAAAGTGAATGTAAAATAATTAGTTTGACAAAGACAAAGTTCCTCATAAGTGATTCTCACGAAACTCAAATTTGTTGCCTTGTCACAAAGGGTAAACAGATATTAACATTTTATTGGATTTTACATCTCCAGGCTCTGCAGAATCTGGGGTTTCATTTTGGGTCATTTTCTGCTACTTGTACTAAGGATCTGGTGTACCTCCCTGAATCCAGTGTGGACATGCAACACATTCAACACTTTCACACTGTCCCTGGGTGCCATTGTGACATTGGACAGAATACATTCAGGTAAAGAAAACACTCAAGAAATGTAGTGTTGTAATTTTCAAGAGGTTACAATGTTCTTCTACATGTGGAAATTGTTGGCTGAGCACATTTATTATTACATTCTCATAGACCCTCAAGATTTTTTAAAAAGTGAAAAGTATATTTTTCAAAATACTTAAGGTTTGCCAACTTTTGAAGTGGTAGTAATCATTTGGTATGTTTATTTGGCATTCAACTGTGACTAGGTAATTTCTTTTACAAGACAGAAAACAGTGGAAATACACCTGAAATGTTGGGTCTTTTTATATTAGAAAAATGTAGATTATGGTACAATATATTAGAAGCAATTAAAAATTATGAAAGGATAAAATTGGGTATACAGAAGCAAACCTTTTTTTTTCAATGGCTGAAGGTTTGAGAATGCGGAACACAGATATATGAATTAATGTAAGATATTTACAATGGAGGACAAGATTTGCATAGATTATTGTGAGGCTGTGGTATTCACTCTAAGGACAAGTAACTGGGGAAGAATCTGTGTGTCCAAGATTGGACGGATTAGCTAGATGGATAAAGGAAAAAAGGTTGAAGGCATATGTGAACAGGATGGGTAAATGTGATTAGAATTATTTTCTCATTTGGAAGGTGGCAAAAGTAATATACTGTGGATGCTGAAAATCTGAAATAAAAACAAATAATGCCGGAAAAACTGAGCAGACTTGAAAGTTTGGAATGAATTTTACAAGTTGGGTGGGGGAAGGTTATTGCTAACCCCTTCCTTCCCCAACCATTACTAAAGTTGGTCACGAGCCAAACTGACCGGCTTGAAGAAATGTGTGGGACTTCTACCCTTCAGTTAGAGGAGATCCTGTTCTTGAGAGCTCAGCTCCAATTGTCCCAGCAGCTCCAGAGCTCAACAATGGCACTGTTGGGATTGTAAACAGGGCCACAAACAAGATCTTTGGATCCTGGACTCAGGCAACTCTGAAACTTTTGGTCTGGGAGAGAGGAATTGAGTACTCTAAGGAGGGAGGCAAGAGAAGATGGAGGGTGAGTTTTTGAAGCCAGGCAGGAAGGCACAAAGAGGGAGTATTCATCTTGAAGTTAGGGATGGGGGGAAGAGAGCCTCTGGTGGGCACAGGACACTTCCCCCAAAAGGATGTATCCCCCATTCCCATTCCTTCTCATCTTCTTGACTTATATGGTGAAAAGTGGACACCTTACCTTCATATGTCTGCCAACGCCAACCATCTTATGGCAAAGGCAGCATAATATTTGGATCAGTTGGTTTGTTAAAAATCTTAATTGCCGGTTTATGATTTTTTTTCAAACTAATCGGATTCCCAATATATGGCTGAAAGATGCCTGTCAAAACTAACAGTTCACCTGCCATTTAAAAAAAGGGGGAATTATTGAGACAGCAGCGAAAGGGAGGTAAAAGTAAACATGGCAAATGCCAGAAGTGAAAGCAAGATTCTTTCTTCTTTCATTAAATGTTATAATTTTGACTGTTAGCTGATACAAGATTTTAGAACAATAGTGTCTCAGTATTCTACACAAGGTGCAGCTAGATCTGTTATATTCACTGTACCGATCTGCCAGATTGAGGTTGAATTCTTGGAGGCCAGTATTTATCAGCCCTGAATCATATAAATGTTTAATAATAAAGGTGTGGGTTGCAGAGAGTTCATGTGCACTGATAAATAAATGATGCATGCAAATTAATTTACCACATTTTATTTTTTGATGCTGCCCTTTCTCATTCACAAGAGTTTAATTAATTTAATACTGGAAAGTTACCTAAATGCTTCTGTGTGGAAATATGCACCGCGTCACGGGTATCAGTTTACATTAGGTGTTATTGTTTCTGGAACCTAATGTTGTGCACCAACCGTCAGTGGCCTATAACAGTGTCACCTAAAGGTGCAGTGGGAGCTGCAACTTAATATAGACACTTTTAGAATGCCTTTTGTGAAAGAAATTGATGATAGAGAGGTTTTCAAGGCATTTTAATCTAATATCCCACCCAACGTTAGTGATATACAATAGTTAGATGTCAGTTTGTTTAGCAATAGTATTTTCACTTCTGTCAGAAGATTGTGGGAACAATCCCTATGCTGGAGGTTTGAGGATGTAATTGAGGCTGAAACTGCAGTGCTGATGAAGGCTGCACTGTCAAATATTACAACTTCTGAATGAGATGTTAAATAAGTCTTGCTTGGGAAAGTAAAAAGTGGTGGGGGAGAGTTCTCCAACTATTCTAAGCAATATTAATTCCACGAGAAACATTATTAAAATTGATTATCTTGCTTTTTTAATATCTCGTTGCTGTTTGTGGAACTTTGCCATATTGAATTGGCAGCTGTGGTTCCTATAATACAACACTTCAGAAGTATCTAATTGGCCGTGAAGCTTTTTGAGATATGTTGTGGGTATGAAAGCTGCTACATAAATGCAATGTTCATGTTTTCCTATAGTAGTGATTATTTGTAGTTCATTCTGCTCTATCTAACTGCATAATTCTTGACTGTAAAGGCAGAAAGAAGTTTCCAGTCCTGAGTCCGCCACCATCCTTACGTGTGAGGAATGATGTGGCTTCTGTTTGTGTTTTCTGCCTCAGACACAGCCAAAAATCAGGACTTTGTCACAACTGACTTTTATATTAACTGTTTCCTTTGTGCCACTAATGAAATACTATATGGACAGTTATGAATTGTTGTATGCAGAGAGTAATTAATTATATCTTTCACAACTTTATTCTGAATCATGTGATCTTCCTCATTTGCCCCCATCATTTTATGTTTATGTGTTTGTTAATGTACAAAGGTGATTGGATCATCTTAAGTTCCTCATGTTTCCTCAGAGCATGACTACTGAAAACTGATAAGTGATCTCAATCTGTTATAATTACAATCAGAGGACAGGACCCCCCACCCTTTCCATCAATGTGATTTCTGGCAGTGGAGGTGGTTTGCCATTAATCATTGGGTGAGGTCATCCAGTCCTGCTGAGGTATATGACATTTTGCAAGCTTGCCCAATCTGCCACGAGGGACCCCACTGCAGTGAGGTTGGGGGGGGAGGGTGCGGTGTAGTTCAGCAGGACCGGAAGGTCTGCTCGGTGGGAAGGGCTGGAAAATTGTACCCAAAGATTATTTAAAAATGAAGTTACTGTGATGTGTGTCAGATTTTCAGAAACAACCACAGAAAAGAGAAGAAATTAAATCCACAGGAGAAAAGAATGAGCCTGATGTTCAGCATAGCTGGTTAGTCAGTGGAGCAGCATTTGGGAGTTTGCAGTTCCTCACACACTGGATATTTGGAGAAGTTTCACTTGTTTCTCGATGGGCTGTGAGTGGTCACCCAAATACTGGACCGGATCCTAATCCTTATGGGTAAGTAACACCATATGTTCCATGATAATTCCACTTTTAAATTACAGCTAAAAGCAGCAGTATAATCTGTTGTCATCTCAAATAATTTTTTGGTACGGACCTAACACAATCATTTTTCCTGCAAGAACAAATTCTATTGATAAAGCTGCAGAATTTTGTGTTCTTTGACACAAATAATGCACTGGAAAGTCTGTCTAGTGAAGCAGTTGAGGTTACCTCATTGAATATTTCTAAGGCAAGGATAGATATATTTTTGAACAACAAAGAAATTAAGGGTTATGGTGAGCAGGCACATAAGTGGAGCTGAATCTATGAAAGGATCAGCCATGATCTTATTGAATGGCCTATTCCTGTCCCTAGTTCTTATGTTCACAGTCTTTGTTAACAAATGTTGCTATTCATTTTAAATATACTAAATCTTTGATTACAATTGGCACTTAATACAAATGTCCTTTCTCCTCTGAGACATGGACTTGAATCCAGCTCAGACTCAGGACATGGTATTGGCACTTCTGTCCAACCATCACTCATTCTATCCCTCATTCCATCCATCCCTTCCTCACTCCATCTGTCCATCTGAACATCCTTTCATTCCTCCAGCTGTTCATCATTCACTCCCTCTCTCCTCCCTTCTTCCCTCCTTCCCACCCTCCTTCCATCCCCATCTATTTAGAGAATTTACATCACAATTGGGGCCATTTCTGTTGGTGTTTATGCTCCACATAAGCCATCTCCCACCTTACTGCATCTAACCCTATCAGCACATATTTCTATTATTTTGTCCCTCCTGTATTTGTCTAGCTTTCTCTTGATTGTATTTATGCAATTTACTTCAGCTACTATACGCCTGAGTAAGTAACAATGCTCATCCCTCCCTGGGTAAAGACATGGCTCCTGAATTCTTTGTTGGATTAATTAGTTTTATTTTTTATGACTCCTTGTTTTTGACTCACCACAAGTATAAATATCTTCTTTTTGTCCACATTATTAAACCTCATTAAATTTTAAAGACCAGTATTTGGCCATCCTCACCACTTTTCCCAGGAGCACATTGTTTGATGAAAGTCTGCATCTGATGTGTGACAATTACATTTTCAATCATTTTGGTAGGAATAAAATGGACTATTACTTACATGGTAAAAAATTGCAGCATGTGCAGAGGGACCTGGATGTCCTTGTACAAGAATCACAAGGAGTTGGTTTGCAGGTGCAGCAGGTAATTAAGAAGGCAAATGGAATTTTGTCCTTCACTGCTAGAGAGATGGAGTTTGAAAACTGGGAAGTTATGATGCAGTTATATAGAGTGCTGATGAGGCCATACCTGGAGTACTGGGTACAGTTTTGCTCTTCTTACTTGAGAAAGAGTATTCTGATACTGGAGGGGATGCAGAGGAGATTCACTAGATTGATTCCGGAATTGACAGTGTTGGCTCATAAGGAGAGACTGAATAGGCTGGAGCTATACTCATTGGAATTCAGAAGAATGAGAGGAGATCTTGTAGAAAAATATGAGATTATGAAGAGAATAAAAAAAATAGAAGCAGGGAAGTTGTTTCCACTAGTAGGTGAAATAGAATCAGGGGATATGGCCTCAAAATAAGGGGGACCAAATTTAGGACTGAGTTGAGGAGGAACTTCTTCACACAAATGATTGTGAATCTGTGGAATTCCCAGCCAGTGAAGCAGTTGAGGCTACTTAATTAATGTTTTTAAGGCAAGGATAGATACATTTTTTGAACAGTGAAGAAATTAAGGGTTATGGTGAGTGGGCGGGTAAGTGGAGCTGAGTCTACGAAAAGATCAGCCATGATTTTATTAAAGAGTGGAGCAGGCTCAAGGAGCCTCCTCCTGCTCTTAGTTCTAATGTTCTTATGTTCTTAATACTTTAAAAGAAGCAGAAAAGTTACTTATTTTTTTCTAAATTTACTAGTTTTTGTAATTTGTAACCTCAACACCATATTCCTGTCTATCCGCTATGCTCTTTGATCCCCTTGTTCATCAAGAATCTATCTGCTTCTGTCTTAAAAGCATTCATTCCCCAAAGGTAGGAGCCGGAATTTACAAGCAGCTGGCAAACTACAGACATTAACAATAAGTTTCTACTTCACCAGGTAGTGGACATAAAGTTAAACCTCTACACAAACAGTTGCCTTAATCCCATGTGTCTCTCCTGTTTCTATCTTCTCACATCTTTTTCTTCCTTTCTCACTTTCTATTCTTTCTTCTTCTTTATTTCTCCCTTTCCTCTTTTTCCTTTCATTCTATTCTCTCTCTTTCTTCTGTTTCTTCCCTCCTTGACCAGAAATTGGAAATGATGCTCGAAATAGGGAGTCTTGAAATTGGATTGATATGTTATTAAGGTAAGAGCATTGTTACAAATCGGTTTCTCAATTGTACAACCTGATAAAAAGAGCTTTTTCTTCCTTTTTTCAGAGGTGTGATTTTGATTGCCCTGGCTCTCGGTGTGATGTTATCATTTTGGCCTTCCATTGTTAACAACCTTGCCTTTTGGCTAATAGGTATGGGATTCATAGTACTGATTTTACATCATTAGAAAAACATAGATATTTCTTTCCTCTTACTTTCTTCCTTTGCTGAATATGGTGTGTAGACCTATGATACCAAGGTTGACATTATTCATATGGATAGTCAATAAGTACTAGCTGTCACCTCTCAACTGAGGAACCAGTAAATACAAATCTATGCATATATTCATTAGGAGCAGGAGTAAACCAACATTTAGCCTCTTGAACCTGCTTCACCATTCAATAAAATCATGGTTGAACTGATTGTGGCCTGAACGCCATTTTCCTATCTATCCCCATGTCCTTTGACTCCCTTGTTTGTCAAGAATCTTATTCACCTCCATCTTAAAACTATTCAATGACCTTGCCTGTCCTGCTCTTTGGAAAAAAATCCACAGACTCACAACTGTTTGAGAAGAGTTCTTCTCACCACCACCCTAAATGGAAACTCCTTGTTTTTAAACAGTGTCCTCTCCTTCAGTTCTCTCAGACAAGGGGAAACATCCTCTCAGCATCCACTCTATTAAGTTCTCACAGGACCTTATATGTTTTAATAAGATCACATAAAAACATAATAAATAGAGCAGGAATAGACCACACAGCCCATTGAGCCTGTTACACTGTTCAGTACAATCATGGCTGATCTTTGGCTTCAACTCCCATTTGTCTATTCACTCCCCATGTCCTTTAATCCCCTGATAGACAAAAATTAAATGTTAAATGTGTTCAGCAATAGAGTATCCATAACTTCTGTAGGGCAGGGAATTCCAAAGAATCCTATGAATGAAGAAATTTCTCCTCAACTCAGTAAATTCCCTGACCAAAAGAAACAATCTCTGAGCATTTACCTCCATTCTTTTAAACTCCAATGAATGCAAACCCAACCTTCCCTCATCTCAGGAATCAGTTCAATGAATCTTTTCTGAACTCCTTCTAGTGCCTTATGTTTTAAATAAGAAAACCAAAATTTTACACTGTACTCTGGATGTGGTCTCAGCAATGCTCTGAAAATTTGTAGCAAAATATTTTTACTTTTATATTCTATTCCCTTCCTATAAATTACAACATTCCATTTGCTATCCTAACCATTTTCTGTATCTGCATACTAACCTCTCGTGATTCATGTACTAGGACACTCAGGTCTCTCTGTAGTTCAGAGTTCTGCAACCACATTCCATGTAATTAATATGTTGCTTTTCCATTGTTTCTGCTAAATTGGATAAGTTCACATCTTCTATCTTTCAGATTTTTGCCCGCTCACTTAACCTATCTATATCCCTTTGCAGACTTTTTAGGTGTTCTTCACAACTCACTTCCCCCTATATTTTTATGTCAGCAAATTTAGCAACTATACACTCAGATCTTTTATCCAAATCACTGAGAAAGATTGTAAATTGGTGAAATGCCACTGATCGCTGTAGCAGTCTATTTGTTATATCTTGTTGACCCAAAAATGACTCATTTATGTCTACTCTCCGTTTCCTATTAGCTAACCAATCCTCTGTTCATGCTAATATATTACCCCCTACACCATGAATTCTTATTTTGTGAAGTAAACTTTGAACTGGCACTCTGTCATATGATCACTGGTTCACAGATTCATCTTGATTTATGTTGCTTGTAATTTTGTCAAAAAATGCTAATAAATTAGTCAAATATGATTTCTTCTTCACAAAATTAGATGCATTGAGGTTTTCTAGGTATCCCTCTATAACCTCCTTAATAATAGATCCCAGCATTCTCCCTTTGACAGATGCTAAGTGAAGTGGTTTCCCACTTTCTGTCTCCTCCCTTTTATGAATAGAAGAGTTGGATTCACTATTTTTCAATATGATGGGACCTTTACTTTAGAAGTGTTCTGCAGCTTCTCCAGCTGATGTTGATTAATTCAGTACAAAACAGAGATCAAACTGCAGATCTTTCTGTTCATTTCAGTGTTCCAATTTACATTCAAACAAATGAATTAGGAGCAGGAGTAGGCCATTCAACCCCTTGAGTTTGCTTCACCATTTGATAATGACTAATCTGATAGTGGCCTCAACTCTTATTTTCCTGTGTTCCCTTAACCTTTGTCACCCAATAATTTATCCAACTCAGCCTTAATAATGTTCAATGACCCTGCTTTCATTGCTGTCTTGAGAAGAGAATTTCACAGACTAACAACTCTTAGAGAACAATTTCTCACTGCATTATAACAGAGCTTATTTCCTTACGTGTGTCTTGCTTTACATTTCTATCAGGACCTGTAACCGATATCCATTTCCTGATATTTGCCCGCAGGAGGGACAGTAACTAGATGTGGCAATTTAAGTTAATTAGAGGCATTAATTGTTAAATCATGACCATAAATAAAACTATCTGCTCTTTGAGATATTGCAATTTTAGTAGTTAATGTGGCACCAGTGGTGGGATTTGTCCAGTTGGGAACATGCTTTATCTTTTGCTAGTGCTTTGAAAATCATTACTTGTTTTTAGTCAGTACAGTGCAATATAATGGTGCAGTAACAAGTGCCTAACTGACTAGTGACAACTTGGGTATCCAGCAATAAGGCACCATGTCAAATTATTGCTGCATTTTCTATGGTACAATAGTGACTGACCTCAAAACACTTCAGTGGATGTGAAGTGTTATGAAGGGTGCATTATAAATGGATGTAGTTTCTTCCTTCCGACCGACATTCAGCTTATCTCTGGTAAAGTGATTTGTACATCTTTATGTCAGCAAATTTAGCAACTATACACTCAGTCCCTTTATTCAAATCATTGAGAAAGATTCTAAATTGGTGAAATGCCATTGATTGCTGTGGCAGTCCACTTGTTACGTCTTGCTGACCCAAAAATGACTGTCAGTGGAGACCTTTAAGGCATTTCCCAACCATCCATCACAAGTGAGGAAGAGGTCACGGATGCCCAGTATATTAAATTTTATCTGGATCAGGCCCAGTAGGAAGTCTGGGCTGCAGGATTTGCATCCATTTTCTAGAAAATCACTCTCCCCAACCTCTATATTTTGTGGTAATTTATTTGATTGAAACAATTTTGATAAACTTTCTCACAAATGGTAATGATCAGGAAATAACCTTGGAACTGAAAATAACAAGTTAAAAAAGTTGCTAGCTCCTCGCTCAATTCCTGTGCATGCAAGATTCTTGACCTGGTTTGCTGGTAGGAATACTTTGTGTAATAGCTTCATTAGACAATTAAGTTGTATTCACATCAGGATGTAATGAAGCAGCCCAGAATTTCTGTTTTTCCAACTCATTCCCAACTCAGCACTTACTGCTGCCAGCTCTCCAGCACCTGGGTGGCGTTACTCATCATCCTCCTCCCCACTCCTCTTCCTCCTCCTCCTGCTAGGTGGCCTCCTCCCCAGCAACGCCCAACTGGTCAGTCTCCATGTCCTCCTCCTCCTCTGTTGCGCCACATTGTAGTAGGGCAGGGCACATACCACCACAATGTGGGATGATATCAGGGGGCTATATTGGAAGGCCCTGCTGGAGCAGTCCAGGCACCTGAACTGCATTTTGAGGAGCTCTATATGCTGCTCCACTATTGAATTGGTGGCTATATTCATAATATTTGGTTTCCGCATCAATCTCAGGCCTCCACACAGGCATTATCGGCCAAGTCTGAAGTGGGTACCCCATGTCCCCCACAAGCCATCCCTGCATCCTGGGCTCCTCCTCAAAGATCTCCAGAACATCAGAACTCCTCAATATGAAGCTATCATGCGCACTGTCAAGATATCTGGTCACACACCAATTGCACATTTATTGAGTGGAAGCCCTTTCTGTTCACAAATCTTCCTGAATTCTTCACTGGAGCCTTGAGGGCAATGTGAGTGCAGTTTCTAGCCCTCTGCACATTTGGCATCCTTGCAATGGATGCAAATCCTGCAGCCCAGACTTCCTAATGGGCCTGATCCAGATAAAATTTAATATACTGGCCTGCCTGGGCATCAATGGCATCCGTGACCTCCTCCTCACTTGTGGATAGATGGTTGAGAAATGCCTTAAAGGTCTCCACTGACAGTCTGGAAGGACCTGGTAGCGTAAAAGTTTAAAATGGCCATAGCCACCGAGGGTGGGTGCCCCTCTGTGCTGAGATGCCAATAAGTGGCACAGGTATCCAACCCATCCCCCATCTGCAACATTGTTTGCTGCTGCCACCACCAGGACCCAGAGTCAGCACTAAAACCTGAGGTTAGTGCTCTGAGACAGGACTGTGCTGAGAGTCCGAAGTCAAACTTTGTGAACAACAGCAAACACCCCCCCCAACATACTCGCAGCCTCTTCCCTGACCTGAAGCTCAACATGACTACCATGAAACCACCTCCTATGTGCAACACAGAGCAGTTTAAAAGCAGAGACTTACCTCCTCACTGACCCTCTCTGTTCAAGCACTTGAATGTGACCCTTTGACTTGGTGTTTTACTGACTGATCTAGCTGTAGCAAACAAGGTTATTAAGGGAGTTGAGCTGGGATGACTGGGAGTGAAGCTCATTTATTATATTATGATAAATGCAAAAAAGTGCAAATTGATGTTTCGCTCGTTTTGGGCGGGCTCCCAATCGAGCTGAATTTTTTTTATTGATAAAATAGGAATGATCACAGAAACAGGTACCATTCCTGCTAGTTGCATCACACCCAATTTTACGTCATTTTCCCGCTACAAAATGGGTGCGATGAGGTCATAAAATTCCACCCACTAAAGAAGTTGAGGAATGAGAAGAAGAGTGGAATTAAAATCAGGGGACTCATGAAAAACCAGTGCTGCAGAATAACCAAATGTCCTAGTTCTGTGAGGTATGATCTCCCTTCATTGCCTCCTTCCTGTCTTTATGTATCATTTATCCTTGTACGGATGGGCGACAAAGGGGCTAATCAGCCATGTGTGGAGGGGATATCTCTGAGCAGCCACTCTCTGTTCTCTGTGGCAGCCTGAACTTGCTGGGAATAGCAAACTGTCTGAGGATAACACCATTCTAACTGCTGTCAGAATAGTGGGAGTTCATTGGTATGATGGTTTGTGCATAATCACATACTAAACATCTTGATAAGATGGACCATATTTTGAATTCTGCATGCAAAGAAGGATGTAATTCCAGTAATCTGGAAAGCACTAAATTGTGAGACATTCTACTCCATGTGCTCAAAAGTCTTAGGTTGAGAATCACTTGTTTAGTCACAAGAAAACCAATGGTAGAAACTTGTGATCCTGATTAGATGTCATTCTCCATTCGAGGGACAACAGGTGACAAGCCAAGAAATGGAATGAAATCCATTGCAGTTCTTACTTCTCTCTATGCTCAAATGTAAGGCCTGCTGAATCACATGCATGCAGTCAATGGCTCTTTGCACATTAGGAATTCTGTTGCCATGGTTAAGTCACGTATCTGCTCATCCTTTTCTCTGTTTAGCAGGAAGGTAGTGAGATTTCCTCTCCTTGCATACAGGGACTCCATCACTTCTTGCTTATAGCTATGAATGGCAAACTGGGATATCTTTACTGTGTCACCTCCGTCCATCTGCAAGGATCAGGTCATGTAGGAGTTTAGAGCCACGGTAATCTTGATGACTACTAGCAATGCAGTCCTTTTTCTGGAGCCAGGCTGTAGATGTTATTGAAGGAGGTGGCATATTTCAGTGACCACAACTTTGCCAAATCTCAGGTGGTTGAGTTATTGCTCTTGACTGAAACAGAGGTAAATAAGTTTTCCCTATAAACTCACGATGAGGAGAGTGTTCTGTGAGAGTTCTCCTCCTCCTGCTTCTCTCTCTGTGCAGAACTTCCCCCCCTTTGCAGCATCTAGTCCATTTGTCTGTCATGTTGCAAACCCAGAGGCATTGCAATCACAACCCAATAATTGTTGGAGCCTACGTACGAACAGGTCACCAAAGTACTGGTCAACCCATGGGAGAATGCATTCAATTCCCTGCAAATTCAACAATCCACCACATCCCCTCAAAACAACCCATGGGATTTACAAATTTTATAGGAACGGAAGTCAGTGAAAAGCACCTCACCTGCATATTTGCTGGCTGTCAGGTGGGATGTTCAGCTGTGTGTGATTAGCACAAGCGTACAAATTTCAAAAATGTGTCAAATCAGCTGAACATCTGTGGGCTTTTTTGTGATTCTGATGTCAAGTGATTCTGGCACATATATGGCATACATGTATAGAATAGGGTATCAAGCAGATTATTATTGCTCTAATGGATTTCTTTACTGTTCTTACAGGAGTGGCATCAGCAATCAGTATCTTCTACCTTCGGAGGGAAGGAGCATTTACTGCAGGAACTGTCTTGGCCATTTACACCATGTCACTTTGGCCTCATTTAACTACCCGTCTAATCAATTCAGGATATCCAGGGAAGGCCTTGACCATGGCTATGTTGGTGTATGTGCTAGAGATGCTTGGTATAGTGTGGTGTACAGCTTATAACTTCGTTCCTGGAGGTGCCATTACTAGAGAACAAACAATGGTAGTTTTAGGTATGTGGTTTAAAGTAAAATATGGATTGCACTAACCATTAGACATGGAAAAATACATTCTTGTAAATCTGAAAACAAAATGAAGAAAAACCTGGCTATACATTTTTCATATTTTACTGTCAACTTCTTGAAATGATGATACATCATCTCTTTAGTCTCAGTGGAGAGTGTAATGATTTTTAACAGTTGGTTCACAGATTTAGTAATTTAGTACTTTATAAGTTAGAATGCTGCCCATTTAAAGTCAATGCCAAAAAAATGTTGCTCACTGTGGACCAAAGTAAATACTGATTCATACGTTAAAAAAACCTTTTTTAGTGTGAACCAAGATGGAGGTTACCATTGGAGATAATAATACACTTTTTTTTGGGCTTGAAGTAACTTGCACTAACAGTCAGTGCAAACTAAGTGTGCCTGTAATGCCTGCAGATTTCAGAAAAGCACTGCTTCCTATGCTGGTATGAATTAGCCCATTCCTATTCTTATTTAATGAGATTGATAATTTAGTTTCAAATTATGGCCAGGTTTATTCTGAAAATCTGGGTCTGTTAGGTTGACACAAATACTTTACAAATAGCAGAAGAGAATTTCATAGGTTAGAACTTCAGCATGAACACTTATCACAGCTGTACTACATTCCTGTGTTCCTAATTTTATACTTGTTTGAACTAGCCTACTTTTTTTTCAAAAGATCTTCCTGGCAGTTATCCCTGGTGAATCTGGGGAGTCTATTCTGGGGTTGTTATTCCTCTGTATGAAAATTGACAACGCCAACATCTCACTAAAGTGAAAATGGTCATTTGTGCATTTTCTGTTCAAATTCCACTGATTCACTGCTGAAGTTACATTGGGAATTCAAGAAAGCCCTCCAGCAATACATAGCCATTTGATTAATTTATTCGCTATAGTGGCTTCCTAAGAAATTACGTTTTCATGCATTTAATTTGGCTATTGTAGCCATTCATGTACATTCACATTAATGTCATCAATCTACAACCTTTCATTCTTATTTTAAATTATTGCTCATTTTCATTGCACGGTTCTATGAGTTTCGAAGGCCGAAGGGCCTGTTCCTATATTTTCTTTGTTCTTGTGGAAGTAATGATTTGGTAGATCAGGCTTTTTAACATGATTACACATAGGGATTGAAACAACTTATTTGTTCTTGAGTTCTGGGTATTGGAACATAAGAAGATATGACATAAGAACAGACCATATAGTTCAATCAACTTGCACCACCATTCAATAAGATTACAGATTAAATTTTCCCAAAAAATGGAAAAAGTGCCAGATTCTGACTGAAAACTGGAGTGTCTCTCCCCAGAGAAACAGTGAAGTTTTCTCTCCCAATCTTCTGATACTTTGTCATGAAAATGCTTGGCGAACCTTTTTATTTCTACACATGCTTCATGACAAAATCACTTTAAAATACATCAATGCACCAAAAAATGACATCCATCCTCATTACTTCATAATTTTCTCTTGCTGCAAATAAAACTTTTGCTAGATAGATTTTTTTTGAAGATTTCATTCTTTTAGTGTGGGAAGCATGAATGATGTAAATGAAGTTAGCTGTATGTAATAGTTTAATTTTCAGATTATAAGGATGATTCTTTAGCTTGTTTTCATTCCTACACAACTGTTTTCTCTTTCAACTTGCTTTTCTAGACAATCTTTTCTGTTTTCATTTCTTCCAGTTGTGGACTCTGTATGCCAACTTCTACTACAGGGCACTCTGCATTTCTCTTCCTCTGGCAACATCAGAGATCTACCCTATAAGTAAGACTGGGTTATTTGCAGCTTCTGTATGCAAATTGCACATTTGTCTGCTGTGTCAACACTGAGTTTCTTTAAATTTGTCAGTTTATATTAAACCTGGTCTGAGTTAAGGCTCATTGTTGCACTCCAGCCAAAGTAATTGGACAACTGGGGTGAAACTTTCACTGAGGTTTGTAAATGCTTGATGATATTGCTTACCCCCACTCTCTCATCCACCTTCATTCTACCACCATGATTCAGTGGGAAAATTTATCATGTGGTGCAGTACTGAGTTGAAGGTTGATAAAACATGAACTTGTTTCTATGTATGCTGAATTAACCAATTTCAACTGGGGTAGAAGTGGTGTACTACACTTGTTTCACTCGGCTTAGGTTAGGAATAGGTGCCATACAGTTCTGCTGCCATTCTTGATTAATATTCAATGGCTCCTGCTGGAATGATAGATGAGAGTATATTGAGTTTAGTTCTGATACCCACCAAGCTCACTGACACAGCCAAAGCTGAAATGAAGAATAATCACTGGAGAAAAACATTGGAATGCTACCACTGCCTTTGATATCATGAGCATTGGCTTCAGAAAATGGAGAGAATTGCAGGTGAAAGAGAAAAGTTTGCTAACATTCACCTAAATGTTAAACACCATAAGGCAATGAGTGAAGGAGGCCAGAATATACACACCTATCGGCTTTTTAAATATCTGTTTTATTTCAAATTTGCTTACATTGTGAGTCTTAACATTTTTACCTATAGTAAATAATAGCTGGCAGTGGTGAAAGTGGGAGTTGTGGTGATTGAAAAGATTTCAGAGGCTGCCATTTGTGGAGGTGGGCTGGGCAACAGGCAAGCCTCAGTGTTCCAACTTTTTGTTGAAGATACGCAAAAGTGATCAAAACAAATAACAACCTGCAACCTTCATTCCTAATGTCCCCTCAGTCCACCCACTTCCTACAGTCATCCATATGATATCCATGCCAAACTCTGTCCCTCCAAGCACCTCATGAACCTCATAGCTCCCTATGCCAATTTATAACAGTTCATGCTCCCGATCCTTTACTCTTACTGCCTCCATGTCTAATTCACCCATTACCCAACAAGGGCAGACTTCATGTTGACAGTTAAATTAAGTTCCTAAGTGTCTACTGATAAATTCACCATGTAAAAAAAAACACCTGAACTGAGAAGAACCTATTCCATACATTTAGGTTCCTTCAAATATTTAACCTCTTATGAAATCAGTCATACTGTATTACTCCTATAATGGTAACCCTCTGGCATATATCAACAGACAATCTAGTTTTGTTTCCAAATATTTAAAGAGCAGGTGATTTAAATTCCTTTCACAGTTCCAATGAGCTTGACAGTTCCAATAAATTTATCCACTTTTAATGAATGATGTCTAATTTTTACAATCCCAAAAGGCACCTACTTCTCTCAAAGTTGTCCTGAGTTGGTATCTCCTATCTCTCCAGAAGGGTATCCTATCTTTCCAAATAACTTTGCCAACTTTAGACTCTCCTATCAGATCATGTCAACCTTATTTTTGACATCCCACTAACCTAAATCAGATCAACCTGAAGACATTTTAACATGTGCGGTTGTCTCTGTGAACCATAGATGTGTAAATTAGAACCTGTCACTGAAATGGTGAGGGCTGTGTTCAGGAGAGGGACTTCAGATACAGGTTTTGCTGTCATTTTCATAAATATGAAGAGTTTTTCCATCTGTGCAAAAATCCAGGCTAGAGTTTTCCAACACTTACTAGATAGTTACTCAGGAAATATTAGATAGATTAAAACATAGTCTAACACCTGGGTAGCTACATGACTGACCCTCCCCTCAAATACAGCCCCCCCTTCATTCACCTGACCACCCCATGACCACATGACTAATCATCTGACCCGACCATTCTTCTGACCATCAAACTAGACTTCCATCTCAACTACCTTCTGGACCTGACCAAATTAGAACTGCAGCCCAGATTATCTGATTATTTCTACTCAACTACCCACCAACCACACACTTATCTCTATTCAGACCTAACTAGTCATAAGACCATAAGACATTGGAGCAGAATTAGGCCACTCGGCCCATTGAGTTTGCTTCGCCATTCAATCATGCCTGATGTTTTTCTCATCCTCATAACCTCGATCCCCTTTATTAATCAAAAACCCATCTATCTCTGTCTTAAAGACACTCAATGACCTGGCCTCCATAGCCTTGTGCGGCAAAGAGTTCCACAGATTCACTACTCTCGCTGAAGAAATTCCTCTTCATCCCTGTTTTAAAGAATCATCCCTTTAGTATGAGGTTGTGTCCTCAGACTCTAATTTTTCTCATTAGTGAAAACACCCTCTCGCCATCCACTCTATCCAGACCTGTAAGTTTCAATAAGATCTCCCCTTTATCCTTCTAAACTCCAATGGGTACAGACTCAGAGTACTCAACCATTCCTCATATGACATTCTGTTCATTCCAGGGATCATTTTTGTGAACCCCTTCTGGACCCTTTCCAAGGCCAACACATCCTTCTTTAAATACAAAGCCCAAAACTGCTCACATTACTCCAAATGGGGTCTAACCAAAGCCTTATACAGTCCAGACGTACATCCCTGCTCTTGTATTCTAGCCTTCTCGACATGAATGCTAACAATGCAGTTGGATAAGTCCCCTGGGCCGGACAGGATTTACCCTAGGATTCTCTGGGAGGCAAGAGAGGAGATTGCAGAGCCTCTGGCTCAGATCTTCAGGTCGTCGTTGGTTACGGGTATGGTTCCGGAAGACTGGAGGATAGCGAATGTGGTCCCATTGTTCAAGAAGGGGAAGAGAGACCTTCCAGGGAATTATAGGTCAGTGAGTCTTACTTCTGTTGTGGGCAAAGTATTGGAGAGAATAATTAGGGATAGGATTTATAGTTATTTAGAGAGTAATGAATTGATTGGAGATAGTCAGCATGGTTTTTGTGAAGGGTAGGTCGTGCCTTACTAACCTCATTGAGTTTTTTGAAAAAGTGACTGAGGAGGTGGATGGGGGTAAGGCGGTTGATGTGGTATATATGGACTTTAGTAAGGCGTTTGATAAGGTGGCCCATGGAAGACTTCTGCAGAAAATGCAGATGTATGGGATAAAGGGTGATTTAGCTAATTGGGTTAGGAATTGGCTAGCAGATAGAAGACAGAGGGTGGTGGTTGATGGGAGATATTCATCTTGGAGTTTGGTGACAAGTGGTGTACCTCAGGGGGTCTGTTTTGGGGCCCCTGCTGTTTGTAATTTTTATAAATGATCTGGATGAGGGTATTGAAGGATGGATTAGTACATTTGCAGATGACACTAAAGTCGGTGGAGTGGTAGATAGTGAAGAGGGGTGTTATGGTTTACAGAGTGACTTGGACAAGTTGCAGAGCTGGGCCGAGAGGTGGCAAATGGAGTTTAATGTGGAAAAGTGTGAGGTAATGCACTTTGGCAGGAATAATAAATGTGTAGAGTATAGGGCTAAAGGTAGGATTCTTAATAGTGTTGATGAACAGAGGGATCTTGGTGTATTTGTGCATAGATCTCTGAAAGTAAGCAGTCAAGTCGATAAGGTTGTTAAGAAGGCATATGGAGTCTTAGCTTTTATTGGTAGGGGGATTGAATTTCGGAGCCGCAACGTCATGTTGCACTGTACAAAACTCTAGTGCAGCCGCACTTGGAGTATTGTGTGCAGTTCTGGTCCCCACATTATAAGAAAGATGTGGAGGCATTGGAGAGGGTACAGAGGAGGTTTACCAGGATGTTGCTGGTATGGAGGGCAGGTCTTATGAAGAGAGGCTGAGGGATTTGAGGTTGTTTTTGTTAGAAAGGAGGCGGCTAAGAGGGGACCTATCGAAACATACAAGATGACTAGAGGTTTAGATAGGGGGGACAGTGATAGCCTTTTTCCTAGGATGGAGAAAGCTAGCACGAGGGGACACAGCTTTAAATTAAGCGGTGATAGTTATAGGACGGATATCAGAGGTAGGTTCTTTACCCAGAGGGTGGTTAGGGAGTGGAATGCCCTGCCTGTGGCAGTTGTAGATGCGCCAAGTTTGGTGGCGTTTAAGAGGTTAGTTGATAAGTTTATGGAAGAGAAGGGAATGGTTTAGTTTGGTGGGTCATTGCTTTTTATAATGGTCGGCACAACATCAAAGGCCGAAGGGCCTGTTCTGCGCTGTAATGTTTTATGTTCTATGTTCTATTACATTTGTCTTCCTAACTGCGACTGAACTGCAAATTAACTTTAAGAGAATCTTGAACAATGACTCCCAAGTCTCTTTGTGTTTTTAATTTCCTAAGCATTTTTCCATTTAGAAAATAGTGTATGCCTCCATTCCTCCTTTCAAAGTGCATAACCTCACAATTTTTCACATTGTATTCCATCTACCAGTCCTTTGCCTGCTCTCCTGTCCATGTACTCCTGCAGCCTCCTGCTTCCTCAATACTGCCTGTCCCTCTACATATCTTTGCATCATCTGCAAAGTTAGCAACAGTGCCTTCCATTCTTTCCTCCAAATCCTTAGTGTATATTGTGAAAAATTGTGGTCCCAGCACTGACCCCTGAGGCACACCACTAGTCACTGGCTGCCATCCTGAAAAAGACCTCTTTATCCCCACTCTCTGTCTTCTGCCAGTCAGCCAATTCTTTATCCATGCTAGGATCTGACCCTTAACATCACAGATATTTAACTTATTAAGTCTCCTATGTGACACCCTATCAAAGACCTACTGGGAATCTAAATATGTCATGTTCTCCTTTATCTAATTTCCTTGTTACCTCCTCAAATAACTCTAACAACTTTATCAGACATGATCTCCCCTTGACTAAGCCATGCTGATTCTGTCCTACTTTATCATGTACTTCCAAGTATCTGCGATCTCACCTTTAATAATGGAGTCTAAAATCTTGCCAAGGATTGAAATCAGGTTAACTAGTCTATAATTTTTTGTCTGCTGCCTCCCTCCTTCCAATTCTCCTGTACCCTCCCTGCGTCCAATGATTTGTGAAAAATCACCACCAATGCCTCCACAATTTCCTCGGCTATCTCTTTTTAGAACCCTGGAGTGTAGTCCACCTCGTCCAGGTAATTTATCCACCTTCAGATCTTTCGCTTTCCCCAAAACCTTCTCCTTACAGATGGCCATTGCACTCACTTGTGCTCCCTAACTCTTATGGAGTTCTGGTATTCCACTGATGTCTTCCACCATGAAAACTGATGCAAAGTAACTGTTCAGTTCTTGTGCTATGATTTGTTTCCTATTATTACTTCTCCAGTTTCATTTTACAGAAGTCCAATTGCTATTTTTGCTTCTCTCTTACCTTTTATATATTGAAAAAATACCCCTCAATATGACTACCCAATGACCCGCTTACCCACCTCATCTGCCTTACCCAGCTGTAAGATGCTTTTCATGTATTATGCTGGCTTTCATGTGAGAGATTTCTCTTTATTAATTACAACTCTACAAATGCAAAGAACTCACAGAGACAGTAATTCTGGTTGAAGACATTCTTTATTGTTACCCAGGCCTGGTCCACATGTTTGGGAGAATGATTTGGGACAGCCCAAATTATTCTAAATTGCATTGCTATTAATATTACAAATTATATACTTTTCAAAAGTCATTTGCCTGCCTCTTTGCTCATCCTAACTGGACATGAGTCAATCATTTTATTATGAATGATTTACCTTGGCCAATAACATTTCATTCTCTGACAGCATGAGAATACATAAGTTCATAAAGTTTGAAAGTCTTTTTCCTAGTGACCCAAATATGTAAGTCCATAGAATTCAGAAGTTCCTTTCTCACTGTCTGTTTAGCAATCCTTTATCAGGAAAATTGAATTACTCGGTTCATTCTTCTGACTGGGAAGTTTGTACATTCTAAAGCTCATGCTGATAAGAGAGTTCCTTTGCTTCTCTCAGTAGCTGTATTGTTTTTCAAGGAATGTGGTTCTTCTTACTTAGCTATATCCCATCATGATGTGACAATGATGTACGCTTTAATGTAGAATATAACGTTTTCAAAAATACATGTTTAAATTCTTTAATAGTGGTGATATATATATTTATGCAAACAGTACCTTTGTAACTCCAAGTACTTTGTATTTTTACTATGCTAAATTCATTCTAAATTAACCTATTCTAATCTATTAGTCTTTTAGTCCCAGATTATCCTAAACCCATCTAATACCATCTCACCCAGTTACTCACCTTAGTACTCTATCCATTTGCACATGTTACCAAATCCATCTATTCACCTACGCTGTTACCAATCTCATCCACTCTATTACCCATCTGTCCATTCACTCATCTATTCACCAAGATTCAGATTGGATCTTTAAACTTAACAAATGGCAGCAAATATGAATTAAAAAAGGGACATGTCCTGCTTTGCCCTGACTCTATTTCATTCTCAGTAAGAATTTAGCAACACCAATTTTAAATCCAACCGATTTATTTGATAGTAAAATTGCGAGCTTTCGACACTGTGTCTTCGTCAGGCAAATGCAGTGTTCTGATCTGCAATAGCACACATCAGCACAGACAGTCAGAGATTGCTGATTAGAATGCGAATCCTTACATCTACCCTGCTATTCAAGTGTTAAAGTGGCTAACAATGCTCAGGATCCCCTTCACACACATTGTTAGCCACTTTAACACTTGAATAGCAGGTTAGATGTAAGGATTCGCATTCTAATCAGCAATCTGTGACTGTCTGTGCTGATGTGTGCTATTGCAGACCAGAACACTGCATCTGCCTGACAAAGACACAGTGTCGAAAGCTCGCAATTTTACTATCAAATAAATCGGTTGGATTTAAAATTGGTGTTGCTAAATTCTTACTGAGTTCTTACTACCCCAGTCCAACGCCGGCATCTTTACATCTATTTCATTCTGACAGAGTCCCATGATGGTTGCTGCATTGTGTATTTCTATGGCAGCCAGGATTGGAAGGTACTGGAACAAATAAGGGAGTTTTTAAGCACAATCTGGTAACCATTGCTCAGAAAATCCCAGGCAATCTAATTAGTTTAGTTATTCTGCTTTCTCTTTCACCTTAGCTGCCATATACTCTTCTATATCAGAAAGACTTCTGGATCTCAGTTGTTATTTGACAGTTTTACCATAGGCCATGAGTTCCTGTGAGAATTGATTAAGCCTTTGTTATTATAACTGATTAGTTTATACTCAATTGCAACTTTTATTTCTAGAATCCTGATCTACCGTTTGTTTAAAAATGTAGAACTAAATTAAACTAAATTATAATGAAAACTTAATTTTAACCCAAATAAACAGAAATGTTAATTTATTAGTGAAATTTCCTGTCATTTTGTCTGTAGATTAAAAAGAATGATATTTAATAGAATGACAAAGTTTGCCAACTAAGTCCTCAATTTGTACTTTCTCCTATTTTTTCAGGTGTCATCATGCACTTGATTGGATTGGGAGTATTCTATGGTCGAAAGTCTACGTCAGTCCCATCAGAAACTAATAATGTGACTCTTTTCAAACTCTTGGCGAAGTATGTCAAACTGTGTAAGTGGCATAATTCAGTTATACTGAGAAGATATAATGGCACTTTGTTCTTACTTTTTCACATAATCTCAACACAAATATACATAGCTACAAACTTAAAATTCTGGTTTTAAATTTAATTGTCTTCAGGAAATCTACATAAACAGTGCTTATGTTTTAGAAACATGAAAGCAATATGCAGCAAGATTAAATCCCAAAGAACAAAGAATGTTGGATCTGATGCAATAACAGGGAAAGTTGCATCAGGGATACAGAGTTGGCTGAGTACCAGGGAATAGAGAGTAGTAGTTTTGGACAAATAGAAGTTATGCAGCGGAGTTCCCCACGGTTGTGGGGCCATTACTTTTCTTGATGATATATAATTACCTAGACTTAGAAATATGCAGAAAATTTGGGAGGGCTGAAAACTGAGTGTAGTCGTAGAGTCATATACTCAATTTACAAAATAATGGTTGGAACGTGAGTCTACCCGATACGCTGCAGGAAAGGATGTCCCGAAGCACGGTACATTGGGGAAACCATGCAGACGTACAACAACAGATGAATGGACACCACTCGGCAATCACTAAGCGAGATTGTTCCCTTCCTGTTGGCAAATAATTCAGCATTCAACCTCTGATCTTCAGGTAAGCATTCTCCAAGGCGGCCTTCATGACGCATGATGATGCAGAGTCACTGAGCAGAGACTGATAGTCAAGTTCCGCACACATCAGGATGGTTTCAACTTCATGTTACACTATCTGTAACCCCCACAACTTGCTTGCAAAATCTCACTGACTGTTCTGTCTGGAGGCAATACACATTTCTTTAACCTGTGTTTAACGTTCTCTCCACTCACATTGTCTGTACCTTTAAGACTTGATTACCTGTAAAGACTTGCATTCCAACCATTATTTTGTAAATTGAGTTTGTGTCATTATATGCCTTGTTTGTGAACAGAACTCCCTCTTACCTGATGAAGGAGCAGCGTTCCAAAAGCTAATGGCTTTTGCTGCCAAATAAACTTGTTGGACTTTAACCTGGTGTTGTGAGACTTCTTACTGTCTCAAAATTGTGACCAGGAGGGACTTGGCCATTAATTACCACACAAAGATCTCAATTGAGGTGACGACAGGCCCTAGCCTCATCTACTACACTTCCTGTCCACCATCATAGGCAACAACTCTCCCCCGCCACTTGCTGTTAACTTGTCAGATCAGAGGCTTGAGAATGATGGCACCTATTTTAATGTCCCCCCCGCCCCACAATCCCACCTTATGCAAATCCACCTGTAGGCCCATTTAAGTTTCTGTCCATGGTACTGCATGGTTTTTAGATGATAAAAGGTAAAATTCCGTTAGCTTTTTTGTTATGGCCTTAATAAGCTGAGGTGCCTTTAATGTGCTGTACCTGTACCTCAAATTTCTCTATTCCGACAGCTAATTCCATTTATAATGACAATGTTATTTCTTTCATACCAAAATGCATCATCTCACCATTTACTGACATTGAACACCAAATACCAATACTTAACCTATTTCCTCGCCTTGTTGATTTTGCTTTGGTCTCCTAAGAAATTAATGATGTCTTTTATTTCCAAATGTTAACTCCATTTCCACTAAATCTAGATGCTCATCATCGAAATACACAGTGAATAAAAGCAACACTGGAACTGAACCCTGAGGGGCACCATGGGCAGCACAGAGGCACAGTGGTTAACACTGTCCCTTCATTGTGCCAGGCATCTGGGTTCAATTCTGGCATTGGATGACTGTGTGAAATTTGCAGATTCTCCTCATGTCTGTGCGGGTTTCCTCCTGATGCCCTGGATTCCTTCCACAGTCCAAGGACACGTAGATTGACTGCTGCTAACTGATTCTAAGCTAACTGTCCTGTAGTTATCTTTTCAGGTTGATCATTAGCAATTTCAGTGCATTTCTTGTAGTATAGTGTGCTTATTGGCCGTGATTCTCCCAAAAAGATACTAAGTCCCCAATTTGTGGAAAAATGATAGTAACTCCTGATTTTTTTCAACATGATTTCTGGAATGAATCTACAACGCTCTGTGCATCAAAGTGCCACAGCAGGATTACCACTGAAAATTAGTGGCCAGGGCCTATTCCTGCTCGAGAAGCCTACAGCATAGCACAGAGCAGGCCACTGCGCATACACTGATCTGTCAGTATGGAGATCACTGCATGAGAAGTAGTTCCGCACTGCCAGCCTCCCGATCAGTGGCCAGCTGATCACTGACCATTCCCACAGCTCCCAATCGCTGGCCTTGCAGAGCCCCCACCACCCAACTGCTGACCTCCCGAAACTGCCAGAGCCAGCACCAATGTCCTCAGCACAATACAGCCAGCCCTGTTCTCCCGATCCCCTGTCAACCCCCCCCCCCCTACATCCCCCCTGTCTGACAATCCCGACCGCCTCTCCAGCAGCCCTCACCCTCCCTCCCCCAACCTGGATGGCTATCTCTGATAGCTGTCCCCTTCCCTCTGCTGCGATCCCTGTGCAGATTAACAGCATAACTCTCCAGCCTCATCAGTTGTCTACCCAATAGGCCCTGCTCCCTCTGGCCTTAGTATTGCCTGCTGCCCTGTGGGCAGTGCTAAGATGCCCGTTGGGCATTGCCAGTTTGCCTTTTGAGCAGTGCCAGGGTGTCAGGTAGGCACAGCCGGAATGGCACTGAACAATGGACATCTTCTTATCCCCAACATCCTGGGCAGCCTCAATAGTCTCTGTTCCCTCCAGTAGGGTTGGATGCCTGTTCCCCATTAATGGAGAGCAGTTCTAAACCCCACTGGAGTGAACCACTCCCAGTGGGGGGCAGGGGGTTGGGGGAGGGGAGAGACACTAGTGGGTCCAGAGATTTCAGTCCAGCCCTGCTGATGAAATTTGAATCCTGATTTCCATATTGTATCTGGAAATCCTGGCCGTGGAAGTGTACAGAAGTCTGCAAAACGGCCTCCGCTGATGAGATTTGTCTTTATTTTTAAGTATGTATCATTTTATATTTGTCTGCATTAGATTTCTCCTTTCTGACTTTGCCACTGCCTCATCTTGTCTGCTGCTGAAACCCTCATTCATTTACTTTCATTCCCTCCAGACTCGAGGCAGTGGCAAAGTCAAACAGGAGAAATCTAATGCAGACTATTTCAACACACTCCTGACTGCTGTCCCACATTCTTCCTTCCATAAACTTGAGATCATCCAAAATTCCTCTACATATCCTCTTTAAATTCAAAGTAAGTCCCATTCACCTATCACTCCTGTATCAAATAACGTGTTGATTTTAAAATTATTATCCTTGATTTCAAAATCCCACCCAGCCTTGTTTCCTACCGCTCAACTTGTTTCTTATCTTTGCCTGAATCCTTAACATGTTTAATTTAATTATCTTTCATGTGGAACTTTGACAGAAACTTTTGGAAATCAGGCTACACCATATCAAAGGTCTTATCACAATTGACTTGAGTTGTCATATTCCTGAACAAGTCAAGAATGTTGTTGAGGCAGGGTATGCGCTTTCATGCTGTTGTGAAGTAATTGTTATTTTACAGGTGATTCTTGCATTTACTCCTGGTAATTGAGTCTGTGAAGTAGAAGTAATACTAATTGGTCAGTGAATGTCTTTGTCTGTTTTATCAGCATTTTCGAATATGGTTATTACATTAGCCCATTTTTAATCTTTTAGTATCTCCCAGTGAACTATATTTCTTTCATTATAATTGTTAGTTATTTACAAACCTTTTTCTCTATTCGCTTCTAACACCCTGGGATAAATACCATCTATCCCTGGATAAGGTTAGAAAATTGATTCTTCATTAAATAATATAACTTTTTTATGTTTCCAGAAATCCCATTATACAATTTATTGTAAAAAAAATCAAAATGATACCAAACTGACAATTCGAATATCTGAATGTTGTGTACCTTCGGTCTTTTTTGTGCCGTTTACAATATTTTGCTTTCATTAAATAACTGTTCAAATTAATGCTCTCATTTTTAATATGAAACTATCTTTTTCTTTCAAACGCTACACTATTCCTGTTCAGTGCTTTGGCTATTTGTCGGTTTGGGCCTGTTGGGATTAGGACATCGATATATGTTATATCAGAAGAAATTACTCAACCAGGTGGGTATCCTAGTCTACCTTTCCCTCATACTATATAAAATTTACTGTATATCATGTTAGAACTTTTACCAGAAACAAGTGATAAACAGAAACAAAACTGCTTATGGAAATTACACCATTTATAGTATATACTTATAAAAATTAGATAAAATATACAGCACAGAAACAGGCTCAATGGCCAGAGTTTTACCAGCCTACCTGCCCTGGGAATCAGAGGGGGCGAGGGGCAGAGCACAGGAAGTCCATTGACCTTGGGTGAGGTTTTACAGTTTTAGGATGAGTGAGGCTGTAAAATCCTGCCCAATGAGTCCATGTTGGCATGTGTGCTTCACACCCTCATACCATTCTTCCTCATTTAACTTATATCAGCATAAAGCTCAAATCCTTTCTCTCTCATAAATTTCTCTCTTTTCAGTAGCCGTTTGATGTTAGGAGAACATTCGACATGGAGTAAATCCTGTAGCAAGCATCTGCATGTGGAGCCTTTTAACATGGGAAGGTTGTTGCGTTGTAGTTCATAGTTTACACTGACCAGGAAATATTCCTGCTCTTATCACCTGCCATAGGCATATGAGAAGGATTTACAGATGATAATCAACCTGCTTGACCACATAATAAATGCACCTTCCATGACCATCAAGTTCTAGAAACTGTCTCAAAACCAGTGCTTCTATCTGAGAGGTAGAGATGCCACTACTAAATGACAAGCCTCCTATAAACTTATCTAACATTCTCTTAAATTCATCGATCCTATTTATCTTGGCCAGCCCCAGTAGTAGCTCCACATGGCTGTCTGGTAGTACAGAACTCAAGTATTGTTGAAAAAAGAGAAATGCTATCAAAAGCTTTTCATCTTGAATGCAACAGGACAGTTTTCAAGAACACTAATAGTAAATCAACATCAGTTTATACTGCATGAGAGGAGAATACTGATTGATATGCAAGTGGACTGTGATTTGTATGGGGTTTGCCATGAAAAATGCACCAGAAAACAGTTAACTGCCAAGCTTTTGTTCAAATTCAAATCAGGCAAGTTGACACTAACTGGTCAAAACATTGCCTTGGGGAATGAACCAAAGGATGGTCGTCCTCTAAGCTTTTGTTTCGTTGAATGCATGGCATGCACTTCTGTCTATAAAGGACAGGGCTTTGTTTGTGAATATATATATAGTTTCTAGCATACATAAGTGAACTGAAATATTGATAATCTTAAATTATTTTTCAGGATAATTGTTAGCACAATCAGGATTGTTTAACAAGTGCTGTCCAATTACTCAATCACATCTAATCTGGACAGTTTTGAATTTTGCAAGTATGGGGTGGCTTGATCTGCACCTTGCCTGTTGTGAACAGTCAAAGGGACATGCTATTTGCCAGTTGGGGAATTTATGGCCAGCACACATGGCATTGCACAGGTACTGAATTTTGTTGTTGGTGAAAAATTGGCTCAAGACTAGAAGAAGAAAGAATTCACTGTGAAGAAGATGCCCAGAACCAAATGCACCATGAGAACAGGAACCTGCCACTTGCCTGATTTTGAGAAGTATGTGTTCAAAAACTGTCAGACTGCCTTGATCATCATTACAAATGTAGGCCACGATTCTCCCACTGCAACCGGCAACTTTTCTGGCAGGTTGGGTTGAGAGATGAGCGTATTGGCCATTTCCTGGGTTCCCCGCCAGTTTTTACAATCTGTGTGCAGCTCCCAATTGGAAAAAAATGGCGCTGCTGGGAATCTGCTGAAAACCAGTGGCTTGCTGATTAGCATGAGTTACATTATCAGAATCCACATGGCAATCTCTGTCTACTTCTGCATCTCCCATCACTTTGGCATGATGTAACTTTTCCCCGAATCAGACTAGGTATTTAAAATTTGCAACCTGGTTTGGCAGCCTTGAATTGGCGTGAGTAGATAAGTGCTGCTAGCAGAGCGCAAGCGATGTTGCAGGCAGGCCCTGGAGATGCATGGTGGCCTTCCTTCTGCTGTCTTCAAGTATTAGCCCACGGACCAGTGATATCTGTGGAATGAGAGGGGGGGTGGCTCCTGCTTTCCCTACTTTCTTGGGCAGCTCTGTGAAACACTGTGGGAGGCAGCCTCAAGGGCTCTTGCTCACCCTCCCCTTCCATAGCACTTTGCAGTGGTAGTCTGAAACATTTGGCTGAGTCTGCAAGGCTCAACAATCAGCACACCTCTATATTTGGGAGTCAGGAACACTGAACTGTGCGTGGGAATCGGAGACACATTAGTCACAGCTCGATGTATAATTAATAATTTATTGTATTCTTAACATAAATGATTAGCAATGCTGACCTTCACCTATGCCCTCTAGTGATCTACAATTTTCTAGCTTTGTGCTGTCTACTACTTCTTCTATGTGCTGCTGTGAAGCCCTTCGCAGATGTCTGCTGGGTGCCGGGACCTGGAGGGCCCAGCTGACTTGTGGATAACACTGTTTCAGTACTATCCTCTTCATCTTGCTGGTAATGAGATGCTCTGGTGTGAAGAAGTGGGGAATTGGATAGTCTCTGGACTTCAGAGATCATCAGACACCGGCATAGGCTCAAATCCTTCCTTGGGATTCTAAGGGACCTCTTGGACAGCAGGGTAGCTGGATTGAGCTCCAGCGTCACTGGCTCTGCCAGTCTTGGAGGCCTAGATGCGTCAGCCACTTGATGTGATTCCTTAGCCTTCATCCTCCAAGACTCAGCCAAGCTCTGAAGTCCCTCTGCTACAGCATTCTGTGAGCCAGACAGGTTCTGGGAGCCCTTCAGCAATAGCCCTCTGAGCCTGGGCTAAGTTGTCAAGGTTCACAGCCACAGCCTTCTACATATCCAAAATGTACTTCATCACATACTGACAAAGGAGCAGCACTCCAAAAGCCTGTGGCTACCATATGTGTGGGAGTTGTGGAGCCAGCGATGTCTGTGGAGATTGGATGGCAGTAATCTGGATGCTGGAGATCTTTCCAGCAATCTCCCAACAATGTGCGCATGTGCAGGTTCCCACTCATCCCACCGATTTCAAGCTCTTTGGTATGAATAGGCTCTGTCGCACCCCTCCAAGTGTTTAATAATATTCACGACTGGGACCTCTGCATTGCACAGAGTGTGGAGACTCGGGTGAGAAGTTGAATTGAGAAAACACTCGAGATTTAGAACAGTTCTCCCACGAATTCAGCACTTTTGGGAGAATTGCCCCTGTAATGTGTGCATGTGCACTTTATTAGGTCAAATCAAACTGTGAGTTATGCAATTATTTCACAGTAACAGGTAGTTGGTGTAGCTGTTCTATGGAATGAAAAATGTCTGGTGTTGCGGCAGAAGATCAAAAGTGCTCAGAGACAAACAAAACTGTTTGAGGTCAAAATTACCATTTTCCAGCAATTCGTCATCAATGGTAAAAACACAAACATCCATTCTGTTACATTGACAACATAGATAAACATTCAAGAATTTTGATATGCTTAGCAACCAAATATTCAGATCATTCAAAATAAGGTGGAATATCCAATTCAGTGGATGGGGAGGAAGATGATTTGTGAAAGGATGATTATGAGATAAAGAAGTGCCACATCTGATCCAGTGTAAGATCGTTATGGTGCTGCCATAGTCAAAATGACTCAGGATGCATTTGATGAAGTTTTTGAATCAGAGACCAGAATTTGATGGTTTTCAAAACATTATGGTTGTACTTCGAGCTATCCTTATGGAATTATTTCATTTAAGATACATTGATTTAATTTGAATTGACGATATACTTTTTACATATTTCAAAACAGGTATCATCTACCAGCAGTTCATGTTTTATATTCAGTATTCAAGTCAACTTCCATTTTTGGAAGGATATTTTGAAGCTTCAAAAATTGACTAACATGCCGTGATCCATTGTGTTTCCATGTATTTTATTAAATTTCTTCCCCATTATCGCTACTGTTTTAATCAGACTGCAAAGAAAGACATTTCTGCTATGATATGGTCGTACAGATTCGGATATGACAATCAAGGTTGGCCAAGTTTAGAAGGATCTGCTAAACTTATTGAACAGACAGGTATGTGTTTTGCTTCAGATATAATTGCAAACACACACACACAAACCAGGGGATTCTTATGGCCTTTTTTGAAGGCTGGGGCCAAAGCAGGGCCACGCTTTGCAGCTAGAAGGTTGCCAAGTTTTTTTAGCTCCAGGTAACATCCTGGTAGCATCTCCAATCTGATGACAAGTGGCTAGTAAATTGCTACTAATCAGTTATACACCCCCTCCCCTTGCTGGGTGAAGTCAGTTTCAATGCTCACTGGACCAGGGACAGGAACATTACGGCTCATCCACCTGAAGACGATCTTTTGGATTTACCTCCCAGTCCCACCTCTGCGGAACTCATAAGATCCTGATTGCCTTTTCCTAGTCAGGAAATTCATATTAATAATTTCCACTTTGAAATCAAAAACATGATTTCTAAATTTGCAGTTGACACTAAACCAGTTGGTTCTGTGACCAATAGTCAATGCTGAGAAGCATTGCAACAAATTACAATAGTAAATTAATAAACTTGCAGAGAGTGCATATAATTGACAAATGGTTTTCAACACAGCTAAGTATGTGGTATTACAGCTTTTAACAAAAATTAGGAACTTGTTTGTTATATAAGAATGTAAAAGGGTTAGAGGAACAAAGGGATCCAGAAGTCCAGAAATGCAAATCATTAAAAGCAATAAGACCATAAAAAAAGCAAACAAAGCACTTATGTTTATTTCTAGACTAAAACTAAATAAGTTATGCTAAATGAAACTGAAAGGTTGGTAACTTTTTTGATCTCTTGGGGAATTAATGGAAATAGGGAGAGGGCAAGAAAATTGAGTTGAAATAAAAGATCATCCAGGATCTTACTGAATGACCTACTCCTCGTATTTCTTATATCTTTGTATCAAACTTGGTTAGGCCACTTTTGGAATACGGTGCACAGTTTTGTTTGCCCCACCGTAAAATGGATGCAGAAGCATTAGAGAAGGTGCAGAAAAGATTTACAAGAATGGCACACCAGAACTTTGAGGTGACACCAAAACAAAGTTGTGGTGATCTCATTAAAGTTGTAAAAGTTTGAGCAAAATAGAACCCATCAATATAGGATAGCAACCAAAAACATCAAACAGGGAATTCAGAAGAAACTTTTTTACTCAGAGACTAGTGAGAATGTGGAATTTGCTACCAAGGGGAGTACTTGCACTTAATAGAATAAAAGCATTTAAGGGAAACCATGATAGGGATATGAGGTAGAAGGGAATGGGGGTGTTATGATGACCAAAAAAGTCTTGGGGAATCATTGGTAGATTTATCCATGTGTTTCATGGGGTATGAGCTGCCTTATTGAGCAAGTAGAGGCTCACTCAGTGGGAAGTAGCCAAGGGATGTTTTTAAAGCATGTAACTTTACCCAGACTGTCGGTGTAGGTTCTGAGATGAAGATTACCTGACAGTAAGTCATGGGAGTGGTCTTTTCTTTCATGCTGACAAAAAAAAGCTGGGTGTGTTTCATGCTGTCATGTGAGGGGCTGGAATCACAACATGCTGGAAAAGCCCAGCTGCACTGAAGTCGGGACTCTGTGTTTAAAGGGTGCTCCGATCAGGGCAGAAATGATCCACCTCACCCCCAACTCACCATTGGAGGTCTCAGGGATTGGCATTCTCTGCTTCTCCTCCAACATTGGACATCTTTCCCACCCCCCCCCCCCCCGCTCTTCCACAACCAACAGCTGGCAACCTCTCCACTTTGTGCAGAACATTGGACCCCATCCCCCCCTACCAACTTCCCACATTGCCGGCATCACCAACTCTGACGTTTGCTCTTGGTCACCACCACATACAAATGAATCCACACCATCAACTCCCAGCCATGAGGCTTTCACTGGGGTCTACGCAACACTGTACCCTGGCACAGGTTGGCACAGCCAAGTTAGCACTTCCAGGTTGACATGGGCATGGTGCTAACCTGGCAGTACCCAACCTTTGCCAGAGTGCAGTGCCTGACCATGTCCCTCTCCCTAGCGGCTATCTTCACCTGTATATCTCCAGGGAGGGGGACACAATCCCCATGATAAGGGAACTTTGTAAACTTCCGACATGATGGCGAGGGTATGTTTTAATTATATTCAGATCCATTTAAATGTATTTGAATCAGGTTCATGCTTATTGTTGGTGTGAACCTGATTATGTCTCCATAAGGGGTGGGTTTCACTGCATCATGAGCCCCAACCGGCAATCTTACGGACAGCAAGAGTACGCTCAAGCTCCTGCCATATGTATCTTAATGCACAAAACATTTGGAATAAGGTAGATGACCTGACGGTGCAAATTGAAATAAATGGATATGATCTCATCACCATGATATGGTTAAACAGAGATCAAAGGTGGAATTTTAATATCCAGGGATATTTGACCTTTTGGAAAGACAGGAAGAAAGGCAAAGGTGGTGGGGTAGCACTCTTACAAAAGATTAAATGAAGTCCATTGTGAGAGACAATACAGGCTCAGATGATGTAGTGTCCATTTGAGTGGAGGTAAAAAATGGCAAGAGAATGAAGGGAAAGGAGTATTGTATAGACTCCCAAAGAGTAGCCATACTGTAGGAAAATGTACAAATCAACACTATTAGGAGCATGTAAAAAGAATACAGAAATAATTATGGGTGATTTTAACCTTCATGTTGATTGGGTTAATCAAATTGGAAAGGGTAGCTATGACAACAAATTAATTGAGTGCATTAGGGATAGTTTCCTGGAACTATACGTCATGGAGCCAAACAGAGAACTAGCTACCTTGGATTTGATAATGGGTAACGAGACAGGTTTAATAAATTACCTCTGAGTAAATGATCACCTAGGAAATAGTGATAATGACATGATAGAATTTTATATTCATTTTGAGAGTGAGAAACGTGGGTCAGAAATAAATGTATTTAACTTAAAAGAAATTACAGTGAAATGAGGATTGAGTTAGCTAAAGTGAAGTAAATTAGCAGGAAAAATAGTAAGTAAGCAATAGCAGGCATTTAAGGAGGTAATTCATAAATCTCAGCGTGAAAACTGTGGAGGAATAAAGTATAATCTCCATCACTAGACAAGTAATATTATACAAACTAATGGGGCTAAAGGCAGACAAGTCTCCTGGCCCTGATGACTTGTATCCTAAGATCCAACAAAAAGTAGCTGCAGAGATAGTGGATGCATCAGTTATAATTTTCCAAAAAACCTTGGGTTCTGAAGAAGTACCAGAGGATTGGAAAATGGTCAATGTGACACTCCTATTCAAAAAGGGATGGAGGCAAAAAGCAGATAACTATAGACTGATTAGCTTAACATCTATCACTGGAAAAATGTTGGAATCAATTATTAAGGAAGTAATGGCAGCACATTTGGAAAATCATAACCTAATCAAGCAGAGTGAGCACAGTTTCATGAATGGGAAATCACATCTGTCTAATTTATTAGTTTTTTTGAGGAGATCTCAACCAGAGTGGACGGAATGGAACCAGTGTGTTGCATTTGAATTCCCAGAAAGTGTTTGACAACATACCTCACAAAGGGTTAAGCCATAAGATAAGAGTTGTGGTGTTGGAAGTAGTCTATTGATATGGATAGAGAATTGGCTCATAGACGGGAAACAGCGAGTGAGATAAAGGGTTCTTTTCTAGGTTGATGACCTGTAATCTGTGGCAATCCACAGAGATCATTGTTGGAACTGCGGCTGTTTACAATATATATTAATGACTTCGAGGAAGGAAGCAAATGTACTGTTGTCAAATTTGCAAATGACACAAAAATCAATGGAAAACAAGTTGCAAGAGGGATACTAACAGTTAAGAAGAGACATTGATAGGTTAAGAGAGTGGCCAAAAAGTGTCAAATGGAGTACAATGTGGGAAAATGTGAAGTTGTTAATTTTGGAAAGGAGAACAAAAGAATAGATAATTATTCAAATGAAGAAAAACTTCTGAAAGCTACAACTCAAAGGGAGTGGGTATTTGTGCATGAAACACAAAAACTAGCATACAGATGCAGCAGATAATCAGGAAGGTTAATGGAATGTTGGCTCTGTTTCAAGGGGGTTGGAGTATAAGAGTAGGGAAGTCTTGTTGCAACTGTGCAAGATACTGGTGAGACCATGCCTGTTGACCTATTGAAAGCAGTTTTGGTACTCTTATTCAAAGAAAGATATTATTTCATTGGAGGCAGGTCACTCGGATGATCCCCAATATGGAGGGATTGTTTTATGAGGAAAGGTTAAACAGATTGGGACTCTGCTCATTGGAATTTACAGGAATGAGAGGTGATCTCATTGAAGCATATAGGGTCCTTGGGGGTCTTGACAGGATGTTTCCCTCATGGAAAAGTGAAGACCAGTGGGGAACTTTTCAGAATAAAAGGGTGAGATGAGGAGCAATTTCTCCTCTGAGAGTTGTGTGTCTTTGGAACTCCTTGCAACAGAAAGTAGTAGGGGTAGTGACCTTTGGGTCGATCCTACCAAAATATTTTAAATGCCAACTGATTGTGAAAATGGGAGAAATTCAAGCCTTTTTTTGGGTGACTTAAAAGTTGAACCTTAGCACTTTCTGGCAAAAAAAAATCGCAATGAACTTGAAATTCATCAGTAGTGAAAGTGGACAGAGCATAGATCACCCAAAAGCTGACTGAAAGCAGCAGGGGACACAATTACGCATGTGCAAGTTCCTGTGCTTTGAGAACAGCAAAGATCTGTAACTGTCTCTGTTGCTATACAGGTCACTCCTCTTCCCCACATCAATTCCCATTGCCAGGCTGGCAATGCTCAAGGGGCACCCCCCACCCCACGTGCCTGACCTCAATGCCCTCCAATTCTGCTGGTGAGGCCGTCATGTCTAGTTCCCTTTGATGAGCACCATATATGATCCTTGTCAGAGAAAACCTTCCCCAGTGAGGCAACAGAGGCAAGTGAGCCTGGAGGATTCCGTCCCAGGCTCGCTAATTACACTCAAATTAGATTTTAAATTCATTTTAAATAATATATTCAGCCTTGTGTCTGGTATCTGCAGCTGGTAAGATCATGAGAGGTGAGAAATTGCACACGATCCTGATTTCCTGGCTCTTTCATGATCTTGCTGCCTTGCCCATCAGCCGGCAGGTGAGAAGGTAGGATTGCAGCACTTGTGCATTTTAAGGCTGAGATAGATTCTTGATCAGTAAGGGAATCAAGGGTATGGGGAAAGGGCAGGATTAGATGTGAGGAATGTTGGATCAGCCATGATCCTGTTGAATGGTGAAGCTGCTCAAGAGGCTGAATGGCCTTTTCCTGTTCCAATTTCTTACAGTCTTATAGGCGCAGAGCATTAAATTCCACCCAGTGGGTACAATTTTCCTTCCACGCTCACCCTGAAACCGGAAAATCCCTCCTCAGTACAACAGACCTTTCTATGGTTCACCCCTCATCAGCTTTGTTTTCTGTGGTGAGCGGAATGGGAAAATTCGCTCCAATGAATTAGGATTGATTGTGAGGTCATTGAACTTTATTCAGCATTGCAGACGTATCCAGAGAAGGATACTTGCAAAACTTCCCTACTCCGCCAACTCTGCCTACTACTATCAATCATCTTCAGCAACAGTTGCCTGCCTTGTTTTAAGGGGCTATCTTTAAATAGTGTTAACAACTGTGATATTGACACCTGAGTTATATAGTTATATATGGGCTTTTAATAAAACTAATTTCATTTACTTGAAAGCATGGTTGTCTTAAAATAAATTAAGGAAGATTTTAGTACCATTTTGTGGACAAGGTTGTGTCATTTTTCAGTTGTGAATAGTGGAGCGTCTAACCTTATTGACTGCACTCTGATTTTCATAGGTGCTGATTTTATAACCATTTTGGAAAGTGATGCCTCCAAACCATTTCTGGGAAATAATGATCTCACCATGTGGCTAGGAGAGAAACTGGGTTTTTACATGGATTTTGGTCCTAGCACAAAAGATCACACCTGGGGGTAAGTCTATAATGGTAACTCTATACGAAATTGGGTAGTTAGTATCTCAATTTATAATCTTACACAGAGTTGAATGGTTGAGTGATCCTGGCTTAACTTACAAAGGATAAACATTCTTCTAATAATTGGTGGTAGTATTTTATTTATTACTTATTTTTCAGGTTTTGAATAGTCTGATTAACTGTTGAATTTTCTTCTATTTTTATTCTCATCAATGACCATTACAGTCAAAATTATTATGGTGGGAAAAAAATGGATTTCTGTTGAATTCAACAGATGATGGAATAGTTTCACTTTAGCATATTGGATGGCAGGTGAGATGGGCCCTCACCTGCTATAAATATTACTCCAACTTTGTAAACTGAGTGGAATTGTGTTGACCACTTTCTCTGTGACGATTAAAAGTAATTACACTCATAGTATTTCTCGAAGAGGGACAAGCTGCCCTGAAGAGCAGCAGCCGAGCTGGAATATAATATATGCTGGCTTTGCATCCTGTTGAGTGTGCAAGCAGCAACAGAGGTTGTGTTTTGCTGCATAGTCCTATTATTTAAATGAGGAAGCAGCATGAAATTTGTGTGTGTGTCAATCTCCATGACAACTGAGGTGGGCAGGTCATGAATTGCAACTCCTGCATTCATAAAACAATATTTCTAGCCCTTTATCACTACATAATCATTGAAAGTATCCGGCTTTATTCTTTAGTGTATTTTCAGAGATTGAATGAGCTGATAAAAGGTGAGCATATATCTTAGAACCGTTCAGAGGGTCTTGTTTTTGGGAAAACTGTTACACAAATTAACTACACTTCAAAGCAAGCTTCAGTGGATCTGTGTGTTCCCTAGATTAGAATGGAAATCTTCCCTCACATCCTGATTCTTTAGAAAGTTCTGGACATTCCTCCAGAATCACTGCACTCACAGATCCTGGTATGCCTTTCACCTCTTTCCTCTCCTATCCTTCAGACAGGCACAATACACAATGGTCCTGTTGTTCTGTATTGTGGGAAAGATTCCGTGTCTCTTGGTGCCTCTCAACTTCTTGTCAGTCTCCATGCCACTGATTTTTAGTTGTACATTGTGGTTTTTAAAAAGTAACAATTAAATTTCGAACAAAGTAAGGCTGGAGGAACAGAAAGATTTGAAAGTTCAGGTTAATGAGATTAAAATCAGTAGTGAATGTTGATAAGAAGTTAAAAACTGATTGAATACTGGGTTTTATAGCAAGAAGTAAAGAATACAACAGTTGAAATGCAATGGTGAATCTATTGAAAATTTTAGTAAGATCACCTTTGAAGTATTTTATGCCACTTTGAATCCTACACTATAGAAAAGATATCGAGGCAACAAAGGTAAAATTGCCTGGTATGAGGAAATAGAAATACGAAGAAAGACAGGGAAAAGTTGCAGCTGATTTTATTAAGAAAGATTACAGGGTGATTTAACAGAAGTGTTTATAATTGTGACGGATGGAACAGGCAAGATAGATACAAATTCTTTACAATTCTGCAACTGGACCAACGATTCTGATTTCCTACATGAGGCCTCGAACCTCCCACCACGTGTGTTGATTTCTCCTCCTGGATTCCTGAAGCATCCTATTCTGTCTTCCCAATTCACCTAGACTTGAAGCTTCTGCACGTCTCTGCAGTGTGCCTACTTGGGATGCAGACTTATCTGGTACTGCAGAAACCCACTTCCCGACAGGAAACTTATAAATGGTCATAATTTTAACTCCACAACATGTGTGGGAACTGAATTTTCCTGCCAGTTTCTCCTTTCACATTTCTCATTTTTTGCTTCATGTTTTGAAGCTGTTATATTCTTTATATTACTTAATGGCTGTTTCTTTAAAAGTTTATTTATTAGTGTCATGTGTTGGCTTACATTAACACTACAATGAAGTTACTGTGAAACTCCCCTATCATAGCAATTAGCATCTCTCAACTTTGACCTTTACCTGTTGTTCTCTCTCTGTTTTAGACAATGAGTACAATAGCTTTCTTTTCCAGTTTTGAGAATGAGTTTATAGTCAAGAGTCACTATCTTTTTGCAATATGATTTATCTAGTTTTGTTTTAAATTTAGGAAATTGTGTCAATAAACTCATTTTGTTCTTTGATTTAAACTCAAAACACATGTCTGATTAATTCTTTATAACCTGAAAGTGAACATAGTGGGATTCCTGCAATACTGGCAGAGCACATCCTCATTAAATTCGCAGTTGAACTCTGTTACGATCAGATCTGGAGTGGTATCCTAGGGGAGTCAGTTTTTACCCCTCCTCATGTGGCCATGACAGTACTGTACTATTGCAGCTTTTAAAAATGTTTGTATTCTTGAAACAGCTCAAAGTTGTGACTCTTACATCTAGTGCAATGTCATCAATATTTGTATCCAGTTCAAATAATTCCATAGTTCACAATGTTTTAGCCAAAATTAATGAACCTGAATTCTTGTGTTTAGGACAATGCTTTTGTCGAGGTATCCTATAGTTCAATCCAAGCACCATCTTCTTCCATCGCCTGAAGGAGAGCTTGCTCCTGCCATTTCAATGACGGTCAATATTTCAGGAAATCTCATGGACTTAGTTGTTGCTCATTTTGGCAATGCAGAGTAAGTGAATTTTCTCACTGATTTAACAATTCAAATGTTCCTGTCCCTTACTTTATATATCTCTGTATAACAGCACTACTATAGACTCATCTGAATTTGTAACAAGATGGATAAATAGAAATGAATATCATATGATCACCATTACAGAGTAGTAATACAAGGTGATCAAGGCTGAGACCTGAATGTTCAATAATGTTTGACATTCTGGAAGGACAGGAGAAAATAAGAGGTGTGGTAGCTCTGGTCATAAAGGATGAGATCAGTACAATAATGATAAATGATCTTGACTCAGAAGATTCATTCGGGTGGAGATAAGAAATAACAAAGGAAATAAGTCACTGGTGGGAATAGTTCCTTGGTCTCTTAACTATAACAGCACAGTAGGACAGAGTATGCATCAAGAAATAATGGGTACTTGCAAGAAAGGTACTGCAATAATCATGGGTGACTTTAATCTTCACATTGATTGGACAAATCAAATTGGCAAAGGCAGCTAGGAGAATAAATTTGTCTTTACATTCAGGACAGGTTCAGAGAACAATATATTCTAGAACCTAGTCGGGAACATAATATTTTGGTCCTAATGATGTGTAATGAGACAGGATTAATTAAAGACCTCAAAAGAAAAGACAAGATTAAGCAAGATGGAATTCCACATTCAGTTTGAGATATGTGTCCATAACTAGTGGGTTGGCAACTTAAGTAAAGGCAATTACAAGTGTATGACGTCAGATTTGAGCAATGGTGGCAGACAAGTGAGGTGGGATTTTACTGCCTTGCTTGAGCAAGACCGGAAATTCCTGCCCAATGTTAACAGACATTTCTGTCGTCCACCCCTCGTCCACTTTAATTCTGTGGCAGTAGATTTCCGTCAGTAGTCATTTTGTAACTCTCAAAAAAGTTATATTCTATTGAGGATGAAACACTTTACCAGAAGGATACACAATTCATAGCTAACTGAACAAGTTAAGGGTGGTATTAAATTGAAAGAAAAGACATACAATGTTGTGAAGATTAATGGGAGGTCAGAAGATTAGAAAGTTTTAAAAATCAGCTATAGATGGCTAAAAGAAAGATGAAAAAATTGAAGTAGGAGAGAGAATTAGCAATTAATATAAAAATAGACAGTAAAAGTCTACAAGTACATAACAAAGGAAAGGAATAGCGGAAGTAAGTATAGGTCAGAGGGTAAAACGGGGGAATTAATAATGAGAATATGTGAAGTAAGGAACTTTGACCAAGAAATTTGCATCCATCTTCACAGTAGAAGGCACAAAAAGTATCTCAAGAATAGTAATAAGAAGCCACACAGCACCAGGTTAAAGTCCAATAGGTTTATTTGGTATCATGAGCATTTGGAGCACTGCTCCTTCATTAGGTGAGTGATGAACTTCAAAAATGAGGGAGACAGAAAGTGGAATTTACAAACCAGTTAGTCTAACATCCATCATTGGAAAAATGCATGAAACCATTATTAAAGTGATAGTAGTGGGACATTTAGAAAATCATAAAACTGTCAGTCAGAATCAACATTGTGAAAAGAACATTGTGTTTGATAAATTTATTAGAGTTCTAATGGAATTAACAAGCAGGATGAACAAAGAGGAATCAATAAATGTGGTGTATTTGGATTTCCAAAAGATGTTTGATGAGGTGCCACGTAAAAGGTTACTGCAGGAGATAAGAACTTTTGGTATGGGTATATATTAGCATTGATAGAGGACTGGCCAACTAACAGAAAAGAAAGAGTTTGGATAATAAATTATTTTCAGAATAGAAAACTAGCTAGCAGAATGTCACAGGGATCAGCACTGCAGGCTCAATTATTTATTACCTATATTATTGACTTGGTTGAAGTGACCAGCTGTATTGTAGGCACATTTGCTGATGATTTGGGGCAGTAGGGTGGCACAATTGTTAGCACTGCTGCCTCACAGCACCAGGGTCTCGGGTTTGATTCTCAGCTTTGGGTCACTGTCTGTGTGGAGTTTGCACATTCTGCCTTTGTCTGCGTGGGTTTCCTCTGGGGGCTCCGGTTTCTCCCTACAGTCCAAAGATGCATGGGTTAGGTGGATTGGCCATTCCAAAATGCCCCTTAGTTTTAAGGAGACTAGCTTGGATAAATGCATGTGGTTATGGGGATAGGGCCTGGCTGGGATTGTTGTCAGTGCAGACACAATGGGCTGAATGGCCTCCTTCTGCACAGTAGGATTCTATGATTCTATATGAAAACATATAAAAAAGCAAATTAAGATGAGTATCTGCAAAGGGTTATAAATAAATTAAGTAGGTGGGCAAAATATAGCAGATGAAATATAATGTAGGAAAATATGAGGTTACCCACTTTGGTAAGAAGAATAGAAAAGCAGTATGTTGTAAGAAAAGAGACTACAGAATGCGGCATTACAGATAGGTTGGTGTCCTTGTATCTGTATGACAAAATGTCAGATTACAGGTAAAGCAAGTAATTAAAGATCCAAGTGAAATATTGGCCTTCACTGTGACTGGGATGGCGTATGATAGTACAGAAGTCTTTTTGCAACTATACAGGTCATTGGTGAAACCACATGTAAAGTACTGTGTAGAGGTTACCTTATTTAAGGAGGTACATACTTGCATTGGAAGCATTTCGCAGAAGGTTCACACAAGTGATTCTTGAGATGAGGAGTTTGTTTTAGGTGGAAGGTTGCATAGGTTGGGCCTATACTCATTGGAATTTAGAAGGATGAGAGGTGATTGTTTTTGAAACAAGATTCTAAGGAAGCTGGATAGATTAAATGCTGAGAGGATATTTCTTCTCATGGGGAAAATAAAATTTGGGGTGGGCACAGTTTAAAAATAACTGGTCTCCCATTTAAAAGTTTATTTATTAGTGTCACAAGTAGGCTTACATTAACATTGCAATGAAATTACTGTGAAAATCCCCTAGTCGCCTGCTCAGGTACACTGAGGGATAATTTAATGCAGCCAGTGTATCTAACCAGCATATCTTTCAAACTGAAGCACCGGAGGAAACCCCATGCAGACACAGGGAGAAGGTGCAGACTCCGCACAGACAGTCACCCAAGCCAAGATTTGAACCAAGTCCCTGGCACTGTGAGGCAGCAGTGCTAATCACTGTGCCACCCAGTGATGAAAAGGAATTTCAGGATCGCTAGTGTTTGAATTTTTTACGAAATGCTCAGTGGAGGCTGGGTCACTGAATATATTCAAAATTTAGTTAGACAGATTTATGATTGATAAGGGAGTTAAGGGTTATGGGAGTTAAGTGGAGTTAAGGCCATAATCCAATCAGCCATGATCATAATCAGGAGTAGAGCAGGCTCATGGAGCAAATGGTCAACTCCTATTCCTATGTCTTGTGTTCTTATGTGTGAGACTAAATTATGGAATGTTACCAAATGATGGACCACCACAATGACCTCTTACATTGCACTTGCCTTTGTTGCAAACATACATATTATAGTGGAAACAACAAAGTCAGGAACTGTTGTGTATTCATAAAAACTCCAAAATTTTGCAGATTTCAACATTTCAATTGTTCTTTCATTACAAGGTTTTCTCATCTGATTTGCTTTTGTCAGGGATGATTTAGACAGGAAGTTGCAGGCACAATACATTTCCAACTTACTGAAGGAAATCCCACAGCCTGTTATATTTCTGGGTTACATTACTTCTGCACCTGGCTCCAGAGACTATAAACAGATCAGAGAAATTGGAAATGTAAAGGTAAGAACACATTCATGAAAGTAAACAGTATAAAAATTGCTCATTATGTTCTAATATTTTAATTTTAATTATTACTTGGTAGTTATGACTTCTTTCATGCAATGGAGGCATTGCTGATAATAGCAATGTCAGACTGCTTTGTAATCAGCAACTCCCATCCTTGAATGGATGTCTGTTAGCAAAATCTATAAAGTACATTGATGTGATTGTGGATCAGTAGATTGTGTTGAAAATTGAACCATTACTCAGTTACTGAAGAATCACTAAGCAGTTTATTGAATGAATGGAACTTTAAAAGAACCCACAATAAAACAAAATGGACAGTTTGTAGTTTCATTTTGTCAAACACTTTTCCAAAGACATTTTCCTTTATCATTCTTTTTCTTTCAGGATATAGATCACACCGATCTAAATAGATGGTGCGAGTACATCATGTACCGTGGACTAATAAGGTTAGTTGCAGTATTTTGCCCTCAAATATTGCAACAAGTTATCTATGAAGAATAAGCACATTGCTCATGAATCTATAGCTTTACAAAATGTAGTGCACAGTGGTTGGCTCTACTGCCTCATAGTGCCAGGAAGCCGGGTTCGATTCTGTATGGAGTCTGTACGTTCTCCCTATGTCTGTTTGTATTTTCTCCAAGTGTTCCACTTTCCTCCAGCAGTCTGAAAGACAAGCTGGTTACATGTACTCGCCAAGCTAAATTCTCCCTCAGTTTACCTTGAACAGACACCAGAGTGTGGCGACTAGGGGATTTTCACAGTTAATTTCATTGCAGTGTTAAGTGTGACACTAATAAATAAACTATCTTCACAATGAGAGTCTGCATCATGTTCTCAATAGCACTTTACCTTGTCTCATTCACTTGCCTTATCCCACTAATCTCGCACATTTTTTCAGATATCTGTTGAATACCTTGATCGAACCTCCCTTCACCACCCTTTCAAGATATTTCTTCCAGATTCTAAACATCCTTTGGGTGAAAGTTGTTCCCTCGCATTATTTCTGTGCCCTCTAATTCTTGATGCTGTCTTGAGTGGAAACAGTTCCTCACTATTTACCCTGTTCATATCCCTCAGGATGTTGCACACTTCTGTCAAGTCTCCTCTCAGTTTCTTTTCTCCAAGGACAACAGTTGTAACTGCTCCAATCTATCCTCAAAGCTTGAGTTCTTTATCTCTAAAGTCATTCTTGGAAATCTCCTCTGTACTCTTTCCAAAGCCTTTGCATCCTTCCTAAAGTATGGTGCCCAGAACTGGATGCAGTACTGCAGATGAGCTCAACTAGTGTCTTATACAATTTCAATATGACTTCCTTACTCATTTACTTAATGCCACTATTAATAATACTTAATATACCATATGCCTTATTAACTGCTCTCTCAACATACTCTGCATTTCCAATGACATATATGTCATTGGAATATATATGATATATCTCCTCATCATATGCACATACACAGAGATCCCTCTGTTCCTGCACCTCTTTTAGAGTTTGTCCTTTTATTTTATATTGTCTGTCCATTTTGTTCCTGCCAAAATGAATCACATCATGCTTCTCTGCATTGAACATTATCTGCCACTTTATCTGTCCAATCTACTAACATGGCTATGTCCTTTGGAAATTTAAGATTATCCTCATGACAAGGATTTTAACATTAGCCCCTGAGGAATTCCACTACAAACCTTCCTCCAATTTGAAAAACAACCAAATGGCTGTATTTGTCAGCTAATTTATTATGCAAATGTTTATTTTTCCTTTAATTCCATGAGCTAGGATTCTGCTCACAAATCTGTTGTGTGGCATTATTATCAAATGCCATCAACCTCGTTGCTCTCATTAACCTTCAGTGTTACCTCTTCAAAACCTCCAGCGAGTTAGGTAAACATGATTTTCCCTGATGAATCCACACTGGCTTCTTAATTATTCTGTACTCATCAAAGTCACTGTTGATTTTGCCCCAAACTATAGTTTCCAGCAGTATCCCTACCACTGAAGTCAAACTGATTGGTCAGTGTTGCTAGTTTCATGTTTTACATTTTTTGGCAGCGTGGGCTCGTTGGGCTGAGGGGCCTGTTTCCCATGCTGTTTTGTTCATTTGTTCTTTGTATAATTTAAAAACATCATTGTCCAACAATCATGAATCACAGCATTCCTACAGTACAGAAGGAGGCCATTCAGCCATCGAGTCTGCACCGATTCTTTGACAGATTTTTTCCCGGGCCCTCTCCTCCACTCTATTCCCATAATCCCACACATTTACCAAAGCAAATTCATTTCACCTATATATCTTGGGACATTAAGGAGCAATTTAGCATGACCAATCCACCTAACCTATGGACTGGATTCTATCTGGAGAATGGAGTGTGACTGTTATTTATCATAGAATACCTACATGACAGAAGGAGGCCATTTGGCTCATTGAGCCTGCACCAACAACAATTCAACCCAGGCCCTTTCGCTGCAACCCCATGTATTTATCCTGCTAATTCCCTTGACACTAAGGGTCAATTTAGGATGCTCAATCCATCTAGTCTACACATTTTTGGACTGAGAGAGGAAATCAGACCACTCAGAGGAAACTCACAAAGACATTGTGAGAATGTGCAAACTCTACATAGACACTAGCCCAAGACGGGAATTGAACCCAGGTCCTTGGCGCTGTGAGGCAGCAGCAGTGCTAACCACTGTGACACCACGCCGTCCCTGTTTATATGTCATACGTGTCAATCTTGCAATCTGTTTGTAATTACATTTCCATCTAGAAACCAGGAACAAAATGGCACAATACATCACTGAACTCTTCAAAACCATATCCAAAACATTTTGTACAAATGGGTTCAAGCTTAAATATTAATTAAAATAAATTAGAATTAAGATGTAATTTATTTATATGTTACAAGTGAGTTAGAATTCTGTAATAACAAAATCTATTTGATGTATGTGTAGAGATATATTGAAGTATTTCCCCATACTTACCCAAAGTAACACTTTGTTCCATCACAAGTTCTATTTGCATGAAGTATCTGAAATTGTAAAGGGGACAAATTGTAAAATCAACACACTGTTCATATTTATTCCTAATTGGTCCTATAGTTACTCAGAAAAACTCTTACTTTGCTATCTAACTTTGGCAGTGCAATGTCTTAACTATGTTAAGTGTTCTGGGTTTTAACAGAAATAAAAAAATGTGGTTTGCATATGTAGATTCAGACTAATACACCAGTTATTTTGTGGGATATGGAACACAAAATATTATCCCATGCAGATGACATCCTGCTTATGTCAACTTTATCGTTTGCTTTCCTAACTTACAACCACAAATCATAGATTCTGGTGTCAATCTAAAAGATGAATCCTTTAAAACTACTATTTAGTTTTTAAAAGCTTTGCTGCCTCTCTGCTGTAGGGTGATTTCCCTCTCTTCTTGCCTTTTCCGATATCCAGGATAATAGACCAATTGAAAAAAAGAATCTTGGGGTTTGCTGCATTTCTTTTAAGAGTCTTTTTCCTTTCATGGCAGATGGCCAACATATCTCTTTCTCAGCTGTTCTTTTCTATCTTAAAGCAAACATACATTTTTTCCCCCATCTGTGTATGGAGAGTTTCCAGTTGTTTCTCCAATTCTGTGTTGCTTTTGAGATGTAGGATATCATCCTGTGTCTGCATTAAAAAAAAATCTTGCAACTGTACTTCTGCTGGACTATCATGAATGCAGAAATTCACACATGTTGCTTTAACTGTTCTTAGCTTTTATTGGTAGGGGGATTGAATTTCGGAGCCGCAACGTCATGTTGCAACTGTACAAAACTCTAGTGTGGCCGCACTTGGAGTATTGTGTACAGTTCTGGTCCCCACATTATAAGAAAGATGTGGAGGCATTGGAGAGGGTACAGAGGAGGTTTACCAGGATGTTGCCTGGTATGGAGGGCAGGTCTTATGAAGAGAGGCTGAGGGATTTGAGGTTGTTTTCGTTAGAAAGAAGGCGGCTAAGAGGAGACCTAATTGAAACATATAAGATGATTAGAGGTTTAGATAGGGTGGACAGTGATAGCCTTTTTCCTAGGATGAAGAAAGCTAGCACGAGGGGACATAGCTTTAAATTAAGGGGTGGTAGTTATAGGACGGATGTCAGAGGTAGGTTCTTTACCCAGAGGGTGGTAAGGGTATGGAATGCCCTGCCTGCTGCAGTTGTAGATGCGCCAAGTTTGGTGGCGTTTAAGAGGTTAGTAGATAAGTTTATGGATGAAAAGGGAATGGTTTAGGTTAGAGGGTCATTGCTTTTTCTTAATTGGTCGGCGCAACATCGAAGGCCGAAGGGCCTGTTCTGCGCTGTAATGTTCTATGTTCTATGTTCTAACATGGCTAATGACTAAGAAAAGCTTCAGATTCAGGTTGGTCCACAATGACACACAATGGCCTGTGCCTGCAACTGCAACTATCTGCAACTGCATACAGACATAAACAATTTTTGTTGCACGAAATTCTCAGTTTACCATATCCTACTCTTGCTCAATTTCTCTCTCTCTTTCTTCTTGACTCCCTTAATGAGTCTACTGCCTCACTTCAATAATTTGGAGGACTAGAATTTTTTCCCTTCATTCTGCAAAATAAGTGACTTTTAGAGGTTGGTTAAATGTCAAAACATAAGATCAATGAGTGACTAGCTGGTTTCTGGTAGACGTGGGTTGAATGGATCCTATTGCCTGTGTTTGTGTTCAAGGCATAGGTAACTTCAACTGATGTCTTGGTGAGTGATAGATTAATTGTTACCTTGCTGACTGGTTTTCTCCAGGAAAACCCAGTCTTGAGTTCAAGGTTTCAATTTATGATCTGAATCCACTTGTAATGTTTAAGTTTACTTCTCTCAGCAGCACACTCTCTCAAGCTGTCAAAGCGAATATAGCCTTCAAATAGTTATCTATGAAGGAATAAAACCAAGCACCTACAAAAGTGAAAGTCTATACAGCAATAACCATGTCCACTATGTTCTGCAGACTTGGACTGCGTACCAGCATCATACAAAGAAGTGCAACCATTTTTGCTTGAGCTGCTTTTGAAATCTTCTGAAGATCAGATAGTAGGATAAAATATGAGATACTAAAGGGGTTACTCAAGCAAGCATTCCAACCATTCACACAGTCGCGACTAATGTAATTAGAATGCCTGACGCTCTCTTACCAAAGGTAATATTCTATTCAGAGTTGGAGTCTGGGGTGTGATCTCATGGAAGTTAATGGAAGCACCACATGGACACTCAGAGCCTGGAAGATCTTCACAGGACTCAAAACTCAGTCCCATAATGTTATGGGCATAAAATGGTCCACCCATGTGGCCACCGGAAACTTACGAAACATTTCAGAAAATGAATGTGGTCATCTTTGCCTTGAAGGAAGAACAAGACATCAAACTGATGCTTAGGTGACAAGTAATCAAAATGCCTCTTTGAATAGCACCCCCATATTCCTTTTGGCACCAGTCAGCTTTAGCAAGTTATGAGGCAAAACCTAAGGTTCTCAAACGTTCTAAGTGCATAAAGAATTTACTTCAAATTATTTTGTTCCCAGAACTTGGCACTGAAAGTTTGGGTCCCAGGATGTACATGTTAATGCTTGGATTTCAATTGGCTAACTTTCAAAATATGTCATTAATATATTTTCTATTCTGCCAAGAAGAATACATCATTATTTTAGATAATATCAGATGTTGTAAAATGGAAATCCTGAAACAATTAATTCTTAGCAATTCTTCAAAACTTGTAGAAAGCTTAAATGAACAATACTGGGAGTGTTTTAATTGGGTTTTGTTGATGAAAGACACATAACTCATTTCATTATCCAAAGTTATGCTTTAACCAAAAGATGGGAGAATTTTTCCTTATACGTAAGGCAAATTAAAGCACCCACCATTCCACTATTCAGATGAAGACAGCTAAAGTAGCACAAATTGGGTATTAACATTTTAAGAAAAAGTCTCTCGTACCCTTGTTATTTTAATTTAATGGGCAGGATTTTACAGCCTCATCATCCTGAAACTTCAAATCTAACCTGAGGTCAGTGGACCTTCCCATGCTCTGCCCCTCATTCACTCCAATTCCTGTGGCAAGCAGGCTGTTAAAATTCAGGTCAATTTGTCCGTCAAGGTACTTGCTGTAATAATGCACAAATATTACTAGTTAACTCACTAGCAGATATTTACTGTTATTCTAGATTGGGTTATGCCCGCATTTCTCATGGTGGTCTGAGTGATACAGAAATCCAGCTGGCCAAGTTTCGGATTCCCGATGATCAAGATGATTATGAAGACAATGATGAAATTGAAACTGATCCTAAAAGTGTGCCTGAAGAAATTCACTTTAACCCCAGGTTAGTAGCAGAAAATATTGCATTCCAGTTAGCACATTGAGAGAGGCTGGCAGAGAAAGAAAGAACTCAGTAAGAATCTAGCAACATCAATTTTAAATCCAACCGATTTATTTGATAGTAAATCTGCGAGCTTTCGACTTTTGTCTTCGTCAGGCAAATGCAGTGTTCTGGTCTGCAATAGCACACATATCAGCACAGACAGTCACAGATTGCTGATCAGAATGCGAATCCTTACATCTAACCTGCTATTCAAGTGTTAAAGTGGCTAACAATGTGTGTGTAGGGAACACTGAGCATTGGTTAGAGAAATGCGTATTTTCTCCAGACAGCACAGTAAGTGAGGTTTTTTGCTAACCCAGGCAAATCACGGGGGTTACAGATAGTGTGACACGAAGCCAAGATCCCTGTTAAGACTGTCCTCATATGTGCGGAACTTGGCTATCAGTCTCTGCTCAGCGACTCTGCGCTGTCGTGTGTCACGAAGGCCCCCTTGAAGAACATTTACCCGAAGGTCGGAGGCCGAATGCCCATGACTGTTGAAGTGTTTGCCCACAGGAAGGGAACTGTTTTGCCTGGTGATTGTTGAGCGATGCTCATTCATCCGCTGTCGTAGTGTCTGCATGGTCTCCCCAATGTACCATGCTTCGGGACATCCTTTCTTGCAACGTATTAGGTAGACAACGTTGGCCGAGTTGCAAGAGTATGTACCGTGTACCTGGTGAATGGTATCCTCACGTTTGATGATGTCGTCCATGTCTATGATCTGGCATGTCTTGCAGAGGTTGCTGTGGCAGGGTTGTGTGGTATTGTGGTCATTGTTCTCCTGAAGGTTGGGTAGTTTGCTGCGAACAATGATCTGTTTGAGGTTGTGCGGTTGTCTGAAAGCAAGAAGTGGGGGGGGTGGGGATGGCCCTAGCGAGATGTTCATCGTCATCAATGATATGTTGAAGACTCCGGAGAAGATGTCATAGCTTCTCCGCTCTGGGGAAGTACTGGACAACAAAGGGTACTCTGTCCACCGTGTCCCGTGTTCGTCTTCTGAGGAGGTCAGTATGGTTTATCGCTGTGGCATGTCAGAACTGTCGATCGATGAGTCGAGCGCCATATCCTGTTCTCACGAGGGCATTTTTCAGCGTCTGGAGTTGTCTGTCACCATCCTCTTCATCTGAGCAAATTTTATGTATTCAGAGGGCTTGTCCATAGGGAATCTCTTCTTTAACGTGTCTAGGGTGGAAGCTGGAGAAGTGGAGCATTGTGAGGTTGTCTGTCGGTTTGTGGTACAGTGAGGTGCTGAGGTGACCGTCCTTGATGGAGATGCGTGTGCCCAAGAATGCAACTGATTCTGGAGAATAGTCCATGGTGAGTCTAATGGTGGGATGGAACTTGTTGATATCATCATACAGTTGTTTCAATGATTGTTTACCATGAGTCCAAAGGAAAAAGATGTCATCAATGTATCTAGTATATAGACTTGGTTGAAGATCCCGTGTGGTGAAGAAGTCTTGTTCGAACCTGTGCATGAAGATGTTGGCATATTAAGGTGCGAATTTGGTCCCCAAGGCTATTCCATGTGTCTGGATGAAAAGCTGATTGTTGAAGGTGAAGACATTGTGGTCCAAGATGAAGCGGATGAGTTGTAAAATTGCATCCAGAAACTGGCAGTTGTTGGCATTGAATACTGAGGCAGTTGCAGCAATACCAACGTCGTGGGGGATGTTGGTGTAGAGCGCCGAGACATCCATTGTGACAAGGAGTGTCCCTGGTTCTACTGCTCCATGTGTGCTGAGTTTCTGTAGGAAGTCCGTAGTGTCAAGACAAAAGCTGGGGGTTCTTTGTACGATGGGTTTCAGGATGCCCTCGATATAGCCGGAGAGGTTCTCACACAGGGTCCCATTGCCCGATACGATGGGACAGCCGGGTATGTTTGCCTTGTGTATCTTTGGGAGGCAGTAGAGATCTCCAATGTGGGGAGTACATGGAATGAGAGCCTGGAGGGTGTTCTGAAGGTCTGGATCAAAAGTTTTGATCAGAGTGTTGAGTTGACGAGTGTGTTCTTTGGTCGGATCTGCTGGTAACTGTCTGTAGTGTTTCACATTGTTTAGTTGTCGGTACACTTCTTCACAGTAGTCCATTCTGTTCAGTATGACGGTGGCGATTCCTTTGTCTGCTGGTTTGATGACAATGTTGCAGTTGGTCTTGAGAGCACGGATGGCCTTGCTTTGTGCTTGGGTGATGTTCGGAACTGTCTTGTAAGTGCGGTTGATGAATCTGGTGTTCACGCACCTCCTGATGGCTTGGGCATACATGTCCAGTCGGGAGCAGTGGCCTTCTGGAGGAGTCCAATTGGATTCATTCCTTTTTGGTTGCTGCACTGCGGATCCCTCTGTCGGCTGTTCTGGTTCATTAGCTGTCTCATTGAGTTCACTATTGGCCTCTTGGGGTTTGTGGAAGAACTCACGCAGCCTCATTCGCCTGATGAATTCCTCTGTGTCCACTGCGAGACTGATGGGGTCCATTTTGGTGGTGGGACAGAAATTGAGCCCTCAGCTGAGAACTTCGATTTCCTCTGTTTGAAGTGTGTAGTCTGACAAGTTAACAATGGACCTCCCTGCGGTAGTGCTGTTTTCTACTGTGGTGGCAAGGGAGGCTTGGTTGTTGCTGATGGCGATGCCGAGTTTTTCAAGTTTCCTGTTCTTGGTGTGCATGTAAATGGTGTAGTTTCTTCGTCTCATCTGTTTGGCAAAGTTTCGCTGCTGGTCTGCGTCCTGAGCGCAAGTTGAGAATATGTCTTCCATTTTACTTTCCAGGGTGCGGCGTTTGCTATAGAGCTGGTGTATGAGGTGATTGAGGAGTGTGAGAGAGGTGCAAGTAAGAAAGAATCATAGAATCCTACAAGGAAGTCATTCGGTCCATCATATCTGCACTGACCACAATCCCACCCAGGCCTATCCCCAAAACCCAATGCATTTACCCGAGCTATTGCCCCCCTGACACTAAGGAACAATTTAACATGACCATCTGACCCTAGCTTCTAGCAAATGCATGTATTTAGCACCTCTAATCCTTTACATCTCTTCATAGTCCCAGAAAAGTTTTCCCCATCTTAATTAAACAATTGCACACAGACCAGGACACACACAAAGACTTCTTTATAGAAGAACACGATATTCCTGAAAACTACTTTTAAAAACATCCAATAGTGCAACAGAAAATAAATTTTCTAAATAAGGCGATTTGTTTTCTACATTAAGATGTTTTAGGATTAAATTTTTTTGTCTTAATTCCCTTGCTTAGTCTTCTCACTAGCTGATAATGGACTTGGCTGAATTCAGCAACAAGTTATTTCTGTGATCAACAAATGCACTGGAGACATTTATTTTGCATCCCTCATAGTCTGCCAGAGAAAGTTCAGATTTTGTTTTCAACCTAAGTTGATTCTGTAGTTGAGAGAGTTATGAGAAGAGACTAGTATACTGGGGTGATACTCATTGGAATTTAAAAGAATAGTATTTTATAGAAACATATAAAATTATAAAGGAAATAGATAAAATAGAAGAAAGGAGGTTGTTTCCACTGGTGGGTGAAACTACAATGAGGGGGTATATCTAAAATAAGGGGGAGCAGATTTAGGATTGAGTTGAGGAGGAAACTCTTCACCCAAAATGTATGAATTTGTGGAATTCCCAGTGAAGCAGTTGAGGCTAACTCATTGAATGTTTTTAAGGCAAAGATAGATAGATTTTTGAACAATAGAGGAATTAAGGAGTTATGGTGGGCGGGCAGTTAAGTGGAGCTGAGTCCATGAAAAGAACAGCTATGATCTTGTTGAATGGCCGAGCAGGCTCGAGGGACCAGATAGCCTATTCTTGCTCCTAGTTCTTATGCATTAAAGTTTTTTTTTATATCCCATCACTTTCCTAAATTAATTTGAATTAACAATGACCACATTGGCTGATGGATCAAGTGTCAACCTTGAATTGCTAATGTGAAGCCTGGTCCTTTTTAATTCTAGACCACACCCCACTTAAATAAACATGTCAGACCATCTTAAAAAGCTATCAACTGGTGGGCAGTTGGGGACCCATAGAAAATTAGAGGCAGGAAGTACTGATTGTTTGTGGAATCCAGGAAAAAAATCCTGCTCCTCTTAGTCCACCATCCATTCCCAAAGGACATATTTGAAAACTAAAACTATCTAACCTGTTCTGGGTCTGCTGTTCCTAACAACTGGCATTCTTTGGCAAGACCTGCCAGTCTTGGTGCTGGAGATTAAAGTGTCATTAGGCCTAAATTTCCATAATCAGACTCCAATGTTAGAATTGCAATGAGGACCTCATACATTTGTTAAAGTAGCACAGAGTGATTATGCTCTAAAGACATGTCAACTCCACCATCTCACAAATAAAATTTAGAGATTTGGTAAAAAAATTGAATTGTTACCTTCCCTCCAAAACATAAACAAACAAATTGACTTAGTTTAGAAACCTCTAATAAGTCAGTGCTTGTTACACTTGAAGACTTTAAATGAATTTATTTAAAACATTACCTACTATCAGATATGCATTATGCTTTAAAAGACACAAGAGATTGGTTTGTGAAGTTGATGAATGAGGATGACTCTGGGAGGTAAATATTTGAGGGTGCCAGGGCAAGTTTGGAAAATGATTAATAAGACATATAGGATCCCGCACAGAATACAAAAGCAAGGAATTTAAGGTTAACTTTTATATAACATTGATTCAATAATGGTTTTCAAAAAGATATTGGGTAATTATCTGGAGAAAAAAATCTGCAGGATCACAGTAAAAAGATAGTAGAGCGGTACTTTGATTTGCTATTGTAGAGAGCTGGCACAGACAGGATAGGCCAAGTGGCCTCCTTCTATGTTGCAAACGTTCTGATGTTTCCAACTGCTTGAGTTCAGGCATTCAAGCTTCAGGGGCAGCTTGAGTTACTGCAGGCACCAGAGAGGTTGAGAATTTTCTGGATTGTATGTTGCAGCAAGTGACCACCCCACAGGCACTGAGAATTAAGGAAAGTAGATGAGTGCACTTTTTCAGCTGTGACCATGTGTGCACTTCAGCGCAGGGCCAGAGAGAAAAAGTGAATATTTGTTGAGTCTAAAGCTGCCTTCCCACCTGCCTGGAGTTGAAATTGCTTTGCTGCCCACCTTGCCTGGAGCCTGAAGCCTCCTTGCTGCCTTCCCTGCCTTGCCTGAAGCCTGCCTTGTCTGGAAAAAGGTGGTTTGATCTGGATGCACTGTTTTTCACAATTTCATAACTGATTTAGATTTGGGAATTGGAACAAATTTTAAAATTTGTTAAGGACACCGAAATGTTAACTAGTTAATACAAAGGAGGACTGTAACAAAATGCAGAAAGACATTAATACGTTTACGGAAATGTTATGTGATTGACAAACAAGCTAATGAACTTCAGTATGAAGTATGCATCTGTATATTTAAAAAGATAATGAAGGTCATTTAATCCTCAGTAGGGAAGTGTCTAAATGAGTTTGAGGAGCAGTGGGATCTGAGAGTACAAATACACAATTCATCAGAAGTACAGAAACATAAAATAAAACAGATTATCTGATCATTTGTTTCATTGCTGTTTATGAGACTTCTCTGAGTGCAAGTTCCTGTCAAAATAGTGACTGAAATTCAAAAATATATGAAAGAATTTGGAATGTCCTGTTCTGCATTGTTTATTTTGTTTTCTGAGACATTGCATTAAATTAATACTATTATTAATTCCTAGATTTGGATCATTTATGAGTGGACACAACAGAGAACACTTTCACCACTTTCACATGGACACACCCAAGTACTTCCTTCAAAATAATAGAGAAGAACAAGTTCTAATGTAGATGTTATTGCATTGATAGTAACATGCCGATGTTATAATATACATCTTGGTTAAAACATATATGGACTATCTCTGCATTTAAGGAAAGATGTATTATTATTGATTAAAAGGTGGTATTGTACGATGGCAAGAACATGAAAAATACATAACCAGAAAAGGTTATTCAGTTTTATCACTGACAATGCCCCATCTATTACAAAATTCTGCAACACTCCAGTAAACTTAGACAACCTTACAAGATATATTGAGTCTTCACTTTTTCTTGGCAGGACTTTCTTCAGATCCCAATAATTAAAAATCTGTGTTCCATATTCAACTTTCTATCTATTCTTACCATCTTAAAACTTGATCCTAATGAGATACTCAACAACTTTTTGGTTTTAATTTACACAGTTACTTTATTTTGGAAGTTCATTCATCTTATTAAAAGTAAAATTCATACTAATCTGATATTCATATCCCATTTAAAACAAATGCCACAATGCAAAGTTAATGCAGAAATGTGTCTGAGTTAATTTTGAATGATATTGACAGTTGAAACTAATCTGTAAATATAACAGTAATCATCAATTATAGCAAGAGTATCTGCCTCTGATCTTGCCACCCTGACATTCTGGGTGGACGTGAATATGTTAACACATTGGGGAAAGGAAGATTTGAGTGGCTTGGAATCATTTATCTCACCTTGTTTGATTTGAACATTATGAAATAGGAGAAGTAGACCAACAATATCTACTGTTCATTGAGCAAGATTGTCTTCTACACAGGAAGAAAACCAAGGAGTTCCCAAAGAGAAAAAATGATAAAAATTGGAGATGGTTCTTCCAGTTTCACACACGTAGTTACTTTGAAGGAATGTGATGGAAAAAAAGCACTTCTAACTCTAGAGTATCGACTTTAAAACAGGCAGACCAATCCCATATGGTGTGTCCCCCACACCTTCCAACTAAGCAACCTACTTTGCCCTCAATCTGATCCCCAATGATTTGACTGAGTCCAAATCCCCAGCAACCCAAACGATGTCTCCCCCCCCAGCTACAACATCCCAGATGTCCAAGTTGCATCCCCCATCAATTTTGAATCCTCACATTCTATCCACTTACCTTAGAAACTTACCATCTCCGATTAATTGAGACCTTTAGGTTAACCTGTTCCATGGCAGCTAGTGTCATAAAAAGTGGGCACGTCTTCCTTCATTTCGCTCCTTTTGCACTTCGCTGCTGGAGCTGTGATGCGCTTCACTTCTTCACCCAATCTGAATCAGAAAGGTTGGGCAAAATAGGCCTTTCCATTTTAAGCACAGGTAAGTCACTATGGAGTGGCAACTTACTTCAACTCAGGTAGATTTACTTGGAGTTTTATTTATGATGTATTGCTTTCAGTTTCTTTACTTTGTTGGAAAATACCCTCACTACAACATGTTGTATGCACTTCGTATAAAATCTCAAAGATTTCATGTGATATTTGTTGTAAAATTCAAATAAAAAAACATAATGCCATTGATTGCTAAATTGGTAGTCAAGAGTATAATGTCTGAATTGGTATCCAAATAAAATGTGATTAAGATGTTTTTTTAACTAGCAAAAGGCTATTAGAATACGAAAACCATTAACGCAAATGAACAATATTTCATTTATAACAGCAAAATGGATTGTGATGAAAGATTCTGCATGTAATGCCTAACACAATCATAAGCTAGTTATTTTCAAAGGAGAAAGGATCATTCAATTATGTCATTTCAGTAAAGGAAGTGGAGATGCATTCACTGGGGTAGAAAATGTTCAAACGTTGAAGGCATTGACAGTGAACTGGTAGTAAGGGGTGTAAAGTCAGTTAGTACCAGAATCAAATAAGATCTGTTTTTTTAAGCAAAATATGATATTAAAATATAGGATTCATTCATGCCAGTGACTATTGGAACAAAGTCAATTGTAACACTTAAGAGAAATAAACAAAGAAAAATATTAGAAGCTAATGGGGAAAAAGTAAGGAATTGGATTGTTGTTAATAGTCATGGACGGGTATGAAATGTATTACACTGAATAACATTGTGTACTGAAATTTCTAACATTTGTTATTTCCATTAATAAAGTTGTTTTAAGTTTATGATAACATGACATTTCATTGAAACATGTATGTTTGCTTTACGTACCTAAACGCACAATTTTTTTTTGCAAACTTGAATGTTTAGTCTGTAAAAAAATTAGTAGTTATTGGTCACAGAGACCAGTCAGAAAATGGAAATCAGGTGGTTTTCTTTATAAAGTTTTCTTTCACAATTTTCAATTTTATCTTTTTTTGTATTTTCTGTTCTTGATTTTATTCCAAGTTACTGTTTCAATTTTATACATAATTCTCTCCATTTTTAATATGTTTTCATTCATGGGATGCAGGTATTTTTAGCTAGGCCAGCATTTAATGTCCACCCTAAATTGCCCTGCCTTCCTGAATTGTTTGAGTCCATGTGTGTAGAGACACCCACACTGTTGTTAGGGAGGGAATTTTAGAATTTTTACCCAGCAGCAGTGAAGGAATGGGAATTTATTTCCAAGCAAATATCCCCAAATCTGACCTTCTGATGGAAGGTGATTGTTGAAGTAGTTGAAGATGCTTGAGTATAGAACACTACCCTGAGGAACTAGTGCAGTGATGTCCCAGAACTTAGATGATTGACCTCCAACTACTAACCATTTTTCTTTTACAAGGTACGATTCCAGTCAGTGCTGGGTTTTCCCCGATGTTCATTGACTCCAGTTTTGCTGGGCTGCTTGACGCTGCACTTGGTCAAATGCTGCCTTGACTGATGTCACGGGCAGTCACTCTTGCCTCATCTTAGAAGTTCAGCTCTTTCGTTCATGTTTGTACCAAGGTTGTAATGAAGTCAGGAGCTGGGTAGCCCTGGTAGAACCAAATCCTGATTTGTAACAATATCATCCTTCAGTGATACTGTGTCAAAATCCTGGAATTCCCTTCCTAACAACATTCCGGGCGTATGGTTCAAGGCATTGCCTTTCAAGGGTAATTCAGAACAAGCAACAAATGCTGGCCTTATCACTGACGTTCACAAACGGTGAAAGAATTAAACAAGGGTACCAAATAAGTACCTTACATTCATCTTTATCAAGTAAAACGCTGCCAGTCATAGTGAAGAGGTAACTAGTTGTGACACTGGATGAGCTAAAAGTTCATAAATGGGAAGCATTAGAAAGGCTGGCTTTCTAAAGTATAAGTCACCAGAACTGAATCAGATACATCTGAGGATATTGAGGGAATACAATATCCATAAACATTAGTTTGATTAAATGCTTGCAGTTTGTGTACAAGACTGGAGAGAAAACTTTTGTAATGTTGAATATTAAATATATTGCAGTAATCTTGGCATAAATGATGGGGTTGCTTTCGACAGGAAGGTATGAAGGAAAAGTGCACATCACACTTCCAAATGGAAAGTGGCCAACAATTTCAGATTAGGTTGATGTACAACTCATCAGATAAGATAATTTCTATACTTCATCATGCTACATGCATATATAGAGTCATAAAAAGTTGGCACATCATGTCTGTACTAGCCAAATAACAAACCATTCAGCCTAACCCAGTTTCTAGCATTTAGTCTGTAGCTCGAACATTATTGCACTTTAGAGGTGCATATCCAGACACCTTTTAAGTTAGTTTAGGGTTTCTGCCTCTACTATCCTTTCAAGTAGAGAGTTCCAGACTCCACCCCTATGACTAATAAACATATTGGGTCAGAAGTATTAAATAGAGGCTGAGTGGCACTCAAGAGCCAGTATGGAAATCAATTTGAACAAATTAAACCCTCATACATTTTAAAAACAAACAAAAAACTCACTTTCCTTGAACCAGAATGATTAGTATTCCCATGAATGGATTACACAAATCAGTGATATAAACCCAAAATACTGCAGATGCTGGAACCTGAAACAAGAACAGAAAAATGCTGGAAAATCTCAGCAGGTCTGACAGCATCAGTGGAGAGAGGGTAGAACCAATGTTTCAAGTCTGCATGATCCTTCATCAGAGTTTTTTTTGGGACAAGTCATTGCTGATTGGAGTAAATCTAAATCCAGGCTTATTGAAAAAGTATAACCCATAACCATGACTTCAACAGCACAGTCCAGATAAATTGTGTTTCCACCCACCCTGTAACCAATGTCTATTACCTATACTCTAACTGCTCCAAGATCTTTTCTGTTACGTGGTTAGGAACCCATTTCTACTATTTACAGTAAAAAGTCTCAAAACGCTAAGTTAATGTCCAACAGATTATTTGGTAGTACGAGCCCCCGGAGTGCTGCACCTTCATTACATTTATTGAAAAAGTGTAACCCATAGCCGTAATGACTCATCCGATGAAGGGGCAGCGCTCCAAAAGCTCATGCTACCAAATAAACTTATTGCACTTTAACCTGGTTTTGTGAGACTTCTTACTGTGTCCCACCCCAGACCAACACTGGCATCGCCAAATCTTATTATTTACTGTAACGACAAGGAGGCACTTTCATTAGAACATAAAAGTTAGTCGGATAAATAAACAACAACACCGCCAACGTGTCCGCGATAAGGGCGGGTTTGTGTGAACTCCCTTCCTTTAAACATAGCCTGTCTTTGAGGGCTCAGTAAGAAGTCTCACAACACCAGGTTAAAGTCCAACAGGTCTTTTTGTAGCAAATGCCACTAGCTTTCGGAACTGGCTGTTCCTTCGTTAGGTGGGTGGGAGTTCCGGTCACAAACAGGGAATATAAAGACACAAACTCAATTTACAGAATAATGATTGGAATGCGAGTCTTTACAGGTAATCAAGTCTTAAAGATACTGATAGTACATGCAGAGAGAGCATTAAGCATAAGTTGAAAAAAATGTATTGTCTCCAGACAAGACGATAGTTTAAGGATTCGGTACCAGCGATCCCGCCTTGGAGGCGGAGCCCAGCCGGCCGTGACGTCACCCCAGGGCTGCCCTGTGATTGACATTCCAGCAGCTAATCGCAGGCTGCCCTGAGGGTGAGGTCAGGCAGACGGGCTGGCTGACCAATGGGCGCGGTGCAGAGGCGGGACTTCCGCTGTTACTGGCTGGCTTCAGCGGCGCGAGCGGAGCGGTTGTCCAGCGCGTTCTAAACCCGTCCCCGCATTGAAAATGCACGCGGATGCAGTCAGTAAGTATCGAGGCCGCGGCGCCGGTTGCCGCTGTCCCCATGCTACATACATACATACAAACAAATACACACGGCTTCACCTTCCTAATGTCAGCTCTGGTGAACGGGCACGTAAGCTGATTTGTTTTTGTTTACATTTGGTGCTAGGGTAATCTCTTACCCCAGCCTCTATTTAATGGAGATGTTTGATGTCTGGCAGCTTAAAAAAAGGGGTGACGCAGTTTCTCTCCAGTGTCTCTGTGGGCAGACTTATTTATTCCTTACTGAAGGGCTCCTTCAGTAAGGAACGTGAGGAATGGGACAGTGAACCATTGCGCAAGGTGGTGTCGACGGTGGAGCAGGACGATCAGTATTCCCTTCCGTGCGGACAGACCTGGTTAACTCTGTCTGCTGAGAAGCTGAGTGGAGTTGCATTATTTCAGGATTGGGGGCTGGGAGAGAGGGACGTGTACGTCAACGCGCAGGCGCGACGTTCGTGTTGTTTTCTGGGACTTGTAGTTCTGTGACGATACGTTCCGCGGTGACGCAGCTGCTGTCGTCACAAGAGGACTGCAATCCCCAGGCTCCTCTGCGTGCTGTAACCCGGGGAAGTGCTCTGAAAGCTGGAGCACAGCTCCTTCCTAACTCCGATTGGCAGACTGGCTCTCAGTGCACTGCTCTCCGGCCAGGCTGTCCTCATCTTTGACACTGAGGTCAGCCTCAGTGTCAGTCGTTAAAATCTATCTATATTTTTCTTTGCTGCATTGGTTTACTTTAGAGACGTTTATTTTTTTTTTGATTTGAACGGGACTTGGAAATTAACTCGGTCCGCCATTGGCATACTCACCCACTGATGTGGCTATGCAAGATATGGTGATAATTCTGCGTTCAGGTCAGTTGATTTCTACTGCAGTTAAAACATTTGGCTGCATGTGTTCTAATTCTGTTTATTTGTAGAAATGGTTTAATGCCAATTCAGTTGGACCCATTCTGAGTGAAAATGGGTCATCTTGGTCTTGTCAACTTGGATTTGATTTGGATGGTCAGCCAGCTTGCACCGGGAACAAAGTTTCACCATCACTAATTGTTAGCGCCAGGTTACATATTTTTGTATATTGCAAAAATACAGCGCAACCTTTTCTGTTCGTATCTTTTGCTGAATTGATTCATGACACTTGCCACTACAAGTTTTTTGTTTGGAGCATGATTGTCATTCTTGGTTTCTCTTTGGTACCTCAGAGTTTTTGTCATAACCATGGGCCCAAGTGCTGGAAAGTGGATTGGTGTAGATTTAATGTAGTTTTGTCAGTGCAGACTAGATGGGCCAAATAGCCCTGTATGTTATACTGTCATGATGTAGAGATGCTGGCGTTGGACTGGGGTAAACTCAGTTTTACAACACCAATTTTAAATCCAGCCAATTTATTTGATAGTAAATCCGCGAGCTTTCGATGCTATGCTATACTGTCCACGTGAGAGTGGCATTGTCTTTTGCAAATGTTCAATTTCAATCCATATTTCGAAAGATGAAGCTTGACTTGTTAAATTGAGGATGAAAACTGAAGTTGTTTTTAAAATAATTTACAAGTTCTGATGAAGATCAGTTTTGTTGTGCAGTGACCTTTTTTTTTAGTAGAGAACAGAATGAAAAGAAACAAATCCCAACATTTAGCAGGATTCCATACAATTGTATCACAGTTGTAATTGAGTCAATGCAAATGGATGCATCCTATATTTCAGTTAATAGCAGGGTTCTTTAAAGAATTCTGTGTGTAATAGAATACAAAGTTAATTGAAGGAAATATAGCTAGGCTTGCTGATTGTCAGTGTCCAGTAACTTCAGATGTAAAATTTTGAAAATTTAAAGGAGATAAGGCATAAAATTTATGCATACAAGACAGGTAACCCATGAGAATAATGTGCATCATTTTTCAAAGGATGATCCTGTTGCATAGACCTCCCTGTTTGATCTGTTGCCAGGACGCTACAGAGTGGTAAATTTAATTTTTTTATATATATATATATATGTGTGTACTGATAACTCTGGCATGTGTTTCTTGCAATGTATATTATAGATAAGGAGTGTGAACCAAGAGGTGGAAAATACAGGCTAGACAGGACAGAAAAATGAAACCAAGTGCGAGTGAGTGCACTTCCAGCATGTTCTCACCAATTATTCATTTTTTTAAGTTAATATTTTTTTAGAAGTTAAAGTTTAAAGTTTTTGATTATTTATTAGTGTCACTGCAATTAAATTACTATGAAACCCCACAGTTGCCACACCCTAACATCTCTTTGGCCATGCTAAGTTCCCCCTTAATGTAGCTAATGCACCTAGCCAGCATGTCTTTCAGACTGTGGGAGGAAACTGGAGCACCTGGAGGAAATCCATGCAAATATGAGTTCAATATGTAGACTCTACACAGACAATGAACCAAACTGGGAATTGAACTTGGGTCTCTGGCGCTGTGAGGCAACAGTGCTAATCACTCTGACGCTGTGCAGTCTTTTTAAGTGAATCCCAACTTTTAACCAGATAAGTGATTTAGTCTTCCATCCTTATGCGAAGGTACGGGACCTAAATTATTACTAAGTAGAGGGAAAAGTAGCTTTACACATTATTTGGGCTTGATTTGTGACAAATGAGCTTAATAATTGGTACATTAATCTTGTCAGATGACTTTTTTATTTTATCATTGTTGTTTTACTCTTAAATATGTCCACTGTGTTAAAGTTTCCTTTTGAGGATTACAGTGATGTAGTAATAATAACATGATTCATTTTTGAAATTCTGGGTAAGGTACTCTGAATTAAATCTATTGTTTTACAGTTCATTATGAAATAATGGCGAACTTGGTGAATTATAATGCAGTAAGCCAAATAAGAGATCTTAATGATTTCCTGAACTCAAGAGTAAAGCTTGAGCAGTTGGTTAACTGAAGACTGAAAGCAGACCAGTTCACTGAAAGGTATTTGTTTTTTGCACAGCAGTGAAGTTTCTTTGATTTATCGTCCTTATTGTTATCACTGTTTCCATAGCAAGGTAACTAAATCATGAAACTGTAGGAAAATGTGCTACTGTGTGGATTCTTTGGGCCTTCTTACTTACAGTATTAGAAGTTAACTGATAATATACGTAGAAAAATAATCTTTTTAAAAAGTGTTTCTTTTGTACCATCTCTGCCAGGGCTGTTTCAATTGTACCTATACTCATGAGTGTAATTAAATGATGTAGGGCTTTTGAAAATTTGTTGGAAGATAGTTCCTGGTAGAATTTTAGTCATTTTTATTTAAAAATATTTGTTATTTAATTTTTTTTAGTAATGACAACTACTAGTAATTTTAATTATCATTAACTTATTAGTTCTCGTCTAATCCAGAGTTTGTTTTTGTAGTTTGAATCCCATATTTATTCAATTATCATTAGTCAAAACTTCATAAGTGGAGTAGTCTGTGGTTGGAGAATGGATGGGGTGGGAGTGCCTGTGTTGCCATGTGTTCCTTTTGCTGTCGATGCTTGGCTTCAGCTTGCTGTCAGTGATGTAACTTAGTGTTCAGCCCCTTCCCAGACGCTTTCTCTACATGTCTGTTGGTCATGGGTCAGGGATTCCCAAGTATTGGTGGGGATGTCACACTTTCTCAAGAAGGCTTTGAGAATGTCCTTGAAGATGCACACACACACAGACACACACCCTAATTTGCTGTGTTGAATAGAGTGCTTGTTTCGAGAGTCTCTTGGCAGGCATGTAGATGATATGGCCTGTCCAGTGGAGCTGATCAAGTGTGATCCATGCTTTGATGCTGGGGATGTTGACCTGAGTGAGAATACTGATATTGGTGTCTATCCTGCCAATGGATTTACAGAATCTTGTGGAGGCACTTCTCAGAGATTTGAGGTGCTGCTGTACACCACCCACATCTTTGAGCCAGAGGGTGAATATCACTGCTGCTACGTTTGGTGAATTATGGTCAGTTATGGTGAGCGGGTGAGTAAATGGAACTGAGTCCATGAAAAGATCAGCCATGATCTTATTGAATGGTGGAGCAAATTCGAGGGGTCAGATAGCCTACTGCTGTTCCTAGTTCTTATGTACTTAGATCAAGAGCTTGCTGCCTCGACTGAAGTCTTGGTCTTTAAACACACTTCCTCAGGCAACAGAGTTCTGCACTGGTACACTGAAGGCTGCGTTGAGTCACCATCGAAATCTGCCGTTATTAGGAGTAGGTTCCCAAGATACAGAAAGCGGTCCATGTTGTCCTGGGCCTCATTATGAATCTTGATAACCAGACGATAGAGGATCTTTTGCCTTATGGATGTTTATTGTAAGGCTAATGCATTCGTGCGCCCTAGTGAAGGTGTTGAAACTTGGAGCTCAGCCTCTGAAGTCTGCACTGATGCAAGCACTGTAGTTCAATGACAGGGGATGGGACGGGTGGCAAAGGTTGCATAGATTCTTGTTTTCTGTAGTTTACTCCACTCCAGCAAGAAGTTTTGAGGGTGAGATGGAGCATTGCAGCAAGAAAGATCAAGAAGAACATCACTGCAGTGATACAGTCTAGCTTGATCCGAGACTGAACATGAACTGGGGATCTGTGGTGGATTTGTTGGTTATGATCATGGCTTGCATGCCTTCATGTAGTGAGTGGAGTTTGGTGACAAAATGTTGGGGGCAGCCACGACAAAGGAAGACACTCCATAATCCCTCATGGTTGACAGTGTCAAAGGCCTTTGAGATCAAAGAAGGCTGTGTACTGGTGCTGTTCCTTGCATTTCCCTTATAGTCGCCATGTTGTGAAGATCATGTCCACTGTGTCTCTTAGTGGGCAGAATCCACATTGGAACTCTGGGTGGAGCACTTCAGCCACAGGGAGAAGGTGATTAAGGAGGTCTCTTACGATGACCTTTCCTGTGGCCGACAGCAGGGAAATATCTCTATGGTTACTCCAGTCAGAAATGTCACTTTTCTTGAAGATAGTTACAATTACATGCTCTTGAGATCTTCTGGTAAGTTCTCCTCTGTCCACATAAGGGAAATGAGGTCATGTATTTGTGCTAATTGTGCTTCTCTACTTTTTTTGGTGCTTTGACAGAGGTTCCGTCTGCTCCGGATGCCTTGTTGTTCTTTAGCTTTCAGGTGGCCTTTTCTACCTCTTGCCAGGTTGTGGTTGTGTTGAGATGGTGGTGGGTAGTTTGCTGTGGAATAGAGTCAAGGACACTCGAGTTGATGAGTCTCTGTTAAGGAAGTCTTCCAAGTGTTTCTTCCAGTGCATGCTCTGTGCCTTCTGTTCTTGGTGAGCACCTCTCTTTTCTGGGCCAGCAGTGGGGTGGGCCCCAGGATACATGTGCCGTAAGTGACCATAACTTGTGCATCATGGTTGGCTAACTGCTGGATCTCCTGCATTTTCTCCATCTGTTCTTTAGGTCGTGGGTTTTTCCTGAACTTCAGCCATCTGTAGAACTGCTTTCTAGCTCTCAAGTTGGATTTTTGTATTAGGTTCAGAAATGCCTTGCATATGTGGTTTATCACATACTGGATCTCCTGATCATTCTCATTGATGTACAGATGCCGGCGTTGGATTGGGGTGGTAAGAACTCAGTAAGAATTTAGCAACACCAATTTATAATCCAACCGATTTATTTGATAGTAAAAAAGCGAGCTTTCGACTCTGTCTTCCTCAGGCAAATACAGTGTTCTGGTCTGCAATAGCACACATCAGCATAGACAGTCAGAGATTGCTGATTAGAATGCGAATCCTTACATCTAACCTGCTATTCAAGTGTTAAAGTGGCTAACAATGTGTGTGAAGGGAATCCTGAGCATTGGTTAGAGAATTGTGTATTTTCTCCAGACAGCACAGTAAGTGAGGTTTTTTGCTAACCCAGGCAAGTTACGGGGGTTACAGATAGTGTGTCATGAAGCCAATATCCCTGTTAAGACCGTCCTCATGTGTGCGGAGCTTGGCTATCAGTCTCTGTTCAGCGACTCTGCGCTGTCGTGTATCACGAAAGCCCCCTTGAAGAACATTTACCCGCAGGTCGGAGGCCGAATGCCCATGACTGCTGAAGTGTTCGCCCACAGGAAGGGAACTGTTTTGCCTGGTGATTGTTGAGCGATGCTCATTCATCCGCTGTCGTAGTGTCTGCATGGTCTCCCCAATGTACCATGCTTCGGGACATCCTTTCTTGCAACGTATTAGGTAGACAACGTTGGCCGAGTTGCAAGAGTATGTACCGTGTACCTGGTGAATGGTATCCTCACGTTTGATGATGTCGTCCATGTCTATGATCCGGCATGTCTTGCAGAGGTTGCTGTGGCAGGGTTGTGTGGTATTGTGGTCACTGTTCTCCTGAAGGTTGGGTAGTTTGCTGCGAACAATGATCTGTTTGAGGTTGTGCGGTTGTCTGAAAGCAAGAAGTGGGGGGGTGGGGATGGCCCTAGCAAGATGTTCACCGTCATCAATGATATGTTGAAGACTCCGGAGAAGATGTCGTAGCTTCTCCGCTCCTGGGAAGTACTGGACAACAAAGGGTACTCTGTCCACCGTGTCCTGTGTTCGTCTTCTGAGGAGGTCAGTGCGGTTTATCGTTGTGGCACGTTGGAACTGTCGATCGATGAGTCGAGCGCCATATCCTGTTCTCACGAGGGCATCCTTCAGTGTCTGGACGTGTCTGTCACGATCCTCCTCATCTGAGCAAATTCTGTGTATACGGAGGGCTTGTCCATAGGGAATGGCTTCTTTAACGTGTGTAGGGTGGAAGCTGGAGAAGTGGAGCATCGTGAGGTTGTCTGTCGGTTTGCGGTACAGTGAGGTGCTGAGGTGACCGTCCTTGATGGAGATGCGTGTATCCAAGAATGCAACTGATTCTGGAGAATAGTCCATGGTGAGTCTGATGGTGGGATGGAACTTGTTGATATCATCATACAGTTGTTTCAATGATTGTTCACCATGAGTCCAAAGGAAAAAGATGTCATCAATGTATCTAGTATATAACCTTGGTTGGAGATCTCGTGTGGTGAAGAAGTCTTGTTCGAACCTGTGCATGAAGTTGTTGGCATACTGAGGTGCGAATTTGGTCCCCATGGCTGTACCGTGTGTCTGGATGAAAAGCTGATTGTGGTCCAAGATGAAGCGGATGAGTTGTAAAATTGCATCCGGAAACTGGCAGCTGTTGGCATTGACTACTGAGGCAGTTGCAGCAATACCATTGTCGTGGGGGATGTTGGTGTCGAGCGCCGAGACATCCATTGTGACAAGGAGTGTCCCTGGTTCAACTGTCCCACGTGTGCTGAGTTTCTGTAGGAAGTCCGTAGTGTCAAGACAAAAGCTGGGGGTTCTTTCCATTGTTATATCAAATACAAAGGTAACAGACAGTAAAGTAGATGGACCTTTCAGTGCATTTTCATCTACTAATTTCTGTGGCTGTTTTAACAATATGGCTGGCTGTACCACTATCTTACTGTACCTTTGAAACCCTAATCTCTCAAAGGTCACCTCTATTCCCTAGGCCATTGTTCCAAAAGCACTCTTTTACGACCCTATCTACCTGTGACATCACTTTTAGGGAATTCTGTATCTGTATTCCCAGATCTCTCTGTTCAACTGCACTCTTCAGAGTCCTACCATTTCACTCAATGTTCTACTTTGGTTTGTCTTTCCAAAATGCAATACCTCACACTTGTCTAAGTTAAATTCCATTTGCCATTTTTCAGCCCATTTTTCTAGTTGGCTCAAATCCCTCTGCAAGCTTTGAAAACCTTCCTCACTGTCCACTACACCTCCAATCTTTGTATCATCAACAAATTTGTTGATCCAGTTTACCACATTATCATCCAGATCATTGATATAGATAACAAATAACAATGAACCCAACACCGATCCCTGCGGCACATCACTAATCATTAGGCGTCCACTCAGAGAAGCAATCCTCCACAACCACTCTCTGGCTTCTTCCATTTGAGCCAGTGTCTAATCCAATTTACTACCTCCCCATGTATACCTAGTAACTGATCCTTCCTAACTAACCTCCTATGAGGGATCTTGTCAAAGGCCTTGCTGAAATCCAAGTAAGCAACATTCTTCATCTTCCCTTCATCCAATTTTTTGGTAATGTCTTTGAAAAACTGTGGTCAAACATGACCTACCGTGCACAAAGCCATGTTGACTCTCCCCAATAAGTCCCTGTTTGTCCATATATTTTTAGATCCTATCCTTTATCACACCTTCGAATAACTTACCCGCCACTGACACCAAACTCACTGGCCTATAATTTTCTGGATTGCTTTTAGAATCTTTTTTAAACAATGGAATAACATGAGCCACCCTCCAATCATCCAGCACCTCCCCTGTGAATGCTGACATGTTAAATATGTCAGCCAGGATCTCTGCAAGTTCAACACTACCCTACCTCAAGGTCCATGGGAATACCCTGTCCGGTCCTGAGGATTTATCCACTCCAATTTGCCTCAAGACAGCCCAGCACCTCCTCCCCTTTTAATCTGTAAAGGTTCCATGACCTCCCTACTTGTTTGCCCTATTTCTGTAGACTCCATGCCTGTTTCCTCAGTAAATACGGATGTAAAAAAACCATTTAGTATCTCCTGTATCTCTTTTGGTTCCGTACACGGTCTATCACTCTGGTCTTCAAGAGGACCAATTTTATCCCTCACTATCCTTTTGTTCCTAACATACCTGTAGAAGCTCTTTGGATTTTCTTTCACTCTGTCTGCCAAAGCAACCTCATGTCTTTTAGCCCACCTGATTTCCCTCTTAAGTAGCTTCTTGCACTTTGAATGTCTGATCTGTTCCTTGCTGCCTGTACATTTCATACAATTCTCTCTTCCTTTTAATCAAGGTTCCTTATTGCTATTTACTTTGCATTTAATCCTGAAGGAACATACAAACTCAGCACTCTCAAAATTTCTCCTTTGAATGCCTCCCATTTTCCATTTACATCCTTACCAGAGAACAGCCTGTACCAATCCACACTTCCCAGATCCCTTCTCATTTCATCAAATTTGACCTTTTTCCAGTTCAGATCTTGAACCCAAGGACCAGATCTATCCTTATCTATGATCAAGTTGAAATTAATGGCATTATGATCACAGGATCCAAAGTGATCCCTCATAGTCACATCCATCACCTGCCCTAACTCATTTCCCAATAGGAGATCCAATATCGCATCCTCTCTAGTTGGCACCTCTATATATTGATGTAGAAAATTCTCCTGAACACATTTTATAAACTCTACCTGTCTAAACTTTTAACAGTATGTGAGTCCCAATCTATATGTGGAAAGTTAAAATCCCTGACTGTTTCTTGCAGTTGTCAGCTGTCTCTCTGCTGATTTACTCCTCCAATTCTCGCTGACTATTTGGTCTATAACACAGCCCCATTAATGTGGTCATACCTTTCCTGTTTCTTAGCTCTACCCATAGGGCTTCCATAGACAAGCTTCCTAATCTATCCTGCCTGAGTACCACCATAACATTTTCCTGACCAACAGTACCGCCCTACCACCTTTTTATCCCTCTGTCTCTATCACACCTGGAACATTGAGCTGTCAGTCCTGACCCTCCTGTAGCCAAGTTTCACTAATGGCTATAATGTCATATTTCCACATTTCAATCCATTTCTTCAGCTCATCTGCTTCCGCACAATACTCCTGGCATTGAAGTAGACACACCTTCAAAAGATTACTTCCACCACACTCAACCCTTCCATTTGTGATTTTGCTTGAACTAACCTGTTTTTACCCCCTACCTTCTCCACTATCTCTCCTGGCACTCTGGTTCCCATCCCCCTGCAAATCTAGTTTAAACACTTCCCAATAACACTAGCTAACCTCCTTGCAAGTATATTGGTCCTCTTTGTAGTTTAGGTGTAATCTGTCTCTCTCCTAGAGATCCCAAGAATCGGAAACCCTGCCCCCAACACCAGTTCCTCAGCTACGTATTCATCCGCCCAAGCGTTCTACTCTTATCCTCACTGGCATGTAGTATAGGTAGCAATCCTGCGATTACTACCCTTGGGGTTCTGCTTTTTAACTTCCTTCCAAGCTCTCTCCTCTATGTTTAGGACCTCCTCACTCTTCCTATCTATGTCATTGGTACCGATGTGTGATCACCTTCCCACTTTAGAATGCTGTGCACGTGATTAGAGACGTTCCTGACCTTGGCACCTGGGAGGCAACAGACCATGGGGAGTCTCTGTCCTGACCACAGAACCTCATGTCTGTACTCTGACCATTGAGTCCTCTATTACTATTGCTGTCCTCTTCTTCCATCCTTTTGCGCTGCAGAATCAGAGTCAGTATCAGAGTTCTGGCTGTCACAGCTTGTTCAGATAAAGCATCCTCCACAACAATATCCAATTCAGTGTACCTATTGTGGAGGGGAATGGCCACAGGGATGAATTGCTCTGTCTGTCTTTTCACATTTCCATTTCCTGTCCTTACAATAACCCAATTTCCTGTGCTCTGCTGCTTAGGTGAACTATCTCCCTAAAGTTACTGTTTATATTCTCATTCTCCCGAATTTAGATGGACGTCATCAAGCTCTTTCTCCACTTCCCTAACACGCTTTGCTTGAAAAAACTATGAAAGAGTTTTCTATAGCGTGGTGACCAGAACCGTGCACGGCTGTAACCTAACGAGCATTTTATGCAACTCTTTCAATACTTCTCTGCTCTTGTATTTTAATGCCTTGTCTAATAAAGGCAAGTATCCCATTTTCTTCCTGAACTACCTTACCTACCTGTATTGTTGCCTTCTGGTATCTTTGAACATGCATCCCAAAGTCCCCCTTGTCCTCTGTATTTCCTGCCATCCTATCACATTATTATTCCCTTGCCTTGTTAGTCCTTCCAAAATGCATCACCTCACACTTTTCAGGGTTAAATTGCATTTGCCACTGTTCTGCCCATCTGACCAGCGTGCTTATATAATCCTGTAATGTAAGGCTTTGGTCCCAGCTATTTCTCATTCTACCAGTTTCTGTCATCTGCGTACTTAGTGTTCATACCTCCATATTCACATTTAGCTCATCAGTATACACTACAAACAACAAGGGAATCCTGCATGATACCATTGGATGCAAGCTTACAGTTATAAATGCAATCTTCACTTCAACCTCTGCTTCCTGTCACTAAGTAAGAATTTAGCAACACCAATTTTTAATCCAACCGATTTATTTGATAGTAAATTTGTGAGCTTTCAACACTCCGTGTCTTCCTCAGGCAAATGCAGTGTTCTGGTCTGCAATGGCACACATCAGCACAGACAGTCAGAGATTGCTGATTGGAATGCGAATCCTTACATCTAACCTGCTATTCAAGTGTTAAAGTGGCTAACAATGTGTGTGAAGGGAATCCTGAGCATTGATTAGAGAATTGTGTATTTTCTCCAGACAGCACAGTAAGTGAGGTTTTTTGCTAACCTAGGCAAGCCACGGGGGTTACAGATAGTGTGTCATGAAGCCAAGATCCCTGTTAAAACCGTCCTCGTGTGCGGAGCTTGGCTATCAGTCTCTGCTCAGCAACTCTGTGCTGTCGTGTATCACGAAAGCCCCCTTATTTGCCTGATGAATTCCTCTGTGTCCGCTGCGAGACTGATGGGGTCCATTTTGGTGGTGGGACAGAAATTGAGCCCTCAGCTGAGAACTTCGATTTCCTCTGATGTCAGACTACACACTTCAATCAGAGGAAATCGAATGAGGCTGCGTGAGTTCTTCCACAAACCCCAAGAGGCCAATAGTGAACTCAATGAGACAGCTAATGAACCAGAACAGCCGACAGAGGGATCCGCAGTGCAGCAACCGAAGAGGAATGAATCCAATTGGACTCCTCTGGAAGGCCGCTGCCCCCGACTGGACATGCATGCCCAAGCCATCAGGAGGTGCGTGAACACCAGATTTATCAACCGCACTTACAAGACAGTCCCGAACATCACCCAAGCACAAAGCAAGGCCATCCGTGCTCTCAAGACCAACCGCAACATTGTCATCAAACCAGCAGACAAAGGAGGCGCCACCGTCATACTGAACAGAACGGACTACTGTGAAGAAGTGTACCGACAACTAAATGAATGAGAAACACTACAGACAGTTACCAGCAGATCTGACCAAAGAACACATTCATCAACTCAACACTGATCAAAACCTTTGATCCGGACCTTCAGAACACCCTCCGGGCTCTCATTCCACGTACTCCCCGCATTGGAGATCTCTACTGCCTCCCAAAGATACGCAAGGCAAACATACCCGGCTGTCCCATCGTATCGGGCAATGGGACCCTGTGTGAGAACCTCTCCGGCTATATCGAGGGCATCCTGAAACCCATCGTACAAAGAACCCCCAGCTTTTGTCTTGACACTACGGACTTCCTACAGAAACTCAGCACACGTGGGACAGTTGAACCAGGGACACTCCTTGTCACAATGGATGTCTCGGCGCTCGACACCAACATCCCCCACGACAATGGTATTGCTGCAACTGCCTCAGTAGTCAATGCCAACAGCTGCCAGTTTCCGGATGCAATTTTACAACTCATCCGCTTCATCTTGGACCACAATCAGCTTTTCATCCAGACACACGGTACAGCCATGGGGACCAAATTCGCACCTCAGTATGCCAACAACTTCATGCACAGGTTCGAACAAGACTTCTTCACCACACGAGATCTCCAACCAAGGTTATATACTAGATACATTGATGACATCTTTTTCCTTTGGACTCATGGTGAACAATCATTGAAACAACTGTATGATGATATCAACAAGTTCCATCCCACCATCAGACTCACCATGGACTATTCTCCAGAATCAGTTGCATTCTTGGATACACGCATCTCCATCAAGGACGGTCACCTCAGCACCTCACTGTACCGCAAACCGACAGACAACCTCACGATGCTCCACTTCTCCAGCTTCCACCCTACACACGTTAAAGAAGCCATTCCCTATGGACAAGCCCTCCGTATACACAGAATTTGCTCAGATGAGGAGGATCGTGACAGACACGTCCAGACACTGAAGGATGCCCTCGTGAGAACAGGATATGGCGCTCGACTCATCGATCGACAGTTCCAACGTGCCACAACGATAAACCGCACTGACCTCCTCAGAAGACGAACACAGGACACGGTGGACAGAGTACCCTTTGTTGTCCAGTACTTCCCAGGAGCGGAGAAGCTACGACATCTTCTCCGGAGTCTTCAACATATCATTGATGACGGTGAACATCTTGCTAGGGCCATCCCCACCCCCCCACTTCTTGCTTTCAGACAACCGCACAACCTCAAACAGATCATTGTTCGCAGCAAACTACCCAACCTTCAGGAGAACAGTGACCACAATACCACACAACCCTGCCACAGCAACCTCTGCAAGACATGCCGGATCATAGACATGGGCGACATCATCAAACGTGAGGATACCATTCACCAGGTGCACAGTACATACTCTTGCAACTCGGCCAACGTTGTCTACCTAATACGTTGCAAGAAAGGATGTCCCGAAGCATGGTATATTGGGGAGACCATGCAGACACTACGACAGCGGATGAATGAGCATCGCTCAGCAATCACCAGGCAAAACAGTTCCCTTCCTGTGGGCGAACACTTCAGCAGTCATGGGCATTCGGCCTCCGACCTGCGGGTAAATGTTCTTCAAGGGGGCTTTCATGATACACGACAGCGCAGAGTCGCTGAGCAGAGACTGATAGCCAAGCTCCGCACACATGAGGACGGTCTTAACAGGGATCTTGGCTTCATGACACACTATCTGTAACCCCCGTAACTTGCCTGGGTTAGCAAAAAACCTCACTTACTGTGCTGTCTGGAGAAAATACACAATTCTCTAACAATGCTCAGGATTCCCTTCACACACATTGTTAGCCACTTTAACACTTGAATAGCAGGTTAGATGTAAGGATTCGCATTCTAATCAGCAATCTCTGACTGTCTGTGCTGATGTGTGCTATTGCAGACCAGAACACTGCATTTGCCTGAGGAAGGCACGGAGTGTTGAAAGCTCGCAATTTTACTATCAAATAAATCGGTTGGATTAAAAATTGGTGTTGCTAAATTCTTACTGAGTTCTTACCACCCCAATCCAACGCCGGCATCTTTACATCATGACTCCTGTCACTAAACCAGTTTTGGATAAAATTTGCCGAATTGCCGGGGATCCTTGGGGTTCTTACCTTTTTGATCAGTCTCTCATTCAAGGCCTTATTGTTCCTGCACATCCTTCTGTGCTTATCAAAATTTTCATGTCTCTGTTTAATCAATAATAATCTCCAAAAATGTCAATCTGCATGCTCCTTCCTTCTCTCGTACCTTATTCCTCATTAGCTCAAATTGGAATTCTGTGCTTTTCTCAGTTTTCATTTGTAATTTTGAACCTTCACCAAAATGTCATCTGACTTGCTGCACTTTTTATTTTCAGCTTTAGCGTTGGCTGTACTTGGGACTTTAGTTCTGTGCTTGGTTTTGGAATATCATACGATTATTTTGGGACTGCATTAATTTAAGCTTCATCCATATGTTTAAAAGGGGAAAGACTGAAGCCTTTTAAATAGCTTTTTTAAAAACTTGTGTATCAAATTTAAATATGAACAACTATAATTGAATTTGGTTTGTAAGGCAATGATGGAAATGCTCTTTGGAGGATATTCAAACAGTGAAGTCAGTTTCAGGGAATTGAAACCCTGGAACCATCTCATTTCAATAGGTTATAAAGATTGTATTGTGGTAAAGAGAAAAGGTGAGATTAAGAGATACTAAGTTCTAAGATACAGCCTAAGTATGGGTTGGGAGTTTTTTCCTTGTAGGAAATCAACTCACTCCTGGCACTTAATGAAAAGGTATTAGAAATGGTTGCAAACTCAGTGGCTGGTGATGCATGCACAGCTGTTCCAGATGCCCCTCTGGTTGGTGGTAGGAGCATCAGTGATGCAGCCTTCTTTAGGCAAGTCAATTGTGAACCTGTTACCTTTCCAACATGTTCACATGTTCAAGGAAAGGCATTATGGAGGGAGTTCCTATCCACCCGGGCTAGTTGGTAATTAATGAGGCCATGTAATCCCAGGGTCATGGTCTCAAACCTTATGTTAGCTGATGAAGTTAAGGTGAAACAATGTTTAAACAACTTTTAAAAAGTTCTTATTTTTGCCTAAAAGAAAATGTATTAAAATGTTTACAATCTGAGTAGTTGCAATTGTTTTCTGTTGACTGATTTTTGTGGTAAAGGAGATGGACAGTAGTTGCAACAAACGCTCAATTCAGTGATAAAGCAGAGCTGCACTTAACAGCTTATTTTACTTTCCACAGTCATGGTTTCCAAAACGCTTAAGTCTCACAACACCAGGTTAAATTCCGACAGGTTTATTTAATAGCAAAAACCGCCAGCTTCTGGGCCTGTGACCCTTTGTCAGGTGAGTGGAGAGTTCTGATCACAAACAGGGGATGTAAAGAGACACTCAGTTTACGGATACTGATTTAGAATGTGAGTTTTTACAGCTCGTCAAGTCTTAAAGGTGCAGACAACGTGAGCAGTGATGTATATTGTCTCCAGACAGAATGGTAAGTGAGATTTTGCAAGCCCAGGCTTGGGGGTTCCAAATAGTGTGACATGAATCCAAGATCCCGGCTGAGGCCATCCTCACGTGCGGAACTTGGCTATCGGTTTCTGCTCAGCGATTCTGCGCTGTGGTGTGTCGTGAAGGCTACCTTGGAGAATGCTTACCTGAAGATCAACGGTTGAATGCCCGTGACCGTGTTTGCTAACAGGAAGAGAATAGTTTTGCCTGGTGATTGTCGAGTGGTATTCATTCATCCGTTGTCGTAGCGTCTGCACGGTCTTCCCAATGTACCATGCTTTGGGACATCTTTTTCCTGCAGTGCATCAGGTAGACAACCTTGGCTGAGTTGCACGAGTAAGTACCGTGTATTCGGTACATGGTGTTCTCATATGAGATGATGGCACCTGTGTCGATGATCCAACATGTCTCGCAGAGGTTGCTGTAGCAAGGTTGTATGGTGTTGTAGTTGCTGTTCTCCTGAAGGCTGGGTAGTCTGCTGCAAACAGTGGTCTGTTTGAGGTTGTGCCCTTATTTGGAGACAAGAACTGGGATTGTGGGGATGGCATTGGCGAGATTTTCGACATGTTATTGAAGACTCTGGAGAAGATATTGTAACTTCTGCACTCGAGGGAAGTATTGGACGATGAAGGGTACTATGTCCCGTGTTTATCTTCTGAGGAAGTCATTGCGATTTTTGGCTGTGGCGCTTCGGAACTATTGATCGATGAACCAAGCACCATACCTTGCTCTAATGAGAGTATCTTTCAGCATCTGAAGGTGTCTGTTGCGATCCTCCTCATCTGAGCAGATCCTATATACATAGAGGGCTTGTCTGTAGGGGATGGCTTCTTTAATGCGTTTAGGGTAGAAGCTGGAGAAACGGAGCATCATAAGGTTATCTGTGGGCTTACATTACAGTGAGGTACTGAGGGGACTGTCCTTGGTAGAGATGCATGTGTCCAAGAATGCAACCAATTCCGGAATGTAGTCCATGGTGAGTCTGAAGATGGGATGGGACTTGTTGATGTCATCATATAGTTGTTTCAGTGATTGGCCTCATGGTGAACAAGGGAAGAAAATGTCATTTAATGTAACTAGTGTATAGCATCAGTTAAAGGTCCTGTGCAGTGAAGAAGTCTTGTTTGAACCTGTACATGAAGATATTGGCATATTGAGGTTCCGAATTTGGTCCCCGTGGTTGTTCTGTGTGTCTGGATAAAGAATTGGTTGTTGAAGGTGAAGACATTGTTGTCCAGGATGAAGCAGATGAGTTGTAAAATTGCATCTGGAAACTGGCATTGTTGGTGTTGAGTACTGAGGCAGTTGCAGCAATGCTATCATCATTGATAGCATCGGGGGAAGTTGGTGAAGAGTGCCGAGACATTCATTGTGACGAGGAGTGCTCCTGGTTCGAGTGCTCCTGGTTCAACTGCTCCGTGTGTGCTGAGTTTCTGTAGGAAGTCTATAGTACCGTGACAAAAGCTGGGCGTTCTTTTTTACAGTGGGTTTCAGGATGCCATCGATGTAGCCAGAGAAGGTTTCAGAGTCCCATTCCTCAATATGATAGGATGGGTGTGTTTGCCTTTTGGGAGGCAGTAGAGAACTTGCAGGGATGTGTAGGATGAGAGCACGGAAAGCGCTGTGAAGATCCAGATCAAGGTCTTGATCAGAGGGTCAAGTTGACGGGTGTGTTCTTTAGCAGGATCTGCAGGTATGTAGTCTGTAATACTCTTCCTGTTGATGAATGCTTCAGTGGTCACAGGCATTCTTTGGGTAAGTGTTTTCTAAGGCGGCCTTCACGACACACAATGGCGCAGAGTTACTGAGCAGAAACTGATAGCCAAGTTCCGCACACCATGAGGATGGCCTCAAAGGATATCTTGGGTTCATGTCACACTATTTGTAACCCCCATGACTTGCCTGGGCTTGCAAAATCTCACTGTCCTGTCTGGAGACAATACACCTCTCATTGGAGAGGATGCAGAGGAGGTTTGCCAGAATGTTGCCTGGTATGGTGGGAAAGTCTTATGAGGGAAGGCTGAGGGACTTGAAGTTATTTTCGTTAGAGAGAAGGTTAAGAGGTGACCTAATTGAAGCATACAGGATGACCAGAGAGTTAAATAGGGTAGACAGTGAGAGCCTATTTCCTCGGATGGTGATGGCTAACACGAGGGGACATAGCTTTAAATTTGAGGGGTGGTAATTATAGGACGGATGTCAGAGGTAGGCTCTTTACTCAGAGGCTAGTAAGAGTGTGGAATGCCCTGCCTGTAGCAATTGTGGACATGTCAACTTTAAGGATGTTCAGATGGTCAGTGGATAGGCATATGGATAACATTGGAATAGTTTAGGTTAGATAGAGGATGATTGGTTGGCGCAACATCGAGGGCCAAAGGGCCTTATGCGCTGTAATGTTCTTTTAACCTATGCTTAATGCTATATCCACTCACGTTGTCTGCACCTTTGAGACTTGAATAGCTGTAAAAACTCGCATTCTAATTGGTATTCTGTAAACTGTGTGTCTTTACAAACCCTGTTTGTCATCAAAACTCTCTACTCACCTGACGAAGGATCAGAGGCCCGAAAGCTTTTGCTATCAAATAAACCCGTTGGACTTTTTAACCTGATGTTGAGAGATTTCTTACTGTGTTTACTCCAGTCCAACACCAGTATCTCCACATTCTGAAACGCTAACAGTGCATATGCAGGAAGTGCTACTCGAGTGTTGTAGTACAAATAAACACAATCTTGCTTTATACAGTAGGAGAGCTCTGCAGTGGTGCTGTTGCCAGTTTTTGTAGTGTGGAATCTGCTGCCCAATATTACAGCTTTTATGATGTCAACTGGAGGTAATAGTACTCTTCTCCTAAGTCAGAAGAAGGATGGTACAGTGGTTAGCATTGCTGTCTCACATCACCAGGACCTGGGTTCAATTCTCAGCTTGGATCACTGTGCAGAGTCTGCATGTTCTCCCCATGTCTGTGTGGGTTTCCTCCATGTACTCCGGTTTCCTCCCATAGCCCTGAAGGACGTGCTGGTTAGATGCATTGGACATTCTGAATTCTCCCTCTGTATCTGAAGAGGTGGCAGAATGTGGTGATGACGGGAGTTTCATAGTAACTTAATTGCACTATTAATGTAAAACTACTTGTGACTAATAAACTTTACTTTAAGAATGTGGTTTCAAGTCTAACCCCAAAGATTTTAGTCTAAAACTTAGCACAGCGCAGAAATGAAGTGTTACTCTATCAGAAGCTTCTTTTCATGTGAAATGTTTAGCCAAAGCCAAGTCAGTGCTCTTCTGATATCAAAGATCCCACGGCACAATTTTTGAATAGGAACAAGGACTCCAGGAAGCCTGCTTCCTCCTACAGTCTGAAAGACGTGCTGGTTAGGTCATGCTAAATTGGCTCTCCGTTACCCAAGCAGGTTCTGGAGTGTGGCGACTAGGGATTTTCACAGTAACTTCATTGCAGTGTAAACGTAAGCCTACTTGTGACACTAATAAATAAGTGCTAAACTTTTTGCTATCCTTGGCTGATGAGCTATATCCAGGGCATTGTGGGAAGTTAGGGAGGAAATTGTGGGTCCCTGGCCAAGATATTTGAATCATCAATAGTCACGGGTGAGGTGTCTGAAGGTTGGAGAATGGCAAATGTTTTACCTTTGTTTAAAAGGGGCTGTAGGGAAAATCAGGGAACTACAGGCCAGTGAGCCTCCCATCTGCGGTGGGTAAATTGTTGGAAGGTATTTTAAGAGGCAGGATCTACAGGCATTTAGATACGCAAGGACAGTCGGCATAGCTTTGAGTGAAAAATGATGTCTCACAAGTATAATTGAGTTTTTTGAAGGGGTAAACAAGAAGATAGATGAAAGCAGTGCAGCTGATGGTGTCTTCATGGACTTTAGCAAGGCCTTTGACAAGGTACGACATAGTAGGTTGTTGCATGAGGTTAAATCTCATGGGATCTGGGTGAGGTATCTAAATGGATACAAGATTGCTTTCTTGACAGAAGTCAGAAGGTGATTGTAGAGAGTTGTTTTTCAAACTGGAGGCCTATGACCAGCGGTGTGCCTCAGGGATCAGTGCTGGGTCTATTGTTATTTGTCATTTATGTTAATGATTTGGATGAGAATATAGGAGGCATGGTTAGTAAGTTTGCAGATGACACCAAGATTTGTGGCATAATGGACAGTGAAGAAAGTTATCTCCAATTGCAACAGATCTTGCTCAATAGGGTCAGTGGGCTGACATATGGCAGATGAAGTTTAATTTAGACAAATGTGAGGTGATGTATTTTGGTAGATTGAACCAGGGCAGGACTTGCTTAGTTAATGGTAGGGCATTGGGGAGAGGTATAGAACAAAGAGATCTAGGGGTACGTGTTCATAGCTCCTTGAAAATGGAGACCCAGGTGGACAGGGTGGTGAAGAAGGTATTCAGCATGCTTGATTTCATCGGCAGAACACAATACAGGATTGGAATGTCTTGTTGAAGTTGTACAAGACATTGGTAAGGACACACTTGGAATACTGTATGTAATTCTGGTCACCCTATTATAGAAAGGATATTATTAAACTAGGAGTGCAGAAAAGATTTACTAAGATGCTATGGGACTTGATGGACTGAGATAACGAGAGGCTGGAGAAATGATTTTTTTTCCTCTGGCACATAGGGGGTTGAGGGATGATCTTAAGAGGTCTGTAAAATTGAGGGGCACAGATCAGTTAGATAGTCAATATCTTTTCCCGACAGTAGGGGAGAGTAAAATTTAGAGGGCATAGGTTTAAGGGGAGAGATCAAAAATGTCCAGAGGGGCAATTTTTTTTTCACACAAGGGTGATGAATGTCTAGAACAAGCTGCTGGTGGTGGTGGTAATATGGGCCAACTGTGAATAATTGGGTTTAGTTTAGGGTGACATGGATATGTTGAGCCATAGGGCCTGTTTCCATGCTGTAAACCTCTATGACTCTGACTTTGTAACAGTATGGAAAAACATATTAACTGGTTATTATCACATTGATGTTTGTTCAATCTTGCTGTGTGAAAATTGGCTACTGTTTTCCCTAGATTAGAGTGGTGACTGTGGAAATAAGACAACTTCAATTAAAAGAAGGAAAGAATTCACAAGACTTGAAGTAGTTCATATGAGTGAATTGTTCTTACTGGAGTCAAACCATTCTAACCCAGTTGAGTTTGAATTTATCAGACAATAATGGAAACAAGGAAGATCAGCATAATTTTTGTGATAATTCATTCAATGATTATTTGCGTTATTTAACTAAATCTAACATAGCCCATTCTTAATTCTGAATACTTTATTAGTCTCCATTGTTTGAATAAAACTATTTGATTGGAACTACTGAATACATTGATTCGTTTAAATTTATAAGAAATATCTTTGATGGAGAGATTTAAGTTTTCAATCCCAATTGTTAATAGAAAGTGGATTTAAATAATGTTTTTTGCATTATAAAACTGAAAGAATGTAGAAACTTTGACAGTTATTTCCAGAGTTAGTTTATCTCGTCTTCCAATGTTAACATGAATTTTTTTCCTTTCTCCTAGATTTTCCACTAACTTCTCACCTGTCTACACTGGCTAATATTCACAAGATTTACCACACCTTAAACAAACTGGTAACTTCATTTTTTTTATGAATAACTCAGAATAATTGAGTGCAAAATATTTATTAATTGGCTGGATGACAACAAGTTTCAAAAACATCAGCTCAACTACAAATGACAACAACCAAGTTGTAAAGTTATATTGTTGTGAATATATCACAAAGTATGGTTTTAGTGTAATGGTTTAAAGATCAACCAACACGGACAGAAAATATATTGAATACCAAACTTTGAGAACCAAAAGGGGAACGAGCTGATCAAATATAGAATTTTGATAACGTGCACAAATGTCAAGGAGATTGGGAAAACATATGCACTGGTAATGTAAACTATGGGCATTATTCTACTGACTGTGACAAGAAAGAACTATTTTGGGGAACTGGTGGATATATCCTTGAAGTATCAGGACAATGAAGAAAGGAAAGAGGTGCCAGGTTTTGTAGCCAGAGGATTGAGCATAAATCTTAAGCAATTCTTAAGCAGGCCACCTGGCCCTTTTTGAGCTAGCACTGCCATTTTTGAGAGAGAACATTTCTTCTCGTCTCTTGTTTTAAATAGGCAACTCTTTGTTTTAAAACAGTGACTCCTCGGTTTTCCCACAACAGGAAATATCCATTCCACATCCATAGAACACTACAGCACAGAAACGGGCCTTTTGGCCTTTCTTGGCTGTGCCGAACCATTTTTCTGCCTTGTCCCACTGACCTACACCTGGACCATATCCTTCCACACCCCTCTCATCCATGTACCTGTCCAAGTTTTTCTTAAATGTTAAAAGTGAGCCCGCATTCACCACTTCATCTGGCAACTCATTCCACGCTTCCACCACTGTCTCTATGTGAAGAAGCACCCCCCCCCCAATATTCACTTTTTAAACTTTCCCCCTTCACTCAACCCCTGTCCTCTAGTTTTTTTTCTCCCCTAGCCTCAGTGAAAAAGCCTGCTTGCATTCACTCTATCTACACCCATCATAATTTTATATACCTCTATCAAATCTCCCCTCAATCTTCTACACTTCAGGGAATAAAGTCCTAACCTATTCAACCTTTCTCTGTAACTCAGTTTCGCAAGTCTTGACAGCATCCTTGTAAACCTTCTGTGCACTCTTTCAACTTTACTAATATCCTTCCTGTAATTAGGTGACCAAAACTGCACACAATACTCTAAATTCGGCTTCACCAATGTCTTATACAACCTCACAGTAACATTCCAACTCCTATATTTAATACTTTGATTTATAAAAGCCATTGTTCCAAAAGCACTCTTTATGACCCTATCTATCTGTGACGCTACTTTTAGGGAATTACATATCTGTATTCCCAGATCCCTCTGTTCAACTGCACTCTTCAGTGTCCTACCATTTATCTTGTATGTTCTATCTTGATTTGTCCTTCCAAAGTGCAATACTTCACACTTATCTGCATTAAATTCCATTTGCCATTTTTAGCCCATTTTTCTAGCTGGTCCAAATCCATCTGCAAACTTTGAAAACCTTCCTCACTGCCCACCACACCTCCAATTTTTGTATCATCAGCAAATTTGCTGATTCAATTTACCACATCATCATCCAGATCATTGATTATAGATGACAAACAACGATGAACCCAACAGTGATCCCTGTGACACACCATTAGTCACAGACCTCCACTCAGAAGCAATCCTCCACCACAACTTGCTAGCAGTGGAAGATTGCTGTCAAACCCTGCAAAACCTGTCAGAATCTTATGTTTCAATCAAGTCATTTTGTACTCTTCTAAACTCCAGTGAATACAACCACCAACTTTTCCCCATTCCTGGTATTGGTCTAGTAAACCTTCTGTGATCTGCTTCTAATGCATTTACTTTCTTCCTTAAGTTAGAAGACCAATACTATACAGAGTATTCCAGATGTAGTCTCATAAGTGTCCTGTACAACTAAAGCATAACCCTCTACTTCTGTGTTCAATTCTCCACATAATAAATGATAACATTTCATTAGCTTCCCTAATTGTTTGCTGTACCTGCATACTAGTCCCTCGTGATTTATGTATGAGGACAACCCTGATCCTGTTGAATCTCTGAGTTCTGCAATTTCTCAGCATTTAGATAATATGCTTTTTTTTATTCTTCCTGCCAAAATTGACAATTTCACATTTGCCCACATTATACTTCATATGCTAAATCCACACCCACTTACATAACATTTATGCCTCTTTGTTGCCTCTTCATCACTTGCTTTTTTGTTTTATCATGGGTAAATTTAGCAATTATATCTTCAAACCCTTCATCCAAGTCTTACAAATTGTAAAAAGGCTCTCGTTGCTCATCTGATTTTTTTTTAGCCTGTGTAGATTAAAATAACTCATGTTTATTACCATACCTTTCTGACAAGCTCCCTTCATCTTTTCCGTTTTATTCTTTTCTCCGTGTAGTTACAATTCAAAAGTCTGTACATCAATCCGACAAGTGACTTCTTACCTTTTAACATTTTTAATCTCAATCAATACTGCTTCTACATTCTGGTTTCCTAAACTTATGTCATCCATCTCTATTGTGCTAATAACTGTTGTTAATTAGCAAAGCCACTCCTCCATCTTTTACTACCTTTCCTTCCTAAGGGGAATGTACCTTTCAATATTCAGGCCCCAATCTGTCATACTTCAGCCGTGTCTCTGTACTGGCTTTCATATTGTATTTATGTACTTTTGTACTTCTGTACATCCATGTACTAAATGCTTGTTTAATGCGATTGAAGTACCATGTCTCATCAGAAAGATATTGGAGTGCTTGCAGTAAAGGACAGCTAAATTGATAGCTAAGCTTATACATCTTGACTGAAGGGGAGAGGCTACAAAAGCTGGCAATCTCCTGGAGACAAGGCTCAGGAGTGAGGTTACAGAAATATTCAACATCCTGAAGGTTGGAACAGGCGAGCATTTAATAAGGTTAACATGGTCATATGTTCTATAATGAGAAAATTAGCTAAGAAGTGGAATGGTGAAAAGATTGATTCCATTTAACTCCATTATGCAAAGGGAGATGAATGTATGGAATAGAAACAATAGCTCATAATTAGTGGCAAATTCCAGGATAAATACCTGGAGGAGAAAAGAAAAGGGTGTTTGAGTTTTATCGTCAAAAATATTATTTCCCATGTAATGATATGCCAGATGGCTTGTTTTGCTTTAGTTTTGTTCATGGGATGTGGCCATTGTTTGCAAAACCAGTTTTGTTGTCAATCCTTAATTGTTCTCAAATGGTGGTCAACTGCTGCCTTGAACTATTGCAGTCCATGTGGTGTAAGTACTCCTGTGGTGTTTATAGCGCGCCCCCCCCCCCCCAATTTTCTCTCTGGGATCACAAGAAGTCTGACGCATTAAAATCAGGAAAAAGTATGGGAAGCGCTGCTTTTGGCAGTGGTTTCACTGACTTTTTTTGTAATTTGTAAATGTATTTCAATGTAATGAATTGCATTTTTATTTATTTTGAATTGTCATTTGTACACTTAGTTCCTGCTGGTAAATTTTGTTTGAGCTTCTGATGTTGATATGTCAATATTATGTATATTTTTGTTAAACTTCATTCTTTTTCCTTCATCCCACCATCAGACTGAATTATTTAGGATCTTCAACAGACCGTATTGTTAGTTTGTTGCTTGTTGTAAGATTGCATCGAACAAAGAGCACCGTTACCATTTCTGAAGCAAATTGCACAGATTTTTTTTGTTTTTATTCCAGTTCAGAGTCTCAACAAGTTGAAACATTTCCAAGTCAAGCTACAAGCTAGGGCTGTCACCTCCTGTCTTGGGCTTGATCTACATGATCCAATCTAATTGGAGTAGGCATACTTCTCCTCCAAGGCTTGATCTCATTTGCATCTTAGCCAAAAAGCTGAGATGCCGCTTTTAAAAATCGCTTCAAATGAAGCTAAAGTGTAATCTAATGACTTCAACCAAGCACAGCATGTCGATACTACACTTGATCTTGGCCAAAAGGCTGAGAAGATTAAGCCTGGATATTTCCTATAGTAAGTAAATTAGATGAGTCATTTGTCCCTCTCACTCGCACGCTATCTTGCATTGAGAGTCACAAAGGGAAATGCAGAAGGACTGAAATAGTAAGTGAATCCAGTACAAGAAGGTCAAATCTGAAAATTAGAATGAGGTCATTTAAGAATAAATTTCAAAAGCTTGTTTCTAAACTCAATGAAAATCTGAAACTCTTACCAAAAGGCTAAGGATGTTGGATCAATTGAGATTTTAAGACTAAGATTGATAGCATTTTGTTAGACAAGAGTATCAAGGGATGTGGTGCAAGGACACAAAAAATGGGAGCAAAACGAGCCTGCATTACTGCATCACTATGATCATGGCTGATCTTAGGCCTCAACTCCACTTTGCTGCTTGTTTCCATCTATCTTAATTCCCTGAAAGACCAAAAATCTGTCTATATCAGCTTTAAAGATCTTTATCCTGAGTGTGTACCCCCATGTTTTAGATGCCCTGACCAAAGGAGGTGATCTCTGAGAGACTACCCCATCAGCCCTTCAGAATCTTGTAATTTTCTAAGCTTACTGCTAATAGATCCAGTTTGCTCATCATAAGACAATCTCCTCATCCTAGGGAATAACTCAATGAATCTTTGTACCATCCCCAAAACAAGTATATCTTAAATGTGGCGATAAAAGCTGGATACAATATTGCAGTTATTGACTCACCAAAGTTCTGTGTTCAAGTACACAGAGTGGGAATTTTAACATGGTCAATATACCTAATCAGCAAGTCTTTCAGACCATGGGAGGAAATTGGAGGAAATCCACACAGACACAGGGAAAACATGCAAACTTCGCACAGATAATGATCCAAGCTCGGATTCAAACCCAGGTCCCTGGCGCTACGAGGCATCGGTACTAGCCACTGTACCACCATGTTGCCCTTTGCAGCCCTTGCAGCCTTTTGGCTAAAATCAAGCATTTAGTCAAGCCCAAGATGGGGTACAGAGTGTTTATCTTGTCAGCTCGCATCTTGTTTGTCTCTCTTGAGACAAACAAATTAGAATTTTTCTTTCTTTTGGAGCAAACAAGGAGATGCTTTCAAGTTCACCCAGTCCATTCTGAACAATGGCTTTGTAATTTTAAGAATAGAATAAAAATGAAAGAAAACATACTTTTGCAACAGCTCTCCTTGTCATAAAAGTTAACATTGCATCTTGGCCTTTTGGCTAAGATTAAGCCCAAGGTAGTGTGCAATGCCTTTTCTTGTCAGCTTGGATCTTGTGGAGATCATAAATCAGATTTAGTTTGAATTTGAATCGTTTTTTGGAGCAAGCAAGGAGATGGATTAAGGGCTTGCTCTATTCACTCTGCCTTTGTAACTTAAAGAAAGGAGTAAATATCTTCTTAAAATTTCAGTCCCCTTGCAATAAAATGTTAATGTCAACATGCCATTAGCCTTCCTAAATGCTTGCTGTACCTGTTTGCTAACTATTTGCATTCCTTGTGCAAGCATACTAAGTCTCTTTGAACATTAACACTTGAGTTTCTTACTTTTTTAAAAAAAAGCTTTTCTATTCTTTTGACCAAAGTGTAAACAAAGGCAGCTAAATGGAATTGAGGTGTAATGTGGCATTGATCTGATTGAATAATGGTGTTGCTGATTGGCATTTTTCCTGCTTCCCATGTTCCTTTAAGATTATATTTAAATTGCTTTCCTTGTATTTCATACTTTTTGGGAAGGTCATTTCGCAGCAAAAGACAAAATACTTTACTTTCTTTTTCATTTAAATATAGTAGTAGAATGTTCCACAGGGAAGAACCTGGTAAAATGTTTTCATTTTGTAAATGTGTCAATGTGTCAATATGGCCAGTACTCTATCTGAATCTTTGATTACTTTTACCAGTGAAGGTCTTGAGCTCTTAGGTTCCCAGTGTTGACCATTTGGGTGATTTGTCCAATCAGCAGACTTGTTTTTCCTCTTATAATTTTGGGTTGGTGCAGTGAAATGAAAGTGCCATCTCACTCCATGGCCTACTAATGCACACTCCAGGATCCCTTCCTCAAGTTGTTTTTTTTTGCTTGTTCATGGGAGTTGTGAGCATTACTGGCAAGGCTAGCCTTTATTGCTGTTGAGAAAGTGGTAGTGAGCTGCTGCCTTGAACTATTGCAATCCTTGTGGTGTAGGTGCACAACAGTGTTGTTAGAAAGCAAGTTCTAGGATTTTGATCCAACAACAATGATGGAATGCTGATAACTTGTAATTCAGGATGGTGTGTAACTTGCAGATGGTGATGTTTCCATGCACCTTCTGCCCTTATTATTCTGGATGGTAGAGATTGCAGATTTGGAAGATACTATCAAAGGACCCTTGGCGAGCTATCGCAGTGCATCTTGAGGATAACATACTGCTACATTTGGTACCACTTGTGAAGGGAGTGAACTTTTAAGGTGATCAATCCTTCAAGCTTATTTTTGGTTCTGAATAGTATTGAGCTTCTCTTGTTGTTAGAGTATTCCATTACACTGCTGACCAATGGCTTTATATAAGGTGGACAGGTTTTGGACCATCAGAATGGAATTATTTGGTGTAGAATTTCCAATTTCTAATCTGCTTTTGTAGCCATGGTGGCTCATCTGGCTAAGTTTCTGGTCAGTGGTGTCTCTCAGAATGTTAATGATGGGGGATTGGTGATTTATAATATCGGGGGGGGTACTGGCTTTGTGGGATTGTCACCTAGATTTAGAATCCAGAGACCCAGGATAATCCTGTAGGGACCTGGGTTTGAATTTCACCACAGCAGGTGTTGAAATTTAAATTCAGTAAAAATCTGGAATTAAAAGTCCAATGGTGAGCATGAAAGCATTGTGGTTTTAAAAAAAACAAAAATCCATCTGATTCACTAATGTCCTTTAGGGAAGGAATTTTGCTATCCTCACTTGGTCTGGCCTACATATGATTCCAGATCCACAGGAATGTGGTTCACTCTCAAATGCCTCTGAAATGGAGAGCAATTAGGGATATGCAGTAAATGCTGAGTCCAGCCAATGATGTCCACATCCTGGAAAATTGATTTTTTTTTGTTGTTGTTGAAGTGTGGCAGGTGGTTCAGTTCTTCCTTGTGGGAGATGGTCATTGCCTGTCTCTTAAATGACAATTTGCATTCACACCTCATACCAATTCAAGCCTGAATGTTGTCCAGGTCTTGCTGCATGGAAGCACAACTGTGTTGTATTGCTTCATTATCAAAGGAGTTGCAAATGATGCTGAACACTACAATCATCAGCAAACATTCCCACTTCTGACCTTGTGATGGATCAAGTAATTGAAGCAGCTGAAAATGGTTGAATCTAGGATGCTGCTTTGAGATTCTCTAGTTACAATACTCTGGGACTCACATGGTTGAACTACAGCAACCACAACTGTTTTTCTTTGTTGTAGGTAGACTGCAGCCAATGGAGAATTTTTCCGATGATTTTCATTGACTTCAACTTGCCTAGACCACCTCTGCCACATTTGATCAAATGCTGCCTTGTATACAAACATACAAATTAGAAACAGAAGTAGGTCAGGCCTCCTGAGCCTGCTCCGCCATTCATTAAAATTATGGCTGATCTGGATGTAACTTCCTTCCTACCCTCATTATCTTTAACACCTTTTGTGAATCATGAATCTGACTAGCTCTGCCTTAAAAATATTCAAAGACTCTGCTTCCACTGTCATTTAAAGAAGAGAGTTTCAGAGACTCCTGACAGTGAAGGTGTTTCTCCACATCTCTTGTCTTTAAATGAGCAACCCCCTTATCTGGCAAGAAGGATCATCCTGTTCACATCCATCTATTAATAACCTTCTGGATTTTAAAGTTTTTGACCATCGCCTTTTAGTCATTTGAACTTGAGTGGATATAAACCTAACTTCTTTCCTCATGTGGGAACCCAACCATGCCTGATGTTAGTCGATTGTTAAAGCCCAGACCAGAAAACTAAGGTATTTATTTCATGCAGTTAGCCTAGACCTCCAAGAATGAAACTTATTTCCTAGTAGATTCCAGTCCTCAACTTCAGAGAAGGGAAAAGAGAGACACTGCTCTCTCTCAACTTCGAAACAGAAACGTAGAACATTACAGCACAGTACAGGCCCTTTGGCTGTCAATGTTGTGCTGAGCTATGTCCAATCCCAGGATCAAGCTATCCCCCTCTCTATAGTTCTGGAGTGCTCCATGTGCCTATCCAATAACCACTTGAAAGTTCCTGAAGTGTCCAACTCCACTATCACAGTAGTGCTCAGGTGAGACCAGAAATTCCCGCCTGAGATCAGTGGAGATTTCCTTTGTTGGTCCCTTGCCCATGCCGATTCCATGGCAGGCAAGGAGGTAAAGTTCCAGCCAGCATCATCAAAAGCAACATGTAAGCTTGAAAATTCCCTGTAAGCCCAGCTTCACAAGACCATACCTGCCAAGCACCACAATTAAGCCCCACCCTACTAAATGCCAGGGGAAAACAGAACAGCATTAGTTCAGATTAAAACCCAACATTCTAGCCATTAGAAGTAATATGCTATTGGAGTAACAATGCAGGATGCTGGTAGACAGAGAGGCTCCCTGAGTGTGTAAAATTGCTACAACAGATACTGCACAAGAACATTGCTCAAATACATTTTTTAAAGACAATAGTATCGGTACCCTAGTAAACCTTCTCAATTGCTTCTATTGCATTTACATGTTTCCTTTAAATAAGGAAACCAATACTGCAGATGTAGGAGTAGGCCACCAGGCCCTTCAGATGGGATCTCACCAATGCTATGTACTGCTGAAATATAACTTCCCTACTTTTGTAATCATTTCTGCTCACAATAAATGATAATGTTCTATTAGCTTTCCTAATTACTTGCTGCACCTGAATGTCAGCTTTTTGTGATTCATGCACTGAGGACATTCAAATCATCTGCACATCAGATCTTTGCCATCTCTCACCATCTAGATAATAAATTTAATTTTATTCACATTGCCAAAATTGACAATTTCACATTTGCCAGAGATTTTCTCACTCCCTTAACGTATATGTCCCTTTGTAGCCTCAAGTCCTCGTCAAAATTTACTTTCCCGCCTATCTTTTTATCAACAAATTTAGCAAATATATCTTCAATGCTCCATCGAAGCCATTTATATAAATTATAGGGAGTTGAGGCCTCAACATTGATCTCTGTGGCATACCACTCATTACATCCTGCCAACTAGAAAAATATCCACTTATGCCTACTGTTTTAGCTAGCCAATTGTCTTTCCATTTCAATATGTTACTTCCTATACCATGAGTTTTTATTTTCCATAATAAACTTTGTTGTGGTAGCTCCTTGAATGGCAGAGCAGACTATCGACTAGCTGATTGAGATTTTAAAATTCTGCCTGGCTTGGTGAAGTTGACAGTTAATCTCCTTTGTTTCATCTTAAATCTTCTGGAATTCTAGGTTAGATGTTTGTGGTGCAGGAGCTCAACTGAGATGATTCCCTCAGATTTTCTGTCTGTATCATTTGCAGCTAACTGCTTGAATGAATGAATATATTTTTTTTTCTTGGCATGTGGCATGTACTGCACTTGGATGGAAACTAATAAAAAAAAAGTGTCTTGTGATGTGACCCAGCAGAGACTGCAGTAATTGTACTGGATATGCTGGGAAATTGCAAATTTACAATTGTCCGATGTGCAGTTTAACTTTTTTCCAACAAGCTGCTAATTAGCTTTAAAATTCTATATTAATTGTAAGTGCTACACCAACCTAACTGTGGAAGGTGCTTTTTGAGCACTAACTTCACGTGTTGGATAAGTGGCAGGAAGCTTTGTCATTGAAATTCTTTACAGGCTGAAGTAAGGTAGAATAGAGAAGCAATTGCAGGAATTGTTTCCTTTCATGTGTTAACAACTATATAGGTGAATTACCTTAGCTGTGTTTTTAAGAGCGTAAATTATTTCCTAAAGACACTGGCTCACGTGCACTCCGATTCTACGGCACTGACAGCCTGTGGTAACCCTTCTTAAATGTGGTTTATTGCTGCCTGAACTTTGGGTATTGTGTTGTGAATTTGTTAAATTTGACTTGGCGTGCAAATTGACCACATTTCACATCATCACAAAATTTCCTCCCCTCATCTGTTTTTTTTCCATTTTTCTTTGAAGCTCTCTTAATAACTCTATAGTGTAATTGGGTAAAATATTTCACAGATGACTAAGTAGTTCTTTGAAAAATGAATACAACCGCATTAATTTGGAATCCTTTTATTAGATTGTGATACAAATAGCTTCATCCTCCTGATAATTTATGATTACCCTACTTACAGCAATCTGTATGCTTAATCACATTTATCTGCATGTTGCACTGCACACTCTTGAAACCAGGCTAAGTAGCTTAAATATGTATTTACAATTTAAAATAATTAACAAGCAGCAAATTTTTAACGCTTGAATGATGTTTCTAGATTCACAAATTTTGCCAGTTGATTCCTACAATACTTTCAAATACAATATATTACTAAATTTCTGCAGTTTGTATAACTTTATGTTGTCAGGGCAGCATATTGAATAAATTGAAACATAAAGGTTCAGGAACAATCTGACATTAACAAACCTGCAGCTGTTAGCAGTTCATTACAACAGTCACTATTTTAAACTGATGCTAGCAAATTCCACACATTTGTAAAGATTTAAACAGTTAATTTATTAGTACCACACTGTGTAGCCACTAAAAAGTGAATGGCATGCAATCTTATTAACAAAGAAAATCTTATAAATAAAATGAAGGTCATCCAGACTCGAAACTGTTCTATTTTCTCTCCACAGATGCTGTCAGACAGCTGAAATTTTCCTCTTTCTGTTTTTGTTGTGTTAATAAAGTGACAGCTGACTGAAAACCAGCATTTGCTCTGAAAGTCTGCCTGGAGATCTAGTTAGTGAAATATCAAAAGGACTATGTTTGATAATCCTGCCAAAAGCCAATTTTTCTAGTTGAAAGATTTTCATGGATTTTGAACTTTGGCATCTGTTTAACTTTCCTAATCATGGCTAGATATCAACTTCTTGGTATCAAGCTTTTCCCCAGGGTGGAAGAGTCAGTTACAAGGGGACATAGGTTTAAGGTGGAAAGGGCAAGGTTTAAAGGTGGTGTACGAGGCAGATTTTTTAAGAGAGTGGCGGTGCCTGGAGCTCATTTTTGAAACAGATGTTGGTCTTTACTGTGGCAATTTACTGAGTTGAGGGGAACCTTGTTCAGTAAAATTATGTTTTGGAACCTATGCTTTAGCTTAAAATTAACTACCCCACAAATATTGTTTGCATGGTAGATTGTATTCCAGAGTGCATTGCTGTTAACCCGAACAGATTTACATAATTTTCTTTTCCCTTTATTGCAGAATTTGACAGAAGACGTTGCCCAAGACGACCAGCAGTCAGGTACGTGTGATTTTTCTTCCTTTTTAAATCAATGGGAAAGTATAGTTCTCCTAACACCCAACAGATGCTTGAACTTGCTTGAGTGAATTAACAGCTATAAATCGCTGTCATTGAATTCGATAGTTCCAATGATAAAAAAGAATTACGATGGAGGCTGGAAATTTGAGTTCTAACAGTATCTGGAGAGAGAAACACAGTTAATGTTTCAAATCTACATGACTCTTCATCAGAACTGAACAGTCATATGGACTTGAAACATTATCTCTGTTACCTTCTCCGCAAATGCTGCCAAACCTGTTCAGATTTCCCAGCCTTTTCTGTTATTAATTCCAATGATTAATGCTTTTGAAAATTTGTGGGGTATCCTCATGGCTTGCGCAAATGTAGAAATATTTCTGTATTTAACCTGATCTACATCGTGCCATGCTTGACGAAATACAGTTTGACAAAAACCAATTTAGAATGCTGGAAAGTAACGTACAGTTTGAGTGAAGAACTAGTTGCCAGATTAGTTGAAGCAAAATTAGTACATATATATGATTGCCTTGAAGCATTTTTTTATTGGCAATTGGAAGTGTGCAATTATTGCTTCTATTAATGTTTAATTTTCAAAGAGGATTGAGGTTGAGGAGAGGGGCTGATGGTTGCTTTAAAGAAATGCCACCCCTGCAGTTTGCATAGACATAGTTGTATTATGGAGCTACCTTAGCACCTGCAGACCTTGTTTCATTTGTTTGATCAACTCATCAGAGTATAGTCGTAAGTACAGTGATGTTTGATAAGGTAACTGTGTTCCTTCATTGACATCAGGTACCATGATTTTGGGTCAAAGGGACCATCTGCTGACTGTTAGCTACTGTCCCCCGCCCTCCCCCCACCACCCCCTGCCTGTTGAATATCACAAAGGAAAACACGTCCATAAAATGCTATCTGAGCACGCAAGTATCAGAATGAGTATTGAGTGGGCTCCAAGTAGAAAACTGTGGTTTTCTAGCAATTATGGGTGGCTACTCATTTTGACATAAGGTGCGATATGATCTTTTGGAATTAATGCTAGAACAATTGTTCACAATTAACCCCAAAGATTTAGACTTTGAAAGTTTATTTCAATCTCAAATTTGTGGATGATGCCAAATTGGGGAGTTAATATTGAGGAAGACTGTTGCAAAATACTAGACAGCATTAATAAACTTGCAGAATGGGCATTCATTTGGCAAATTAATTATGGTAGGAAGAAGTAGGCAGAGCAACATACTGAATAATGAGACTAACCTGACTGCAGAACCAAAGAGCATAAGAGTGCACAAATCTCAATGGTGATGCAGATTAATCAGGCTAGCTTACAAGCACTGGTGTTCATTTCCAGAGTGATTATTGAATTTGTGTAGAACCTTGGTAAGATCACATGGGAAACATAGAACATAACAGCACAGAACAGGCCCTTCGGCCTTCGATGTTGCGCCGACCAATATAAAAAGCAATGCCCCTCCAAACTAAACCATTCCCTTCTCTTCCATATACTTATCAACTAACCTCTGAAACGCCACCAAACTTGGCGCATCTACAACTGCTGCAGGCAGGGCATTCCACTCCCGAACCACCCTTTGGGTAAAGAACCTACCTCTGATATCCGTCCTATAACTATCACCCCTTAATTTCAAGCTGTGCCCCCTCGTGCTAGCTTTTTCCATCCTAGGAAAAAGGCTATCACTGTCCACCCTATCTAAACCTCTAATCATCTTATATGTTTCGATCAGGTCCCCTCTTAGCCTCCTCCTTCTAACGAAAACAACCTCAAATCCCTCAGCCTCTCCTCATAAGACCTGCCCTCCATACCAGGCAACATCCTGGTAAACCTCCTCTGTACCCTCTCCAATGCCTCCACATCTTTCTTATAATGTGGGGACCAGAACTGCACACAATGCTCCAAGTGCGGCCGCACTAGAGTTTTGTACAGTTGCAACATGACGTTGCAGCTCTGAAACAGGTGACAGTTCTTGTCTACATGTTGTACAACAGACATAGAGGCAGTGGAGAAGATGGGGGGGAAAAAAGATTCACAAAGTTGATGATATCTGAGCAATATAATTGCCAGAAGACGATGAACAGCTGGGATTCTTTTTGAGAGAAAAAAGGCTGAGGGATGATCTACTTGATCTTTAAGATTATGAAAAGGCTTCATAGGGTACTCGCAGAGAAAACATTTTCACTTTGGGGAATTCAAAACTAGAGATCATAAATTTGGCCATCAATGAATAAGATTAGGAATACAGGAGAAACTTTCTACATGAAGTATGATAAAAATGAAACAGCCACAATGGTTATGGCACATGGCATAGATGTTCTTAAAGGGAGGCAATTGCATAAGGGGCAAAGGAATAGGGGAATAGATATGTTGTTCAGAATTCCAATGGCTTTGTCAACTGCAGATCTCCGTGTTTGTATCTAATTGAGGATCGAGCCTATTAAGACTTCTGAGGCTTTGAACCCTATAATCAGCATCATTAATGGAGTATATTTTTTCTTATGTACTTGCCTGCATTAAATGTTATCTACCATTGTTTGACATGGCATTCATCTCATTCTGTCATTTTGTATTTCTTGATTTCCCTCTTCAAGTTTGGTTTCAGCTGTGATTTGATCACTTTGCATTGAGTTTCTGAATACAAGACACAGATGTAAATTAGAAACAGCAGTCAGATTTGAATATTGATTCTTGGGGTCACCTTGTTCAGACTTCCTACCCTATTCTTCCACCCTTTTTCTAAATCTTAGCAATCCAACTGAAATTTGTCATTTTCAATTGCTCTTAATTTCCCATTCACAATCGTATCCCTTAGCTTTCACATCTTTTGGCTTAAGGTTTTAAATGTAAGAAGCATATTATTTTAGCTCTCTATTTGTTTGAGATCCTCCAATAATAGATTAACCCATGCAACCTACCTGCAACATGTCCAACCTTTCCTCATTCTAAGAATCAGTCAAGTGAACCTTTTAACTGCTTCTTATACAAATGTCCTTTCTTAAATAAGGAGACCAAGACTATACACAATACCCTAAATGTGGCCTCATCAATGTCCTGGCTCTAGCAAAACATCTCCTTCACAACATCTCATTCAGTTTCCTTTGCAGAAATGACACATTCCATTTGCCATCCTACTCACTGAACCTGCACACTAACATTTCCTGATTCATGTACCAGGAGATGCAGATTCCTCTCTACCTCGAGAATTTTGCAATCTCTCTCCATTTAGATAATATGCTGCTTTTTTTATTCTAAAATAGTAAAGTTCACATTTTTCCACATCATATTCACGTGCCAAATTTTTGTCCACTTGCTTTACCTGTCTATATTTGCTGACTCCTTACTTTCTATATTCAACTTACTTTCCTCCCTATACTAGTGTCATCAAATTTAGCAATTAAATGTTTGATTCCATCAAATTGTTAATATCAGTTATATATAGTTGAGGTTGGAACATCTCTCTGTCTAGTACTCTTCTTGTTGTATCTTGCCAACCCAAAAATGATGCTTCCTATGTTTTTGGTTGGCTGACTAACTCTGTTCATGCTGAGATGTTATCCTCAACACCATGGGCTCTTTTATCCTGTGTAAGAACCTTTGTGATATCTTGTCAGATACTTTCTGGAAATGTAAGTACACTACATCCATAAGTTCCCCTTTGTCCATGTTATTGCTTGTTACTTTGTCAAAGACCTCTAATAAATTAGTTAAATACTTACTTTCCTTACACAAAACTCTGTTCACTCTGATTAATTGCACTGAATTTCTTAAGTGCCCTGCTATACTCAATAATAGATTCCAGCATTTTCCCATTTGTAGCTGTTAAACTAATTAGTGTATAGTTTTCTGTTTCCAGTCTTCCTCCTCTCAGGAGTTATGTATGCTATTTTCCAATCTAAAATTTGGGAAGTTTTGGACAATTAAAATCAGTACGTGTACAAATTCTACTACTTTTAGAACGCTAGAATGAACTCTTAGAACATAGAACATAGAACATTACAGCACAGAACAGGCCCTTCGGCCTTCGATGTTGCGCCGACCAATATAAAAAGCAATGGCCCTCCAAACTAAACCATTCCCTTCTCTTCCATATACTTATCAACTCACCTCTTAAACGCCACCAAACTTGGCGCATCTACAACTGCTGCAGGCAGGGCATTCCACTCCCGAACCACCCTTTGGGTAAAGAACCTACCTCTGATATCCGTCCTATAACTATCACCCCTTAATTTAAAGCTGTGTCCCCTCGTGCTAGCTTTTTCCATCCTAGGAAAAAGGCTATCCTTTATAGATAGGCAGCCTTTATAGATAGGCTGTCCACCCTATCTATACCTCTAATCATCTTATATGTTTCGATTAGGTCCCCTCTTAGCCGCCTCCTTTCTAACGAAAACAACCTCAAATCCCTCAGCCTCTCTTCATAAGACCTGCCCTCCATACCAGGCAACATCCTGGTAAACCTCCTCTGTACGCTCTCCAATGCCTCCACATCTTTCTTATAATGTGGGGACCAGAACTGCACACAATACTCCAAGTGCGGCCGCACTAGAGTTTTGTACAGTTGCAACTGACGTTGCGGCTCCGAAATTCAATCCCCCTACCAATAAAAGCTAAGACTCCATATGCCTTCTTAACAACCTTATCGACTTGACTGCCTACTTTCAGGGATCTATGCACAAATACACCAAGCTCCCTCTGTTCATCAACACTATTAAGAATCCTACCATTAGCCCTATACTCTACATATTTATTATTCCTGCCAAAGTGCATTACCTCACACTTTTCCACATTAAACTCCATTTGCCACCTCTCGGCCCAGCTCTGCAACTTGTCCGAGTCCCTCTGCAAACTATAACACCCCTTTTCACTATCTACCACTCCACCGACTTTAGTGTCATCTGCAAATTTACTAATCCATCCTTCAATACCCTCATCCAGATCATTTATAAAAATTCAGCTTGTCAGCTTAATTCTTTTAAGTTCCTTCCTTTCACCTCTTTGATAACTTACTTCAGGGATGTCATTTATAATCTCTCCAATGATGACATGTACAGTATGGCATACGGCACAGTGGTTAGTTAGCATTGTTGCCTCACAACATCAGGAATCCGGGTTTGATGCCAGCTTTGTATAACTGTATGAAGTTTGCACACACTCCTTGTGTCTGTGTAGGTTTCTTCTGTGTGCTCTCATTTCCTCCCATGGTCCAGAGATGTGCAGGTTAGGTTGATCGGTCATGCTAAATTATCCTTTGGTGTCCAAAGGTATGTAGGTTAGGGGGCGGACCTGGGCAGTTGCTCTTTGAGTCAGTACAGAGCTCATGGCCTTCTTCCAAACTGTAGGGATTGTGTAGTCCTTATAGTCTTAATGTCCAATTCATCTGCCATTTCCCTTACTTCCACTATTACTTGCCCTGACTTGCACTCCAGAGGATCATTGTTCGCTATTCACACTTTTCATTTTTAAATAGCTTAGAAACTCTTATTATCCATTTTTATATTTTTAGCCACCTTTTCTTTGTACTCTTTCTCCCTTTTTTGCTGTTCTTGCTGTTTTTGTTCCATCCAAACTTTTAACCTACCTTTTTATCAAATTGAAAGAAAAAGCACACAATTTCGCTATCTTTAGCTATCTTAGCCACAGATGGTGCATCCTTTCTCACTGGAATATATTTTTGTTGAGCATTACCAAATATCTCCTTAAATGTTTGCTACTGTATCTCTGTTGACTTATCCCTTTAACCTAATTTCCCAGTTCCCTATTGCCAGATCTGGCTTCATAATTGGCCCTTATTTAAGTTCAAAACACTAATCTGAGACCCACCCTTCTGTCCTTCAGACTGAATGCAAAATTCAGTTATGTTATGATCACTGCCACCTGGTGCAACTTTATTATGAGGTCATGAATTCTACCTTAATGCTTTTTGGTTGGTTGTAGCATGTGCTGCTCTAAGAAATTGACTTATGCACGCCTCTTCCTGGCTGCATTTGCCATTCTGATTTGCCCTTATGTAGATGTAATCTTTATTTAGATTAAAATCACCCATGATTATCACTTTACCTTTCTTTCAAGCACTCATTATTTTTTCCCGGATACTCCATCCTACAATGGTTATTGTTAAAGGGCCTAAAAATCACTCCCACAAGTGACTTTTATCTTTAGTGTTTCTCATCTCTACCCAAATTGATTCTACATTTTGATATTTAGAACCAAGGTCTGTATTGTACCTATGTCATCCTTAATTAGTAGAGCTACCCTGTCCTTCCAAAATATCTTTATACCCTTGAATATTTAGGTCTTAGCCTTTGTCATCTTGCCTGTAATAGATATCAGATTATACGTATGAATTAATAGCTCAAATAGAAATAAATCTCCTTTTATATGATGCACATTTTAAAAAAAAACTTTAATCTTTAAATTTAAAATTTTTTAAACTTTAAAAATTACAAAATCGTTTTTGTAATTTACATCTGCTGGTAGTGTCCTTTCCTGCCATGCTCTAATTATCATTTCACTTATTGTTGCCTTGCTCTCTGGCCTTGTCTTTCTAATTGATCACTTTTCCCACAATTGATCCCTTGCCCCCACTATTTAGATTAAATTCCACTCTACCACCATAATTATATGACTCACTGGTCCCATCATGCTTCAAGTGAAGATCATCCCAATTGTAAGCTCGCACTTTTCACAATACAGGTGCCAGTGTTCCTGGAATTGAAACTCATTTCTACCAAACATTCGGTTCCCTAATCTCATTTCCAACCTGGTGGCTTATGTGCCCTAAGCAGAACTTTTTTTTTTCCTAGTCCCACCTATGTCATTGGTACCTACATGGACCACAACCATTAGATTCTTCTTCTTCTCCTCCTGCACACTAATCTTTCTCTTCCAACCTAGAGCAAATGTTCCATACCTGGCACTGGGCAGGCAACACAGCTTCTGGACTCTTTTGGTTGCAGAGAATTATGTTTATCCCGTAGACGATACTGCCCTCTACTACCACTACATCTTATTAACTCCCACTACTTGAATAGCCTCCTAATGCCATGGTCATTTCATTCATCCACACTAAAACCCCCACTTTTATCCGTTCGGGTAGGAAAAACCTTGCACCTGTTAAACAATTGCAAAGGAATAAATTCATGTACATCAACATTCTGGGTCCTCTGACCTATCTCACTCAGTCATACACTCTAATCGAATCAGAAGATACTGTCTCAAGGGGCATGACAATCTCCTGGAACAAAGTGTCCAGGTAACTTTCTGTCTTCCTAATATGTCAGTGCCTGCAATTCGGCCTCAGCTCAGTGACTCAGAGCTGAAGCTCTTCAGACCTCAGATACAATCTACAGACGCATTTGCCCTGGATCACATTGATGTCCAAGAGCTCCCAATTACACAGTTGTGAAACATCATCAATCATGCTATCTTTGTTATGTATTAATGAATATATTACTAAATACCACTACTCCCAGTAATCTTTAATACTGCTAATATTCCTTTTCACAATTAATAAAAACTTATAATTATTAATGAATTACGTGAATTTGAAGATTAGCAAAATGTTCACCACCCAATACTTTCTTGTTTTCCTGAAAGCATCTCAACATCAAAAATGCTGAAATCAGGAGTGGAATAGAATATTCCTCATTGGATGGATGCAACTGCAACAGCATGTGAGAAGCTTAGCATTGTCATGACAGTAGATGTCTCCATCTCAAATCTCTTTTGGCTTAATTACTGATATGCAGTATGTGATGGAGGCATTCTGGCACGTTGAGAGTGAGAAGATTATCTGGGCAGTATGCTACCTCGGTTGCATCTGAGTGCTGCAGGATTAGAATAGGCTTAGTGAGGTCCATAGGGCAGAGTAAAAGAAACCTAGATGAAATAGAGAACGAATATCCTGAGAAACTGACCCTATTCAACAATCACCTGCATGTTCCCCTTCCAGCCATACATCATTCCAACTTGGAACTATATCTTTTCCTTCACTGTTGTGTCAAAATCATGGAACTCCCTTCCCAACAGCAAATGGACTGAAATGGTTTAAGAAGTGGTTCACCATCACCTTCTTAATTAAGGATGGGCAATAAATGCTTGTCTAGCCAGTGATCCACATATGATGTGAAAGAATTTAAAAAATTAAGTAGTGTCCTTGAGGATTAAAGAAAGGCTGCCAAAATGCTTACTGAAGGAGGAGGTAGCATAATGGGTTGGTTTCAGGGGATTCAGTAAGAGATATGTAGCATCTTGTAGTTCTGAAAGAATATATTTTGTTGACGCTTTTTATCTTGCACTCATCAGGTCAATAATAAGAAAACCAGTGTTGGGAAATCATAGCTTTATGCTAGATGAGGAGCGATGCTGATTGGTTGGGAATTTAAGATGTTGCTATGGGAAATATGCCAGTTAATAGTGACTGACTGTTAACATTGCTGAAAATTTAAATGAGGCAGCTTTTGCAAAGCATGGGGCTGGTTAGAAGTATTCTGTACTTTGCCCATCGCAAACAGCAAAAGGGACGTGTTGTTTGATACAATCTGCCAGTCTTTGAGATCAGAGAATCCCTGCAGTGCAGAAAGAGGCTATTCTGCTCATCAAACCTGCACTGATAACAATCCTACTCTGTCCCCACCTGACATTTACCACCTGACACCAAGAGGCAATTTAGCATGGCCAAACTCATATATTTGGACTCTGGGAGAGAGCACCCGAAGGAAATCCAAACAAACATTGAGAAATGCAAACTCTGTACACAGTGTGCGAGGGTGGATTTCAATCCAGGTTCCTGGTGCTGTGAGGCAGCAGTGTTAACCATTGTGCCACTGTGTATCCCGTTCATGAGTTCACTTGGTATAAAGTGCAAAATAACTGACCAGGATAGCCATTGTTCTGTAGCATGTCTTTCATGTGCCCTATTTCAACATCAAGCTTACATTGTGAACAAATAGGCTGAGATCCTATTTGAAAGATAAGATCAATCATAAAGTGTGTGGAACAGCAAGAATTCCTCCAACTCATGTATTGACCAGTGAAATAAAAGTGAAACTTTGTGGATGGTGGAAATTTGAAATCAGAATAAATGCTGGGAAAATTCAAGCAAGCCTGGTCGCATCTGTAGAACAAGAAATTGTTAAAGTTTCAAATCCATATGACTCTTATTTTGTCCCCTCTAGCTTGGAATGTGATGGATTTTAAATGGTTTAAGTGGGGTGGGTGGAGTAAAATAGATGGTTGGGAATAGGTGAGATTTCGAGAGAATTGACAAAGGTATCTTGTCTTCAAGACATCTTTTTCATTCTCTCCTGCACTTCTACCTATTCTTGATTTTTCTATTTCGCTCCATCCCCTCTTAGACCATATAAAATCCATCACACTTCTCCCTTTCTTTAACTCTGAAGTCATGTGGACTTGAAACTTCAATTCTGTTTTTCCCTTCACAGCTACTACCAGACTTGCTTGAATTTTTCCAGCATTTTTCTGTTTTTTTTTTGTTATTGTTGATAACCAGTGAAGATAGGTGTGTGATAGGCTGATAGAACACTCAAGCAGATTTCTCAAGCAAGATGTCAAGATATAAAGTTCATTTCTCTGAGACTGAATTTGAGCTCAGGATGGAATCCATTAAGACATGCCAGTAGATTGTTACATGCTGCTATGGAGTTAAAAATAGCAAATGTATTATCCATGTTATAAGATATATATAAGAGCTGGGAGGTTAGGTATCATTCCATCGAAGACCCGTTTCTCAGCTAAGCAAAATAAATGAAACCATTTGCTGGTTCATTCCTTTGACAATGAATCTAGCTACCTGGTTTAAACTTTTAATGGTAGCATTTAACTGTCAGTCACCATTAACTGGTCCACTCTCCAGTTAATGTGGTGGCAACACATCCACTTGCTGACCAATCATCTCTCACTTTTTGCACAGTATAATGTTGTTTCCCCTGAGATTGGGATTTTTGTGAATGTTCTGATGAATGCAAGGTAATAAACTTTGAGAAAGTCTTTTTTCAAATCTCAAGTTTTATACTACCACACTATTTATATGCAGTACTCTTAAGTGGAAGGAGTCCAACCATATATTTCCTACCTCACACTTTGAATTGGCTTAAAAGGATATTAAAGGAGGAGGATCCAGTTGTTGTCACTTATTGGTTAGAAGAACATACAACAGAGTACACAAGAGATTCTGTATGGAGAGTGCCAGAATCTAGAATTTTTTTTAAAAAGAAAATCACCTTAAGTGTTCAAATTTCTGGGCTATGGGCATCAGTTTGGGGAGTGAACAACTGGCTTAAGTTGTACTGTGGGAAAGATGTGTTACATTTTGTTGAATGTTGACCCCATATTGGAACAGAAAGAAATTGTGCCATTGAGACAGGCTACAACTAACCAGGCTGGACTAGAGTGTTAGCAGAAAGAAAAATAATTGGGTGATCATGAAAGCCTCAAACTGATAAATGATATGGTAGAAATGATAATATTTGGAAACAAGGGAGAGAAACAGTCAGAAAGGATACTAAAATTTTTTTAAGTTTTAAAGTTTATTTATTGTGCAGGCTTGCATTACCACTTCAATGAAGCTACTGTGAAAATTTAGCAGTTACTTGTAAATGGAAAGCTAAGATATTAAAAGTAATTGAAGTAGGAGAGTGAAATAACACTTGGGCAGAAAGTTAAGTTATTAGGATGTGTGGTCCAATTAAGCACAGTCTGTGCAAATGGTGTGTCGATGTTAATGGCATGGCTGGTAAATGTCTAGTTGTTCCAAATCAGAGGGGAAACTTGAAATAACTACCCTCAAATGTATTTTGATATAATGTGAAGAAACATGGAAGCTAGAAGTAGACCATAGGTTCTTTGAGCCTACTCTGCTTTAAAGGAATTACCATAAACCCTCAGATTAAAAATCTAATGCTCGACTAATAGAGCTACCCAAGAAACCAGGAAAGAATTGAAACCAGAATGATGTCTCCGTTTTATGACTTTTAAATAAAAATGTTTCTGAACAATTAAATTAACAAAATCAATACGCTTAACTAAAACAGTGTCTATAACCAGTATCACTACTTTACTCAAACACCTGTATTTCACTACTTTCAAAGCTATTTTTTCCTAAACCCCTCAAGCACCAGATCAGAAATCCTCAAAGTTTTAGGCCAAATTTTACAAATTTGGCCTAAATCTTAACTTTTACATTTGATTTTAGCATTAGTGAGCATAAGGTGTTTCACTTCAGGTATGAGTCAAGTGACTCACCAGGAAGTTTTTATCAAAACTTTATTTAAGAACAGTTAGAACATGACAAATAATTAGCATAACTTCTACCAATTAAAATACTTAAACACGACAAAGGTATAATTCCTAAGAGCTAGCTATTTCTATTGTTCCACTTCAGCAGTATCACCCATCTAGATACAAATCCCTTTTTCAGAACTATTTAGCACAGAAACCAAAGATGCTTACCATAGGTACTTGGTTTCCATCTTTTGATACTTCTGGAGAGTGATCCAGTCAGACATTCTGTCTTCTAATTTTTATGCAGCAACTTTCAGAGAAAGCTCTACCCTCATACAGTAAAATCCCAGGTTCTGGACTCCAGTTTCCACTTCAAACAGAGCAAGAGATGCAGGAAAAGCAACCTGTCTCTCAGAATCCCAAAGCAGACTATCTAGTGTTCTCTGTGAAAGCTTAGCCCACCCGGTCATATAACCCACTTGTCAATCAACCTAATCAAGTACTACTCTGCAATATCCCACGGGAAAACACAAAACAAAAAACCTTATTCAGAATAAATCAGATACTTTATCACTTATGTTGCCGTAGTAACAATACAGTTCTTCAGGATCCAGAAAAAATTGCTCCGAATGCATCAAACTGACCTTGCACCAGAAATTTCTTAAAAGCACAATTCGTCATCACACTTACACAATATTTTAAGTTTTTTAAGAACTATGACTTATTCCAGTAACAGTAACCACTGCAGGTAGTTATTGTCCTGGGGTTGCTTCTGAGAGAGAACAAAATGACTTTTTCAAGGCAGGGTTTCTTCATTGAGATGCATTTCTGGGAGTTAAGACAACTAAGCCTGCTATTGACAGATGTCTCAAAATAGCTCCCCTTGCGTAGATTCAATGCTTCTGATTTTTTTATTTTGATCTTCCCTTATTTCAACCAGCCTCTTCAAAAGTCAAAATTTAATTGCCTTTTATTTTGTGAATCTACCTTTTTAGAATGTAAATGCAAAGTTTACACCTTGATTTCTCCTTTGAACCTCTAAAACCCTTTTTGAATCATTTAGGGTCTATTCCCCGTTGTTGCTGGCTTGCCTTAGATAAGCATATGTTTGCTAGACTCATCTTGTCAAAGCATTAGTTCAATTTTCACAACTAAATGACGCCTACGTTTTTCAATACTTTATTAAAAATACATAACCAGGGAAAAATTCAGATTTATTGAATTAAGCTGTTCACTTTGGCAGGAATAATAAATGTGTAGAGTATAGGGCAAATGGTAGGATTCTTAATAGTGTTGATGAACAGAGGGATCTTGGTGTATTTGTGCATAGATCCCTGAAAGTAGGCAGTCAAGTCGATAAGGTTGTTAAGAAGGCATAAGGAGTCTTAGCTTTTATTGGTAGGGGGATTGAATTTCGGAGCCGCAACGTCATGTTGCAACTGTACAAAACTCTAGTGCGGCCGCACTTGGAGTATTGTGTGCAGTTCTGGTCCCCACATTATAAGAAAGATGTGGAGGCATTGGAGAGGGTACAGAGGAGGTTTACCAGGATGTTGCCTGGTATGGAAGGCAGGTCTTATGAAGAGAGGCTGAGAGATTTGAGGTTGTTTCGTTAGAAAGAAGGCGGCTAAGAGGAGACCTTATTGAAACATATAAGATGATTAGAGGTTTAGATAGGGTGGACAGTGAAAGCCTATTTCCTAGGATGGAGAAAGCTAGCACGAGGGGACACAGCTTTAAATTAAGGGGTGATAGTTATAGGACGGATATCAGAGGCAGGTTCTTTACCCAGAGGGTGGTTAGGGAGTGGAATGCCCTGCCTGCAGCAGTTGTAGGTGCGCCAAGTTTGGTGGCGTTTAAGAGGTTAGTTGATAAGTTTATGGAAGAGAAGGGAATGGTTTAGTTTGGAGGGTCATTGCTTTTTATAATGGTCGGCGCAACATCGAAGGCCGAAGGGCCTGTTCTGCGCTGTAATGTTCTATGTTCTACATTTTTTAATGTCCACTATTTTTCCAGGCATTAGAAGCAAATTGTGTGTATTATAGTGCAGATTAAGCTTTAAATGCAAGACACGGTAGCCCTTACTGCAACATTGCTTTAAGACAGTTAGGACTGGGAACCTATTATACTAGGAAACAATTTACAGAAAAAAAGAAAATATGTGAGGCGTGGAATAGTCCTCGTGATTTAGAGATAAAGAATCACTTCTAAAATAAAGGATATAATGAGACTTAAATAAAGTATTGGAAACTTCCTGAATAGAAATAAAAAAAGGGGGAAAATGATTCAAGACTGGTAGTTCTTGATAAGAGGTCTCCTGGATGATCGCTATGTAAAAATTATTTAATTTGATTCATTATTGTCATGTATTTGTATACAGTAAAAAAAATATTGTTTCTCATGTGCTGTACAGAGAAAGCATACTCTACATAGGGAAGAAAAGGAGAGGGTGCAGAATATAGTGTTAAGGTATAGTGAAAGGTCAACTTAATATGAAGTAGGTCCATTCAGAAGTCTGAGATTGAATTAGAGCACTTGTTACAGAATTTAAGAATTTTAAAAGCATAGAATGAGAGTAGAAGACCTTACAAGCAATGGCTCTCATTATTAAACAAATTGAATTCGACAAGCGTCTAACCAAGACAAAGTAGTTTTAATGGTGAATTTTAACTTTGTATAGATTGGGACAGCCAGCTCAGCATGTCAGAAAAGTTATGAATTTCTTGTGTATGGTTGTTTTCTGCAGCAATATGTCCTAGAACTGACAAACAGGCAGGTCATACTGGATTTAAAATTGAGGTAGCTTTAGTTAACAGTTTGGGATATGAACATTAGGATCATTATTTGACAAGTGTGATTAAGTTCAACGTGAAAGAATTATGAAGTTTTTAGATTTGGGATGGCTGACTTCGAGATGAGTTGGTTCACAGTAAAATGACACTAAGATAAGGATCACTTTAAGAAGGATAGACTGTTCTTAGAGGGAGTGCAAATAGAAATGAGCTGGTTTCCAAAGATTAAAGTATAAAAAGTGATTACAGATCTAAGGTTGGATTTCCTGGAACTTAATATGTTGAACTTGATAAAGTTATCCTAACAGCAACCAATATGGTAATAGAGAAACTATTTCCACCGATGTGTGTCACTATGTGCACAAAATTGAGAAAAATTGGAGCCAGACCTTTCAGAAGTAGTGAGGAAGCATTTCTATATGCAAAGCATGGTAGAAATTTGGAACTCTGTTCCACAAAGAATAGTTGATGCTAGGTTAATTCATTTTAAATCTGGGATTGGATAATCTACTAAAGATATTAGAAGATGAGGGGACAAGGTGGGAATATAGGAGTTAGGTCACAAATCAACTGTATTTTCATTGAATAACAGATCAAGCTTGAGAGGCTAAATGACCTGCTCCTATCCCCATAGCCCTCTGAGTCCTCTTGATTGCAGCTTCCATCACAGGACTCTCTTGCTCTATAATACCATTGCGATACTTCGGCATGCAATTTACAGGAAGTGCAATGACAATTTACCAAACTTGATTTTGCCTTCCAACATTGAGCCTGTTGGGCTTTGATTACTTAGAAGATTACACAGCCATATTGTTTAGTCAGAGATACAGTTGTATCTGCTGGATTTATTCTGAGCTACCAAGTAATGGGAAAGAGGGAGGAGCAAATTTGCAGGGAGATTAGAGGGATGCATAAAATATAAAGTAGTAATAATTGGAGACTTTATTACTATCTCAGCTTGTCCAAGAATACAAGGAAGAGAGGGGGGAAGAGTTTCTAAAGTTTAGCCTAGCGTGGAAGCAAGCATTGTTGGATCTTATTCTGCAAAATCAGGTAGGTCAAGTGGAACAGGTGTCAGTACGGGGATACTTAAGAGACATTGATCATTGTTTTGTGAAATTTAAGTTGGTTGTGAAAAATGATAAAGAGCAATCTAGAATAAAAATATTTGAGAGACTAATTTTTGAGGTTTGAGAGCAGACTATCCCAGGTTAATTGGAATCAAAAATTGTCAGCAAAATTATAATGGATCAAAGGATGGCCGCTAAAGTGCAGATGATTCAGATATAATGGAGATACATTCTTGCAAAGGAATAAGGTAGAAAAACCAAAGACAAATTTCCTTGGATAAGAAAATAAACAAAGCAACAAGCAAAGAAAAGGGTGAACATGGCAGATGTCAAGTTGATAATACAAGTGACAACTTGGCTGTTGAATATAAGTTCAGAGAGCAAGTGAGAAAGGAAATGAAAGAATTTGTAAATAAACTGACAGCTAACATCAAGGGAATCCAAAAATCTTCTATAGGTATATAAATAATAAAAAGCTGATTAGAGAGCACAGAAGGAAGATCAATGCACACGGATAAAGGGCAGGGCTGACGTATTGAATTAACGCTTCAAATTTAACTTTCCCAAGGAAGATGGTGTTTCTGACATCACAGTGATACAGGAGCTAAATGAGACCTGGGTGGGCTAAACATTGATAAAGTGGAGTTATTAATAAGGCTAGCTGTACTTGAAGTTGATAAGTGATCTGGGCTGTATGAGATGCATCCAAAGATACTGAGGAAATTTTGGAGGCATTGGCCAAATTGAGAATTGCAAATTTGATTCCCTTATTCAAAACAGGTGTAATGATAAACCCAACAATTACAGGCCAATCTATTTAACCTCAAGTGTTGCAGAGATTTAAGAAATGTTAATCTGGGACAAAATTAAGTCACTTGAACAAATATGAATTAAGAGAGTCAGCAAAGCAAATCATGTATAACTAACTTGATTGAAGTTGTTGTTGATGTCATGAATGTGTACTCCTAAAAAGTGTCTGATAATGATGATAAAGTCATAACTCATGAAATAAAAGGCACAGTGGTATCATGGATATGAACTTAGCTCAGTGGTGAACAATTGTTTTTTGAATTGGAAGAAGATGTACAGTGGAGTTTCCCAAGGGCTGGCATGGCTAATGACCTAGACTTGGATGTATAGGTTACAATTTCAAAATTTGCAGATGACAAACTTAAATGTACTATGGGCTGTATAATAATAAACTTCAAGAGGACATAGGCTTGTTATGTGGCAATTTAATGCAGTGATACATTTTGATAGGAAGGACAAATAGATGTAATAGGAAATGAAAGGTACAATTCTAAAGGGGGTGCAGGAACAGAGTTGCATGAGGATATATGTGCATCACACATCCCCGTAATGTCCAAGTGCTCCTTCTAGCCATAAAGACATGATTGTTAAATCAAAATTCTAGAATTCTCTACCTTATGTCATTCGCCACACTCATCATACCATCAGGGCCACTAGACTTGAGCAATATGTGGTCTTGCCATTAGATCCTAAGAATAAATTCTAAGAAAAGTGCTATTTGAATACAAAGAACAAAGAAAAGTGCAGCATAGGAATAGGCCCATTGGCCCTCTTAGCCTATGCTGATTGTGATGTCCTAACTAAACTTAAAAGAAACTTCTGCCCATATTCAGTTCATATCCCTATATTCCCTCCCTATTCATATAAAATTAGATGATGTGCATGCCCTTTTCCAAATGCAGTTTTCAACTTGTTCAGGAGATTGCATTGAAACTCATTGTTGGTGAGCACAGAGCCTTGCTATAAATTGTCATTAAATCGAGCTAATGCTTGGAGAAAATTTAACTATTTAATACATGTTGTCTCAGTTTAAAAATTCCTGAAATTTCATTCAAACTTGAGTGTTCAATCTTCAGTGTAATTTTGTGCAGTGTATGTATGTATGGAAGAATGGCTTCTTTTGAAATTAACTACTTGGGTATATTGTTCTCTGTGTAAATATTTGCTCATGGAAGTATCAGATCTTTAAATATCAATATACATAAATGTATGATGGCGATTTGTATTCACAATTTTTACCGTGCAGGAAATCTTCGGTCTTGCAGTTGTCCCTCCGACTGCTGTAGCAAGGGAATGCCACCCAGGAAAAAGAGGAGACCCACAGTAGCAGATGATTTAACAGCTAAAAAAAGCAGGCATGATGGGTATGTTTTTACTGTGCTGAAAAAAAACAAAAGCTGAATGTCTTCAACAGTTCTGTATAAACTGTGGCCAGCATTTAGTTGTCTTACAAATGAATAATTATTAGGAGGGAAGTAGTTAAGAAAATGCCTTGCAATAGTATTCCTATTCCCCCTCATCCTCTTTAAATTTTGTCACTTTGTCCTGTAAATTAAAATTATTCATATTAGTTTTGGTTGATTCTGATGTCGGGTACAATAGTTTACAACCTTGTTATACTACTTGAAATTTTTCTGAAGCAATTACATGAAAATAATTTTGCATTTTTTCATAAATCACAGAGAGATGGCAGTTAAATGTAGTACCACTCTGAAACATATAAAGGAAAGGAAGGTAAAACGTTCTGACTGCCATCAAATAAACTCTACTGTAGAGTCAAGTAGAAGAATTGAAGCTAAAGAGGTGTCACCCGAGAATTTAGTTTCATGTTACTGACTTGCCGGGTGATTGATCCTTTATTACAATTCAAGAATATATTGAAATATAGAAGTATTTGTACCTGAATAATCAGTCACTGTGCTTTTGAGTTTTTTTCTCTCCTTAAGAGATTTTAAATCTTAAGAGATTTGTTACTCAAATGAAAAAATGGAAGACTGGGCTAAAGCATAGAAATGCCTCACCTTGAACTACAGCAGAAATATACTAACTTCTCCTTTTATGGATTACAATTTTTTTAACTGCAAATGGCCATGATCAGTCTTTTTCTCTTTCTTGTTGATCTGAAAGAAAGCCTTAGTTGATGAAAATAGTTCTGTTTTAACTGGTCATTACTAGCAAGTAGTCAATTATGTATTTATTTTCGTTTATGGAAAGGCAACTCTGTATTTTGTTTAATAGTCCTGAAATAGAAAATTATTTTCCATTGTCACCAGTAGAACATATATTAAACACTCATTTATTGTTTTGCTAGATTGTGTTAACTTGCTTTCATTAGTGCTAACATTTCAAAAGTTTCATTATTCATTTGAAGATGAGGTAATCTTTCAAATATAGTGGAAGTTGGTCGGAGCTTTTTCAAGCAAGTATTTACAGTCCTATAGTTTAAGAAAGCAGGGAAGATGTTGAAATAGACAGTAAGTACGTTTAAGGAAGTTGGATGCATTTCCAGCAAGTGATTGGGTGATAAATGCTGATTAATCAAGTTATCTATCGGATGACTGAGCTTGTTGACTCTAATAGTTATTTTCCTGTTCTTAACTGTCTTAGCTCTTCCAATGTGTCATTGCTTGTTTTTGGAACAATTGATGACGATGAAGGCTTATGCTGAAGATGCTGCCTTTCGCACCACTATCAAATTTTTGCTATTGTGGAACCAACTGAAAGCTGAAGTCTGGACTTCCAGCTGATAACTTTTTTTAATCAATTCTTAATACTTTGATTTTCTTTTAAATTTAACCATATCCTACTGAGGGAATAGTTTTTGACGATTTGAGTGCTCTTTGATTTGGATAATGGCCATTACAGATAGATTGATTTTTGAGTGGAGGATCACTTCAGCAAGTATGTTGTAAACCAGCATTGAATACTTAGGACAAGCTCTTTTGATTTTTTAGTGTGACTGAAAAGTTTCATATTTGCATTTTGTACACGCACTTGTGCTTTGAGTTCTTTACAATTTGGCCTTCGTTTAGATGCAGTAGTCAAGTACCTAGAAATTCAGATCAGAATTTTTTTGTGAATTTCAACTTATAAAACTGGACTTAATTCTTGCTTACAAACATGAACTGACATTCAATTTCAGCCAACAATTTCGCAACATCGGGATGAGTTCTTGATGCCCTATAGTACAATCTTTTATTCGCTGTTCGGCAAAGGAGATTGTAGCATTTCATATGACCAAGAATATTGCTTTCGTCTTTTTCTACAGACTCTGAATACTGATTGAATGATTTGTTTGGTCCAGGTTGAAGAGTGAATGAATGACATGCAATGGGGATGCCATTTGGTGCCTCCTTTCCCAAAGGATAAGAACGTCAGTGCTTAATCTACAGAGACAAAATATTAGGTTTTTCACGCATTTACCTTATTGTCTTTATCACACATTTCAGCTCTGAATAGATTGCACTGATGATGCATATAACTATATAGTATTTTTAAAACACTTCCATTTCCCATTGGACTGCTATATGATGATTTCTGCTGACTTAGGTTGATTTAGTAAACTTCAACAAAATGATATATTTAAAGATGTATTTGTTACCTTTTATATAATTGGCTATCTGATCTCTCAAAGCTTTTCAACCATCTGAAGATGCAAGTCAAAAGTGTGAAGTAAGACTCGCCCTCCCCACCAAATAGATATAACCACAACAATAGTCAAGAAGCTTAGAGCCATCAGAATAGAGTAGTTCATTTGATTGGTGCCCCTGCTATTGGGCACTCCTACCATTTGCGCACTGATGGCAGTATGTATTATCTACACAATACACTGCAACAAAAGTACCAAGATTACATCTTCAGCATCTCCTTTTTCAAATGATCTCAAAGAAGAATAAGAGCAACAATTCACAATTATGACAAGGGATAATAGAAATATGTGAATGTGCTTCAGAAGTATGAAAAATAACATGAGGAATACTAGCACATAGGCTATAACTGAAGGCATAGTTGAAATATGTTTTCAGGATGTTTTTGAAGGTTGAAGGATATTGTGATGGAGCAATTTAGGACTAAAGGTCAACCACTGAAGATTGGAGAGGGAAGAGCCACACAAAAATAGTGAGTGTCAGAATGGAGTTAGTGATGTGAATGCTGGAAGAAAGGGAGACAATAACATAAAAACATATTGCAAAGACACATTTTTGGATGATTTGTAAAGAGCCAATAGAAATGGACAAGTATAGCATGAGTAAGAAAATTGGACTTAATCTGAACAGGGAGAGAGATTTCGTCAAGTTAAAGTTTATGTAGCGCTGTAGGACCATTCTACGTGATGAACTTTAAAGTCTGTGAAGTAAATAATTTGGGTAGCATGATGGACAAATGTTGGTTGTTGAAATGTTTGGTCAAATGGCTTTTCCTTATTCTTGTACTGTGATTACCTTTTTAGGATGGACCTTCTTGGACTGAGTTTAGTATCCTAGTTGGATAATGGTTCCTGAATCTACATCAGATAGTTTTGCTCATGTGAGGAGTGACCTATTGGAAAAACATTTTGCTTTTAATAACAAAGCATGATTAAAACTCTTAAAACTTCTCTCATTTAAGACCTATTGTTCCAAATTCTGTAGTTACTGTGGAAAGTCAGGTAAGTAGTATCAGATAAGATAAACTGCTTATATATTACATATTATCCTAACAAATTTAAGATTATCTATCTGGCTTGCAATATAGCTCACTTAATTTTGTTAGAAGCCACAGTTTGTAGGCAAAAGGAATTTGTCTTTTAGATTTAAACAAAAGTATGCAGGACTGTCTCCATGGCAATGTCTGAACCAACCAGAGTCAACTAGCCAATCAGCAGCACTTTTCTCAGGTAGCATAAATTATTGCTGCCTATAAAATTTAGCATTCCTGGGTTTAAATTGATAAATGCAAGATAGAAATCTTAGACTGCATTTTTCTTGTTTCAGCAATATATTTAGTCTAATATTTCAATTGTCTTTACCATAGCACCTTGTACAAGAAGCAAGACTCAAATAGGATGAAGCCTGAAGAGGAAGGGTTCTCCACCAAGCGATGCTTAGAGTGGTTCTATGAATATGCAGGTGTGTTTAAATGCTAAAGTTCAGTGCTAACTCATGGACATGCATCTAAGATGATGGTTCTCAAATTGGAGTCAGTGGATTCCTAAAGGTCCCTGGAGACCCTCTAGGATTTCCAAGAAATAATTTCTAGTAGGTGAGAGAGAAATACATTGGTGTAAGAGAAGGATTTTACTATTAATGATGGTGTTAATCCCGCATGAATAGTTGACAAGTTATTAACTGCTGGTTAAAGGAGAAATTAATGCAATAGAGAGGAAGGATATTATTTCTGATGTGAAATCTGTCTAGGTAGAACTGAGAAGTACCAGGGGGCAAAGAACTATAAATGGGGGTTGTATATAGACCTCTAAACTATCGTGATAATGTTAGGGATGGGCATTAAACAGGAAATAAGAGATGCATGCAATAAAGGAAATCTGTAATTATGAGTGACTTTAATTTGCATATAGATTGGATTAATCAAATTGGTAACAGTACCATGGGGGAGGAATCCCTGGAATGTGCATGGAATGGTTTTCTGGACTAATTCTTTGAGGATCTAACTAGGGAACTGGCCACCCGAGACTGGAAAGCAGCTAACTTTGTATGTAAATCTTTTGAAAGACTGCTCATTATCTCATCTTCCGTTTGGGCACATTGCAACACTCTGGACTCAAAATTGAGTTTGCAGCTTTGGATTGTGACCTTTCTGCTCCATCTTAAACCCCCTTTTTTAATATCCCATACATGTGTTGATTCAATGCAAACTCTGTCTATTTTGTTCTTAAATTTGCTTTTTTTTTGCAATCTCTCTCAGCAACACTGCTGTGATATAAAATGCAATAGTTAGCTGTGTGTATATATATGTGTACACACACACACACACATATATATACACACACACATATACATACACACACACATATACATACACACACACATATATATACATACACACACACATATACATACACACACACACACATATACACACACACACACATATACACACAACACAAAAAACAAACACCACAACACACAAACCACACATATACAACACACACATATACACACACACATACATATACACACACATATACATATACACACACATATACATATACACACACATATACATATACACACACATATACATATACACACACACACATATACATACATACACACACACACATATACATACACACACACACACACATACATACACACACACACACACACATACATACATACACACACACACACACATACATACATACACACACACACACACATACATACATACACACATACGCACGCACGCGCGCATGCACACGCACACGCGCGCATCCTTAGAGTACCCATCTAAGGATACAGTTTTTTTGCAAAACTGTACATCACTTATCCTTATCTGAACAACTCATTGGCAAGATCAGCTTTTATGAGCTTTTACACAGCTAACTATTGCGTTCATATCAAGGGAACCTCCCTTCAGTTCTATCAAAGAACCAAAAGAACTCAATGTTAACTCTGCTTTCTCCCTACACAAATGCTGCCAGGCCTGTGTATTTTTCAAACATCCTCCTCTTGTTTCAGATTCCAGCATCCACAGTATTTTGGTTATCTTAAAATACCTAAGTATTTTTCTATGTTGTAGGTAGTGATGATGTTATAGGCCCTGAAGACATGGAGAAATTCTGTGAAGACATTGGAGTTGAACCTGAAAATGTAAGTGCTTTTGGCTATTGGTTGGGAGTAAATATCTTTGTTTTGGCAATCGCTTTTCAGCACTTTAGGAAATTGAACTTTAAGTTCCACTGGTCACAGCTATATGGTATGCAATTACAACCAAGACTGCACTTGTCCAGAAGGCAAAGTAGTCCATGTAGAAGGCTATAAGTTTTCTCTCTGAAAGGAAGCGGTCTTCCCTGTGACCTGGAGACAGGCCTTACTTCTTCTGACTAATCATAAAATTAATTTGTTATTTCATGAGACTTAGGTACTGCTGGTAAGGTCAGCACTTTTTGTCCATTCCAGAGGCCATTCAAGTCAATGGCTTTCTAGGCTATTTAAGGGAGTAGCTAAGAACCAGCTGTGGGTCTGGGGTAATATGTAGGCCAGATCAGATAAGGATAGCAGATTTCCTTTCTTGAAGGGCATTAGTAACCAGATTAGATTTTATGACAATTTTAATTGTCATGGTCATCATGAAACTGTTTTGATTCCAGATTTTGTTAGTTATATTTGTATTCCACCAGCTGCCATAGTGGAACTTGAACCCAGATCATCAGTCTGAACCCTTGGATTACGAGGCCAGTGACATTACCACTTCCAGTGCAGCTCATAAAAGCTGTTCTTGCCAATGAGTTGTTCAGATAAGGATAAATGATGTACAGTTTTGCAGAAAAACTGTATCCTTAGATGGATACTCTAAAAATACTTATTAGAGCAGGTCACTAATAAATATATATATGTGTGTGTATATTTTATATATATATATAATGTGTGTGTGTGTATATATACAGCTAACTATTGCGTTTTTGTTTCTCTTTGTGACCATTCCAATCATAGAATCACATTGGAGATAGACCAATCAATTTAAAGATTTAAGGTTTATCCTGCACATGGGCAATAGTCCTAATTTTAATGTGCCCAGTTATTCATGTTGCTAATTGTATTAAGCCTGTTAAAATTGTAGAATGGATGTTTCAAGAGATTAGAACAGTTTGTGTGTTGGTGTGCCAAACAGAAGTAAACTAATAGAGTTGCAGATCTACTTTTTTCTCCACCAATCTTTCCCTTCTAAACTCTGCCCTCCCTTTGTTAAATTAATCTTTTTTTCCAATCAAATGCATTTTTAAAATGTTTTTTCAGTTGGTAAAGGATCATAAATATAATTATTTATTATTCCTGATTTCATTGGTCTTTTTCCTAGACACACTTCTTTCTAAGAAGTCTATATAGCTTCTGCTCTTTTACATAAAAATTTTTCTGTCAAAGAAAACCTTGCAGAGCTACTATCAGAACACAGTGGATTGACATTGTCCTTTTTATTTTCAACCATACTACACTGAAATGTCTACAGATTCCAATGGAAAGCAGTTGATATCTCAATCACAATGGTACCTGGGTTTTTCTGATTTTTCTTTTTGGGGAGATGGATTTAATTGGGAATGCAGCAATATCAGAACTATTCCTGTTGGAAGTTCAGGGGTTTTTTTTGCATTCATCAGTCTTCAGTTCAGAAAATACTTGTTCAATTTGCATCATTCATTGGTGACAAATGAAAGGAATAGAAGGATTGAATGCAAAATGCCTTGTTTATCTCTCTTCAGCTAATGACTTAGGCTATGCTATTTGGTTGTAGTTATTGCAATGTCTGCTACCCAAAATTTAAAAAAAAAAATAAAACTATTAAATATATTTTAGGGATTCTGATTGCAGAACAGCTTTTTAAAATGAGAATCTTACACCATTATTAATCTGTTGTACTTATTTTAGGTGGTGATGTTGGTGCTTGCCTGGAAGTTGGATGCCCAGAGCATGGGTTATTTCACTCTACAAGAATGGTTGAAGGGAATGACCTTATTACAGTATGAAATGCTTCTGGTTTAGTTTACTTTTATTTTGCAATAATAGTTCCCAGTCAACTTAACAAATGACAAAAAGCACAATTTAAGATTGATAAGTGTTTAAACTTTTAATGGCTATATCTATGGTTAAATTTTAATGGCATAAAATTCAACTACACTTCTTCAGAGTATCTTTTCATATTGAGCTTCTCAATTAAGGAAAAAGTACAAAATGAGGTTATTTCAATTCTTTATGTCTGAAACATTGCTAGATTCGCACTATCTTCTCTGCCAGTTGGGTCAAATATGAGAAGTATCTGAGCAGCATCTTGCTCAATTTCTAATGCGTATTAGCCTACAACCCAAAATTATCTCGAATCTAGTTGTATTTAGCAATCTCACTCTGAAATTAAAAGATAGTTTTATGAGAAACAAGGAAAAGGCAGTGCTGTTCTGTAGTTGGGCTGAGCATGTTGCTGGAATTGAGTAGCCAACACTTTGAACTGGATTCTTGACCTAAGAGTACTTATAACCAATATTGGATGTTTAAAATAAGAGTTCCCTTTTCTAGCAATGCCATGCATTGTGTACAGTGAGTACAAGTTTTTAAATGCTTTCCAAACATTGGAATGGGAGTTTTCTATTTAACTTCTTCCGCCTGTTCTATTATTCAGTGAGATCTTGACTGACCTAATTTCTGTCTATCAGCCTATTGTCTATATCCCTCATTGTCTTTGGTTAACTAAAATCTATTAATCTCCAATTTTAAAATTCACAATCAATTGCCATTTGTCAGAGACTTGTAAACTTCTTACCATGGCATGTAAGATTGTTTCCTGACTTCACTCTTAAAGTATGGCTCAGTAGGCAGTGCCCAATAGTTTGTCTCTCAAACAGTTGAAATGCCCTTGCTTTTGCCCCTACCCCAATCTTGTTGTCATCCCCCCCCTCCCTACCCCATCTCATGGTTGAAAGGTGCATGGCATGTTCCTAAACCCTTGTCACCTTGCCCTCTCTGCCATATTGCTCACCAAAAATAAATACGTTAGTCATTTGATCTGGAAACCTAATGTGGATTTGGATGTTAAAGGGCAGAATAAGCTTATTTTTCAATTTTATTCCTTTTGTCAATTTTAGATGTGACACAACAGAGAAACTAAGAAATTCACTAGATTACTTGAGATCATTGTTGAATGAGCCCACAAATTTTAAACTTATATACAGATACGCCTTTGATTTTGCACGGGTAAGTGACTTTATTGTTTGAAAAACTTAAAAATATAAAGGAACTGAAGTGCCAAAACTTGTGCCATAAGGCCATGGCTAATAGACATTCCCTTGCCCTGTTTTCTCAGAAAAATACAGCTGCTTTGGTTACTTTACCTATATGATGTATCTGAATGCTGCTAAAATTGCTGCCCCCATAAGATGAGTGATGTCTTTAAAATGACAATCATTTTAATGTAATTACAATAGTTCTGAAGTTCCTATATCTATTTAATGAGTTCATTGTTGAATAAAAGGTTAACTTAAGTAGGGGGGAAAGTTAGAGTTGGATGGAAACTGTAAATAATAAGAGTATAAGGTTTTTAAGTTATGGCATCATTGGCATAGGCTTGGAGGGCTGAAGGGCCTGTTCCTGTTCTGTACTTTCTTTGTTCTTAGTACTTGCGCTCTAATGCTTGTTTATATTTCACTTTCATACATATTTTGTTTGTATTTTCCCTTAACAGGAAAAGGATCAACGCAGCTTGGAGATTAGCACGGCTAAGTGCATGCTCGGACTACTTTTAGGGAAAACCTGGCCACTCTTTCCATCCTTCCATCAGTTCCTTGAGGTATTAAAATGTGAATCTTTTTAGCTGCAGCTAATTATGCCACTGTTATTGTTAAATTTGAGTTGAATGTATAAAAGATGTTCCCCCAAGACTGGGATTTCATGTACTCTATCCAAAAATGTCAAAGAATGTTTAGAGAAACTAAAATTAGATGTTTATTTTTCAAAATTGTTGAATCGTTACCTATAATTCAAACAACGGTATCTATTTTCAATTTTGAAAATTTTTTAAAGTTATTGTTGCATGGCTTACACCTCTTCTGAAGATGTTAATGCACAGTAGATACCCCAGTGATCTTACCCAAATGGCTGATCGTTTTGTGGCCAAACACTGAGCATTTATCAAGAGATTTAGAGTTAGAGTCAAACAGGCCCTTTAGTTCACCATGTCTATGCTGACCATCAAATATCAATCTGTACTCATCCCATTTACCAGCACTTGGATTATGGCCTTCCGTGTTTTGGCAATTTAAGTGCTCGTCCAAATGCTTAATTTATTATGAGAGTACCCACGTCCGTTTTTTTTTTAGGCAGCATATTTCCACTACCCTTTGGGTGAGAAAATATTTTCCTCAGATCCTTTAGATTTTCTCTAAACCACTTACTTATCTTACACCTATACACTGTAGTCTTGGATACCTCTGCCATGTGGAAAAGATTTTTAAGATCTATTGTGTCTATGTCTCTCATGATAGACCTCCATCAGATCACCCCTCAGCCGCCTGTGCTCCAGGGAAAACAAACTCAACCTATTCAGTCTCTCATAGCTGAAACTTTCCATTCTAGGCATCATCCCAGTGAATTTTCTCTTCACCCTCTCCAGTGCAATCATATATCCTTCTGGTAGTGCGGTGACCAAAGTTACACAATACTCCATCTGTGGCAGATGCTATGCTTAATAAGGTTGTATCAAGACCTCCCTGCTCCTATATTCTCTGCTCCAACTACTGAAGGCAAGCAATTAATATGCCCTATCTGCATGTGCTGACACTTTCAGGGATCTATGGACTTGTATACCTTGATATTCTTGTTCCCCAATACTCCCTAGGAGCTTCGTATTTATTGTGTATATCCTATTCTTATTAGACCTCCCAAAATGCATCACCTGACCTTATCAGAATTAAATTCCATCTGCCATTGCTCTGCCCAATTTACCAACTGATCTATAGACTCAGACTATCCTCCTCATCTATCAACAACACCACTAATTTTTATATCATCTGCAAACTTACTAATTTTATATTCAATATTCACACCCAAGTCATTAATGTATGTAACAAACAGCAAGGGTCCCAGCACTGATTCCTAGTCATGGCCTAATGGTCTAAGTCACTGAACTGATAAACCACAGACCTTAGAGCAATGCAGTAGGGCTCCAGGTTCAAATCTCCTCATGGTTGATGGTGAATCGTCCTGTGGCAGGCATAAACAAAATAGTTGGACAAGCCTTCCATTTGGGACCTTATCAGAGGCTGTACTCAAGTCCATGTAAACTACATGAGCTATGCTACCCTCATCAATGTATTTAGTAATTACCTTTTCAAAAAACTCAAATTAGTTTTTACAGGATCTCCTGCCAACAAACCTTTGACTATATCTGATCAATCCTTTTCCCTCAGATTTTTTTCAAATAACTTTTTAGGAACTGTGGACCTGCACACCCAGATCGCTCTATATGTTAATGTTCCTAAAGTTTTTGCCATACCTAAATTTGAGCCTTCAAATTGCATCAACTTGTATTTGTTGGATTTAAGTTCCATCTACCAATTCTGTGCCCAAGTCTCCAACCTATCCTGTTATATGCTTTGACAAATCATGAAAGTATCAGGAGCTCTGCCAATCTTTGTGTCATCCCCAAACTTACTAATCAGACCAACCACATTTTCCTCCAGATCACTTATATATACTACAGGTAACAGAGGTCCCAGCACTGATCACTGTAGCACATTGCTAGCTATAAATCTCCATTCTGAAAAGCACCCTGCCACCGCCACTCTGTCTTTTATAACCAAGCCAGTATCCATCTAGCCAGCCCACCATGAATCCCACGTGACTGGTTTTTGTACCAGTCTGCCATGTGACTTTGTCAAACGTATTACTAAAATCTATATAAACGATATCCACAGCCCTTCACTCATCAATTTTTTTTCTCACCTCTTCAAAAAATTCAAGCAAGTTGGTGAGGCATAACTTTCCTCACACAAAACCATGTTGCCTGTCCCTAATTGGCCCATTTTCCTCAAAATGTACATATATCCTGTCCTTCAATATCTTTTCCAAAAGCTTCTCCACCCCTGATGTCAGGCTCACTAATCTATATTTGCTGGATCATCCCTGTTTCCTTCCTTAAACAAGGGAACAACATTGGCTATTCTGCAGTCCTCTTGAACCTCACCTGTGGTCAAAGAGGATGTAAAGATGTCTCTTATGGCCCGGCTATTTCTCCCCTTGCTTCCTACACTGATCTAGGATAGATCCCTCCGGACCCAGGGACTTATTTAAATGCAATTTAGGATACTCAACATTTCCTCCTTTGATATATTGGTGTTCTGCAGAGATTTCACACACTTATGCCTGACCTTAACATCCGTTATGTCTTTCTCCTTGGTGAATACTGATACAAAGTACTCATTAAGGATTTCACTCACTCCCTGTGGTTCCATGCATAACTTCCCTCCATTGTCCTTTAACAGGCCTCCTCTTTCTCTTGCTACCCTCTTGCTCCTAATTTATGCATTAGAAAGCCTTCGGATTTTTCTTGACCATGTTTGCTGAAGACACTTCATGATTCGTTTTAGCCCTCCTAATTCCATGTTCAAGTTCCTTCCTACTTTCATTGTACTCCTCAAGGGCTTTGTCAGTTTTTAGATTCCTAGGCTTCCTTTCTCTTTTGACTAGGCTTACAGTTAGAACATAGAACGTTACAGCACAGAACAGGCCCTTCGGCCTTCGATGTTGCGCCGAGCAATATAAAAAGCAATGCCCCTCCAAACTAAACCATTCCCTTCTCTTCCATATACTTATCAACTAACCTCTTAAACGCCACCAAACTTGGCGCATCTACAACTGCTGCAGGCAGGGCATTCCACTCCCGAACCACCCTTTGGGTAAAGAACCTACCTCTGATATCCGTCCTATAACTATCACCCCTTAATTTAAAGCTGTGTCCCCTCGTGCTAGCTTTTTCCATCCTAGGAAAAAGGCTATCACTGTCCACCCTATCTAAACCTCTAATCATCTTATATGTTTCGAGTAGGTCCCCTCTTAGCCGCCTCCTTTCTAACGAAAACAACCTCAAATCCCTCAGCCTCTCTTCATAAGACCTGCCCTCCATACCAGGCAACATCCTGGTAAACCTCCTCTGTACCCTCTCCAATGCCTCCACATCTTTCTTATAATGTGGGGACCAGAACTGCACACAATACTCCAAGTGCGGCCGCACTAGAGTTTTGTACAGTTGCAACATGACGTTGCGGCTCCGAAATTCAATCCCTCTACCAATAAAAGCCAAGACTCCATATGCCTTCCTAACAACCTTCTCGACCTGACTGCCTACTTTCAGGGATCTATGCACATACACACCAAGATCCCTCTGTTCATCTAGACTACTAAGAATCCTACCATTCGCCCTATACTCTACACATTTATTATTTCTGCCATAGTGCATTACCTCACACTTTTCCACATTAAACTCCATTTGCCACCTCTCGGCCCAGCTCTGCAACTTGTCCAAGTCCCTCTGCAAACTATAACACCCCTCTTCACTATCTACCACTCCACCGACTTTAGTGTCATCTGCAAATTTACTAATCCATCCTTCAATACCCTCATCCAGATCATTTATAAAAATTACAAACAGCAGGGGCCCCAAAACAGACCCCTGAGGTACACCACTTGTCACCGAACTCCACGATGAATATCTCCCATCAACCACCACCCTCTGTCTATCTGCTAGCCAATTCCTAACCCAATTAGCTAAATCACCCTCTATCCCATACATCTGCATTTTCTGCAGAAGTCTTCCATGGGCCACCTTATCAAACGCCTTACTAAAGTCCATATATACTACATCAACCGCCTTACCCCCATCCACCTCTTTGGTCACTTTCTCAAAAAACTCAATGAGGTTAGTAAGGCATGACCTACCCTTCACAAAACCATGCTGACTATCCCCAATCAATTCATTTCTCTCTAAATAACTATAAATCCTATCCCTAATAATTCTCTCCAATACCTTGCCCACAACAGAAGTAAGACTCACTGGCCTATAATTCCCTGAAGGTCTCTCTTCCCCTTCTTAAACAATGGGACCACATTCGCTATCCTCCAGTCCTCCGGAACCACACCCGTAACCAACGAGGACCTGAAGATCAGAGCCAGAGGCTCTGCAATCTCCTCTCTTGCCTCCCAGAGAATCCTAGGGTAAATCCCGTCCGGCCCAGGGGACTTATCCAACTTCAAACCCTCGAGAATATCTAGCACATCCTACCTATCTACTTCAATACTTTCCAGTTTGCTACCCTGTACCTCAGTGTTCTCCATAACTACATTTACATCACCCTGCGTGAATACCGAAGAGAAATATTTATTCAGTACCTCTCCAATCTCTTCAGGCTCCACGCACAACTTCCCACTGCTGTCTTTGACTGGCCCTAATCTTGCCCTAACCAATCTTCTATTCTTAACATATCGAAAGAAAGCTTTAGGATTCTCCTTAATCCTATCAGCCAACATCTTCTCGTGTCCCCTCTTAGCTCTCCTCAATTCACTTTTTACCTCCTTCCTGGCTAATCTATGGCTATCCATTGCACTATCTGAGCCTTCAAGCCTCATCTGACATAAGCCTCCTTTTTCTTCTTAACCAGCAAATCAACTTTTTTCGTACACCAAGGCTCTCTTACTCGTCCATTTCCTCCCTGCCTGACAGGGACATACTTATCAAGTACTCGCAGCAGCTGCTCCTTGAATAAGCACCACATTCCAGATGTTCCCAGTCCCTGTAGTTCCCTAGTCCAATCTATGCACCCTAATTCTCTCCTGATGGCCTCATAATTACCCTTCCCCCAGCTATAACTACTGCCCCCAGCTTCATGCCTATCCCTATCCCTCACTAAGGTGAACGTAACCGAATTGTGGTCACTATCACCAAAATGTTCACCAACTTCCAAGCCTAACACCTGGTCTGGCTCATTGCCCAGCACCAAATCCAATGTAGCCTCACCTCTAGTTGGCCTATCTACATACTGAGTCAAAAAACCTTCCTGCACACTGTGTACGAAAACTGACCCCTCTAACGAGCTAGAGCTATAGCTATTCCAATCAATATTAGTAAAGTTAAAGTCCCCCATAACAATTTCCCTATTACTTTCACTCTTGACCAGAATTGACTTTGCAATCCTTTCCTCAACCTCTCTAGAACTTTTAGGAGGTCTATAAAAGACTCCCAACAGGGTGACCTCTCCTCTCCTGTTTCTAATCTCAGCCCATACTACCTCAACAGACAAGTCCTCTTTTCTGTCACTGTGATAGTCTTTGACTAATAATGCCACTCCTCCCCCCCTTCTACCTCCTTCTCTACTCCGACTAAAGCATTTGAACCCCACCAAGGTTGCTGCGGCCACAACGCAGAGTTCCCCTTGTGTCATCCATGGTTCCTGAATCCTGCCATTTTTCTTCTTCATTTTGTGGGGACATGTCTATCCTGCACTTCAATCAAACTGGCCTTCAAAAATCTGTCAAATGCCTGACGTGTATTTGCCCTCAAATTCCTACTGCCACTCCACATTCCCCAGTTACTGTCTAATTTGGATGTAATTGGTCCTCGCCCAATTAAGCGCCTTCACCCGAGGGAAACTCTTGTCCTTAACCATAACTACCTGAAATCTTATGGAATTATGGTCGTTGAGCCCAAAATGCTCCCGCACTGAAACATGGATCATCTGGCCTGGCTCTTTCCCCAATACCAAGTCTGGTATGGCTTCCTCCCTGTTTGGATTGTCAACATACTGTATCACAAAGTCCTTCTGGATACACGTAACAAATTGCTCTCCATTTAAGCCATGCTGTAAAGGAGTCCCAGTCAATATGGGGAAAGTGAAAAACATCATTACAGCTATCCTGCTTTTTGCACACTTTTCCAGTATCTGACTACACAATTGCTTTTCTGTCTCCTGTGGGCTGCTGGGATTGTGATTTCACCCTCTTTATTCCTGAGTTCCATTCATAATGCTTAATTACAAGGTCCCTTCAATATGTGCTCCCTAATCAGCAATGCAACATCCCCCACCTCTTTTTGTTTCCCCTTCTCTCCTGTTTAAAATAACAATATCCCAGAATGTTAAGTTGCCAGTCCTGTCCTTTGACCATGTTTCTGCAATTGAAATTGCATCATAATTCCACGCAGTAATCCAGGCTGTCAGTTCATCTGTTACTTGTTATACATGCATTGGAGCAAACACACTGCTGACCCACAGTCCTGCTGATATATCGATATAACTAAAGCCCTCCTTCCTACACCAGCTCTTTAGCCATGTATTCAATTGTACTGTCTCCCTGTTCCAAGCCTCACTAGCACATGGCACAGGGACTAATCCTGAGATTACTACCCTAGAAGTACAGCTTTTTGGTCCACAGATCGATCGCCCTGAATTGTTTTTGCAGGACTTACTCTTCTCTGTTATTAGTACCAATGTGGACAGTGACATTTGTCTCTTTACCCTCCTGCTTCAAGATGCCCTATCCCCACTCAACATCCAGGACCCTGGCACCAGGAGTGGGTGGGGCAGGGGCAACACATCATCCTAGAGTCTCATCGGCAGCCATAGAAAATGCCTGTCTGTGCCTCTGATTATCAGATTTCCCACTATGATTACTTGTTTGGACTTAGCCTGACCCTGCTGTATAACAGGATTATTTTGGTGCTACAGGCCTGGCTGCTGCTGGTATTTTCCCTGACAGGCTTTCTTCCCCACCTCCTGACAGTATTGAAAACAGTATACCTGTTTGAGAGGGGAATAGCCATAGGAGACTCCTTCCTTACCTGCCTGTTTCTCTTACTGGTCATCCATTTACTTAATCTGGACCTGTGATGTGACCACCTGCCAGAAGCTAATGTCTTTCACACTGTCTCTCCCCCGTATATATGCTCTGCAGTATGTCCAATTGCTGCTCCAACATGCGGTCTATGAGGAGCTAGACTTCCCTGCCGACACATTCGTCAGGGGAATGAGAAAGCTCCCTGACTTCTCACATCTGGCAGGAGGAGCATATCACTGCTCTTGAATACTGAATATATATGAATAAAAATCTTGCCTTGCTTTTACTTGGTTGTCCTCCTCACAGTGGTTTTTTTTTGTATCATCTGCTTTTTCTTTCCTCATATGTTTCTGAAATGCCTTTTAATGATTTTCCTACAATGCCCAGTACATTTGCCACTAGCCACAGCTAGAATTGAGATGTTAATTGCATTTCTGATTAGTAAATAAAAAAAAGTTGTATATCTCAATGATGCTTATCTTTGTGCATTTATTGGAAAATAATGAAAGTAAGCAAGTAATTTTTGATTGTGATTGTTTTGTGTCCTTCATTACTCAGTTTGCATGTTAAATATATTTAAGTAAATATGCTTCACATGTACATTAAGGCCATTTCTACTAAATGTGATATGTGCAGAAAACTATCATCACAGCCATATCTGTAATCAATCACCTGTTGTTACTGAGTAACATTCTAACATCAACACACACAATGTTTTGTACTAATGTCTTAGTGTAGAGTTGCATGCTAATGTCAAACAATTCTGTTTAGATGAATTGGATCATAGACCATGTAACTTTATAATCCTAGTTTAAACCTCAAAACGGTTCTTCAATTCATTTAGTAACACCTTGGCATCTTCTTATTACACTTTGCTGAAGTATTCCACTTAATTTAGGTGCTATAGCAAAAGCAAAATATGAGTTGTAAAAAATATGCTAGATTATGTTTTTGCTATAACATAAGCCCAAAATAGAATACATTTGTTTTTCTGCATCATAAAGACGTGAAATGATTCTATGGCATTTTTAAATTTTATGTTCCATACAGCAATCTAAGTATAAAGTGATCAACAAGGACCAGTGGTGCAATGTGCTCGAATTTAGCAGAACAATTAACCTTGATCTTAGCAACTATGATGAAGATGGGGCTTGTAAGTACATTAGTTGGATCTCTTTAATTGTCTTTGTTTTCTCCTTGTCATTTTTCCCTTTAGCATCCATGGTTGACAGAGTGAGAAACGAGTGACTGCTGAAAAAAGATGCTCTATGATCTGATGTTACACAGACTAATCAGCGATGACTTTTTCTAAAATGTTCCCTTTCCTCTAGGGAAGCACCACCTAATTTATTAGCCTCTCCTCATAGTGTTGAAATGAAAATTCAGAATGTGATATGAATGGATTGCAGATGTAAACCATCGTTCCACATTTTGTAATTCACCAAGGCTTTAATAAATAAACAAAATAAACAAAATAATAAAACACAATAATAAACAAAAATAAAGCAATAGAAATGTTCAGCTCTTAATAAATAATAAAATAATTTAAGATTATACATGCACTGGAATCAGTACCATTTTGGAGTTGGGAATACATTGCAGTCCTTATAGAGTAGTTTGAAAGTTCTGTTTTTATTGTGTATTTTTAACTTGGAATACTTTTTTTTAACCAACCTGGAAAGAGAGAGAAAACTCACCAATGCATCTAAATACTCTTGTCCCCTCTAACATTTCAGGATTGTTATTTTAAGCAGCATGAACACATATTAATCCATCACTAGTTTCACCTATTTTCTGTACCCTACCGTGCTTTTGTTTTTTCTTCCTGTGATGCGTGGTGGAGAAGCTGTCTTTACAGATGAGCACTCTGCTGTTTTACTAAATTAAGCACTTTAAATTGGCATTGTAGTATACTTTTAGAAAAAAGCACTTGGCACTCATCTATACCACACACCAAATGGAATGAACACCATGGAATGACCTACTTCATTCCAAATTCTAGTGGATTTCTATTCCTGGTTTATGTTTCTCTTCTCATGAGAATCTTCAAAGAATGTCTGGCTATATCAATTTCTTTTTAACTTGGTATTGATATTGTTATGCAATAATACTTATTCAATAAGTATTTTCGTACAGTTTCACCTAATTGTTATAAGAGTACTCAACATTCAAACTTCAGAGCTTTTGTAATGCTTAGTCAGCTGCCAATTGTGGCTTCAAATTTGTTGATGTACTTGTTAAAGCATGGTAAATAAACTTAGTGAGCTACAGGTGCAGAAAACCCCTACATGGGAATATGATGCCACAGTGATAATGGGGATTAATAGAATGGAACTGGCTATTACATATTCTTAGATTAAAAAGTATCCAAGAAAGATTAAAAAGGGAAAGAGTCGTGGCAAGTTTGATGATTTAAGGGGCATGTTCCAGTGTTGGAGAGAGTAGATAGTCAAGGACAGAATCTATTTGGTTAAAGTTTGGGCTGCTAATTAATGGAAAAGACATAAAGGAGAGAAATTGTAGGGAAATTAAAAATGTGCAGTATTATCTATACTACACAAAAAATGTGCAGTATCAATAATAGGGACTTCAACTATCTTAATGTAGATCAGGATATTAATAGTGTAAAGGGCAGAGATGGGGAGTGGTTTTTGTTGTGTTGAAAAGAATTTTCTTGATCAATATTTCTGGCCCATAGAAAAAAGCAACATTGCTGATCAGGTTCTGAGGAATGAGGTGTGTCAAGTGGATGAAATGTCAATAGGGGAACATTTTTAACCTAAACTTTGATGCTATGGAAAGAATAAAGAACAATCCAGATTGCAAATGCTTTATTGGAAGAGGGTTAATGTTATAGTCTGAAAATAAATTTTGTCCCTGGTAAATTGGAATGAAAAATTGCCAGGCAAAATATTAACTGAACAGTTGGCTGCCTGTTAAAAAGGAGATTGTTTGGATACTCATTAGGTACATTCCCACAAAAGGGAAAGGTAAGGCAGCCAGTTTTCTGGGTAAAAGAAGGGGTAGAGTGTAAGGTGGAGGAAAACAAGTGTGAGCATGACAGATATTAGGTTGACATGTGACAGGATAGCTTGCATTTAAGTACAAAGGAAAATACAGCACAGGAACAGGCCCTTCAGCCTTCCAAGCCTGTGCCAATCATGATGCCCTAACTTTAAAAAAAAACCCTTCTGCCCTTATTCGGTCTATGTCGCTCCATTTCTTCCCTATTAATGTACCCATCCAGATGCCTATTAAATGTTGCTAATGTACCTGCTTCTACCAGTTCTCTGGCAGCTTGTTCAGGCACCCACCATACTCTGCATGAAAAAATTGCCCTGCTTATCTCCCTTAAACTTTTCCCCCTTAAACCTTGAATGTGTGCCCCCTTGTATTTGACACTTCCACCCGTGGAAAAAGCCTCTGACTATCCATCTTATCTATGCCTCTCAGAATTTTCAGGTCTCCCAAATCCCCGTTTTTTTCAGTGAAAACTATCCTAGACTATTCAACCTCTCCTCATTGCCAACACTCTTGGGATCAGGCAATATACTGGTGAACCTTTTCACTCTCCTCAAAGTTTCCACGATTCTAGTAGTATGACCAAAACAGCACACAGTACTCCAAATGCAGCCTAACCAAAGTTTTATATCGCTGCCACGTGATTTCCCACCTCCTGTACTCAATGCCCTGGCTGATTAAGGTAAGCGTACCATGTGCTTTCTTAATAACCTTGGCCATCTTTGCCACTTTTAGGGAACTGTGGACCTGCACACCCAGATCCTTCTGTGTTAATGTTCCTGAGACCTTTGCCATTTGCAGTCAAATACATATTTAAATTTAAATGTCCAAAATGCATCTTGTATTTGTCTGGATTAAACTCCATCTACCATCTGTGCCCAAAGTCTCCAATATCTAACCCTGTTGTATCCTCTGACAATCCTCAGCACTATCAGCAACTCTGCTATTGCCACTATCAGCAATCTTTGTGTCATTTGCAAACTTACTAATCAGTTCACCCACATTTTCCTCCAAATCACTTATATATCCTACAAACAACAAAGGTCCCAGTACTGAATCTTGTGGGACATCATTAGCTACAGATTTTCATTGTGAAAAACACCCTTCCGCCACTACTATTTTCTATAACCAAAATAGTTCTGTATCTGTCTGACCAGCCCATCCTGAATCCATGTGGTTTTAGTTTTTGAACCAGTCCTCCACGTGGAACCTTGTCAAATGCCTTGAAGTCACAAACTATATCCACAGCCCTTCCCTCATTAATTTTCTTTGTCACCTCTTTAAAAATCTCATAAGTTGGTGAGACATGAGCTTCCCTGCTTTTAAAAAAAAAACCATGCTGCCTGTCACTAACTAGTTCACCTTCCTCTAAATGTGCATATAACCTGTCGCACAGTAGCTTCTCCAAAAGCTTTCAGTCACTGATGTCAGGTTCACTGACCTATAGTTTCTTGGATAATCCCTGCTCCCTTTTTTAAGGGGAACAATATTGGTTATTCTCCGTCCTCTGGAACCTCACCTGTGGTCAAAGAGGATGTGAAAATGTTAATGATCTCTTTGAAAATACTGATGGAAGTAAGGGAGGAAATTAAGAAGACACTGGCCTCAAATACGGGAGAAATGTCAAATGATTGGAGAACTGCAAATGTTCAAAAAAGGCTGCAAGAATAAACACAGTAACTGCAAGCAAGCCAGTTTAACTTCGGTGATGGGAGAGCTTTCAGAAATACCTAGCACAAAATTAAAAGCCACTTGAACTCGAAGGATTTGTTAAAGGCAAATTGTATTTACCTGAATTGATTGAATCTTTTGATGAGGTAACTGAGAAGTTTGATTAGGATAATGCAATTGTTGTATGCATGGACTTGCAGAAATAATTTACAATATGCTGCATAATCGACCAGCCAGCAAAGTTGAAGCTCACAAAATGAAGGCAATTGGTATGTTGGCCTTCATTGTGAGAAGGTTTCAGTTCAGAAACAAGAATGTCTTACTGCAGTTCTACGTAGCCTTGGTGAGACTGTACCTGCAGTATTGCATGCAGTTTTGGTGTCTCTACCTTAATAAAGATATACTTAACAGAACTGCAATAGAGGCTCACTAGACTAATTACCAGGGTTCACATTCATTGTCCTCTGAGGAAAGATTGGTTCACTGGGCCTGTGTTCAAAGAGTATGGAAGAATGAGAGGAGATGTGATTAAAACTTATAAATTTCTAACAGGACTGGACAGACTAGATGCAGGGAGGATGTTTTCCCTGGTTGAGAAATCTAGAACAAGGGGTCACAATCTCAGGATATACAGTGGACCATCTAGGACTATGATGAGGGAACATTTTTTCACTCAGTCATTAACCTGTTGTGTTTTCTACCACAAGGTTGTGGAGGCGAAATTACTGAATGTATTCAAGAAAGAGATTTTAGATTTTAATAGCATTAAGGGGTATGGGAAGAAAGTAGGAATATGGCATTGAGATAAAGGATCAGCCATGATCATGTTGAATTGTGGAGCAAATTTGAAGGGCCGAATTGCCTACTCCTGCTATTAGTTTCTGTAAAAGGGACAGTGACAGCATGGATACAAAATTGACTGACTAATAAGAACAGAGACTTTTGAGAGATTTTTGGATGACTGCATTTCATGATCCAGCAAAAGCTGGGGACCCCCAAACATACAAGATAGGTACAAAGGTAGTCCTTTAGTCCCCTTGAGCTTGCTTTCAGAGGGTAGTTTTGGGAAGGCATCAGACATGTCAGGAGACTTTATTGGGAGCACAAAGAGGAAGCACTCAATTGTCCAAAAATCTCACCTACCCAACTCTTGAAGCACCACCATCATATGGCAAAGTTGGTAGATTCCAAGTCGGCCGGTAAGTCAATCAAAACCAGACAGAAGCAAATCTTTCTCCATCCCAAGGCAGTACTTATTTTGGTAGAAAGAATGAGGAAAGGCAATATAAACTAAATGATACAATTCTAACAAGGGCGCAGAGATAAAGACTTGGGGTAAATGTGCACAAACTGTATGAAAAAGTCAGGAAAGGCAGATTCCATCATGAGCTTCATAAATCGAGGCAAAGAGTAAAAAAAAGTTATCATGAACCTTTAAAAAAAATTTATCTTGCGTATTGTCTCGTTCTGGGTACAACATCTCGGGAAAGACATGAAGGATTTGGAGAGGGGAATGAAACATTTCTGAGAACAGTTTGAAGAGTGATTTCAGGTTTGTAGATAGATGGAGAAGCTGGGTTTCTTCTCCCTAGAGATGAGGAGGTTGAAAGAAGATTTGACAGGTGATCCAAATCATGGGGCATTTAGACGGAGCAGATGGAGAGAAACTGCTCCTATTGTCAGGTCAAGAACCAGAGGACTGATATAAGGTCAATAGCAAAATAAATCACTGTGACATGAGAACCATTTATTATTTGAGTTATGAGGATTGGAGTGAACCTGAGTGTTTGGCTGAGGGAAAATTCAGTTATGGCTTTCAAAAGGAAATTGGATAAGCAGCTGATGAGAGCGAAGCCCTAGAAGCAGTGGAGTTACCCTGAGAGCCAACGTGGACATGATGAACTGAATGGCCACCTTTGTGTTGTAAGCAACACGATTCCAGTTTATTCCTAAGTGGTGTGCCAGATATTACACAGTCACTAAAGCACACAATATACTAATTTACAGTTGAGGACAATCTCTTATTGAATATAAAATGTGAGTTGCTGTACTGTGACCATAACTGTTCGTGCTTTGGACTTTAATAAAGTCTGACATTTTACGTTTTTCTTTACGGAATGATGTGCTACATAGGAACTATAACATCAACTGGCTTTTTATCAGGAAATATGTTTTTGATGGACAGTTGGTAGAATTGCCAGGTAATCTTAAGTACCAAACAGAACATGTGAACGATATCAGGAAAGATTGTGAAAGACAGCTTCTGTTTAGGTTGTACCTTATTTGCACCATATACCATCACAAAACCCAGTGCAGTAACAGCTTTTTGGTGAACTAAAGGTTTCATGACATCAAGGCATTCCAAAGTACTTTACAACCAACAAAGTAAGTTTTTGAAGAGTTGTCACTGTTGTAGAAAACAAAGTAACCAATTTCTGCATGGCAAGTTCCCCAGACAGGAATGTAATGATAACTAGAACATCTGGTTCAGATAAATATTGGCCAGATCACTAGGTGAGGCATCATGTGTTTGTGCTGTATTAGTATGTTCATTTGGTGTGCAATCACACTCTGCAAAGGGTGATTTAAATGAAGATAAATTACCTAAATTTGTAGGGTCTTTATTCTTAAAATAATGGACATCATCCATACACCAGATCCCCTTCAAAACATCTCAGCAGGATCTGTGGGGATGTGCATTTTTTTTGGTGGGGAGATGAGTGGTGGTGGTTCACAGGAATTTAATACTGGTTCGGTTTCAGTTTCGCTTCAGTGAATTGATACACTTGGACAGGAGCTTTATAAGATGTGGAACTAGATCGGTAGCAGTGCAACCTATGTATAATGTGATATTTTCATACACACACTAAGCACATGGTTTCCACAGAACCAATAAAATTGAACTTCTCTTGCAGTGTGTAGAGAGCCATTATTATTAATCAAAGAATGAAAACTTTACAAGGTGGGTTATTTATCCTGGCTGGATAGATTTTCTCTATTCCAAATTGGACGACAATACATGGAATATTTAATTATGATTGGTCTGCTAACATAACCTTCAATCCTGTTGCACTTTTATAAGCTGTTTACTTTGGTAAGTCAGTTTTGATGGAGTACTCAAGCAAGGAATGATGAAAATCTTTCAACCTTGGTCTTGCTTGGAGCATTTTATATTGGATTTGTGTTTTAGTTCTCCAGTCATAGTTCAAGTAGAGGATGTTAATTGTCAATGGGTTTCTGACAGAAAAGATTCATGTCTGCCCACAGCAGAATGAGAGCACAGTGATTTGAATTGCGGGGTTGCAGAGTTTATGCTAGTGAACATTGAAATTTTCTATGGGGAGCTCTTGCACCTCTGGATTCCATAAAGAAGTTGGTGAGAAAAAAGCAAAACTGTCCTAGAATGGCTTTCAATCATCAGCTTTCTCCATTTGAAATCTGCAGCAGCCTTCCCACTTAGTGATAAAATATGATTAGGATAATGTATTATTGGACCCTGATTATTTGAACTAGGATCCTACTGGCTTCAGACTGTTGTCTTTGCTTCACGCTTAAGAGCAGGTTAAAATTGAAGATAGCATGATTCAGGCAAGACAGCAAATAAGTCAATGCCTCAATTTTTTTAACTAGCTATCCATCTGTTTTTAATCACATGAACAAGTAAGTAAATACCCCAAATTAAGTAACCAGCATTTTTTCTACATTGTCCATACTTCTCAAATTCTTTTAACATTTGGGTTATGTTGCAGCAGTCTTTGTTTAATAATAATGTTGAAATGCAAGTCTCTCAGCCCAAGTTTGCTTCTGATTCATAAGTTGTTCTTGATGCTCGCAGTAAGCATTTTCTATTGCATTAAGGTAGATTGTCAAATGACGTTCTTGCATTCAACAAAAGTCCAGACACCGATAAAATAATTCACTATAGTTTGAGATCAGTTAACTTTTGACATGAATGCCAGCACTAGAATATATTAATAACAGCATTATATTTTAACTACATATTATAGAACTTATTTACTCGGACTCTGTTTTATCCCTTCCTGAATTTCAAATTCAGCATGATGTTGAGATCCTCTTCTGTCATCTTTGCCTTGATGTCCACTCCTTTTGATAAGGAGCATCCCACCACTTAAGTAACCTTTCACCCATCTCTAATATTTTCTGTTTATCTGGACCCCCTCTTTCTGGCTTTTTTTTTTCCCCATTCTTGACCTTTTTATTGAGAAGTGTTGGTGTGACGTTGGTGTTCTCAGTTTCACTGCATCGCCCCCCCCTCCTTCCCAGCCTAACCTGTCTCCTTCTGAACTTGCTGCAGTCATCTTTCCAGTCTAATCCTGATGTCATCAAACCTACTGACTCGGGAAGAGTATTATTGTTGTGTGGTGAACAGAACCTTGCAAAGGCTGAATGCCAGCTCTCCATTACTTCCTCCTTACTCACACTGGAGACATTGTTTCCAGAACAGTAACCAACCCTAATTTCTTTGATCTTTTCCCACAGCTTCCTGCCTCATTGTTCTCCAATCCCATTCAACTTCCTTCTATCTCCTCCCCAAGATCCATAAATGCTACAAACTTTCACCAAATGAGTTCCTATAAAATAAAAATTTGCTTAGAAGTTCAAACCCCTTGAAAAAGCTGATTAAGATGAAGTCCTTTCTTCACATTTACTCAAGTCCTTGCAAAATAAATGCTAAAACAAAAAATTCTGGAAAAAAAATTAGGCAACAGCATTTATGTTGAGAAAAACAATTAATGTTTCAGGTTGGTGGCCTTTCATTGGGACATGCCTAAACAGTAAAATCTGTTCCATTGCCCTCAGTTGTACTGACCAGAATTGTATGCTGCATTCCAGATAGGTTCAAACCAGTGCTGTATATAACTTATTGTTTACCATTTTAGATTATAAAACTGTTTGTGAAAGGTCACTAAGGAAATAGAAGATACAGATGTTTTAAAACTGCACAGTATGAACTTTGTAGATTACACCACAGTAAATATGCTCTGTTCTGAAGTACCAGTTGTAATAAATTCTAATTAATTGCTTTCTTTCAGGGCCAGTCTTATTGGATGAATTTGTGGAATGGTTTAAAGACAGACAGATGTCCTAGCACTTTTGATTCAGAAACAACAGCCCACATCCACATTCAACATTAGCCATAAAAAGACCTAGGAAAACAGATTTGGAATGCATTTTTGTTTTGGTGTCCCTTTCCCAACCCTCCCCCAAAAACATTGAGTTGCAGAAAGCATTAACTATCTACGAGCACTGTGCCACAAACACCTAATCTAGTATCAAACTTTCTTCTGAGCCTGCTTTGCATTTTCAATAGGACTACAATTATGGTACCACAGACCACAATGTGATATCTTGCTGTTGACATTGTGAATTCTGTGTTGTAAGCTGTTTCATGCAGAAAGCTCTGTTTTCCAGAGGGATTGTGAATTTCAATGAAAATTGTATTAAATGGTTAAAAGTCTTAGATGAATATTTGTTGAAAAGATTTCTTATTATCCAATGTATGTATGCAAGTAGAACTGTTCTGTACAACTTAACTGATTAAACTCAATTAGTTTTTTAAAGTATGAATTGTTGAGCAATGGTACAACATTGTTTTGATTCACTGCACCTAGCTGTGATCTGTTGAAATGACTAATGCACCACATGGGTTGCTTAACCCTAATTTTGCCTTGTACTTCCTGGCTAATAAGCTAGGCTGCTATTTTTTTTTTTGTTTTGCTTTGTGTAATAGTTGCAAACATTAAATTGCCCTTTCATGGGCACATAGCTTGATAATGTTACCAAGTTTGCACGTTTTAAAGTTATTAGAATATTTGAATGTCAAATGTACAGACCAACTAGTATTCAGATATGTGTTTTGAATCATGTGTATGATTTTTTTTCTCCCCCTTAGTACCACTTACTGCTAAGTGCTGAATCAGACTTTCTCTCAAATCTGATGTTACAGTTCAACAGCACTAATGTAACTTTGCTAGTTTGACTTTGATTTAGACATTGGATTGTGATCATTGTAACCTGTATCATGTGACAATGCATTAAAGCTACCTTTTGATCATGTCAGCAAATGGAAGTCTGTACATCTAAGTAAGTGGATTTTTTGAGTATTGCATTTTTCTCTTGCCTTAGACAACTTTTGCCAAAGACCACAGTTATTGCCTATCTACCTGTATACAAACAAGTAATAAAATCCATTCACTTCTTAAATTGGACCTTTAGTATAACAACAGACTTGATTATATGCCACAGTATCTGTTTTTAATTAACATAATTCACAAATTTTCATTGATTTGGAAAACAATGAGAACTTACACCTGAAATATAGCACAGTATGAGGGATAGCAAATTATTTAACTTAAGTTTACTACCAATAGTAAAATATCTTTAACAATGCTGTTATTAATATTATTTGAGGTAATATGTATAATAAGCAACTGTTCCAAAATAAACTTCCCCCCCTTTCACAGTTAGAAATAGCATCCTGCTAAAACACAAGTTTTCAAGGGCCATTTTAGAGTACTACAGTACATTTATTTTCAGTCTGGCCTTATAACCATGATAATACTATTAATTGCACTTCTGATATTTTACATGTCTGTTATATGGGCAGTACATAATATTCCTAAGCTTTAAATACACTTGCAAGTCAGTTCTTGCTAATCTGGTTGAATGTTTGAGTGATCGAAAAACTGTCTTCGTGATTTTTAATAGTTGCTGTGGAAAAATCTTTCCAATCTTTGATTTTTATTATGTCCTTTTCAGTTTTGAAACTGACAGAATCATGTGTACTGAAACAGTCTTCAGTGGAAACTAGTCTCATGCAAAATTGTCACTTCTGCTTGTTTGCTTCCAAAAGCACACAATGGAAAATGAACTTTAATCACTTTCTTTAAATAAAAAAAAGTTGGCAAAACTGTGACATTTGCACCCACAGTTGAGGTATGCAAGGTCACTTGTAAATACATAAGCACACAAGTTCTGTCTTCTGCATTTCCACAAAGCTTTTAATTTCTAACTCAATTTTAAGCACCTGACTATAGCGTGGAAAGCTAAAGAATTTTTACCTCCTTTCTCCCAAGCACAGCAAAGATGCACTTTACATATGTTTTTGTATTTTAGATGGTGTTTAACATCAACTCCATTGACAATGCTCATTTTAGTAAAGTAGATTTTCAATCAATAATTCACAATCTGTTTAATGTTGCTTGTAATGTGACAAACTAAGGTAATGACCTAGTGGGTATTATCGCTAGATTATTAATCCAGAGACTCAGCTAATGTTCTGAGGACCTTAGTTTGAATCCTGTCACGACAGATGGTGGAATTTTAATTCAGTAAAAATGTCTGAAACTAAGAATGTACTGATGTTCACGGTACTATTATCAATTGTCGGTAAAACCCAAATGGTTCACTAAATACCCTTTAGGGAAAGAAATCTGCTGTCCTTACTTGGTCTAGCCTACATGTGATTCCAGAGCCACAGAAATGTGGTTGAATCAACTGTCCTCAAGTAACAGCAGATGGGCAATAAATGCTGGCCAGCAAACAACACCCATGTTCTAGGAATCCATTAAAAGGTCAATCCCATATATTTACTCATCCTAAAATCTGTCTAGATGGGTCCTGTTATCTAACTTCGGTCTTTCCTCTTCCTTCAAAATTGACTTAACTTTTTTGCATCTGTTGTCTACCATTCCCACTAGGAATGCCAGAAAATGACATTATTTAGACAAAAATTGTTGGAGTGGTGTATTCATTTTATGTATAGAAGATTCCCTATTCACTTATGTTGCAATTATGTTTTATACTTTGATTTAATATTTCAACTTGGCAAAGGTTGACATGACATTTTTCTCATTTTAAACAAAGTTGATTATTAAAACGTTTGCAGTGATGAGTATCTGTAAAAAGAAAATACACATTTTCTTTTTTAAGGATATTGGATGGCTTGCATTTTATGCATTTTCAGACTTGGAAGCTTTACAATGTTTTACAAGAGCTATCTCATTACATTGCGGTATGTTTCTTAATTTTATTTTTAACTGAAATGTTCTTCAGTCCAAAACATTGAGAAGCTTTTTTTTAAAATCTGTTTGCCAAATTGGATATTTTTATATCCATCCAGGTACAGTGAAACTTGTGTAAACTCCCACTCCATGGAAGGATTCAGTAATTTTATAAATGAGAAGAACCTCATGAACTAGTGAGTCTTCGCAGATGAATGGTTTTCAATAGCTGCAGAGTTCCTCTTCCACTGATCTGCAAGATTATAAATGACCTGATGCTTGATATAATTTATTCAGAAATGAAATGTAACTGCCTGTTAATTTGAGCAATGCCGACATTATTATATGCAGACAAATACATTTTTCACTAACCTTTCATGAGTTTTGATAATGCATTATTTAGTTTCATACAATATCAGCTGTAGTAAATCTTCTGCACTTCCAGAATATACTAATACATGCTCTTTGGATCCCAAAGTTTGTCATAGATTGATGCATCTGTTTTCAAATGATGGCTAAGCTACTAGACGTATAAAAATTTGAAAACTAATAACTGCTTTGAGATTTTGTTTCTTTTTGGCAGGTCCACAAAGGATTTTTTTGGGTTTTTTTTGTTCTATTTTATCAAGTTTTTTTTGTATTTGCTGTGTGTAGGGATACTTTTTGGGGTTCAGTTTTTTGGAATGAGGGAGTAATAATTGCCTATTTGTTCAGAATAATCAAATGCAAAAGGTTCTCTTCACTGTTTAGTCACAATATAAAGTATGTTATGTGCACAACAATGGCTTTTCAATTAAATGGTGCTCCCGTTCTTGAATGTTTTATAATTTTAAAGTCTTCCTTCAATTGTAAAAAATGACTTGTTAGCTGGGTGCATTTGTTTCAAATGTTGAGCTTGTTTTTGTAAGTGCACAGTATCTGTATTGCCTTAGTGTTATTAAATAATGGCTAAATGAAAAATGCTTATTTTCATTTTGACTTTATACAACTTATGACAAGGACTTTCAATCACAAATCTTATTTAAATAGAAATGACTAGTAGATCTCTTGGAAGAAAGAGTCTAAGCTAGTTAATTGAAGTATATACAACCAAATGGGAGGAGTGCATAGTTGTATCTAGCCCCACTACTCTATAGATCACACCATTGATTTAAAAGTTTAATTCATTCACCAAATGGGCAATTATCTACCTCGTTCAATACTGTTAAACTCAATAGAATAGACTTTAATTAAGTTTCTTTCAATAAACTCAGGACGATTGATTTTAGTATAAAAGTAAATTTATTTTTGCAGCAAGAATAGTTAATACATTCTAACCTGAAAGTGTAAATAAATATCTCTTCTAAAATACCTGTGCAACATTGAAGAATAGATTTCAAGGAGAACCTTTGCAGTTTTTCAATGCTGTCAATCTGGAGTTTTGGTGTATAAAATATAGCTGGATCAATCTTTCTGGTCTCAGTCTCTCACATTTCCAAAGATAGACAAGTCCCACTGATTAAGATTACAGTCTGGATACTGATAACCACTCTATTTCAGGCAAGGAGAATACAGGTTGGACAACTTTTTACTTTCACAGTTCATTCCCAATTGAAAAAAAGTTCAAAAATTAAAGTTCATCAAATGATTTCCAGTAAATCACCAGTGTTTGTCTTTTAAACACTTTCTCATCAATTAAAACCATTACAGTGCAAATAAGGGAATATCTCTTTCCCCTTATGGGCGGCATGGTAGCACAGCAGTTAGCACTACTGCTTCATAGCTCCAGGGACCTGGTTTTGATTCCTAGTTTGGAATACTATAAACTGGTTGGAGTTTATAGACTTTTGTGTCAGACCGGTTTCTCCCGGTGCTCTGGTTTCCTCTCACAGTCCAAAGATGTGTGGGTTAGGTTGATTGGCTATGCTTTTAAAAAAAAATTGCCCCTTTAGAGTCCTAGATATATAATTAGAGAGATTAGTGGGTAAATATGTAGGGATTATGGTCGTTGCAGACTTGATAGGCCAAGTAGCCTCTTTCTGAACTATAGGGTTCCTACAATTTATCAAGTACCATGTTGGTAAGGTGTGCCTTATTTAAACTGGCAGCTACCTATAAACATTTAGATGTTCAATGATGATGATTCTGAAAGATGACCCATAACTTGTTGCAGTCTGCAAATTTAGGAAAAGGAATTGTAACAGAATAAAAGTTGCAGGTCGTTAACAAATTGAGGTGAGATGCTGTTGTAAAATAGCAACATGTAGCAATTCGGTCCACCTTGTTGACCAACAAGGGGCATGCATGTGGCATGTCGTGCGAGAGCTGCTCTTGGAGGTTGCTTCAGGAGTTGCCTAGTGCTTCACGTCGTCAGTCTATGCTTAAACTGGACCATCTGATGGGCAACATGACAGCTCAGAGACTATCGCTGTTGCTGTGCTGACACATGGATTTGGGCCTGTGTCTGCGGGAGTTTGCGTGTTCTCCCTGTGGTTGTGTGGGTTTCCTCCAGGTGCTCCGGTTTCCTCCCACATCCCACAAATGTGCTCTTTGGCAAATTGTCCCTATATTGGTCCCTATATGGGAATCTTCAATAGGCATATCCTTGACTTTAGGCTACGTCATTAAGATGTTAGGACGGCGGTGTGGGCTTGTTGGGCTGAAGGGCCTGTTTCCGGTGCTGTGTTGCTCTTTGTTCATGTAGCAATCAATTTGTGCACAGCAATGTCCAACAAATATCTGTAAGAGAATGACCAGGTGATTTATCTTAATGATGTTGGTTGAGGAACAGTTTTGGCCTGGGCAGTCCAAGCTTTAGTTTAACAGTCATCAAATTTGCTTCCACACCAAAATGAATTCTTGAGTGACAAAGGAATCCGATGTCTGACCTATCATTGGTGTAGGATTTTCCTATCCTTTTCACTTCCAATTAGACCTCCCTTGACGCTTGTGTCCTTTCCAACCTTGAAGTTGCCAAGGAGAATCAGTTTGTTGCCCATTGGGATTTGGGCCAAGGAATTTTTGAGAATGGAGTAAAACTCCTCTTTAGTCTGTAGCTTCCAGTATTGGGACATATGCACATTGGTTCTAAGTTAGGCTGAGCCTAAGGGTCATGAGAAGTTTATTAACCCCCATGAAGGGAATCTGAGATGATCTAGTTTATTTTAATAGCAAAACTAACCCTATGGTAGATGCAATCTTCTGGTTTACCTTTCCAGAAGAAAGTGCAATTGCTACCTTGAACTGGCCTTCCTGTGCCCATCAGGTCTCACTTAGGGTGGCAACATTAATGTTGATAATACCTAAGCTCCCAGGCAATCCAGCAAGAAGTCTCACAACACCAGGTTAAAGTTCAACAAGTTTACTTGTTAGCAAATGCCACTAGCTTTTGGGGCTTTGCCCCTTTGTTGGGTGAGTGGGGAGTTCTGATCATAAATATGTCATATAAAGACACACAGTTTACAGAATACTAATTAGTATAATATTGAGTCTTCTAATCAGCATTCTAACCTGTTACAGCATCTGTAAACTGAATATGTCTCTTTATTTGCCCTGTCTGAGATCAGAACTTCCCACTCACCTGCCAAAGGGGGCAAAGCCCTTTGAGTTCTTTTAATGTTGGGTGACCATTGCAAACTTGATGGAGCGTTGTTAATTAGACAATGCTGTTAATGATAATGTAAGCATGACATCAGTCAGATGACCAAGAGTCTACTGACTATCACCAAGTCACTGAGTGAGTGAAATCAAACCCACAGTGGTTCTCAAAGCCCAGATTTACTCATGTAAAGATTTGTTATAAGATCATTGTTTAAGTTCAAATGCAAAACATTAGAACCACATTTTTGTAGGAGTAAAATTAGGAAATACTTTCTTCAAAGGATGGTATCAGTTTGAAACTCTTCCACAAATGGAAATTGTCAGAATCATTGCTAACTTTAAAACTGAGATCCTAGAATGATTATAGTACAAAAGGCTGCCACTCTCTTAGCCATAACCATACTGACTCTCCATTACATAAACTTGGTCCACTGCCCTTTCCCTTAGTCCTGCAATTTATTTTCATTCAGGTGCTTTTTTCCCCTTTGAAAGTTATGATTGAATCTGTCTCCATCAACCTCTTAGGCAATATATTCCAATCATCCAAAATCTGGTTTTAGACTCTGCTACTCATGGGACAAATTTTCTGAGAATTCCCTTGTCTTTGAGCACATCTAGCAATTTTTTTTACAAAGGAGAACAATCCTAGCATCAATTCATTGGTAATTGCCACTTATCTCTGGAACCATTCTTGTAAATCTTTTCTGCACCTGCCCTAAATCTTTCATATTTCTGAAGTGTGATACACAGAATTGAACACAGTAGTGTTTCATAAAAATTAATCCTAACTCTGCTTTTGTACTCTGTGCCTCTGCCTCCAGGATCCTGAAAATCTTTTCAACCATTTTCTCAATCTGGATACCTTCAAATGATATATACGTTTTTACGCCTGCGTCTCTTCTTAGACCTACTTTAGAACTTGTATCCTTTTATATTGTCTCTACTCATTCTACCAAGATGCATCAGCCTCCATTTCCTTGCATTATATTTCACCTACCATGTCTATCTGTTCTACTAATCTGGTAATATCTTTTTGAAATTTATCATTATTCTACTTACAGTCACAAAACTTCAAGTTTAGCATCATCTGCAAGCTTCAAAATTGTGCACTGTACACCTAAATCTTGGTCATTAATATTCTGAAATTTAAGACAAAAACTGGAGAAATATTTTCATAAGTGGCATGTAAGTTTTGACAAATTAACAAATGAAATTTATATAGAATCCTAGCACTAACCTTTAGCAAACATATTATGCTTGTTTCCACAGGCAATTCGGTCCACCTTGTTGACCAACAAGGTGCAGGCATTCGGCAGGTCGTGCAAGGGCTGCTCTTGGAGGTTGCTTCAGGAGTTGCCTAGTGCTTCACATTGTCAGTGTATGCTTAAACTGGACCATCTGATGGGCAACATGACAGCTCAGAGACTATCGCTGTTGCTGTGCAGACATGTGGATTTGGGCCTGTGTCTGCGGGAGTTTGCGCGTTCTCCCTGTGGTTGCGTGGGTTTTCTCCGGGTGCTCCGGTTTCCTCCCACATCCCAAAAATGTGCTCTTAGGTTGATTGGGTAACAAATTGTCCCTATATGGGAATCTTCCACAATAGGCATAGTCTAAAGTCATGGATATGTCATTAAAACGTTAGGATGGCAGCGCAGGCTCGTTGGGCCGAAGGGCCTGTTTCTCGTGCTGTGTTGCTCTTTGTTCTTTGCACCTTCCTCCAATCTAAAAAAAACTACTTACCACTATTCTCTGTACCCTGTCACTCTTTGAAGCTATGTTGCCACTATCTCTGGGTTTGATTGCTTGAGTGACTAAAGTTTGCACATTCTCCCTGTGTCTGTGTGGGTTTCCTCCAGCTGTTCTGGTTTCCACCCACAGATCAAAACAAGATGGATAAGCTTTGCTAAATTGCTCCTTAATGTTCCAGATGTACAAATTAGGGGGATTAGCAGAGTAAATGCATGGAGTTACAGAGATAGGGCACGTGGTGGGCCTGGGTAAGATGCTTTGTCAGAGAGCAAGTGAACTTGATAGGTCAGTCATCTGACCTATCACTAGACCCTAAAAATACATCTAATTCCCCAGTACAAGAACCATATCCAGCATACCAGCATTTGTTGTGCATTCCTAATTGCCCATGAAGTGGTTAATGTGAGGGGCAGTGCCCCATCCCTGAACACTGCACTCAGAATTCCCCTGGGTAGTAAGCTCACTAGATGTACACTCCATCAGTTGTCATGGAATCTGTGACTTCAAGTTTCTTTTCTCAAAGTGCTGGGTGAGAAAACCACTATTGGCTTTGACTGTTTCTAAGCTGCTTTTCATGCCTGACATCAGCCTTTCCCAATATAAGGGAAAATATTGATAGTGTTCAAAATCAGGCCTTTATATGCAACTGTGATATAACAAAATGCTCAAAATACACTGCAAAAGAAAATCTGCATCAAATGAAAATAACAGCTTCTGAAAGGTTAACAATCCTGTGTAAATCTCAGTTTCTTTGGAATATGGCTTTAAGCAAATCACTCCTCACCCAATATATTCTACTGTCAATGGGATTTCCTGTCCTGTGCACTTCCCACCACCAGGAAACCCACAGCATAGTTCACCTTCACTAACACTGGAAGATCCCACAGGAAGGTCATTTTTTTTTACAATATATTACAATTTACATGACAGTTAAACTGAATATTTTATATATATATAGCAATTAGTAGGTTACTAGGGTCAAAACCAAATATAAATTGCTTTGTCAAATCAAAAAAAAATTCTACATACTCTACCAAAGCATAAGTTTCCAAAACAGTTATTCAAACAAATAATATTTATTAAACACACAAAAAAGGTAGTAATTAATACTTCATTTGGCAATTTTTTGTTTGTAAACATTAATGAAAAGGTTTTCTACAATTGTGGTGGAAAGACAATTGAAATGTACTGCAGTATAATGCACCGACACTCAGATCAACACTTCTGCCATATTGTCATAGCTCTTGTAAAATAACAGTGACAAACAAATGCAGGTAGTGTTCAAGAATGCTGTGATGAGAACCTATTCTTCAGCATGTTGAATTAGCAGTTTGATCACCAACAAGTGTAATACACGTGATCTGTTTTTGTACATATTAATAGAGATCTCTACACCAGCCTTTTTTCTATTTAGCTTTCAAAGATTATTACTTTCTTTTCATTTTCTCCATTTAAATAAGTGATTTACGTTTATGGGAGTTAGATTAACAATTAAGTTTAGCTCCCTTTCCAGGATAGCTGTTTTATTAAAATAATCAAGAAGTGGGTGAAAAGGGAAATTAAAATAATTTGGGAGAAAAAGGGTAATGAAGAGATATTAGTGTTAACACTAAAAAATTTTTTTTGCATAAAAAATTGGATGAGTGATAAGACGCTAATGGCCTTTCAAAAAGTATTGAAACATCTCCAAAACCAGTTGATTTGTACAAATCCTAACACTAGTGGCAATCCAACTGTCAGTTTATCTCAATGTTTAAAACTAAAAATTCTTAACATCATGCACATTACATTATCACACAAATAATATATTTTAAATGATATATAAATACGCCAGCAACACCTAAAAGTGCTATACAGTGTATTGCAAAATAAAAAGCAATTTGCAACTAAGTCAAAATTAAATATAAACTATGTTGCTTGTTAAATGAAATAGCATGATCAAACTTTTGATCACTGAGTTGTGATAAACTGCTTTGAGAGAGAACAATGAGTTACTACTATCAGCACTTGGTATCAACAACTGAATAGAACATAGAACATAGAACATTACAGCACAGAACAGGCCCTTCGGCCTTCGATGTTGTGCCGACCAAAATAAAAAGCAATGCCCCTCCAAACTAAACCATTCCCTTCTCTTCCATATACTTATCAATTAACCTCTTAAACGCCACCAAACTTGGCGCATCTACAACAGCTGCAGGCAGGGCATTCCACTCCCTAATCACTCTTTGAGTAAAGAACCTACCTCTGATATCCGTCCTATAACTCATACCCCTTAATTTAAAGCTGTGTCCCCTCGTGCTAGCTTTCTCCATCCTAGGAAAAAGGCTATCACTGTCCACCCTATCTAAACCTCTAATCATCTTATATGCTTCAATAAGATCCCCTCTTAGCCGCCTCCTTTCTAACGAAAACAACCTCAAATCCTTCAACCTCTCTTCATAGGACCTGCCCTCCATACCAGGCAACATCCTGGTAAACCTCCTCTACCCTCTCCAATGCCTCCACATCTTTCTTATAATGTGGGGACCAGAACTGCACACAATACTCCAAGTGCGGCCGCACTAGAGTTTTGTACAGTTGCAACATGATGCTGCGGCTCCTAAATTCAATCCCCCTACCAATAAAAGCTAAGACTCCATATGCCTTCTTAACAACTTTATCCACTTGACTGCCTACTTTCAGGGATCTATTGACACATACACCAAGATCCTTCTGTTCCTCAACACTATTAAGAGCCCTACCATTAGCCCTATACTCTACACATAATCAGTTACAAGCAATTATTTGTTTTCCACTAATTCACCACCGTGACAATATTCAGTGTCATACTGGCCTATGGGAAAAGAATAGTGAATAAGCAGACTAATATAGCTACATTATATTTTAAGATTATAGACATGCAGTACTGATACTTCAGAACAATTACAATGCCATTCAGTAGCTTAGATGTCATGTTATAAACATGAATTTCAGGATGCAAAACACACTTCTATTTTTTAATTAAATGTAGAATTAAATTTAGTGTCTACTTTTCAATTATTGTTTTTTTTTCTGTTAGAAGTAAGAGCTTGTCAAGGCTAGGGTCAGAGCACCATGCAAATTGTATGATGGGGTGACTTGCTTTCTGAAAAATTAAATGCGTGCAATGCAAGTAACACAGATTTTCTGTGCTATTGCAGCAAATAAGATATTTTGCTTATCAGCATATGGCTCTCATTTTGCTACTCTTCAAACTTGTATTGGTTAGGAGTTACTTTAACTTCCAGACTGATTTTTAACCACTGTCTGAATCCAACGTGAATGAAGTCAGCTACATGCATGAGGCCCAAAATAGACACAAAGATGATCCTATTCTAGAATCTTACAGATAGCGAAGTGTGGGTGAGAGATTAAATCTTATTCTCAAATTTGTTGTGCTCTTTTCCATTTTCTTCTGTTTCCATTATATATATGGAAAATTAAAATAATCTATAAATTGCAACAAGTCATAGGACCATGGTAATATAGTATGGTGTGTGAGATTGTAGCTCTAGAGCTTTGTTACCTTTGCATTCACTCTTCAAAAATGACTAACTTTTGATGATGTAGAGATGCCGGTGTTGGACTGGGGTAGTAAGAACTCAGTAAGAATTTAGCAACACCAATTTTAAATCCAACCGATTTATTTGATAGTAAATTTGCGAGCTTTCGACACACTGTGTCTTTGTCAGGCAAATGCAGTGTTCTGGTCCAGAACAGAGACCAGAACACTGCATTTGCCTGACAAAGACACAGTGTCGAAAGCTCGCAAATTTACTATCAAATAAATCGGTTGGATTTAAAATTGGTGTTGCTAAATTCTTACTGAGTTCCAACTTTTGATGAACAGTCTCTACAGATTTTCAGTCACAAATGTTACTCTTTTCACAATGTTTCAAGTAGGTTATTCCAACTTTAAGTTGAAAATCCTTTAGGAGAAAAAAAACAATATTTAACATGGCATTTAAACTAGTTACTATTTTCTTTCATTGTAAAAGGTTTTGTGAGCAACATATTTGATTTGCAGTTTAGTCTTTGAAAGGTAAGACATTTCCTTAGCTTAAAATTTGCACAAATGAGGATAATTCAGTGATAGGCCCATATTCAAGTATTCAACCAATTTACATTTTCCAATTTTTTATAAAAGTAATTTTTTTAAAGGAGATGATTTATGTCGTTTTCAGATAACTACTAAGCAGCAAATGTTAATATTTAGGTTTTATTTCTATTTCATTATGTTTGTTTCTTCCAAACATTATCCAATTTTCTTGTCATGTTTCAAAGGAGTTTTCTATAATAACTCTGACAAAATCTAAAGTTAAAGGGCACAGTTGCCCATTTTCTGCTCCCTGAAATCACAGCAGTGTTTTTATTATGCTATCAAGCATGTCCCCTGATTCAGTAAGGTGGGTGAAAAGAACATAGTGCTCACGGTCTTCTGGTGTGCAATTTTCTGTTAATGATTCTTTTTGTTCAGATTAATTAGACAAGAATCACGGGCTCATATCAGCTTGACGAAAAATCCCAATCAATCTCTTTAAATATTAAACATAATATTGTAGCTTGGACTTGCAATGAAGTGGTTGAAAATTACACTGTAAACCACTGCAAAATAAATTTACTAGAAAATCTGATACAATATATGAATCCCTCCAGGTAAAATATTAAAGTGAGATTTCCCATATAACTATTTCACTAATTTTGAATTATTAATACAAAGGTTTTTGGGAGTATCTACCAAACAATAAAGACAAGTTTCACTTCTATGCGTTCAATGGCAATTGCTATGCCTTGCTTTAATGTCTGGAACTGGGAAAATCCCAGTCCAATTGCACAATTAAAACTGCGTAGCTTTAATATGCTTTCATACAAACTAATTACGTGCTTATTGCCAAATTCTAAAATATAATGAAATGGAGCTAGTTTTGTAATTCTAAAGTTAAATAGTGTTGTTTGTTATTGATATTCAATGAATGGAGTTATTCAATTTTTGGAAAATGTCAATTTAAGAAAAATGCTTCATGTGAGATTCAAACTTTATTTGTGGTTTTAATTTCAAAAATTTTATTTATCTTTTTCTATATTCTAGCCCAATATCTACTACTATACTATGTAGACTTTGTAGATTTCTTTCCTGTTTTTAGCGAAATGCCATTGTTTCAACTTGATTAGCAATGGAAACTCTTTTTTTTGTTACGCTTTGCAATTATCAGGCACTTAGGTCACAAGCGTCCGTGGCTATAACAGACTAGTTAATGATAATAAAGCAATAAATTGGCCTCATGTTTTTTGTATGAAAGACATTTGACAACATGTTATCATCATTCCCTTCATTTCTCATTCTCTTGTAGGTTGTCATCTTCAATGCATGATTCCACAGGGATTATTGGATGTTTGACAACCTGTATTTCTGTTTTTCACCTGGACTCGGAAGAGTGTTCCATCTGCACACATGCAGAGTTTATAGCGCTCCCAGCCATCATCTACCAGGAACTCTCCTGTCGATGAGTGTGGAAGCCTTGATGTATTAATCATCACAGTTCCATTAAGAACAATACTGTTTACCTAAGGAAAAAAATCCTGCTTTAGTAAAACCAATCACTGTTAGGACATTAGACAAGCAGCTTCAAGTATATGCTTTCTTGGAAAACAAAAAAGGAATTCCTATTAGAAATGCCAATGCAATGCTTCAAGTAGTGTGTTCAGAAGCTCTTGCTCTAAAAATTAAAATTTAAAACTTTCAATTTCTAATTTCTGGCCTCCCTATTTTCCAAACTTGTTAAAAAGTATATTTTTAATAATTTGTGGGACATAGACGTTGTTGGCTAGCCAACATTTATTGCCCATCCTTAGTTGCTCTAGGGCAGTTGAAAACCAATCACTTTTCTGTGGCTCTGGAGTCATATATAGGCCAGACCAGGTAAGGATGAAATATTTCCTTCCCTAAAGGACATTAGCGAACCAGATGAGTTTTTTTGACAATCGACAGTAATTCCAGATTTTTTTTACTGAATTGAAATTCCACCATCTGACATTGTGGGATTTGAACCCAGGTACCCAAAACATTAGCTGTGTTTCTGGATTATAATCTAGTGATAATACCATTAAGCCATTGCCTCCCCTTGGTCACCAAAATAAAATTATTTCAAGACTCTACCTAGCCACACCCAATACCTGTGATGGTTATTCAGAGATGCCCACAGAATTCTCAACACATTAAAATCTCATCAATTGCAATGATCTTCTTCCCATCCTCCCTCCTTTTACCTGTTCAAAACCTAAGATGTTTCTCAGTTCTGACAAGGAACATCATTGACTTGAAAGGTTAATTATTTCTCTCCCTACAGACACTGCCTGGCATATTGAGTATTTCCACTGCTTCCTGTTTTTATTCCAGACTTCAGCATCTGCAGTATTTTGCTTTAACATTAGTTAACCTCTTGTTCCCCAGTTTCTCACACCCTGCTTTCCCGAGTGGTGAGATTACGTTTACTACCTTCCAAATTGCAGGGAATATTCTAAAATATAGGGAATTGCGGTAGACCAAAAATCAGTGCATTCACCATCCCTGTAGCAACCTCTTTTAAAATCTAAGATGTAGGCCTTCAGGTGCAGGGATCTGTTGTCTTTTACTCCCATTAATTCCTCCAGTACTATTTGCAAAGGCTAAATTAAGTTTCTCATTCGCACTAGACCTTTGGGACCTGAATATTTGTGTCTTCTACCATGAAGACAGATAGAAAGTATTCATTAAATGATATTCCTTTTTCCTCAATTTTCCCCAAACGCTGCCTGTAAGACCAATTCAAATAAATATTATGTTTTAGAAAGGTGATTTGCCAAATGCTCAAATACTTTTGAATGTCTCCAGAGAACACAGATGCAAGAAAAAGAACAATTTGCTGTTAAGAAATTAAATTTCAACAAAGTTAGCAAAGATTTCCACACTCACAGCCTTCAGTTCCATATCACCCCTCATGCGAAATTCGATGGTTTTGCCCATGATAAAGACGCCTTCATTTCCACGCACAATCACTCGGCCGCCAGCATGAATCTGAAGATCAGTACTATGATTGCTTGTTATCTGTAAGAATAATGATCTAGTTTGTTTCAGTAATTTATATTGAATACATTAACATTGATATAGAAGTTCACAATTCATTTACTTGCTAATTGGAAGTTTTATAAGATTTTATTCCCATAGTATTAGTTTTTGACTTTTGCTTTAACAACAATAAACATTTCTGTTGCTGTAAGTGCAAGGAAATTACTTAAACCAACAAAAGAATTAGAGCTGAATCTTCTTTCCCTCCTAGAAAAACCATAAATAGATTTATATATCAAAAGATACTTATGGAACAGACCATAACTTGCGAATGACAAATGTTATATGAAAATAAACAGCATGCATTCCCATCTATATATACACACACTATCTGAATATCAGTGCAATAGACACATGCAAGTGCCGTAATGAAATGCAGGGATGTGAATGAAACATGAGCAAGGGTGACCACAGAAATAGACACACAGCACATCAGAAATTAAGGGTGAGAAGTGAATTGATTTTCAAACAAAAACAGCTCCATTATATATTGTGAGGAGAAATATAAATCATTAGAAAGAACAATCTATCAAGATCAGGTTTTTTTAATTCATTTTAATGGATTTGGGCTTCACTGGCTAGGCCAGCATTAATTGCCTATCCCTAACTGCCTTTGAGAAGGTGGTGGTGAGTTTGATTCACTGCAGTCCTGTCATGTGGATACACCCACCGTTACAGAGTGAGTTACAAAATTTTGACCCAGCAACAGTGAACGAATGGCGATTATATTTCCAAGTTAGGATAATAAGTGACTTGAAGGAACTTACAGTGGTGGTATTCCCATGAATCTGCTACCCTTGTGATTCTAAATGGGAGTGGGCATGGGTTTGGAAGGTGATATTCAGCATGTATTTTTAATAAGGCTCCACCTTATTAAATGAAAGAATTTCTTTAAAAGAGTAAATGGTGTTTCTAAGATTGAAGAAGAGTTAGTGATGGGTTCACTTTTAATCTTTGGCTAAAGATGGGTTGCTTCAGGGGACAGGGAGAAAGAAATGAAGACTATGGCTGTCTAATATTTAGCTGGAAGAGCTGCAGCCAATAGAATACTAACTGTCAAATAACCCACCAGACAGCAGAAATCAAGAAATAGAACTGGATGCTAAGTGCTATCCTATGGCTGTGGACAATATCAAAGGGCAACTTGTTGGTAAGGAAAAGAATGGGGGCTAAGAAGCATCATGTGGCGACTCCAGAGATCACAATAATCTGTAAATACTTAGGTTAGGAATGCTTCAATAAGAACAGAAGCAAACGAGAACAGTCTCATCAAACTGAATAATGAGGAGAACGGTATGATCAACCACATCAAATGCTGCAGAGAGGGTAAGAAAGCACCATGGTCACAAAGTACTGTTTTTAATTTCAGATGTAAAGATGCCGGCGTTGGACTGGGGTGGTAAGAACTCAGTAAGAATTTAGCAACACTAATTTTTAATCCAACTGATTTATTTGATAGTAAATCCGCGAGCTTTCAACACTCTGTCTTCCTCAGGCAAATGCAGTGTTCTGGTCTCAGACCCAGGACATCATTTCCTCAGGGGAGTGTCCTAGGCCAATCATGACCTTCCATTATAAAGTCAGAAATGGGAACGTTCACTGATGACTGCACGGAGTTCAGCACCATTTAAGATTCGTGAGATACCAAAGCAGTCTGTGTCCTTATTGCAGCAAGACCTATACCATATTCAGGCTGAGGCTGATAAGTGGCAAGTAACAGTAGTGCCACACAAGTGCTAAGCAATAACCATCTCCAACAACCATTTCAACATCTATCCATGACATTCAGTGACATTACCAGTGATCAGATCTTCTCTGATCAGGACTTTCCACACACCTGACAAAGGAACAGCATTTCCGAATGTTTGTGGATTTACTGTCAAATAAACTGGTTGGTCTTTAACCTGGTGTTGTGAGACTTCTTACTCAGATTATGAAATCATAGGATTAGATACTCCCACAATAAAATATCAGTTATCATGTACGAAATAGCACAAGATAGTGAACATAAAAAAAATCTAACATTTTGAGCACTAACCCTCTCTGTGGATGCTTTTTGTACATTCAGTGTCTTCACGCCTTTGGGCAAATGGAACTCATGGGTATCATAGTCAGTGCTGAACACCGTTTTCTGGGTCCTGGGATCAACAAAGGACATGCCAATGTCACTGGTGATGGAGGTTTTGTCTTGTTCTACACTGAGCTTAGTTGTTCCTTGCTGAAACACCACCTAAAGGGGCACAGAAACCAAAATTATCATAAATCCATAGATAAACTAACATGCATCACAAATAAGAATTGCACAGAAACTCTACTAATGTTTGTTTTTCTTTGCCATTCTCCAAGTTACCAAATAAATAAACTAAATAATTTGACTGGTTGTCAGTTGAGCAGGTCTTAGCAGGTCTCAATTTCTTAAGGGTTTTCAATTTCAACTAAGTTGTTGGAGAGAGGCAACTAGTGTCAGCTATTTCCCCATAGGTCAGGAAAGAAAACATCTCAAGCTATTCTTATGAACAAAGAACAAGAACAAAGAACAAAACAGCACGGGAAACAGGCCCTTCAGCCCAACGAGCCCGCGCTGCCACCCCGATGTTCCCACCTCTACCCGCGATCCCTGTCCATGTTTGCTTCATGTCTTCTCAAAAACCACAGGAAGAGATAGAGAAGTAGGTTCATTATCCGCTTCAATCTCCTTCAAAAAGAGGAAGAATGGTATGATGCACAAAAAAACCTAAGAGGGTGGTAAGGGTATGGAATGCCCTGCCTGCTGCAGTTGTAGATGCGCCAAGTTTGGGGGCGTTTAAGTGGTCAGTGGATAGGTTTATGGGTGAAAAGGGAATGGTTTAGGTTAGAGGGTCATTACTTTTTCTCAATTGGTTGGCGCAACATCGAGGGCCGAAGGGCCCGTTCTGCGCTGTAATGTTCTATGTTCTAAAAAGCAAATAAAAAAGTATCCAATTTCCAATAAAAATACTAATCAATGTTTTAGAATGTAACCTACTGTATTTAAATTACAGAGTATTACACATGTTACAGATGATTTGGTATTTACAGAATTCTTCCAATTTGTTGTGTTTAACATATTTGCATCCAAAGTCGATTGCCTATACATGTTTACTCACAATGAAATAGAGTTCTTTTTTGAGATAGACTTTAAAAGAACAATTTGGTGTTATTGGAAATTATCAATATGTTGGCTCATACTGCATTGTATTATATAGATATTATTTGTAATGGGACACTCACTGTATTTTCAATATTACTGATACATCAAGGCCCAGGCAGTGTCGAGTTCTTTCCTGCTCATATTTCAGTCTCTCTCCCCAAGTTTGGGAGGGGAATTCCAACCAGTGCCATCACAATGAGCTGCAAGAGCCACTGATTTCCTCCTTCCCCAATTCGTTCTTTCCACTCAATCTTTCTATTGGATCCAGTTTTGACAATCATAGCCTGATCCCTAGGAATTGCTTATCTTCTTCTCAAGACCATTTTCAGGAAAATCACCAATTTGGAAATTCCTAGTCATTGACCTAGGTGCACCAAGAGATAGGAGCAGAGGCTGGGGATGCAGTTTAGTGGGGAAGTAACCTCCCTAATTATTACATGATCCTTTCTGAAAGGGGTGAGTTCAATTACAGCTTTCACCCGATATAACTTTGCTCTGGAGAAACGTGAGGAGAAGAAGAAGAATTGCAAGTTTTGATTAAAAATATTTATTAAAAATATTCTTAAAAGTTGGTAAGTTCAAGACACGGGATTGACGAATCTGTTGCAAACTGCTACGGCTGTGAGAGCTGCCACACCCCCTCAGTGACTGTTACAGGCTGCTGATTTGTGTGCGCATGCCTGTGTGAATTGTATCTGCATGGCAGGGGGAGTGGATTTGCTGAGCTTTCTATTACCAGATGGTACATTAAGTGTTAAAATGAGGCTACATTGGAAATAGTTTGGAAAGCAATACCACTGAGGGATGGATATTTCACATTTGAATTTTGCCGGGTTGGGACCCAATCTGGGGTAACAAAATGCATGGATGAGAAGTTCAGCAAATGGACTAATACTGGGGTACAAAAAGGTGACATTAGAGGTGAAAATGAGAATACTAATTTCTTTTAGTATTGGAAAAGAATACTGGGGAATGGCAAAGAAAGGAGCAAAGAGAACAGGTCAGATGCTCAACCCTAGATTAGTACGCCGTGACAGAGAGTCTGGGTCATCCTCTAAGTGGAAGTGCAGTGATGTGGTAGTATCAATGAACTAGTAATTCAGAGACCCAGGTTAATGCTCTGGAGGCACAGGTTCAAATCTCACCACAGCAGCTGGTGGAATTTAATTTATAAGTCTGGAATCAAAAAAAGCTGGTCCAATGGAGACCATGAAACTATTGTTGATTAATATAAAATCCATCTGGTTCATTAAAGCCTTTTAGGAAAGCAGCTCTGCCATGCTCACCCAGGCTGGTCTACATATGATTCCAGACCCACAGCAATATGGGAGACTCTTGAATGCCGTTTGAAGTAGCCTAGCGAGCTACTCAGTTATATCATACTGCCACTTAACACAACCCCATATACCATCTGGTAATAGAAAGCTCAGCAAATCCACTCCCCTGCTACGCAGGCACACATTCACATATCCACATATGCACGCGCATACAAGTCAGCCAGCCTGTAACAGTCACTGGGGAAGTGTGGCAGCTCTGATAGCCTTAAAAAAAAGGAATAAAACTGGATGGACTACCCAGCATCAATCTAGGCAATAACAACAGTACATCCAGTCCTGTCAACCACGCAAATTCTGCTATTAACATCTGGAGGCTTGTGCCAACATTGGGAGAGCTGTTCCACAGCTCTTCCAAACCAGCCTGACACAGTGAAAGTCCTGGAGTCACTTTGTACAGATAACGTCCCAGACATTACTGTCACCACCCCTGGCTATGTTCTATCACACTGACAGGAAAGACTCAAAGTTGATGGCACACTGGTAGATAATTGGAAGGGAGTCCTCAACATCTACTCTCGACTCCATGAAGTCTCATAGTAATAGGTCATACATGGGGATGGAAACCTCCTAGGTATAATCTACTTCCTCTCCTCCCATGACCACTGCACCAATAACCCCTCAGCTGGGAATCAGTATTCCTCCATGTTGAACACCAACAGTAATTCAGCAGTGCCACTCCTGACTGAGCTGGCCAAATCCTAAAGGACACAGTAGCTGGACTGGGTTTCCAGCAGGTGATGAGGGAATTATAAGAGTGAAAAATCTTTTGGATATTATTCTTACCAATCTACCTGTCTATGACAGTATTAGTATGAGTGGTCACCTTGTGGAGACGAAGTCCAGTCTTCACATTGAGGATATTCTCCATCATATTGTGGAGCATTATCACAGTACTAAACGGGGTAGACTTTGAACAAATCTAGCAGCTCATACATGAGATGCTTTGAGCCATCTGTAGCCTCAGAATTGTACTCACAATCTGTAATCTGATTATCCATTATATTTCTCTACCATTACCATCAAGCTGGGGAATCAACCTTAGTTCAATGAGGAGTTTTGGATAGCATACCATGAGCAACACCAGGCATATCCAATATTGAGGTATCAATCTGGTGAACCTGTAACAAGACTACTCACAGGCCAAACAGTGGACACAGCTAAATAATCCCACAAACTATAAATCAAATCTAAGCGCCACAGTCCTGCAATATCCAGTCATGAATTGGCAGTAATCAACTAACAACTAACTGGAGAAAGACATTCCAGAGGTGGCTCCATCCCCAACGATGGGGGAGGACAATATCAAATCAAAAGACAATGCTCAAACATTTGCAGCTAGCTTCAGCCAGAAAGATTGAGTGGATGATCCATATCAGCTTTCTCAATATCAGTCTTCAGCCAATATGATTCTCTCCACATGATGCCAAGAAATGGCTGAAGGCACTGGATACTGCAAAAACAATGGGCTCTGACAACATTCTGGTACTGAAGACCTGTACTTCAGAAGTAGCCATAGCCCTAGCCAAGCTGCCCCAGTACAGCTACAATACTAGCACACACCTGACAACATGTGAAAATGTTCAGGGAGGTCCTGTCCACAAAAAGGACAAATTCAAACCGGCCAATTAATGCCCCATCAATCTACTCTTAATCATTAGCAAAGTGATGGAAAATGAAGTTGACAATGCTCTCTGATGCTAGTTTGTATTCTGCTAGAGTCATTTGGCTCCTGACCTCAAAACAGCTGTCGTAGATGCGCCAAGTTTGGTGGCGTTTAAGAGGTTAATTAATAAGTATATGGAAGAGAAGGGAATGGTTTAGTTTGGAGGGGCATTGCTTTTTATTTTGGTCGGCACAACATCGAAGGCCGAAGGGCCTGTTCTGTGCTGTAATGTTCTATGTTCTATGTTCTAAACATGGACAAAAGAGCTGCCTTCAAGAAGTGAGGTGTGTGACAGCCCTTGACATCAAAGAGCTCTAGTAAAACTGAAGTCAGAGGGAAATCAGAGGGAAAAGTTCAACTGGTTGGAGTCACAGCTAGTATAAATGAAGATGGTCATGGTTGTTGGAGGTCAATGTCCCAGGATTTCCCACAGAAGTTCCACAGGGTAGTGTTCTAGACCTAACCACCTTCAACTGTTTCATTAATAACCCTCCCTCAATCATATGATGATGATGCTTGTGGATGATTGCACAATGTTCAGATTGTTCTGGGCCCTCCAGATACTAAAGCAGTCCATATCCAAATGCAGCAAGACCCAGACAATATTCAAGCTTGGGCTGATTAGTGGCAAGTAACATTTGTGCCACACAACTGTCAGGAAATGACCACCTCTGACAAGAGAGAGTGTAACCATCTCCCTTTGACATTTAGTGACATCACCATCATGGAATCCTCCACTATCAATATCTTGGAGGTTATTATTAACCAGAAACAGAACTATTCCGGCCATGTAAATACTGTTTCTACGGTCTGTGGACAATACCTCACCCCAAATGGAATACTCTCTGCTAGCCTGGATGAGTCCAACTTCAACAATACTTCAACAGTTCAACACTATCCAGGATAGAGTTGCCCACTTGGTTGGCACCCTATCCGCCACCTTAAACATTCCCTCTCTCCACCAGAGACACACTGGTAGCATATATACTGTCCACAAGATACACTGCAGCATTTGCAAAGGCTCCTTTAACTCCACTTTCCAAACCCATAATAGAAAATAAAACATTGACTGAACCAGCAATGTTCAAGTCCCACGAACTAATAAAAAAGTGGCCAGGAAGGAAATAGAATAGGGAACAAAACCTATTGGAGATTGGGTGGTAGTGGCTTCCCAATATTTAATTGGAAAAAAATTCTGCTGATCCAATACTAGATGTCAGACAAGCAGTGCTGCAAATTAAATGTCACAGAGGGGTTGAGAGAGATGGTGGTGAGGTAGAGTTAGGCCTTGGCCTTATCAGCTTGTTTAAAACAAATATCACAAAGGGGCTGTATGCAGATGAGAAATAGGAAGAGGGAATGATAGATCATTGGAGGACTTTGGATGAATATATTTATATTTCCAGTCCCTTATAGAAATTCAGTTATTTTAAGGGATATTTCACTGTTCATCCAATGCATTACGTTGGTTCACGTTTAACGTCCATATCTCGTTCAGAGCTCTGCTAACCTCAGCATCCTTTCTCAACTCAAGTCACAGTTTTAACCCTTACTATACTTGCAAAACTTTAAAATATAATGGGTTAGGCTTACTGGTTGGTCGTTGCCAGTGATTAACAAGTCTTCATCTCTTCTGCCTCCCACAGTGCTCTTATGCATGGGATATACAACTCCCATGTCAGACACCTGTTTGAACCGTAGTAACCCTTCCTCATGGAACTCCATACTATCACAGCCATTGGGACCAATTCGAATTACAGCCCATATAACAAGCGTAATCTGAAATAGTAACAGTCATGTTAAGCCTTTGTTCTGAATCTGAGGGTTGTCTACCATTTGAACTATTAATTTATATAAAAAGTGCTAGACAGTCATATAAAACCATACAATTGTTTTTAAAATTAACTATTTATAAAGAAATAACATCTAGAAGCTTATTTTGCCATAGGTAATGTCATGAGTTCACAGATCTGAAATAAAATTACTAGTGAATCATTTTGACACAATCATACTGAAACCACAAATTAGTGTGCATACACATTTAGACAAGCTTTTTTTTAAAAAACGTTATGTTGTTTTATTTGAGGATTCTAATAAATAACTCAATACCAGTAAGAGGGTTCAAAAAAGTTTCTAGAAAGCAGGTGGGTGAGGTTCAAGGACGCAGGCATGCACCTTCCACTTCCCCAGTTCCATCCTGCCATCCATATCCCCAAGTTAAAATGCTTCAACTGATGTTTGAAAGAATTATTAGCTGCTTTACAATTTTTCATTGCACCACATGAATTAGTTTCACCACTTTAGGTATCACCTTGACGTGTTAACTGCACTCTAAGCTCTGTGAAAGAAGGTGGTAGGTTCATATGTTGTCTCATCAGTGTAAAGAGACCAAAAGTAACAGGAAAGCAAATAATAGTTCTAATTGAAATATCAAAGCACATGCCATTTATTATCACACTGAAGATCTAAAAAAAATTTTTAATCCATTAGAACCAAGTATGAAGACATATTTATAAAACAACTGAAATGCATCCACAGAGTTCAGCAGATACTATCTAAAGATAAGCATAAGGGCACTTTACCTAAATGCTCACAGCATTCAAAACAAGATCAAACAGTTAACAGCACAAATCGCGAATGGGTATCATTTAGTGGCCATTAAATGGGTGCACAGTAGCACTGCTGCTTCATAGGACCTGGGTTCATATCCCAGCTTGGGTCACTGCCTGTGTGGAGTTTGCACATTCTCCTTGTGTCTGCATGGGTTTCCTCCAGATGGAGTTTCCCCCCCACAGTCCAAAGATGTACGGGTTAGGTTGACTGGCCATGCTAAAATTCATCCTACTGTGCTAAGATGCTTAGGTTAGAGGGATTAGTGGGTAAAATACGTAGGATACGAGGATAGGGCCTGGATGGAATTGTGGTCGGTGCAGACTCAATGGGACGAGGGGTCTCTTTCTGCACTGTAAGGTTCTATGAATTTATTACAGAATCACGTTTGCAGAGTGGTCACAACTGGGAATCAAATATCCAAGGGATCAGATGATTTGGAAGGATAGACAGGAAGGTGGGGGAAGTGGTGCAGCTGATATTTAAGGATGACATCAAGGCAGTAGCGAGAGATGATACAGAGTCTATGGAGAATAGGTTGAATCCATTTGGGTGGAAATCAGAAATAGCAAAGAGAAAAACTCACTGATAGACATAGTCTTTAGGTCACCAAATAATATCACAGTGGGACAAGCAATAAACAAGGGAATAATTGTAAAAATGATATAGTAATTATTCTGGGGGGAATTTTAACCTACATGTTAATTGGTCAAACCAAATCGGTCAAGGCAGCCTTGAGTAGGAGTTCAAAGAATATATCTGTGATAGTTTCCTTGAACAGTATGTAATGGAAGCTACGAGACAGCAAGCTATCCTAGATCTGATCGTGTGTAATGAGACAGGATTAATTAATAATCTTATAGTTAGGGATCCTCTTGGAAACAGTGACTACAGTATGGTTGAATTTAAAATACAGATGGAGAGTGAGAAGGTAAAATCCAATACCTGCGTCTTGTGCTTAAACAAAGGAGACTATAACAGGATGAGGGAGAAGTTGGTTAAAGTAGACTGGGAGCAAAAACTTTATGGTAGGACAAATTAGGAATAGTAGAGGGCTTCCAAAGCAATTTTTCACAGTGCTCAACAGAAGTCATATACCAGTGAAAAGGGAATGACTGTAGGAAAAGGAATAAATCAATCATGGATATCTAAAGAAATAAAGGAGGGTATCAAATTGAAAGAAAATACATACAAAGTGGTAAAGATTAGCAGGAAACTAGGGATTGAGAAATTATTAAAGAGCAACAGAAAGGCATGAGAAGAGTTATGAACAGAAGATTGATTTTGAGAGTAAACTACCTCAGAATAGAAAAATAGACAGCAAAAGTTTCTATAAATATATAAAATTTAAAAAAGTGGCTTAGGTAAACATTGGTCCTTTAGAGGATGAGAAGGGGGATTTAATAATGGGAAATGAGGAAATGGCCAAAACAGAGAACAGATATTGTGTGTTGGTCTTTACAGTGGAAGACACAAATAACATGCCATAAAACAATGACAAAGTATGTGAGAACCTAGAAACAATCATTATCACTAAAGAGGTAGTGTTGGGCAACTTAATGAGACTAAAGATAAACGAGTCTCCTGGCCCTGATGTAATACATCACAGGGGACTAAAAGAGATGACAGGGGAAAATAGCAGATGTGCTTATGGTAATTTATCAAAATTCGCTGGGGCAGTTCTAACAGATTGGAAAACAGCAAATGTGACACCACTGTTTAAAAAAGGAGGTAGACAAAAGGCCAGGAACTATAAGCCAGTTAGCTTAATTTCTGTAGTGAGGAAAATGCTTGAATCCATCAAGGAAGAAATAGCGAGACATCTAGATAAAAATCGTCCCACTGGGCAGTTGCAGCATGGGTTCATGAAAGCTAGGTCATGTTTCGCTAACGTACTGAAATTCTTTGAGGACATTATAAACGCAGTGGACAATGGGGTTCTGGCGGACTTCCAGAAGTCATTTGATAAGGTGGTGCACATTATGGCTGCTCATAAGATAAAGATGCATGGCGTTATGGATAATGTAGTAACATAGATAGAGGAACGGTTAACTAACAGCAAGCAAAGAGTGGGGATAAATGGACGCTTTTCTGGTTGGCAAGCAGTGACTAGTGGTATGCCTTAGGGATAAGTGTTGGGACCTCAATTGATTACAATTTACATTGATGATTTGGAATTGGGGACTAGGTATAATATGTCAAAGTTCACATTTGATACTAAGGTGAGTGATAGAGCAAAGTGTGCACAAGATATTGACTATCTGCAGAGGGATATAAATAGTTTAAGCATGAGCAAGGTTCTGGCAGATGGAGTAGAGTGTTAGTAAATGTGAGGTCACCCATTTTGACGGGAATAACAGCAAAATGGACAACTATTTAAATGGAAAAAATTTGGAGTTTGCTGCTATGCAGGGGGACCTGGGTATTCTTGTGCTTGAACTGCAAAAAGCTGCTTTGCAAGTACAGTAGGTAATTAAGAAAGCAAATGGAGTTTTGTCCTTCATTGCTAGAGGGATGGAGTTTAAAAACAGGAAGGTTAAGTTGCAGCTGTATAAGACGCTGGTGACACCACACGGAGTACTGTGTACAGTTTTGGTCTCCTTACTTAAGAAACAAAGTACTAGCATTGGCGGGGGTGCACAGTAGATTATTAGGTTGATTTTGGAGTTGAAAGGGTCAGTTTATGAGAAAGGACTGAGTAGACTGGGACGACACTTGGAATTTAGAAGAATGAGGGGGGAATCTTACAGAAACATATAAAATTATGAAGGGAATAGATTAGCTAGAAGCAGGGAAGTTGTTTCTACTGGCGGGTGAAACTCAAACTAGGGGGCATAGCCTCAAATTAAGTCAGCAGATTTAGGATTGAGCTGAAGAGGAACTTCTTCACCCAAAGGGTTGTGAATCTGTGAAATTACCTGCCCAGTGAGGTAGTTGAGGCTTCCTCTTTGAATGTTTTTAAGGCAAAAATTGATAGATTTTTTGAACAGTGAAGGAATTAAGGGTTACAGTGAGCAGGCGGGTGAGTGGAGCCAAGTCCACAAAAAGATCAGCCATGATCTTACTGAATGATGGAGCAGGCCGGAGGGACATGATGGCTATTCCTGTTCCTAGCTCTTATGTTCTTATCTGTGACATGGATCAGCTCAAGACAGGAGTCAAAAGCACAAATGATTCAAGATATTAACCTATTATTTTAAAATTCTCTTCCTATTGTAATTTGCCTAAATAATTGCATACACAGGTATTTCATTTTTGCCAACAAATCCTACTAGTATACATCCAGACTGCACCGTGGCAGTTGTTATCAGTTTTCCCTTGATTCAAGGATAATGTCTGCTCAGGGTTGTCAGTTTTTGCCATGCGACTGAACAAGACAATTCCTGACTGTCAGATCTTTTAGCACAAGGAGCAGCATATCCCATAAAATAGTGGGATCCAGAGTACAAGATTTGCTTCCTTTTCCTTTCTCCTTTACTGCTGCTCTGCCTCCTCAAGACATTGTAACACAAAGAACAATGCAGCTTGATGGACATGCTGTTGTCATTTTAAACAACTGATAACAAGCTTCTCCAGTCATTGTCAATGTTGCCGCACCACAAGCAATGGTTCGGAACGTCCTTGAAGCATTTTCTTTGTCCTGCCATGGAATGTCGGTCATTTGAAGGAGTTCAGAAAACAGGACCTAGCGGGAGAGTTTGTTTTCGGCCATCCAAACAGCATTCCGTCCAAGGAAGTGGATTTTATAGAAGTTTTGCCTGAATGCTTGTGAAGCTGGCTTCAAGAAGGACACTAGCATTTGTTTGACAATCCTCCCATGAATTTGGAGGATTCCTCTTTCCCAACATAAATGTCCAATGACCTTCACTCTTCTGTCACCTGTGTGCAAATTCTTGACTGGGTACTCCCAGATTGATACTTTGTCCTCGTTTTCAATTGTCCATCTCCACAGTACTTGGTGTGTCTGTTAACTGGCTGACAAAATATACGGTATAAGTCACATAAATCTGACCTATTTAGGCGATGTTTGGGAGTAAGAATTTAACCACGTAACTAGAATAGTTACTAAGTTTGTACAAAACCAAAAACTAATTTGCATAGTTATTCAGGTTTTCCTCATAACCATAACTTGCACAAGTGCACTGATCAATCTAAATGACAATGATGAACAAGATTGTGGCAATGTAGAAACAAGCACTAGTTTTCAGAGTTGAAAAGATAGCACTTTCAGATAAAGCATTCAAATTGTTCACGATTCTCAGAATAATTTTAATTTTGTAAATTTGTTACTCTTTGACAGGATGGAACATTGTTGGGAAGGCCAGCATTTATTGCCTGAACAAACTTAACTGAATGGCTTGCTACCATTTCAGAGATTAGCTAAGAGTCAACCACATCCCTGTGGATCTGGAGTCACATGTGGGTCAGGCAAGTTAAGGATGGTAGATTTTCTTCCCCAAAGGGCATTAGTGAATCAGATGGATTTTTATGACAATCTGCTAGTTTCATGGTCAGCATTCCTCATACCTACAGCCAGACAGTATAGTGACACAGTGATTAGCACTGCTGCCTCAGCGCCAGAGACCTGGGTTCAATGCCCAGCTTAGGTCACTGTATGTGTGGTGTTTGCATATTGTCACTGTAGCTTCAAGGTTTCCTCCGACAGTCCAAAAATGTGCAAGTTAGGTGGATTGGCCATGCTAAGTTGCCCTTAGTTAGGGCAAATGCATGGAATTATGGGGAGGGGGATAGGGGTTTGGATGGGATTATAGTCAGTGCAACTTAGTGGGCTAAATGGCCTCCTTCTGTACTATAGGAATTCTATGATTCTATTTCCTGATACTAGCTTTTAACTCCAGATTTATTAACTGAATTTAAATTCCTCCCAGTTGCTGTGGTGAAATTTAAACTCATACCTTCAGATTAATAGTCCAGGCAAATCGATTACAAATCTAGTAACATAACCATTACATCATCTGCATTCCCATTATCACCCAGTATTGCCAACAAATTGACAAAAGATTATACTCACAATTAAATTAATTACTGCCAAGATAAACATAAGGACAATGACACAAATAGCCAAATTGCCTTTACGACCTCTTAACCCTGTCCTGTGCAGTCTCTCTTCATCAATTGGAACATAACCAGCCTTAAAGTTGCTGTTGTGCTCCTTGTTTACATTTCTGCGATCAACTGCTTTCTCATGCATGGAACGCCGGACAGGACCATTTGAACTCTGTTGAAAAAGCAAGGAAAATAATTTTCAAATTTAGTATAGCAAATAATGTGCAATTCTTTATCAGTTGTTCCTGCCGACAAACACAATTCACGTGAATCAATTTAGTTCTTTACTGAATTGAAAGTCCAGGTTAAATATAAATATAGTAGTCTTTTTAAATATACTGGTCTTTGAAGTCTGCAGACAGTATACTTGTATTTCTAAAAATATGCAGAAATAATCACCAGTTATGCCTTTCAAATCACACGGGAAAAACTTGGCTAAGAAAAATTAATAATTTTAACTTGCCAGGAAATAAGAGTGACAGCAGAGTGTATGCAAATTGTAAGTAGAAACTGCTCACACAGAACATAGCTTGTAATTAAGAAAATTTAGTACACTTTTTCTTTTTTAGCTTCTCTTCATTTGAAGAGTTTTTACACCAATCTACCTGTTGACATCAGGAATGGGTAGGTTGTCTCATGAGGAAAGGCCGGAGAAGTTAGGATTGTACCCAGGAGAATAAGAGGTGAATTGATCAAAATCTTGGGGAAATATTAACATGATGGATGTGCAAAGGATGTTTTTCTTGTTGGAGAATCTAGAGTTAGGAAGTCACAAAGAAATGTCTCCTCTCAGAGGGGTACGAATCTGAGATTCTTTCTCAAAAGGCAATAGAAACAGAGTCTTTGAGTATTTTTAAGACTGAGTTACTTAGATTCTTGACTAACAAGGGGGTGAAAGATTAGCTGAGATCGGCAGGAGTATGGGATTAAAGTTGCAATCGGATTAGACATGATATTATTGAATGGCAGAACAGACTCAAGGGTCTGAGTAGCCTACTGCTCTTATCAGAAATCTCTAAATGACTACATGCTCACTTTTTGCATTCTTCTTAAAGCAGAAGACCCTGGAAAATGAGAAATTAGCATAAATCCTCAAGTTCCAGTCCATGCTCGGGAATTATATGGGAAGAATCAGAAAGAACATCTCAGTTGTAAGTCTGCCATGTCAACTTACTTCTTTTCCTTTTCAGCTATATTAATTTGTAGGTGATTGCACACTGGACTGAAAGGAGAAAGAACTAATTTGCGCACTGCAGAAGCCCAAGAGGTCAACTGAAGGCCAGTCCTTGACTTTACCTACCATGAGACAGTGGGAACATTGAGCTTCAATTGGACGGTCTCAATCAACTATCTCCTGCACAGACAGCATTCAGGAAAAGCACAATAAATGTTTTATTCTTTTGTTAGAAGTTAATCAGCAGTCCTATGGCTCTTCATCACATCTCTAAATAAAAGTTAGGATTTGTCATGCCAGGTTCCACTCTGGGATCTGACCGTCCAGTAGTAACAAATTTGGATCATAAACATGCCTTCCTAGTCGAAGCGCAGACGTGGTGAATTACCTTAAAATTAAAGACATCATTGCATTGCTGAAGAAGCACACAAAACACTTGCATAATGAGTTGCTGCTTATAGCAAATGGGCTGGATTTCAAGAGATTGAAAACCTTCCTTGTAAGTAGTTTATGGGATTGATGAAGGGAATACATATGACTACACCAAAACCACCTACGTTTTTTTGTTCTTGGACCTTGTACAGTCATGTTGCAAAAACAAAGAAGAAAACAGCACGGGAAACAGACCCTTCAGCCCAACGAGCCCGCACCGCCACCCCGATGTTCCCACCTCTACCCGCGATCCCTGTCCATGTTTATATATGTATGGATTAAAAACCAAATTTGAGACAATTTAGGGAGAATTTGTTTTGCCAATTAGCCTAAGAGCACATCTTTGGGATGTGGGAGGAAACCGGAGCGCCCAGGGAAAACCCACACAAGCACGGGGAGAATGCGCAAACTCCCACAGACACAGGCCCAAATCCATGTATCTGCACGGCACAGCTTTAGTCACTGAGCTGTCGTGTTGCCCATCAAATGGTCCAGATCAAGCATACATTATACAAGCATACACAGGTGCATTACCTGTGAGGTAATGCACTATGGCAGAAATAATAAACGTGTAGAGTATAGGGCAAATGGTAGGATTCTTAGTAGTCTAGATGAACAGAGGGATCTTGGTGTGTATGTGCATAGATCCCTGAAAGTAGGCAGTCAGGTCGAGAAGGTTGTTAGGAAGGCATATGGAGTCTTGGCTTTTATTGGTAGAGGGATTGAATTTCGGAGCCGCAACGTCATGTTGCAACTGTACAAAACTCTAGTGCGGCCGCACTTGGAGTATTGTGTGCAGTTCTGGTCCCCACATTATAAGAAAGATGTGGAGGCATTGGAGAGGGTACAGAGGAGGTTTACCAGGATGTTGCCTGGTATGGAGGGCAGGTCTTATGAGGAGAGGCTGAGGGATTTGAGGTTGTTTTCATTAGAAAGGAGGAGGCTAAGAGGGGACCTGATCGAAACATATAAGATGATTAGAGGTTTAGATAGGGTGGACAGTGATAGCCTTTTTCCTAGGATGGAAAAAGCTAGCACGAGGGGACACAGCTTTAAATTAAGGGGTGATAGTTATAGGACGGATATCAGAGGCAGGTTCTTTACCCAAAGGGTGGTTCGGGAGTGGAATGCCCTGCCTGCAGCAGTTGTAGATGCGCCAAGTTTGGTGGCGTTTAAGAGGTTAGTTGATAAGTATATGGAAGAGAAGGGAATGGTTTAGTGTGGAGGGGCATTGCTTTTTATATTGGTCGGCGCAACATCGAAGGCCGAAGGGCCTGTTCTGTGCTGTAATGTTCTATGTTCTACACTAATGATGTGAAGCACTAGGATACTCTCGAAAAAGATCCAAGAGCAGTCCTCTCACAACCCATCGCGTGTATGCCCCTCGTTAGACAACAAGGTGGACCAAAGCACCTATAGGATAAAAACAAGTACAGCAGTATCATCACCTATTTACACACTTTGCAGGGTCCTTCACTCTGGTTATTCATGAGAACTGAGTCAATTGATGTCTTTAGTAAATAAAAATTATGATCCTCAAATCACTGCACTGTCATTCGACCCATCACATATATACCCAACAGTCTAACAAAGTATCTTAAGCAGGTCCTTTTTCCTGCCTTATTCCTGTAAACCCACACATTTACCAAGGCTAATGCATCTAACCTACACAACTTGGGACACTAAGGGGCATGGCCAATTCAACTAACCTGCATATCTGTGGACTGTGGGAGGAAACAGAAGCACCCAGAGGAAACCCACATGTCCACAAAGAGAATGTAGTCAATGCTGGAATTGAACCTGGACTCCTGTGCTATTACTGTGCCATCAATGCTGCCCATGTGCTTTATATTTTTATACACAGATGATGTTACTGCTGTTTCTAAAGAAGCTTAAAATGATCCTACAGAATAAAAGTTATGAAATGGTTATCAGATCGCAACATAGTTAATCAATAGTTTCCTTTGTGAAGACAGTCCCTGCAAACAGTGCTCAAAGATCAGCTGGAGAATTCAGTCTTTACATTCTAAATGTAAGATACAGGTGGGTGGCTGCAATGCATCTCCTGTATTCCCAGGCAGTTTATAATCTCTGCAAAGGTCTCAGCACAGCCCACAGTTCCTACATTAGCTCTCTTAAGAAAGGATGTGAAGGATAAACATTCCTGCCTCATAGGAATAACAGGGAGGCGGAATCAAGATCACAGAAGTTGATGGTAAGGCAGATGATAATGGCAAAAAAGAAAGGGAAATTAGCCAGGTAAATTGAGAAATAAGCCACAAGTTCTTTTGTAATATCTGTGTAGAAATACACAGAAGTCACAATATTGAAGCAGGCCATTTGATGAACTAATCTGCACTGTTTATGCTCCACAGAAACACAATTCCTAATTCCACATGCTTCTCCTACTCCTATACATCTTTATATCCTTTTTTTTGACCAGCTATTGAACGGATTCTTAAAGGCCAACACAGTGCCAGCTTCAAGTACTAAATATGGCCTGCTGTGTGAAATGAATAATCAAGCTCCACATTGTAAATCTCTGGCATTTAATCATCCAGCTGTGTCTCTCTAGATCACTTAACCACAAGAAATAGTTTGTTGCACTCTATTTTATCCTATTCTTTCATCACTTTAAATACCATCAGTTGCCCCTTAATCTCACCTGTTTTAATGACCAAACCCAATTATTTTTGTATCTATAGTCTCATAAACAGTTAATATTCAAGTCATTTGTAGCCGCACAACTGCCTCACTATCCTTCCCATGGTGTTGGGCTGAAAGCCCAACACAGCTTTCTAAGCTATAATCTAAGATTTGAATAGATTTGCCATTATATTTCATGTTCTATACTTCTCACTAACCTTAGGTATAGGTATTTTTATGACTGTATACACTTGTGGAATTACATTTGGATGGAACACAAATATTCCTTTGCATTTCCACATCTCCCCTCCTTCAAAATATTACTATTAAGATCTTTTATGGAAATACATCACATTGTATTTATTGTAATTGAATTCCATCTGCCGCTGTTTTGTCCATTCCACCTAAATAACAACCTCTCTGCATTTGTTTCTCATTTACAATTCACTCCAAATCCCACGCACAAACACACTCCCTCTAAATACCACATACACACTCTCTCTCTCTCCAGATCTCCCCTCTTCCTCTCTAAATTCCCCCTCTCCTAATTCCCCTCCTGTTCCTCTCTCCAGAAACCCTTCCAATCCAACTGCCCCCTCTCCAGATCCCCACCCCGTCTCTCTATCCACATTCACCCCACTCCATTTCTCTCTCTCTCCAGTTTCTACCCTCATTCCTTCTCCAAATCCCCTCTCTGATTTCTCTCTCACCTGTTCCGTCGCCATCTTGTCTCCGCTCCGAGCCCCGCCCACCCGGCTCGACCACCAGAGCGGGGGGAGAGGGGCGGGGCCGGGGGCGGTGCGAAGAGGGGAAGGAGCGGGACCAGAGCGGAGACGGGATGGGGCCGAAGAGGCGTGGGGCGGGGCCGGAGCGAGGTGGGGGCGGGGCCGGAGCGAGGTGGGGGCGGGGCCGGAGCGAGGTGGGGGCGGGGTCAGAGCGGAGTGGGGGCGGGGCCGGAGCGGAAAGGGGCGGGGTCAGAGCAGAGTGGGGGCGGGGTCAGTGGAAAGGGGGAGGGGTCGGAGCCGGCGTGAGCGGCGCGGGGTGTGGAGTACGCCATTGTCTTTGCTCTATGTCCCACAGCTCTGGCCTGCTCCAATTCTACATTAGTTCTTGCTTTTTTTTTACTTTGTTCCTGATTTAACTCGAGTTTGTTTATTTGGTTTGACTTTAAAAGAGGTTACAGCTCAGGTCGCTGCTCGCACAGCCCAGCCTGGATTACTGGGGCAGCTGCTGCTATCACCCGAAGGCCTGAATGGCCGCTTTCCATTCACCCATTTACAAATAATGCACCAAGGTATAATTAAATTCCCAAATCATTCTCTTGATTGCTCTTTACGGATTAATACTCCTCACTCCAGATTATTATGGCGCTTGTTTAAGAACTGGATGAGTAGAAATGTTCTTCAGTTAAAGAGAAGACAGAAGACATTGTGATGCCTGCCACAAACTTTATTCCCTAGTGTCACTCTACCATCCAGAAGAACAAGGGCAGCAAACACATGGAACATCTTTCATAGTACTGATCAAAATTCAGAAACTCCCTCCTTAAGACCGCTGGCAGAATACTTCATAAGAACATAAGAAATAGGAGCAGGAGTAGACCATCTAGCCCTTCAAGCCTGCCCCGCCATTCAATAAGATAATGGCTGATCCAAAGTGGATCAGTTCTGCTTTCCCACTTTCTCCCCATAACCCTTAATTCCCTTGTTTATCAGAAATCTATCTACCCATGACTTAAATATATTCAGTGAAGTAGCCTCCACCACTTCAATGGTTAGAGAATTCCAGAGGTCCTCCTCAACTCTGTTCTAAACTATCCCCCCTACCTTATTTTGAGGCTGTGCTCTCTAATTCTGCTATCCTTTCTAAATGGGAAACATCTCTCTACCTCTACCCTATCTAGCCCCTTCATTATCTTGTAAGTCTCTATAAGATCCTCCTCAGCCTTCTAAACTCTTAACAAGTACAGGCCTAGTCAATTTAATGTCTTCATAAGCTAACCTCCCTCATCTCCGGTATCAGCCTGGTGAACCTTCTCTGTACTCCCTCCAAGGCCAATATATCCTTTTGCAAAAAAGGGGACTAAAACTGCACATAATACTTTAGCTGCGACTAAAATAGAACATAGAAGAATATAGAACATTACAGCGCAGAACAGGCCCTTCGGCCTTCGATGTTGCGCCGACCAATTATGAAAAAAAGGCAATGACCCTCCAAACTAAACCATTCCCTTCTCTTCCATATACTTATCAACTAACCTCTTAAACGCCACCAAACTTGGCGCATCTACAACTGCTGCATGCAGGGCATTCCACTCCCGAACCACCCTTTGGGTAAAGAACCTACCTCTGATATCCGTCCTATAACTATCACGCCTTAATTTAAAGCTGTGTCCCCTCGTGCTAGCTTTCTCCATCCTAGGAAAAAGGCTATCACTGTCCACCCTATCTAAACCTCTAATCATCTTATATGTTTCGATAAGGTCTCCTCTTAGCCGCCTCCTTTCTAACGAAAACAACCTCAAATCCCTCAGCCTCTCCTCATAAGACCTGCCCTCCATACCAGGCAACATCCTGGTAAACCTCCTCTGTACCCTCTCCAATGCCTCCACATCTTTCTTATAATGTGGGGACCAGAACTGCACACAATACTCCAAGTGTGGCTGCACTAGAGTTTTGTACAGTTGCAACATGACGTTGCGGCTCCGAAATTCAATCCCCCTACCAATAAAAGCTAAGACTCCGTATGCCTTCTTAACAACCTTATCGACTTGACTGCCTACTTTCAGGGATCTATGCACATATACACCAAGATCCCTCTGTTCATCAACACTATTAAGAATCCTACCATTAGCCCTATACTCTACACATTTATTATTCCTGCCAAAGTGCATTACCTCACACTTTTCCACATTAAACTCCATTTGCTACCTCTTGGCCCAGCTCTGCAACTTGTCCAAGTCTCTCTGCAAACTATAACACCCCACTTCACTATCTACCACTCCACCGACTTTGGTGTCATCCGCAAATTTACTAATCCAAAATAGTCCGGTACAGTTGTAGCAAGACCTCCCTGCTTTTATGTTCTATCCCCCTTGCTATTAAGGCCAACATTCCATTTGCATTTCAACATGTGGACTCAAGGGCAATTAGGAATGGACAATAAATGCTGGAAAATCTCAGCAGGTTTGACAGCATCTGTAAAGATAGAATAGAGCTAATGTTTTGAGCCTTATTACCTTTAGTCAGAGCTGGTTCAGACTCCAACATCTATAGGATTTTGCTTTTATAACAAATGCTGGACTAGCCAGTGATACATTCATCCCATTAATGAATCTTAAAAAAATCATGATCTTCAATATTCCTAAAAAGACATGTTGCCAGGGACTTTAATCTGCCACTCATCAGGACAAACATAAAAATGTCAAATTTCAAATAAACAGTTTGTAGTACAGGAGAAGAGGCACTGATTGATTGGTGAGTTGATTATGATTGGCAGAAGTATTACCATGTAGAAAGCAGCAGAGAATTATAGATTTCCCAAAAGCTCCTGCAAGAAAGATGAAAGGTTTGAACATATTCCTTTTGTTTGTAGAAAATGGGTCTCTGTGTGAGTGTATATTGCTTCTAGCAAGTGTAAATGATCTACATTGCAAACTTGAGTGGTTATCATAGACTGGTTGTTAGTGTAACTATTGGTGCACTCAGGATTGCTCGACTAAACAGCCCTTCTGTAATGTAAATTGTTGTAATCATTTGAAATTTGGCATTCTTATGTTTGGCCTGATCAGTGTAAGACAAAAAAATTCAGCAATATTATTCTTTTTAGCAATGTTCAAGATCTGTACTACCAAGTTTACCCCAAGTTAAACTGAAGATCATAATCATTTCAATCCAGATGCCTCACCTATTACAGCAAAGAACCAGAAGTTTCATGTTTAAAAGATCAGATAAAATAGTTTTGAGAATAAAATCTGAACCACATTTATTTACTAGCCATAAAACTATGTGGGTTGAATTAATGTAGCATGTTAATAATCTTGTATTCAGTCTTTTATTGTGCAGTGTTAATGGAGGCATGAAGATACTTATCACTAATATTACACATTACGACTTTAACTCCTTGTTTTTTTAAAGAATCTGCAGGAAATCTTGTGAGGCTGCACTATTTGAGACCCTTGCTGTATAGTACAAGTAGTTTGAAGAACTTTTATTGTTAACATAGAACATAGAACATAGAACATTACAGCACAGAACAGGCCCTTCGGCCTTCGATGTTGTGCCGACCAAAATAAAAAGCAATGTCCCTCCAAACTAAACCATTCCCTTCTCTTCCATATACTTATCAATTAACCTCTTAAACGCCACCAAACTTGGCGCATCTACAACAGCTGCAGGCAGGGCATTCCACTCCCTAATCACTCTTTGAGTAAAGAACCTACCTCTGATATCCGTCCTATAACTCATACCCCTTAATTTAAAGCTGTGTCCCCTCGTGCTAGCTTTCTCCATCCTAGGAAAAAGGCTATCACTGTCCACCCTATCTAAACCTCTAATCATCTTATATGCTTCAATAAGGTCCCCTCTTAGCCGCCTCCTTTCTAACGAAAACAACCTCAAATCCTTCAACCTCTCTTCATAGGACCTGCCCTCCATACCAGGCAACATCCTGGTAAACCTCCTCTGTACCCTCTCCAATGCCTCCACATCTTTCTTATAATGTGGGGATCAGAACTGCACACAATACTCCAAGTGCGGCCGCACTAGAGTTTTGTACAGTTGCAACATGATGCTGCGGCTCCTAAATTCAATCCCCCTACCAATAAAAGCTAAGACTCCATATGCCTTCTTAACAACTTTATCCACTTGACTGCCTACTTTCAGGGATCTATTGACACATACACCAAGATCCTTCTGTTCCTCAACACTATTAAGAGCCCTACCATTAGCCCTATACTCTACACATTTATTGTTCCTGCCAAAGTGCATTACCTCACACTTTTCCACATTAAACTCCATTTGCCACCTCTCGGCCCAGCTCTGCAACTTGTCCAAGTCACTCTGTAAACTATAACACCCCTCTTCACTATCTACCACTCCACCGACTTTAGTGTCATCTGCAAATTTACTGATCCATCCCTCAATACCCTCATCCAGATCATTTATAAAAATTACAAACAGCAGGGGCCCCAAAACAGACCCCTGAGGCACACCACTCGTCACCGAACTCCACGATGAATATCTCCCATCAACCACCACCCTCTGTCTTCTATCTGCCAGCCAATTTCTAATCCAATTAGCTAAATCACCCTCTATTCCACACATCTGCATTTTCTGTAGAAGTCTTCCATGGGCCACCTTATCAAAAGCCTTACTAAAGTCCATATATACTACATCAACCGCCTTACCCCCATCCACCTCTCTGGTCACTTTCTCAAAAAACTCAATGAGGTTAGTAAGGCATGACCTACCCTTCACGAAACCATGCTGACTATCCCCAATCAATTCATTTCTCTCTAAATAACTATAAATCCTATCCCTAATAATTCTCTCCAATACTTTGCCCACAACAGAAGTAAGACTCACTGGCCTATAATTCCCTGGAAGGTCTCTCTTCCCCTTCTTGAACAATGGGACCACATTCGCTATCCTCCAGTCCTCCGGAACCACACCCGTAACCAACGAGGACCTGAAGATCAGAGCCAGAGGCTCTGCAATCTCCTCTCTTGCCTCCCAGAGAATCCTAGGGTAAATCCCGTCCGGCCCAGGGGACTTATCCAACTTCAAACCCTCGAGAATTTCTAGCACATCCTCCCTATCTACTACAATACTTCCCAATTTGCAACCCTGTACCTCAGTGTTCTCCATAGCTACATTTCCAGCACTCTGCGTGAATACCGAAGAGAAATATTTATTCAGTGCCTCACCAATCTCTTCAGGCTCCACGCACAACTTCCCACTGCTGTCTATGACTGGCCCTAATCTTGCCCTAACCAATCTTCTGTTCTTATGATTGAGGCCTTTTATTGCACCCAAAATGAATGAAACGTAAACTGTGTGATCATATGATTTCTAGATGTCAGTAAACAATTCATGTTTGATTTAAAGAAATATCTTAAGATCATAATACGTATTTACTACATAATTATATAGAATTTCCCAATAATTAAATGTAAATCTAGTTTCTGTATAAATTTACAGTCTGCCTGCCTTGCAAAGCAAGCATTAGCACTTTTCCTTAAAATATTGAGATTAGATTTATCTTGCCTCTCCAAGTATCAACATGCCTCGAACCATTTTCTTCCTAATGTCCTCAACCATGGTGTAGAGGTGCCGGCGTTGGACTGGGGTAAACTCAGTAAGAGGTCTGACAACACCAATTTTAAATCCAACTGATTTATTTGATAGTAAACTTGCAAGCTTACGGCCTTTGTAGCCTTCCTCAGGCGAATGAGGTATTCTGGTCTGCAACAGCACACATGTGTGCTATTGATATGTTGACATGCTGATATGTATGCTATTGATATGTTGGCATGCTGATATGTGTGCTATTGATATGTTGACATGCTGATATGTATGCTATTGATATGTTGACATGCTGATATGTGTGCTATTGCAGACCAGAACACCTCATTCGCCTGAGGAACGCTACAAAGGCCGAAAGCTTGCAAGTTTACTATCAAATAAATCGATTGGATTTAAAAGTAGTGTTGTCAGACCTCTTACTGACTCAACCATGGTGTCATCCCTAGTCTTCATAGGTATCTTTCTCAAAAATCACTAGTCAAATCCCTCAGAGTCAAGTTGATCTGCTCATTATTATGTCAGTATTTGTGGAAGCTTTTTGAAACCTATATTACAATAAAGCCCCTCATTGAATGTAAAGTGCATTGATAACATTGAAGTCATTAAAGATGCTACTGTTAGGATACCAGAGCAGAAATCCCACAGTATGACTTGCAGCCCCACCAAACCCCAACAGTTTTTTTTTCTATTTTGTCATTAGTGTGAGGAAGAGTTATTTCACTCTGGGTGTAATTGCATTGACAGCTAGGAAACTTTTATTAAAACAAACTTTATTTAACAATACAGTTTAACTATAACAAATAAATTAGCTTAGCTTTTACCAATTGAAATACTTAAACATGACAAGATATAATTTTTAACTGCTAACCTATTTCTATTAGTTCTAATTTAAGCAATATCTCTTCTATAGATTTAAACTCCTCTTCAAAATCAACTAGCAAATAACACACGCTTACATGTTTTTACTTGTTAACAGTCCTAGTACTTTTGAACACTTGGAGAGAGAGAGAGAGAGAGAGAGAAAGGCAGGGAGATACCTATCTTCTGACATTCAAACAGCAGCCTCCAGAGAGATAAACAGAGAAAGCTCTCCTTGCAGGACCATGCAGAAACTGCATGCGTTTCCCTGTAAGCTTAGTTCCTCCTATTAGGACATGACTTAATCAAGACTAATCAAAACTTTTCACTCTAAAAGTGAAAGTGAAATCCCGTGGGGAAAACCAATATAAACAAACATGCATTAACTCAGATTAAAACAAATGCCCCATTAGCTAATATCAATTGTTGGTCTGCATTCTCAGCACGTGAACTGCCTGGTGCAGACAAATCAGTGTTTTAATACAGCTGAATTCTAAACAGAGCCTTCATAAGAAGATGATAAAAATGTTTCTTGAAGGCACACTATCATCACATTATAGATACTTTGCACTCTTCACAACACCAAGACTACTTGACTAATGTCACAAATGACTTTGTAATATGATTGTGGTATATTAATCATTCTCATGATTTTTCCACAATGTTTGACATGACCAACTGCACCATGCACCTTAATCAACCACATTGTCCAAATTTGTTGCTTTTCTTTTGTGATTCCACACTGCGTCTCCAATAGTGACTTCTCTTTCCTTTACAACACTGTCACTTTGACACCTTTTCTACCCACACTTTAAAGCCTGGTCCACATTTTCTCTCCTCATTAAAACTTCTTATGCCCAGCCCTAAACATTGAATTCCAAGATCTCAGTGCAAATTTAAGCCTGGCATTCCAGGACAATACTGAATGAAGCACATTGCACATTGTACTATTTCAAAAAGGAAGAGGCACTCTGGTCAACATTTCTTCCAAAATCAGCATCACAAAAGACAGATTATTTGGTCATTATCACATTGTTTATGAAAGTCTGCTGTGTACAAATTGGTTACTCTATTTTCTATATTACAACAGTGACTACACTTCAAAAGCTCTACATTGGCTATAAAGCTCTTTAACATGTACAGTGGTCCTGTAAAGTGCTATTTAAATGCAAGTTTTTTCCTATAGGTACACATTACAATGATTAGGCGAGCAACTGCAACTTATTTACTTTTCAAGTGCTTGTTGCAAACTTCTATTACCATTTTTGTGGGAAAAAAATCTTTACTAAAAGCGAAAAATTTATACGAACTGAAGAGAAACCAGAGAGAATAGTAGTGTTTTTTAAATAACAGAAATGTGAAACCCTGGTTATTTACTAGAAGAATGAAGCCGCAGGATTCCATGGTTTAAAACAGGAATTTTTAACTGTACAGGAATCAACAAAGCAAACACAAATACTATCTATCCTATTACTCTAATGTTTAGAATTAATATGAGACAAACATAAATTATCAGACAACTTGTGGTTGAATATAAGCCATGATTTACACATTAAATGGCAAATACAACTTGGCTGGATCTTGCAAATTGGCTCAGCAATCCACTCAGATTTTAATGATCTCAGGGAGTCACAAAATGCTGCAATTGTGGCTTTAATAATGAGGAGTTTCATCTCCTCTCCCTTTAGGAGCTAATCTGATCCCCAGCCGACAACAGTGCATAACCAATGGTTTTCATGGGCACAGTATTCACCACAAGTGGTACAGAACTGCAGAACCAGTTCAATCTCATGTAGATGATATAGATCCACCAAATTTATCTCCAAATAACAGAAACAGCTGGAGCAACTTATTCTCAGCTTATGTTTTCTTCTTCAGCTTGTCAGTATTGCACCAGTGGATTTATGAACCACTACTGACCAGCTTGGTTTGATCTGTGTCCTTTATCTCTTTAAGAGGATGCGTTTACCAGAAGTTTTGTTTTCCTCAGTTTCCTTAGAAACCAAGAGGGTCAGCTTCCTTCCTCTGTTTCTGTTCCTTTTCCCTGTCTGTTCCTTTTTCAGTTCAGTTTCTACTTTAAATAGAGTTTCAATAAATAGAAATGTAATTTAAAGACACAGATTCCCTCTCCCAGCTTTTTCAAATGTGGCTTCCAACATTTCCAGAAAACTTTAAGACCAACAAAATAGGTTTTGGGGAATGCCATTCAAGATGATGATGACAGTGAGCTCTTTGTCCATACTTTTGAAGTGTTTTGTGGTGTTCTTGAAGGAATTAGAAGGAGAACTGTGGTAATATGCCCATGGAAATTTGATAATTTTGCTGCTTTCAGAGGACTCGGCTTTATGTTGACTTTCAGGATTCCACTGGAGGTTAGATACAAAGAAGACAAACAAAAGAGGCGAGACACACAGAGGAAAAACAGTGAGGAATAAGCAGCGAAAATGAATCAAATTACCTGTGAGACATTACACAAGAACTAGTAGGGAGATGAAGATTTACATAACAAGTTATGATCTGAAATGCATTGCTTGAAAGGGTACTGGAAGCAGATTCAAAAATAACTCAAAAGGGAATTGGATAATTTGGGGCGGATATAAATTCCAATGACATTCATTTGAAGGGAGTTTTTTTTTTGCATTGACCAATATTTATCGCTCAATCAAAAACAGATTATCTGATCATTAACATATTATTGATTGTGGGGCTTTATATAAAAATTGCCTGCTGAATATCCGACAGCTCTGAAATCACTTCACAACTACCTTATTGGCTGTAAAATGATTTTGAGACATCTGATGGTGGTGAAAAGCCCCACATAAATGCAAGTCTTTATTTTTATTTTACTATATAACCACAAATTATTATTTTAATTGTTACAAATAAAATATAACTTATTTTCTCTACATTTTACTCTCTGGCATGTCAAATTAAATATAATTATTTGCAAGGGATAGCGAAAGCTGTGTGAAAAAGACTGCATATATCTTCAGTTCTAACACTTGAGATTAAAAAATAAAATTAGTCATAAAGGGGAATTATAATCATTGTAAAAAGTGTTAAGAAGGATTCATCTTGCTGGAAGGTCGTGCACTATTTTGTTAAACGGGATCAATTTCTGAATGGTTAAACAAGAAACTGTTCAATAAGAAGTGAGCAGGTTGTGACAGGATTGCCAGCAGCGAAGAAAGTAGCGTTGCTACAACTAAAACATAGTGGTGGGAGCACAGCGCAAGCGTAGCGTCCCTGACACCGAAAGCACATAGCAATCCCGCCAGCCCTATATAAACAGTGCAGAGAGCGCCCTGGCTCAAGTGGGTGTGTGTGGGGATTGCAGTTAGTGTGTAGTTTGTTCCCGGGAACTGCGATCAATTGCGTCCCAGCTATGGCTGACACCTTGCGAAGGTTGGTCAATACGACGACCTATAAACTGCTGCAGAATAAACTTGAAACTTGGTACAAAGACTATCACGTGAGTTTTATTTTACTTTTATTCTCTCATTTAAAATCTTGCTGGAAGCATGGAAGACACGCACTGCTGAATCTGACAGCTTTTCCCTTTGCAAGGCTTTCATCTTCTGTGAGCCAAATTCTAATCATATCAGTTTGTCCTGAATAAACTATTTGAAAAGATTCATGTGTGATTTAATTTGTATTGAATGGCGCAAACACACATGAGATCCAATTCCACTGATCCACTGATCATACACAAATAATCAGTCTTGATTTTGATAATTTTTTTGCTGTTTAGTGTGGCACATTGCAACTGCAACTATCAGGTAGGTTTTTCTAGATACTACATTCCGATGTGTCCTGGTCAGGTCGTTCTTGTTAAAATTTTGCAAATTAGCATGGAGATTTCCCGGGAGTTTGGTAACTAAGGACGCCTGTTGCTATGGCAATGTGGAAACCAGTCCCGGTAAAATTGCAACACATTTTCTGCAGTTACACTCTGTGATGTGTTTTTAATCTTTCAATCAAAATTACTTCAATACACTTAATACTAAGGTGTCAAGTAATGAAGCTGACATTAGCACACTCGTTAGTGAAGGACAAAGTATAAATATTGTTGATATTTTCAGGCAGCCTTACAGGGAAAGAAACTACAGCAGCAATTTGAGTTAGTTTCTCTTTTTTATTTCTACACAGGATCGAGTTTCAGGAAAATATAGTATTTGCATAATCCGCTACATGTCTGTGGGCGGCACCGTAGCACAGTGGTTAGCGCTGCTGCTTCACAGCTCCAGGGACCTGGGTCCGATTCCCGGCTTGGCTCACTGTATGCATGGCGTTTGTACATTCTCCTCGTGTCCGTGTGGGTTTCCTCTGGATGTTCTGGTTTCCTCCCACAGTTCAAAGATGTGCAGGTTAGGTCGATTGGCCATGCTGCCCTTTGTGTCCTGGGATGGGTAGAGCCTGGATGGGATTGTGCTTACTGCAGACTTGACTAGCCAAATGGCCTCTTTCTGTGCTGGAGGGTTTTATGATTTCTAATTTCACAGGATTAGCTAAATGTGCAAACATTTTGAACTTGGACTATATTTCAATCGAGTGTGTGATTTCACCACCATAAATATTGTACAGTGGTAATTATCAAAAGATTTAAAGCAACCAAATGGAGATGTCTTTCATGATGCTGCTGCATTGGTTTAATTTAACTTCAGCAATTTTATCTTTCATATTAAAACAACATCCATTAGAAATATAAACTTTTTTACTAGCCCGATTAATCGGAATACTTAGACTGCATATTTTTGTAACAAATTTGAGGAATACTCATATTTATAACACTTGTGACTTTATCAGTAGCTTTAAATATTGTTATGTGGTGCTCTGTAATAGTTTATTTTTAGGGAGCAGAAAAGTATTACATTCAGAAAGTCCTGACCTTGGTTTCCACCTAATCATAGAATCCCTACAGTTTAGAAGGAGGTCACTTGGCCCATCTAGTCTGCACTGAGTCTCTGACAGAACATTTTATCCAGGACCTACCCCTGTAACCCCACATTTTTACCCCACTAATCTCTCTAATCTACACATTTTGGGACACTAATGGGCAATTTAGCATGGCTAATCCACCTAACTGCACATCTTTGAACTATGGAAGAAAAGTGGAGAACCTGGAGGAAACTCAAGTAGGCATGAGGAGAATGTGCAAACTCCATGCAGTCACCCAAAGCCAGAATGGAACCTAAGTCCCTGGCACTGAAGCACCCCTTTTGGTGGGGGGGGGGACGGTGGGATTTGATTAAGTGGTCTATGGAAGAAGATGTAAATATTCATCATATTTGCATATCAGTGCAAAACCATACAAGTAGAAGAACCAGCCAGAAACTATTGCAGCCAATTAAATGTACTGTTCAGCATGTGGTATTCATGAGAATGCTGGGGAACAAAGTGGTAAGGCAGAACTACTGCTTGACTCTTAATTTCTTTCTCAAACAACTTCACTGCATGTTTTTCCAAAATATTTTATTATAATTAAATAATCAGAATTATGTCCAAGTACTACCAATGCCTAGAGGCAGCAGGTAACAAGGCAAAAGTAATGATGTCCTAAGTTTGACCGACTCCTTTACAGGGGGTAAGGAAGGAAGGATTGGAAAACCTCTGAGTATCACCAACCTATGGTTGCCAATCTTTTATCTAACAAAGCACATCTTTGTGCTCTTAAAAAAAGTCAGTGACACCTCCTATTTTATCCAACTGACCTGCTCTCTAGCAAAACCTTTCTATCTCTAAAATCTCCTAAAAACATATTGCGCCACCACTTAATACAATTTTCAGTAGTTTAAGAAGTTTATAATGAAAGCTTTATCACAAGTTGCATATTTTTATTGAAAATATATATTTCATACACATGATAAAGGAAGATGATAGTTGGAAAGGAATCATTGTCAGCTTTAATGCCTGATATGTCTTCAGTATTATATGAAGGGTTAACTTCACTACCTTGCTTTCATGCCTTCAATCTCTCCTCCATGCCAATACTCAAATGGATCCAAGACAGTTGCCAAATAGAGTTAACAATTCATACCATTGTTCTTAATGATTTTAGGCCATGCTAAGTTGAAGAAATGACTTTTACAAATGTCAGAAGTCAATAGTTCAGGATCTTGAAGGGTCACTATGAGAAACATTAACCCTGTTAATGCTAACCGACTTACTCGATATTCCCCCATTTTCTGTTTTCATTTCAAAAGTATAGCATGTTTTTTTATTTGTACCTGATATGAACTATTCTAGTGTAGACTAAATGAGAAATTACTAAAGTTGTACCCAGACTATCTACCCTATTCAAGATTATCATGTTACAGAGTTAATGTTTGCCCAAATTTCTACAGACTGTTGGGAGGAGGAATTACTGTTTAGGTTTGGAGGTTTAAAACAAAATGTTTTCACCCAGATTGAGGAAAAATGTCACTGAGAGAAGGCGATTAATATGCTATTGGAGATTGCTTTCTACAAAGATTGTAAATAAACAATTCATTCTTTTTCTTGTAATCAGTGAACGTCTCATACCCTCTGTTCTGTTAGGCAGTCTGTCAGGATTGAGGATGACTTGCTTCAACTCTTGATCGATGGATTCCAAATTGGCTGATAAGTCCAATGTGTGATCTGCAGACTCTGCCACATGTGGGGCAGGTGAAGAGTTGGGTCGATGGTTTGTGCACTTCCACTGATGTCTTACTTTGCTTGAGTATCTTCCGACAAAGCTATTATGTGTTTGGTGCATTCTGGGATGAATCTTCTCCATTTGGCTGGCCACAAGTGAGGGTCTGTCATGAATTCACAGAGATATGTGATCTCTTCATGAATTCATTGCAGATAAAGCAGTTCCACTTGCCTCCTGGGAGATACGTGCTACAACAGAGCAGTTGCTTTGGGAGTTTGGTGTCAGGCATACAAAAACATATCTTGCACCTGAGCTTGTTTTAGCATCTTGATATTAGGTAAGTTGGCTTGGGAGAGTACATTGTTGTTGGACTGTTTTTTTTGCCACTTAATTTGGAGGATCTTGTGAATACACAGGTGGTAATACTCCTCCAGTGTTTTAAGTTGCCTGCTTTAGGTTGCTAAGTCTCTGTAGCACATAGGAGCATAGGGATCACTGCCGCCTGGTAAACCATGGTTTTGGGTTTGAGCTCCTGGTCCTCTTTCTCAGTCAGTTGAAGGCTGAGCTAGTATATTGGAGGTGATGATAGAATTTTATCACCTATGTCTGCTTTTGTGAGAGAAGCCTCCCAATGTATGAAAAATGGTCCACATTTTCCAGCATCCTCAGTGTTGATCAACAGGGGGAGATGTTGTGCTTTGGGACCTGGTTGGAAGATGACTAGTTTTCTGGATGTTTAGTGAAAGGCTTATTTTCTTGTGCTTCTGAGAAGAAGTCACAATGACTCAGAGCTCAGTTTCTGAGTGAACATATGCACAAACATCTTCTGCACATTGAAGCTCTATGCCAGAGATTGGGATGGTTTTGGTTTAGGATTCAAGGCTGCATTTGCTCAACAGTTTCCCATCTGTTCTGTAAATTAGCTCGTATCTGGGAGTAATTTGCTGGAAGTGAGCATTATTGCCGTAGGCAATTGATGCAGTGACATGGTCCACAGAAATAAGGTTGTGGTGATTGCATGTCATGGAGTAGTGGAAAATGGTGACAATTTTGAGGGCAGCCAAATTTGAGGAGGATATTAAGTCTTCACAGTCAACAGAATCAAAAATTTTTGGAAGGCCAAAAACGGCATGTGTAGTAGTTGGTGTTATTCCTTCCGTGTCTGGGTGAGTGCTCCGATTTCCCCCAATAGTCTGAAAGATGTGCTGGTTGATGCACTTACTTGGACAGCAGCCGGAGTGTGGTGACTAGGGGAATTTCACAGTAATTTCATTGCAGTGTAGTTGTGATTGTTAAATGAACTTTTTGACATTTTTCTTGAACTTGCCGCATGGCAAGAATCATGTCTGTGGTGCCTCTTGAGGACAAAAACTGCACTATGACTATGGAAGAATTTCCTCAGCAGTGGAAGGATGTGGTTGAGAAGGATCCTTGCATTGAATTTCCCTTTGGTATATAGCAGGATATTCTTCTTTAAATAATATAACTAAACTTTCAGAGCAACCCTCAGATTCCCTGGCATGCAGTCTTCTTTCCAGATAAGGGAGATTATGCAACCATACTGGGAGTGTATTTTTGCCATATTTCAGAATTTTTACAGGGATTTCATATGTTCCACTGGCTTTATTTTTCATCTGTCAAATGGCATTTTCAACTTTGCTCCAAACCTGAGTTGAGATGGACGGGTTTTGAGGAATTCACAACAGATTCTTGGTTCAAGAATTCTTCAACCAAGGGGAGGCGATAGCTTAATGGTATTATCACTAGACTATTAATCCAGAAACTCAGTTAATGTTCTAAGGACCAGGAATTGAATCCCTCCTGGCAGATGGTGGAATTCAAATTCAATAAAAATTTACCTGGAATTAAGAATTTACTAATGAGCATGAAACCATTGTCGAATGTCGGAAAAACCCATCTAGTTCACTGATGTTCTTTAGGGAAGGAAATCTTCCATCCTTACCCTGGTCTGACTTATATGTGACTCCAGAGCCAAGCAATATGTTGACTTTCAACTGCCCTTGGGTAACTAGGGATGGACAATAAATGCTGGCCAGCCAGCAATGCCCATGTCCCATGAATGAATTTTTAAAAAATGCACTCTGTGGTCGACTGCCTTCCTGTTCTTGCAAAGCACCCCTCCCTTATCTTGACCATGCTGAAGAACTCACACTATTTCTATCTACCATTTGTTCTTTAGGTTACATGTTTTATGCTGTAACACCTGCAGGATGACTGCTGCTTTTCTCATGAATAGTAGTGAAGTTTCCAGTCATTGAAAGTGTTGCATTTCTGCTCACTTTAGGGCCAGTAAATCTTAATCATAGTGCTGATAAATTTCTGGTCCTGGGTACTTGACAAGCTTTCCTATAGTTCTTTTCTTGTGACTTCAAGGAAATCTGAGAAAGATGTTTAAAATTCCGAATTGGTTGGATAGAGTAAATGTGGAGAATATTTCCAGTTCTTGGAGAATCTAGGCCTTGTAGTCTGTGGCAACTTAAAATAACTATGGGAAGCTGTAACCACTACTACAATTCTAGTCAAAGTAGAAATTAACTACCAACTAACCTGTAAACAGTTGATGATCTCTTCCAGCAGTGCTGGTGGGGTTTATTGCGTAACATGTTCAGCTGTGCGAGTTGGCCAGTGTTAAACTTCAAAATGGCACTATCGACTTCAGTTGTTTGATGTTATGACCTGCTTCCTTTGCATCTTCCTGGCAGATATTAGCTACACAGACTGACACCTTCACCAAAACAGCATTAGTGCAATTTGCTGAGCATGGTTTCTGAGGGACATCCTTAGTTCCCAAACAACAGAGACTACCAAGCCCAATTTTGCACTCAGTATATTCTATTCTATTGTACTATTTCTAGGAATGCTAACTTATCATTCCAAGTATGTACTAATGTCAATCATACACAGAGCAGGAAAAGCAGTGTGACATTTCAAAGTAACAGTAGTATTTAATTCACTTTTAAGGGATATGGGAAATAATCAGGAAAGTGGAGTTGAGGTTAAAGATCAGCCATGATCATATTGAATAGCAGACCAGGCTTGACGGGCCATATAGTCAACTCCTGCTCCTATTTCTCAGGCTCTTATGTGCTTTGTTGCTCAGATCTCTGTGTCCATCCCAGTGACTTTGATTGCATGTACTGAAGTGTGAGATCAGAAAAGGCATGAAATTATCCTCATTGTCTGAAAGTTAGCAACCAGAGTTCTTAGTTGTTCATGGTGATGGGATTCTGCAGAGTGGCTAGCAGTACACCCCTCGCTGTTTGTTTCCTGCTGGTGTGGAGTGTTGTCAATGGGAATTCCCACTGACAGTGACAGGACCAAAGAATCCTGCCATTAATAGACAATGTGTCACCTCCCGCCGGCAGGGAACACTCAGCTAGGAGGCCAGAGAATCTCGCCCAGTATGTTTTAAATGAATTGAAGTGAACCTATTTTGTGTTGTACTGCGTTCATGTGGTCCTACGGCTCCTTGTCAAATTGCTAAATTTTGAACCAGGAGTGTCAAACCCATTTTTTATGAATGGCCTAATCCTTTATCCTAGCACTTCTAGAGCACATTCAGCAAAGGCTTAATATAAGCAAATAAAGAACATTTATTACATTCTGGATTAAAATCCTTATTTGTTTTTCACCTTCAGTTATTTCATTTTGCAGTAGTAGTGTGAGCCTTACTTTTCAAGTTCTTCCCCTTCCTGTCCCTGTTGTTTTTGTACAGTATGTTTTCTTCCTTATCTACATACTCATTTCTCTTTCTTCTATGTTTAAGATTACCTTTATTCATTATTATTTCTGTGAAATATATATTTGCAATTCTTATTTATTTAAATAATTGGCTTATTTATCCTGCTGGTTGAATCTAATAGTGATCTTGGTGCATTTGTGACTGGATTTATTTAACAAGGTGAGTGTGACTGCCCGTGACAGTTAAAGTGGCATTTGACAAGTGTGGAATAATTTAGAAATGCCACACTTGTCAAATGGCAACATTTTTAAATCAGTTGAAATTGGGGGAAACCTCTCCACTATTGGTAAATCAATAAGAATTGGCAACAACACCTCTACCATGATTATCCTCAACACCATTGCCCTGTGTTCTCAGCCCTTAAGAAGTCTCACAACACCAGGTTAAAGTCCAACAAGTTTATTTGGTAGCACAAGCTTTTGGAGTGTCCCTCCTTCTTCAGGGGTGAATGAGGACTTGTGTTTACAAACAGGGCATATACAGACACAAACTGAATTTACAAGATAATGGTTGGAATACTAGTCTTTACAGGTAAACAAGTCTTAAAGATACAGACAGTGTGAGTGGAGAAAGGGTTAAGTACAGGTTAAAGAGATGTGTATTGTCTCCAGCCAGGACAGTTAGTGAGATTTTGCAAGCCCAGGGAAGTCGTGGGGATTACAGATAGTGTGACATGATTCCCATGATTACAGTTGAGGCCGTCCTCATGTGTGCGGAACTTGGCTATCAGCTTCTGCTCAGCATTTCTGCATTGTTGTGTGTTGTGAAAGCCGCCTTGGAAAATGCTTACTCGAGGCTCAGAGGCTGAATGCTCTGCTGAAGTGTTCCCCAACAGGAAGAGAACACTCCTGCCTGGTGATTGTCGAGCGGTGTTCGTTCATCCTTTGTCGTAATGTCTGCATGATCTCCCCAATGTACATGCCTTGGTGCATTCTTTCCTGCGGCGTATCAGGTAGATAATATTGGTCAAGTTGCAAGAGTATGTACCATGTACCTGGTGGATGGTGTTCTCACATGAGATGATGGAATCTGTGTTGATGATCCAGTGTATCTTGCAGAGGTTGCTGTGGCAGGGTTGTGTTAACCTCAGCCCCACCATACTCCTTTACTCCTATGTCTGTGTGGCCAAATTCCCTTTAACTCGATTTTCAAGTTTGCTGATGGCACCACTGCAGTGGGTTGGATCTCAAACAATGATAAAACAAAAGAGAGGAAAGAGATAGAGACAGCGATTCTCCCATCTTGCTGCACCACTTTTTTTTAGCGCAGCAGGCCAGGATACTTGAGCAGCAGCCAATTCGTGGGAGCCATACTGGCTGTCCTGGTTTCCATATGTCTCTCCGCACTGGACTTCTGGTGCTGTCAGCTCTGTGAAAGTTGGTGATTGGTGGGGGGGAGGCCAACGATCAGGGTTGGAGGAGGTGAGGGTGGGGTGGGGTATGGACTGGTCCAGACAATTCCAGGAAACCCGCAATTGGGTTTGGGGGTATCGCACAACTCGCAATGAGGGGTTCTGGGATTGGCCACCAATCAGAAGATGTGTGGCCAAATGCTCTTCCAACTTGATTTTTAAGCCAGCAAGTGGAAGGCTGGCGCTAACAGATTGGCATAAGCACAGTGGCCTGCTCAGCGTTGTGCTGCCAGCCTTTCCAGCAGGATTAGACCTTGTCCCAGCATTTTAACATGACTTATGCTCGTGTACTCTGTGGTATACAGAGTGTAGGAGTTTTTTTTAAACTCCTGTGGAAAAGACCAGTGGGATTTACTCCAGTTTTTACGCAAATTTGACACTTGGAATTTTATTGGGAGAACCCCATGCAGAAAATCTGGTGAATTAGTATGACCCAATAATCTCTCCCTCAATGTCAGTAAAATGAAGGAGATAGCCATCCAACTTCAGGAAGCGTAGTGGAGGACATGCCTCATCTACATCAACAGGGATGAAGTGGAAATGATTGAGAGCTTCAAATTTCTAGGGATCCAGGTCACAAACAACCTGTCCTGGTCCCTCCACACTAATGCTATAGTTAAGAAAGCCCACCAACATCTCTACTTTCTCAGAAGGCTAAGGAAATTGGGCATGTCTGCTATGACTCTCTCAAACCTTTACAGATGCACCATAGAAAGCATCCTTTCTGGTTGCAGCACAGCTTGGTATGGCTCCTACTCTGACCAAGACTGCAATAACCTACAAAGAGTTGTGAATGAAGCCGAGTCCATCATGTGAACCAGCCTCCCATCCATTGACTCTATATTACCTAAGAAAAGTGGCCAGCATAATCAAGGATTCCATGCACCCCGGACATACTCTCTTCCATCTTTTTCTGTCGGGAGAAAAATATAAAAATCTGAGGTTACAAACCAATCAACTCAAGAATAACTTCTTCCCTACTGCCATCAGACATTTGTGTGGACTTAGCCAATATTAAGTTGATCTTTCTCTACACCCCAGCTATGACTGTAACACTACATTCTGCACTCTCACATTTCCTTCTCTATGAAGGATATGCTCTATCTGTGTAATGCGTAAGAAATAATACCTTTCACTGTATACGAGTACATGTGACAATAATAAATCAAATCAGTTCAACCTAGCACAAAGGAAGATGATGATTATAGCTTTTGAAGGTTAGTCATCCAGTCCTGGAATAGCACTGCAAGACTTCTTCAGAGTAATGTACTCAGCCCAACCACCTTCAACTGCTTTATCAATTGACCTTTCTTCCATCATAAGGTCAGAATGGAGTGTTTGCTGATGATTGCATAATATTTAGCACCATTTGTGACGACTTAGATACTGAAGCAGTCAATTTTGAAATGAGCAAGATCTGGACAATATCCAACTTGGGCTGACAAGTGGCAAATAGCATTTATGCCACACAAGTGCCAAGCGATAACCATTTCCAAGAAGAATCGAACTATCTCCTCATTTTTACCCATTGCTACTGGTTGTGCTTCTGTTACTAAAACTTAAAGCTCTAGAACTCACTCCCTTAATATGTCTATCTCTGTTTTTGGACCCGCCATTAAATGCATCTCTTCAACCAAAATTTTAGTGACTCTACAAACATCTTATCTTTTTGGCTTATGTAAATGTTCTTGTCAGATTCTGTGTTTGTGAAATACCTTGTAATGCAGTCTACATTAAAGGTGCTATATAAATGCAATTTTCTTTGTCTATTAAATCAGGTTTTGTCTGTTGAGAGTAAAGTTAATCTGGATTAGCAAGATTTTTAGAATTAACATCAATGGCAATGTATTGAGAGAATGCTTCCAGTTTAAAACACAGGGAATTTTAATTGAAAATCTCCACTGTTAGTAATTCTAAAAAGTGGAGATGTTGTATCCAACTTTTTTAATCTTTTCGAGTTTTTCAGTTTTTGTTTCCTCTGCCTGATTCACAGACCAACTCATGTGACCAAAACTTGAATCGATGCTGTGAACTTATTGAACTGACCTCAAAAGTCCAAGGAGAATTATTCGCCATTCTCAGCCTTGCAGCAAGTGAAGGTATCACCTTTAAATCTTCAAGTTTTATTTCAACATTTATTCCTTACTATTTGCCTCTTAAAAACCAAATCAACTTCACTTTCACTGTATTTACTTGGATTGCAGATACTCAATTCCTCAGTAGAAGGATTTATTGTTGATAGGGAGGGAGAATGGTATGGGGATGTGGTAGAAATGATCCCAGATGCCAACTTTTCCTTACATACAACACTATAAAAAGCTAGCTGATGAGAAATCTTCTCAACAAGTTCTAGGATTTCTAGGTTTTTATTCTGTAGCGTTGTGAAAAGAATGGTTTGAATATGCATAGTTTTTTGTGTTCACATTTTAACATATGTGTCATATGGTCATATGTTTTAACATATGGTCCTATGAAGAGAGGTTGAAGGATTTGAGGTTGTTTTCGTTAGAAAGGAGGCGGCTAAGGGGGGATCTTATTGAAGCATATAAGATGATTAGAGGTTTGGATAGGGTGGACAGTGATAGCCTTTTTCCTAGGATGGAGAAAGCTAGCACGAGGGGACACAACTTTAAATTAAGGGGTATGAGTTATAGGACGGATATCAGAGGTAGGTTCTTTACTCAAAGAGTGATTAGGGAGTGGAATGCCCTGCCTGCAGCTGTTGTAGATGCGCCAAGTTTGGTGGCGTTTAAGAGGTTAATTGATAAGTATATGGAAGAGAAGGGAATGGTTTAGTTTGGAGGGGCATTGCTTTTATTTTGGTCGGCACAACATCGAAGGCCGAAGGGCCTGTTCTGTGCTGTATTGTTCTATGTTCTATGTTCTATGTTCTATAGAACATAGAACACTACAGCACAAACAGGCCCTTGGGCCCACAAGTTGTGCCGATCATATCCTACCAGGCCATAGAACTATTTATAACTCCCAGTCCCACTAAATCCCATGTACTTATCCAGAAATCTCTTAAAAGACCCCAGCGAGTTCGCTTCTACCACTACTGACAGCAGCCAATTCCATTCACTCACCACCCTCTGAGTGAAAAACTTACCTCTAACATCTCCTCTGTACTTGCCCCCCAGCACCTTAAATCTGTGTCCTCTTGCAGCGACCATTTCAGCCCTGGGAAATAGCTTCTGAGAATCCACTTTATCTATCCCTCTCAACATCTTATAAACCTCTATCAGGTCACCTCTCAACCTTCATTTCCAGGGAGAAGAGATCTAGCTCCCTCAACCTATTTTCCTCCACTTTTAACCTGTACATTTTGGTAGGAGGATGAAGAGGGAGGAAAGATAAGCCCTGCAATTCTTTTCTGAAATTTTCAGGGTCATGACCAATAAGTTTGTAAAGAGGCTAAATTTTTGTTTATTGCCTTCATGCTGTAATTGGAAACTACAGCAAATCCAAGTACATCTGTAGATTCCCCTTTATCTGAAGGTAGAGGTTTTGCAGCATTACTAAGGAAAGGAAAGAGAAATGGGACTAGCAGTTCTCCTGGAGCAATGGCAAAAATGAGCTAAATGATCTCCTTGTATACTGTAGTCATTCTGTGATTCTATGATAGAAACTTATCGTTATGTAGTTGAAATCCACCTACTGGTGTGTTCACATGGCTTTCTTAAATGCAGCTGTCACCAATGTTGGGTGTCTCCAAGGATCCAAAATTTCAGGCATTTCAAACAGATATCATATTGCATATTTGTATTTGACAATGTATTAATGTCTGTTCTTTAGATGCAGAAGTGATTGGTTGACAGAATAAAATTAAGTATGTGTGGTAATGTTTCATCTGTATCCATGGACTTCACTTCATTGTGGTAGGGAAAATTTTAAAAAATGTGCTTTCCAAAGACTGGTTTCAGTCTTTGTTTCTCCTTTTGTTTTTGGTGTGTTAATGTTCAGTAAGAAGTCTCACAACACCAGGTTTGAGTCCAACCAGTTTATTTGATAGTAATCCCATAAGCTTTCGGAAATGGTTTTCCTTCGATCAGGTTCTGATCAGAGAAGGGCATTTAAAGTCACACGTAGTTTACAGAATACTGATTAGAATGCAAATCTTTAACAGCTAACCTGCTATTCAAGTCTTAAAGATGCAGACAATGTGAGTGGAAATAGCATTAGCATAGGTTAAGGAGATGTCTCCAGACAGGACAGTAAGTGAGATTTTACAAGCCCAGGCAAGTTATGGGGGTTACAGATAGTGTGGTATGAACCCAAGATCCTGGTTGACGCTGTGTTCGTATGTGCGGAACATTTCAAGTTGAACTTTCCAAATGCTATTGATGTGATTGGAGCCTGTTCTGATTTTAGAGTAGGAGCTTTCATTCAAGAATAAAGAAACTCACTTTGCCTATTTTTTTCAAACAAAATCAGTAACAGAAGATCTTCCAAATAGTTCAGTGGACACTAAATAAATCAAATGTGAACATTGAAGAAGTACTTAAATAATTGCCTTCACATTTTTATTTTTTTTCTTCTTTTCTTTCGAAGGTGGTGTTTATTCTGGTGTTGACACGATCAAATCCCGTTTTCTGCCATGGCTTGGTAGCAGTTTTACTGTCATTTCCTCAGGGGTGACATCTGACACCAGCCTTACTTTGATGCAGGTACATAAATTATACAACCCGAGTGACTCCTGTTCTTGCATTTTAAAAAAAATCCCTGGTTATGTGGTCTGGAGTTTGATTTTCACCTGTCAGCCAAAGAAAATAAGAGAATTTCCTGTAGCAGGCACCCAAGAGGTGTTTGTTGTGAATTAGATTTGATCCCTGTATCCTTCAACTGAAGACATTTTTGTTCATGAAGTTGCTAGGAGTGTAAGTTGACAATGAGTGCAGTGAGAGAAACGGTATCCAGGTGAACAGAATAGCCAGCAGCCCCCTCGTCAATCAGAGTTAAGGATTGAGAAATAAACAGTGGAAGAAATGTGAATTAAAGAGGGTGAATTCAATGTTAGATTAGGAATAGAGACGGAATGAAAAATTGGACTAAACACAATAAAATGAAGAAGTAAGAACTAAAAACAACTTGTGTCAATTTTAAAAACTTCCTGAAAAATTCAAAACCAGAAGGAATATAATAGCAGTTAATTAATAGTTATCATAGTGTTAAAAGCTTGTTTGCATTACTAATCATGAGCTCTAATTACCCATAGTGTTTTAGTTCCCATGTATTGCAGAAATTACATTCATTACGTTCAATACAGGTAAATTGTGAAACAGACAGTGAAATGCCATTCTTGCAACGCTAACATCATTGTGCAGTTATTAGATATTCATGTTTAACAACAATGGAGGCATCATGATTGGCTGTATTAGTTTCACATTCATTTTAACAGTAACATGCTGCGCAATAAAAAATCACAATGTTAGAATGGTACATTAATTTGAACTTTCAACCAGGCATGTGAATCTTGAGTTGGAGTAAAGTTAAATTTGTTCAAAGCCTCAAGTTGAAGAACAGTCAGAAATTACTCCCAGTTGAGCGGAGGGGGCAATCGACCAGGCCAGGGGTGGGAAGTGATTGTGAGCCAGCGATATTCAGGGTCAAGTGCCTGACAGATCTCTCTGTGCTGTTGCACAAAACAGAGAGAGAGATTTGTGCATGAGCAGTGCACCCTCTGGTGTAGGCCCCCAGCTTATGGATGAGTTTAGGCCCCACTCCTCCCTCTGCTGGTGGGAAACAGATCTTGCTTCATTATTTGCTCGAGAGTGTGAGAAGATTGGCTTTTTAACTCGCCCAAAAATACACGTGATTCTCTCCGGTTTTCATGCTCGATCAGCACTTAAAATTTTTTGGAAAGATCATCCCCCTGACATCTTGCTTAACTAGGAGTGAGCACAATCCAAATTTGGAACAATTTGCTATGTTCAGATATTTTTTCAACCAATTGAAAATTAGTGATTACAGATGTAAAGTTTAAAGATTACAGCAATGTAAAGTTTAAAAAACGTGCATGTAATCATTTGGAAAATATCCACTTAACCTACATTTTATACTTTATTAAATCACAAACTGTAGAGGGATTTTCCACCCCCATTTTCGGTGGGCTGCAATGCCACTGAGGGTCAAGATTTAAGTCCCTAAATAGCTTTTCCTGCAGCAGGATTTCCCTGCTCAATTGCAACCGCCTCCAGGCAATAATATAATTGTGCTGAAACCTTGTTTAAATTCACTTACACATAAATAGCAGGCTGGAATACCCTCTCACGTACAAAAATCCCTGATAGATTTTTACAAATAGGGAATTGACAAAGACACCCCTCTGGGGGTGCACAGATAACTACAGTCCTGGGGGGGAGAGGGTCATGCCTGGTCATGCCTGCCAATGCTTTGGCAGTGTCAGGGGGCAATGCCGTGGGAGGTTTGTATTGGGTGTGGGGGTGGAATTTCATGGTGTTGTGAATCAGAGATTTTTTTGGGGTGAGTGTAGGGCACATGGTTCTGCTTTGTGATGCATAATTATACTAATATTTCTGTTGCTCACTAACTTTCTAGGAGTCTGCTGAAAAAGACCAGAAACTGAGAGAGCTGGCAACATCTCATGAAAAGGAAATGATAGATTTGGAGACTGAATTAAATGCAACACGTCGTCAACTTGGGACAATCAAACAGGAGTAAGCAATTTAAAAGCAGAGTTATGATTATATGTGATGCAGAACTGCTGATTAACAGGAAATGGCAGAGGTGATAGCGGATGCCCTGGTAACTATCTTTCAAAATTCACTGGACTCCAGAAAAAGTGCCGGAAGATTGGAAACCGACTAATGTTATGCTGCTGTTTAAAAAAGATAGCAGACAGAAGGCATGGAATTATAGACCGGTTAGTTTAATGTCTGTAGTAGGAAAAATGCTTGAATCTGTAGTCAAAACATAAATAACGAGGACCTAGATACGAACGGTTTGATGAAGCAGATGCAGCACAGATTCGTTAAGGGGAAGTCATGCTTGACAAATTTATTGGAGTTCTATGAGGAAGTGACTAGTGCGGTAGATAGAGGGAAACCGGTAGATGTGGTGTTTTTGGATTTCCAAAAAGCGTTTGATAAGGTGCCTTACAAAAGATTGCTGCAGAAGGTTAAGGTGCAGTGTCGGGGTAAGGTGTTAGACTGGATAGAGGATTGGTTGTCTAATAGGCAGCAGAGGGTAGGTATTAATGGGTGCTATTCTAATTGGCAGCTGGTGACTAGTGGAGTGCCCCAGGGTTCGGTGCTTGGGCCCTCAACTATTTAACATTTACATAGATGATCTGGAGGAAGGGGCTGAGTGCAGAGTGATGAAATTTGCTGATGACACGAAGATGAGTGGAAAAGCAAATTGCGTGGAGGGTGTGGAAAGCCTGCGGAGGGATCTGGATAGGTTGAGTGGTGGGCGAGGACCTGGCGGATGGAGTATAATGTTAGCAAGTGTGAGGTTATCCACTGTGGGAAGAATAATGGTAGGAAGGATTACTATTTAAATGGTAAAAAGCTGCAGCATGTGACAGTGCAAAGGGACCTGGGGGTCCTTGTGCACGAATCGCAAAAACACAGTTTGCAGGTGCAGCAGGTGATTAAGAAAGCAAATGCAATGTTGGCCTTTATAGCTAGGGGGATAGAATATAAATGTAGGGAAGTTCTGTTGCAGCTGTATAGGGTGCTGGTGAGGCCGCAGCTAGAGTACTGTGTGCAGTTTTGGTCGTTGCATTCAAGGAAGGATATATTGGCCTTGGAGAGAGTGCAGAGAAGGTTTACTAGGCTGATACCGGAGATGAGGGTGTTGGATTATGAGGAGAGACTGAATAGGCTTGGTTTGTACTCTTTGGAGTTTAGAAGGCTGAGAGGGGATCTTATAGAGACGTATAAGACAATGAAGGGGATGGATAGCGTGGAGGTTGAGAGACTCTTCCCACTTAGCAAAGATAGCAGGACTAGAGGGCACAGCCTCAAGATTGAGGGGGGCGGCGGTTCAGATCGGAGTTGAGGAGGGGTTCCTTCATGCAAAGGGTGGTGAATCTTTGGAATTCTCTGCCTGATTTTTTCAAAAAACTTATTGAGTTTTTTGAAAAAGTGACCAAAGAGGTGGATGGGGGTAAGGCAGTTGATGTGGTATATATGGACTTTAGTAAGGCGTTCGATAAGGTGCCCCATGGAAGGCTTCTGCAGAAAATGCAGATGTATGGGATTGAGGGTGATTTAGCTAATTGGATTAGGAATTGGCTAGCAGATAGAAGACAGAGGGTGGTGGTTGATGGGAGATATTCATCGTGGAGTTCGGTGACAAGTGGTGTACCTCAGGGGTCTGTTTTGGGGCCCCTGCTGTTTGTAATTTTTATAAATGATCTGGATGAGGGTATTGAAGGATGGATTAGTAAATTTGCAGATGACACTAAAGTCGGTGGAGTGGTAGATAGTGAAGAGGGGTGTTATAGTTTGCAGAGAGACTTGGACAAGTTGCAGAGCTGGGCCGAGAGGTGGCAAATGGAGTTTAATGTGGAAAAGTGTGAGGTAATGCACTTTGGCAGGAATAATAAATGTGTAGAGTATAGGGCTAATGGTAGGATTCTTAATAGTGTTGATGAACAGAGGGATCTTGGTGTATATGTGCATAGATCCCTGAAAGTTGGCAATCAAGTCGATAAGGTTGTTAAGAAGGCATACGGAGTCTTAGCTTTTATTGGTAGGGGATTGAATTTCGGAGCCGCAACGTCATGTTGCAACTGTACAAAACTCTAGTGCGGCCGCACTTGGAGTATTGTGTGCAGTTCTGGTCCCCACATTATAAGAAAGATGTGGAGGCATTGGAGAGGGTACAGAGGAGGTTTACCAGGATGTTGCCTGGTATGGAGGGCAGGTCTTATGAAGAGAGGCTGAGGGATTTGAGGTTGTTTTCGTTAGAGAGGAGGCAGCTAAGAGGAGACCTTATCGAAGCATATAAGATGATTAGAGGTTTAGATAGGGTGGACAGTGATAGCCTTTTTCCTAGGATGGAGAAAGCTAGCACGAGGGGACACAGCTTTAAATTAAGGGGTGATAGTTATAGGACGGATATCAGAGGTAGGTTCTTTACCCAAAGGGTGGTTAGTTGATAAGTTTATGGAAGAGAAGGGAATGGTTTAGTTTGGAGGGTCATTGCTTTTTATAATGGTCGGCACAACATCGAAGGCCGAAGGGCCTGTTCTGCGCTGTAATGTTCTATGTTCTGTGTTCTATGATGAGGTGGTGAAGGCTTCCTCGCTGAATATGTTCAAGTCAAGAGTGGATAGATTTTTGATTGACAAGGGAATTAAGGGTTACGGGGAGAAAGCAGGAAAGTGGTACTGAACCACTACAGATCAGCCATGACCTTATTGAATGGCGGGGCAGGCTTGAGGGGCTGTATGGCTACTCCTGCTCCTATTTCTTTTGTTCTTGTGACTGCTTTCAGACTCTCCACATGGCAACTCCCCTGCCTGTCCCTGATTGAATACCAGGGATGTGGGCTTTCAGTGGGCATTCATTGCCTCAGTTGACTTCCGGGTGGGAAGGCCATACTGGCTGGAGGCAGGAAGGTAGTGGGGTCACCATTCTGCATCCTCTTGCCTGATTAAATACCCCCAGACTCTAAATTCTCCTTTGGGGCTCATTAAATTCTGCCCATGGGATTTGCCTGTGATATCCCTTCCCCTCCAGTGAATAATCCTCCATGGCACCATGCTTCAGATCTGAATAAGGGATATTTAGAAGAGGGATGTAGTGGGATGGGATGGGAGTGGTGAAAAAAAATGGCTGAAATTTATTTCATATGAAAAATTATTGGGCTAGATTTTGACTTTGTGCAGTAGAGATAAGTGAGTTTTGGAAAGCAAGCTGCAGTGTTACTAAAGTATAAATATGTTACTAAAGTATAAATATGTTACTAAAATATAAATATGAAGAGATGTAACATGTGATGCTATAGACTATTTTATACTATTGTACCAAACCAAACTATTGGTGCTGTCCCACAATATATAACCAACATATATTATCAAAGTGGATGAAACTTAAAGCAAATTGTTTGGATGCACTATTGTTGTTGATGATTACTGGAAGGAGAGTATGGCTATAATTTAACATTTGGCCCAAATATAAAAAAGACTTTCTTTCAATCTGTTGCAGGTGTAGCCCCTCTGGAATAGATGCAATCAGCACAAAGCTTTTCATTTAGATATGATAGCATGATTCAGTAGGTTGAGATTCAGACATTATAAACTGTCCTCTTTATAAGCATAACATAAATATCAGAAAATCTGCCAGATCATGTGTCTGTTGTAATGAAAACAAGATGTTTTTCAGCATGGTTGAAAACACTGCTAAATGAGATGGATTGTAAGTCTTCTAATTCATTCAGTGCTGTCTAAACCAAAATCTCCATAATTTCTCTCGAGTTACAAGGCGATGAGTTACATTGCTTCAAGTACCATCACTCCTACACCCCTTCAACTGTACACTATTAAACAGCAAAGATGTTTATATGGCCCCTTAACATGTTCTTTAATTATCGCAAAGCTTTTTTCTCATTTATTAAATTACTTGAAGTGCAATTGTTTTTATGTACCAAATATGCATTTTTCACACAGCAAGTTTCTGCAAATCGCAATTAAATAAATTGTCACATGATCTACCAGACAAACATCCCAGTCTTTTAAATAAACAAATATATGGATCAACATTATATAACATAGAACATAGAACATAGAACACTACAGCACAGACAGGCCCTTTGGCCCACATGTTGTATCAATCATATCTATACTTACCAGGCCTTAGAACTATCTGTAACTCCCAATCCCATTAAGTCCCATGTACTCATCCAGAAGTCTCTTAAAAGACCCCAGCGAGTTCGCCTCTACCACCACTGACAGCAACCGATTCCATTCACTCAGCACCCTCTGAATGAAAAACTTATCCCTAACATCCATAACATAACTTATCCATAACATCTGCAAACTGGAAGGTATCGAAGTAGATAGAGAGGATGTGCTAGATATTCTCGAGGGTTTGAAGTTGGATAAGTCACCTGGGCCGGACGGGATTTACCCTAGGATTCTCTGGGAGGCAAGAGAGGAGATTGCAGAGCCTCTGGCTCTGATCTTCAGGTCGTCGTTGGTTACGGGTGTGGTTCCGGAGGACTGGAGGATAGCGAATGTGGTCCCATTGTTCAAGAAGGGGAAGAGAGACCTTCCAGGGAATTATAGGCCAGTGAGTCTTACTTCTGTGGTGGGCAAAGTATTGGAGAGAATTATTAGGGATAGGATTTATAGTTATTTAGAGAGAAATGAATTGATTGGGGATAGTCAGCATGGTTTTGTGAAGGGTAGGTCGTGCCTTACTAACCTCATTGAGTTTTTTGAAAAAGTGACCAAAGAGGTGGATGGGGGTAAGGCGGTTGATGTGGTATATATGGACTTTAGTAAGGCGTTTGATAAGGTGGCCCATGGAAGACTTCTGCAGAAAATGCAGATGTATGGGATAGAGGGTGATTTAGCTAATTGGGTTAGGAATTGGCTAGCAGATAGAAGACAGAGGGTGGTGGTTGATGGGAGATATTCATCGTGGAGTTCGGTGACAAGTGGTGTACCTCAGGGGTCTGTTTTGGGGCCCCTGCTGTTTGTAATTTTTATAAATGATCTGGATGAGGGTATTGAAGGATGGATTAGTAAATTTGCGGATGACACCAAAGTCGGAGGAGTGGTAGATAGTGAAGAGGGGAGTTATAGTTTGCAGAGAGACTTGGACAAGTTGCAGAGCTGGGCCGAGAGGTGGCAAATGGAGTTTAATGTGGAAAAGTGTGAGGTAATGCACTATGGCAGAAATAATAAATGTGTAGAGTATAGGGCAAATGGTAGGATTCTTAGTAGTCTAGATGAACAGAGGGATCTTGGTGTGTATGTGCATAGATCCCTGAAAGTAGGCAGTCAGGTCGAGAAGGTTGTTAGGAAGGCATATGGAGTCTTGGCTTTTATTGGTAGAGGGATTGAATTTCGGAGCCGCAACGTCATGTTGCAACTGTACAAAACTCTAGTGCGGCCGCACTTGGAGTATTGTGTGCAGTTCTGGTCCCCACATTATAAGAAAGATGTGGAGGCATTGGAGAGGGTACAGAGGAGGTTTACCAGGATGTTGCCTGGTATGGAGGGCAGGTCTTATGAAGAGAGGCTGAGGGATTTGAGGTTGTTTTCGTTAGAAAGGAGGCGGCTAAGAGGGGACCTGATTGAAACATATAAGATGATTAGAGGTTTAGATAGGGTGGACAGTGATAGCCTTTTTCCTAGGATGGAAAAAGCTAGCACGAGGGGACACAGCTTTAAATTAAGGGGTGATAGTTATAGGACGGATATCAGAGGCAGGTTCTTTACCCAAAGGGTGGTTCGGGAGTGGAATGCCCTGCCTGCAGCAGTTGTAGATGCGCCAAGTTTGGTGGCGTTTAAGAGGTTAGTTGATAAGTATATGGAAGAGAAGGGAATGGTTTAGTTTGGAGGGGCATTGCTTTTTATATTGGTCGGCGCAACATCGAAGGCCGAAGGGCCTGTTCTGTGCTGTAATGTTCTATGTTCTATGTTCTATGTTCTATCTCCTCTGTACTTTCCACCCAGCACCTTAAACCTGTGTTCTTTCATAGTGACCATTTCAGCCCTGGGAAATAGCCTCCGAAAATCCACCCTATCTATTCCTCGCAACATCTTATAAACCTCTATCAGGTTGCCTCTCAACCTTCATCTCTCCAGGGAGAAGAGACCTAGCTCCCTCAACCTATAATCATAAGGCATGCCTCCCAATCTAGGCATAGTCCTTGTAAATCTCCTCTGCACCCTTTCAATAGCTTCCACATCCCTCCTGTAGTGAGGCGACCAGGAATGCACACAGTACTCCAAGTGGGGTGTGACCAGGGTCTTATAAAGCTGTAGCATTACCTCCTAAACTCAATTCCTCGATTAATGAAGGCCAGTATACCATATGCCTTCTTGACCACATCTTCCACCTGCGAGGCCGATTTAAGAGTCCTATGGACCCAGACCCCAAGATCCTTCTGCTTCTCAACACTGATGCGATTCCTACCCTTGATATTATACTCCTTCATCCCATTGGTCCTGCCAAAATGGACCACCGCACATTTATCTGTGTTGAAGTCCATCTGCCACTTCTCCGCTCAGTCTTCCATCCTATCTATGTCTCGCTGCAACTTCTGACATCCCTCCAGACTATCCACAACACCACCAACCTTTGTATCATTGGTGAACTTACTAACCTCCACTTCCTCATCCACGTCATTATTGAAAATGACAAACAGCAAGGGTCCTAGAACAGATCCCTGGGGCACTCCACTGGTGACTGACCTCCATGCAGAAAAAGACCCATCCACAACCACTCTCTGCCTTCTGCAGGCAAGATGTACAGATGCTGATTTTGGACTGGGGTAAACACAGTAACAAGTCTGACAACGCAAGTTTTAAGTCCACCTGATTTATTTGATAGTAAACATGCAAGCTTTCAACTCTATGGCCTTCGTCAGGTGAATGAGGTGTTCTGGTCTCCAATAGCACACATATCAGCACAGACAGTTTACAGATTGCTGATTAGAATGCGAATCTTTACACCTAACCTGCTATTCAGGCTAACAATGTGAGTGGAAGGAGCACTGAGCACAGGTTAAAGAGATGTGTATTGTCTCCAGACAGCACAGTAAGTGAGGTTTTTTTGCTAACCCAGGCAAGTCATGGGGGTTACAGATAGTGTGACATGAAGCCAAGATCCCTGTTAAGACCGTCCTCATGTGTACGGATCGAGACACCTCCAGATGCTGAAAGATGCCGTCATGAGAATAGGATATGGCGTTTGACTCATTGATCGATAGTTCTGACGTGCCACAGCGATAAACCGCACTGACCTCCTCAGAAGATGAACACGAGACATGGTGGACAGCGTGTCCTTTGTTGTCCAGTATTTCCCCGGAGCGGAGAAGCTACGACATCTTCTCCGGAGTCTTCAACATATCATTGATGATGATGAACATCTCACTAGGGCCATCCCCACACTCCCATTTCTTGCCTTCAGACAACCACGCAACCTCAAACAGACCATTGTTCGCAGCAAACTACCCAACTTTCAGGAGAACAGTGACCACAATACCACACAACCCTGCCATAGCAACCTCTGCAAGACATGCCGGATCATAGACATGGATGAAATCACCAAACGTGAGAATACCATTCACCAGGTACACGGTACATACTCTTGCATCTCGGCCAACATTGTCTACTTAATATGTTACAAGAAAGGATGTCCTGAACCATGGTATATTGGGAAGACCATGCAGACACTACGACAGCGGATGAATGAACATCGCTTGACAATCATCAGGCAAAACTGTTTCCTCCCTGTTGACGAACACTTCAGCGATCACGGGCATTCGGCCTCCGACCTTCGGGTAAACATTCTTCAAGGGGGCCTTCGTGACACATGACAGTGCAGAGTCGCTGAGCAGAGACTGATAGCCACTTTAAGCCTTGAATAACAGGTTAGGTGTAAAGATTCGCATTCTAATCAGTAATCTGTAAACAGTCTGTGCTGATATGTGTGCTATTGGAGACTGATTTGCCTGATGAAGGCCATAGAGTCGAAAGCTTGCGAGTTTACTATCAAATAAATCGGTTGGATTTAAACTGATGTTGTCAGACTTCTTACTGTGTTCTGCAGGCAAGTCAGTTCTGGATCCACAAAGCCAAAGCCCCTTGAATCCCATGCTTCCTCATCTTCTCAAGAAGTCTTGCATGGGGGACCTTATTAAATGCCTTGCTGAAATCCATGTAAACCACATCCACTGTTTTTCCTTCATCAATGTGTTTAGTCACATTTTTGAAGAACTCAACTAGGCTGATAAAGCACGACCTGCCCTTGACAAAGCTGTATTGACTATTTCTAATCATATTGAACTTCTCTAAATGCTCATAAATCCTGTCCCTCAAAACCTTCTCCATCAACTTACCAACCACTGAGGTCAGGTCGGTAATTCCCTAGACTATCCCTATTCCCTTTCTTGAAAATAGGCACCACATCCGCAATCCTTCAATCTTCCGGAACCTCTCCTGTCTCCATCGATGATGCAAAGATGATCGCCAAGGGCTCTGCAATCCTTCCCTCACTTCCCACAGTAACCTGGAGTACATCCCATTTGGTCCCGGTGACTTATCTACCTTGATGGAATTTAACAGTTCCAACACATCCTCTTTCTTAATGTCCACATACTCAATCTTTTCAGTCTGCTGCAAACTTGCAGTACAACCTCTCAGATCACTTTCCACTGTGAATACCGAGGCAAAATATTTATTAAGCACCTCAATTAGTTTGAGTCTATTCAAATGGTGAGACTCTAATATTTTCAAAGACTTCTTCAATGCAACATTCAAAGAACAAAAAAAAGCACAGAAACAGGCCCTTCGGCCCTCCAAGCTTGCACTGATTATGTGTTCCTAACTAGACCATCCGTTTGTATCCCTCTACTTCCTAAAGAGTTGAATAGAAGAGTTGGTTTAAATTTGATGGGTAAGTCAAGGAAGGGTGAGCCACCACCTGATTAGATCTGCAAACCAAATAATGTGGGTGCCTATTACCTACACCTTGACCGGGATTTTCCATCCCCCTACAGCTTGTCATTGGCCGCGGATGGAATCTTCCGGTCGTTCCGAGGCCTATGACATTTTGTATGGCTTGCCTACCCCACTGCTGGGAACCTGCTGTGTACGGGGGAAAAGCTGGAAAATCCTACCATTCCTCTCCAAACCACAATTACCATGTTCCTTATCTGGGTGAACATTTGTAACTTCTACTCTTTTTGGACTAACAATTGTAGAATCCAAAATCTCGTATAAAACCTATTGACGTGTATATATCCTTGGAAAGCAGGGTGGTGTTTGAACAGAAGGCAGGATTTTCCAGCCTCACTTGCTTCTGGGATTGGTTGTGTAGAAAGTCAATGGACTTTTGGCTGGTTTGCCACACCTCAGCCAGAGGTTTTAAGGCAGCTGTTGGAGGATTTTACCCTATCTGACAAGTGCCTCAATCTGCAGCCAATCTGCTGTTTACTGGGATTCCCATAATAGGGTGTCAGTGTAATCTTAAATTTGAAATTGACTTTGCCAAGAAATGCTCATGGAACCTTTAGCAAAACCAATTAATAACCGATCTTGCATTTTAATTTAACTGCTTAATTTAAACCTTAACATGTATTTGGCAAGTGATTGTATAGTTAAGTGAACACCATAAATGCCGCTATACATGTTTTCTGTTCTCTGTATCCTTTTATTCATATTCAGACTTATTGAGCATTTTCCTACTTTTTTTTAATAACCTTGGATGGCACAGTGGTTAGCACTGCTGCCTCACAGCACCAGGAACCCAAGTTCGATTCCTGGCTTGGGTGACTGTGGAGTTTGCACAGTCTCTCCGTGTCTGCATGGGTTTCCTTCGAACGCTCCGGTTTCATCCCACAGCCCAACGATGTGCAGGGTAAGTGGATTGGCCATGCTAAATTGCCCCTTACTGTCCTGGGATGCATAGGGATTAGTGGGGTAAATATGTTGGGTTATGGGGATAGGGCCATGGTGAATTGCAGTCGGTGCAGGCTTGATGGGCCAAATGGCCTCCTTTTGTTCTGTAAGATTGTATGATTCCGTTTTATGATTCTTACCTTGATCAGTTTTTGCTTCCAACCATAATGTAAATGCTTCAAACATCAAGCTTGATGCGACCTAATAATTGTAACGTAATTTATAATAGTTTATTGTAACAGGGAAGCAAATACATCTGCTTTTAGTTGGACTTGCTGTGAACCCTTCAACACAAAATAATTTTGCCCACAAGTTTGCTGGCGGTATGAGCTGATAGTGAAACAGTGAGGGCAAAAGGGTGATGAGGACAACCATGGGAGGAGTATCTCCTTAACCCATCAGATTGAAGGATTGGGAAATAAATACGGGAAAGACCGACAAAGAAAGTGAATTTAAAAAAGGGTTAAATTCAATGTTAACAAAAATACAGAGAGCAAGGAAAAGGTAGATTGGATTAAGAGGTTAAAAGGAAAAGTTACATTTAAACGATGACATTTTTAAAACCTCTTCAATCAAAACCTGAAGGAATGAGGTGCCACATTCGTAATAATTAATTTTCAGTGTAAGAGAGGTTGACTGGCAAAAGTAAGACATATCATGCAATTCAGAGAGGACAAATGTAATAAAAAGATTTAACTTTCCTGTGATGAGCATTTTGCAAAGTTTATGGTACAGCAGCACAACTGGGACAGCAGGTTTTGATATTTGCAATTGTATGTCTGCTCCTCCCCTGCAGTTGTTACATTATTCTTCCACTAATAACAGCAAATATTATCCTCATTGTTGTTTTGAAAGCAAAATCTGAGCCATACATTTTTATATATTTGATGACATCTGCTTTCGAGTTTTATTCTCTCAGCAAAATTTGTCGGAACAAAGGATAGAACAGCAACATGTTTTCAATTACAGGACCGCCTGTAACACACCACTTACATATAAATGATTGGTAAATTTATTTATCCTACAATATCATATTTCACTAAAAGTCTTGAAGGGGCTCTGTGAATATTTCACTTGCATGGAAAAGAGAATATTTCTTGTTTGATTTATTCTTTTAGGTTTGTTGAAATGTATAAAGTCATAACATTCAAGGCTATGGACCAAGTGCTGGCAAGTAGGATTAGGTGGACAGGTCAGGGCCTTTCATGCTTCAGTGCGGACTCAGTGGGCCGAGGGGCCTCTTCCACACTGTGTATTCTGTGATGTGATAGGTTGATATAATAACATGACACTTCCATGTGTTAAAAAGGTGAAATTGCGTAGGATCAGAGGTGAGCTGGGAAAGTGCATATAAAATTGGCTTGGTCAAAGAAGACAGAGGGTAGCAGTGGAAGGGTGCATTTCTGAATGGAGGGCTGTGACAAGTGGTGTTCTTCAGGGATCACTGCTGAGATTTTTGCTGTTTGTAATATAAATAAATGAATTGGAGGAAAATATAACTGGATGGGATTAGTAAGTTTGTGGAGACACAAAGTTGGTGGATTTGTGGATAGCGATGAGGACCATCAGAGGATACAGCAGGATATAGTTGGAGACTTGGACGGAGAGATGGCAGATGGAGTTTAATCTGGACAAATGTGAGATAATGCATTTTGGAAGGTCTAATACAGATAGGAAATATACAGTAAATAGCAGACTTTTAAGAGTATTGATAGGCAAAAAGATCTGAGTGTACAGGTACACAGATCACTGAAAGTGGCAATGCAGGTGGAGAAAGTAGTCAAGAAGGCATATGGCATACTTGCATTCATTGGTTGGGGTATTGAGTTAAAAAATTGGTAAGTCATGTTGTAGCTTTATAAAACCTTAGGCTGCACTTGGAATATAGTGTTCAATTGTGTTCAATAGCATTCAATGGGCGGCACGATAGCACAATGGTTAGCACTGCTTCTTCACAGCTCCAGGGACCTGGGTTTGATTCCCAGCTCAGGTCACTGTCTGAGTGGAGTTTGCACATTCTCCTCGTGATGCATGGGTTTCGTCCGGGTGCTCTGGTTTCCTTCCACAGTCCAAAGATGTGCGGGTTAGGTTTATTGGCCATGCTAAAATTGCCACTTAGCCTAACTAGGATGCTTAGGTTAGAGGGATTAGTGGGTAAAATATGTAGGGATATGGGGTTAGGGCCTGGGTGGGGTTATGGTCGGTGCAGACTCGATGGGCTGACGGGCCTCTTTCTGCACTGTAGGGTTCTATGATTCTATGAATTGGGGTCGCCACACTGCCAGAAGGATGTGGAGGCTTTGGAGAGAGTACAGAAAAGACTTATCAGGGTATTGCCTAGTATGGAGGGTGTTAACTGTGAGGAGTGGTTGGAGAAATTTGGATTGTTCTCACTAGAGCGATGGAGGTTGAGGGGAGACCTGATACAATTCTACAAGATTGTGAGAGGCTCGGACAGAGTGGATAGTCCGAAGCTTTTTCCCAGGGTAGAAGAGTCAATTACTAGGGGCATAAGTTTAAGGTGCAAGGGGCAAATTTTAGAGGAGATGCACGAGGCAGATTTTTTTACACAGAGTAGTGGGTGCCTGGAACTTGCTGTGGGGGGAAGTAGCGAAAGCGGATATAGTTGTGACTTTTAAGGGGCACCTTGACAAGAACATGAATAGGATGGGAGTAGAGGGATACAGTCCCCAGAAGGATAGGGGGTTTTAATTAAGTTGGGCAGCATGGTCGGTGCAGACTTGGAAGACCGAAGGACCTGTTCTGGTGCTGTAATTTTCTTTGTTCTTGTTTTTTGTTAGAATTCTTGCACTTTTTAAATTGTTTCATGGGATATGTGCATTGCTGGCAAGGCCAGCATTTGTTACCCATTCCTAATGACCCTTGAAAAGACGGCATTGATGAGCTGCCTTGTTGAGCTACATCCATAGTGTGGTTAGAAAGGATTGGAATTCAAATTAAGAATCTTTCCCCTTAAGATTACTAAAAATCTAGTTGCAGAAGACTTGTTAATCCGTGCTTAAAAAATGACCATATGAGCACTGTTCCCAGCCAGCATTATTGACATTTTGATCCTTTTGGTTGTTCTGCTCACTATTGGCTTCACTCTGTTGTAGGTTAGCAGAAGCTCACATGGAACTGGACGACACTCAGAGTAAATCAGCCGCAACATTCCTAGCGACAGAGGATGAAATCATTCAACTGAGGGCTGAGTAAGCTGCAAGTCCTTAAATTAATCTTGGTTAATTTCTTGAATGTAAGTACATGTTGTATTGAAAGTTAGAGAGGTCAACTGTTGGTACGTCAGATCCTAAAAGATACCAGCTTCAGCTTGACACTGTCCTTTCGTGTCCACGCTGAGAAGGATAAATGGCCTTTTGCTCTTTTCTTCAGGTGTAGTAAAGAGCTGTGCAGATTAAACTTGAGGAGTATAAGCCAGGTGTACCAATTCACAAAAAAATTATTTACAAAATAATTTTGTAAGTTGAGTTTATCTTTATATGCCCTGTTTTGTGAACGAAATTCCCACTTGCCTGACAAAGGAACAGCGCTCCCAAAATTAGTGGCTTTTGCTACCCAGTAAACCTGTTGGTGTTGTGAGACTTCTTACTGAGCTTCATTAGAACAGTGAAGGAGGCTGAGGACAAAGTGTGGGTGGGGAGGAGAATTAAAATAACACTGATCAGAATCTCAGGCACACTTACAGAGTAAAAAATGGAGTTCTGCAATGTGATTCCCCAGTCTGCATTTGGTTTCCTGAATGTAGAGGAGCCCATAATGTGAGCAGTGAATATAAAATAAATATGAATCCATCACTGTATTATCTGGAAGGAATGTTTGTGGCACTGTAAAGTTTATTTATTTGTCACAAGTAAGGCTTACATTAACAGTGCAATGGAGTTACTGTGAAATTCATCTAGTCGCTACACTCCGGCACCTGCTCAGGTCAAATGCACCTAATCAGCACGTCTTTCAGACTGTGAGAGGAAACCAGAGCATTGGGAGGAAACCCATGCAGACACTGGGAAAATATGCAAACTCCACACATTCAGTGACCCAAGCCGGGAATCGAACCTGGGTCTCTGGCACAGTGAAGTAGCAGTACTAACCACAGCACTGCCCATGGATGGTGAGGAGTGTAAGGGCAGATATTGCATTTCTTGCACTTGTATGGAAAGGTGCTGTGGGAAAGAGGAGAGGGTATCGGGTGTGATTGATGAATGGGTTACGATATCATGGTGAGAACAATCCCTTTGGAATGTTGAATGTTGTGAGGTGACGATGTCTTTGGAGGCTTCACGTTTGAAGTATTTCATAATAGACTGAAGCTAACTGGCCTCAAACAGAGCTGGCTGGATGTATTTAAATGTATTAATTGAAAGAAAAATCTTGCCTGTCTTGTAAGGAAATGGGTGGCTGCCCATTTCTGATCCTATGTGCAGATGGGATAGCACTGTTGCCTCTAATGGCCAGCCAGTCTGCTTGTGGGCCTTCTAGATTGGAGCCTATTCATATAAATTCAGGAAAATAATGTAGGAGGCATCACAGTATCACTTAATTGTCCTTTGAGCTCAGTTTAACAGCTTTCTGCCTGAGGAAAGTGTGGAGAAAAGTGAGAGGGATAGTCCTAGAATTACAGGTCTCTAACATGAAATATGTTCTTTTAGATTTCCATTATCTGCTGTGTTTTGCTTTTAAGATCTCGACCCCTCTGCCATTCTCTGAAATCCCACATCAATGTTTGGGAAATTGGTCCTACAGTACATGTAAATATAGCCACCAAACTGCAATAATCTTTCCAATGACTTTCTTTGCATTCTGGAATAATCTGTGCCCTGTATTCCCTAGACTGAGAGCAGTCCGTGAACAAATGAGATTCTATAAACAAAAGGTGGATTTATTGGACGACTATGAGCGACAGATCCGACAACTAAAGGATGAAGTTGCCTTCCTATCTGCGGAAAAATCCTTGCTGCAAGAACGGTATAACCTCCTCCACCTCCAGCCTTCATCTGTCTTTGAAGGTTTTTCCTTATTGAGAGCTACACTACTTTGGTGTCTTTAAAACAAAATGATTTTTTTTTGCAATAGTCATTAAACCATGCAATTGGACTTGCATATTTTATCATCCAAATAACAGATCATTTGGAGGAGCTCCATTTAAGAGCAAGTGTTTGTAATTTCTTACTCTTTTTTTCCAATAATACATAAACTGAGGACTGATTTCTTCCACCGGGTTTGAATGTCACGAATTGCCAGTTAACAATGCAGCTAAGATTTAAGGCAGTGATTTTAATTAGCAGACACAATGGGCTGGTGGGCTGTGAAAGCATTCTGTTTAATTTTCCCTGTGAATCCAGGAGTATCAGAAGTGCTTCTCCAGTGTCCCCCAGGAAATCCCGGATCATCCCCTGCAATGAGTATCCATCTGTGAAATGGTCCCACAGCCGTCTTGCCGCTGATCTGATATCCGATGGACGGCTATTGAACTACGTGAATTACCGCAGCTCACCAGGTTCCTCACCACCAAAGATGCAGGTGATGCTGTATCACCTCTTGAAAGACCTTTCTTCCTCATCCCCAGTGTCCTGGGTCTTCTTTGGGCTGGAGGAACTGCTGGACAGGGCATCATCTTCTGGCCTTTCCCTCTACTTGATGGTAGGAAGTGACTGCATGAGCTGTCTCCAACATGGAGGAACACACCACTCTTGGGTTTCTGTATGGCTATGTTATGCATGATCCTGGTCAAACTATGGATGGAGGCTGACCGCCAAGCTCAGTATCTGCACAGGCTCAGTCCAGTTCCTCCCTGCCAGCTGGGCTGCCCATTCTTTAAACTCTCTAAGATTCCACAGCTCAGTCAGATCCCCTCGTGTCTTCTCTCTCTCTCCTGTTGTGCTGTCATGTTTTCTGTACAGAGAGAAGATAGATTTGAGAGCAATTGAGTTTCTGGTCTCATTCTTGTGCTTCCACTTCACAAATAACCCACAGGATTGCGTGCCATATGATTGATGCACTGCAGGTTGTCCACAAGGGTTCTGGGGCAGCACCGTCCCAGAGCAGTGAGCCCATGCAGAGCCAGGTCATTAGTGACATTTGCTGGTGTCCTCAATCACTAACTCCCTTCCCATCTCCCCAAGAACACCACCCCACCCCACCCCGCACCATTTCTCAGGCTGCATCTGAGCACTTAGTGTCAAAGTGTCAGGGACTGGCAATGACCTCTCTATTTCCAGATGAGATGGATTGGAATGGGGTTATGAGATGCCAATCTATTGCATTGAGTAACTCTTTTATACATAGGCTGCATGGATAGTGCGCTTGTCACTGAGATCCAGATCCATGGGCGGCACAGTAGCACAGTAATTAGCACTGCTACACAGCTTCATGGTCCCGGGTTCGAATTCTGGCTCCGGTCACTGTCTGTGTGGAGTTTGCACATTCTCCCTGTGCCTGCGGGGGGTTTCCTCTGGGAGCTCTGGTTTCCTCCCACAGTCCAAAGATGTGCAGACTAGGTTGATTGGCCATTCTAAATTGCCCTTAGTGTCCCGGGATACATAGTTAGAGGGATGAGTGGATAAATATGTGGAGATAGGGCCTAGGTGGGATAGTGATTGGGCTGAACAGCCTCTTCCTGCACTGTAGAATTCTATGATTTCCTTGATTGTTCAGTGAGGAAAGTGTGAGCTGTTGAAGGTTCATGTACCCTGGTGTGTGGATAAAATCATTCATCATTTTCTGGCATTGCAAGACAGTCTTCTGGTGGAACCTTAGGCTACTGTCTACACTGAATACTTCCTCCCTTGCAGGGTGGCTGAGTCAATTGAGCTTCCTCCTTTCATTCTCAGGGTATCCTTCCTGCACTCTCCAATGTATTAAGCAGCACATTGAGGAAGTTGTGGTTGACCCTGGGGCCCAAAGCTCTCTGAGATGTATGCATCATCTCCTCTTGCACAGTGAGTTCACGAGAAAGGGGCAGCATCCTCCAGAGGGTACTTTTTAAACTATAGTGCTGTCATCCAGCCCAATCCTCATGCAATACGCTGAGACTGCATAATTAATGAGCTCAGTAACAAGTGATTTGGTGCAAATTCCCACCAGGCTCTGCAGCAGGAAACATTCCCAATTTCTGACACTGCTGTGGGCCCGTAATGGAAAATCCCAGCCTATGGAAATGAGCTGAGGTTTGCTTCAATCAGTTGTTGACATGAAATTTGAGTTGTTTAATTCTCAGTTGGCCCAGCAATGATGTTGAATATAGATATTATGATGGTTAAATAGAGGCCTGACATTCCAAATCCAGGTTAAGTAAAAAAAACCATTAAAAAAAATATACTCAGATATTGAAATTGGTTTCCTAGTGGATCCTTTTTTCCTTATTTATCACCAATATTTGCCTCCCCTGCCATCTCCTTCATCATGTTCAAGGAGTACAGTGTGCTCTCCAGAACCTTGTGCTATTAATCATATGTGAACCTGTACAGTGATTCCAAGCAGGTTATCTGATGATATGGGCATCACAGTTGATTGTGTACTCATCTGATGCCCACGTATGCCCTTCCAACGAAGAATAATAGCAATCAGAAGTGAGAAGCCTGGCCATCTCCTCTCTATTCTACTGTCATTTTGAGCATTTGATAAGCTATATGATGCCTAGGTGGATGATGCCCTACAGGCAGCGGTATATATTGTAGCATTAACAATTTCAATTCAGCTGATAGCTACCAAAAAGTCAAAGGGACCGCAAACCGTTGAAGGATAATTTTCTCCGTTATCTATTACCCACGGCCAGATTGTAAAGGTAAGACTGAATGTTTATGCTTTTGTTACAAATAATGGGAAAGGAAACCTTGGGGCCATGAGTCAAATAAAAGACAAGTTGGAATGGTTTGCTTTCTGCTCTTTGTGTAACAGAAATATTAATCTGTTCTTTATAAACAATTTGTGATTTGATCGCATGTATCTCAGAGAGGAAACATTTCCCCCAAAATGAGAGAGCAGAGAAAACGAAGCCAGCAAACTTCCAATGCTAAGGGGTATTTTAAAAAAGCGTCAGCACCTATGTTGGAAAATCTGACCGTGGGAAAAGATAGAGAGGATCATTGTAAATTGTCTAAGGTTTCTTTCTTTACCTGCATCCACCACTGAGGGTTAGCAACTGCCGAGAAAATAAAAAGTACGGTCATTTATAATATTAATTCTGAAATGCTCTTCCACATTTTGCTGATTGCTTACTTATGTACCTATGTAGTAATACCAGTGATTTATTTTTCCTTTAGGGTCTCAGGACGGCGTTCTCCGATCTCTTTTTCCTCTAAGGCCAGTCATTCACCCACCAACGTTAAACTGGCTAGTGCTTCTCGGCACGCTCGATTGGTATCCCGCTTCAATGACCTTTATGCCAATGAACGTCTGAATGCACAGAATCTCCTCCGACGTTATGTCGATGATTTACAGATGGTGCAGAAAATAATATTCATTGCCACAACGGTAAGTAGAGAGTATTGTTCCAGTTTCGTATTACAATAAGAATATGGAAACACTAAATAAAGTGCATATATTTCATAGAATCCCTACAGTGCAGAAGGAGGCCTTTCGGCCCATCGAGTCTGCACCAACCACAATTTCCCCCCAGGCCCTATTCCTGTAACCCCACATAATAACGCTGCTAATCCCCTGACTTTAGGGGCAATTTATCATAGCCAATTAACCTAACCCACACATCTTTGGAGTGTGGGAGGATACCGGAGCACCCAGAGGAAACCCATGAAGACACGGGGAGAATATGAAAACTCCATACAGACAGTGACCTGAGGCCAGAATTGAACCAGGGTCCTTGGCGCTGTGAGACAGCAGTGCTAACAACTTGCCACCGTGCTGCCCTATTTACAAGGATAGTACAAGGGAAGATTAAACGGACTGTGACTCTTTTTTCAGTAAAAAAAGGGAAGATTGAGAGATGACCTGATAGGCATCTTTAACGTTATGAAGGAGTTCAATAGATATACACAGAGAAGGGTGTGCAATCTTACCACCTTGACTCGCCTGTTGATCACCATGGTGAACTGGGAAGATAGCGTGAGATGCCAAAAATCTAATCTGTGCCTGGCACGATTGAAGTGTAACCTTATCAAAGTGTTTGAAATGTTAAAAGGATTTAATTGGGCAGGTACAGAAAAAAAAAGTTTAGTCTCATGAGGATTCAAGAAAAAGGGCAAATAATTTCAAAGATAGAGTGAGGTCATTCCAGAAGAAACTTATTTTTCCGTGGAAAGACGCGTGGAAATTTGGTTTCTGGAGCTGTATAAATTGTTCTAGTACCAATTTAAATATAATTTGAATCCTATTAGGAGGCCCAGAACTGAAATCTTCAGGCCCACTATAATCTCTGCCCCCACCAGGAGTGTTTCACTCCAGCGGGGTTTACTATAGCCTCCCATTTGCGGGGTGCTGGCGGCCTGACTCCGCTGCAGTGAAGGAGGGTCATAGAGGCCTCCCCAGACGGAGGGCCAGGGGCAGTGCCAAGGGGTGGTGCCTAACGGAGCAGAGTCTAACAGATGGGAGAGATTGGTGGGGGTTTGGAATCCTGCTGCCGCTCTGCAGAAAGATGAGGGAGGGAGCCAACGATTGGAGCTGAGTACTGGGTTGGCGTGGTGGGAGAGGGTTTTGTCAGGACTGCCAGGAAAGCGGGTGAGGGAGGGAAATCAGGACTGCTGGTGAGGGAGATGTGTGATTTGAGGCAGGCCGGGGTCAGGGTGAAGGGCGGGGTGGCGGGTTTGGTGGGTGCGAGGTTGGCCCAGTCACATCCAGAAGGCCAGCAGACGGGGTGGGGGGAGGTGAAAATGGATGGACAGCAATGTAGGTTGTGAGGTTGGCCAACAATTGAGCTGGCCAGCGATCAGGAGGATGTCAAACAGGAGCTATTGTGCATGCACCAATCTCAGCTCTGACAGATTGGCACTTGCACAATGGCCCACTCAGCTGCCAGCCTTTCTCGGGGGAGTAGATTTCCCCCGGCCACAGATTTTTTGCATGAATCGTGCTGGGGCACATTGCAATGCATAGGGTGTGAGGGATTCATTCTGAAATTCCTGCAGAAAAACCAGTGGGATTTTCTCCAGTTTTTAACGCAAATTTGACATTTAGAATTTCCTGGGGAGAATTACTCCTGTTGTGTTAAACTTGTTTAAAAAGCTCATTCAGGGTCAATTGGACAAGTTCTTCCAATTCTGTGAGTCACATGTTTGGAAAGATGTGAACGCATTGGAGTGCAGAAAAGATTCACGAGAATTGTTCCAGGGATGAGGAACTTCAGTTACGCAGACAGACTGGAGAAGTTGGAACTGTTTTCCTTGGAGAAGAGAAGGTTATGGATAGATTTGATAGAGGTAGTCAAAATCATGAGGAGTCTGGACAGAGAAACTGTTCCCACCATAGACTGGATGGAGATCACGTGGGCACAACCTTAAATTAATTAATAAAAGAGGCAGTATTAACTTGTGAAACTTTTTCATGCAGTGAGTAGTTATGATCTGGAATGCACTGCTTGCAAGAGCATGGTGGAGGCAGGAACAATCAGAATACCCAAGGGAATTGGATTACTGGATTTTCTGAAAAGGAGGAATATGCCAGGTTAGGGGGAGTGGTGATAAGGGAATGGCATGAAGGGAATTGGCATTTAGAAAGTAGGTGTAGAAATAACAGGCCAATAGGTACCCTTCCTTCTGTGCTGTAACAACTCTATGATTCTGTGATTCAATACATAGTACATATTAAAGGTATGTAATAATTCAGATTTTATTTTCCAAGAACCTGTAGGGGTTAAATTCAGACTTTGAAATCACCAAGCTGGGCATCCATCGATTGGGATTTCTTAATTCACGTGGTATTTTCCCTTCTATCTAAGGGCCAGATTTTACCATTTGGAGGCTAAGTGCCAGATCCAGACTTAAAATGGATCAAAACCCGAAATTCCATTCCAGCGCTCCCATACGCTTTTTGCTGGTTCCAGTCTGATTCGCACTGTGGGGCGGGGCTTAGTGCTTCCAGAACGATCGGAGCTCTGAACTGCGCAACTGCGCACGAGCAGTTCGAAAAAGAAACTGAAACAGCACGTCCGGGCGCGAAAGACAAAAGAGAGAGAACAGGGGAGGGGGCTGAGGGGAGACTGGGTTGGGAGGGGGGGAGAATGGGGGGCAGGATGAGCCATAAGTGGAAGGAGGCAGGCCCAGTACCTCCCCCCCCCCCCCCCCCCCCCCACCCTGCACACACACACACACACACACAAACAATCAGACCCCTCCCGGGAGGTAGAGCCACCCCGGGAGGCAGGCCCCGCCCTCGCGATGAGAGTCAGACCCTCCCCCAACCACCCCTCACCCCCCCCCTCACAGGGAGGCAGGCCCCCCCCTCAGTAGAGCACACCTCCAACCTATCTGGATTGCTGCTATCCCTCCACCATCCTTACGACCTACACTTGTTGACGTGGATATGCTGGGGTGAACACCGTCTCATAACACCAGGTTAAGATCCTGTTGGACTGGTGTTGCAAGACTTAATACTGCCATCGTTGCAAGGAGGGGGCGGGCTCAGATGGATCTCTGGTGGAGGGGGGGGCAGGTGGTGGAGGATGGAGGGAGGATGGATTCGGGAGAATCTCCATCACCCCCCCCTCCCCAACCGGAGATCCATCTGAGCCCACCCCCTCCTCCGGCAGATGCCAGCGGAAGGTCAGGAAGGTGCTGCAGGCTTTCCAATGATTGCAGAAAGAAGTCTCACAACACCACTCCAACAGGACTTTAACCTGGTGTTGTGAGACTTCTTACTGTGTTGACCCCAGTCCAACACCAGCATCTCCACATCAGTGAGTGCAAATCAGAAGGATGGTGGAGGGACAGCAGCAATCGAGATAGGTTGGGGGTGTGCTCTGTCGACGAGAGGGGTGGGCTTGCCTCCTGGTGGGGGTCTGACCAGGAACGGGGGAGGCTGCTCATGGGGGGTGGATAGGGTCTGCCTCCCGGGGGGGATTTGGATCACGGGAGGAGAGGAGTCTGATTGCCCGGGGAGGGGGCGGTGGGGAGAGGGCTGCCTCCCGGAAGGGGGCTGACAGTTGGTGAGTGGGCGGGGGGAGTTCTGATCACGGGGGAAGGGCCTGCCTCCGGGGTGGGTCTGACTATGCAGGGGGGCTGCCTCATGAGAGGGGTTTGATCGCAGGGGTGGGACTGCCTCGTGGGGGTATGTGCTCTGCCAAAGGGGGGTCTGCCTCCCAAGGGTTCGGATCGCAGTGAGGGGCAAGGGGGGGAGGGGTGGGGGTGTCTGCCGGGGTGTTTAATGGGAGGTATGTGAAAGGTATTCGAGGAGGATGGGCTTTGGAGGTTCCCCTGCAGAATAGAAATCTGTTTTGGATTTTTATTCAGCAGGTGGATAGCAGCGCAGATCCAAAACGGATTCAAAGACAGTAAAGTGGAGTTTGGCAGTAGAGTTGGGCATGTGGTTCATTAAGTCGATTTAAATCGTCGCACTGCCTGATTGGGGCACGGATTGGACCTCCGCGCTCAAAATTGGGGGTTGGTAAAGGCGCAATCTGCCCGGTTTTGTGTGATTTCATGCCCAAAAATGGGTGTGAAGGTTTGATAAAATCGGGCCCTAAGTTTTGGTAGTGTCTGGCATTGTGGCTTTGCTCCAAAACTAGCCTTAATTTTAAAAAAAAGCTCATTCCAAAACCAGCCACATGACAATTCCAATCACATGTTCCCTTATATATGACAGATTGCAGGGTAATCTTATTGAAGTTTTCAAAATGTTAAGAGGATATAATTAGGTAGACACAGAAATAAATGTTTACTCTGATGAGGAATCAAGTACAAGGGGAAATAATCTCAAAATTAACGTGACGTCATTTCAGAAGAAAATCAGGAACCGCTTTTCCACAGAAAGTGGATATCTGGAATTCTCTCCGCTCAAATGTTGTGGCTACTGGGAGAATTGGAATTTTCAAGACTGAGGCTGGAATTTTCCCATCTGTGGGGAATGATTTGAAAACGTGGCACTGGTTTTGTTTGAAAAGTGCAGATTAAGGAGTAATTTAATAAACATGTTAAAATGATTAAAGAATAGAACAAAATGGATTGAAAAGGACTGTCTCCATTCAGAACTAGGGGATATAGATATAATAGCAAAAGAAAGATATTTAGGACAGAAGGCAGGAGAACATTTGACATAGAGTTTGTGAGGTTGAAGAATGCACTAGACTTAGTGATTGAAGCAGAGAATATGATATCTTTTAAGGATTGAATAAATAGGTGTTTGAAGAAAAGGAGAATAAAGGTACTTAGGCACTTTGGATAAGGTTTACTGCTTGTGGGAATGTAAGTATCAGCATGCGGAAGATGGGCTAAATTCAATGTTTCTGTTTTGTTAGGTCTGTGTAATTTTATACTTAGTAAGATGTCTGACAACACCAGATTTAAATCCAACCGATTTATTTGATAGTAAAGACATTTTGGATAGGTGCAGAAAGAACAGAGTCATTATAGTGGGAGATTTTAATCTCCCTAGGGTGGATTGGAAAGTACCTAGAGCTGGGCGTTTGGACGGGCAGGAATTTGTAAAATGTGTACTGGAAGGATCGTTGGAGCAGTATGTGGCTAGCCCGACTAGAGAAGGGACTATATTGGATTTAGTTCTGAGTAATGAGCCAGGGCAGGTGGTTGATGTTGTAGTCGGGGAACATGTGGCTAACAGTGACAACAATTCTGTCTACTTTAGGATACAGATGGAAAAGGATGCTTGTTGCCCTAGGGGCAGGGTGCTGAATTGGGGGAAGGCTAACTACGGTTGGATTAGACAGTAACTTATGGAAACTGATTGGGAACGGTTGTTCGAGGGTAAGTCCACGCTAGGCATGTGGGACTCTTTCAAGGGAATACTGAAAATGTTGCAAGATAAATATGTGCCAGCCAAGAGGAAAGATGGGAAAGGTAGGTTTAGAGAGCCATGGATTACTAGGGATATTGAGGACTTGGTTAGGAAGAAAAGAGAGGCGTATGATAGGTCAAAGCAGCTGGGAACGGAGACAGCATTGGAGGAATATAGAGAGAGTAGGAGGGAGCTCAAATGGGGAGTTAGAAGGGCAAAAAGGGGGCATGAAATGATTTTGGCAGATAGGATTAAGGAAAATCCAAAGGCTTTTTACTCCTATGTTAGGAATAAAAGGGTGGTTAGAGGAAAAATCGGACCTCTTAGGGATGGAGGAGGGGAACTGTGCTTAGAGCCCGAGGGAATGGCGGAGATCCTGAATGAATACTTTGCGTTGGTATTCATGAAGGAGAAGGGCTTGTTGACAGCTCCTGTCTCTGAGGGAGCTGTGGACCAGTTGAGGGAAATATCCATACCGAGGGAGGAAGTATTAGAGCTTCTAGGTAGCATTAAAACTGATAAATCTTCGGGGCCTGATGGCATTTATCCCAGGCTGCTTAGGGAGGTGCGAGGTGAAATTGCTGGGCCTCTGACGCATATCTTTGTCTCTTCCTTGGACACAGGTGAGGTCCCAGAGGACTGGAGAATAGCTAATGTTGTACCGTTGTTTAAAAAGGGTAGTAGGAATAACCCTGGGAATGATATAGGCCGGTGAGTTTGACGTCAGTGGTAGGGAAGCTGTTGGAGGGGATTCTTAGAGATAGGATGTATAGGCACTTAGAGCATTGCGATCTGATTAGGGATACGCAGCATGGATTTGTTAAGGGGAGGTCGTGCCTTATGAATCTGGTAGAACTTTTTGAGGAGGTGACGAAAACGGTGGACGAAGGGCGAGCTGTTGATGTCATCTATATGGATTTTAGTAAGGCAAAGTCCCTCATGGGAGGTTAGTTGAGAAGGTCAAGGCTCATGGAATACAAGGACAGGTAGCTAGATGGATAAGTAACTGGCTTGGTAATAGGAGACAGAGAGTAATAGTGGAAGGGTGTTTTTCCAGCTGGAGATCGATCACTAGTGGTGTACCGCAGGGCTCAATACTGGGACCTCTTCTATTTGTAATATATATAAATGACTTGGAAGAGGGAGTAAGTGGAGTGATCAGCAAGTTTGCAGACGATACAAAGATGGCTGGACTTGCGGATAGTGAGGAGCATTGTCAGGCGATGCAGCAGGACATAGATAGGCTGGTAGCTTGAGCAGACAGATGGCAGATGGAATTCAATCCTGATAAATGTGAGGTGATGCATTTCGGGAGAAAGAATGTAGCGGGGAGGTATATGATAAAGGGTAGACCTATTAAGAGTACAGAAATGCAGAGGGACCTGGGGGTGCAGGTGAACAAGTCTCTGAAGGTGGCAGAGCAAGTGGAGAAGGTTGTGAAGAAAGCATATAGTATGCTAGCCTTTATAGGAAGGGGTATAGAGTACAAGAGCTGGCCTTTAATGTTGCAGTTGTATAAAACGTTGGTTAGACCTCATTTGGAATACTGCATCCAGTTCTGGTCGCCTTACTACCGGAAGGACGTGGAGACTCTGGAGAGAGTGCAGAGGAGGTTTACCAGGATGCTGCCTGGTATGGAAGTCTGAGTTACGAGGAGAGGTTAGGCAAATTGGGACTGTTTTCCTTAGAAAGACGTAGACTTAGAGGAGATCTAATAGAGGTGTACAAGATTATGAAGGGTATAGATAGAGTAAACAGGGTTAAGCTTTTTCCTAGGGTGGACTCAAATAGCACGAGGGGTCATGGGCTTAGGGTGAGGGGGGTAAGGTATAATTTGGATGCTAGAAGGAGTTTTTTCACACAGAGGGCGGTGGGGGTATGGAATGCGCTGCCAAATAAAATGGTGGAGACAGGTACTCTGGAGTTATTTAAGGAATACTTAGATGGGCACATGAACAGAATGGGAATGGAGGGGTACAGAAAACTGATTTAAAATAGGGATCATGAGCCTTGGGAGTCCCTGGGAATCATAATAATGATTTATTATTTATCATCATAAGTAGATGATATTAATGTACTTGTTTTTATCCTACAGGTGCTTGGGTCCACCTTGTTGTCTAACGAGGGACGTACACGTGATGGGTCGTGAGAGGACTGCTCTTGGATTTTTTTTTTCGAGAGTATCCTAGTGCTTCACGTCGTTAGTGTACGCTTGACCTGGACCATTTGATGGGCAACACGACAGCTCAGTGACTATCGCTGTGCTGTGCAGATACATGGATTTGGGCCTGTGTCTGTGGGAGTTTGCGCATTCTCCCCATGCTTGCATGGGTTTTCTCTGGCTGCTCTGGTTTCCTCCCACATCCCAAAGATGTGCTCTTAGGCTAATTGGCAAAACAAATTCTCCCTAAATTGTCTCAAATTTAGTTTCTAATCCATTGATCTATAAACATGGACAGGGATCACAGGTAGAGGTGGGAACATCGGGGTGGTGGCGTGGGCTCGTTGGGCTGAAGGGCCTGTTTCCCGTGCTGTTTGGTTCTTTTGTTCTTTTGTTCTTTTTTTTGTTCTTTTGTAAACTCAGAAGCTTTGGTTGGACTTAAACCTGGTGTTGTCAGACTTCTTACTGTGTTCACCCCAATCTAACGCCGGCATCTCCACATCATAATTTCATACCTGCAAGTAATTTGGGATCAGAAAGCCCAATGTCACTTGAGATGTTCATGACATCATACATCATACACACATACTGGTTTTGTGATGCAAATTACTGTATCAATATTCATAAGATGAAGAAAACCATTTTCCAACCACAGTGGCATGGCTTCTTTAAGATCATTATATTTAGTGCAGTGACGCATACTAGCACTGGATGGCAGTGCAGACAGCAGTATTCCTGTATCTGGGATGTTTTTCATCATTAGGGAGCTGGTATGATGTTTAAAGTTGGAGTCTAGGAACTGAGTTAATATATTAGTGAGAGATAGGAAGAGCTTCTTTTTCTTGCTAAAAATAAAAATAAGGAGGTAGCGCAGAAAAGCAAGTGCCGGCTGCTCTAACAAAAGATTAAATCTGTAATTGTGCAACAGGAAAGTTACTTTTCCTTGAGAAAAGACCTGATCCTAAACTGAGCAACAGGACAAGAAAGATGTCTGTTTTACATTGTGACAGGAAAGCTTTTACTTTTTGATCTGTGCCAAATGTACATTTTTCCCTTCACCAGTGTTTGAAGCTTTGTAACCATCAAAGCTGATGATAGGTAAAGTACATGTCAACCAGAAGTTGCTTGGCAATCCAATTGTATAAACCAAAACAAATAGGGAATTTTTATCCTTTTCTAGAGTTTAAAAAAAAGGAATTGTCTGTGTGTTGTTGGGGTGGGGGTGGTGATAGGCGATGTCGGGGGATGGAGTTGTAGGGCAAGTGAAATATAGTAAGAGGTTGTAGAAGAAGTGAGCCTTGATTTTTCTGTTTCCATCATAAATTCTGTGTTATTTGCAGACTCCTGACTTAACCTTTGGATGAATGGGTGTTACTTTCAGGTTAATACTTTGGGAGCGTGTTGGGTTGGATGACTTGCTGCTTACTCTAAATTAAGCAACAGGTCTTCTGCGCTGATACAGATCTGCAAGTGACTGTTTTTGACCCACTTTCTGCTGCTAGAATTTGCAGTCAAGCCAAATTTCCACTGCATTCACAGCCCTGCTGTGCTAAAGTATGGCGAGGAAATAATCCTTCTCTGAGGCAAGTGGAAGTTGCTGGAGGTCACCAGTGTCCTTTACAGGTTATTAAATGAAGTGGCAGCAGTGATTTTGCAACTCCTAACTGGCACAGATATGGAAAGATCTCCAATGGGGGGGAATACTGCCTTTCTTGCACCATTTCCATAACATGCAAACACTTTTCAGTCAGAGTTTCCATCCTAGAAAATTCAGGCTGGCAGTGACCCAGCATTGCTATTTGACTTTTAATGCTTTCAGAGCTGATGCACAGTAACCATTAATTCCAAGATGGCATCTCAAAACATTGATAGATGGGGTTGGGGGCAAAGGAAAAAATATTGTATCTTCTAGTGCAAGCATCTGTGAGATTGGTTAATTCAGATCTTCTGCTTGCAGAGGCATTGCGGTTGCTGAGGAACACTAAATTGTTCCACAATCTTTCAATAAAAGGCAAACAGCTGTTGAAGTAAAAGGGTTAGATTTTACAATGAACTGAAATATTATCCTCCATTGGCAGTGGCAGCTCACTACATAGGGCTTGATGGGTGGTGGTAGTCTTCCAGTACTTCACCCTAGTAACCATCCTCCCTGTGTAAGTCTAAGCAGTGAGTGTCTATGGTGTGCACACAGTGCAATCATCATAGCCAAGCTCAATGCTGTTCTATGCCACTTCCAGCATACAAACTTCCAACAGTGATAACAGTCAGGAACTGGAATCCTGGCCAAGGGATAGGGAGAGTAATTATCAGGCCCCTAGTGCCAAACTAGTTCTGATTAGTTAACTCGTCACAAACCAGGAATTAAATCCTTGAGTTTCTTGGTCTCAGTTATTCAGTACCACACCATATAGACAGTAAAATTCCCTTAAAATTATTTATTTTTTTATTTTGTGCCATGGTATGAAGATTGTTTTTGCTGCTTAAATGAAACATGGACTATTTCTTCTGCATTTTTTCTGGAGACGATAGTGTTGGAATTTTACCGGCACTCCCGCCCCAATTTCAGGCTCGCAGAACATCATTCTCAGCTGGCCTTGGATAGGCAAGGCAGTAAAATTCCAGCACCTAAGTCAGTGGCAAACAGACCAGTATAAAGTGTGAGCATAAATCAGTGCAACAAAAACCCATTAAGGCAAATATCCCAAAAATGGTACAGCTTATGATATATCAAAATGTGCAGGGTTAGTCTTACCTGATTCTTTCTCCTGTTGAACATAGGAGGCATTTCAAGCAGCCAAAACGGCTTTCCGCCAATTCAAACTGCGTGTACGGAAAACACTTTCTCCCTCTCACCTTGGGCCAGAGTCACTGGATGAAACTGTGATGGATTATATCATTCGCAATCTGGATTTCTATGATGTCCAGTCCAGCATTAATGTATGTATGAAAATACATTGAAATATGTGTCAAATGTGCTATAGGCTCAATTTGATTTATTATTTACACCTTTCCACTACTATTTAAGAGAATTTTAGTTTCATAATTTTTCATGGTGGGAGTTGAACTTGTGATGTTTTGTTTTGCCAGTCCAGTACCATAGCCACTAGGCTACCGGTCTCACATCCACCACCATCGTGAAAACTATCGTCTGAAAGACATACTCAGATACTGCCGTTAAATTGAATACTTACAAGGAAATCAAAGACCTGGAAGAATTTTGAACTTTTCAATCTGAATCGTTGTTTAACAATTTTAAAATATTTCTTATTTATGTTGATTAGAAACACTTTAAATATTTCAGAAAAAATTTATGCTTGCAAGGTTTGTCTCATAAGTATCAAAATAAAAGTGACTCGTGAAAAAATGTAGGATAAGAATAACCAATGTTATCTTCCAGTATTTTAAGAGGTGTTGGATTGCTATTTGAAAATAATGTGCAAGATTATATGGATAAGGCAGGGGAGTGGGATTAGGTTGGCTGCTCTTCCAGCAAGTACATACTAGACAGGCTGAATGGCTTCATGTGCTGGAAAGATTCCATGATTTTGTGTTAACTAATGCTTCACTGAATAGCAGAGGAATTTAACTGAGAAGTTAGTGGTTGAGACCACTCAGAGGAGATATTTTCACTATTTGGGGAATCAGTTAGCTGGACGGCTGGTTCGTGATGCAAAGCGCCGCCAATAGCGTGGGTTCAATTCCCATACCGGCTAAGGTTATTCATGAAGGCACTGCTTCTCAAGTTTGCCTCTCACCTGAGGTGTGGCGATCCTGACGTTAAAGCACCTTAAAGGGGAGGGCAGGCTATGGTCATCTGGAGCAAATTTGACTTGCCTTTTCTCGTCTAGAGGAATTTGAAATGTTAAGCATTTGTGTAGCAAAATCAGCAATAGTAACCCCATAACCTAGTTTTTTTTAGGATATTTGCAAGAGCTGAAAAAATCTGTACAGTGATATCCTCGAATACCCAGACCCATGTCTGTAACTAATACAATTCTCTGAAAACAAACTTAATCAACTCTTTTTAGTTAATGGTTTATATACATAATGCAACACAAATTTTAAGTAAAAAAGAAAATTGCAGCTTGGATATATGAAACGAAACAAAGCCAAATATTAACCTGATTTTCTTACAAATAGCATTTAAATATTTTAATTAATGTCTTGAAATGGATTTTTTTTTACAAGTTGACTTATACGGCAGAAAAGAAGAATGAAAAATCTTCAATGCCTTTCAATATAGTCATGGTGATCTTGCCTGTATTTTATTTCTAATTTAATTTGGATTAATGTACCTTCCTTGCTGTTTTCCTGCTTAACAAGGGGATTCACGTTTTAATATGGCAGTATCTATTATACCCAGTATACTGAGAAGGCTGAAAAGTCTGGTGTGGTAAGAGAGCAATCCAACCCAATCTCAACATTTATTGCCCATCTCTAATTGCATCAGAGAACTATCAGCCATTCTGAAGGGCTGAGAATTCTGCAGTCCCAACAGTAGCAGTGGCCAGGACCGAGATTATAATCAGTCACCATATTAAAGTGGATGGCCTCATGGTGGGGTGGGAAAGCAAAGCACGGATAGAAAGAAGTATGAATCTTAATTGGGGGGGGGGGGGGGGGGGGGGTGAAGCTTGGTGGGGCTCTGGACAAAGTGATTTTTCATGTTCCCTCCCTGTCCCTGAGCCCCTTAAGTGGTCATTAATTGCCTGCTGAAAGGTCTGATCAGACAGGCCAGTCAGAGATATCAAGGCAGGCAGAAAGATGATGGAAAGGCTACCTGGGGAGCATTATGGGCTTCCCCATCCTTGCATGCCCACCAGTAGGAGAATCGTAATATTCTAACCTATATCAGCATATATTTTAAATGATCTCAACTTAACTCTTCAACACTTGGAAAAACAGTCACACACCCCTTCTAAAAGTCTGTTCTCAATCTCCAACCTTTTTTAAGTTGTTCTAAACTTGCACTAAACACTTGTAAACAATCACTAACTGCAACTAGCTTAAAATCAAGGTGTGATGTTACGACTGAAGGCACAGTTTAATTCACTGTATTTTTGGGGCACATTTATAGTGGGTGAGACATGTTGAGGGAAGTCTGTTTAAAAACATTTGTGTTTCAACAGGATGTGATCCGCAACATGAGTGTAAATCCAAAGATTTCCTTTCCATCTGAGGTGGACTTCATATTGATAAGCAGTTTTATCCGTGATGTATGCCGATTAGCCTTTGCCATGCAGACACTGGAGCCCCCGCTTGATGTTGCCTTCACGACAGATGGTGAACTCTTCAATGAGAAAAAGTGAGTGTGGCCTCCATTCAATCACACTGAACAAATGTGTTTGTGGCGGGCACAATGCCCCCTACATATCTGGAGAAAGCACGTGCTTAGTAACCCACCAGTGTGCAAATTTGCTGCTGCGTTTTCCTATATTAGAGTGGTGGCTACACTTCAAAAGTACCTTATTGACTATGAAAAATTTTTGAATATTCTGAGATTGTGTAAGGTACTAGATAAATGCAAGTGCTCCAAGCCAGTCTAGCATTTCATACGAGAGATGTTACATTTATTAAAAGTCCATGAATGGCAAATATTCATAAATCCTAATTGAAGAGGGCTTGCCCTCATTTTGGGGAGGAAGGAACTTGGGGTTAACTTAATTCCTCACAAGCGTCATTTTGTAGATTGAACGTAAAAGTTGTTTTTTTCTGCACTGTCCTGACCGCTTGTAGAATTTTAAAGGACATGAACATTTTTTCCACCCTCCAGGTATCGCCGCAGCTATGACTCTGATTTCACCGCTCCACTAGTGGTTTACCACATCTGGCCAGCCTTGATGGAAAATGACACGGTTATTGCTAAGGGAGAAGCATTTACAAAAAGAGGAGCTCTGGTGAGTCGTGGAACCTATAGATAAATATAGGTGGTTAAAAAAGGACAGCCAATTATGGGCTATTTTTCTGATCTTTGCATTCAGATTCCTCCATGACCATTTCCCCATCTTGAGTCTTCCCCAACTATCCAGTGTAGCAAGATCTTTGCTCTCAGCCATTTGTAGGCTCCATTACCTCCCTGACTTTTATTATTTCATCACTGAAGTTTGTGCCATCAGCTGCCATAAGAATTCCCTCCTTAAACCTCTCCACCCATTTGCATCTCTTAAGATGCATCATGAAATGTATCTCTTTAACCAAGATTTTGACCACATGTTCTAATATCTCTTTGTATGGTTCTGTGTCAAATGTTGTTTGATAATTATTCCTGTGAAACACCTTGGGACATTTCACTACCTTTATGATACTATATAAATGTGCATTGTTGTAACAGTCTAACTAGACTGTAAAGTGGCCACTTCCCCTTTACTTAAAATTTTAGGCAGAGCAGCCTAAGAGGAAAAGCCAATAGCAATCTGAGGCTGCAATGACTCTACTTTACTGGGTCAACAAGCCTTCATCCACTGACACAGCTCTTATAACATTGGGAGCTGTGTGGAATATAATTCGTATATACCACCTATTTGCTGCTCACCTAATCTATACTTCATAGTTGTAGATAGAGAGTTGATTCAACATGTAACTTGGCAAAAAATAATTACTTCTGCCTTTTGAAGAAATAATCTGATGCTTGCTAACCTAATAATGATAAATCACTCCTTGTAACAGATGTGAACTTTGTAACCAGTACATTCATTAAAAAAGAGTATTTTTATATTGCCTGGTTGTTAAATTTTGCAAGCCTAGGAAACCACACTGTGCACTCTGCGTCTGTTTTCCAAATAAGCCCTTAAGGCTGGTCTGAAGTTGTGGCCTCTGCTATTTTAAGGGAAGCTCGCCTGGGTTCTAAGAAGTACCCCCCTTTATTGTGGGAGTGAGATCCAGTTTATCTATTTTTAAGTATATAATCCCTGTCTCTATTTCTTCCGATAAAATTGGGAATTACTTGTAATAATTGTATGATTAATAAATCATTGCCACACTTCTTTACAGTAATTCTTTTGGGAGTTTTTACAGAATTGTACTCAGTTACTGTAAAGGTAATTCCACAGTAATTATCTATCGGTAACCTTCTCATTTTTATTGACACAGTGGTCGTAAAATATATTACTTGTAATAATTGTATGATTAATAAATCATTGCCACACTTCTTTACAGTAATTCTTTTGGGAGTTTTTACAGAATTGTACTCAGTTACTGTAAAGGTAATTCCACAGTAATTATCTATCGGTAACCTTCTCATTTTTATTGACACAGTGGTCGTCAGGTAGAAGCCGAAGCAGGAGTCCCAGTCCCATCCGTTCCCGTTCTGCCAGTCCAACACGTGCCCTGGTAGGTTATTGTGACATATTTATTGTAGATATGCATGTGTTTTAAATCGACTTTAACATTACCTTGGGTATTGCTGAGGAGAGATAATGGTTTGGAGCATTGCATTCGACTGGGATTGTAAATCACTGAGTATGCAGGAAACGCACACAGACAACATGGTGACTTCAGCCCGGTCAGAGTGCTCTGCTCCTAATGCGTGTGCTATGCAAGAATAAGAGGAACAAATTCAATGCAACAGCAGGATTAATTACATGTGAAATGTCAGGCCAGTCGAGTGTGCACTCCCCGAAGCTATATTTTATTCTGCTCAGAATCCTTTAATACTGCACTGTGACAACAAATTTTTTTTCATTTGTTCAAGAGGTCTGGACATTACCTGAAGCCAGGCCAGTATTTATTGCCCATCCCCAGCTATCCTTGAGAAGGTATTTGTGAGCCACCTTCTTTAACTGCTGAGGGTACACCCACAGCACTGTTAGCCAATTGACAATTTTCATTCAATGCTTTAAACTGGGAACAATCTTTTTCTGCCTCCTTCAGTCTCTTTTGAGCGGCAATCTGCAGTCTGTCCTCCTTTTGAAGTAGATCTGAGTTGCCTAGGGTGAATCATCTACTGATTTTCATCCTCTTTTCCTAGTATACAAATACCTAGGCCTGGATTCCATGCCTACTTCCACATTACAGAGGCGAGGTGGGATTTTAAAATGGCGAGCAGGATCCGATTTCTAGGATTCCTGCCACCATTCCCATTTCCAGCAAATTTTGCCATTCTGAGATAAGGGTGCGGATAGTAAGCCCACACTCTGCACTCCCAAGTTGGGATCGGCACCTCATCATATCACCCAGCAACTTCTGTGGAGTCTAGCCAGCTTTCTCCGGGACTGGTGGTTCATAGTTCCTCAGAGGAGACGTGAACCAGTGTCTGGATTCCAAAAGCTTTTGACAGGTCAGTTTTTAAAGAGAATAGCAATGGTTTTTTTAATGCCCTTTCATATCCTCCACATCATCTCCATGACCCCTGACTAGATCATCCCATCTCCTTCATGGAAATGTAGCCCATAATCTTTGTTCTGTACTTTGACCAGCAGCACAGGTGAGATCAGGAACTGACTGTGTAAAGAATCATCACTGGCACAGTGTGCCACAGCAGCAACATGCAGTGCTTTAAGATATTTTGCAATTTAAAAATCCAGAATTGGAAACTATTATTTTCTTTTGGAATGCAATAAATGCACTGATAACTAGAACTGTATTACATATTCATTTTGTTGCTAGTTTACAGCTGTTACTGCACAGTTTTGGAAAAACAAACAATGAACAGGCTGGATTTATTCTGGTCTGTATTAGTGGGAAACATGGCATGTGTTAACCTCGCGGTGGCAGCAATGCCTCCCCCAGTGAAGGTGGAGAGTGCAGGGCTGATGTGGATTCATAGCTGCCAGCAGGATGTAATTAGGCTCATCAGCAAACTAATTGACACTCATTATCCTCAGCCCATCATCATTTAGTAATGGCTCAGGGGTAAAACGGCAGCCACACAAGTCTGCTGCCCCTTTGAACGGCTACGCTGCACACCTGGCATGGCGCTGGGAGGGTCTGGTATTGGTCACCCTGCCTGATTTAAGGGTCCTTGTTCCATTGCTCACTCATGCCTCTGACACTCCTGGTCCCCATCTCACCTTCACTTGCTTCTCGATCTGGGATACCATGATGATTATGGATTCTCCAAATGGGGACTCTATCACCAGCTAATCCTAAGCACAGGCATCACGAGGAGATACCAGTCTCTCATTAGCTGGCACTTCTTGCTAGTGGGATTTCTGCTGCTTGGGGCCTCACACACTGGAAAGGCCACTTAAATGCCAACCTTTCAGGCATTTGTTTCTATCAAGCCTTGCCTGTGGAACGGACTCCATACTCCAACTGGTGGAGCAGACCCCCATGGGATCACAGAATCTGAACTAATGTATCAGTACCATTACAACAACATCTTAGCTACGTGTTATTCAAAACCTCATTCAGAATGCCCACATATGTACACATTTTCTACAAGTGATTGCAGGCTGAATGTATTAGCTTTAGAGAGGTTCATTGTAAAATCCCCAGCCTTATAGCAGAGCTTAAAGGGTTAACAGATAAAATCTATAAATGTTTGTATTCTCTTGAGCTTATAAAGTTGAGAGGTGATCTAACTGAGATCTTTAAAATGATTACTGATGCTCAGCCAGCAGTCAGGTTTCTAAAATGCAGCAGTCTCATTAGCAGATAAATGCCGTGAGTCTGATTTTGTGACCTGTATTTGCTTGGCTCTGTGACCCCAACAAAGCCTCTCGAAACCAGAACTGCAGTTGCTAAAGAGGCACAGCACTCCACCTTGGGAGCAGAATATCCACAGGGGATAAGCATTAATCTAGATTACCTGGCCCATGGCCAATTCAACAGTTGGTCTGGCTTTAATTTGTATTTCTGATATAATCCTTGAGATAACTGTTTCAGGCAAGTGATGGATCTAGTGAATATTCCTAGCTGTGCTGCTCTGTTGGAAGCTGTAGTCATCCATGATACAACTTTTCAACATTACACCAAGAATGAAAATGTCTTTTAACTGCCGGGCCCTTCAGTGTGCCTAATGTAAAAAAGAAGCTGAGTCAATGTTGGGTTAACTTGGTATTGCTGTCCACCTAACATCTTTCAGGCAACTACAAGGAGTGTTGCTAAAATCATTAATTCATTAGATTGGATGTTTGAGTTGCATTTTGTGGGTTTGATGATTGTGACTATTTTTGACTGTGCTCCTTGTGTATTCATTAATCATTCCTTCTTTCATGCAGTAACAGTGCACAGCTGTTTTGCAGCTGCAAGATTGAAGTTCATGTTTTAATCTCATGTCTTTTACAGTCTTCCCGAAGCCGTAGCCCTTCCCCCATCAGACGAAGCGTTAGTCCCAGTAAGTGTGAAAGTATTTTTAATGTAACAATATGGAATTATTTAGAGGTTAATTCTTGAATATGTGATTTACTCATCAAAGTGATTTCAGGATTGTGTGTGTGTGTGTGTGTGTGAAAGATGTCTTGTTGTATTATGTCAGTGCAGCTGCTAACCAAGGTGCGCTGTCACCGATCTGTGCTTTGGGAAGCGACAGGAAGCTCGAGGCTGGTACAATCTAAGAGGACTGCTGATGATCTCCTGAGGAAATATGCCATGGAAGTTGAGAAATCAGCAGCTGGAATTCTCCAGTCCCTGTGCAGTGAATAGAGATTTGGCTGAGCGCCACATTCTCCATTCTCATTGGCAACAGTAGTGAGATCTGTGAGACTGGAGAATTCTGGCCAATGTCTCCTTGGTAGAAATCCCTAAAATGGTTACAACGAGTTATGGAGAAGGTGGAGAATCAAAGGATTAAAACGAAAATTGGTTATAACTTTTCTTGCATTTGTTTTTTTGAGGGCTGTAATTAGTTCTTATTTTTCGAGGATGTGGCTTATTGTTTGTGCTTCATAAAACTCACTATAAAGTAGCTAATCATACTGCATTACACTCCCTTTATCCTTTACATCTTTGCAAGTGTCGGGTAAATCCAAAGCTTTTTTTTGAACTTGATAGATTGGCCTTAATGTTGCATATTTTTAGCAAAGTGAACACCTGGATTCAACAGTTTAACATCCATTAAACCAACAAAGAAAACAATTCATTTCAATAAATCAGAGGTTCCCGTGGGGATCATCAGCTGAGAAATTGGAGATTTTGTATAAGTGGATGGAATATGAGCTTATGACTTCGTTCCTACCAGAAATGTCGCTGTATTGCGCGGGGAACATCCAACTGTCCATAATGAATTCAGACACTAATAACAGTGATGTATTTGTTAGGCCATTGAGTTAAACGAAGGGAACAAGGTTGGTGATGATAGTGGTGTATTTTTGTTCCTTGTCCTAAAGATGGAGTCATTAACATAACATAATATGTGCATCCGCTGCACGAATGGCGCTCCCCATCCTGTGGGTAAGCAAGAATATTAAAGCCTGGCAGTGTGTGTCATGGTCGAGGAGTGGAAATTTAAAAAGAGAAATGTCACCATTTCACCTATGCTGCAAATAAATTACTATCAGATAAATAGTATTAAGATCACTTGGTTTCAAAAATATAAGTGGGCAGGCTGACCACCAGGCATGTGGAGCTAGCAGAGTGTTCTTTCAGAAAATGTTGTCCGTTCGGTCCTGCCTCTTTCACTGAAGTCAGGATGGAAGAGGTAGAGGTAAGAAATTCCTTTCAACTGTTTGCTTACTGGCCAAAGAGAAAGTGAGGAACGCTGGAGAAACTGGGTGACAGACCAAATTCAGCCACCTCCCCATACCATTTGGTATACTTCAGCCTCTTGCCTTGAATTTTAAGTTAACAATTCGCTGCAATATGTTTCGAGGGGAGAATGCAGATGATTGAAAGAGCTGTCAAAGTGAATGCAAACTAACTATCCGTTTTGTTCAAAATGCTCCTGTATCTTGCAGTACTTTATGTATTTTTCTAACTTTGCATTAAATACAATTCCAGACACTATCTTGCTATAAGGATTTGCAGCTTTAAGACATTATGTGGGCAGACACAAGCCCCACAGAGTGCAACTGGAGACCAAAGCATTTGAAATTGTCTTTTGTGTCATACCATTAGGTTTTAAGGAAACATGTTGATTGAAATAATTGCCAGTTTCTCATAGTTCTAGGCTGAACATGAACTGAAACATCAAAGGCAGTGGTTTTGTAAATTTTTTTATTGGTTAATGTTTTGTCACGACGTCGTATTGGGCGGATTCAAATGGACAGTCCATTTGTGTTGGAATGCTCGTTAAGGTGGCATATCAGAGATAGATACTAGAACAGTTTTTTCAATGACAATACTGACTAAGAACATTCAGTACCCCCAGTGCAAGTGTAACAGATTCATAGTGAGAAAACTGCAGTCATTACGAAGGGACAGTACAAATCGATCCTATCTAGAGAAGAACACCAAGTCCATTGATGGATGGACAGTTCAATTTCTTACACTTCGTTTATAATTTTCTTTCTTCCCTTTCTATCAATGTCAGTGACATACCTTGGGCTATGATTCTCTTGCTGTTTCCAGACCTCTGCTACCTCATTAATTGGTGATCTTTCATGTTCAAGCCTTAATATTTGGTGCAGCAAGTTGTTGGGGTTTTGGGGCTGAATACAGTCCTATCCTTTTGGATATCTGCACGTGTGGACATTCTGTCAGCATGCTGAGTAATGTTTAGGAATGGGAATGTTGGCTGTTGTTACTTTCTTTCCCTAATCCTAGCTAATTCTACACACAGGGATCAAACCAAGAATCTTCCTCTCTCACTGACTGACATCCTGTGTGACTGTGACCACAGTCCCTTCTCTACCTCTGCCTAGATCTTTTCATTTTGAGTTCTCCATGCTGCTTCTGTGTGATCTCTTCTGGTCCCGTCCTTAAATATCTTTCTCCCAAAAAAAATTCACCTGTCGAATTTGCGTAACCCACTTTTTTTTTCAGTGGGAATTTCAAATTGAATCTTTTGCATCAGTGTGAATCTTGTTAAAAATCAATGGGTGGGACCGATTCCTGCTGGAAAGTCCGGCAGCATAGCATGCAGATCTGGGGGCTTCCCAGTCACTGGGCAATTTGATTGCTGGCCAGCCCCTCAACTCCTCTCCACCGACCTCCCCCTCCCCCGAATATGTCTGGGCTAGCCTCGCCACCCACCCCAATCCCCAGCCTACATCAATGTACCACCCCCCCTTTCCTCCCCAGCCCTGATTTTCCAAGCTGCCTCTCTCAGGCCTGGTAATTCTATGTAAAAGAGATTGAAATGCACATTTGCACAAATTATACAGCTCCATGTCAGAAATTGGCACTGCCAGAGGTGTGGAGGCCATGGTGCCCAGTGGGGAGTACACAAAATGGCCCCAGCTTAGGGCCTGGCTGGGATTGTGGTCAGTGCAGATTCAATGGATCAAATGGCCTCTTTCTGCACTGAAGGGTTTCTATGATTTCTATGACTTGAAATGTTAGTTTTTTTCTCTCCTTACAGATGCTGCCAGACTTGCAGAAATTTTCCAGCATTTTCTCTGATGTTCAGGGGATATGGGTTCAAATCTCAAATCCCACCACAGTAGTTTGTGGACTTTAAATTTCAGAATGGAGCTTGTCTGAGGAAAAGTAACCATGACCAATTGTTGTTAAAAACCCATCTGGTTCGCTAATGTTCTTTAGGGAAGGAAATCTGCTATCCTTACTTGGTTTGGCCTACGTGTGACTCCAGACCCACATGGAGTTTGTGATTGACTCTTAACTGCCCTCTGCAATAACCCAGCAAGCTATTCATTTCAAGGGAAATTAGGGATGGCCAACAAATGCTGGCCTTTCCGGTGATATAAACAATAAAGAAAAATAAAATAAAAGCAGACCCACAAATTTCCTGCTATTCTAAACTCAGCATTTCAAATCAGTGCTTGCTGCTTACAGGAAATTGACAGAATCATTTGAGAATTGCCGGAGAAATTACATACCAGTTTCAATTCATTCCCACAGACAAACAACCCCCTGCAGCCTTACCCCTCGAGCAGCCAAACACTCTCTCACAGCCCCTTCATATTTCAGGCAGATAAAACATCCACTTGCAGCCTCATGTTTCTACTCTGCAGACATACACTCCCTCACAGCCTTGTTCCCCTGGCAGACAAACACTCCCTTGCAGACAAACACTCCCTTGCAGACAAACACTCCCTTGCAGCCTTGGTCCCCAACCTCCCACCTCTGTTAGATAAATGGCCATGCACAGTCTCTCCAGTCCAGTTTTCCCTCTCCTCCTGGATTTTTCTCTCCTGCATTTGCTGCTGATGCCTTCATAAGTTGCTCTGTCTTCAAACTTACTAACCATGGAGCACAAAATCTAGCCCATTAAATCTATACTGTACCTCCCTTATACTTCCCACTTTATCACCCCTTCTGTATTAAATTCCATTTGCTTTTTGTCTACCAATTCTGCTAGCTTGGCTGTCTCCTGATGCCGTCTATTAGTATCGTCCAAACTTCTTGTTTTTGGCAAATTTTGAAATTTTGCTCTGCATTTCAATATCCAAGTCATTTATATATTTTGATACACCAGTGACAACCATCCTCCAGCCTAAAGAATAAACATCTGCCACGACTGGCTTCCTTTTCTTAAGTCAATTGTTTTATCCAGTTGAGTGAGCCTCAATTTTGTTAACTAACCTTTTAAGTGGTACTTTGTCAGACACTTCCCTAAAACCCATATAGACAACATCCACTGCGTTTAGTTCATCAACCTTCTCTGTTACTACTTCAAAAAATTCAATTACATTAGTCAAACCTGATCTGCCTTTCATGCATCCTGTTGGCTGGTGTTAATTAACTAAAACTTCTTCAAGTGGCTGCAGGTTCTACCCCCAATTATTTCTAAAACCTTACCAACCTTATCTACTATTGATATCAAATGAACTGACCTGTAGTTAGTAGCACCATTCTTTACAAGCTTCCTTGAATAAACATGTCACATTTGTCACTCTGCAATGCTCTAGTCACCCCTCCCCCCTCCACGTCCCCATACCTAGGAGTGATTGAATGATTATGACAAGACCAATTGCTTTAGCAACTTGGAATGCAAGCCATTCAGACCAGTATCTTATTCATTCTAAACATTGCCAATGTTTTCCAATGCCTCTTGCCTTTGTTTCACTCCCTCCTTTATCTCTTTTCTATTGAATTTTTGTCAAATTCCCCTCACCTTAATAAACACCATTACAAAGTGCTTGTTAAGTATTCTAGTCATGCTCTCTGACTTTGAGCATTTCATAGAATCCCTGCAGTGCTGAAGGAGGCCATTTGGCCCATCAAGTCTGCACTGACTGCAATCCCATCTAGCCCCTATCCCCATAATGCTGTGTATTTAACCTGCTAGTCTCCCTGACACTAATTGGCAAATATACATAGCCAATCAACTTAACCTGCACATCTTTGGACAGTGGAAGGAAACCAGGGCACCCGGAGGAAACCCACGCAGACATGATGAGAATGTGTAAACTCCACACAGACAGTCACCCAAGCTAGGAATCGAACCCAGATCCCAGGCATTGTGAGGTAACAGTGCTTGCCACTGTGCCACGATGCCACCCATTATCACCCTCATTGTCCCTAATAGGACCCACTCCAACTCTTACTGCCTGTTTCTGGTGCTGAAATCTGGGAATGAAGTAGGGACCTTTAAATTGAATTGAAATTGAGGTCTATCTAAAAAAAAATCATACTAGGTTCTTATTTAATCACAAGCTATACATTGTAAACACATGTGAAAAATGCACTGCAGCTTTAAGCACATTTCTGATGAATTGTTTGCACTAAGCATTTTCTTTTTCTTCAATTCTACTGCAGGGTTTTATAAATTTTATAATGAATAGAGCTAGATATTACAACAATTTCTCTTCAAAATGTTTCGTAAAAATATGAGTTAGTGGCCAACTATTTGCATTATTACCATACATTCATTTTGTATCTGACTTAAATTCAAAATTGTAATACTTTAATAAGTTCCAGTCAGGGCAATGTAATTCTCTTTTTTTTTCCCTCAACAGCTGGTTTAACTTTAATTTACAAAAGGTTTACGGCAGTTATGTTGACCCATTTAAGTAACTTATAAGGTTTACTAGTAAAGCAGAGAGACTAACCAAGAAAAATTCACACTTGATTTTTTTTGTGCTTATGCAGGACACTGAAAGAATCTTAAGTTCAAGAATTAACAGATTGATGGACCTCTGAAAGCATCTGCAGTGTAATCAGCAAAACTAAATTAATGTGAATAATCTGCATGTTCTGTTCTGAGAAAGAGATACAATCTTTTATTGTTTGTTTCTTGTGTGTTGCTTATTAGTTATGAATTATTAAATACATACCTTGTACAGTATCATAAACCTTACCTTATAGGTTATAATTATTTAACAAGAGCTATGGGTGCACATTCAGTTGGCAGGCAAGTGATAAGGCATTTAAGAAGTGTATGGAATATTTGGCTTGGCATTGAGTACAAAAACAAGGAAGTTATATTAAATCTTTACAAATCTCTGGTTAGACCTCAGCTAAAGTTTTGTGTACAATACTGTTTCCTCTCTCAGGTTGATAGCCAGGTTATAAATTTGAAATAGTGGTGTGGAAAAATAATTCTCCTCATTTCATCTGTAGTTCTGTGTCAAGAGGATTGTTAAGAACTAGAACACACTACCTGAAAAGGTGGTGGTGGCTTCAGGCTCCACAGAAATTTTCAGAAGGTAATTAGACAGATATCTGAAGAGACCTTATTTGATGGGAAAAAGCAGGGATGTGAGAGAAAATTGAACAGTTTTGGAAGTAGTGGCACAGCGCAATGGGCAAAATGGCCTCATTCTATGCTGTAGGATTCAGTGATTCAACATCAAAATGTGAGCAATGCATTCCTGACTTTGTGGTTGTTGGATCACAAAATACATTAATAGCAGGCAAATAGAATAAAACATAAACAAGTTAATCTCCCCTTTAATTGTAGGAATACAAAATGTTCTTTCCAAATCATGAGGTTTGTTTTTTTAGAGTCTTGAACACTGTAAACTGAACGCAACATTACACTGGAAGCAAAATGCTGCAGGTGCTGAAAATCTGAAATACAAACAGAAAATGCTGGAAACTCTCACAGTCTGGCAGCATCGGCAGAGAGACTATATGACGTGGGGGGAGAAAGTAGTATTAATATTTCAGTGCAAGCATCCTTTGTTAGAACTGCTAAACAAACCAATTCCAATGAATGGTCATTGTCCTGAAATGTTTACAGAACCTTCCTCTTTGCACAGAGGCTTTATGACCTGCTGAGTTTTACCCGACAATATTAAGCAGGTTTTTGTGCTATTCAAACCAGGGCTGTTAGTGTCCGATACATGGTGCTGAATATATAACACACAGGTAAAATAGTTTCACGTTTGACTGTAACCTGGAATGTTTCAAATCATTCAAAGTTTTACACTTGTGCTAATTTTGATTATATAATGGCTCTTTAAAGAATTGCAATGTTGTTTTAGTTTTTTTTTGCATAGTATTACAGCTATTTTACATGAGAACTTGCGGTTTAAAAAGACATTAACTCTCTCGACTATCAACGACTCAACAGGATCAAAAGGGGAAGTAAGAACACTCCATGTTGTTCTGCAATAGTAATATGTTTTAAATTGCCAAGTTATTTGATCCAGGCAGCAGGATTATAATTCAGCAGAGTTTACAACATTGCTCTGTTAACTTTGGTAATTGAAATGATTAGCAAACTTCAACTACTTTCAAATGATTCCTAAAGAACATTCCATCCCACATTTCTCTCCTCAAGTTCCCTCATTTTACTTTCAGCTCGAAGCTTTTCTCTATTATTTTGCTTCTATTTTAATGTTGTAATCCTATTTCATAATATTTACCAGCTTTTGCTCTTCTCCCCTGATTTCTACTGGTCTGTTTGAAAGGTAATATTCTAGTCCTGTATAATTTTACCACAAAAACTTGAGCAATGCAATAGTGTTGTGGTACATCAGTGTAAGCAGTATTGAGAAAGCAGCCAGGGATTTAAAATAGAGAGTTGTCTACAATAAGCTATAATAAACATGTGATGCAGGTTTATGTGTGTGCATGCATATACATGTGTCATTGATATATTCACTTTTTGAAACTTCTCGAACTTTTATCCTGCACATAAGCACTCTCTGTTGTGATTGAAGGAGATCAGTCTATCAATATCCAAACAGAATTCCTACCATAATGGTTGATTAACGTAGTCAAAAGTAGAGAGCACAGCCATTCGTGCTTTAAATTATGCAAAGTGAATTTGGATGATGCCTTGTCCTTTCCCCTATGTGACCTTGGTTCAAATAAACCCCAACAGATAAGGGCAACAACCTTCAATTTCTTTTGGCGACATGGATTCCTTGTCAAAAATTAGTTTGAAACCAGTTACTTTTTGGAGTTGGCCCAAGTCACGGAATTCGCAATGTCACATTTGAACTGCTCCTGAAAAACTGATGAAGCAAGTAGAAAAAATGTTACTCTTGCAGTAGGGGTGCTCTGTTCAAATTAGCGCTGAGACACAATGGAGTAAAATAGAAGGAGCTTTACTCAGCAGCTGGATATGCTTATATTTTGGGCTGTGACTGAAATGAGAAAGTGTTTCATTTCCCTACACTGGTCGTCCCTACCTTATTGAGCACAAAGTTCGCCAAAACATTTGAAGCAAAAAGCGGTATTATGAGAACTAAAATTTTACATTTCAAAGGAAATAACATGTATTGTAGTTTTGTCGTTTATCCCAAAACAGTGAAAACACCTGGAGAAAGGATACCTCTCATGGTAAACATACAACATGCACTTGGTGCTCTCTTACGGTCACTCATTTAAGGATGCAGCAGCTAAAGTTCTTGAAAGAACAGCAGTATCTAACAGCTGATAGCAACTGTGTCATCCCACAGATTGGTTGTGAAAAAGCAGACAAAAAGCCTGCAGAGTACTCTGTTGGTGTTAACAGATAATCCCTGGTTTAGAAACATTGTACTCCCCAAAGTTGGCAGCTTCATAGCAATGACTGTAAACTGAAAAATGCATATGTAGTTAATTTTCACTTCTACCTGCTGCTTTCAAAGAGAAATATTGCTCTTTGTTCCCCTAAGGGAGGGACGGGGATAATTTTATGAACCTGGAGTATGTTGTTGGCACTTGAATCCCCCAAATTATTCTCTAGGCATTAGCCACAATGATTGAAGTAACAGGTTTCCTTACAGATTTTATACTTAGCGGGGTCCTCAACCAGATGCTGATCTTGATTTTATTCAAATGGCATTGATATAACATTTCAAGAATTTTGTGCTTTATTTAAAATTCAAAAGACATATCTCATTTAAACTATATTGTGTCTAGTGTTTTGGATAATGTTTGAAAATGATGCTAAACATTTTTTCATGGTGTGTTCTTTTTTTCCAAAATATTTTTAGAAACTTTCAGTTATCAAATACCTTTCTATAATGAATCAATACGATCATACCTTTTGGTTTTATTGTCTGCATTGTGACCTATGAAGTAAAGTTATTTTACTATTCAATGAACTGTTCTGTGGTGAGTCATGTGATATGTTTAGAAAAATACTCTATAAATCTTCATGTGGTTCTGGAAATGATAAGGATTTGGATGTAAGTTAGTTGCCACCATTAGTGCTGTGGTGCTGAAGCTTCAGCCTCTTCTATTTCTCCATGCTGAGTGTCAATAACATCTTGTAGGAGTCACTTAACTCAGTTGGCTGGACAGCTGGTTAGTGTTGTAGAAATGTTGCCAAAAGTGTAGATACAATTTCCATATTAGTTAAGGTTATCCGTTACCTTCTCAACTTTACCCTCTGCCTGAGATGTGACCTCAGGTTAAATCGCAACCTGTGAGCTAACTCTCAAAGTAGAGAACAGCCAATAGTCATCTGGGACTGTGGCAACTTTTCAGTCAACTGTAGTGCACAGAAATTGTACACTTATCATACCTAATATGTGATGGGTGATTTTTATCAAATTTCTAAGGGGAATAATTTTGACCTATGGTGACCAGTTTATAGCTTTGTTAATTACCTGCTGCACCTACATACTAATCTTTCACCATTTATGTACCAGGACACCCAGAATCCTCTGCATCTCAGATCTCTGCAAGACATTTACTTCTTAGATCAGGCAAGCTGTTTGTTAATGGACATTGGGGTCTAGGCAGCACACTGTAATGATTTAGGTCAAAAGACTTTCCAGTGATCTTCTGCTTCCGTACCCAGGTGCAGGAAATGCTTGGCACTCTCAATTGGGGCGTGAAAACCTTCTTAATTGAAATTCCAGATTGTTGTATCTTTTCCCATAAAGGTTTACTCTCCTATCTGATTTTATCTGTTGCTGTTTTGTAGAAATATTTTCATTACCCCTTTTGCTTTATTGCTGTTTGTGGAGATAAGATGTTATTTGGCATGTGTTAAAATTACACTGTTGTGTGTTCCCAATCCTCAAGAATCTTTTCTTTGTGTTGAAAGCAAAATACTGCAGATGTTGGACAGAAGAGCAGTACTTCTTCAGGGAAGGCTTGCTAGAAGAGAAATGGCAGTAAGATAAAAAGCAAAATACTAGAGATTGACAGAGTCATCTAGATTTGAAATGTTGGCTGTATTCTCTCCCCACAGATGCTAATGGACTTGCTGGGATTTTCCAGCATTTTCTGTCTGTATTACCTTTGTTTGTTACTTGATCAAAGCAACAGGGCAGATGTAGTTATTCCAGCTGCTGCTCAAACAGGAACCAGCAAAAGCTTAGCACCCACAGGAATGTTCAATGAATGCAATTTGCGCATCTCCAACAAGTTTGCATTGGGCAACAAATCATACATTGGATTTTAGAATTGGTCTTTTTGAAATGGTTCGTAACAAACAATGATGATAGTTTGAGGTTCTCTGCAATCCTTTGAGTTATTGATTATATTTCACCCATTCTATTTTTAAAAATGTGAATTGACATTTGAATCAAGAATTGGAGCACTCGATTAACAAGTTGCAAAGAAAATGCTCTTGTTTTTGTTAAATGGACATAAATGTGCTTATTTCCACAGGCTAAAAATCATACTTAGGAAAAACACCAAGCACCAGTCTAAATAAATTTGTAAGTCTTTTCTATTTCCTGTTTTGATTGGCAGGGACAAAGGATGATTACCAGATAGCTAACATGACAAACTGTGGAAGGAGAGATGTAGATAGACTTGGGTTATTATCAGTACAAAAAAGTTGCCGACACATTTGAACAGCTACATATGTCAAAAACTAGCAACTATTTTTTAAAAGTTTATTTATTAGTCACAAGTAAGGCTTACATTAACACTGCAATGAAGTTACTGTGAAATTCCTCCAGTTGCCACACTCTGGCACCTGTCCGGGTCAATGCACCGAACCTAATACTCTGATTGATAATCACTGATTTTTCATCCCAGTCTATTTAAAAAGAAAATAAGAAACATACCAGGCATGCTTGAGAATCTTTAATATTTTAGAATTTTGATCTATTTTGGGATAAGGATCCAAAATATTAACATGACCAATGAGGCAAAACCCAATAGTTTCACTCATTCCAAACAAAATTGAGAACTATATGTCAGCAGGGGTATGCTCACTCACATTGTGTAGAGTGGCTTATTTCTTTAATTTCAATAAATAAAGCATTCATATGTATGAAAGAGTTTTTTTAAAAGTGAATCTGAGATGTAGGCATTGCTGGCCAGGCATTTATTTCCTATACCTAATTTCCCTTGAGAAGATGGTGGTGAGCTGCCTTGTTGAACTGTTGCAGTCCATGTGGTGTAAGTACACCCACAGTGCTATTAGAGAAGGAATTTCAGGATTTTAACCCAGCAACAGTGAAGGAACGCTGATATATTTCCAAGTGAGGGTAGTGAGCGACTTGGAGGGGAACTTTCAGTTGATGGTGTTCCAACAGTAACATGAGCCTGATGTATCTGGTAGTGGATTGCACCAAGAACTTGTAACACACATAGTAGAACACCAGACCCAGATGTTTTGAAGTCTAAAATCTGAGATGTTTCTGTCAAGTCATAAAGAAAAGACTGGTGAAAATCTGAAACAAAACAGAACTTTTGTGATCTGTATCCCTGAACTGGAGAATGCTGGAAAGTCAGCAACTTAGACACATTCCATGAACAGAGAGATTTAACGGGTAGAATTTTCCTGCATTGAGCCCAGACTTGCTGGCACTGAGGCTGGCATCATAACTTTCCCAGAGTCGAAAACCAAAATGGATGCCTCTGAAATGAAAACAGAAAGTGCTGGGAAAACTCAGCAGGTCTGTGCAAAGAGAAACAGTTAACATTTTGACACAAATACAATTCTTCTTTGGAACTAGCTGCATCTGAGCTTGCAGTTCTATCAAGGGGAAGTTGGTGCAATTTGGGCGGGTCAGGAACTGGGAAGGCAGCTTACCATGAGGCTACCTTGCAGGTCTGAATATTAGTTATTATATAGTCAGGATATAGACAGATGTGTGGATTGAGATGGAGAGGAAACTCCTTTGATGGATTGGTCTTGACCATAATTGCGACCTTTCATAAATGTAGTCCACACTTTGCAGCTTTGTTCCAATGGATCCCTGGCCTGCAACACTGGGAGGCTGCATGCAAGATTGGCAAACTGCTGGTAAGCCCTGAAGCCATCCCTAATTGTGTCCTTAGTTACTCAAACTAGCTGCCTATGTGAAAAGGATGATTGATCGGTTTCCTAGCCCTTCCCTGGGAAAGTTCTCTGGCAGCAGGAATGTGTCTGACAGCCAGCTCGCCACAGTTGCCACCCATTTTCTTGGCTATCCCACCTCCAAACACACCATCACGGTGCCAAATCAATTCAGCCCGAAGTTTCAAGTTGTTTTATTAGAACTGGAAAAGGCAAGAGAAGTGACAGGTTTTGAATAGATACAGAAGGAGGGAAAGGAAGGAGTGGAGAAAGAACAAAAGAGAAGCTATGTGACAATGCGGAATCCAGATTCCCAGAATCTGCAGCCCTGTCATTGATAACAACTAACCCATACCCTGTAGTTATCCAGGTACTTAGCAGTTTCTCTCTGAAAACCCAGATTGGCCTTACCTCCACCATACTCCCAGACAATAACCACTTTGCTGTGTAAAAACGATTCTCTTTTTATTGCTGTTGGTTCTTTTGCCAGTTACCGAGTCCTATGGTTCTTGATCCTCGTGGCAATGTGAATAATTCCTCACTTTCTATTCTTCCAGACCCCTTGAATATGATCGTGAACAAGTTTAAAAATTTTTTATCAAATCTTTTTGTTTCAGATTTTCAGTATCCGCAGCATTTTGTTTCTTAACTGTCAAAAGGGATGATGGTGCAAGGCAAATGAAGATGTTAAGAGGACGAGAAGTGATTTAAATAGGAAAGTAGAATCATCATAACTTTTAACAAAAACAAAATGGAAGCAGTGGTTATGATCCAGAATTGAGTCTGGAAGCCTGTAAAGTCCATGATCGAAAGATGAAATGCTACTTCTCAAACTTCATTGAGCTTTGTTGGAACAGAATGGACTGATTAAAAATAGAGAGGGCAGTTTGTGAGTGGGGCACAGAGTTACAATTGCAGGAAACTGGAAAGTCAGGATCACACTTGCAGACTGAATAATGGTATCTGCAAAGTGTACATGCAGTTTTTTTCTCTTTTCTTCCAATTTCATCACTTGCCGTATTTTCTCTGCTTTTGGTAGAGATTTTCCGTCTCTGACTGTAAGTGTCCACAGCTAAGGCCTCAGCTTCATCCTCTCATGTCTCCACCTCAATGAACTTGTCATGAAGCTGAAATCATCTTCCATCACTTCCAACTCCATGCCTGTACCTTTGATCAGGAGTCTTTCTATCTTCTGTCTTCAGGATTCTCCCTCCATATGGATCCCTTCCTCTGGCCTCTTACTGTCTCTAGATCTTTTCATTGAGAACTGCTAATGTGTTCTCAATTTTCTTTTTCACTTGCTCAGTCCAATCTATCTCCCTCCAACCTGTTTTCCTCTGAACTTGCTGCGTTTCTTCCTTTCAGGCCAGCACTAATATTGTTATCAAACCTCTTGCAAGGGTGATGTTACTATTGCCTGGTGAATCGACTTGTAGCTGACAGAAGCCAAGCTGCAACTCTCTGACACTTCCACTTGTCTTCCTCAGAACATCAGCCCACCACCAAATATCAAAACATTGTCTTCAGGTCTGTCACTGACATCATCTCTTCTGAAAATTTTCCCTCCAGAGCCTCAAACCTTTTGGTTTCTCCCCCACCCCAAAAAACCGACTTCTACTTACTTCCCGAGATTCATAAATGGGGCAGCTTGAATAGACCCATCATTTTTACTTATTCCTGCCTCACTGAACTGATTTCTTCCTCTCCTTTGTTCATTCTTTTCTTACCTCTATCTGTGACTCTTCTGGTAACCTACATCACTTTTACATTTTTCCAGTTTTCTGTCCTAACTGCCTCCTTTCCTCCATGGACATCTGATCCTTCTAGGTCTGCCTTCCATAGGAGGTTTGAGCCATGTCTGTTTGCCCCTTGAACAGAAGTCCAACCAATCTCCATCACCCTCCTTGGCATGCCTGAATTTGGGCTGAATCTTTTTCTCTCCCTGATGGTGAGAATGGAGGTGGGAAAGGCATGTACTTAAGCATAACTGAATTGGCTTCCTGCCTCCACCCAAAGTAAGTTCTGGGCAGGAAGGTCCATGTCACCCTTCTCGCTCTACTGCCAATTGAGGCTCTGAAAGGGCTTTTGCTTTTTTGAAGTTTCCAAACTTCAGTAGCCCCCATCCCACAAAACCCTCCTCCACCATCACATCAATTGTCTTTGCCTGGATTACTCTGCTGATCCTGGGACTCTGAGGAGTGTTCTTCAGGTAGCAGCTATGGCCTCCTCTATGGCATTGCTGAGTGCAAGAGCTGCAGGCCTCTGCTTGGCTAGCATCTCCTGACTCTTCAAAGTCTATTCACCAACTTCAAGGCATAAGTCAGGAGAGTAATAGAAAACTCTCCAATTGCCTGGATGAGTGAACAAGTCCAACACCATCTGAACAAAGCAGCATACTTAATTGGCATCCCATCCATCTTTTAAAAATTCACTCCCTCCATCATCAGTGCACAGTGGCAGCACTGTATACCATCTACATAAAACATTATAGCAATTTACTAAGGTTCCTTCAAACCTTTGATTGCACCTTCTAAACCCATGACTTCTACCACTTATAAGAACAAGGGTATCAGGCACATGTGGACATTCACCTTCAAGTTCTCTTCCATATCACAACCCATCTTGATTTTGAAGTATATTGTTGTTCCTCCACAAAATCCTGGAACTCCTTCATTAACAGGGTCTACCTACACCCGCCCAGACTGCAGCAGTTCAAGAAGGTGGCTTAACACTGCCTTTTCAAGGGTAATTAGGTTAGGTAAGATTTAATTGTGCTTCCGTCAATTTAATGTACTCTATTCACTGTTCACCCCATAGCTTCCCACATGCTGGGGAGATCTAATGCAGCTTAAGCGATTGCTTTGCTCCATTCAGTCTGTAAGTTTGATGCTAAGGTTTCTGTTGCTTGTCATTTTAATTTTCTGTCTCTTCCCCCTCCCCCCCACCCCAGCACACAGTCTGATCTGTGAGGCTCAAGGATCAACACCTCAATTTTTGATGAGGTTCTTTACAGGCCTGCAGACTCAGCATTGAGTTTAACAATTTCAGATCAGAACTACTACTCCCATTTTGTGGATTCTGTTTTTCTTATTTACATGTCTTCTAAACCCTTCATTTGTTCCTTTACTTGGCACATTACCATGTGATTTTGTCATGCACCATCATTCTTTTTGTTGTTAAATCTCTTGATCCTGCCTTCTCCTATCACAGAACTTCCTTGTTGTTCTCTTCCTCCCAGCACCATCCTCATCTTCATTTCTGTGTGGGTTTCCTCAGGATGCTCTGGTTTCCTTCCATAGTCCAAAGGTATGTAGGTTAGGTGGATTAGCTGTGGTAAATGCATGGGGGCGGAGGACTGGGCCTGGGTAAAATGCTCTTTCAGAGAGTTGGTACAGACTTGATGTGGCAAATGGCCTCCTATTGCACTGTAGGATTCTATGGACTTTCTCCACTCTGAACTTCCCTGTCTTCCACTTGAATGATGAGATTCAGTGGGTTACAGAATAAATCAAACAATGCCAGGCAGATAGCTAATTACTCTGAATGGTGAGGGAGTTTAAAAGCTGCTTCTGACTCTGGACTTCAATCTTTTCAATTCGCCTTTTGCCCCACTACTGGTGACTATGCTTTTAACCAGCTAAAATTACATTTTCCAAAGGTTTCAGATTGATTGTGTGGCAGTAATTAGTTACTCCCATTTTGGATCAATATTGATGAAATCATATTTACTCATTAGTATTAGCTCCCCAGAGCAGGCGGAGATGCATTGTTGAGCTAGTTGAGATTGTATTCTAATATCATAACTACTACACTAACCATATGTTGTGGAACATTTCATCATCCTGATGCATATTTCCAGGGAATGAGTGGAACTTGATGCCCTTCCCAGTGGAATTTGGTGGACAGTTGGGGTAGGGGATCATTTAATCAGTTTAGAGGGTGGCAGATGGGCTGCCAGCTTCATGCCTCCACTCCAATCAAGCCTGTTCATTTAACGGTTGCTTAATGGCCTGGCTGTGTTGCTGCTGGTATTAACCCAGCAGTGGGCTGGGGACTCCCCTTCTCCCCATGCTGCTGGTGTTAATCATGCGGGAAACATATTAAGCAGACAGGGACAGGAATGGTTGTTGCAGGTTCCGGGGTTCAAATGCTTCAGTCGGAGTAGAGAAGGAGGTAGAGGGGGGGAGGAGTGGCATTATTAGTCAAAGACCGTATCACAGTGACAGAAAAGAAGTTTGATGAGGACTTGTCTGTTGAGGTAGTATGGGCCGAGATTAGAAACAGGAGAGGAGAGGTCACCCTGTTGGGAGTCTTTTATAGACCTCCTAAAAGTTCTAGAGAGGTAGAGGAAAGGATTGCAAAGTCGATCCTGGACAGGAGTGAAAGTAATAGGGTAATTGTTATGGGGGACTTTAACTTTACTAATATTGATTGGAATAGCTATAGCTCTAGCTCGTTAGAGGGGTCAGTTTTTGTACAAAGTGTGCAGAAAGGTTTTTTGACTCAGTATGTAGATAGGCCAACTAGAGGTGAGGCTACATTGGATTTGGTGCTGGGCAATGAGCCAGACCAGGTGTTAGACTTGGAAGTTGGCGAACATTTTGGTGATAGTGACCACAATTCGGTTATGTTCACCTTAGTGATGGATAGGGATAGGCATGAAGCTGGGGGCAGTAGTTATAGCTGGGGGAATGGTAATTATGAGGCCATAAGAGGGAATTAGGGTGCATAGGTTGGACTAGGAAACTACAGGGACTGGGAACATCTGAAATGTGGAGCTTATTCAAGGAGCAGCTGCTGCGAGTCCTTGATAAGTATGTCCCTGTCAGGCAAGGAGGAAATGGTCGAGTAAGAGAACCTTGGTGTACGAAAAAAGTTAATTCGCTGGTTAAAAGAAAAAAGGAGGCTTATGTCAGGATGAGGCTTGAAGGCTCGGTTAGTGCAATGGATAGCTATAGATTAGCCAGGAGGGAGCTAAAGAGTGAGTTGAGGAGAGCTAAGAGGGGACACGAGAAGACTTTGGCTGATAGGATTAAGGAGAATCCTAAAGCTTTCTTTAGATATGTTAAGAATAGAAGATTGGTTAGGGCAAGATTAGGGCCAGTCATAGACAGCAGTGGGAAGTTGTGCGTGGAGCCTGAAGAGATTGGAGAGGCACTGAACAAATATTTCTCTTCGGTATTCACGCAGGGAGATGTAAATGTAGTTGTGGAGAACACTGGGATACAGGGTTGCAAACTGGAAAGTATTGAAGTAGATAAGGAGGATGTGCTAGATATTCTTGAGGGTTTGAAGTTAGATAAGTCCCCTGGGCTGGACGGGATTTACCCTAGGATTCTCTGGGAGGTGAGAGAGGCGATTGCAGAGCCTTTGGCTCTGATCTTCAGGTCGTCGTTGGTTATGGGTATAGTGCCGGAAGACTGGAGGATAGCGAATGTGGTCCCATTGTTCAAGAAGGGGAATACAGACTTTCCGGGGAATTATAGGCCGGTGAGTCTTACTTCTGTTGTGGGCAAAGTATTGGAGAGAATTATTAGGGATAGGATTTATAGTTATTTAGAGAGAAATGAATTGATTGGGGATAGTCAGCATGGTTTTGTGAAGGGTACATCGTGCCTTACTAACCTTATTGAATTTTTTGAAAAAGTGACCAAAGAGGTGGATGGGGGTAAGGCAGTTGATGTGGTATATATGGACTTTAGTAAGGTGTTTGATAAGGTGGCCCATGGAAGGCTTCTGCAGAAAATGCAGATGTATGGGATTGAGGGTGATTTAGCTAATTGGATTAGGAATTGGCTAGCTGACAGAAGACAAAGGGTGGTGGTCGATGGAAGTTATTCATCGTGGAGTTCGGTTACAAGTGGTGTACCTCAGGGATTTGTTTTGGGGCCCCTGCTGTTTGTAATTTTTATAAATGATCTGGATGAGTGTATTGAGGGATGGATTAGTAACTTTGCGGATGACACCAAAGTCGGAGGAGTGGTAGATAGTGAAGAGGGGTGTTATAGTTTGCAGAGAGACTTGGACAAGTTGCAGAGCTGGGCCGAGAGGTGGCAAATGGATTTTAATGTGGAAAAGTGTGAGGTAATGCACTTTGGCAGGAATAATAAATGTGTAGAGTATAGGGCTAATGGTAGGACTCTTAATAGTGTTGAAGAACAGAGGGATCTTGGTGTATATGTGCATAGATCCCTGAAAGTTGGCATCAAGTCGATAAGGTTGTTAAGAAGGCATACGGAGTCTTAGCTTTATTGGTAGGGGGATTGAATTTCGGAGCCGCAACATCATGTTGCAACTGTACAAAACTCTAGTGCGGCCGCACTTGGAGTATTGTGTACAGTTCTGGTCCCCGCATTATAGGAAAGATGTGGAGGCATTGGAGAGGGTACAGAGGAGGTTTACCAGGATGTTGCCTGGTATGGAAGGCAGGTCTTATGAAGAGAGGCTGAGAGATTTGAGGTTGTTTTCGTTAGAAAGAAGGCGGCTAAGAGGAGACCTTATTGAAACATATAAGATGATTAGAGGTTTAGATAGGGTGGACAGTGATAGCCTTTTTCCTAGGATGGAGAAAGCTAGCACGAGGGGACATAGCTTTAAATTAAGGAGTGGTAGTTATAGGACGGATATCAGAGGTAGGTTCTTTACCCAGAGGGTGGTTAGGGTATGGAATGCCCTGCCTGCTGCAGTTGTAGATGCGCCAAGTTTGGTGGCGTTTAAGAGATTAGTAGATAAGTTTATGGATGAAAAGGGAATGGTTTAGGTTAGAGGGTCATTGCTTTTTCCTAATTGGTCGGTGCAACATCGAAGGCTGAAGGGCCTGTTCTGCGCTATAATGTTCTATGTTCTATATACATGTGAAGAGTTTCAGGTTCCTGGATATTGGGAGCTGGGGGGTTGGGAGGAGTAATTTCTCATTCACAGTGTCTGTTTGATGGACACGGCATTGGGAGAGACACCACCTACGCCTACACTTATCACCCCTGTACTCCTCTCTCACTTGTCTGCTGTGAGACCTCCACCATACCATCATCCACCTGTGACCTGGGATTCAAAGACAATACTAGGACTCAAGGAATAACAGGGTCATTGCCAATTAATAGAGCTCATCAGCTCTTGGCAGGTTGGACTTCTTTCTCTAGGGTCCTTGATCCTAGGGAAGGCCTGACATTATCTAGTTAAGTGCCTGGGTGGTATTTAATTCAGCGGGCCTTCCCAAAAAAAGGCCATCAGGGTCCTCACCAGCTGACCTCGATCACCTCGATTTGTGTGGGAGTTGTGTGCAAACAAAAGGCTGACATACCCTTGTGTGAAGGACTAATGAACGAATCTTGAAGAATATTCTTGTCAACTGCTATTCACTAGTAACATCTTCAGAATCTTCGTGTCTTCCATGTCCTCCCCTTTAGTAGGCCAATTGCTCTTTTCCTCCAACAGGCATATGATTATTCCACATTATTCAGCACAGTTGTATAGCATTCAGCAAACCATAATAATGTGTGTGACACTCTGGCTGGGCAACACTGGAGAAACTTCTGTACATTAGAATCATTGCTTCGACATCCCTGAAGTGTGATGGATGATGGCTGTTAGAGATAAATGTCAGTTTTATGATATCATTCATAAAAGAAAGTCAACACATTCAAAAATGATTGATCAATTATTTGAATAATCCCTTAAGTCATACTAATGACCTGAGGACAACACTTCAGTTAAAATTAAACTCATAATGCTTTGGTTTATACAAAAACTATTTAAAATTAAAAATGCTGCTTAATTCTATATGGTACTGTGTGAGCGACTAATTTATCGCTGTAATTTCCACAGATAGAACTTCCTATTAGACCCCTGTGAAGGAGCTGTGTGTGCCAGGGATCGTAGATTTGGGGAATGTTCGGGGTGGGTGGGCAGAAGATGCAATTTGTGATGTAAAGACACCTCCAATTAATTACATGCAGTGCTATTGGGTGGCACAGTGGCTTAGCATTGTTGCCTCACAGCACCAGGGTCTTGGATTTGATTTGGGCCTCAGATCTGAGTGGAGTTTGCACATTCTCCCCGTGTCTGCATGGGCTTTCTCCAGATGCTCCAGTTTCCTCCCATAGTCCAAAGATGTGCAGGTTAAGTTGAATGGCCATGCTAAATTGTTCCTAAGAATCAGGGAGATTAGCAGAGTAAATAGGTGAGGTTAGAGGGATAGGGTGAGATTGTTGTTGATATAGGCTTAATGACTCAATGGCCCTCTCTCCACTGACATTGTTTGTACCTTTGAGACTTGATTATTTGTAAAAACTCACATTCCAACCATTATTTTGTAAATTGAGTTTGTGTCTTTATGTGCCCTGTTTGTGAACTGAAATCTCACTCACCTGATGAAGGAGCTGCACTCTGAAAGCTAGTGGCTTGTGCTATCAAATAAACCTGTTGGACTTTAATCTAAGCATTGTGAGACTTCTTACTCTTTTTGCACTGCAGAGAATTCATATAATTCCTAATGTCATATTGCCACCATTGCTCTCAAGAATGGGGAATTTGACGCTCAGTCAAATCTTCATTCACAGCAGCAGGACCGGAGAATCCCTGCTGCGAGTGAGATTGAAGAAATCCATCCAGTAAAGCATCTTCCAGGGTTTTACTTATCGAAATGTAGATTTTAAATTAAATTTTGCAATATTAGCATTAATTCACTTGATGTGCTTAAAACAAATAGGTTAGAATTCCAGGTACAGCAGTGAAGTAAGGATTATCATACAGTTTTTGCATTTGTATGCTAATATTGATTGATTTGATTTATTACTGTCACGTATTAGCGTACAGTGCTAATACATATTGTGCACAATACAGACAGAGCATACTGTTCATAGAAAAGGAAACAAGAGAGTGATGAATGTACTTTTACATTCATACTAGGGTGTAGAGAAAGATTTACTTAGTGCAAGATAAATCCATTGAAAAGTTTGACAGCAGCAGAGAAGAAGTTGTTCTTGAAGTGTTGGTACGTGACCTCAAACTTTTGTATCTTTTTCCCAATGGATGAAGGTGAAAAAGAGAATGTCCAGAATGTGTAGGGTCCTTAATTATGCTGGCTGCTTTTCCGGGACAGCAGGAAGTGTAGGTAGAGTCAGTGGACAGGAGGCTAGTTTGTGTGATGGATTTGGCTACATTCATGTCGTTTTGTAGTTCCTTGCAGTCTTGGGCAGAAGAGAAGCCATACTAAACTTTGATATAGCCAGAAATAATGCTTTAGTGGGGGTTAGTGGGGGGCTAAGAACGCAGTTTAGTGGGGGGCTAAGAACACAGCCTTGCAGGACACCGGTGTTGAGGATAATTTTGAAGATAATGGTTGGAATACAAATCTTTACAGATAATTAAGTCTTAAAGGCAGTAACAATGTGAGTGGAGAGAGCATTAAGCACAGGTTAAAGAGATGTGTACTGTCTCCAGACAGGACCATTAGTGAGATTTTGTAAGCCCAGGCAAGTCGTGGGGGTTACAGATAAAAGATCGCAGTTGAAGCCATCCTCATGTGTGCAAAACTTGGCTATCAGTCTCTGCTCAGTGATTCTGCACTGTTGTGTGTTGTGAAGGCACCTTGGAGAACGTTACCCAAAGATCAGAGGCCGAATGCCCGTGGATATCCTTGTTCATCCATGGTTTCCAGTTGGGGAACGCATAGATGTGCTTTTTGACACACAGTCTTCTACACATTTACTAATGAAGTCTGTTACTGTGGTATTGTACTTGTTTAGGCTGGTCAGTGATCAGTCCATGATCCCAAGCAGTCTCTTAGGAGATCATCCAATTCCTCAAACCAGCATTGCATGACATTATTTGATGGATTTTCCCGTTTCAGTTTTTGCTTGTAAACTGGGAGCAGGAGCACAGCCTTATGGTCTGATTTGCCAAAGTATGGTTGGGCAATAGAATGGTAGCCATGTTTGATATTTATGTAGCAGTCGTCTAGGATCTTTGGGTCCCTGGCAGAACAGGAGACATGTTGGTAATAACTTGATAGTACATCTATGTTTATAAGTATCGACTATCATTTTGTATTGTAGCAACTTTGCCAAAAGATGGCAGTGTTGATTCACAACTAATTCATATTCCATGTTCTATTCCCGATTCTTTCCCACTCCTACCCTCACACACTGTATACATCGCCAACCAACTCAGTCACTGCAATCTGAAATGAATTTCCAAAACAGTCAGATCTGGGTTAATTAAAGCTGCATGTGCAAATAAAACAGTTAAAACTTTCTTCACAACGGAGATTTGATAAAGAGCTAATTTACAGAAAAACACAAGATTTGATTCTAATTACAATTTCCAACCATAAAACTCAATATGTCATCATACTGAATTGCAGAAAGAAAGGCAGAGAAATTGCAAAGTTTTTCTCCCCCCACATCTGTGTTTTTGTCAAACCAATTTCACAAATTGAAAACTGCTTTCAAAATGTGAGATCGTTGCATATTTAATCAACAAAGCAGGATGAAAGCGTTGAATATTTAAAGCGGTTATTGATTGCCTTCCTTTCCGTCAATTCTTCATTCCCTTAGATACCGTGTTATGCAAACTTTTCAGACACCAAATTTTGGACAGTTTTTAAATTACAGTGTAAATGTACAGATCTGGATCTGTGTGTCACAATGGGGAAGCAAAGCACATTATAAATCTATCAATACAAACAGAATATTTGTGGTTCATACGCATAACTGGGCACATTAAAATGAAAGCTGCTTAAAGTTCAATAAAAGGCCTTAGGATTGTTTCAAAGGGTTGTAAAATTATGTTACAAAATCCATATGTATTTGAGAGTTTGAAATTGGGTTTTATAAAACAAAATAATTCTGAATGCTGCACACATACATTGGATTTCTTCAAATTTTCAATCTGTTATGATGATTTTTATATAAAGATTTTTATATATTTTATATAAAGAATATTTTATATAAATGAGGATCCGTGCACTGTGAATTAGCTGAATTTTGGTCTGTTTACTGCATTCATATCGAAAAATGAGGGCTGCGATTCTCTGGAAAACATACAAAGTTTGATTGCCAGCAGGAAAACTGAAGTTTTTCTTGCTGCCTCCAGATGGAATTCACCCACCTATAGCATGTAAAAATATGCATAATGGAAGGCACACTGGCTAGCCGGTGTTGATCGAGATCGTGATGCCATTTTTAAAGGGTGTCCCGATCTCTGTGTTCAGAGCGAGGTCCACGTGCCCCTTATCACAGAAATGGTGATCTACTCCTGACAAGGGGAGCACCATCAATCCCTCAGCAAAAGAGGGGCATCCTCCCCCCAACACTAAAATTACAGGTCACCCCCTCTTCACACCATGCAGATTTGAGGGTGATCTGACCCGTCCCTCCCACACCCCAGGCATGCTCTCAAGCACAACCTCAGCCTCCCCATCAGCATCTCCTCAGTCAATTCCCCCTCAGCACCCCCTTTCAGGCCTTTTCTCCCCTCAGCATTCCCTCCCAGGGTGCACTGAAGCTTTGGACCTCAAGTGAGGAAGGTCAAGGAGTTGAGTCCGGTGCCATGTTTTGCTCGGCCGTTGCCAAAGTTTCTGAGAGTTGAGTGGACTTGGGCAAGGGGCATCAATGTTCCTTCACCTGAGGATTGCTTATAGTCCGAATAATGGCAGCTGACGTTCATGCACTGGCTGGTCTACAGTCCAGAGTGAGGTTCTGGCCCCCGCATATTATCGCAGCGGAGCAGTCTTTTTTAAAGTCAGTTGACTTTAAACTATAGTGAATACGCAAGACAATATGCACCACCCCCCATCCCCTGTAAAAGTTACCCCACTGAATTTGTATTTTCAGAATGGAATGCTATCCAAGAGTATACACAAAATGCTGTACACTCTATATATACACCATAATACAGAGTGTACAGTATTTATAAGGATTGGTAAGAAAAGGCTAACCATTTAACTTTAAACTAAACTAGGGGACAAAGATTCAAAGATCAGAAAAAGCAGAGGAGGTTTACCAGGATGCTGCCTGGTATGGAAGGACTGTCTTATGAGGAACGATTAGATAGACTGGGGTTGTTTTCCCTTGAAAGACGTCGGCTTAGAGGGGATCTCATAGAGGTGTATAAGATTATAAGGGGTATAGATAGAGTAAATGGAGGTAAACTTTTTCCACCTTTAGAAATGGATAGGACGAGGGGTCATGGCCATAGGGTGAGGGGGGCTATGTATAGGACGAATATTAGAGGGCAGTTTTTCACACAAAGGGTAGTGGGGGTGTGGAATGCACTGCCGAGTAAGGTGGTGGGAGCAGGCACGCTGGGGCTGTTTAAGGGTCTCTTGGACAGCCACATGAGCGGTATGCAGATAGAGGGATATATTAGGACTGTTTAACTACGGCTTTTTCCACAGGTAATTCGGTCCATACGTGACCAACATTGAGCATGCATTCGGCAGGTGGTGCGGGTACAGCTCTTGGATGTTGATTCATGGGTTGCCTGGTACCTCATGTCGTAAATGAGTGCTTTATGTGGACCATCTGAAGGGCACCATGACAGCTCAGAGACTATCGATGTGGCTGTGCAGACACTTGGAATTGGGCCGGTGTCTGCGGGAGTTTGCGCGTTCTCCCCGTGGTTGCGTGGGTTTTCTCCGGGCGCTCCGGTTTCCTCCCACAACCCAAAAATTCGCTCTTAGGCTGATTGGGAAACAAATTGTCCCTATAGTGAGAATTTTCCATATTAGGAATAATATATATATTATTATATAGGAATAATATAATAGGATAATGGATTTGCTACTATATAGTTATGACGGCGGCACGGGCTCGTTGGGCCGAAGGGCCTGTTTCCCGTGCTGTGTTGCTCTTTAATCTTTAATCTTTAATCATTTTTGAACTGATAACAGGAAATTCTCATTCACACAAGAAATGATCAACATGTGGAGCAAAAAGTCCAGAAAGAGCAGTGGAGATAAAAGACCCTGAAATTATTTAGGGAACAATTAGGATCTCTCTGGTTGGATAAATTCAGATGGGCTGAATGGCTTTCCTCATCTATAATGATCTTGTGATTTAGTTAGCAGAATAGAAGTTTCCAGACTTCTGTCATCGGTGCTGGCATTGGGCACTGTCAAGAAGTCAATTCCTGTGCGAGAACAAATGGGCCCAAGGTTGGCCAGATATTGACTCTTGACCTCATTTTACATCCATCTGACATCTGGGCATTTTGAGGAAACTTGCTGGCAAAGATCATTTGAAATTTAGGTCACTGCTGTTGATACAGTTGGAATTTGCCAGAGGAGGGTTACAGGGAGGTGGAATCAACTTATGCTGATTTGTTTAGAACAAACAAATTTGGCAAAAGTGGCATCAAACAGACATGAGAAACTTTTATTTGCTTAACCACTGTTTTAAGCAAGAGCTTGGAAGTCTGTTCAATTCCTACACTAAAATAGCAAGAGGCGTCCTTCTGATTCAGAATGCAAGTACTCCAACTGGGCTGAATTTAAACAGGACCACAGAGCCAACCAGACCTCAGCTGTTTGTGAGATCCACAGCCACATTTTTCAATTGTCCAGCAACTAATTTGGTAGTGTCAGGGTTCCTGTTCCTTTAAAGGCCGAGACCACCAAGAGCTGCTGGCTATTTGGAGAGTGGGCAGCTCTTCATTCTCAGCAATGTCACTGGGAACAGTGACCACAACTGAACCTGCCCCAAGCAGAGTGGATGCAGTGCTGGACTCTACAGTTACAATAAGGTGTGTGGAATCAGGGTCATCAAGGCCAGTCTGGTTGTTGCTATGTGGGTAGCCATTTACTACCACAGGCCGCTGTGGCCAACTAGAGGCCTCGAGCCAGCTGGAAGGTCACCACTGCTCAGCACGTGGTCTACAGATGTGTCAGGATCCCACTCATGACTGGTAAAATGCCAAAGGTTTTAATTGGCCACTTAAGTGTTCATTGGTCTTTGGGTAGGAGGGGCTAACCTCTCCACCTTCCCCACCACTGACAAAATGTCATGATGGTTGGAAACTACATATGAGATCGGATAGCTCAGTCGGTAGAGCATTAGACTTTTAAATGACTTCTAAGGAGCGTCTTAACAAATACATGAATAGGATGGAAATGGAGGAATATGGACTCCAGAAGGGTAGGGAGTTTTAGTTCAGTTGGGCAGCATGGTTGGTGCAGGCTTACAGGGCCAAAGGGTCTGTTCCTGTGCAATAATTTTCTTTATTTTTTTATTCTTTTGTCATTTTACAGGTTCCCTGCCTCCCATGCCCGTCTAGAATGGGTTGGTAGAATCAGCTGACTATGCAAAGTCAGGCATTGTAAGCAGGATTTTCCCATCCCTCCTATCTGAGACCAGAAATTCCCAACTGAAATAAATGGACTGTTCAATGATCCATCAAATTTTCCATCCTGCCTATGACAATTCCCGATGGATCTGTACCTATTTGTTGTCTGCTTTCTGTCTTTGAAAGATACACAGCATCATCAACTCAACTGAACATTTAAGATCTTGAAGGGTCTTGACAGGATGAATGTATAGATGATGTCTCCTAGGTGGGCGAACCTAGTAGCGGGGGCACTGTTTAAAAATAAGCGATCATTCATTTTAGACAGGGATGAGGAGAAACAGTTTCATTCAGAGGGTTGTGAGTCTTTCAAATTCTGTTCCTCAAAAGGTGGGGAACCAGTCTTGAATATTTTTAATTGGCAACTAGAAATGTTCTTGGTTAAAAACAGGTGAAAGATTATTGGGGGTGGGCAGGTATTGAGGTTGAGGTTACAATCAAATCTGCCATGCTGTTTTGAATGGCAGAACAGGGTCAAAGAGCCAAGTGACCTGCTCCTAATTCAAATGCTTGTATAAATTTCTAGACTGGCCTATCCTTCGCATGCCACAGTCCATCATCTTCACCACAGCAATCTTAATACAATTCTGTTGAATCAATAGTCATGATGAATAATATGATTAAACATATTTATGCACATCAATTATTATTAGTTCGACTGCAGAATTAAGCAAGCATTTGTCTGTCTTTACAATTCCTTTCCCTAACTAAATTATGTAAACCCAATAAAGGTACAGGAAGCCCCTAGAAAAAACATTAGACATTATTTTAAATTAAACCCTATTAGAAACCATGGCCACGTTTCTCCCATCGTGACCCACAACTTTTCTGGTGGGTCGAGGTGGAAGATGCTGGGGTTGCCAGCCTTATTCCAGGATTTGCGCATGCGTTGGGAATGCATGCACATTTCCCAGAGCTGGCAAACATTCACCGGTTAGACCACACTGGAAACTGACAGGAAGGCAGGTAAGTCATTTGAATCTTTTTAAAATATATTTTAAATATCATTTAAATCTAATTATTGGGAACTCCAATTGCCCATGGAGCACATTAGCACTGCTCACCAGGCATCAGGTAGTGCCATGGAATGGAGCCTATTGTGGGTAGGGTCTAGGGGCAATTGTGGGGAGGGAGGTGGGGGATCCCACTGCCACTCTGTAGAGAGGATTGGTCTGCAATGGAGAGAGGTCAGTGACTGGGACAGGGAAGGGAGGGGGTGTCTGCCTGGGTGGGCCTACCTTGGGGGCAGTGTCTGATCCTGGGTGTGTCACCAAAGGGGAGTCTGCCGTGGTGAGGGGATGGGTGGGGATCACCACTGCTGGGGAGGGGATGTGGGTAGGCTGTACATCGGGGTGCTACAGGATGGGCTAACCCAGGAATTGTTGTGGGGTCCGCAATCAGGCTGTGGAGAGCAGCATTGTGTGAGAGTCAGGCTGACTAGCGATTGAGCTGGCCAGCAAATGGGGAGTCTGACAGATCAGGGCCAATGCACATGTGCAGAGTTCCAGAACTGTCAAACTCTGGCGTGAATAGACCCTGGCCCCTGGGTTTTTAATGAGATTCACGGCTGGGATCTCTGCAATACACAGAGTGTAAAGATTCAGTTGGAAAGCTGAACTGATAAAACAGTTGGGATTTAGAACACCTTTCCCACCAATTCAGCACTTTTGGGAGAATTGTGGCCCATTGGATCAGAGAGAGGATTAACCCATGGTGATTTGAATTGATTAAGATATAAGAAACTTACTGCTACAAACCCTGCATTGGTATAAGGGATGGCATGGTGGCACAGTGCTGTCTCACAGTGTCAGGGACCCAGGTTCAATTCCATCCTTGTGTGGAGTTTGCACATTCTCCTCGTGTCTGCATGGGTTTCCTGCGGGTGCTCCGGTTTCCTGTCAAGTCCAAAGATGTGCAGTATAGGTGAATTGACTGTGCTAAATTGCTTTTTAATGTTCCAAGATATACAGGTTAGATGGATTGGGGGGAAATATATGTGGGGTTATGGGGATAGGGCTGGGTGGGATGCTGATTCAGTACAGACTCAATGGGCCAAGTGGCCTCCTTCTACACTGTAGACATTGTATGATTCAATGCCAATACACCAGTCATTTATCATCAGGATTAAAAGAGAAAATCAGAGTGTCAAGTTGGATTACCTGTTCACCTCTTTTTGCGGAGAGCTTCACTGGGTAAAGAGTAAAACAAATGAAAATATATCTTACAAAACTTACATCTGCCAAAAAAGTTGAAAGCAGAAATAAAAGATATAGAAATAAGAGAATGATTACATCTAAAAGGAACTTCAAAATAAAACCCACAATAACTTTTAGTTAGTGTTTGTCTTTTGGTCTCTCGTTGTTTTCTATCCAAGTTGTTGCTGGGAAGATGAAAGACATTGAACTATAATAACATTCAGTTTTCATGTAATCATAATTCTTCTTTAAGCTGTTGAATTTAATAAATTATATCAGAATTGATGTCCATAGAAATTAAATGGAATATAACCTCTTTCAATTTCAAATCCATGCCTCACAAAAGCTATAATTTTCCAGAGAATAGGTCAACCTTTTTCCTATCCAGACGTTGTAGATTTATTATCTTTTCACTAACTCCTTTATGTCACACATCCTCCCCAACAGTCTGCCCTATGCAGCCAAGACTCATAATCTCACTCCAACGTTTTATCTCAATTATTGCAGTTATTATAGCAATGATTATTAACATTTCTTAGCAAGTCAAGGTCAAAGGAAATGAAAAATGGACTCACTTTATACATGATGTCTTTCCCTCAGAGGTCAATTTGACCTTTGTTGCTCTTCCATAGCCATCCCCCCCATTGCCTGCCCTCCTCACCCCCATCCTGCAGTCACTCATCATCCTGTCTGCTTCATTCGCTCACTCAGCCATCTCAATCAGTGCTTCTTGTCCAGTGTCATTACTCCCTCCGATCACCTTACCCCTTCCTCCGACATATCTGTCTTCATTTGCCTTGGCCATTTCAGCTTATGTCGCTATTCAGGAACCTTAGGCGTCCTAATCTGTGCTCCATATTTTTCAATGCCTTTGCATTATTTGTTCCGGTTTCCAATTAAATTCACTTAATAGCACCCTTATTTTCTCCAGCAGGTCATAATGGCTCCCCAATTAAAGATAGAGGACAGTTTCACATAAACTAGTGGTCAGGTTATGGGGTCCAAATAGTTCCTTCACCATCTGAATACCCCTGTCCTATTCCTTAACTCCAAACCTTTGTTTAAAATCAAGATATCAATTTATTATTACTCTTATTGCTGAAAAGAGAGGCATGATGCTGAAGATTTTCATAATGCACTCATTAGAACAAATGCAAGAATGAGGCCATTTCTTCCTGCACTAGGAGGCTGTATCTGGCCCAGGAAAGGGGTGGGGAGGGTGGAAAAATCTATCAGGAGACTGCTTTTTTCTGTGCATGTTTTTTTCTGGCCTGCCCCCCGTCTCTAATGGCAGAAAAGTTCTAGTCCATATTTCAAAGATTAAGTATATATGATTGGGTGTGAAGACTCACCGGAAAAGTGGATCAGGAACTCTCCCGTTTTCGTGATAACTGGACACTTAGAAAAACTCTTGAAAAGTTCTGCCCATCGCCATGGATAAATCAATAGGGAATGTAGGCTCCTCAAGCTGCCTGGTAATTTTAAAAGGGTTAAGTCTTGAAAAGATTATTTTAGTTTGCAGAGGATGGTTCCCTGTTTACGAATGTATGTCACTTTAAGAAAGAAGAGTCATATGGATTTGAAACATTAATTCTGTTTCCCTCTCCACAGATGCTGCCAGACCTGCTGAGTTTAACCAACACTTTCCATTTTTATTTCAGATTTCCAGCATATATAGTATTTTGTTTTTATTTACATTATGAGCTTGATTGATTCTGAAACTGGTTAATAGTATGCTTATTGAATATTTGTAGTTTTATAGCTTCTTGGAATTGTTCAACAAGGTGTGCGGGTTAGGTTGATTGGCCATGCTCTGTTGTTCCTTAGTGTTGGGGGATTAGCAGGATAAATACGTGGAGCTAAGAGGATAGGGATGGGGGGATTGTTATCAATGCTGGATCGATGGACTATATGGCCTCCTCGTACACTGTAGGGTTCTATGATTCTATGCAGTGCTGCCCAATTGCATAACCACATCTGACAGTAGATATTTTGTTTTGGCTTCTGCCAGCACAGACTGGTAGGATACTGTCTACACTCTGTCTAATATGACAGTAGGTTCCAATGAGCATTCATGACAATGCACATTCTATTTTGTACAGGTTCAAAGTAATCACAACTTACTCTTTCTGCGTTTTCCTTGGATGGCGTTGTGTGCCTTTCTCTCACCCAATCCACTGTATTTTTCTAAATAAAACATGAGAGCTGAGAAATGGAATAAATACTGGACTAGATGAAATTTCAGTGGAATGGAACTCCAAATGCTTTTCTAATCTCAGCTGTTTTATTTACATTCGTCCAGCGGTTGGTTTGATTACAAATTCTAGGCTAATGAGAGAAGCATTCATCATAATAAACGCAGGAACTAAAACACAATTTAGGAAGTGCTCCTTCCACCCTCAGCAGTCCTGAAGATTCAGGTCAGTCCCCACTTGACCCTCTTACGACAACCTCCCTTTTCCAATTGTACTCCTTCTGCTTCATCATGTCTGGCCCAGCCCATCCCCATCTTCTAGATTAAAACTTACAGAACTTATGGAAACTTATGAAATTTTAACTTTGTTAGTCAGGGTAGATTCAGAAAGAATGGTGAGGCAGTCCAGATTTAGCGATCATAGTTTGAGGATAAAGGGTAAACCTTTAGAACTGAGGTGAGGAGAAATTTCTTCACCCAGAGGGTGGTGCATATGTGGAATTCACTACTACAAAATGTAGCTGAGGCTAAAATGTTGCCTCATTTCAAGAAGAAATTACATAAAGCTCTTAGAGCAAAAGGAATCAAGGGATATGAGAGGAAAGGGGGGTTCAGGATATTGAATTTGATGATCAGCCATGATCAAAATGAATGGCGGAGCAGGCTTGAAGGACTGAATGTACTCTTGCCTCTAGTTTCTATCTCTCTGGGCCTGATTTTACCATTTTTGTTCTAAGTGCTGAATCTGGGCGTAATCTGACTTGGAAATCTGTTCTCAGGTACCCTGATACACACTTAGCCTGAAAAAAAACCATGGATCTGAATCGCGCTGTGGACGGGGCTCAGCGCATCCAGAACAATCGGAGCTCTGAACTGCACATGTACAGTTAGGAAAAAAATTGAAAATCGTACCGCTGTCACATCGCTCCTGGGTCACAAAAAGCAGATAAAACAGCCTGGGAGCGATGGTCCTCACAGACATCACTCCCACCTCCACAACATAACTGTCCTCCTTATTCATTCACCCCCGCCACCCAGACTAATCGTGACCTTCTGCCCCCTGTTCACTTCCACCAATTGTCCGTAGAGTGGCAGTGGACTCCCCTCCCCCATCCCATCAGAGATCCATCTAACCTCCCTCCTGATATATTTCAATACTCACAGCCAGGTACTTTGACGGTTTCACTAATGAAGTGCACATGCACTATTATAGCTGTGGAATCCCTTCTCTCTACTGCCTGTACTTGCACAATCCACTGAGCTACATACTCAGGCCTTTATTGAAGTTATGTAATGAAACATACACAAATAACTGTTGCTTGATTCAACAATCTTTGCAATTGTGCTTAGCAACAGCCAACTTGCAGTAAATTCTAAGAGCAGCATTTCCAAGTTTAGCAGGTAACTTGGGAAATGATAATAAGATAATTTCTACTTCTTTTGAATTTGCTGGTTTAAGGGGAGAAGAAATAACATTCATGGCAAGTGAAATATAATCTAAGTAGCATTTATAATAGGAATGATCAGAATTAGAAATGTGATGCGATAGAATTAACCCCCCGCCACTACCCCCACCCCCGAGAATGATTGGACCTCCCCCCACCACCAGACAATGATCTGGTGTCCCTCATCCCTCACCCCCATCCGCCAGAGATGCATCTGACCTGCCTCCTCCCGCACCCCGGCTCCCCCCCCACCACCAGAAAATGATCCGGCCTCCCTTTTCCCACCCCTTCCCCCTCATGAGAGAATGATCTGACCCGCCTCCTTGTCCCTCCTCCTTACCAGATGAAAATCTGGCTTCCCTCTGCATCCCTCACACCAGACAGCGATCTGTCCTCCATCTCCCCAGAAAATGATTGCCTCCCACCCCCGCCACCGATCTGAGTCACACAGCCATTGGAAGTGCTGAACTTACCTCTTCAGAACCTGGAATGTCCGAAACAGACCTTTTGCCAAGCACATCTGCTTGGTGTCGAATCTGGACGCGCGAACATGATGTAAAGGGGGAAATGCAGATAAAGTTGGGTAGGCAGTTCATTAATTCAATTTAAATGCATGAAAATGGATTTAAATTGCCGTTGCACCGTTTCGGGTGTGAATCGGATCGCAGCCATTCCCGGGCCTCGGTAAAACAGCCATCGGTGCGGACGCGGGCACAGATCGTGTTAATGGCCTCACATCTGACTTTAGCACGTTTTCACGCCTGACAACAGGCATGATGCAATGGTAAAATCAGGCCCTCTATGTTAACTCTCTCCATCCTGGTCAGCCCCCCTCCTTGTCAAAAATCTTCTGTATCCGCGTCAGTTAGTCCGTTCTTGCTTGATCACCCCCTGCCTCCCAATCACTCCCTTTTTCTCGACTACTCCCCTCCCTCACACTCTCCCACATAATCGCTCCCTTGAATCCAGGATGTAGCTGATGGGCATTGGCAGTAATTCAATGGCTCAAAACATGCTTCGGCTTCACTGGCAATCTGCCGGAGGAGTGTGTACCAGCCCACCAGTTCTGTGACAGTGGTGTGATTGTGTGAATGGCTTTAGGAGCAAATGGGAAATGGCACCAGACCATTTCCTCAGCTGTCACTCCTGAGGCTTGCAGAAGTCTTGTACTTAAACATTTGACGTCCTTGTTGAAATGTTGTTCAGCTTGTTATTTCGGTTCCACAGTTTTATGAATGTGTTACCCAATATGACTGTTCGCTCCAAAGTAGGAAAGTTATCCTGGGTATATAGATGACCTGGTACAAGGTAGCCTGTTGTCAGTTTTATTAAGGCGCTCTAGCTTCCTCTAAGCTCCTGATGGTAGTGTGTCATCAATGTCAGACATGCTGATTGCTTTTCAATAGGGAGGGCTGTCCTCCTTATGTCTATTTAACATTGCAACAGCTCCAACAAGAAATCTGTGAAGGTTTAGGCAGAGCCTAGGGTGTTGATAGCAGTATTTATTCGCTCAGCCATTGAAAAAATTTCAGCCATTGAAAAAAAGAACAACTTCTTCTCCATTTTACAAGCTTTACAGCAAAACCAACACTAGGAAAATAACAAACAGCTGGACATCATCACCTTTGGAAAGGGGTGAGGATGAACAATTGGAAATCTGCAGCAATATTAATCTCGATACTGGGTCATGTTGTTTCATGGTTTTTGTTTTATTTACAATATTTTCTAACCATAAATCAAATTTCAAAGTTGGTATTCCTTGGCGTGAGATCAGTTGTTTCAGACATTTGTACCATGTGTGACATTTGAGAACGATTTGAGAGATTTTTGAAACTGCTTTAGTGACGATTTATTGCTCATAGCATCATGGATGTGTTGCGCATCTGTCCTATTGTCCTCAATTGTCTGACTCTATATGTAGGCACTTTTTCCTAGTTCCATCACCTCCCCCACTACATCCCACTCCAATACTGGCCTGGAATATTGGATGATTGATTGGAGTTGTGGAACTTGTGTGCTGTAAACATTACTTGTCATTTATCAGCCCTAGTCTGAATACTGTGCATGTCTTGCTACAAACACAGACTGCTTCCTGCATTCTTTTGTGAAGTTAGCCCAAATATCCTCAGTTCTATTTTGCTGAAGTAGATGCTGACTCCCTCAGAAAATCCACGATCAGATTAGGGTCAGCTGATTAGAATATGAGGCCTCGGCAATATTGCTATAGCTTGGAAACCTGCTGGAATGGAGTTACAACTTGGGAACATGCAGGAGGGCATGCCAGGAGCAGCACTAGGCATACCTATAAATGATGTATCAACCTGGTGAAACTACCAAATAGGACTTCTTGCCTACCAAATGGCAAAAACAGCGAGAGATAGACAGAGCTAAGTGGTCCCATAACCAATGGATCAGATCTAACCTCTGCAGTCCTTCCACGCCCTGTCGTGAATGGTGGTGGAAATAAACAACTCACTGGAGATAGAGGCTCCACAAATATACCCATCCTAAATGATGGAAGAGCTCACACATCAGTGCAAAAGGTAAGGCTGAAGTATTAGCAACAATCTTCAGCCTGAAGTGCCAAGAAGATGATCCATCTCGGCTTCCTCTAGTAGTTCCCCAGCATCTCAGATGCCAGTCTCCAGCCAATTTGCTTCACTCCACGTGATATCAAGAAATGATTGGAAGCACCGGATATTGCAAAGGCAATGGGCCTTATAACATTCCGACAATAGTTCTGAAGACTTGTGCTCCAAAACTTCCTGCTCCCCTAGCCAAGCTCTTCCAGCACAGTTACAAAACTGACATCTACCCAACAATGTGAGAAATTGCCCAGGCATGTCCTATACACAAAAAACAGGACAAATCTAACCTGGCTAATTACCACCCAATTAGTATAGTGTTGATCATCAATAAAGTCATGGAAGGGGATCATCAACAATGCTATAAAGCAGCACCTGCTCAGCAATAGCCTGCTCAGTGACGCCTAGTTTGGATTTCACTGAGGTCACTCAACTCCCAACCTCATTACAGTCTTGGTTCAAACATGGACAAAAGAGCTGAATTCCAGAAGTGTGGTGAGAATGACAGCCCTCGACATCAAGGCCACATTCGACCGAGTGTGACATCAAGGAACCCTAGTGAAATTGGAATTCGAATTCCAATGGGAATAAGGGGACAAACTCTTCGCTGGTTAGTGTCATATCTGGTACATAGGAAGATGGTTGTAGTTGTGGAGGGTCAGTCATCCCAGCTCCAGGACATCTTTGCAGGAGTCTCTCAGGATAATGTCTTAGGCCAAACAATCTTTAGCTGCTTCATCAATGACCCTCCCTCTGTCATAAGGTCAGAAGTGGAATGTTCGCTGATAATTGCACAATTTTCATCACCACTTGCGACTCCTCAGACACTGAAGCAGTTCATGTTCAAATGCAACAAGATCTAGACAATATCCAGGCTTCGGCTGACAAGTGGCAAGTAGCATCTGTGCCACACAAATACCAGATAATGACAATTACCAATAAGAGACACTCTAACCACCATCTTTGACATTCAATGGTGTTACCATTACTGAATCCTCCACTGTCAACATCCTTGGGGTTACCATTGACCAAAAACTCAATAGACTCACTACATAAACACAGTGGCTACAAGAGCAGGTCAGAGGCTAGGAATACTGCGGGGGATAACTCACCTCCTGATTCCTTAAAGCCTATCCATTATTACAAGTCACAGATCAGGAGTATAATGGAATTCTCCCCACTTGCCTGGATAATTTAGCTCCAACAACACTCAAGAAGCTTGACACTATCCAGGACAAAGCAGCCCGCTTGATTAGCAGCACATCCATTAACATTCACACTCTCCACCACTGATGCTCAGCAGCAGCAGTGTGTACTATACAATATTTACAATATTTACTGCAGCAGTTCACCAAAGTTCCTTAGACAGCATCTTCCAAATCCTCAACCACTTCCATCTAGAAGGACAAGGGCAGCAGATAAATGGAAACATCATCTCACCTGCAAGTTCCGTTCCAAGCCACTGACCACCCTGGCTTGGAAATATATTGCTATTCCTTTACAGTCACTGGGAATTCTCTCCCAACAGCATTGTGTGTCAACCCACAGCACATGGACTGCAGCGATTCAAAAAGACAGCTCACCACTACCTTCTCCAGGGCAATTAGGGAAAAGCAATAAATGCTGGCCAGCTAGCGACGCCCATGTCCCACAAATGAATAAAAAAAGAATTGAACAGATAGATTGGAATTTTACCTGCCTGCCATGGGAATCAGAGCAGGTGATTGACGGAGCAGGGGAAAATCTGTTGACCTCGGGCAAGACATTATGATTTCGGGACAATCGAGGCCATAAAATTCTGCAAATGTCTGCCAGATAATGACTTGGCAGAGTTGGTGACATTTCCAAAGGTTAGCTATTGTGCCACTGCAGTACCTTTAAGATGTGCATTTTTAATCATGTTCTCTGCAGTTTGTAAGTGACCCTACTTTTTCTTTGTTATGGGCCCTGAGCTGATGTTCTTTTATTGTTGTTAATTCATATAATAGACTTCTGTTTATTTTTAATCTGGGCCTAATGCAATATCCTGGAGTTTTATGAGTTTTACTACCTTTTTGAATTGTCTGGTTTGCAACTGATTGACAGGTTAAGGTCAGGTGCTTCCACCATAGAGAAATTCAAGCATCACTTCCAGTTTAGTTATAAGCTGTTTGGAATCCAGATTGAAAACAGCATTTCTGTCTCTCTCCCTGGAATTGGAAGTTTGGCTCTTGGCAACTGGCTAGCTAGAAGCGAGAGGCAAGGAATGTCTCTATTCTCTTGAATTGTGCTGTAAGTTCCAGGACTGGAAGGCCTTAGCATTATCAATTTACCATCCAAATGAGTAACCACAGAGGAGATTGGAAAGCTGCACGTGAGCATACTTATTTTCTGTGCTACATCTGAGATGGATGTATGCTTGTCAGAACGTTTGTTTGGTTGGAATAGTACATTGAGCTGTTAAGGTTTATACAATGTCAGGATTTTTTTCTTGTTTGCAGTTGGTAAAAGTTCTTGCTAATTTTCTTTCCATACACATTAACTGTATTCTTAAATAAATTTTGTTTGATGAAAGCTCCCTACTGGATCATTTAAATCATACCTGAAATGAAATATCTTACACTTACACATGCCAAAATTCAAAGTGCAAAGCTTATGATCTAGGCTGACTTGATTAATTCACCTTGGAGTTTCTGACCTGGATTATAAGCATTTGATTGACCTCCTTCATAAGAGAAAAAAACTTACAAACGGTAAGGCAGCATTCCTAGGCACACCTACTTGTGGGCTCTACTCTCTGCACTGCTGCCCCACACCCCTATGATGTCCTACATTTCACACTTTTCCCAACAACTAGATTGATGTGTATGAGGGAAGTGAAAGTCAAGGAAATTCTCAACAAGAAAAGACGTTCCCTTGACCATGTCTTCTCCAACATCATGAGCTACCCTTGAGCAAACAGAAATTCTGCACAGCCTAGGCCAATGCCCAAATTAGAAATCACATGTTTTTAGGCTTAGAACCTGACATTCTCAAGTCATATCTCATCTTTTGTTCTTGTTGGATTTCCAACATGCACAATTGTCTTAGACTTGAACCTGAGGATTTTGGAACATGTGATTCTTTTTGTTAGAAGGTTATTATGCTTCAGTCTAACAAATCTTAATGTCAACCACTTCAACTTGCCCCAAAGAACATAAGAACATAAGAGCTAGGAGCAGGAGTAGGCCATCTGCCCACTTAAACCTGCTCCATATTCAGTAAGATCATGGCTGATCTTTTCATGGACTCAGCTCCACCTACCCGCCCACTCACTATTATTCTTAATTCCTTTACTATTCAAAAATTTACCTATCTTTGCCTTGAAAGCATTCAACAAGATAGCCTCAACTGCTTCACTGGGCAGGGAATTCCATAGATTCACAGCCGTTTGGCTGGAATTTTACTCTCTCACATTGACCGACATTGTTATATCATTATATTGTTAACAACATACTCTTTACATCAGACCTCTAGCTACTCACTTAAACTATTTATATCTCTCTGCAGACTTTCAGTGTTCTCTGCACGCTTTGCTCTACCACTCATCTTGGTAACATTTGTGAACTTTGGCACACTTCACTTAGTTTCCAACTTCAAATCATCTATGTAAATTGTAAACAACTGTGATCCCAACACTGATCTCTGAGGCACATCACTTGCCACTGATTGCCAACTAGAAAAACACCCATTTATCCCCACTCTTTGCTTTCTGTTAGTTAACCCATCCTCTATCCATGCTAATACATTACCGATAATGCCGTGCACCATTAAATTATGAGGCAGCCTTTTGTGTGGCACTTATCAAATGCGTGCTGGAAATCCAGGTACACCACATCCACAGGTATCCCACTGTCCACTGTACTCATTATATCCTCAAAGAATTTTAACAAATTAGTTAAACATGGATCAAAGATTATGGGGGAAAGGAGGAAGAATTGGGTTGAAAATCTTATCATCCATGATTGAATGGTAAAAGCAGACTTGATGGGCTGAATGGTTTAATCCTGCTCCTTTATTTATGGACTTATGGCTGCTGTTTAATGAAACTATCCTGAGTCTGCTTAATGGGACAATTCCTAACCAGATGTCTTGATAAAGAGGAAAGTTTCAATCACAAATCTTTCCCATACCTAGATATTGTCCACATTATTTACGTGGAGTCAGATCTGGACAGACACATGGTCTGAACAGTCAGCAAGTGCAACTCTTACACCATTCCACTTCCACCCAATCGGAAAATCTAGTTCACTACGTCAATTCAATATCCTGTATAAAGTTGACCGTATGTTCTTATTTCTGTTTATACAAACCTTACTGCAATACTAACAAAGGGAAATTCATAATTATCGTTGGTTAGTTGGAGAGCGTAATGAGTCTTTTTAGGAACCTTGTGCAATAGCTCAAAAGTGTTGCCAAACTGGTGATAAACTAGAACACAGACCAATGATTAATTTATCTTTTTTTCCATTTATTTTGTGCCAAAATCACTCAGCTGCATTCATTCAGGATGTGTTGGAGCTGCCAAGTGAACCCTTGTCACGACTGTCATGGAAAAATACAACGGAAGTTTATCTGTGATAAACATATGAAGCAACTTCCAAAGACTAGAACGAGAAACAGCCTCCCGACAGAAACATCTTTAGAAAAGAGAAAACATGCTTTGGGGGATGTGACATCACAACAAGAAAGCAGCTGTTGCTCAGCTGATGTTCCTCGCTCAGTGCTCGATGTAACACTCATGGTTCTTGTGCCATCTGGAAGACATTTCATCGCCTTTACAAATGGTTAATACTACAATTCAAGGTACTTGATGGAAGAAGGGAGAGAGGAGAAGAGTTTAAAATTCAAAGTGACCAAACCTTAGCTTAAATCCTTCCCTACATTTTGCCCAGTTGTGATATTTGTGTGGAAGAATCCAAAGGATGTTACATGTTTACAGAGATGGAAATATCCTCAGGGGGTGGGCTGCTATCTTCTTTATCACGGCATAATCCTCCCTCTGAAGTGGCTGCCATCTAAGGCTGGAGTTAAAACATTGCCAATTTTCTAATATGTTTCAAATTTTAAAAAATGTGTTGTATTATATTAGTTCACCAAATACTTCTGTATATTTGTGGCCTCTATGCAGTGTGCTTCATGACAATAGACGTTGACACATTGGGGCTGCTGGTGTGGTTATGGAATCTTTAAGCACAATGATTTGGGTATCAATTAACTTGGTTGTGGTTGCTGCGTTTTCACTGTGTCAGTTGGACATCAAATGCTTCTCTGACATAGAGAATGGCATTGAAGGTTTGAGGCATTGCCCTTTGTAAAGTTTTGAGGTGTTTGATGTTTACTTGCCTTTTCATTCTGAATTTGATCAGCTTTTATTTTTCTTGGGGTAGTCGGGATGTGCACTCTTAATTTCACTGGACTCGGTTTTATTCCTGCATTCAACACTTTGGGACAGAAAGATTATTGGGCTTTCAGTTCTTACAGACTCTTGCCAGATCTGTGAGTCACCTACAGGAGATTGTCTCATCCTACCATGGTCACTGTTAGTTCAAAAGGTTACAATTTTGGCAAAATGAAAACCACACTCAGCAAATATGTGGGCGAAACATCTGTTTTGACGTATGTCATTCAGAATGGATAATGTACAGGTTCTGTCTGGAGCCACTGTTTGCTGAAAGCAGTCTGGAGGCTTTTTTTTATTACATAGCTATTTGAGGGAGCGGATATTTGATAAATCACTGGACAGAGGTTGGGATAGGTATTTATTGACTGTGGCACTAGACAGACTGCTTTGCGTGATGGGTTATAATTAATCACCGGTGATACTGTGGTGAACACGTGCCTATTTTCCCCAGAGTTGTAGAACAGTGATATACTCTTGATCCCTTACGGGAAACTCACGGGATGGCTAATGTGATGGGATTTTCAGGTTGGCTTTCCAAATACCAAACCCTGAAGTTCAGTCTTTCAGAGCTGAACAATGAGCTTCTAGCCTTGTGGTAGTGTCATCAGTTTAATAGGATTATTAGCTAGAAAGAGGAAACATTAACTTTTCCCATTACACAGAGCACTTCCTGTGCAGCGATCAAGGTCTTGTCTTGGTAGCATGCATGGTCATGCCTGTGTCCTATTTCACTTTCCCCATGACAGCAACACGTGGGAGGATAATTTGGAGGAGGGAATGAGAGAATAACGTGAGGAGTGGGAAAACAAAGAAAGAAAAGAAACTCTCTTTTCACCCCATGGAACTGAGTTTGAATCAAGCCCAAACAAGCATGAACACCTTCTTATTTCTCTCTCAAATGACTTTTAAGGATCCTAAGTGAAATGAATTTTGGCTGTCCTCAGTCAAACTCCCTGCAGGCATGTGTCCACAGCTGCATGAAATTGCTCTTATAATTGGCACTAATTAGCACTGAAAAGTAGTGAAGTTCCAGTGACCTTCACAAACTGTCTGACTAACATTTCAAACTGACATTTCTGTTCTGTTTGTGTTTTACTTCAAATAAAATGTTATTGCTTTGGCTTTACATTATCACTAAAAAAGTAATTGTAATACGGTTCTTCCTTTGTACTAGATCAAAAAAGGGATGTAACTGGGATAAATCAAGAATGATTTTAAAAATCTTTCTCGGTAGGGAACATTCCTTTCACTCCTAGCTGTAGCTGGAAAGACTGGTGAAATCAGTCCCCTTAATTTGCAAGTACAACTGAATAAGCAAGTAGAGATAAGACTGTTGGGATTCTAAGTGCCAATTACAGTGCACAAAGTAGTATGTTAAGAGACATGAAAGATGAAAATCTCTTTAAGGCACTGTTCTCATTTTATAGCACTCACTTTTCCTGTACTGTGCCACATGCTACATTGCCAGCTGAAGTGAATCATGGAGCACAGTTGCTGGAGATTCAACCATGTCTGCTTGAAGGTAAGAAACACAATTGAGTGATAACGAGTGCTTGGTAATTGAAGAGAAACAATTCAAGTAAAGCCAAACTACACCCCCCCCCCCCCCCCCCCCCCCCCGTCTTGTCAGTGAACTCACAACTCCCTTAGTTTCTCTCCTATATCCCTTCATGCCCTTTCTGAAATTATCTTGTCTATTCCTGCTCTATAAGCTCTAACCCCATTAAGCTGACGGCCATCCAACTTCCTATTTTGGTCCCGATGGTGGCTGCTGTTGTTAATGAATCCTTCTCCTCTGGTGTTGGCCCAATCCCTTTTAAATCTGCCCACATATGCCAATCAAACCTCAACAAATAAGATCCAGAGATCAGGACAGCTCACTTTTCTTGAGCGGTCCAGATTCATAGAACAATACAGCACAGAACAGGCCCTTCGGCCTTCGATGTTGTGCCGACCAAAATAAAAAGCAATGCCCCTCCTAACTAAACCATTCCCTTCTCATCCATATACTTATCAACTAACCTCTTAAACGCCACCAAACTTGGCGCATCTACAACAGCTGCAGGCAGGGCATTCCACTCCCTAATCACTCTTTGAGTAAAGAACCTACCTCTGATATCCGTCCTATAACTCATACCCCTTAATTTAAAGTTGTGTCCCCTCGTGCTAGCTTTCTCCATCCTAGGAAAAAGGCTATCACTGTCCACCCTATCTAAACCTCTAATCATCTTATATGCTTCAATAAGATCCCCTCTTAGCCGCCTCCTTTCTAACGAAAACAACCTCAAATCCTTCAACCTCTCTTCATAGGACCTGCCCTCCATACCAGGCAACATCCTGGTAAACCTCCTCTGTACCCTCTCCAATGCCTCCACATCTTTCTTATAATGTGGGGACCAGAACTGCACACAATACTCCAAGTGCGGCCGCACTAGAGTTTTGTACAGCTGCAACATGATGCTGCGGCTCCTAAATTCAATCCCCCTACCAATAAAAGCTAAGACTCCATAAGCCTTCTTAACAACTTTATCCACTTGACTGCCTACTTTCAGGGATCTATTGACACATACACCAAGATCCTTCTGTTCCTCAACACTATTAAGAGCCCTACCATTAGCCCTATACTCTACACATTTATTGTTCCTGCCAAAGTGCATTACCTCACACTTTTCCACATTAAACTCCATTTGCCACCTCTCGGCCCAGCTCTGCAACTTGTCCAAGTCACTCTGTAAACTAAAACACCCCTCTTCACTATCTACCACACCACCAACTTTAGTATCATCTGCAAATTTACTGATCCATCCCTCAATACCCTCATCCAGATCATTTATAAAAATTACAAACAGCAGGGGCCCCAAAACAGACCCCTGAGGCACACCACTCGTCACCGAACTCCACGATGAATATCTCCCATCAACCACCACCCTCTGTCTTCTATCTGCCAGCCAATTCCTAATCCAATTAGCTAAATCACCCTCTATTCCACACATCTGCATTTTCTGTAGAAGTCTTCCATGGGCCACCTTATCAAAAGCCTTACTAAAGTCCATATATACTACATCAACCGCCTTACCCCCATCCACCTCTCTGGTCACTTTCTCAAAAAACTCAATGAGGTTAGTAAGGCATGACCTACCCTTCACGAAACCATGCTGACTATCCCCAATCAATTCATTTCTCTCTAAATAACTATAAATCCTATCCCTAATAATTCTCTCCAATACCTTGCCCACCACAGAAGTAAGACTCACTGGCCTATAATTCCCAGGAAGGTCTCTCTTCCCCTTCTTAAACAATGGGACCACATTCGCCATCCTCCAGTCCTCCGGAACCACACCCGTAACCAACGAGGACCTGAAGATCAGAGCCAGAGGCTCTGCAATCTCCTCTCTTGCCTCCCAGAGAATCCTAGGGTAAATCCCGTCCGGCCCAGGGGACTTATCCAACTTCAAACCCTCGAGAATTTCTAACACATCCTCCCTATCTACTACAATACTCCCCAATTTGCAACCCTGTACCTCAGTGCTCTCCACAGCTACATTTCCAGCACTCTGCGTGAATACCGAAGAGAAATATTTATTCAGTGCCTCGCCAATCTCTTCAGGCTCCACGCACAACTTCCCACTGCTATCTATGACTGGCCCTAATCTTGCCCTAACCAATCTTCTATTCTTAACATATCGAAAGAAAGCTTTAGGATTCTCCTTAATCCTATCAGCCAACATCTTCTCGTGTCCCCTCTTAGCTCTCCTCAATTCACTTTTTACCTCCTTCCTAGCTAATCTATAGCTATCCATTGCACTACCTGAGCCTTCAAGCCTCATCCTGACATAAGCCTCCTTTTTCTTCTTAACCAGCAAATCAACTCTTTTCGTACACCAAGGCTCTCTTACTCGTCCATTTCCTCCCTGCCTGACAGGGACATACTTATCAAGGACTCTCAGCAGCTGCTCCTTGAATAAGCACCACATTCCAGATGTTCCCAGTCCCTGTAGTTCCCTAGTCCAATCTATGCACCCTAATTCTCTCCTGATGGCCTCATAATTACCCTTCCCCCAGCTATAACTACAGCCCCCAGCTTCATGCCTATCCCTGTCCATCACTAAGGTGAACGTAACCGAATTGTGGTCACTATCACCAAAATGTTCACTAACTTCCAAGCCTAACACCTGGTCTGGCTCATTGCCCAGCACCAAATCCAATGTAGCCTCACCTCTAGTTGGCCTATCTACATACTGAGTCAAAAAACCTTCCTGCACACTCTGTACGAAAACTGACCCCTCTAACGAGCTAGAGCTATAGCTATTCCAATCAATATTAGCAAAGTTAAAGTCCCCCATCACAATTACCCTACTACTTTCACTCCTAATCAGAATTGACTTCGCAATCCTTTCCTCAACCTCTCTAGAACTATTAGGAGGTCTGTAAAAGACTCCCAACAGGGTGACCTCTCCTCTCCTGTTTCTAATCTCAGCCCATACTACCTCAACAGACAAGTCCTCATCAAACTTCTTTTCGATCACCGTGATACAGTCTTTGACCAGTAACGCCACTCCTCCCCCCCTTCTACCCCCTTCTCTACTCCGACTAAAGCATTTGTACCCCGGAACCTGCAACATCCATTCCTGTCCCTGCTCTACCCAAGTCTCTGAAATGAAATTCCTTATTAGTATAGGCAAGGAACCCTAATGCCTGTTATCGGTAGCTGTACGTTACAGATAAATATAATGGCTGTTGGACATGTCGATGGAGACACGGAAAATTACTGTGGAATTGTTCATTTTTGTCCCTGTGTTCCCACTTGGAAAGGAGGTTTAATGAAATGAATTTTTCCCTAGTATACCCCAACTGAGCAAAAAACATTTGAGTTATTCTGGGGGAAGTGCAGAACTGCAGCCGTTCTATGTTAACCCTATTTTCTATGTTTTCACCTCTAATTCTTGCCACTTGTCTACCCCCTGTTTTAATTGGCCTAACATTGTTTTTCTTCTTATTATTTATTTTTACTGTCACAAGTAGGCTTACATTAACATTTCAATGAAGTTACTGTGAAAACCCCCCAGTCGCCACATTCTGGTGCCCGTTCAGGTACACTGAGGGAGAATTTAGCATGGCCAACCAGCACATCTTTTGGACTGTGGGAAGAAACTGGAGCACCTGGATGAAACCCAAGTAGTCATGGAGAGAATGTGCAGATTCCACAAGGACAGTGATCCAAGCTAGAAATTGAACCTAGGTCCCTGGTAGGCAGCAGTGTTAACCTCTGTGTCATCATGCTGCCCTACAACCATGTCCTCAGCTGCCATAAATCTATGTTCTAGAATTCCAATCTTAAACGTCTTATGTTCACTCTTTTCCTTTAAAATCTACCATTTGACCAAATTTCCTTACGTAATATTCTCTTATGTGAGTTGCTCCTTTTTTTTCCTACTTTTTTAACACTCCGGTATTTGGTTCTTACATCTAAGCACTATAAGAATAGCAAGGTGTCAGAATTTGCTTTTGTAACAGTGTAGTCCATGGGAATTGCCAACTGTCAATGTTACTGCCCATCATAGCTACTCCAATCACAGGCAAGCACTTAGCAGAAGAGAGCACCTACACAAACAATGCAGAAAGCTCACCAAATTCAAGAGGCAGGCACCATCGAAAAACATTAAATATGTAAGACGTGGTGGGTATCTGGTTCTGGTTGGAGGTGTTACAGAGAAGATCTCAATCTGCAATGTCCCTTAGGTGAAAGCTGTTAAAATTAAACATGTCTATTAACTTCATTCAGCCTTGCCTGAAAATGTTCAGTTGTAATTAATTAGAAAATTTATAACCTCTGCAACATTTGCAAAATATTTTTCTGTGCCAAGGCAACTGTCTAAGAAAATCTTCTCAGGTTCAGTTGTGAATAATCCGATTCAAATCAGCTTTTAAACATTTTTGCAATTGTACCATAGGTGTTTTTCTGGAAGACAACTAGTATTTAACATAAAAAAAATTTTGCAGTAGCAACGAAAATATAAACAAAATCATTATTTTCTTGCAATTGTATATGCTGTTTTAATTTCCCTACACTGACTGAGAGCTTCAGTATTTTCTTTGTGACTCCACGGAGCACTTTAGAGGAGTTGTGGAAGAGTGGCTTGCAGTGAGTTATCCTCATGATTTCATCAGTGCAGTGGCACAGTGATTAGCACTGCTGCCTCATAGTGCCAGGGACCCAGGTTTGATTCCAGCCTTGGGTGACTGTGTGAAGTTTGCATATTCTCCCCATGTCTACATGAGTTTAAAGTTTATTAGCGTCATGAATAGGTTTACATTAACATTGCAATGAATTTACTATGAAAAGCCCTTATTTGCCACATTTCGAACCCGTTTGGGTACATGGGACAATTTAACATGGCAGACGTATCGAACAGCATATCTTTCTGATTGTGGAGCAAATTGGAGCACCAGGAGGAAACCCACACAGACACAGGGTGAATGTGTATACTTCACATAGACATCAAACCCAAGACCTTGACGCTGTGAGACAGCAGTGCTAACCACTGTGCTACCATGCTGTTTTCCTTTATATGCTCCGGCTTCCCCCACCATCCAAAGATGTGCAGTTTAGGTGGATTAGCCATGCTAAATTGCTCCTTAGTGTCCAAAGATATATAGGTTAGGGGGACTAGCGGGGAAAATATGTTTGGTTATGGAGCAAGCCTGATTAAGAGTTAGTGCAGACTTGATGGGCCAAGTGGCCTTTTTCTGCACTGTAAGGATTCTGTAGTTCTCTCCTTTTGCTTTTGAAACTGATTGTCAAGTACCTGTACCTGATTCGTCAATTGAGGCTAAGGATTCACTTTGTGCACTCTCACAGATATATATGTGGGCTGTGCTAGAATATTTAGGGCAACAGTTCTATCTGTGTCAGAGGATGTTTCTAACAACTGCTGAGAATTGTTGTCATCTATATAATTTAAAACTTCAAAGATTTCAACCCCTGATTCAATTCATATTCAATCAGTGTTTCCAGAAATGGGAAGCACACAGGATCCAATGGCGAAATGAAGGTGGGAAGGATTACAAGCTAGAGGTGTTGACTGCCACATAAAAATCATTGATGCTGTCCTTAAAGATGATCCTTTGCTGTATTGTTATAACTGGCTGCTGAGTTTAAAATCTGTCGTAGCCGTGCTGTGTTTTGTACAGCTGGATCACACAACCTATCAAGGTTGAATGCTTTATATTCCCGTTCAAGAAAAAAATAAAATCCTCTGGAACAACTTCAAGAAACCAAACCCTTTTAGTGCTAATAGATGCAATCCATTAGACTATATTACCTGTCCTCCAAACCTATTAATAACTTTAGGTTTTCTCCAGCTTTATTACTAATTCTATATAATCGCCATTGTACATTTATCATAGCTGTTATGTTGCTGCCTACGCACTCCAGGTATTGAGTCATTAACAGTCAAGACCATTTTCCTAATCTGATCTGCCCTCTAATCCAAGTGAAAATGTCATGAGTACTTCCCCACTGAGTGATAACATTAACAATTTCACCCAATATTTTTTATTCCACTTAAGGTTAAAATTTGATATCAAGCTAAATTCACCAAAATTGGCCCATACCCACTATCGTCTCAAAATGTCGTACACATGGCCATGTGAGGCACTGGGTGAATGAATTGATTGTATGTTCAGTTACACCAGAGTTCAGACAAGGAACTATAGACAATCATCCGTAAAGTGAAGCATATTCAGTCCAAAGCAGTAGCTGTGAAATTCCAAGTGCTGAGAGATGGATTCACATTGTTGGGAACCAATGGATGAATCCACCAAGTCTTTCAGTTCCAGGTTCCAGTAAAGCTCAACAAGGTGGAGGCTGGCTTGTGGTTGATAATTTGAACACTGTTGGTGAAGGGGTTTCAATTTGGGGTGGAACTTTGATTCCCCCAAATTTATGCCTTTCTTATGATTACAAAGATGTTCATTCTTTGAATTTAGGGGAGGGGATTGTGTGAATGCTTTTTTTGCCTTACCCTCATTACCACACTCAGATTGAAGACATGTCAGTGTTTCTGGGAATTCCACCTGAAGTGTTTGTTAGGCTCAGTGTGTCCTACACTTGGTGAGACTAGTCTGTGAAGAGCCCTACATTTGTGCAAGTGAATAGCAACAGATATTGAAAGTGTTAAATGTTGTTCATGCATGGACTAAATTTTACAGGACTGAGAAGTTTTAAAAATGATTCACTTTTATGTTCCAGATCTTGGATTGACTCCCAAAACAGCAGGTTGCTACTCCAAGACCTGCCTCCTCTATGGGTACAACATACTTTTTATGATACTACTGGAACGGGCACCCACTTATTGGGTGACATGGTGGCATAGTGGTTAGCACTGCCGCCTCACAGGGCCAGAACCCAGTGTTCAATTCTGGCCTCGGCTGATTGTGTGGAGTTTACACATTCTCCCTGTGTAATCTTCAAGGCGATTGGAAGGTAAAGACATGGTGTTACAGGAATAGGGCTGGTATGGAGTTGTGCCAGTGTTGACTCAATGGGCCAAATAGCCTCCTTCTGCATTGTAGGGATTCTATAATTTTATTAATTCTATTTAAAAGAAACCATCCCTGATATTTGGAATGGTGTCAGTGGCAAGGCAAAGCAGAAGATGGCAGTTCTGTTCCTGCTGTATTTTTGCAGATGCAACCACTGCCTGTGTAATCTGATTGTGCAGAGCTGTCTTAAAGTTACTTTTCAGGGATAAAGTTTAATGCCTGAAGCCTTGGAAGTTGTGATGGAGTCATATGGATTTGAAATATTAACTCTATTTCTCTCTCAATAGATGTTGACAGACTTGCTGAGTATTTCCAACATTTTCAGTTTTTATTTCAGATTTTCAGCATTTGCAGTATTTTGTTTATGCTTAAATTTTCATCTTCATTGCCTGGCTAGCAATCTGGTAAAATAGATGGCCCACCCATTGTAGAACTCACCCAATGGAATGAAAATCAGATTGATGATCCAGTCAACCAGATTATTGCCTAGGGGGGAAAGATGAAATTTTACTTCCCACACCTTACATGAAGAAGTGACATTTATTTCTCTTTACAAGTGCTGATGGTCCTTTGTAAAATTACATTGAAGTTTCTCAATCAGAATATTAGCACAGAATAGACATAATGATCTATAAAGAGCACAGTAACTTCTATCTTTGCCATAAAAAGAAACTGGTTGTGTGTTTCCTATATTTGGGGTAGAACTTAATACCCAGCCATGTGGCGAGTTTGTTGCTGGGGAGGTTTAGTCAGGCTGGAGTGTGGCAGTGGGAGGGAGGGTAAGGGGGATCTTCCCTCATTGACACTGCTTCCCAATTTAAGCCCCTGGTCAGCTTTTCCAGCCTGCCGCCAGTCTTAATGCCCAATTAAAAGCCTCATGCTGGTTCTCACCCAATGGTAGGCATGGGATTCACCATGCAGGGATCTGGATATCAAACCCTGATGATCGCTTGTTCAAAGGCACTGAGAAATACAGCATTGTGAAAGGCCACTGAAAGCCAACACCCTGCCCAAGCCACTGACCCCACCTTCTCCTCCTCACCCCACCCCACTTTTGCGACCCCCATCCTATGAACCCCCCTTCCACCATGATTCGCTTGTGCCTAGGCCAGTGGTGATCCTGGGCTTTGGGTGGGTTTAGTACCAGCAGCAGCCACCACCTCTTGATGGTGCTAATGATCAATAAAGAACTGTTGGCCTGTTACTGGCTGGCAGCTCTTGATTCAAGGGAAAGCCAACCACTGCCCAGTTCAATGCCTGATTGGCATTTAATGTGGTGGTTTTCCCCAAAGGAGGTGATACAGACCCTCTCTAGATCTCCAGCCAGCAGATGAAACCTGCTGTTGCCTCCATTAAATAGTTTCTTTACTGTTTCCATTTGAGATTTCCAAAATTTGCAGTCTTCTTTATCTACAGTGAATAAAACCACTCTGCTTTTCCGAACTCCATTGTAGACTCGACTCTTCCTTTAGCCTTTACAACCCAACACAGACACTGTGAAGTATTTCAGCTCTGAGCAGCATTAAGATATTCCATTAAGAAGGTGATTCATTGAATGGGGAACTCAGAGCTGCTATCATGAAATAAGAACTTCAACAAAGAAAACTAAACCACATTTAGCCTTTTCAGAAAAGGTTTTCCCAATCCGTTACAACATGTTTTCTCACATCTGTTCTGTAATGAAAATTTTTGTGGTTACATCTCCCGAGTATAATTTTATTTAGTGAGTCTAAATAATAAATGACCTGGAATCCTGAAGGTAGAGTTTAGGTCTCAGCTTAGAGACTAGCTAATATTTTTTGTACTACAGCTCATTGGGGAGGAATTTTATGGAGAGTGCAAGAGTGGAAAATGAACTTCAGGGTGACTGAATTAAGCAGGAGCTGAAATTTCAAGTTCCCTTTGGCAGGTTGAGATGCTGAGATGAAGGATAGCATTTTCAAGCCCTGGTGAGGTGTTTTCCCATGGTGGAGGTGACTCGCCATTGGCTGTCGGCAGGATCTTCCAGTCCCGATGATGTCGATGGTCTTCCTCGCTGGCCATGCATCTGGGGGAAAGACGCCATGGGGGGGTGTGGGGGTGTCAACTTTGTCATGTGGTAAGACCCCACTGGTGGGAAGGATTGGAAAATCCTGCCCAAACTCAGCAGTGAGTTTGTGGCATGTGAGCCTCACTGCCCTGTTCCCACTAGTAACCATTTGCATGCTGTGAATATTCATTAATTGGGAAGCACCCCAATTTCAGTTCTGCTTTCAAGAAGAAGTCAGTGGCGCAGAGGAAAGTTTTCCTCCTGTTTCCTGACAGCTTAAAAATGGCACACTGTTCAATGTTTGGATTTGAGGTAGTGTTTTGTCTTTGTCTAACTTGGCAGTACAGACCACGGTAGCAAGGGGTGATAGCAGAAAAGACCAAGCAGGGGTAGAGGTATGGTATAGCTAACACTGCCTAAGAACAGGCAAGGGTACCCGCAAAACTGACACTAAGGGAATGCACAATAATGAATAGTTCTGTTTTGTATGTGTTATTGGATGTTTTGTTGGGTTACATTGCCATGGAATGGAATTTGTCAAGAGGACACTGTGATGGAGTGTGGCAGATGGATTTAACAATGGGGGAAATGGGAAGCAATGGTAATGATGGGGATCAGGACATAAGGGAACCACATTCTCAGTAACCACTCATGGACTGCCTGTTTGGAGAGAAGGCATCCTGAATTCCTCCTCCCACTGACCCGCTATCCCATCTCCTCTTTTTCCTCTCCCTCTACCTCTTCCTCCTCTTGAAACGAACTTCAGATGTTTGGTCATAAGGGCCTCATGATAGCAATGTTTTTTGGTTGTAGCAGACCACCACAAACTTAGTCATCTACTCTGGATAAGTACTGAAGGGCTCCTGTTGAATGGCCCAGGCAGTGGAATTGTTGTTTCAGTGCTTTTACAGTTTTTACTCCGCAATGTTCCTTGTGGTTCCTTGGAACTCATTATATCCATGCTGTCCTCGAGAAGTCATGGCCAGTTACAGTAGGCGTTTCTTGTCTCCTAGCAACTTCTGGTTTATAATGGTAGCCCAGAGATGGCTGGTTACCTCAGGATGAAGTCATCATTTCTGCTGCTGGGGATGGCAGGCTTTCACTGAATGATGTGATGCTTGATGCAAGGATATGTCAACTGGAATGAGGCAGACACAAACGCGCACAAACATGCACACACACATGCATGAACAGATACATGCTTACATGTGCACATATGCACCCGCAGCACCGGGTCTCTCTCCCCCTCCTCTTGTCTCCCTTCCTCGGCTCTTCCTCCCCCCCTCCCTCAATCGATCTGGCCACAAGGCGTTGTCTCCTTTCGCTGCTACTGCCAGCAACCTATGCACAGTAGGGTGGCACAGTGGTTAGCATTGCTATCTCACAGCAGCAGAGACGCAGGTTCAATTCCTGGTTTGGACCACTGTTTTCCCAGAGTCTCCATGTCCCCCTTCTGTATATGCTCCACTTTCCTGTTTCTCCAGTTTCCTCGCCCCAGTTCAAAAGATGTTCTGGTTACATGGTTTGGTCATGCTAAATTCTCCTTCAGTGTACCTGAACAGACACCAGAGTGTGGCAACTAGGGGATTTTCACAATAACTTCATTGCAGTGTTAATGTGAGCCTACTTATAACAATATAAATAAACTTAAAAGGTTTTATTAATTAGCAGTGCTGTTTGGCATGTTGTGATGATCATGTTTAGTCTTACTCATTTTTAAATGATCAATTTTCTGTTTTGACATTGATTTTTGTTTTGCTCAGCCTGTTGTTTATGTTTTCTTCATTCATGAATTTTCTTTTTGAAATTTATGTTTAATGCTATGCCAGAGCAGATCTCAGCCTGCTGCTGCTGTTTCTAGCTGAGGGGAAATGAAAGGCTCACAAGAAGTCTGGTTATTTTTTGGAGTCTTGGCAGATGGGGTCATTTCAGTTCCAATAAAAATGGGAAGTGCTCTTTCTAATCCCAACAATGAAAACGCTCAGCTTGTCAGCCGATATTGGCTTAGAGAGAAACAGAGATTAGTTACCTCTTGTTAGAATTGATGCAGATCATTGATGAAAATAGAGGGACATGATCCCTGGAAGGGTAGGGGGATCTCGTTCAGTTTAGTTGGGCGGTATTTGGTTGGGATGGTTTTGTCCTGCTTTTGTCTACAAGACATACCTGGGCAATTCTCCACATTGTTGGGTAGATGCCAGTGTTGCAACTAGCATCTTCTCTGCAGTAACTTTTCTATGGTTCTAAGAAAGTTCCAAAGTCTCATGACTTCAGAGAGAACAAATTTATTCTCATTTCCATCTTAAATGTGAGACCCCTTAAATTTAAACTAAGTCCCTTAGTTCTAATCCTTCCCACAAGGGGAAACATCCTTTCAGAATCCACCCTGCAAAGTCCCTTCAGGATCTCATATGCTGCAATAACATTCATTATTCCAAACACGCTGTCCAGCCTTTCCTCGTAAGATAACTCCTTCATCCCAGCTATCTGCTGAGTGAACCTTCTCTAAACTTTTTCTGATGAAGTGGAGATTACTGCATTATATGAATAATGAAGTTGTGTGTAATTATTTGACAGTGGTTATAAAGTGTTTCATCCCGAAACCCAAGCTTTCAATGAATTTTATAAAAACGAGGAGAATTTTTGCTAAACCTATAAAATAACAATCGACCTTACTTTGACTACGGTTTCCAATTCTGGGTGCCTGAAGAATGTGAGAGGTGGGTTGAGGGGTAGAAAGGCCTATGATTTTTTTCCAATCATGGATATGAGCCGAGTTCACTGGCACATGAGCCCCCCTTCTTTGACGCACATTTCTCTGGCTGCACAGCTCCAGTCTTCCTGTGAAGAGACATTGCCTCACTCCAAAGCTGTCAAATGCAACAAGGATATCAGCCCTTATTTTCTTGCTGCTCTGATACAACTGATCAAACGCTGACACCCTCCTGTCCCTGCACACTTGCTGCAAAATTTAAATGGGCCATCAAAATGGAGTGACATGGTGGCACAATGGTTAGCACTGCTTCCTCACAGCTCCAGGGTCCTGAGTTCGATTCCTGGCTTGGGCTACTGCCTGTGTGGAGTTTGCATATGTCTGTGTGGATTTTCTCCCGGTACTCTGGTTCCTCCCACAGTCTGAAAGGCATGCTGGTTTAGGTGCATTGACCTGAACAGGCGCTGGAGTGTGGCGACTAGGGGAATTTCACAGTAACTTCATTGCAATTTTAATGTAAGCCTTACTTGTGACTAATAAATAAACTTCAACTTCAAAATGCCATTCAATCACATCTTTAATTACAGTAACAAGCTCTGTTTGTTCATTAGTGCTCACCGTTCATTCTTGACTTACTGTCCTTTGTCACTGGTAAACCCTGATGATTTCAGAGGTTGGTGCCAACAGCACATGATTGCCCTTTCCCCACACCCTGCTTCCAATGCCATCCTCAAAAGGGCCGGAAAAAGTCAACCATTATCTTTGTGGCAGATCATTGAAATGTTGTAGTTATTCTTTTCAGATTTCTTTGAAACATTTTAAAGTCATTTAAGTTTGATCCTTTTAATCTGTTGGGAATTGAAGCAATTTGTTTGTAATTAGTTGACAATATGTGCCTGGCAATACGTTCCGATCAATGTAGACATCAAATGCTTCTTTATTGAGGAACTTTGCTCCGAGCAGCCAGACTGACCATTAGCATGCCCAAAGCAACCCAGAAATAACTATAACAGACATTGTGTGGAGAAAATATCCAGTGTGCTTCATTGCCCAAAGGAATTTTATTTTATATTTCATCTGAATGAACCTATACTTCCTGTGAATGTCTTTGTGATTTATGAGGACTTGCACAGAATCCTCTGCTAAATATACACAGACACAATGCGAAAAAGCACGTTTTTCCCATGATCCTATTTTTACCCAGAAGATATCCATGTGAATATTACAGATGAAAGGCTTGACAGTTAGAGGCATAGAGCCTAGTCACAATGTGATACTAACATGCATTTTGCCAAGCCATAAATGTAGTCCCTGTTAAAGTAACAGAAATATGCACGATGGCACAGTGGTTAGCACTGCTGCCTCACAATGCCAGGGGTCCGGGTTTGATTTTTGGCTTGGGTTGTTTGTGTGGAATTTGCACATTTGTTCCATGTCTGCATGGGTTTCTTTTGGGTACTCCGGTTTCCTTCCACAATCCAAAGATGTGCAGGTTTGAGTGATTGGTCATGCTAAATTGCCACAAAGTGTCAGAGGGATTAGCAGGGTAAATATGTCAGGGTAAATATGTCAAATATGTCAGGGATTGGTGGGATTGTGATTGGTGCTGATTTGATAGACTAAATGGCCTCCTTCAACACTGTAGGGATTTCTGTGATTCTATAGAATCATAGAAACTAGCAGCACAGAAAGAGGCCATTCTTTGAAAAAATAATTGACTTGGTCCTACTCTGGTTCTTTCCCCATAACACTGCAATTGTCTCCCCTTCAAGTATTTATTCAATTCCCTTTTCAAAATTACTGTAGAAGTCACATCCACCTTTACGTAGTGCATTCCTGATCATAGTAACTTGCGCAAAAATTGTTCTGCACGTCTTATCTCTGGTTGTTTTGCTGATACTTTAAACCTGTGTCCCCTGGTTACCAATCCTTCGGTCACTGGAAATAGTTTGTCCTTGTTTATTCCATCAAAACTTCTCATTAATGGTTATTAATTTTTCCCACACCCTTTTCTGATCTAAGCACCATAATCCAATGGCTTAATATTTGGAAGGTAAAGAACGTAAATAATCAAACTATATTTTTTTGAATCATATTTTTTTTGATCAGCATTATAAACATGATAAATGTTAACAGACGGCAAAGATAGACAACGTTTGTGGAATGAAAGTCATTTCCTTGGGGCCTCAAGAGGCAACCGCATCACCTGATTGGTTTATAAAATTCTTCAATGCCAGAACCTCATAATTTATAATAACGCAGGGAAATTCTTTTGCATTTTTCCCTTTTAACCATTGTGGGGAGAATGTTAACCATCTACTTCAAGGCTTTCTTCAAAATTACATTGGACACAATGATGGTGGGGAGAGTGATTCATTCTGCAATTTTTATCAGCCCCTACTTGGATGGGAACATGTCAAGTTTGAAACTAAAATCAATGACATTATTGTGGGCGATGCACGGGGGGATACACTTATGTGCCACCTAACAAGCCTGGAAGTATTTGCTACTGAGGGAAAAACTGTATCATCATCCAATGCTATACAACCTAAAGTAACAAAGGGTCAACAAATTAACAGATGTAAACACTGGCCTAGTCTCATTGAATAGAATTTTCCACCACTGCCAGCACCAAATGTAGGTTCCAGTTATGCATTTACTGGGATCCAGACCGGGTCAGTTATTTTCCCAGAAGAAGTTTCCTACTGACCATCTCAAAGTATCCTATAAAGGATGGCAGGTTAGCTGCCAGAACTGCTGGCCCAATCATGGCTAGTAGCTCAAGAGCCTCAGCAGCCCCTTTGAGAATTTGAGAACCATGAGGCATCTCAAAATAGAGGAGCCTTCGAAAGGATGGAAGTAATCAGGAGGAGGAACCCTTCTTACGGCAACGTTTAGGCCTCTTTAGGGGATGGGGATTCTGGCTTAAGGTACCTCTGGGCTGCTGCAGGGAGGCTGCCTGCATTAAGCTTGTGACTTCCACATACACTCAGCCACTGTTTAAACACTGACCAGCACTCTGAATGCTTCCCACATTAATATAGGAACGCAGGAATTAGGAGCAGAAGTTGGCAAATTCAGCCCTTTCAGCCTGCTCTGCCATTCAATCAGGTCATGACTGATCTCTCTCTGGTCTCAAATCCACCTCGCCACTGTTTCCCATATCTCTCTTTCCCTTTTTTTATTAGAAAAATGTGTATCTCCCTCTTGAAAATATGCAGATTTTCTGCCTGTCACTTTGCAGCCAACAGCGAATTCACGTTCCCACTTGCTCCAGGGAAACATTCCCAGAAGTGGGAAGGTGTTGAAGAGCTGCCCAAGTGAGGTTCTCTCGTACATTTCCGACCCTTCCCCTGCTTCCACTCAATGACCTTTAGGCTGGGAAAATACAGCCAATTGTTATTCTCTTTGTCTATCCATCCAAAAGCTACCACAATAACTCTTAATGCACACATCTAACATAGCCTCCTGATTATCTTTGGCGATTAATTTTGGTAATTCTTCTTACTAGCTCTTTCAAATTTCCAGGGGCTGTCAAATGTAGACTTGCCTGTTCATCAACAGCATGGCTTCAATTTTGACCTTGCTACCTATGGCCACAGCTGCATGAGCTGCACTAACGAAATAAAGATGCTGGACCAAGTAAGGAATTGGAGGGAATAACACCATCACCTTAGCACCTATTAATTGTGTGAAGTCCAAAAGTATCACAGCAAGGCTAAGAGCCTGGTCCCACAAAAGTATTGCAGCCTGAAGTTGATCCTTGCTTGACACTCTCCCTTCCAACTTGGATTGTACCACCTCATACGCTACAACATTTACATACTCAACCTATTTAGAACCCACGTTTTCTAGCTACATTTACATGAGCTCCAGGCCTCCTGACACTGGCTTCAGGCAGGCAACATGGCTGTTCAACTGAGTTTGTGGCTGTTGCTGTAAGTGCAAGTTACCCCTGTCAGCCATGCTATATCAATCCAATTATACCATATATACATATCCATGTGGTTGCAGGATAGGAAAGGTCGTTGGCTTACATTAGGCTGTATTATTACAATCACCTTGAATGTGAATGATCAATTAAGCAGGAAAAAGACTTGATGGAGAGGAGGGTCCATGTTCCAAAGAGCTCATTGTTTATGTTGCAGAAGTAGCTCCAATTTTAATAGCAGATTAGCACTAAAGTGCAGTCCACTGGAAATGAACTTATTAATGCCAGATAGAGTTTTCCAGTCCTGCCAACCACAGAAGCAATTGGGGATTTGGTGGGAGGCCAAAAATCAGTTTTTGCAATGCCAGGATGAACTTTTGGAATACATTCCTTGGGACTTTAAAGGCCGTCCAAGCTTCATGATGGAAGAATGTTGGGAAAACCATTTGCATGCATTAACATATCATTCATATTCATTAAAAGGCCACGTTACCAGAATTAAGATCACTCTCCAAATTAAGTTCCCTGCCGGTCAAAAATGAGATCTGTCATTTTTACGACTGCATATAAATTACATGCACCAAGTGAGGCAGTCTCCTTTCATGATTAATAGTGAATTGCTGCTGCACTGCCTTCTTTGGGGAATATCTGTAAGTGCCAGCCTATACCAGAAACCGAGTGCTGGCAGAATAAGTTGTGTGGAGGATGATTAAGGAAGGGTTAGCAGGGAAGGATGGAACAGTGGCCAGACAAAGGGTAAAGGGCAGTGCAGGCCGTTCGGGTGCCCTTTAAATATGGTGTCTGGACCTTTGACCCCATGAGACAATAGCAGGTCCTGCCTGCCCCTGCTCTGAGGATTAGTGAGGTCCTAGCAGATGCATATTTAATGAGCTGACCAGTACAAAATCACTCTGCCTGCTGTTTATTCCCCTTTCAAATGTGCCCATCAATATAAATTGCCACTTCTGTTTGTGTGCTTTCATTCACTTAAATTTTCAGTTCCCTTCAGCTCTCCTGAAATGCTTCAACCTTCCCCGTCCCATCCTCCCACTTCCTGCTTCATGTCTTTTATACACACAGATCATACACATCTGGGAAACACATGCATGTCTGGCAAGCAACTGAAATCTTTTCCTCTTTGTTAAAAATCAAACTCAGTATTAAAGGAGCCAGCAGACTGTAGAATATGATGTGGTTTATAATTTGCAAGTTAATGCAAAAGAAAATATCCTGACCGATTGCTGTGAAAAATCTGTTCCTTACTTCAGGCAATTTATTACCTTTTATAGACCTGAAGCACTGAAAAGAATAATAAACATCCTCATCAAAATCCCAGCAACTGCATAAAGATCTACAATGAGAAACTAGAATCATTTGCAGTTCTTTTTGGCCGCTCAATATGGTTTTGGTGGTCCAAAATAGCCTCTGTGGCATATGCACACATTTATGGGGCAAGTTGCTGTCGATGCCACCTTGGTGCGTGCAAGTGTTCGCAAATACAGTCAATATCCACCAGACATTTGCTGTTCACAATATTCGACACATCCTTTTGATGGTACTAATTCCTGCCTTTATCTTTTAGTCTTAAAGTGAGCTAGGATACATTCCAGCTGAAAGTTGACGTTTAAAGAATGCAGAGGAGCAGTGAATATAGCCGATGATAGTTCAGACCACTGGTGTGGATGAAAACGATTATGATCACTATCTCAACTAAGCCATATAAGAAATCAAACTAAGTAGGGAAAATAAATTTTGAAGGTGCAGACTTCAATATGGTTTACACACCTGATGGAGTCAAGACGTCCTAAAAATGTCACAGCTATCTCTGAGTTGGAAGTTCCAAGAGACAAGAAAAAGTTGAGAAGTTTCCTTGGTCAGCTCCAGTACATAAGTTCTTTCATACATGTTATCACAAGAGCCAATGACAGAGGATGTTGAATAGAGTGGTCAGAGTTAAAGCAGTAGTATGCAAGAGGCCAAGTTTGTCATATTGCAACAGAAAGAAACCTGCCACTCTACAAATAGATGTTTCTATGAAAAGATTGGAAGCGCCTCTGGTACAAAATAGCACTTGCATCAAAAGCTCTAACATCAGCTGAGACCAGAGAACTTTTGGTAGTTATGTGTCGAGCTTAAAATTCCATTCCTATCTCTATGGGAAAATGTTAATAGTGGAAAGTAATCATCGTCTACTAGATCCACAAGATAAATCATGTAAAACAAAATCAGAGTTTACTCTTGAGGTTTCAGAGTTACGTTTTCATTTTGAAATACAAGCAGGAAGAGAAATAGCTCTGACAGATGTCATATCTAGTCTGCTGCACTTGAAAAAGATGAGACAAAAAATCCAGGTGTAAAAATCCATCACTTAAACAACACAACATCAGTGAAACTGAGTCAAGTTAGAGATGAGACCAATAAAGAGGAAGTGTTACAGATGTTCTCTCAACACATGATCCACAGATACCCTGATGAGATTGCAGCAAACATAACCAGCAGTACAACAGTGCTGCTCAATCAGAAATCGCTTCTCACTACAAGCTGCTTTTCTGCCAGGCATTTCCAGGATAATCATACCCAAAATGACACAGAAAACCATTTATATTTATTAAAAGGGCCATGTTGCCAGAATTAAGATCACCTGCAGGAGATATATGAATGCCATATGGGAATGGGGGAGTGTAAGATCAGAACCCAGTCAGCTGTGTACTGGATGGACATCTGCAAATACATCAAAATAATTGTGTCTACATGCAATCTATGCCAAAAGCAAAGAAATACATAGCAGATAAAGGAGATAATATCTCCTGAAACATACCCAGACCATAGCATAGTGCAGGATTTTCCAGACGTGCTCATCCCAAGACCAGAAAATCCCATTGAGCTCAATGAACCTTTCACAAGAATGCTATGATTCCTGTGGTAGGAAGACTGGAAAATTCTGCCCATTGTGTAATTATCAATTCATTCACACATAATCATTACTGGGATCTCATAGTATCAGCCGTTAATGCCCGGTAGAGAGGTGTAAATTCTGTGTCTTATCCAAAATCATGTCAGAATCCTACACCTGGAAGCCAATCTCCCATTTCAAACAAATTCAGGTCTTGCTGGGAGGGAAAAGGGGACAGGATGTGATTCACAAATGGAGGAAATCTGAACGGAGCAGAGCCATTTAAATTCAGTGTTGAATTCAATCAGGTTCCATGTTTGTTGGAGCGAGATCTGTTTTCCACAACGTGTGACTTATGATTTATATTGATGTGAATGTGCTTAAAAAGGGATAAGGTCCGTGGAACTGTGCAATGTTAAGTTATTTAAAGCCCCAGTCTTTAAAATTTGAAATGAAAACTGTCTGCCATGTCACTGAATTGAAAAGAAATCTGTGCTTGCAATTTCAGTAAACATTTGTTAACTAAGCCTGAGGATTATTATTATAGTATTGTTACTGCTTGGCTACTTCCACAACTTGTGACTATCACAATTGAAGGGATGGGGGACTAAAATTCCACCGTTTAATTGACAGATCAAAGAGTCATAGAGTTATAGGGCGAGATTTTACAGCCTCACTTGTCCTGAAACCATAAAATCCCATCCAAGGTCAATGGACCTTCCCATGCTCTGCCCTCGCCTGCTCTGATTCCTATGGCAAGTAGGCCAGTAAAATTCTGGCCAGACATTCACAAAGGTTAACAGCACAGAAAAATACCTTTCGGCCCATCATGTGTGCACCGGTCAAAGACAAATCAGCCAACAATTCTAATCTCATTTTCCAGCACTTGGTTCATATCTTTGTACACTTTGACATTGCAAGGTTGCTGAGAAATTCTCCGTCTTTGGTATGACATTATGAATGCAAATATTTTATAAGGGATTAAATGATTGATGTATGTGATTTGAATGCTATCAACGATTTTATCAATGATCATGTTTTTTATACATTGTGAAGTCTATAATAGATGCTCAGAAATCAATTTTACTTTATCTCAGCATGGTTTCTGACGTCTGCCTGTGGTGGCTATTGGGTGAGATGCCATTGAGAGTGTAAGGGCAAAAGATGGTGTTTAGGAGGAATGGGTTAGCATGAGTTTAAGACCATAAGACAATATGAAATGGGATCAGGAAGAGGCCATTCAGCCCTTTTAAGTCTGTTCTGCCATTTAATAAGATCATGGAAGAACTGAATCTCACTAAGTCCACTTTTCTACCTTATGTCTGTAACTCTTAATTCCCCGCTGATTAAAAATCTAAGGATCTCAGCCTTGAAAATGTTCTAGGACTTGGCCTCCACAGTTTCCTCCAGTGAAGAATTCCAAAGATGCACCACTCTTTATGAGAAGAAATTCTTCCTCATATCTGCCTTAAATAAGCACTCCCTTATTCTGCAACTATGCTCTCTATCTTACACTCTCCCATGAATGGAAATATCCTCCCAACATTTACCCTCTCCGATTCCCTAACAATCTTATATGTTTCAATCATATCACTTCTCAATCTTCTGAACTCCAAGGTTGGCATTAAATTGGTACCAGACAAACATTACTGAGACTAGTTTTCAATTCCAAAATTTATTAATTGAATTCCACAAGCCACAGTGGGGGGATTTGAACTTGTACCCTCAGCCTGGGCCTCTGGATTACTAGTGTTCAGAACCTGGTAGTTCAAGGAGAATGTCTGTCAGCATTGCTGCCTCACAGTGTCAGAGACTCAGGTTCGATTCCTGGTTTGGGTCACTGTCTGTGCAGAATCTTCATGTTCTCTTTATGTCTGCATTTTTCCCTCCGGGTATTCCGGTTTCCTCCCACAGTCTGGAAGACATGCTGGTTAGGTGCATTGACCATGCTAAATTTCCCTCAGTGTACCCAAACAGGCGCTGGAGTATGGCAACTAGGGGATTTTCTCAGTAACTTCATTCCAGTGTGAATGTCAGCCAATTTGTGATGAGCAAATAAACTTTAACAATTTTAAGTACATCCTCATGGCAACAAAAGATTGGCAATACATTCAGCTGCCTACATCTCAAGAACAGATATAAAAATAGTACATCTAACATCTGCCTATTTTTATCCACACTGTATAATTTTTCTTTAGCATTTTGTCTATTTGGCTTTTCTTGCTTAATATAATCCAGACATCAAAAACCCAATTTTCAGTATTTCCAATTAGTTTTGCTGCTTGTGTTTCCAGCAGATTTGTTTAAGTCAATTGTGTGACGTTTACTGTAAACATTAAAAGAGGACTGATGTGAACCATTCTCATAGATAAGAAAATCAATTTGCCCTAAAAACGCTACCAGCAAAAACAGAAATTAAGCAGGCAGCCTCAGGAATTACTCAGAGAGTTGCAACACAGGCATCTTTTAATGTAGGGCAACATTGAGCAACTGGAATGGGACTTGCAGCAGATACTGAAGCAGCTGCAATGCAGCTTCAGGAAGAAGCACGATCAACATATGGAACCTCAATCACTACCAGCGAAGTGTTCACAAACTATCCTGGCTACTACCAACAGATGGATTCATTCACATGATTCCTAATGAAGATCAGTGCTAGGCCATGGCTGAAATCAGGGTTAGTAAAATAGAACAGGCACAGGGCAAAATTTTCCCACAAAACAGCGAGGTTCAGTCAGAAAACCAGTATCATTTTCCCCAGAGAAACAGGCAGGTTTTCTGATGAGATCGGCCATTTTTTTGAAGGAAGCACATGTTACGCCATCACTCTGAAGGCAGGGCCTAAGGACACCAGCAAGCCTGGATTCACAGAGATTAGGGCCCATTTTTAAAGGTTGCCCTGAACTCAAATTGAATTTAAAGACCCCTCCCCACTACCACAGATATCAGGATCTCCCATCATTGATGGCATGACTTCTTCTGATTAGATAAATAAATATATATGATGTAACATTCTGAGTAACAATAAGGAGATACTGGCAGGAGTTCCTGTGAAAGTCAGAGAAGTTGCATTGAAACATAATTATCTCACATATTCGGTGAATACCAGGTCATGAGTTAATTAAAATAATTTCCTCCCCTCCCCCCCGAACATTGATCACAGGCAGGGGGCCTCTGTATGGTTTTTCCTATGTGCCACACCTAACCAGTCCCTCCCCCCTCAGGCCTATCCCTTCAGGCCTCAGCCCCTTGGCACTGTTAGGGAGCAAAGGGATAGTACAGATCACTGCCCTGGCCCCAGCTATCTGAGGGCTACAATAACATATAAACCATTCCCTAGCATGGTCATCACGTCTGTTCACTATTTGTGGAGTAGAAGCAATGATTCTTGCTGGTGTAATATCATGTTGGCAAGTGGGACTATATGGCATTCCCAGAAAATTTGACATTAGGCTAATTTTGAATACATGATTACATTTAAATGGATGATAATCAGGTTCACCCCATAGAATCTCTCCAGTGCAGTTGGAGGAGACCATTTGGTTCATCCAGTCTGCACCAACTCTCTCAAAGTACATTTTACGCAGGACCTGACCCCTGCCCCTTCCCCCTTCTCTTATCCCATTGCCCTGTGCATTTAGCATGGCCAATTCAACTAACCTACATGCCTTTAGACACTAAGTGGTTAAACTAATCCACCTGACCTGTACATCATCAGATGAATGGACTTTATTTATGGATATTCAGTAATATTAATTTAGCTAAAATTGCACAACTAGAACCAACCCTGATCCAAACTTACTCCCAATGTCAATTCACCCCAGAATGTTTATTTGCTAATAATCTTGGTAAGATTTGAAAGGAAATTTGCTAATATAATTTTGTGTGTTTCTGGCCAATATTCATATTGAACTGAAGATGATAGAATGAGCTTTCTTTTAATATTTGTTTTGGGATGTGATTATCGCTGGCAAGGCCAGCATTCATTGTCCATTTCTAAACTCCTTGAGAATTAAGGTGGTGGTGCGTACCTTCTTGAAACTGTTGTGAATGTGGTGTAGGTACACCCACAATGCTGTTACCAAGGCAGTGCAAGGATTTTGATTAAGTGACAGTGAAGGAACAGCAATATAGTTCCTGGACAGGATGGTGTGACTTGGAGGGGAACATGCAGAGGGAGTGTTCCCATGTATCTGCTATCCTTCTAGGTGTTAGAGGTTGTGGGTTTTGAAGGTTCTATTGAAAGAGCCTTGGTAAGTGGTTGTAGTGCATCTTGTAGATGTACACACTACTATCACTGTGAGCAAATTGGGGATGAGCTGCTTATGAAGTGGGCTGCTTTGTCCTGGATGATGTCAAGCTTCTTCAGTGTCATTGGAGCTGCTCTTATCCAGGCAAGTGAAGACATTCCTGACTTAAGTTTTGTAGATGGCGAACAGGCTTTGGGGAGTCACGATATGAGTTACTCATCCTGGAAATAGCAGCTTTAGAACTGCTTTTGTAGCTACAGTATTTATATGGCTGCTCCTGTTCAGTTTCTAGTCAATGGTGATCCCGAGGTTGGTGTTTGAATGTTCAGCGATGGTAATGCTATTGAAGGTCAAGGGGAAATGGTTAGATTATCTTTTGTTGGAGATGGTCATTACTAGTCATTTGCATAGTACGAATGTGGCTTGCCACTGAACAACCCTAAACCTAAATGTTACTCAGGTCTTGCTGTATGTGAATATAGCCTATTTTGGTTTCTGAGCTGTTGCAAATGATGCTGAATGTAATCAGCAAACATTGCCATTTCTGACCTTATGATAACAGAGTGAAGATCATTGATTCAGCAGCTGAAGATGGTTGGGCCTAGGACACAACTCTGAAGAACTTTTGCAGCGATGACCTGGGAAAGAGATGATGATCTCGAGTAACCACAATCATTTTCCTTTGTGCGAGGTTACTGCTTGTAGGGAACAAGTAACCAAATTTAAAAATGGCCTCATTAAATGCAAAGAGGCTAGAAGATGAGAAAGGCTGGCAGTAATTCATTAAGTAAATAAATCTCTGCTCTACACATATGCAATTAGATTTCAGCACCATTCACCCAGCTAACAATTCAATAAATCTGCTTTGATACATCCAATTGCAGGACCACACCAACTGATTTAACTAAGATGAATGCGTTCTGAAAGCATGCAGCCAGACTTCAGGGAGAGCATGCCAACTATGAAGTCAAGAATTAAATAAATCACGAAAGCAAACATACAATGAAAGTTCAAGGATAAAGCATGGTCATTGATTTAATCCTCTCATTTCCCACCCCAATCCCAGTTTATAAAACATTACTAACAGTGACTTCCAATCTTCAACGCAACAGGAGAACCATTAATACAGCACTAAAATCACCTGGTCTCTAGTAGTTACCCAGTACATGACAGTCTATTAATAAAAGTTTAGGTGAATGTTTCCAATGTAAGAATATAACAATGTCGAAAGTTTATGGAGTCTTATCTGGAAATCTTCCAGCAATTATACTGGGAGTTACTCCAGCCTTCGTAGAGACTGTGGTCTTTAGACTTTTTTGTACTTCTTATAAATAAAGATTTATGTTGCCTATTTTTAGCTCAGTTTTGACAAACAAACTGAAAATAGGCGATCAGATATATTCCGTATAATTATGCATCATTAAAATGACAATTGTCAAAATTTTAAACAACATGCCAGATGTGCTATTTTTGTTTTGTTCTTTGTATCCTTACAGAGTTACATAGGTCAGAATGTTAAGGGGGTATTAGGGGCCTTGACTACCAACTGCAAACTGATGAGAGCCCTGTTTTCCGGAAAGACCCACCGCATCATGTACCACCCAAGGGCTTGACAAGCCAATGATCATCCTTCCCCTAGGATCAAGGACTCCAGGGGATGAAAGTTGTGGGTTGAAGAGTGGGAAGTTGAAGGGCAAAAAGACAGACAGCAAAGTGTTAGTCATCACAAATAATGCAAACTCTGAAGAGATAAATCATTATTCTTTCCCAACTCAAATTTAAATATTATTCAATCAGGTCTGTATTCGATCTTCTTCATCAGTTCTAGACAAATCATGAAAATTATTGAGATCCACATCTGCTGAGGTCAAATAATAATAAATCCCATAGAATTAACTGGTGTTAGAGAGGGGTAATAATCATTTAAGGCCATTTCCCAACCTATTTCATTTTTAGGCTGATAGGAGGAGTTCCATGATATGGGGGAAGGAGCTTGACCTAATCTGAATCTTTTCCAATTTAATTCACGCAAAGCAGCTATGTAGCATAGATGTCTTAGGAACAGAGATTTTTTGGACGGGGTGGTTTCCTTTCCCACTATCCAAAGAGTCGGCAGGGAACACATTCAATCAGATTGGCCAGCAGTTTGCTAGTCTGTGCAGCCACAGGAGCAGCACTGAAGAGGATTGTGACTGCATGCAGTCCCAAGAGCCCAAGTCTCAGGATTCCAGGGCTAAGTAAGTTTTGGGGGTCCCAGTACAGAGAAGGTAGGGGAGGGTGCGGGTCAGGAGAAGAGGAGAGTGTTGGACAGTTGGTGTTTGGGGTGTTAGCAGAGAGTGGAGGAGGGTTGGGGGAGAGATATCCTGTGGTTAACTGACCTTACAAAAGGTGTTCATGTTAAAAATTGACTATAGATGGAGGTGCCACACATCTTCCTGCCCGAGACCTGAACTTGATAATTTTGGGGCTTCCCCCATACTATGGAACTCCTCCTAAAAATGAGGCTGGCTGGGAAATGGCCTTAAATGGTCAATAACTGGCCACTTAAGGGCCTAAATTGGGGTAAGGGCAGACAACCCCACCCAGTATATAAATTGCACTCATGTTGGAGTGCATGGGAAGCCATCAAGAGAATTTTACATTCACTCCTCGTCACTTATCACCCTACCATTGGGGGAGTTTAAAATTCTACAAAGAAGTTAATTCTGGTGGGAGAGTTGAAAATACAGGGTGGATTTTATTGACAGGTGGACTTTTGATGGACAGCAGAATGAAAACTCACATTTCCTTTCTGTATATTCTAGGAAGAGATCCAAAGCAATCTGAAAAGCTGACTCTTTTCCAGAAATCCAGATAGCTTTGGGTGAGCTTTGATGAAGGGTAATCCTGACACAAAACACTGGCTCAGCTTACTCCACAGATGCTGCTGGACCTGCTGAAATTGTCCAGCATTTTCTGTTTTTGTTTCAGATTCCAGCATTCACAGTATTTTGCTTTTATTTAACAACGCAGTTGGGATGAAGTTGCAGAGAGTTAAGGTGGTTCTTTATGGCAGCAATGAACTCATCAGACCTTGTAGCTGCCTCCCTTGTGGCCTTGAGACTGAAAATCTAGGCAGTTGCTTACATTGAAATACACTATTAGAACATCAGCATGTCCATTGTACAACATGGTGCTGTCAAACCATTCTCCAAAAGCAGCTGCTGTCCTTTGAAATCAACAGAAGTCCCATTACCTTCCTTCTACTGAAATCTGTCTTTAGCAATAAAGACCAAGCTGCCCAAATGGTTATTAACAAGTGGCAATTCACCACCCTCACATTGATAACGCAGTGACAGATTCAGTAGTTTTAAGGTCATCAGAAGCACCAGAAGATGTAACAAAGTGATGGAAACACGCAACAGCATGGGGAAATGAAAACACCGTTTTTGTGCTACAGTTGGCCATGTGGAAACAACAAAGGAGTAATGAAATAAGACCTGAGCTGTTTCACATGTGATTTCAGTGTTAAACTGCTGAGAAGGACATCTGGGCACAAAGACTTTGCTTTCCTGCTGAGTATTGCAAAAGGACATAAAAGTTGAAAAGCTGGCAGTTGATAGTGAGGAGGGGGGGATCTTATTTCTGCAAAAATAATGTTTTATTGGTTATGAGGTGGCATAACAACAGGTACAGGTGGAAATGGCTAACTAGGACAGCTGTCTCTTGAATTTGGCTCCAGTGTTTGTTGAGACGAAAGGAGGTCCTGGAGAAATCGCATTCGGGTTGCCAGAGATTTTCCTAAACAACCCTCTATATTTGAGCTTCCACACAGAGCTCCCAGCAGTAGTGGCATATGGAGGAGAATTCCACAGGCATGCAGAAGTAATCTGTAAAGCTTCAGTGCTTTAGATTTATAAAAACTGCTGAGGGTCAGTTTTTTCAGTTCTGCCCCTGACATAAATTTGAAAATCTAATTCCTGTATTAATGAAGCAGTATTTGTCAAGCTTGAGAGGAGGAGAGGGGGAGGGAAGAGATATGCCAAATGAGTTGGGCATTACTCTTGTCAATCAGGGTCACCTAATTGCCTGATGCAAATTAATTATTTGCAAAATTAATTTATTGTGAAGAGGATGTCTATTTGTGTACGAATGGCTTTTGTGGTTCTGCTCTGCTTATGGTCCTATGGTAAGAAGTCTGACAACACCAGGTTAAAGTCCAACAGATCCTTGAAAGAGCAACGCTCCAAAAGCTCACAATTCCAAATAAACCTGTTGGACTTTAACCTGGTGTTGTCAGACTTCTTACTGTGCCCATCCCACACCAACATTAGCATCTCCACATTTTATTCTTACAAATCATGGGCTTGACTCTACAGCAAGATTGGGGGGGAATGGGGAAGGCGGTATTTCTTGCAATGACCATCCCCCCACTACAAAAGTCATTCCAAAAAGACCAGTTTTAAGAAAGGTCACCCCAGCAGCAATAACAGATTGGCGCTGGCGTGAACAAGCTGAGAGAGTGGGACGATCCTCACCCTCAGCTGCTGATGACTACTCTGATTGGCTAGCATCCCAGCAGCACCAGAGCTCAACGGAGGGCATTGCTGGGATTGCAAGCTGGTCCACTTGAATGGATCCCAGCCCCAAGTAAGTCCAGGCTTTTAGAACAGATGTTTTTGATTTGATTTATTATTGTCACATATAATGTATACAGTGAAAAGGGGAATTTCACAGTAACATCATTGCAATGCTAATGTAAGCCTTACTTGTGACTAATAAATAAACTTTTAAGCATAGTCTGGTCACTTCAGCCTGCCTGTTGGCATAGACAGCGTAATATTCATGTTAATTGGTTTGTTAACAAGCTCACTTGCCTGTTAATATTTTTTCCAAATGACACTTGGGCTGCCAGTTTCAAACACTTGGCTGACTACCATTTTATGGGCTAGTCATCCAGCATATATTACATGCTGAACACCCCACCCCGCCTCCCCCACTTTCCGCCATCCAAACCTGTCACTGAAAACATGTCTAACTGGGATGGGGGAGGATTGAAACCAGTCCTTTGAATCTAACATGCAGTGGAATTTTCCCATTTGGAATTAAGACCCACGTTGGAGCAGGGACAAAGCAGGGAAGGCTGACACCATATCTTCCATCCCTGGTGTAACTAATTATGTATCCAGGGGTTTCACATCTTGCATGTAGGGTGGGCTTGATGGCATGCATTTCTTGTAATACCCAAGAACCCAATTGAAAAGATGCCCAACTTCACTGACCCACTGAAGAAAAAAAAAGATGGATCTCCAGGAACATTCTGAGACCATAGGTAAACCTCCTCGAAGACACTGAAGCTGGAAGATACACCTGATGGATGCTTCACCCACCCACTGCTGTGGCGTTCGAGGATTCAGGGTCACTGGTGGCCTTCATCTTGAAATCTAGAAGCAGCCTGGGGCCTTCTTCAGGCACATCCTGGCATTTTTCCAAGCTATGTTAGTCCAGATGTGTTCTGGACTTGCATGTTTATGCACTGGCATTATGGAGAATCAGGCACAGTGGACAATTCCAGTCAGGCCTTCATTTGCATCCTTTAGCAGGATACAAATCGGTTTAATGCCAGCTTCCAGCAGATTTCCTGACCTGCCATGGTGTGCAACAATGAAAGGTCCCGCTGCAAATTCATGCAAGTGGGAAGTCAATGTTTGGCTTCCCATTGGACTTGAACTGAGTGCTTAGCAGACCATTGCAGAGGGCAGTTGAGAGCCAACCATATTACTGTGAGCCTGAAGTCACATGCAGGCCAGACCAGGATAGGATGATTGATTTCCTTATTTCCTTCTCTAAAGGATGTTATTGAATCAGGTGGGTTTTAAACACATTCAGTGATAGTCTCATGGCCACTAGCTTTATATTTCCAGAATTATTAAGCCATTTTGAATTCTATCTGCTGTGATAGTAGAATTTAAACCTGTGTCCCCAGAACGTTAGGATGGGCTGCTGGAGTCCAGTCATATTGTCACAACACCAAAGCCCTTTACTCCAAGAGCAGGATATGGCTTAACCTCAGCCTCTACATTTATGTTGCAGCATTTCTCTCATAGTAACTGGACTGAACAAGTTGCTGAAAAGCTGCACATGAAATGAGGGAAGGGAAGATTGCACCTGGAATAATGGGCATTGCTTTTTTCATTTCTCAATGAAGTTAATAAAAAATAATCAGATAAACTCCATCATGGCCATGTGGTGATGCCAGGCCAATGGTTCTCTGTGTGCTGGACTCAGGTCATCATTCAAAATCAAAAAATGAATTCATCCTTCAGAGCAAGCTGGAACTTCATGCATAGAAACATAGAAGCTAGGAGCAGGAAGAGGCCATTTGGCCCTTTGAGCCTGCTCCACCATTCATTATGATCGTGGCTGTTTGTCCAACTCATTAACCTAATCCTGCTTTTTCCCCATAACCTTTGATTCCATTCTTGAATATATTCAATGTTTTGGCAACAACTACTTCCTGTGGTAATGAATTCCACAGGCTCACCACTCTTTGGGTGAAGAAATGTCTCCTTACCTCCATCCTAAATGGTCTACTCTGAATCTTGTGACCCCTGGTTCTGGACTCCCCCACTATCGACAGGGTTCTTGATACGCATCCAATGAGTCTGTCAGACCCGTCATCCATTGTGTGGGGTATAACACCATATGGAGATGCCAGTCTTGCCCTAACCCCACATGGGGATAAATCACATGTAAGTACTATCACCTTAGAAAGTCGATAAGGATGTTGACTGAAGTGTCTGCTCAACTTAGTTAAAAGTCTCTTTTTGTGCTTTCCAACACCATCTCTGGTGCCTTTCTAACAGCACATTTAGGTAGCAATGTTGATAGATTTGGAAGGAATTGCCCATAATAATTGACCATTCCAGGAGGATCTGAGTTCTGAGGTGTTTCTAGGTGCCTCCTTAAACATTCTCACTTTGTCCTTGACCCTTGAACATCCACCCAATAACCAAGAGCCATCTGACCTGCTTGGAAAGAGCACTTTTCTCTTTAGACACACCCCTACGTTCTGGAATCTCTTCAAAACATCATCCAAATTTGCCAATTGTTTCTTTTTGGTGGATTCTGTTATTAAAACATCATCCAAATAAACACTAACTCTGGGCAAACCCTACAGTAAGGTCTCCATTATTCACTGGAAGGTGGTGCAGGCTGGAAAAGCTGCAAACAGTATTTGTGTATATTGCTGTAATTTTGCGAGTATTTATGGTGGCATGTTCTCTAGTGGTGCACTACAGTTCTGTCAGTTGATAAGTATGGTTCATGTCCAGTTTGGTGTATGTCAGATCCTCAGCCAACTTTGCACACAGACCTATATTTTGGTGATGGGATACCTATCGGGAACCATTAACTTGTAATCCCCATAGATACGGATGGTCTTGTCCGGTTTAACTACAGGCACAATGGATACTGCCCGTTCACCAAATTGTGCCAACCTGACAATGCTGAAGCCTCCCAATGGTTTTAACTCTGTGTATTCCTTCTTTACTAATGTTTAGGATGCTGATCTTGCTCTAAAATATGTCGGAGTGGCTTCTGGATCCATATGGATTTTAGCTTGCAATCTTTTGATCTTTCCCAGTTCCTCCTGGAACAAATTCTTGTATTTTTGATGACATAATGCAGGCACCCCTCATTTACTTTAAAAATTTCCAGCCAGTTCAACTTGATCTCTTGGAACCAGTCTCACCCCATTAAACTCGGTCCTTGGGCCAACACCACTATCAAAGGTCGCTGTGCAAACTGCTGTCTATAACTCGCTGGAGTCATCCCTACTATGTTGATGGCTTCTCCAGTATATGAAGTCAATTTAGCTGCAGTGTTCCTCAACCTGAGGGGTTCAGCCCCTTCTCGGATATACTAGTAGGTCTGTTTGTTAATGGAGTATCTAAAGCCTCTATGTCTATCTCCATCTTCAATAGCCGGCTGTTCACTAGCAACACCATTGTGATTGGGGCTACTTTGTCCACCTTCACACTATTTAGCAACAAAATATTCCATTCACTTGCTGAGCAATTCTCCATACTATGGCACTGGGGCAGGATTATTGATTCTGATGGCACTGGGCAGACACTACTTGTTTTATACTTGTGCCTCAAATGTTCTCTTTTTCCACATGTGAAGCACTCTTCTAAATCTATCCTTTTCTGGGCAGTGATTTCCCCACACCGATAACACTTTGCACTACTTCTAGACTGTTGGTTTAATTTTCTATCCTTTGTGACTGTTCTGGCTTTTGCATTTTTCTCTTTACTTAAACCAGTACCTTCACTCTGGTGAGAATGTTGCTCATAGCTTTCTGCCCTAACTAATGGATCTCATTGTTCTGTGCACTTTGTAGCTCCTTAGTGCTCTTCTTAGTACTCTCCATCACTGATGCCATTCCTGGCATCTTTTTAAAGGTTATCTCCCATTCAGCTAACATTTTTCTCTGCATGCCTCATTGTTTGTTTGCACCTCATAGCAATTGGTCCCTTAACATGTCATTCAAAACTCACCCAAAATCTCAACCTTCCAACAAAAGCTGCAATGGCTTCCTCTGGGGCTCTGCCTGTGGTGTTAAATTTGAATCTTTGTAATATTACTGAGGGCTTAGGATGGCAATGCTCCTTTGCTAGCTCAACAAGTTTTGTAAATGTTTTTGTGTTGGGAGCATCTGGGAACATTAAACTTTGGATTGTTGAGTCCCACATGCAATATAACTTTCTTCTTATCCTCCCCCTCTATTTCATTAGCACTGAAAAAAAATCCAAGGACTCCACATACTATACTCAGTCTCTGTAGCAGCATCAAAATCTTCTAATTTTACAAAGAGAGGCATGATTAGTTTATTTTTGCAGACTGGACTTGATTATATTTATGCAACTCTTGCAAACAAGTTTTCCTTTGAATGTTTCATTGTGTTGTTTTCTGCATCATCAATGTAATAAATGCAGTAATTGGTGAGCACAAGTTAACAAGAAATGTTATATATAGTGTGCTACAATCGATATTCTTATTTTTAGCTTTATTTTTAGTCAATCTAGTTGTAAAAGCCTATGCTTTGCCACAAGAAACACATGCTGTTTCTTCATTGGGCGATTGGGTCACATGACCTTTCAATACACGCCCCTTAAAGGGACAACTACTATACCCAGGTACTAGTTAAAATTCCTCCAAACTGCTCTTGTATTCCTGGACATAGAAGTCCTATCGTACTGGTACCAGTAATACTAGTCTTTTGTCTATTTTGAACTGGTATAAAACTTATCAATCAATCATCTCGATAGCTTTCCACAGTCTGTCCAACTTGAATTCATCTAGTTATCCCTTCCTCCACTGACCCTTCTGAAAAATGATTCCTTTTAAATACACAAGCTTTATTTACTGCACTGATATAATTTTGTATTGTATTTTGTATTTTCCAATCAAGTTTTTAAAAAGTTTTAAGAGATGTATAACCGCTCCTTCTCAGCTGAAAGAGCGATATTGAGATCCAAACACCATGAAGAAATGTTTTGAAACTTCTAAACTTTAATGTAATTGAATGCCGCAACAGCAAATTGAGATGTTGAGCCGTCCTAAATGTTGACAAGCCTGGATGCTATTCAACTCCAGGAACTGGAGTCCCAGAAGATAAAAGAGTCCCCTCAAATGGCCACCTTCCTTCTATAGAACAATGCTCCTATTATCATTGTGTAAATGTATGTTTTGTCCTTCATCCAGTTTTCATTTACATTTTAGCTGCAAAACAAATCATGCTTTGAGCAAGAATAGTGCACGTCAAAGTGCAGTCCCTAGTAAACACCTCCCTGATTTATTGCTACAATTTCTCTGCAAGTTTTGGTAGCAGCCTATAAAAATGTCTACGTTTCCAAACACACATGTTTTAGCCAACTAGTAATAGCCTCCCAGGCCATACTTTTCCAACAAGCCTCTCTGCCTCATTGATAATTACTAGGCCATGGCAGTTTGACTTATTGCTTGAGGTCAGTCCCAAACACTAGGAGAGACAGGCAAAATGAGGATGTCCTGACATGGGGGATGGGGTTTTAGTCTATCTGTAATTGAACTAGTTTGCCAGCAGCAAATTGTAAGCACTTCCATACTTGGAATGAGTGAGTCATTTGAGAGGGATGGAATTCAAAGAAATAAAAGTTCTTACTACGCCCCAATTATGAAGAATCTGCAGCTCACCCCACTGGGGGCAAACACCAACTATTTATGAAATGTATTTAACCAAAACAGAAGTATTGCCTGGAATTCACCAACCGTTCTCACCAGCGACATTCTTGATTTCACCGGCTCCACACCCCCGGCTGCAGATTTCCTGATGGCATGCGGTGACTTCAATGGGAATTCAGCGGTGGGACCAGAAAATTCTGCTGCCAGTGAACAGTGTGTTTCCGAGAAACACATTGAAGGAAGGCCAGAGTCTCTGACCCACTGTATGATTTGGAGTCATTCGCTCTTTCTTTTTGTCCTGAACTGTTTTTTGGAAACCCAGGTTGACATCCTGTCAATCTCCCAATTCTGATAAAACACAAACAGGATTAGCAAGTTACTCTGGTTTCTGAGGCTTAGTTTTGTAAAAGATTGTGCTTGACCAATTCCATTACTTATAGTATAATAATTAGGTGATAACCAAGTCAATAATCTGAAAATTCATGTTGATATTGCTCCATTCCTGATTTTCTGGTACAACAGCCAGAGTTTAATTTCCTCCCCTGAGGTGAATTTTCTGATGGGGGGAGGGGTAGCATTTCATTGGGCAGGATAGTGGTGAAAGAGGATGTCTGATACTTTCCCTTCTCTGCCCTGATTAAATGCATGATGGGAAGGATGTTCCTACCAAGCTGCCAATTGAGGCTCTTAATTAGGCAATTAATGCCCACTTCAGGGCCTTATCCCATCGCTGATGATAGTAACCCAGGTAAGGAGGGTTGGCAGAGTCATCATTTGGGAAGCCCAAAAAGCAAACCAGGGGATGGAGGCCCTTCATTCAAAGGCATTCGGTGCCAGATACAGGTTCCAGGCATCAGGACTTCGGGGGCCCAGTGAGTGTTACCCTCTGCCCTTGATCCCACAACTTTCCTCCTCTTCAACCCCCACCCAATGAGTGCCTTCACACCAGTGGCTTGAATCCCTTGATGACCCTGGGCCTCTGACGAGTAGATTACCAGCAGCAGCCACCATTTCACTGGCACTGAATGTGGTGGGCCATTGCGAAAAGAGGCGACATGGGGCTTTCACCAGCTCACCATTTGATTGGCAAGACCTCCATCACCAATATTACATTCTACTCAGTTTGTTCTATTAACAAATGTAGAAGTTTGTTTAGGTAAATAGAGCAAGCTCTTCCCTGAATTATATATGACAATATAAGTTCTTATAAAAATGTGTTTTATAAGATTGTTATTTTAAGACTTTACCTTAAAGCAAAATGGAGGCAAAATCCTCATAGTGTTGGCCTGGCTACCTCAGAGTATTGGTACAAGTTCCTCAGACAGAAGGCATTGGGACTCTTCTATTCAGCTTTTCAATCTAAAGAATGTAGTTTACATTCCTTCTTGACATTCTCGACTTTGCCTTTGGAGGTCCAGCAACTAAGACATGACCGAGTCCAGAAACACATCATTTCACTGAGCTTCAGCATAGTCCTGGCTTCCAAAAATCCTCTGAGTGCTGGCAGCCTGGACCATCCCTATCTCTACTTGCTGTGGATCAGACAGACTGAGGTGCTCACCAGAGTGTGACCCTGAGGCCTCTCTAACAGTAAGTCTCACTGAGGTGTGTCTCTGTACTGATGGAGGGTGAGAATGAAAGCTGTAATACCTCTTCAATCTCCATGTCCTAGAATTCATTGACTTTAGTGTCTGGTTTGGATTTGTGTAGGATTTGGCCGGTGGAGGCACTAAGCTCCTCCCCTGATGTTCTTGCAAGAGAAGGCAGATGTTATCAGGGAGATGGCATAAAAATAAAAGAGACAGGACTGTTTCAGAAACAGATATGACTCTTCTTTGGAATTCTGTTTCTCTCTCCACAGACGGAGCCAGACCTGCTGTGGTTTTCCATGAATTTCTGTTTCTCTTTCATAATTGCTTAGTGCTGGATTTATATTTGACAACAATTAGCACAGCAGAGATCAAATAATAGATTGCTTCTCAAAATAATTCTCGAATGCTGTAATGGGAGTCACAGTTGATTAAATAGCTACATTTTATTTTAATCGGCAGAGGAAGAATTAAGAGATGAATCAGTGAAAAGTCTGATGCTGTATTTAAAACTTTACACATGGCTGCACTGTAATTGCTTTGGGACCTAACGTAAGTTTGGATTTAACTTTCAGTGACTTGGGTTAAGCAGCATTGGTGATGGGTCCTGACTGGTATGTAATTAAAAAGAGTTTTTAAAATCATGATCTCTGCAGCTTTCACAGTCAGTGTTTATCATGGTCACAACATTAAGTGATGTCATTGTGGGAGGAGGAAAGAACTGTGGGCCGGTCGGGTGACAAAAGGTCATGTTTCAGTTTAATTTTGGCTGTAGTGTCAGAAGCTCTGTTTTATTTTGAAGGTTTTACCAGATAGCTGAAAGCACATCTTGTTTGTCTTCCTGCAATAAAGAATCTGTATTTTGGGGAGCTGATCTTAACACAAGCTGCTCTGAGTTTTCAAGATCATTTGAAATCAACAGTTAACCCAGGCAACTGGATTCTAGTATTATGTGCACTTTAGCCTGTGCAGTGATAAACCTATTTAAAAGGTTTTGTCTATGGGTTTTGGTTTTAATTGGAACACATTGGAATTATTCATTAAGAGTTATACATTATAGTGCTTGTTTTGTTTCATGTTTGTAATTGATAAAAGTTCTTGCTAATTTTCTTACACTACATGCTAACTATATTCTTAAATAAACTTTGTTTGAGAAAAGCTCCCTACTGAGTCTTTTGAATCATACATGAAATGAAACATCTCATACTGATCTCAGCCAAATTCAAGATGCAAAATTTATGATTCAGGTGGGCTTCATAAACATTCTGGAGTTTTTAATTGAACCATAACAAATGTCACTGGTGCTTAACAACCTTCTTCAAATAAATCAATATTATTTAATAAGGAAGGGGGAGGATACTGGCATCATAAGTAAAATTTACTGTTTACGTCTCAAAAGCTAGTTCTATTTCTGCTAATGGTCTTGAGAAATTGATAAAATTGAATACTGTAATCAAGTGATTTCAGCGTAAGTAGTTCGCTTTTCAGAGTACTATCCACTTCATGTTGGGAGGTTAATGGTATGAAAACTAGCTGAGGACAGGGCCAGGCTTCAATAGTGTGGCAAGTTTCCAATTTCTTATAATAATCAGTCAAAAATAATTTCATTTCCCTTTTCCAACAAAAATCAAAATCATACACCCAAATGAGAATTGCATTCCTAGTTGGCACTAACATATCAGACCAGCGCTATGTTTCACTGCCCCAAATGCATCTAGGTTCATACACTGGTCTTCAGGTTGCTATTCTTCAACTGCTTTCATGTAAACTTGGCCCAATTCATCTACAGCAGTTCTAATGCCACTGACTCCTTTTTGAAACCATCTAGCATCATGCTGTATGCTGGGATATCTATGTAAATACAATCAGGAGATGATGGAGTGAGACTCCCCAACCTTCCAGCCACCTGTTTCTTGATAATGGGAGGTGCTGTGCCCTTTGCTGGTAGGGGGATTCTCTGGTCCCTCCACTGTCAATACAATTTTCTATTGAGGCCATTCCATGCCACAAGCAGGCAAGGGTTCACTGCTGGCGGGAATACAGAATCCCACAGACGTGAACAGCCACAGAATTCCACCCAATATATATACACGGTGCACAGCTCTAAACTATCTACTACCATTTTTCACACATAAAGCTCCATCTATCTCATATCCATTGACTTCCTTTAATGCATGTGTTACACTCAACAAACTGCATGTGTGACACATCAAACTCTAAATGGAAAACAGGTGGAGAGAGGATTGCAAGGCTTAGTTTGAGTACAGTAGCAGTCTGGCTGTTATGATTACGCAAATTAAAGACTGAATATGTTTAGAAAAATTGCAACAAAACAAATTCAACAAAGTAACTGCTACAGTACCCATTTATTTTCAAATATCTCGATAAAGATAGTTATGACTTACATGGCCAAGGTTTGGGTATTGCATGGCCAAGTAAGACTTCAGCAACTATAACCAGCAAAGAGAATTCCATAATCAAAGGGTAAGTTAGCATTCCCATGGTCTGAATTTTACAGTTGGGTGTGCGTGTGCAATCGTTGAACCCAGAAGATGCGATAGCTATAGAATGGAAAACACCACATAGAACTCCCTCTGAACCCTGCAGAGAACATGAGCAAAATAATTCAGGGCCACTGCATCCTTAAAAGCCATTGGTACAGTCTGTCCACATACTCAGTTTGTGTCAGTCCCAAGGCGAATCATTTTGCAGGTCATAGTGTCTCTAGAGAAACAGAGCTTCTTTTGGCACTGGACCTTAGACATGATCAGGAAGCAAGAGTGCTGCCTGAAAACTCTGGCTGCCTTGCACTTACTGCTGGCTCTGGCCCTGCCTGCCCCTACATCTCCCCTCCTCCACGTTCAGCTGCTTCTCGCTTTCCACAGGTTGCACTCTGATACTACCCGTGAGCACCTGGTCTCCTCTCCCTTTTGGGCTTCTTCTCCTCTGAGCAGGAGGTCCCTCCATTAGTGTAGACAATTCCCATTTGCTGAAACACAGATTACACAGAATAGCACACTGAAGGGTGCACTCAACCAGAAAACCTCTAAAATTGCTGGGTAAATCAAAGAGTCCTTCAGAACATAGAAGCAAAACAAGAAACTGGCTGCAAAACAACTCTAACCAACTTACGGCAAGATTCCTATCTACTCAGCTGTCAAGATCCTGTTTGCCTTTTATCCCATTGTGGGGCAAAGATTTGCTGAAAAATGCAATGGTTATCTGATGAGTGGCCTCTTGTACCAAATGTGAAATTGTTTGGGCCAAGTAACATTGTCGATTGCTCTTTTAATAGGTTTAATTGCCGCTTTAATTGGTGGTGGGGTTGGTGCTCACTAACTGTAATATCGTGTAATGGCACAATGATGCTGGGATGTCATTCTGTGCCATTTTACACAAGATCTGGACTGACATGTGCCCACTCTGACACCATAGAATTCAGGCCTTTTTATACTTTTCAAAATTTGTTTGTGTGCAAATCGGTATAAATAACAAATTTCAAACAGCCATTAAAAAATATATGTTATATTTATGCTTCATTTCTCATAGAAAACAGATAGATAAAGCAAAAATTGTACTGTTACTTCTCTGATTGCTGATGTATATTCTACGTTTTTGCCATGAAAGTTAATTTGTCTAGATCTTGCTGTGGCAGTGCATCTAATGGCATTTGTCATTAGTCAATCATGCCTGTCACATTTAGATTTTTCATTTATTTTACTTAGCACATTGTTGGAAGTGTGAGCTAGTGAGATCATTGTGAGTGACACCGGGCACGTGAGCTCCCCGGTTGTGGTTGGAAGTGAAGGTGGAGAGGAAGAAGGGAAGAGGAATTTGAGAAGGCAGTTTGCAGTATTTGCAATACTTACATGATCCTGGAATAGTGAGCAGTTTATCAAATGGGAGCAGATAGTGTTTTATGCATTCTGGCCAGATCTGGCCTTGAGTGGTTAAACCAGTTGTCTGCTGCATCTGTTCAAGCTTACATTCGTTAGACTAAGAGGAATAGTGAGAGAGCGTAATGACTTTAATGGGTATGAGGATGTTTGCGATGAAGGTATGGCTGAGCAAATTGGTAGTTGTAGAAATGTCTTGGCAAATCACAGAATTATTATGGTGCAGGAGGAGACCATTTGGCCCATTGCGTCTGCATTGGCTCTCCAAACAAGCAAAATGACTTGGTGCCATTCCCTTGCCTTTCCCCTGTACCTCTGCACATTGTGGAGTGGAGGGGCAAAGGCTAGGTAGTTGAGATTCTGAGAAGCAGTTACATGTGAATTGAGGGATAGTTCTTTTCCAGGAATGGATACAGAAGGAAGCTGGGTTTGGAGGGGGAAATGGGATGTGGGTAGAGAACAATACAAGGAATTGATCAGGGATGACATTATCTATGATTGATACTGTGGGGATAGCAAGGTCAAGCAGCTGGTCAAAGCTTAAATTGTTCTATTAATTATGCTTAGTGGAAGTAAATACTAGCCTTTGACCCAAAGGTCAAAGTGACTTTAGGGATGGATAGTTTGGTGGAAGCTGTTAAGGGAACAGCATGATGGGCCAGGCAACAAGGGAAAATATTTAGAGGATACCAAAGGTGGGAGGGCTGCAGAGAAGCACTAATTATTCTTAGGTGGGGAAAGACTTGAGAAACAATTTGGGCCGATGAGAAATATATAGATCATCGTAAATACATCCCGGAGAACAGAGCTCCATCTCTGAGCAGAGTTCATACTGGATAGATAACACCTGGAATTGATAGGTAAGTATGATTTATCATTCAAGGAAAAGGAGGAGTTAATTCTGAAAGAAAGTATTTCTTCCCTGGAAAGGTTATTAGAAAACAGAGTTTTTAATACTGAGAAGGACAAACATATAACGAGCAACAGTGACTGCAGGTAAGGATTGACACCATAATGGGTTTTCTCCATTGGCAAAGCCTGAAATAAAAATTTCAATGTATTTAGAGATTGAATGTACATAACATGGTTAATAAGTAACAGTCAAGAAGATAATGGCAAATGGAGCTCATGTGGCACTGTACAGAGAAAGACAAGGCCAAATTCAATATCACGGTATCCAGAGTACAGAATGAGACAGAGTACAGTATCCAGAGTACAGTATGTGATTTTCAGTATCCAGTGTACAGTATCCAGATTACAGTATAAGAGTGAGATAGAGTACAGTATTGAGACCACAATATTCAGAGTACAGTATCAAGAGTACAATATCCAGAGTACAGGCTGAGACAGTGTACAATATTCAAAATGCTGAGTCCAAGCTAACAGCAGGAAAGGGATTAGCTGATGAATCATATATCATAGAATCCCCACAGTGCAGAAGGAGGTCATTCAACCCATTGAGCCTGCACCAACAAGTAAATACTGATGAGAAATATTCATTGAGGATCTTGTGGATTTGCACATAGATGATCTTATTGATCCTTAAGAGGCCCTACTTTCTCTCTAGTTACTCTTTTGGCTTTATGTTGAAGCTCTTTGGATTCTCCTTTGCCTTATCTGCCAAACAATCTCGTGTCCCCTTTCTGCCCTCCTGATTTCTCTCTTAACTTTACTCCGACTATAGTCTTCAAGGGATTTATTTGATCCCATCTGCCTATGCATGTCATGTGCCTCCTTCTTCTTCTTGACCAAGGCCTCAATATCCCAAGTCATCAACGGTTCCCTATTTTTACCAGCCTCTGAGAGCCCTTCATTCGAAGAGGAATGTGTTTACCCTAAACCCTGGTTAATACACTTTTGAAAGCCTTCCACTTACCAGACATCCCTTTGTTTTCCACTAACTCCCCCAATTAACTTTTGAAAGTTCATGTCTGATACCATCAAAATTGGCCTTATCCCAATTTAGAATTTTAACTTCTGGGCCAGACCTATCATTCTCCATAGCTTTCTTAAAAATAATAGGACTACTGTCACTGATTCCAAAGTGACCCCTCACTAACACTTCCATCACCTCCTTTTCTTTTTTCCCAAGAGGAGGTCAAGTTTTGCCCCCTCTCCAGTTGGGCCATCCACATACTGGATGAGAAATTCCTTCTGAATGCACTCAACAAATTTCTCTCCATCCAACCGTGTACTAGTGCTCTGGCTGTGATAATCAATGTTAAAATCCCCTACTAATACCACTCTATTTTTCTTGGAGCTATCTGTAATTTCCTCACATGTTTGCTCCTCAATTTCCCACTAACTATTTGGTGGCCTATTGTGCAACCCTATCAGAGTGATTTCCCCTTCTTCTTTCTTAGTTCTACCGATATAGACTCAGTGGCCGAACTCTCAGATATATCCCTTCTCAATTCTGCCTTGGTGTTTTCCCTAATCAAAAGAGCAACTTCCCCTTCTCTCTTACGTCCTGTTTTATCTTTCCTATAGCATCTGTACCCTGGAACATTGAGTTGCCAGTCCTGAACCTCCCTTAGCTGTGTTTCAGTAACTGCTATAATAGCCCTGAGTTCATCTGCCATACCCGTTAGGCCCCTTGCATTGAAATAAATGTAGTTTAACCTGGATTTCCCTTGTTCTCTGCTCAGCTTTTGCCTGATATGGTTGGCACTAGAATTACTGACATTGCCTTTATTACTTAATGTGCTAAGTATTCAAAATCCTGAGGATTCTGGGCAGAGTACATGGAGAGAAACTGTTCCCAATGGTGAAAGGATCAAGAAGCAGATATTTAGTAATTATAAAAAGAAGCAATGGAGCCACGAAGATAAACCTTTTTGTGCAACGAGTGGCTACGATTTGAAATGCTCTACTGCAAGGGTTTGGTGGAGGCGCATTTAATCAGGATATTCAGCAGGGAATTGGATTATTATCTGAAAAAGAGTATACCGGATTATGGGGAGACGTTGGTAGGGGAATTAGATGGATTGATCGCTCACAGAGCCATGATGGATTGAACAGCCTCCTTCTGTGCTGTAACAATTTTGTAATTCTTGGATCATTTCTCCTCACCTTTGCAAGCTTATTGTGATACCATTATATATACTTCTTTCTTGGGGAGGAGGCAGGCAACAAGAGCTTCAACCTGTCTAAGAATAAAGTTAGGTGGCTCTGAGAGTAAGTGTCAGAGATTTCTGGAGGTCAAACAGTTCAGAATGAGAAATCCTGAAGGTTAATGTTCAGGATTGCATGCAACCATTTAATAGGACTCTGATGAGTAGTAGGGCCATTAAATGATTGTCTATATTATTGGCTCTGTGGCAGTTTTGGGAAATCCTGAGGTCAGGGAAGATATTATCCTTTTTTTTCCATTTGATTGTCAGAAACTTACTTTCGCATAAACCAACTTAAAATCAAGAAACAGAGGAGGGCACAGTAATACCAGTGTTATTTAGGGATAGTATTGTGGTTTGAGGAAACTGAAATAAAATTAACCTTGTGTTTCTTATACTAGAAGGTGGAAAAAAGGCAATAAATAAGACAGCCCATATAAAACAAAACAAGAGAATTCCTTTGTAACATGAAACTAACTAAGGATTTTTTTAATACCCTGAAACGAAGCCTTAATATAAAACAGTGAGCTGTGATTCTGTGGGGGCATGAAATGTTGCAGGTGGTAGATCAGTGTTATTAGCCGACTGAGGACTGTAAATATGAACTGCACATAAGAAAAACATCATGCAGATCATTTTCAATATTGCAGTCACATGTGGAGATGGAAAAAGTAATCCGTTCCAGGCTCGTAACTGTGCTGTATGGGATAATGAAGTAGATATTTATATTGGATTGGAACAATAATTAAAGCAGGATGTACCAGTTTGCAAACATCCATAATTATTAAAGAGAGTAATATTCATGCTACAAAATATTAAGAAGATAGACTTGACTCTGAATCTAGCTCGAACAAGATGTTCCCGTGTTATCTTTGGGATTGTAAAAATGAGAATATCATCACCCTACAGCTACACTGCTATCGATAAGCATCCACCTCCCCCCAGTGTTAACAAGCATTGCTCCTTAAACTTTACATTTGAATGTACTTACATCAGTTAAGTTTCTGTCTGTATAATGCAGACTGTAAGGAGGATGTATGTAGGGAGATCATGATGGTGTGGCTGTTGCCACTGTATTTGCCAGTCTGATCTCTTCTGGTTTGAATGAGCAAGGAAGCCAAGGATTTAAGGACAAAATGAAGTCATGGTAGCAACTGAATCCAGAATTCACTATGCAGATTGGACCAGATTCTCCCTCGGTCCTACCCAAACATTGAATGGAACTGCAATGGAGAAAGAAGGAAAGTGGGACAATTGCCACCTCAGTGTCCAACATTACATTTCCCAATTTTGACCCTTACCCTCACCAGTACTGCTATGGTCATATAGTCTGCCACATTGAAAGGTGAAGGAAGGAATTGGGCCTCTAGAGGAATTCCAATTGTGAGCACTGTTTCCTTTCCCACAGATGGTGCTGCTAAGTTTTTCCAGGATTTCCTAAATTTGTTTTGGATTTCCTATCTGTCTTGTCTATGCTGCAATAAATAGCCAAGTGGTCAGTTGATGAATAATTTGCTTGTTTATCTTCATAACTTGTATAATTTATTAGTCATTGCAAGATTTTATTGGTTGTAGTAAGGATTATTTGCAGTAGTAAAAGTAATTGAGAGCATCAGTGTTCATTAATAAATTAATTAAGAAAAATAAATAAATTAACACATAATAAAGTGAGCAAGACAGATGATGTGTTGCAGCTGTGGGATCTCACGGATGCAACTCCTTCACAGCACCAGGGATCCAGGCACAATTCCAGCCTCCTGTCTGCCTGTGTGGAGCTTGCACGTTCTCCCAGTGTCTGCATGGGTTTCCTCTGGGTGCTCCGGTTTTGTCCCTCAGTCCAAAGATGTGCAGGTTAAGTTGATTGGCCATGCTAAATTGACCCTATGTCAGGAGACTAGCAGGGTAAATATGTGGGGTTACAAGAATAGGGCCTGGCTGGGATTGTTCTATACAGACCCGATGGGCCAAATGGTCTCCTTCTGCGCATTGTAGGGATTCTATGATCCAGGGCATATGCATTAGCAGCAAGTGTCTGCGGCTTAAGGAGCTTCAGCTCAGAGTCATTAAGCTAGAGGCTAAGTGGTAGATGTTGCGACACTTTAGGGAGGCAGTCAAGTCCTTTAGGATAGGGTCTTTTGATTTGGTCAATTATCAAGGACAGGAACAGGAGAGTGTGACAGTGAGTGAGACCGAAATTGAGATCTAGGAGGTAGAAGTAGAGGAATCTCAGCCTTTGCCATTGTTCAACAGATCTGAGATTCTTTCAACCCGAATGGATGAAGGTGGGAGGAAAGGTTGGATGAGTGAACTGACCGTGGCGCCATGGGATAGGAACCCATTCAAGCAGGAGGAGTAAATAGGGATACAGAAATAGTAGAGGGCAGTAGAGCCAGGGTAATAGACACCGTTTTCTGCAGATGAGAGCGAGAATCCAGAAGGCTGTGTTTCCAGTCCTGGGCCAGCATTCAGAACATCTGCTTTTTGCTGGAGAGAAACTTGCAATGCTAGAAGGAGGATCCAGTGGTCATGGTCCACTTAGCTGCCAGGAACAGAGAAGAGGTTCTGTTTAGAGAATATAAACAATAGGGGACTAAATTAAAAAACAAAACACTTTAGTTTTGCTCTTAAGCAAAAAAACTTCTGGATTATTACCTGAACCATGAGCAAATTGATAACATTATCAAGGGTAATAACATTAGGTAATTGTCTGCTTGGCTCAAAGCTTGGTGTGGGAGAAATGGATTTCAATATGGGGAACCGTCACCAGCACTGTGGAAAGTGGGAGCTGTATTGTTGAGCTGGTCTCGACCCGAACTGTGCTGGGACCAGTGTTCTGGCGAATCATATAACTAGGATGGTAGAGTGAGCTTTAAACTAAATAGTGGAGGCAAAGGATCAAATGTGGAAGGAGGTGATCAATTAAGACAAAATGTGTTTCTTGCACGTTGATGCAGAGAAGACAAAGCAAGAGAGCAAGGTAGCAATAAGGGAAGTGATAATCAGAGTGTGGCAAGAAAGGACGGAGTGTACAAATTTGCAACAACAGGTAAGACCAGAAGTTGAAAAGCTGGGAAAAGACAGAATTGAAGGCTTTGTACATGAATCCAGTTAAAATGAACTGGAAAATTAGGTTAAGAATAAGTCATAAGTCATGAGGGATGCAATGTCAGATTTTAAAGTGGTATTTCATAATACTCTGCAAAGATACATTTTCAGTGAGAAAGCAAAGTTCTAAGAGAATTTGCCATCAGGGAAAACAAAGGATATTAAAGATAATATCAAATTGAAAGAAAAGACATACAGTCCACAAAGATTGGAACAGCTCAGAAGATTACACTTAATATAATATGAATGGCAAAAAGGCAGAGGGAGAAATTAAAGATTGAGAGAATGCTAGCTAGAAAGCTAAAAACAGATAATAAAAGAATCTACAAGCATTTCAAAAGGAAAAGAGTAAATAAAGTGAACAATGGTCCCCCACAGAATGAGTTCTGAGGAATTAGTAATGGAAGATAGAGAAATAGTTCAAGGTGAGGGGCAGGAAGTTTAGAGGGATGTGAGGGAAAACCTTTTTATCCAGTGGGTGGTAATAATCTGGATTGCGCTGCCTGGAATGGTGATAAAGATGGGTTGCCTCACATCTTTCAAAAAGATAAGCACTTGGCACATTGCAACATTTAAGGCTATGGACTAAGTGCTGGTAAATAGAATTAGATGGAAGATCAGATGTTTCTTGCGTGTTGATGCAGACTTGATGGGCTGAAAGACCTCTTCTATGCTATATAATTCTATGATTCCGTAAAATTGTGGATGAATTGAACAGATATTTTACATCTGTCTTCACTATGGCGCATACAAATAACATCCCATACATTGAGAAGTGAAAGAAAAGGAGGGCATTAAAACAGTTATAATCATCAGGGAAAGAGTACTAAGAGTACTATTAGAACTAAAACTAATGGGCAGGAATGGCAGGAATTTCCGCACTCCTGTCATGTGCTTTACTGTTGCAGAAGTGACCTGCCATTAGCTGGTGGCAGGATCTTCTTGTTCTGCCGGTGTCAATGAGGTTTTCCATTGTGTGCACTCCCTGCTGCTGGGAAATCCACAACAAAGGTCCATTATCATTGGGACCCAAAGATACGGGCAGTTCTGGAAAAGTTTGGTAAATTCTGACCAGTAAACCCCCAGATCATGATGGATTTCATCATTGGGTAGTAAGAGAAGTGGTTGTTGTGATAATAGACATATTGGTTTTGATTTTCCAAAATTCCCTAAATTCTGGAATGATCCCAACAGTTTGGAAAGTACCAAATGTAATTCCATTATTCCAGGTTGGAGGGAAACAAAAATCAAAAACATATAGGTCAGTTAGTTTAACATGCGTCATAGGGAAAACGTAGGAATCTATTAATAAGAACGTTTAACTTAGGGCACTTAGAAAATTTCACTACAATCAGGCTGAGTCAAGATGGTTTTATGAAAAGGAAATTGCTTTTTCACTAATTTATTTGTGTCCCTTGCAGAAGTAATGAGCAATGTGTGTAAAGGGGAACCTGTGGATGTGGCGCTGTTATATTTTCAAAGGGCACTTGAAAGGTGTCACTTCAAAAATTACTACACCAAAATAAGAGCTCATGTGTAGGGGCTAACATATTAACACCAATAGAGGATTGATCAGTTAACATGAAACAGACAGGGGGCATAAATGTAACATTTCTGAGTTGGCAAGATGTTACAAGAGAGTGCAATTGGGATCAGTGCTGGAGCCTCTACTATTCACAACATATATTAATGACTTGGAAAAGGAGATCAATTGTATGATGGCTACATTTGTTGATAACACAAAAGTAATTAGAAAAGTAAGCATTGAAGAGGACATAAGGAGTCTTCAAAGGGATACAGCTAGATTAAATGACTGGGCAGTGATTTGGCAAATGGAGTTTAATTTTGGAAAATGTGAATTTATTCACTTTGGAAAGAAGAATAAATAAGCAGAATATTGTTTCAAAGGAAAGATTTTGCAGAAGATACAAAGAGACATAAGTATACTGGTACACGAAGCGTTAATATACAGAGTTCCACAGGCTCACAAACCTCTGAGAGAAACAATTTGTCATCATGTCTTAAATGGGAGATCCCTGATTTGTAAATTCTCCTAGTTCAAGATTCCCCCCTCAAAGGGAAACACTCTTTCAGCGTTCATCCTGTCAACTCCTCTCAGCATCTTATATACTGCAGGTGATTAGGAAGTCAAATAGAAAGATGTTATTTATTGCAAGGGGAATGGAATAGAAATGTGGGGATGTTTTGCTACAGTTAAACAGGGTACTGGTGAAACCACATTTAGAGAATTATGCACAATTTAGTCTCCGATTTAAGAAAAGGCATAATTGCATTTGAAGCAGTTCAGAGATGATTCACTCAACAGCTTCCTGAAACGGGAAGGTTAACTCACAAGAAAAGATTGCACAGGCTGGGCCTGTATCCATTAGACTTTAAAAGACTGAGAAGTAATCTTACTGAAACGTGTAAGATCCTAAAAGGACTACAGTGACAATAGATGAAGGAGAGATCAGAGACAAATCTACTGAGGTCACCTTCTAACATTTCTTGGATTGTTATAGAGCAGAACAAACTAAGGCCTGCGAACTTACTAATTATCTACTGAAAGGATGGCAAGTGGGAGATCCCAAGAGGGAGATTAAAAAGAAACAATTAAACAAGATACATGTAAAGCCTTTCCAGTCCAAATGACCCTACAGTGATCAGCTATAAGGTTACGGCCACCTATAAGGGTACAACTATAATTAATTTTAGATGGCAGTTATCTTTATTTACAAATGTGGCACTGATATGATTAACATACTACATCACTTAGCCTTGTAGAGAGACATGTTTATTCGTAAAATTGTGGACAAGATCGTTATTAATAACCTGTATTTATTGTTGTTGTATCTGTAGTATGAGGGTTTAGCACATATAGGGTTAACATGAGACTGAGTACAGTATTGTTCACACAGTGGTGTGAGAGAACAGATGACCCACACCTAGTGGTCAACCTAGTGTTGGACAGAATGGTGTGTACAGCAAGCACGAAGGCAGTTCCTAGCTTGAACAGTTAACTGTATAAACGCACATAGCTCTTAATAAATAGAGTTAAACTACTTAAGACTATGAAGACTTCGTTAAGATTTGCCAAATGGTATTTATCAACTTTCAAAATGATGGCTGAAGAAACAAAAACCTAAAGTTTCACAAAAAAATATAGAGAAAAATTGAATTCCTGCAAGACTAAAGAAAAATAAACAGCCTGCCCTGAATTAAAGTTCAAGAAGCAGACACACAGAGGAAAATTATCAGAGAAAAGACCAAAGTAAGACTTGGAAGCTGAAGACAGAAATGTAAAATTCCTCACTGCAGCAGAAGATTCCACAGGAACTCTTGAAAGTCCAGCATAGTACAGAATCAGCAGACTAGCAGGGGTGAGCTTTTAAATTCCAGGAAAGCAAGTCTCAAGAAACTTTCAAATAATTCAGTGATCAGAAATTGCTATTTATAAACTCTAAAGGAAAAGCCAAATTCCCAGGCTGGCACCTGAACACATGGCATCATAGCTTACTCCAGAAATGGGGAGGACAAAGTTATTTTGCAAAAATCATGACTAAAGAATCAGCTTTAAAGACAAATAAAGGCCAGGATTTGATGCTTTAGCAATCCTAAAACATAACACTGAAACAGAGATGTCGATCCAAGAAACTACTTTTTAAAATGTTTTTATCATGACTGAACAAGAGCAGATCTCCAGACCCTGCAGTGTCTGCAGAAGCAAGTGAACCTTTTGTCATCAAACAAATGGTTCGACCATGTCAAATTTCAGCAACTTCTTAAAGCTGAGTTTACATTTACATTGTTTTTTAACCATGGATCAGAAACCTACTCTCCCAAATCAATATTAACTCATCCAAGGCTCAGATTAATCACATAATTGTGGCGCCTGGAGTAAAAGATTCCTTAGATACATGACTGCTTCAGTCTGCATAAAAAGCTGCACACATTAACATACTGCTTTATTTGCTAATAGTGGACAACATTATTTCTAGATAAGGAATCAACAAATTATCTTCTGAATTCGAAGAACTGCTAAAATCATTTGCTATTTATTTTAACCCAACAAGCAACAAAAGCTTCAAAAGTGTTAAATTTAATAAGCGTCTCCAGCAGCCAGGAGAACTTGCCGCCTCATTCATTAATGATCTGTAGAGGATGGCTGAAAGCTGCGGATATAGAGACTTAAAGTCTGAATTTACTGGGAGTAGAATAGTTGTAGAAATAGCAGACTGTCTGACATGCTGCAAGAGAAGGAAGATCTAGCCCTTGAGAAAGTTATTCCGGTTGCCAGAACTTTGTGTGCAGCAGAGGTCCATTTTAAGAGGAGGAAGTAAATCATGGTACAAAGGAAACCTCGCAGTCCAATTAGTTCAGCAGCACAGAAACAGAGACAATTTAGGCCAAGGGGAAAAATTGCCTCACGGACCATTAGAGTGACTTTGCCGGCATTGTAAAGTGCCCCCACAAATGAAATCAATGTCCTGCAGTTTCATAGAACATAGAACATTACAGCACAGAACAGGCCCTTCGGCCTTCGATGTTGCGCCGACCAATATAAAAAGCAATGCCCCTCCAAACTAAACCATTCCCTTCTCTTCCATATACTTATCAACTAACCTCTTAAACGCCACCAAACTTGGCGCATCTACAACTGCTGCAGGCAGGGCATTCCACTCCCGAACCACCCTTTGGGTAAAGAACCTACCTCTGATATCCGTCCTATAACTATCACCCCTTAATTTAAAGCTGTGTCCCCTCGTGCTAGCTTTTTCCATCCTAGGAAAAAGGCTATCACTGTCCACCCTATCTAAACCTCTAATCATCTTATATGTTTCGATTAGGTCCCCTCTTAGCCGCCTCCTTTCTAACGAAAACAACCTCAAATCCCTCAGCCTCTCCTCATAAGACCTGCCCTCCATACCAGGCAACATCCTGGTAAACCTCCTCTGTACCCTCTCCAATGCCTCCACATCTTTCTTATAATGTGGGGACCAGAACTGCACACAATACTCCAAGTGCGGCCGCACTAGAGTTTTGTACAGTTGCAACATGACGTTGCGGCTCCGAAATTCAATCCCTCTACCAATAAAAGCCAAGACTCCATATGCCTTCCTAACAACCTTCTCGACCTGACTGCCTACTTTCAGGGATCTATGCACATACACACCAAGATCCCTCTGTTCATCTAGACTACTAAGAATCCTACCATTTGCCCTATACTCTACACATTTATTATTTCTGCCATAGTGCATTACCTCACACTTTTCCACATTAAACTCCATTTGCCACCTCTCGGCCCAGCTCTGCAACTTGTCCAAGTCCCTCTGCAAACTATAACACCCCTCTTCACTATCTACCACTCCACCGACTTTAGTGTCATCTGCAAATTTACTAATCCATCCTTCAATACCCTCATCCAGATCATTTATAAAAATTACAAACAGCAGGGGCCCCAAAACAGACCCCTGAGGTACACCACTTGTCACCGAACTCCACGATGAATATCTCCCATCAACCACCACCCTCTGTCTTCTATCTGCTAGCCAATCCAATTAGCTAAATCACCCTCTATCCCATACATCTGCATTTTCTGCAGAAGTCTTCCATGGGCCACCTTATCAAACGCCTTACTAAAGTCCATATATACCACATCAACCGCCTTACCCCCATCCACCTCTTTGGTCACTTTTTCAAAAAACTCAATGAGGTTAGTAAGGCACGACCTACCCTTCACAAAACCATGCTGACTATCCCCAATCAATTCATTTCTCTCTAAATAACTATAAATCCTATCCCTAATAATTCTCTCCAATACTTTGCCCACAACAGAAGTAAGACTCACTGGCCTATAATTCCCTGGAAGGTCTCTCTTCCCCTTCTTGAACAACGGGACCACATTCGCTATCCTCCAGTCCTCCGGAACCACACCCGTAACCAACGAGGACCTGAAGATCAGAGCCAGAGGCTCTGCAATCTCCTCTCTTGCCTCCCAGAGAATCCTAGGGTAAATCCCGTCCGGCCCAGGGGACTTATCCAACTTCAAACCCTCGAGAATATCTAGCACATCCTCCCTATCTACTTCGATACCTTCCAGTTTGCTACCCTGTACCTCAGTGTTCTCCATAACTACATTTACATCACCCTGCGTGAATACCGAAGAGAAATATTTATTCAGTGCCTCTCCAATCTCTTCAGGCTCCACGCACAACTTCCCACTGCTGTCTATGACTGGCCCTAATCTTGCCCTAACCAATCTTCTATTCTTAACATATCTAAAGAAAGCTTTAGGATTCTCCTTAATCCTATCAGCCAAAGTCTTCTCGTGTCCCCTCTTAGCTCTCCTCAATTCACTCTTTAGCTCCCTCCTGGCTAATCTATAGCTATCCATTGCACTAACCGAGCCTTCAATCCTCATCCTGACATAAGCCTCCTTTTTCCTTTTAACCAGCACATCAACTTTTTTCGTACACCAAGGTTCTCTTACTCGACCATTTCCTCCTTGCCTGACAGGGACATACTTATCAAGGACCCGCAGCAGCTGCTCCTTGAATAAGCTCCACATTCCAGATGTTCCCAGTCCCTGTAGCTTCCTAGTCCAATCTATGCACCCTAATTCTCTCCTGATGGCCTCATAATTACCCTTCCCCCAGCTATAACTACTGCCCCCAGCTTCATGCCTATCCCTATCCATCACTAAGGTGAACGTAACCGAATTGTGGTCACTATCACCAAAATGTTCACTAACTTCCAAGCCTAACACCTGGTCTGGCTCATTGCCCAGCACCAAATCCAATGTAGCCTCACCTCTAGTTGGCCTATCTACATACTGAGTCAAAAAACCTTCCTGCACACTTTGTACGAAAACTGACCCCTCTAACGAGCTAGAGCTATAGCTATTCCAATCAATATTAGTAAAGTTAAAGTCCCCCATAACAATTACCCTATTACTTTCACTCCTGACCAGAATCGACTTTGCAATCCTTTCCTCTACCTCTCTAGAACTTTTAGGAGGTCTATAAAAGACTCCCAACAGGGTGACCTCTCCTTTCCTGTTTCTAATCTCAGCCCATACTACCTCAACAGACAAGTCCTCATCAAACTTCTTCTCTGTCACTGTGATACAGTCTTTGACTAATAATGCCACTCCTCCCCACCTTCTACCTCCTTCTCTACTCCGACTAAAGCATTTGAACCCCGGAACCTGCAACATCCATTCTTGTCCCTGCTCTACCCAAGTCTCTGAAATGGCCACAACATCGAAGTTCCAGGTACTGGTCCAAGCTGCAAGTTCCTCCCCCTTATTGCGAATACTCCTTGCATTAAAGTATACGCATTTCAAACCATGCCCTACCCCACCCGTATGCTGCTGTGTTTTACGGCTTTCCTCTATGACCCCCTTACTCTCATCCCTCTTAGCACCCCAACTATTCAGGATCCCACCCCCCCCCCAATCAGTTTAAAGCCCCCTGCATAGCCTTAGCAAATTTTCCCCCCAAGATATTAGTTCCCCTCTGGTTCAGGTGTAGACCATCTCTCTTGTAGAGGTCCCACCTATCCCAGAATGAGTCCCAATTGTTCAGGAACCTGAACCCCTCCCTCCTGCACCATCCCCGTAGCCACGAGTTCAAACATTCCCTCTCTCTATTCTTCTCCAAACTATCCCTTGGCACAGGCAAGAGTCCAGAGATAACCACTCTGCCAGTTTTGGCCCTAAGCTTCCACCCCAACTCCATAAATTTCTGTTTAATATCCCCTTCCCTTTTCCTACCTATATCATGTGTCCCTACATGAACTATGACTTGGGGTTGACTCCCCTCTCCCTTAAGAATCTTAAAAACCCTATCTGTGACATCCTGGACTCCAGCACCTGGGAGGCAACACACCAGCCCTGAGTCACTTTTATTACTACTTACTCTCCTATCTGTCCCTCTAACTATGGAGTCTCCAATTACTAGGCCCAATCTCTTGTTTTCCCTACCCACCTGAGCATTCTCAGCAGGCTCACCCCCAGAGACCTGCTCCCTTTGGTCCTCTCCAGTTGATTCTTCCTCAACTGTACCATCCAAGACAGAAAATTTGTTTTGGAGTCAAAGTTTCAGTCCAATGCTTTCAATGTAACAGCAAATTGTACAAAGTCAAAAGATCAAAACACCAAAGATGATTCATGAGGTCAAGACTGCACACCAAGAGGACACACAGCCATGTTTTGTGGGTGAGGTTGAAGATTCAGGCATTGGAATGTGGAAACTTTGGTCAATGGCCATCCAAAGGCTAGAAATTTAGGATTGAATTTTTCCATGGATGTTGGGAAACTGCAGAGATCAGGATCCTAAGTAGATTCTGAGTCTACTCTTGCCTGTGCAACTTGATATGAGGTGAGTGCCTAGTTGTCTGTCTCCATGTTTGACATTTAATTAGGGATGGTGGGCTGACCTTGATATGGGCAGATGCCAATGAGATGGCCCATGGCTTAGGAGACTGACAGGCTCTCTGAGAGCGATAGGCGTTGCTCTTACAGAAGGATGAGGGTCAGGGCTCTTTTAAATGATTCCTGAAGCCTGCTGAGTATTTAAAAGTGAAGGTGGCCCACAGTTGTTACAGCCATCAGCATGAAGACAAAACTCCTTCACAGGGTTGGTTTTGCACGCCTGCTGCCTTTTCATAGATATAACACATTCATTGGGCCAATGAGAGGAGACACCAATGGCCCCTCTGACCTACTGTTGGGAGACTGCCTCTGGAGTTGCTCTTGGCCTCTGGATTCAAAGGCATGGGTGGGGGTGATGGTCTGATGCTGATAAGGTACCATTGGCATCTCAAAATGGCTCTTATGTGGGGCCTTAAATGACTGTCTGTCCCCTGGAGTGCCCACAGCCTACCCAGGGAAATCATCAGGAGGAAACATGGTGTCAGGGAATTATTCCCCAGGAGTAACCTGGAAAATTTTGACCATTGTGGCAGAATGACTGAAGCAAACATTCTAGTTTGTTGAGCAGCAAGAGAAAATGGTTCTGTGAGAGACGGACGAATGTGAAGTTGAGGACATGGAGTGCTTAAAAGTTGACAAGGATAATACTGATGGGAGAAGAGTGAACCATGGAGGCCGATATGAGTTGATGTTTATAGGTAATGAAAACAGTGAGGGGAGAATTGCAGAAGTCAGTCGCTGACGTAATTTGCTTTTAGAGTTGAAGGAGAGTTAGGGATATCAGAATGTGGTAATCAATGGGAGATAAGAATCTCACGAAGGCATAAGCAGGTCAGCTGCTGAAACAATGGAGATGGGAAATTTGATCTGAACTATCAGCATTTGTACAATAACATTTTTGACAGTAATCTACCCTTTGGATGGCCATTTGGCCAAAATTTCCACATACTTGCATGTAGAAAGGCAGCGTGTAATTAGTAGTTACAATATTAGTAGTTCACAGGGATCAGGAGATTAGAATACTTTAGTCAATACAAACTCTGCTTCCATGTTGCTCTTGGAGAATATTGAAATATCTTGATGGCTAGGGTAAGGTTTTACAGATTTGGGATTGGCTTGGTGGGTGGAGCTTCAAGTCTGTAAGGATTGGAGGATGTGAACTGCTTGGGGGACAATTTCCTGCGGAAAATTTCATTAGCTTGCTGTTTGACAACTGGGGATAGATGAATGGGCTGAGTGAGTCCCTTCCTCCGCATCGATCTCAAGCAGAGAGCCTTCGGACATTCAGCACTTACGTCCTCACTAACTGGAGCACCCAAATTGGACTTTTATGGAGCATGTCTGTTTCACACCGATTCTGGATGGATGAATTCGGTGGTGAAGGGGAAGTGCTGGTAGAGTTTGGGGATGCAGCCCATTAAGTCAATTTAAATACATGCAAATGCTTTAAAATGGCTGTCGTGTCCCTTTCAGGTGGGGTCCCGATTGTGGCCATTTTTGGGCCTTAGTAAAGGGGCAACCAGTGCAGAGGTGGGGATCATGCTACTCACCTCATGCTTGACTTTACCAAGTTTTCATGCCTGAAAATGGGCACAACGTGATGATAAAATCGGGCCCACTAAATCTTGAAACAGCGTAAAATGGATGACAGTGAATTATTGTTACTTGCGATGCTGGTCTCTTTCAGCAAGTACCTACAGTAGCATCTGTGGCACATTGTATTGAAAAACATTAATTTATAAATTATATCAAAGTTTGGCACAGTTAACTAATGTAGTTAGGGCTGCCAATTTAATCACGTGGTGATTAAAATAAATTTATTCTTGGAGGTTTTATGAAATTCCCTGACTTGGGTATGACTTGCCCTCGTGCTCCAGCCATTTGGTTGCCAACACATTCATTCTTGTGATGTGTCGTCTTCCTACACCAATCAGAAAGCTAAGAAGATTCATTATCCAATTGGATAAAGCTTGAGTGTCAGTCAATCAGCCTCTTTTCCCATTTTTAATATTTTCATATATTAAAGAAAAATGTTCAAAGAAAATAACCACAACAATTCTTTCTAAGACTTTTCTCCAAGATTGCAAACAGCAATCACTGTCCTGCTCAATCCTGGAGGGTTGGCAGCCATAAACGTAGTGAACAAGGAAATACTGAGGAATGTAGGTTAAGCAGAGTTGGCCACTGGTCCATTAGCTGGTCTCCTGCAGGGCAGAAATAGAGACTGTATAACTGGCTTCAGTCTCGGCCGATGAGAGATTTGTGCGATGTGCAGAAAACCCGTGGCTGAGGTGCAAGAAAGGGCTTGACACTCGTGAAACCAAAAATACAACATGAACCAGCATTTTCAGAAGAGGTTGGCAAAGTTTGCACAGAGAAATACAACTTTGTGTGTGATTGAAGTGGCACATTCTGGCACAAACCAAGTGCTGATGGCAGCAGACACTTTCACAAGAGGGACAATAGAAAAAGATGTGGTTCTAACTATTTTAATTGTACATGTGTTCATTTTCCACATAAAAATGCAGAAAGGGAAGTGGGAGAACGTGATCTGATCCAAGAACGGCTTCATTCATTATCAATTTATCTTGATTTCTGGCTGGTTGACACAAACCTTTCAGGGCCCAAGGGATATTTACAGAGTGAATGTAGAAATAATGTCTCCTCTTGTGGGATAATCTAGAAGCAGGGGTCACTGTTTAAAAATACAGGGTCTTTTATTTAAGACAGAAATAGGGAGCAAAAAATTGGTTGTGACTCTCTGGAACTCTATGGCTCAAAAGGCATTGGAAACAGAGGCCGGAATTTTACTGTCTTGCCTGCCCAGAATCAGGCGGGTGAGGTGTAAAAATTCCAGCACACGTCTTTGAATGTTTTCCAGACAGAACTGGGTAGATTTTTGATTAATGAGGGGGTGATAGGTTATTGGAGTTAGGCAGGAAGGTGGGGTTGAAGTTACAAGCAAATCAGTCACAATCTTATTGAATGGCAGAGCAAGCTTGGGGGCTTCAAGAGGCCTACTCCTGCTATATGTACGTTCATAAGTCTGAGAAGTAATGTTTTATTACCAGCACTGCTGGTAGACCACATTCTGGTCTTAATACAGCAGCAGATGTGATAAAAGGAAACTGGGGATCTATTAGCCAAATCTTAGCGCAAAGCATTTCTTGGAATTTGCTTTAACCTATGCGGGCTACCTCTTGTGGATTTAGACAAGTTCAACTTATGTAAGATTGGTTTCAGTTGCTCTGAAAAGGTTCTTCTATTTTGCAAAGTATTTAATCATTCTAATGTTTAATTTTACAATGCAATTCTCCAACACTGTTGCATTGGTCTGTTTTTAATAATAATAAAATGGAGTGCCACATCATTTTTTGAGCTATTTGTCTAATAATGCCATCAGCTGATGTAGCTAAAAATAAAACCATAATTAGCATTTCCTGTCGTGTCCAGGGAGCAGACACCTGGGTTGCACCTGTGGAACAAGCATAGCTATTCAGTGAGTTTACCTCTGAACAGAATTTGCCTCCAACTCTATATCTTTATTTTCTTTAAGCTCTCTTTGTTGTCGCTCTGATTTTATTTGCTTCAGAGAAGATCAGGATTTGATTTGTCTTCAATGAATGCAAAATTAAATAACTGACAAAGAAGAGTTTCTCGTGTGAGCAACAGCCCCGCTGGAAGGTCAGGTCCAAAGTTTGATTTTTCCTGATGTGAATAGTTTCACCACTGTATCAACCAGTGTAGAACAAAAGTGCTCATGGACATACAATGCTTAGGATATAAAGTCTGTCCATAGGGAAATTGCAAGCCAACAGAGGCATTTCCTCAGGGAGGAATCCTAGGAATGATGGTAATTGCCATGAAATATGATATGGAATCCTCTTCTCAAGTTTTGTGACCAGAATATTAAACACATTTCAGGCTTTTAGTTGTGTGATTCTGACCTGTTAAAGATGAAGACTAGAGGCCAAAAGTGCACAGTCTCCTTAAGTCACTGGGGAGCTGAAAATTCACAAAACGATACAATATGTTTTAAAAGTAACCCTATCACTCATGGAAAAGGTCTGACAAATATTTTCAGTGAAGTTTCTATGTACCTTGACACAAATCACTTCAATTTAAAAAAATTTTGCATTCACTCCAAATATTGTGTTTGACTGTAGAAGGTCAATTTGTTGGCTCCAAAGTATTATTGTAATTTTTTTCTCACCTTTTGTGCTCTCCTATAGGCTTGGATTCTTGCTAGGGCACAACAGCTCTTTGATACCTACCTCAACCCTTCAATGCCTACATTTGAACCCGCAGATTGAGTGGCAGGATGTTTCCATGTAGTGGTAATAACAATCCAATTTTCATATACATAACCTGATGTCATTGCTGGTCAAAATGCAGAGCAACAGACTTCAACTGAGAAGGTACAACCTTAAGCAATATTGAGACACAACATTTAAGTTTAAGTTTTAAGTGTTTTTATTAGCGTCACAAGTAGGCTTACATAACAATGCAATGAAGCCATTGTGAAAGCCCTTGAGTTGCCACACTCAGGTGCTTGTTCGGGTACACTGAGGGAGAATTTAGCATGGCCAATGCACCTAACCAACACATCTTTCAGACTGTGGGAGATAAACAGAGCACCCGGAAGAAACCGAACCAGACACAGGGAGAATGTGCAAACTCCACAAGCAGGGGCCCAAGCTGGGAATTAAACCCAGGTCCCTGGCGCTGTGAGGCAGCAATGCCAACCAAAGTTTGTGAGTGAGTAGTATTAGTTCTTAGCTGGGTGGCAGCATTGTGTGCTTAGTTATAGCGCTGCGATTTCCTGAAGGAGCAGGCAGGGTATCCCTTAAATGTTGTCAGACATTGTTAAACTCATATTAATGACAAGAATGAATTTATGCTTCTGTTAGAACACCACTGAGTTCTCAAGCGAGAACAGTGATAAAATGGAGAAAATTGATCCAAGTGAAGTATTAATGGTCCAACATTTCTTGAAATTACTTATCCAGCAATTGAAGTTTTCACCACTTCTCCTGTATTTCCTCACCAGAATTTCCTGAGACTTTCGCAAGTTAACAACCAGGGTAAACCACACAACAGACTTGTGAGAAAAGTTATAACTTGTGGAGTAAAAGGGATGATTACAACATGGATACAAAATTAACTGAGTAATAGGAAGCAGAGATATGTCAATGGGCATTTTTCATCCTGGGGCAAGGTTTCAATTGGCATCCCCCAGAGATTGGTACCCTTGTTTTTCCTAATATTTATTAATGATCTAGAACTTGTTATGCAGAGCACAGTTTCAAAGTTTGCAGATGACAAAAAACTTGGAAGTATTGTAAAATATAAGAAGGACAGTGTAGAACTTCAAAAGGATGTAGACAAGTTGGTGGAATGAGCAGATAGGTGTTAGATGAAGTTCAATGTGAGATGATGCATTTTGGTAGGAAGAACATGTTCAGTTTGACAGCTGTGTATATTTCAGGATACCACACTTTAAGAAGGATGTTGACACATTGGAGAGAGTGCAGAAAGGGTTTACAATAACGGTTCCAGGGAATGAGAAACTTCAGTTATGAAGGTAGATTAGAGATGTTGGGATTATTCTCCATGGACAGAAGAAGGCTAAGATGAGAATTGATTTATTCAATTCAAAATCATGAAGGCTGGACAGAGTAGATAGAGAAAAAATGTTCACACTCATAAAAGGATAGAGGACAAGAGGGCACAGATTTAAAATGATTACAAAGGAAGAAAATATAATATAAGAAACAGCTTGTTCATACAGTGAATCATTTGAATCTGCAATACACTGCCTGCAAGTGTGATGCAGGCATGTTCAATCGAGGGATTCAAGAGCACATTAGATGATTAATTGAACAGAAACAATGTCCAAGCAGGTGAGGAGAATAGCACTAAGTCAAAATGCTCATTTGGAGAGCCGGTGCAAATAGAATGGGCTGAATGGCCTCCTTCTGTCTGTAATGATTCTGTGATTCTGTAAAGAAAACGGAAATCAGTATAAACAACTGGAGCCGAACAAATTTATACACTTGACCATATTTCCTCAAGTGCCTTTTCATGCATGAAGATTCAAATTTGAAACCACCATGTTAAAGCATTAGGCACAGCATGAATAAAAAGTGGAATGGTGAAAGTTTTTCAATTTTGAATGAAAATTGTTCTGGTGTCATTAAGACACCCTCAAAGATACTGAAAATAAAAGTTAGATCTCAACAAGGAGAAATAATCAGAAATGCTTCTAACATTTCCAGAAAAAAAACACCACAAATATGACTTTAGGACACGTTGTTCCTAACATATTAGGCATAAATTTACAAATCTTCAGTAAATTTAGGAAATTTGTGTGAGATGGATTTCTGTAAGGTGGCTGGAGTTAAGTTAATGAACTGCAGGATGGTGTCAGAGGACATTGTCTGGAATCAAAACAGTTGCATCTAAAATCGTGTCTAAGCCATCTATGCTGGAAATTTCTCAATCTTTAAAGGTAAAAATTGTGCCATATTTATATCTTTACTTCAGCACAAAGTTTCAGCAAATTTCAGGTCACAGGTTGGATGTAGAAAGGTTTTTGCCTTAATCTGGTCAAGCTGCACTATTGAATTCAGCCATTTGATGGCAGTATGATTACATGAAAGTTAATACTTGTAATACCATATCAATGTTTGAGATGACAGTTAATTCCGGAAAATGTTTTTAAAATAACTTTGATTAGTTGGTTCTCATTTGCAGAAGGGAGATCATTTCTTTTGAACATTCTCTTAATGAGGAGGTAAACATTCAGCTGATATGCAAACAGGCAGAACAAATCCTCATTATGGAGTCTACCCAATGTTCCTTCCATTGGTGAGGAAAATTTACACTGAAATATTTGCAATGTGACCATTGTTAAAATGACAGAAATGGCAACAGTAATAATTGACAACAGTAGTGATCATATGGCACATACCTAAGTGACATTTTATAATTTTAAATGCAACGATTAGGAGACCTAGGTTTAAGGTGCAGGGGGAAGAGTTTAGAGGAGATATGCAAGGCAAGTTTTTTTATACAGAAGTGGTGAATATTTGCAAATCAGTTCTTGGAGAGGTGGTAGGAGCAAGTACAATAGCGGCATTTAAGGGACAACTAGGCAAATACATGAATAGGATGGGAATGGAAGAATACGGACTCTGAAGGTGCGTATGGTTTTAATTTATTCTGGCATCATGATTGATATAAGCTTGGAGAGCCAAAGGGCCTGTATCTGTGCTGTACTTTTGTAATGTAAAAGATACAATATTGGCTCACCCATTCATGAAATAACTTCCCTGATTTTCATGCAATTCCATTTTCCTCTTATGTCTCGAATTACAACGATGCCTATAAAGTGTTTTCAGATATCTTAAGGTCTTGAAAGTTGCTACACAAATACTAGATTTTCTTTTTCCCTTGCCCTTTAAGTAGGAAAGTTTTTACAGTCAGATCTCAAACATGTTCACTTGTCACAACCCAACAAACATCAACAGAAATTTAAGAGTCCGTTATACATTGTAAGTTGCAGGACTGTGTCAACACCAAATAGAAGTGTTGACTGAATTAGAATGATCATCTTGAGGGGCCATAACTGGCTATTTTTAAAGGATTGGTGTGTGTGTGTGTGTGTGTGTGTGTGTGTCTGTGTCTGTGTGTCTGTGTCTGTGTGTGTGTGGCTTCATGATACTATGTTGCCTTTCGACATTTGCTTTGTTACATAATCCCAGAAAGAATTCATCACATATGCAGAGAATGAATGAGTTTATTTTAACCCACAGAAGATCTTTTACAAATATTGTGGTAAGCAGTTCAACTTCTGCAAAAATAAAACTTACCCAAACCACTAGAGCTGTTAAACCTTCTGAGACTGTTTGGCTGAACAGATTTTGACTCGAACTAAAGGTTATCCGTCTGTGGCATTCTCTGTTTCTCAATCTTTCTGTACTTACTGGCTGTCCAATTGTTTTGGCATCCCTCATTGTGATATTAGCAATTATCACATTGATACATTCCAGTGAAATTATATTTTCCTTTTAGATTTAATTAGAATAACAGAATGAGGAGTGTCAGGCAGCCAGCTCATCTGAGGGATTTCACTTTCAGCAATACAGCACCTCTTTAACAGTTTATGTGCTAATGTTAGAATCTTCTTACTCAGTATCAAGATGGCTGTCAGTTGATGGCGCACAAAATAAATTAAAAACCTCGAATCCCTTTTCCATCCTCCCAACCTTCCTCCCACCATTCCTTATACACCAAACAATACAATATTTTGTTTATGGACATGTTCCCCAATTCAATTTCATGATGCTTAGGATATTTTGGAAGTGAAACTGGTCTTTGTCAGTATATAGACATTTTACATACTGTTTTATTTTATTTTCCATTGCTGTGGAGTAGGTTGTATGTTTATTCCTGCCCATTCGTACATTAGCTCTGAAGATCAATCCTATCTCTGACTATCCCAAATACAATTGTGTTCCCCTGCAAGTCACTACATGAACAGGCTGCATTGTAATGTACCTTCAAAATACTAGTTAAAATAAATAAGTGACTTGAGCAACTTTGGAGGAACGTTAGTAACCTTTTATTAGGCTGACTGCATTCAGTAAGAAGTCTCACAACGCCAGGTTAAAATACAACAGGTTTGTTTGGAATTATTAACTTTCAGAGTACCGCTCCTTCATCCACTCACTTTAGCCTGGTGTTGTGAGACTTCTTGCTGTGCCCACCTCAGTCCAACGCCGGCATCACCATGTCACAATTGTATTCAGATGAAGGTGGGAAGAATTTTTGATTAATGCTCGGCAGATTTTATTATCAGCAGTGATTAGCCAGCATTCACCACTGCTGCTATTTGTCAATCTATTGGGACAGCGATTTTCACAGATTTTACATTTCTCTCCCATCGTATCCCAGGAATTTAATTCCTGAGATTATTATTGCTGTTGGAAAAAGGGAAACTTTCCAGAAAGCATATTCTTGAAAATTTGTTAATTGATTAGATGATTGACATGACCCTCTGAGTATTAGACTTCATCTGTTGAAGAGTAACATTGGAAAATGAAATATTATATTGAGAAATGATTTCTTCACTCCTTTTGTCAGCACTTTGGTTCTTAAATGTGAAATTCAGGTGTGAGAGATAGTGAGTGACAAATCACAATGAGCAATCCCGAGTTAACATAAGCCAATTCAGTGGTAAGCCATCACCAACTGTGTGTGTATATTACACAGAGCATATGATTGCCAAAGCAGGTGTTACCCACAGTTGGAAATTTTCTCAGAGTGAGTCCAGTGAATGAACAGAATGTCTTGGTAACAAAAGTAAAGGAATTTCTGGAGAACGAATTCTTCCTGCTATTGTGTGAACTGGTAGATTTGAAAAAAATGAGCAGCCAAGTTGCCCAATTGAGTAGCGAATCTATAAACAAGCTTATTCTATTGCAGTAGAATATCTTTACCAGTAGGTGAAAGGGGCATAGGGGGTGCTTCATACATGTGAGAAACCCAAACTAAGCAGAGCTGAGTTCAAATAGACCTGGTTACAAGGGCCATAACTTTTGTCAGAGATGTGATTTCATGGAATTGGTATAAATGTTCTTGAAGAACAAACAAGAGCAGTTTAACCGTCATAATCTTAAGTTTTAAAAATTCCCTCTCTTTAAGCTGTTGGAAAAAACTGGCTGAAGCTATTAGTGATTGCTATCAAAACATTTGCTGGATTGCTATGATTGACAGTCCAGTTAGTGTAGCATCTGTTCAGGTAGTATTTGTTGACAATTCTGTAAAAACTATTATTATGTCAACTTGGCTGACTTTGAAAATCTACAATTATCTCAGCAGATGGTTCTGAGTTTGCAGTTTGACTGAGAGTTTAAAGAGTGTTAAAGAATTACTATTTTTGATGTAGGGTAATAGTAGGAGTTTGTTTTTATAAGAAATTAGCTACTTCAGATTTATAAAATTTGATTGGGTTTGATGAATGGGGGATTTTCTCACTTTCACATTTATAGAGTGAGAGCTCTGATAGATTTTTAGAAGTTACTTTATCGCCACATGAATTCTGAGGCCTCTGTATGGTGGACATTGAGTGAGTTGATATGGAGACTATGAGCGGCCATGAAGAGTAGGTGGGGAACGGATGAGGGGATGTGAAATTTGAAGGCTAAAGAGCCTAACTACATTTCAAACAGCTGGGACAATATCCCAGAGAAATCATGTGGCCTTCTAACCAGACTCATCCCACCTCTCAGGTTGCCTGACCATTTTCTCGCAAACACTCTCCCCTCCAAACACTCCCAGAGATGAAACTGCACATTATCAGGCACTTTAAACTGAGATGAGTCTGCTGAACCCAGAAATTTCTCAATTTGAGTTACCTGTCTTGGCAGTGAAAACCTAGCCCGTTAACTCTATTTCTCTCTCTACAGATGCAACTGACCGACTGAGTATTTCTAGCATTCTCTTTATTTTCCCTGATATTGTTAATTTGAATTTAATATCAAATGAAAAGGATTGAGATTAGAGAGGCAAAATTAGTGCTCAGCACATAGTGCTAAACAAGTTGCTGCATAGAATCAATTAGGAGAAGAAAATAAAATTATATTTCAACAAATTTTAACCTTATGTTGACAAAGTAACATCAAGGAAACTATAATTTTTGGGATTACAAAGACTGCAAAAATGCTTATCAATACTTGGAAATGACAATTACAAAATTAAGTCCTATACAAAGAATTAGTCACATTCAAAACACGACTTATGATAAATAACTTCAGAATGATCACAACGTAACTACAACTTTTATCAACAGCCTGTGATCTGGTCAGTTCTGTTATTGAGGGGTCAGAACTGACAGTAACATTAACAGAACATAGGACAAGTTTATTTCACTCAGATGATTCTACCAAGGTTAGTGTAAAGCTGTCTAAACAAGCACATAATGTAGAGATGCCGGTGTTGGACTGGGGTAAACACAGTAAGAAGTCTGACAACACCAGGTTTAAGTCCAACCGATTTATTTGATAGTAAACTCACAAGCTTTCGAGGTGTTTTGACCTCTATGTCAGGTGATCATTCAGCAGTGTTTCAGGTTGAGTAGAACAGGCAGCAGCAGACCAACATCTCACAAAATGCAGTTATTATTTTCAATTCTGTTCAGCAAAGCATTTAAAGTCTTGCTATCCTTTTCTTGTGGGCCAACTAAAGTTTAAGTGGAAATATATTTATATATATATATATTATATATATGTACACACACATATATAATATATATATATGTAGATATGTTATAAAACCCTGACAGCTATGTTGGAAACATGAAATAAAGCTTTGATTTACTTATTAATCAGGATGTTGACTGAAGGGTACATTATCAGCTTGTATGTCAACAACTATTGTAAATAAAATGTTGTTATGAGCCTCCCCTGATTGTGTAGCTATCACGAGCTATCTGTGATTGTACACAGTTGAAGTCAAACTTTTGAAATCCTATTAACATCAAGCAGGTGTTTGGAAAGTTTTATATTTTTTCCTGACTGTTTTGGATGTAAATTCCTTCCATTTTACGAAGTTCTGACTAAGCAAAGTAGATTGGGGTAGATTTCCGTCTGTATCACATCGGCTGTAATCCAGGAGAATGAATCAGCTGATCATTATAGAATCCAGAGTATTTTTTTGCATCAATATCAATGTAATAAAATTCAAGCAGATTCTATAATGACTGGACCTTTTGCATTGGCAAATTGCAACCTATGAGTTGAAAACAAAAATGTACCACATTGCATAATTAAAAATGATGAAGGAGTCTGCCAGCAGTGTACAGAATATAAGACAGAGCAGCAGAGTAGACCCTATAACCCAGAGAGCCTACTCCCTTATTCAATATGGTTATGGCTGATCTTGGGCTTTAACTCCACTTCGCTGTCCAATCCCCATACCCCTTCATTCCCTGAGAGACTAAAATTTTGTCTATCCTAGCCTTTCATGTATTCAGTGACGGGGCATCCACAATTCTTGGGGATAGAGAATTCCAAGATTCACAATCCTTTGAACGAAGGCATATCTCTTCATCTCAGTCCTAAATATTGGCCCCTTATCTTGAGACTGTTCCCCTATGTTTCAGATTCTCCCTCCAGTGCAAATAATCTCTCAGCATCTATCTTGCCAAATCCCTTCAAAATCTGGTACGTTTCAGTGAGATTACCTCCCCTTCTTCTAAATCACTGAGAAGTTAAACCTAATTTGCTCTGTCTCTCATCCAGTCCATTACGCAAAACAGCCTCCCATCCATTAATGCTGTCTACACTTGCTGCTGCCTTGAAAAAGCAGCCAGCATCATTAAGGACACACCCCGAATATGTTCTCCTCTAGCTTCTTTCATTGGGAAAAAGATACAAAAGCCTGTAATCATGTATCAACTGACTCAAGAACAGCTTCTTGCCTGCTGTCATCAGACTTTTAAATCGTCCTACCTTATATTAAGTTGATCTGTCAATGACTGTAACGCTATATTCTGCACCTTCTCCTTTCCTTCTCCCCAATGTACACTATGAATAGTATGCTTTGTCTGTATAGCACGCAAGAAATAATACTTTTCACTGTGTCCCAATTCACGTGATAATAATAAATCAAATCAAATCAGAATCAGAACAAATCAAATTAAATCATGTGACAACCCCTTCATCACAGGGACCAATTTAGTGAACTTTCACTGTATCACCTCCAAAGTAGGTATATTCTTTCCTAAATGTGCAGAACAAAACTGCACACAGCACTCCAGATAAAAGCAAATTACTGTAGATGCTGGAATTGGAAACAAAATGCTGGAAAATTTCAGTCAGACTGACAGTATCTGTGGTGAGAGAACAGAGCCAATATTTCGAGTTTGGATAATTCTTTGTTAGAGCTCTAGTCGTAGCCTCACCAAAATCCTGTGCAGCTCCATCAAAATGTGCAATACTAAACAGCCAAGGCCTGCATGATGCCATATTCAAACAGGCCCCAGTAAACAGGTTAAAATGCTGCTGTTCTTGAACTGGGGTCTTGTGTTGCAAAACTCAACCTTGGCAATGGCACTGATAGAATACCCAGGCTCCAAGCGATGAACAGCAGTTGGATACGTGTTTGGTATCATAGTTCCAGACTGGACGTCAGCTTGTCATGGTCCAACTTGCCACCCATGCTGAATGCAAATCCAATTTCTCCTCTATTGTGTAGAAAAAGGATCTATTTGAATATTTTGAGTCACATTAAAGCCTTCAATAGGGTGAAATATATGATTCAAGTGACCCAAATTGACCTAAGCAGCCAGGTACTACTTTTTTTCAGAAACATAGAAAATAGAAGAAGTGGGCCATTTGGCCCTTTGAGCCTGCTCCACTATTCATTTTGGTCATAGCTGCTCATCAAATTCAATATCCTGATCACTCCTTTCTCCCCATATCCCTTGAGCCCCAAGACCTATATCTAACGAAGCTGACTCTGGCGGTATTCAAACCCACAATCTTTGAATGTCTCAGCAGACAGTAATTAGAAGTCCAACTTGCAATCTGTTGTGCCACAGAGCATATGAAACCATTGTGTATTCTCTTCAATAACTCTTACTGTTTCTGTGTCTCTCATTGATTTTGGATTTGATTTGATTTATTACTGTCACATGTATTAGTGCATTAGTATGCAAGTATTGTTTCTTGCGTGCTATACAGAAAAAAACATACCGTATATAGAGAAGGAAAGGACAGAGTGTAAAATGTAGTGTTACCATAGAGTAAGATTATCTTAAAACAAGGTACATACATTCAAAAGTCTGATGGCAGTAGGAAAGAAGCTGTTCTTGGAATCGGCGGTACGTGTCTTCTGACTTTTGTATCTTTTTCCCAATGAAGGAGGTGGAAGAGAGAATGTCTAGGGTACATGGGTCCTTGATTATGCTGGCTGCTTTTCTGAGGCAGCAGGAAATGTAGACAGAGTCAATGGATGGGTGGTTGCTTTGCGCATTCATGATCCTTTGTAGTTTCTTGTGGTCTTGGGCTCAGCAGGAGCTATACCAAGCTGTGATACAATGAGAAATAATGCTTTCTATGGAGCATCTATAAGAGTTAGTGCGAGTCTGAGCGAACATGCCAAAGTTCCTTAGCCTCCTGAGAAAGTAGATGTGTTGGTGGGCTTTCTTAACTATAGTGTAAGGATGGAGGAACCAGGACAGATTGTGTGTGATTTGGAGACCTAGAAACTTGAAGCTCTCGACCTTTTCCACTTCATCCCATTGATGTAGACAAGGGCATGCCCTCCACTACATTTCCTGAAGTCGATAACTATCTCCTTCATATTATTGACATTAAGGGAGAGATTATTGTTGTTGCACCAGTTCACCAGATACTTTATCTCTTTCCTGTGCACCGCTGTGTTATTGTTTGAGATCCAACCCACTATGGCGGTGTCATCAGCAAACTTGGAAATCGAATTAGAGGGGAATTTGGCCACAGTTGCAGCTGTATAAGGAGTATAGTAAGGAGATGAGACACAGCCTTGTGGGGCATTGGTGTTGATGATGACCACAGAGGAGGTGTTGTTGCCTATTTTTACTGATTGCAGTCTATGTGTTGGGAAGTCTAGGATCCAGTTGCAGAGGGAGGAGTCGAGCCCAAGGCCATAGAGTTTGGAGATGAGTTCTATAGGAAAATTATGTCGAAGGCTGAGCTATAGTCAATAAATAGGAATCTGACATAGGTGCCTTTATTATCTAGGCGTTCCAGAGTTGAATCAGGACCAGGAAGATGATAGGTGGATCTGTTGTAGCGAGAGGTAAACTGTATTGGATCCTTACAATCTAGAAGGCTGGAATTGATTTGTGCCATTTGAAGCACTTCATACTGATGGATGTCATTAAGGCTGCCTGTCTTTTCTTTGCTACTGAAATGATAGCCATCTTCTTGAAGCAGATAGAGACCTCAGACTGTTGTAAAGAGAGGTTAAAGATGTCTGCGAATGGCCCTGTCAGCTGGTCCATGCAGGATCTGAGTGCTTATCCAGGTACCCTATCCAGGCCAGCCGCTTTCCATGGGTTGACTTTTGAGAAGGCTGCTCTGACATCTGCGATGATGACCTTGTATATAGGTTCATCTGAGGCTTCCAGAGTCTCACTGATCTCTTGCTCAAAACAGACATAGAATGTGTTGAGCTCACTGGGGAGGGATGCATTGGAGCCGTTGATTTTACATGCTTTCATCTTTGATCTTCATCTTCATTGCTCAGTAATGCAGCCTTCCTGCACTGAAGTCTCTGCCTGTGTAGCTCTGGACTATCCTGGAGATTTATCAGGCTGGAGCAGCAGTACCTCTGAAGTCAAGCTCAACCTAAGTATATATTTTGTCCTCCTCACCATGTCACTTGGCTGGAGTTTCTGGTACTTGATGTCCTTTTCATAAATGTTCAAGGTCTGACTATTCAGCTGGCTATTGATCAAATAATCCCAGTCCTACCCCCCTTGAAAGAAGTGAGAAGTAAACAGAATCAGTTAGGTGGACAAAACTTTAGGATGACACGATAGTTGATGTGAAATATATAGCAATTCTATTAATCTTTTGCTGGAGCCAGCCAGATCTGTAATACATCAGTTATTCCAGCATCAATGTAATACTCTTGCACACTCTGTAGAACCACAAATGTTGGGAAGCTATGACTGGGTTGGAAAGCCTACATTGGATACTGATCCAAGGGCCAATTGAAACAGCATTTGCACGCAGCTGAGTTCATGTATTTTATGACTTCCAGAATTAGTACAATACTGTACTGTTTTAGGGAAATATATCATGCACTTGTTGGAATAGGACATGCTAAATAAAATGGTGCAGCAGTTCAGGTGAGGGTATTTAGAATCATAGAATCCCTCCAATACAGAAAGCAGCCATTTGGCCCATTGAATCTGTACCAAACATAATCCCACTCAAGACCTATTCCTGTAACCTTCAATTACCCTGTTAATCCCTGACACTAGGGTCAATTTAGCATGGCCAACTAATCTAATCTGCACATCTGCTGACCTTTCCCTGGAAGTTCAGCACAAGTAGATAGAAACCTGACTCTACTTTATATCCATGTACTCCCTGTATATTAACAAACAATGGCTCAGAAATTACTTGCAATCTATCCATTCCATTGGTGTTATTGGCATAATGGAGTTCTTGTGGTGAAGTAACAATGATGGAGCAGGAGTAACTCCATGGAATTTCCTGGTAGGGGGATTATGGTGATTATGCCTTTAAGGGCAGCGCAGCAGAAGAGGACCAATTGGAACTATGAGTGGGTAATTACTCCAGGGGGTGGAGCCCTCTTTTAGGCAGAAGTTAATCGGGAGATATGCAGTAGACCTGTAGGGATTAGAGCAGTCAGGGGCTACTCCAGGGCAACCAGGAGGCAACTAGTCTCCATCCAATTTTTCCTTGTTAATAAATACCTTTTGTGTTCCTGACAAAGTCATTACACTTGAGCAATGTGTTTTTTGCCTCTCTCCATCACTATCCCTGCAGTCACAGTCGTTTATGTCTTCAATACAAAATGATTTCTTCTTATAGCATAACGTAAAACAGTTTCATTATATGTTTTTGATATTATGTATATGGAGTTTGCACACCAGTAACATTTTCGATTTATCTTACTTCACTGAATACTTAATACCATAAGATACATGAGCAGAATTAGGCTATTTGGCTCACTGAATCTGCTCTGCCATTCAATCGTGGCTGATATCATTCTCATCGCCATTCTCCTGCCTTCTCCCTGTAACTCTTGATCCCACTATTGATGAAGAACCTATCCATCTCCGTTTCAAAGAGACTCAGTGACCTGGTCTTCGCAGCCCTCTGTGGCAATGAGTTCCACAGATTCACTACCCTTTGGCTGAAGAAATACCTTCTCATCTCAGTTTTAAAGGACAGTCCCTTCACTCTGAGGTTGTGCCCTCAAGTTCTAGTCTCTCCCACTAATGGAAATATTCTCTCCACGTGCACTCTATCTAGTCCTCTCAGTATTCTGCGAGTTTCAGTTAGATCCCCCCCTCAACCTTCTTAACTTCATTGAGTAAAGACCGACACTCCTCAGCTGCTTCTCATGTGACAAACCCTTCAATCCTGGGATCATTCTTGTGAACCTCCTCTTGACCCCCTCTAAGGCTAGTATGGTATCCATTCTTAGGTATGATGCTCAAAGCTGCTCGCAATATTCCAAATGGGGTCTGACCAGAGCCTTACACAGCCTCAGCAGTATATTCCTGCTCTTGTATTCTAGCCCTCTAGAAATGAATACTATTGAACTTAACATGTGTTTTTATTTGTTGAAGCAAATATTTAAGTCCATAAATATGGGAAGGATGAAGTTGATAGTGAGCAATACGAAAAATATTACGAAGTTAGCTAAAATGAAAATCAGGTGGAGTATAAGGCAAGCGGCCAATTCTAAGTTGCCCACATTGGGTTACCATCTAAAACGACGACTGAAAAACAACAAGACTAATATTATCCTTGGACATTCCAGAACCAGTTAATAACTTACTTGTGTGTCTAGAAACAGAACATATCAACTTATTTGATGTAACTCTCTATGGCAATTGGTCCTTTTTGACATTAAAGTTCGCTACAGCATGACAGTAGCCCATAGTGTCCAAACTGCACCAACTGTTGTATCATAAGAAGCTGCCTTGTCTCTGATTCTGCACATGTTTGATTCGATTGATGAATGTTAGATGATTGAAAGGGTTGATAGGGTTGATACAAATAAACTATTTCCAATGTTGGGACTATAACCACAAAATCTGATCTAGACAATTCAAAGTTGATATCAACAAGCCTTCTTTGCACAAAGGTGTGTAAAAAGATGTGGAACACTCTCCTCCAAAAAATTGAGGAAAATTTCAAACCAAAGACCTATAGTTTTTTGTTAAACATAGTTATTAAGAGTTAGGGAACCGCAGCAAATTAAAAAGTTACAGATCAGCTATAATATAACTGATGGCAGTGCGGGCCCGAGGGGCTGAATGGCCTATTCCTGTTCCTCTGTCCTTCAGACAAACCTTTCTTTTCCTCTGAGGATCTAACAATAGAAAGGTAATGAAGACACATCAACCCTTTATTATCCCAACAGATAGTGTTGATAGATGTCTTTAGAATAGATAATCTGTCTGTTCTTAACCACATGATGATGGCACAGATGAGTAGAAATGAAAAAAATGAAAACAAACTGAAATAGGGAACGAATTGAAAAGGAAAAAAGATTTTTTTTAAAGTAATGAAAATATAAAATAATTTGCAAGCCAGATTTAGTGCTGCCTTTTGCTACAGGAATAACAATGAATGGCTAAACCCAGTTAATCATAAGAGATGCCCTATGTCAATCTTCCATTTGCATCAATATTTCCATTGATTAGAAAGATCAAGTCATCATAGTCTTCTCTTCAAGGGGGAGACTAATGGGTGGTGATTTAACTTGAGATCACCCAAGGCAAGGTTGGGAAGGTTTCATGAATAATCTCAGCCAGTATAGGAATTAAACTCATATCACAAACCAGCTGTACAGCCAACTGAGCTAAACCCAGCAGGATGTTGATTTAGCTCATTAATGAGTCAACTAACATCAATGATCCCTGAGCCCATACAATTTAGTGGTGGTTTAGGAACTACACCGGGACTGCAAAGCTTCTGGCATCTTGGAAGGACACCCAGCAAATTCAGTTTGATCTCCCATTAATGAGGATTCTCCTTTGTGCTCAATGAGGGATCTGGCATCAGGAGAGTCAATCACTGAATGCCACCCTGCTGCCTTACTTCTTAATGTCCCTCTAACTCCCCTCCCATTACCCTTCACCCCGTGACTTCCATTGTCCTTGCACGTCTTTGGCCTGGAGGTCTCATGATGCCTCTGGCCCTCTTGCGGGACTCCCTGCCAGTTCTCAGACTGAGTGGGTGAAACCTTGTTAGCCGGACAGAATCCTGGCCAACCTTTTAAATAAATTCTCATTGCTATTAAAAATGATACAATGTTGAGTATAACCCTTTTATTTAACTACTCCGATTTGCTGCATAACTTGCCTTGTGTCAAGAGAAGGCCAAACACTGCTATGGGGAGAGGGAAATGGAACTGAAGGAAAATCATCAGAGGCTGCGCCTGTACATGGACTGGACGCCTGAGTGTATTATTGTCAGAGGCCTCTGATTCATTCCACCATCACCCCCTCCCTCCCAAGTCTCCTCACATTAAACACCTAGATCAGAAATGGCGCAAGGGAAAGTAGAAAGTACTTTATAAAGTAGCTTCGCTCTCAAAACAAATCTCAAGGTACAAATGTTTCCTTATTCATTTTTAAAATTCGTTGTTTGATTTTACTGGCCGTTTATTGACTGCGCCATTCTCTTTTGAAGAGCTGTGAATACTGCTGTGTCTCTGTTTTATTAAACTGTAGGGAGCGGAACACCAGATCTCGAGGCCTCAGCATGAATACACTACAGTGGATCAGTCAGGAAAATGTAAAAACTGCTCCCGGATCAAGTTTATTGTTTTAATCCAGTCACTTGGCCATTAGCCGTCCACAACAAAGGGCTTACTGTGAGAGGGATTGCTGTGCTTCAGAGTGCACCTTTGTAAAACTTCAAATAGATTCACAGATAGGTTTTCTTCCTTTTTGTACATTAGGTTGATGGAACTATAGTGGCAATTGTTGATAAGTACACATCTCATAGTGTTAGTAGTTGCTGGCAGCAAATAAGACTGAGAGTTCAAGCTCACTCAGAAGTATATCAAGTGCTTAAGGCTTCCTGTGGATCTGTCACCTGATCTGTGAGTCAATACCTACAGTGAATCAAAGAAATAGGGGAATCTGAAGGGACAGGGGAAACCAGCTTATGAAATCAGGAACAAGTGCAGTTCAGCTGAAAGGGAAAAAAAAACTGTTCTTTTTCTCTAAAGTCAATTAAGTGCTAGTTAAGTAAATGAGAAGTGGACTCGTTAATTTAAACCTACTATTCTGGAAATCCTTCCAAAAATCTAATATGTTGTTTTTTTATTTGTTCTCAGGGTGGGGTGACAATGACAAGGCTGAAGGTGGATCTTCTTGAACTGTGGTTGTCCATGTGGTGTTTGTACTCAGCAAGAGACCATCAGGATTTTGACCCCGTGACTGGCTTTTCAGTGTATGTGCTGAGCTCCGTGTCAAAAGACAGGTTATTGTAGATGCAGTCTCGTAGAATTTCTTGCCTGCTTCAAGCCTGATCACAGGTGGAGATTGTCGGTACATTCTGTTAGCTAGTGGATGCAGCCTGACTACAGAATCATAGAGTATTTGCAATGTAGGCTCTGCACCAGCTCTGTGAAAAAGCATTCTTCTTAATCCCACTCCCCAGCCTTACACATTCTTTCTTTTCCTCACATCACTTTTACTCCTTTTGCCCATTATTTTGAATCTGTGCCTTCTAGTTCTTGACACTCTCTTGAGTGGGAACAGTTTTTCACTAGTTGTCCTCTCTGTATCCCTCAGGATCTTAAATACTTCGATCAAGTCTCCTTGCAGCCTTCCTTTCTCCAAGGAAAACATCTCCAATCTATCCTCATAGCTGCAGTTTTTTTTTATTCATGGAATCATTCTGGTAAATCTCTTCCATATTCTGTCCAAGACTTCACATCTTTCCTCAAGTATGACATCCAGAACTCAATGTAGTCCTCCAGATGAGGTCTAATGAGAATGACTCTAGCAAAGACCTTTTCAATGATGCTGAGGAGTGAGCTATCCTAGAATTTATTGCAATCCCCTTAATTGCCTTTGTTCTAGTACATCGGAATAACATTTAAGTCATGAATTCGGCAGCCACTAACTTTGGCTTACTAACAAAACACGCGTGGAAAACCAACAAACTAACCCACAGCACCAAGCAACTTATCTGTAAGGTTTATAGCTTCAGCACAGCTGAATGGCAGTGAAGCCTGGACACTTATATCTCCCAAGAACAAAGCTATTGTAATCCAGTGATGGAGGGCATGGAATTGAGTTTGACAGCAGGGATGCTGATCACATGTGGATTGTATTTCAACGCATTATTGAAGACTATACCTTGACAATTATTCTATTGGTTGCCACAACAACAAAATCATGAAATGCTCATTCAATCTTCTACCCTAATGACTTCTTTGTTACGTAGAGGCAATCCAGGCATCCTCAAGCCAATGCAGGATTTGTTAGAAACAAAAGTTTTTATTGAATAAGAGGAACCAAGCACAGGGGTTTGCAGCCTTAGGCTGCATTGGAGCAGTCTACTTGGCTGCTCCAGCCCTTACATGTTTACCACATGGCATCCAGATGTATCTGCTCCAGAGAGGACTCCATCCTATCGGGTGATCACTCACTCTCAGTTCCATTGATCCCTCATGTCAGGTAACCCTCTTCTGCTATATTGTCTGAAAGAGGCAGATTCCACAATCACTACAGTGTCAATGTTTAATTTCAATTATGCTTACTTTCTCAAGGGCAATTAGGGATGGGCAAGAAATGCTTGCTAGCAGTGCTCACATCTCATGAAACAAGAGCAACAAAATATTGAAATGAAGGTGCGATATAACTGCAAATTATTGTTGCTTTCTTTGCCTCTGCGCAACCAGCACCAAATCTCAGATTGCCCATATTTGCTCTGCAATGTGACATTGTGCACTTAGCACTTCATTGTGCTAAAATCACGTTTTATTACTTATTAAGTATAATACCACATGAATTTAAAATATTCATAACCTAATTGTTCCCTTCCCAAATTGTCTGAAAAGCTTATGGTCAACAGATCCGGGAGGTCATTTTCTGAGTCTGAGGCAGTAAATCCACATTAATGAAACTGAGAACTTCAGAAATGCTGCATTAATTTTCTGCTGTATATTTAAAACCTAGCTAGTTAAATGTTTTTGAACAATAAAGCAAGAACTCAAGAAGATGTTTATGTTTATGATGGGCAGCGTGAAAGCACAGTGGGAGCACTGCTGCTTCACAGCTCCAGGGTTTGATTCCCGGCTCGGGTTACTGTCTGTGTGGAGTTTGCACATTCTCCTCATGTCTGTGTGGGTTTCCTCCAGATGCTCCGGTTTCCTCCCACAGTCCAAAAATGTGTGGGTAGGTTGATATGTCATGCTAAAATTGTCCCTTAGTGTCCTGAGGTGCATAGGTTAGAGGGAGTAGCGGGTAAAACATGTAGAGATATAGAGGTAGGGCCTTGGTGGGATTATGGTCAGTGCAGACTCGATGGGCTGAATGGCCTCTTTCTGCACTGTAGGGCTCTTTGATTCTATGAACTCATGACTTAGCATTTAACAGGTGTAGCATATGATCAGACTGAAGTTCTCCACAATGCTTGGTACTGTTTCTAGGTGATTACACAGTTTCTACTAATGATCACTTACACAGTTATGACAAAATAGAGTAACAATTGCTCTGCTTAAGAATTTGGTGAATATTATCAATTTATATCAGCCATAAACAAAATATTGCACATAAATTGTAAGCTGAGATAACATTTGGAGCTAGATTTCATTTGAATAAACCATTGTGGCATTATCCAACTTTTTATGAATGGCTTTAAGAACGACTTTATCAATGAGTGTTTGTTCAGTATCTTCTGTTGCTTGTTGTTTGCTGGACAGTATTACATCAACATAATTATTTTATAGAATTTTAGCTTTCACTGGGTTACTAGACTCGGTGCTTACTTGAGCAACTTTAAAAACAACAATTTGGATTGCATCATAACAGATACTGAATTTAAAGGAACAGCAATATTAAAATAATGTTCATTCTAATTAGCATCATTCATAAAGTAAGGCAAGCCACTTAGGGGATTTTCATAGTGGCTTCATTACAGCATGAATGTAAGCCTACTTGAGATAATAAACTTTAACATTTAACTTTAACTTTACTTTATACCTGTAATATTTAAAGAGATCAGGATTCAGTATGTGTCAAAAAATGCCAAAAGCAACAAGTGCTATGCCTGAAAAAGAAAGTAGATTTTCCTTTTGTGTTGGAATTAGTGCACCTACTGTGTTCCTTTGGTGTTGGTTCCTCAGCACACTCTGAATTGCTTCTTTTATCTTCCTTAGAGCCACTTCTTCCGCTTCCTCCACCTTCTCAGATATCACGATGGGTTCTTCACCTGAGAAGGCATCCGTTGCATGGGAAACCCATTTATCTGTAAGGTCATGAAGGCAGGGATCATGGAAATCTTTTTATGACCATTTTCTCATAATATTCTAATACATTTACAGGGTAATGGAACAGGAATTGGTATCAATTTCTAGTCAAATTTATGGCAGATACAAGAAGATAATAAATGCAACTCTGTATAAAACATACTGCATTAGTATCAAGTTAACCTCAATCACGTGTGTTTGACATCTGTTTATAATATCCCTCAACTGAATGCAGTAGGTTCTGACCAGACTGTGGAATTTCTTCTCTGTCATTTAGTATTTGGAAGATTACCATTCCATTTAGCTGGTTCAGATTTCTTTTGTCTGAACATGGCACAGCCCCCTTTTCCTAATCTGTTGTGAGTCATCCTGAGTCTTCCAACCTTCTCAAGGCAATAAAACATCCACCTCCATGAGTGAGGGGTAAAATATTTTATTTGGGTGATTTCACTCCCGACATTGTAATGATGTGGAAAGTTGTACCAGAGGTCCTCTGATGTATTCCTATACTGGAATTCTCCCTGGGTGAAGGATGTAGTGAGTTTACATATCTATGCAATTTTGGAAGACTTACATCCAGTGAAAACTATTTAAGGTTCAATTGAATATGAAGTGGTTAATTTCTAAAGTGGTAAATCACTATATTTTCATCTAACTAGCCATCGTGCATTATCTTTGACAGTGATTTATGAAGTAAGAATATGACCCATGCATTCTTGTATACTGTTTATTGCCAAGTCTGCCTTACCAGGACAATGCAGGCTGCTTTCCCCCAGCCTATTATCAATATTCTCGATGTTGAAAGCATGTCTCTCATGTTCTGCTGCAAAACTTCTTTAAGATGATTGAAATTGAAAATGATTTTATAAAGAAGACTTCACAAGTTTGCAGCTTTAATTTTGGAACCACTGTTTTTCAGATCAGCAAAAGTGGGTAGCAGTTTCTTATTTCTTTCCCCAGTCTATATATGTTAATTTAAATTTTGATATTACCACTTAGGTTATATGCTGTTTCAAAGAGTTTAATAGCCAAATCTAAAAGGAAATTCTTCGTCTTGTGCCATTTTCTCAGTTAATCAATTTGGAGCCAACAAAAATTTGAATGAAGTGAAGTGCTCGCATCTACAATTTTGCTTTATCGTGGAACAATCCAAGTCACCAAATTTAGCTTAACACATCAGTTTCACATTCTACCTGTTTGACTTACAAATGATTGATGCAGGCATCCAGCTGTGTCTGATTATAGTCCAGCCTAGCTGTACTGGAATGTCAGACTACATCTCTCGCAGGTATCTATCTTTAAAACCAGATTAAACAAAAGGAATCAATTAGTAATGAGTGTGAATGAAAAATACATGACTTTGATGTATTGCTTCTGATTTTGCCTAATATTGCTCTGTAATGCACCACATTTAAAAGTTAGGATGGATGCGTTTATACAAGCAGTAATACATTACCTTCTTGCAAAAACAAAAAATGTTTTTGTGATGATGAAAGATGAAATGTGAGCAACTTTTGAACATCTCCATATATTAAGTGAATTCTAAAGAAGGGTGCAGGAGCTGGGGATACATGTGCAGGGCAAGTTGAGAAAGTGATGAATAATGCATTCAGGATCCTAGAATTATAAATAGGGTAGAGTATAAAGTGGTTGTGCTGAATATTTAAAAATCATTGCTTTGACCTCAAGTGACTCAGGATGATGACAGTCATCTTTGTGGGATTCAGGAGATGCAGATGACTTTGTCCTTCACCAGTTCTGCTGTTATTTTCCATCATGTATCAACTTGTCTTGCAAAAGAGACAGCAGAACATCAGTGACTGACAATGTGTTGGATCATGAGAGAACACAATTGAGTATCTTTCATGCCCACTTGCCTCATTATTATTAGGGTGTCTCTTTATTTGTCCAGTTGTGCTGACCTTGAACTTCATCCACCCACAAAGGCCCTTCTCCCACCTCGAGGGCTTTTACTGTATGACAACTGCATCAAGGCCAGTTTGGAAAAATGTTACACATCACTTTTCAAACTTACTCCATTGCCCTCTACCCTCCCCATCTCCCACCAACATCCCCCATTCACTACAGACCCACCTCAATGTCACCGTTCCTCTCCCCTCTGTCAACCTTCAATCGTTCCCATTACGCTGAATCCTATCACATCTCAGTCCATGTGCCTTTCCTCCAGTCAGGATTGTCCCCATGCCCACCCTACCACTGTCCCCTCTTGTTACTTGAACCACTTGCCTTTTCCCCTTTTGTGACCTACCTGATGAGACTTTCATCTATCAGGCTCTGAACCTCCATCTACTACCCTACTGCATCTCATTCTGCTTTCTGACTCTGTTCCCTCCTAGCATCTGTACCCTGAGTCCCTAACCTCAATCCCACTCTCGACTGACATCACCGACTCTGCCTTCTAAGAAACACCCTTCCCCCACCTTCCAGATTTCACCTGCTTTCCTTATTCAGCCTTGGTGCAACATTTGAGTGAAATTATGTGAGATCTTCAAGATGAAGAAAGCAAAATCTGTGTATCTCAAAGTGATGGAAGGGGTGAAGTTCACTACTAAAGACTGCCGCATGACATTCAAAAATCCCACTGGAAGGGAATGTCATTGGGAGATGAACTTAATTCTTGAAATTCCATGTCTTTTTAATAAACACACACAAGATGTTAATGTATGCAAATAGGGTTCCCGAATGTGTTTCCAATTCCACCTGGACCACTTCTTTATAAAATCATTTCCAATTTCAATCATCTTAAAGAAGTTTTGCAGCAGAACATGAGAGACATGCTTTCAACATCGAGAATATTGATAATAGGCTGGGGGAAAGCAGCTTGCTTAGATATGTACCCTTCTCCAGGAAGACAGAACTTGTAGCATTAAGAAATCACTAAATAAAAACCTTTCACTGGGGAAAAAAAATGGAGTTCCAGACATTGTTTGTCAGGAAGATCAACCGAATTTAAGGTCAAGAGATCAAAATTCCAACAGATTATTCCGCTGTGGGGAAACAGATTTTTTGTTTCCTGTCACAGTTGCTGCTGCTGGAGGGAGCAGGAGATTCCATTTCTTTGGGAGGATGTTCTCTGTCTAATCTTACCTCAGGTTTCATCAATGTTACGGGGTTGGAGGTGCTCAGTGTATTTCCTGGGGAGGGGGAAGTGTTGGACAACTGGTTGGTGGTTTGGGAAGGCCTCTATGGATGGGTAGGTCCAAGTTGCTGCTGATCTGAATTATTTCTCTGCATGTTGCTGGGTCAGGTCGAATGGTGGGAGTGGTAATATTTGGGAGTCTCATTACCACTGAAATGGACTTGATTTCAAAGCTTTAGCGATTATCCTAGTCAGCAAAGCTATGTGTCAGTGAGTTTGGTGCAATGACTTGAAGCCCATCCAGGTGCACAGTATTCAGCTGTAGCAAAGACTAGAGCTAAGGCACAAGTATGAAGGATGGTGATTTGCTTATACCAATGAACTTGCAAACAATATCCATCCTGGCTTGGTTTTTTGATAGATGTTTGGAGTTGATGTTTGGTGGTTAAGGAGAGGTCATGAATCACGGCAAGGTAGCTGGGTCATGACATGCTTCACTTCCACAGCAGATAACATTTGGACTGTTGTGTGCCTTGTGACTTTTTTAGATGGAAAGCAGAGACTTTGGGCTTGGCTGATGTCAGTTGCAGTTTCCATTTATAGAAATGCTCAAATATTTTTAGAATGGCAGAGTTTAGTGTGGCTTCCATATTCTGGAAAGCTATTTCCTGAATTGTCAAGGCATTATCTCAGCGTAAATACATTCTTGTGATGATGTGGTGGGCATGTTATTTCTATAGATGTTTAAAAGTGTCCAATGAGAGAGCATTAGTTGCAGAGTCACAGATGTATACAGCATGGAAACAGGCCCTTCGGCCCAACTTGTCCATGTCACCTAAGCCAGTCCCAATGGTCTGCGTTTGGCCCAGATCCTTTGCAGCCATCTTACCCATTGTAACAGCATTGTTGAGTGTCTCTGGAGTATTGACGTTGTCTTGTAGATAGATCTTTTTTCCTGCTGTAGCTCAGAAATGTACACAGTAGCCAGGATATTTTGGACAGTTTGGGTTCAGTCCATGTTTCCACAAAGTACTGGAGCTCAGCGAAGATCAGAGAAAACGGTTCCAGTCTTGAGCTTGCAATGAAAACCAAGCTCAATGTTTGTGGTTATAGCAGAGACTTGTTCAATGTTGGGGCCTAAAGCCAGCCTGCTTTTGGAGGAGGGTTGAGTTGGTAATAAAGTTCATTTTTAAAAGAATGGGCGCTACCAGAACATTATAGGTACTATAGAATCATGAAATGGATCTATAGTTCCTACAATCATCTGCTGGCTTTTCTGGTTTTTTTAGGGCTATTACCATCACCTCATAGAAAACCTGTGGAATGTGGCTGTTCTTCATCACAGTTGTGAAGAGTGCCTGTCACCATTGTTTTGCTACTGAGCTGAAATAGCGCTGGAAGACCAGTGGAATATCATCTTTCCTGGCAACTTTGCCTTTTTTCATTGTTGCTATGCCAACATCCAGTTCCATGAGGATAAAGTCATCTGACTGTCAGGAAAGGTCTGGACAACTCACCATTGCTTCTTTGGGTTTTTTTGACCTCCAGTTTATCGAGGGATCACTTTGAGTAGGTGAGTAATTTCACAGCAACCTCATTTGCACTAACTCATGAATTAACAGTCTCTGCTGGGTTTAATACTCTGTTTCCTCAGGAGGTTCCATACCTTGCAGCTAGCGTAGGTGGTTTTCTCAGCCTTGGCAGTAAATTCAAGCCAATATGCCTTAAGGAATGTGCCATCTTGGCATCTATTTTGTTGACATGATAGGGATTTCAATCCCCACATGGCTGACAATCCATCTATGTTGACTGTGTAGGAAGTCTGGTTGGAACAGGCGTACAGGGACATCTTCACTATCTGATGAGACAATGGTGAGATCAGAGTTATATTCCCTCCCTAATCCAGGACAATGTACGATGTTTAGCATCATACATAAGATTAACTTCCCATGCTGACGTCCAATCTGTCAAGCTTCCCCATTGTTATCATTTGAATCTTGGCCCCCATTCTGTGTGGTGACTATTGAAGTCTCCCATATATATATGACTGGGTTTTGAGGAGGTAGAAGAGTTGGGTTAGGCCATTGTTGACAGGGTACATGTTTGACTAATTACCAGCTTGCCAATAGCTGTTGTGGAGATACCCCTTTGTTCATGCTTGGGTTTGTAACATAATTAGTCATTTAATCTTTCAGATAAATTACCAAGCAATATTTTGCATAGTGTAAGTTTGTTGCCTGCTTATAATATAGATCTTGTAATGGCCTGGTTGCTCATTGTTAATGATCTGCATTTTATGTAATGTTACTTGTTTTCAGCAGCTTTTCCAGATGGTCACTTTCGTCCTGCAAGAGACTTTCAACATTCAATGGACTGATCCATGTTCTGGAGTCCAAGCTTCAGAATCCTTGGCCTAGACAGCGGTTGTTTCTCTCTGTTGACCGGGAGGTCTGTAAAGGACCTTTGGTTGCTGTTTCAATGACATTAGTTACAGATTCGAAAGGTTAAGAATTTCCTTGACAAGATGCACCATAAGATTGTTACCTTCCAATGCCATACTTCAGTGGGAAGCTCCTTTAATAATTGTTCAACATTATATTGACCAAACATAAAATCTAATTTATTGCTCCTGTAACTCTGTGGTGCACAGCAATCACAGACATTAGCACAATGTCAACTCAAAGATTACAGCATGTTCATATGCTGTAACATGTGAGACCTGTGAGAATAATTTCTGTAAAATAAGTATAAGTCAAGAATATTCATTTATACTCCCAGAAAAAGGTGGCACATTAACCTTACTCATATCATTCATAACAAATATCAGAAACTGGAGAAGAACCTTTATAGATCCCTGCTGTAAAATTTTAATAAACTGATAGGGAAGGATGTCAATTGTAAACTATAAGTTTCTGTAATCCAGAAGTGATTGTGAAAGTAGGCTTCACACCAAGTCGGAAAACATAGTTGCTCCTTGCATCTGTTTTTTTAGCTTTTATTCATTCATTTTGATGGGGGGTTTAAACGAAAGCCTTTCCCGACAGTGTATGCTTGATTCATGTTGTTTAGCACTATTCTAACAGACACTCCAACCTCAGAGAATTGGATGACAAAGCTGAAAGTTGAATTGGGAGAGAATAGTACTGCAGGGGAATGTAAAACAATAAAACTCCTTGCTCTCTCAAGTATTCTACACATTAAGTGTCAATTAGCTTACCAGTACTCAAATATAACCCTTTGTTGATCCCATAGTTATGAAGCAAGTGTAAAAATTGACTATTTACTGTATCTTTTACAGCAACTCGAAACTGTGGAACAGAGACACATTATTGCACCATTGGCTGATATAGAATTGAATATTTCTCAAGTACTCCTGTAAACCAGTATTAAGCTCAGGTAGTAATTGATCTTTGCTTAGACTAACTGGCAGCAATGTGATTTTTAATTGAAAATCTCCCTACTGCTTCCCCATGAGACCAGGTTTGTTACCATTCATCGAGGTATGATTAGTAGGTTTGTGTTAGAAACATTTGGCTCCTGGTTGATGTGCTGATTTCAATGATTAGATAGCTCAGTGACATTCTAGCTAGGGTCCCAGTTCCAAATGGCCACTCCAATAAGATTTTGATGATGCCCATTACTTGTACTCAAGAAGGAATCATTGCATTCAGGGGAGAAAGGAAGAAAATTAAGGCATAGATATAAAGGAAAATACTGTTAGACATGCATTATGAAGATGAAGTTGGCCTCCAGCAGTGTGTAAAAGATGTAATACTGCAACTCATAACTTCCTCCATGATCCTCCCTCTGCCAGGTAACATCCAGCACATGCCTTACACTATTAATCTGAAGAGTCGTAAGTCTCTCAGATTCAGTAGCCTGTCTTTCACAACAGATTGTTCCTGATCATTCTATACAGGTCCAAATCTACAAATGCAAAGACTGATGTATATATAAGAGTAAGAAAGAGCACATTCCCCAAGGTATGGTTCCTCTTTAAATCTCTTTTTCTTTTGTTCCACAACTCATCTCCTCTGGATATTGCCATATGTTGAAAAGCTTAATTTCTGACTTTTGGAAGTTATTAGTAAAAAATAACATATTTCAGCCATTTGGGTTCAAGTCAAACTCAAGTCCCAAGTGATGATGGTAATAATTCTGGAGACTGAGTGGTGCCTAATCAGCATTCTACAATATAGTGTACCAAATGTAACATATTTAATCGCTGGATACAGCAATAATCAACTTATCCTGATGAGAAAGAGGTAAAATAAAACTGGTAATTTGTACATGTCTCTTTCAAATGGATTGTAGCAGAAAATAAAAGCTGTGCTTAACACAGTGCTGAATATACTTCCTAATTCCAGCGAGACCTGAAAAAGACAGCATTACAAACCATGTTTGATGACCAGGTGTAGAACTTGGCTCATGACTTTGGCTTGCTTTTCTATTTAACCCTAGCACCAACTTATTTTAATAAAATGTGAATGCCATTTTTATACAGACATTATTTTTGCCTGAAGGCAGATTCTTGACTTTCTCCTTCTTTGTCAATGGGAATTTATTCTATTGCTTCACTATGAATTGAAAGATTTACATACACAATGATGAGCTGTTCTCTTGTCATTCCAAAGTATAAAATAACACAATGTGATTAATTCAAAGGACTGTCTAGGATACCATAAGGAAACCTTGACCGCTAATGAAAGAACTGGGAGCTCATCCACTTTTTCATTTTATTTTCTTCTTTTGTGGGCTACCTTTCAATTTGAAATGTTTAAAACATTTAGTACTTCCCTTGGTAGTGGCACATCCTGGTGTAACTGCTGGGATAGGGATAGAGCAGTTGGTTTGGGGCAAAATGGGGCAGAGCCCAGGATTCCCTCTTGTGAAGAAAAGACTAAGAAATCGCCTGGGAAATTTTGCCCAGCCTGCCATGTAATAGGCTCCATGAAACTTGCTTGAAGCTCCATGAAACTGCTTGCTGAAAGACATTAAGAATGAATCAAATGCCAGCATGATCAATTAATTGATTTTTGGTGTTATTTCATTGCCTATTAGGATTGGCAATGAATAGCTACTTTGGGAATTGCAGGGCTGGGGTTGCACTTTTCCTGTGAGAACATTCCAGACCTTCCTATGTTGGTTTTGTGCAGGATGAAATGGATGCTATTGGCTTTCAGGACTCCAAGGTCAATTTGCTTTCTGTACCAACAAATTTCGGGATATCTGCCTTATTGTAACCATCTAAGGTGAATATAAGAAATATCAGAGGGTTCCATGTGAATTTAAAACAAAAATAACTAAGGGAGCAATTTTAAGCTCTCCATCAGCAGGAATAGCAGCGAGTGTTCAACATCTGGAAAGTGCAGTTTGTGCCGGTGAGTTTCCAAATTCCGATCTTCTCTGCTGCTTACCAGTGGGATGGCTTGAAACATGGCATGTGACCACAGAAAGGTCATTTTAATACATATCATTAGCAAGCACTTCAGGGCTTGCCTGGATTTTCAACGGGTGACACCGTGACACCATGCCAACATCATTTACAACAGCTTATGAACCTGGCATCTTCGTCTCCAACGGGGAGTTTGAAGCTGAGTCCTCAGGCAGCCAGCACTGTCCATGGTGTGCACTGCATAGGGGGCATCAGAAAGGACTCGGGAACACAGATAAGTTCAATTCAGGGCAGCATGTGGAGGTCTCAAAATCAACATTGTAGGACAAGGGCTCACTCCCTCTCCCCACAATAGAGGGGTCACTTGCAGGTCATACCTTCCCTTCATTTCACGATGCCTTTTGCTGTAAAGGGCTTGTGAAGGTTGGTATGCAGACAGCGTTTCCTGTGTCCTCCATCCTGTGTTTCTGTCCATATCGCAGCTGAAGGATTTGGAGTTGGCAAGAGGGTAGGGGGGCTTCAAAATAAGAGGTCCAGCACAAGGGGAGACTGTGAGTTACCTGCGTGATGTTCAATGATAGGCTAAGCTGTCAGGGTAGAGTGGGGGATTCAGAAATGGACTGCGCCTCGCCTCATTTGGCCTGAAGGGCTCGCACTCAGGGGGAGGATGACTGCAGTGTGATTGGAACCTACACTCAGGCAGCGGAGTGAGGGCAAGCTGCCCGGCATCAAAACCAATCATCAGGGGTGCTTGCGTGTAAAGGTCAATCTCAGTGGGTTGTGGAAAGCTGCTCAGCTCTGCACCTTTTGTGAACTGGGAGAAACAGGGTGTCCTCTGGGAATGATCTGGACATGCTCCTTGCTGACCTCACACAATTCAGCTTTGCCTTAGCTGTACAACACCCAGCCTCCCCTTACTGGTGGTTATGCCATTAAATGGTGAGCAGCCAAAAGGCAGAGCCATTTATTGAAAGCCACCTTACAACTTTTGCAAGCCAGGCATTGAGCTGATGTTCTTTGAAAAGCACTAACCCCTGCGCATGAAGATGATGTCTATCATCATGCACCCCTATCGAGATCATGATAGGATGAATTAGCAATGTCTGCCTTCAGGATACAAACAGTGGTCTCATGCAGGCCCTCAATTACTCTTTAACATGATGCCAGATTATTTTGTGGGGAGGGGACCTTGGGGCTGGGGAATGCGGGCCTTTAGTGCCACTGAGATCCTAGTGGGTCCACGCATTGGATCCTGCTGGAATTGACAGAGCCCAATGTGGAGATGAGTCTATATTGTCCAAGTGAAGGGTGCGAGAGATAGTGTTGAGGTACCAACTGAGTGTGCTCCCACTGGGTGGTAATCGCAGAGGAATCAAGAGAGGAGGATCAGAACAGATTTGGCTTATTACTGTCACACATATTAGCATACTGTGTACAGCATTGTTTTTTGCATGCTATACAGACAAAGCATACCGTTCATAGAGAAGGAAACAAGAAAGTGTAGCATGTACTATTACAGCCAAAGCTGAACTAAGAAAAAAATCAACTTCATGCAAGGTAAGTCCATTCAAATGTCTGATAGGAGCAGAAAATGCTGTTCTTGAATTTGTTGGTATATGACCTCAGACTTTTGTACCTTTTCCCCAACAGAACAAAGTGGAGGAGAGAATGTCTGGGGTGCGTGAGATCCTTAATTCTGCTGGCTGCTTTGCCGAGGCAGCAAGAACTATAGACAGAGCCAGTGGATCGGAGGTTCTTTTACGTGATGGATTGGGCTACATTCACGACCTTTTGTGATTCCTTGTGGTCTTGAGCAGAGCAGGAGCCATACCAAGCTGTGATACAACTAGAAAGAATACTTTGTATAATGCATCTGTAAAAGTTGCTGAGAGTTACGACACGCCAAATTCCCTTAGCCCTCTGAGAAAGTAGAGGCATTGGTGGGCTTTCTCAACTCTAGTGTCAGTGCAGGGGGATCAGGACAAGTTGTTGGTGATCTGGACACCAAAAAACTTCAAGCTCTCGACCCTTTCTACTTCATCCCCATTAATGTAGACAGGGGCACATTCTCCTTTATGTTTCCTGAAGTCAATGACAATCTCCTTCCTTTTGGTGACTTTGAGGGACCGATTATTGTTGCTGCACCAGTTCACCAGATTCTCTATCTCATTCCTATACTCTGACTTGTCATTGTTTGTGATCAGACTTACTATGGTGATGGCGTCAGCAAATTTGAAAATTGAATTGGAAGGGAATTTGGCTGCACACTCATGGGTGTATAAGGAGTATAGTAAGAACCTAGCACACAGCCTTGTGGGGCACCTGTGTTGAGGATGATTATGGAGGAAATATTGTTGCTTATCCTTACTGATTGCGGTCTATGGGTTAGGAAGTTCAGGATCTAGTTGCAGAGAAATGCCAAGGCCTAGACCATGGAATTTGGAGATGAGTTCCGTGGCAATAATGGTGTTTAAGGCTGAGCTGTAATCAATAAATAAGAGTCTGACATAGGTGTCCTTGTTATCTAGGTGTTCCAGGGTCAAGTGCAGGGCCAGGGAGATGGCGTCTGTTATGGATCTATTGCAACTCTCTCATGAACCTTTATAGCTCACTGTTGTTTACTCTTCTTTACAGTGCATGCTCTGGAGGGTCACAGAGCTTGTTGAGTTGGCTATCCTACTTATGTAGCAGCGGCAGAGACATCGACATGCTGTAGCACCTGGCTAGGATCAGTGCCCAATGAAAGAGGGAGAGGCTAGGCCTGTTGCTGTTTCAAAAGCAGCATTGCTGATGCACAGGTAAAGGCTGAAGATTTTCTGATTCTGGTCATTATACCTGCAGATGTTAGAGATTCAGTGCCGTAGAAGGCTGCATTTATCACAGGAGATGGTGGACCATCTCTGCCAGACCCTGCAAGAGCCTGGAATGGGGAGACACCCAGTGCCTATGGTCCTTAAACTTACAATCCCTCTGAATTTCTAAACAATTAGCTCATTCAAGGGCACCTCGGGCAACTAGTGTGGCATCTCCCAGTTGGCAGCTCACAAATGCATCTGGAAAATTATAGGTGCCCTTTGTGTAAGAGCTCATACTTATATCAACAGGAACCTGGGCAGCCAAGGTGCCAGGGCCAGCTTCACCAACATAGCAGGCTTGTACTAGGTGCAAGGTTTGATTGACTACATGCACATGGCTCTGTGCAGTCCAGGGCACCATGCAGTGCCATTCGTGAATCACAAAGGATTTCACTCCCTCAATGTGCAGCTCATTCGTGACCATGCAGTGCTCTTCAGGTAGGTGTGTACCCATTTCCCAGGGAATGTTCATGACAGTTACATGTTGGGCACTCTCAGAACCCAACTGACTTTGAGGGAGAGCAACAACTGGAGGCATGGCTCCTTGGGGCCATTTAGATTATGTGTCAAATTAGTATTACTGTGCAATTCTTGCTCATACTGTTTGCATTCTAGATTCAGGCAAAAGCCTATTGATATTTTTAAATTTCATTCATGGTTTTAATAAAACTGCAATCTTCGTTGACAGCTATTGCATTTGCAACAGTTTACACTCACAGAAAGTTTCAATGCCAAGCGCTTGTCTCCTTTTCATGATTTGCTGAGCATTCAAACTGTTACCAGTGCAAGTGTTGTAAACTTGAAAGGTCAAGCAATGGCAGCCAATACTGACTGCCAAATGCTCACTTTACACAGACTGATATAATCAAAGACAATTGTTTTTAACTGTGAAAAGCCAGAACTATGGAAGCTTTGCCCAGAGCTTCTGGCTAATGCGCTAATCCTGCACAGGATGTGTGTTTCTGTGAACTGGTTCCATCAGGATATAGCTGACTTGCTCTGGGGTACAGCAGGCTTTGCCATGAGATTCTTGACAATAAGACTGAAGCTGATGTTGGACATGTGTTGTATGTTTTGTAAAAAGGCGACACTGGTAACAAAAATTGAACTAACTGCCATCTTAGCTATTGGCGATTCAATCCAATATTTGAACAACTGTTATTTGCTTATAACAGCTGAGTAAAAGGAAGATAACATTTTAGTATAAAAATAATATTTTACAGATAAACACATTAACTCCTCCAATGTAGAGTTCGAAAGTACTAACCATATTCCATTTATTACCAATATAGGGAATCTCCATTCCAAATGTAACACTTAAATCTTAGACCTGTAACCAATCATCTAGATATTTAATGTTTGAAATATGAAATATAGCCAAGCTTATGCATCCAGCAATGGGAATATTGATAAGAGTTTAACCATTTTGCATAAATCCTTTCTTTACAGATTGTTTTCAGTTTTTGCTTAGAAAGAGTCATTCAATGACTGAGTAAATTAGCTAATTGTTGTCAATATTTGAACATTGTCAACCATGGCTCGGTAGTTGCATTCTCAACTCTGCATCAAAAGATTCTGGATTTAAGCCCATGCTGAAGACTTGAGTGCTAAATGTAGTTTGACACTCCAATTAGTACTGAAAGGATGCTCAACTGTTATAGTGAACATATTACAAATGAGATGATGATCTGAGGCAACATCTGTCATCTCAGGTGAATATAAAGTATCTCTCAGCATTATTTTGAACAGGAGTTGAACTTTTCTCCCTGAAATCCTGGGCAATATTCACCCTTCAACCATTTTCACTAAGACAAACAACCACATTTATGGAATCTTGATATGAGGAAATTGGCAGCTCTGTTATATTACAACAGCGGCCGTATTTCAAAATGATTTCATTGGTTGCAAACTGCTTTAGGATGTTCTGAGATCATGATCATTACTATAAAGCACGAGTCTTGTTTTATTTCAAGTGATATGTGTATTGCGGAGAAGGCCAGCATTTGTTGCCCATCCCTAATTGTCCTTGAACTGAATGGCTTGATAAGTAAGATAACTGTACAAAACTCTGGTGCGGCCGAACTTGGAGTATTGCGTACAGTTCTGGTCGCCGCATTATAGGAAAGATGTGGAAGCATTGGAAAGGGTGCAGAGGAGGTTTACCAGGATGTTGCCTGTTATGGTGGGAAGGCCTTATGAGGAAAGGCTGAGGGACCTGAGGTTATTTTCATTAGAGAGAAGAAGGTTACGCGGTGACCTAATTGAGGCGTATAAGATGATCAAGGGATTGGATAGGGTGGATAGTGAGAGCCTTTTTCCTCGGATGGTGATGACCAACACGAGGGGACATAACTTTAAATTAAGAGGTGGTAGTTATAGGACGGATGTCAGAGGCAGGTTCTTTACACAGAGGGTGGTGAGGGCGTGGAATGCCCTGCCTGCAGCAGTTGTGGACTCGCCTACTTTGGGGGCATTCAAATGTTCGGTGGATAGGCATATGGATGATATTGGAATAGTTTAGGTTAGAGGGTCCACTGGCCGGCGCAACATCGAGGGCCGAAGGGCCTGTACTGCGCTGTAATGTTCTGTGTTCTAAGTCAACTGCATTGCTATGGGTTTGGAGTCATGTACAAGTCCATCAAATAAGAATGGCAGATTTCCTTCCCTTAAGGCCAGCTTGAGCTGTTTCCAGTTGTTTCAAGTGGAACATCTGCTTTTAATACCCCCGAGAGGGAGTGTGCCAGATATCACTGAGTCACAGAAATGTTATGGCATATAAGAAGGCCATTTCATCCATCGTGTCTGTGCCGACTCTCTGGAATAATGCTGTAGATAGTTCAGAATTGGATTAGCATCAATCTCCCAAAGTCTGATAGTTAACATGCAATTGTTCCACATGAAATAGACTTTCCAGTTTGGAAGTTTCATTATTAATGGAAAGAATGCAATTGTCACTCCCTCCAGCACCGATTACATTGAATAAATACTCTCTTTAATTGTGTTACAGAGGATGACATATAACTTTGCCGCCAAGACAGCTAATCATTGGATTCTGCCTGTATTGAACATATCCTTCATTCTACAACAGGGCCTCTCAATCAGAATGCATTCCAATGCAGCTTTCCAACTTTAACTTCATGTTCAATGACTCATTCAGCGACATTTTCTTATTGAGACTATATCAGTGATTCTCTAGTAATTATCTCTGAGCTGGTGAGTGTACAGAATGGTTACAGCCCAGGGGGAAGTCTTTTGGTCCATCATGTGCATACTGGTGGAGTAATCCATCTGATCCTATTCCCTTGAACTCTAGCATACCCTTGCTGAAGGGTGAAGCAGATGGTTTTTCTGACAATTATTTCATGGTCAACATTAAATTCCAGATTTTCATTGAATTCAAATATCACCATCTGCTGCGGTGGGATTCGAACCTGAATCCCCACAGTATTATGCTGAGTCTCTGGATTACTATTCCAGCGACAATACCACTACACCACTGTCTCCTCATTTGTCTCTCTGATGTAAAATACTCATTTAGCACATCAGCCATACCCTTTGACTCCTTGCATAAATTTCTTCTTTAATCCCTAATCAGCCCCACACCTCCTCCTCTTATAACCTTTTCTTTATTGATGTATCTGTGGAAGATTTTTGGATCTTCTTTTATGTTTGTTGCCAGTCTCTTCTCATTCTATTTCTATGCTTATCTTATTACTTTTTTCAATTCCTCTTTGAACTTTTTACACTTAGCCACGTTCTTCACTTAAAATATCAATCCAATGTCTGTTATACCCACCCCTTAACCTACTTCATCTCACACTCAAACTCTTTTGTCATCACAAGAGTTCTGGTTGTGTTTGTCTTCTGTTTTCCCCTTGTGGGAATGTACCTTGACTGTGCTCAAACCACCTTGTGAGGCAGCCCATTGTTTACTTATAGTTTTTGCCTATAAACCTTCATTCCAGTTTATCTGAAATAGTTCTGTTCTCAACCCATTGAAACTGATTCAGCTCCAATTATATATGTTTACTCCAGATGCTCCATAACTAACGTAAACCTTATGATAATATGATCACTGTTCTCTAAATGATCTCCCACTGACACTTGAAGCACTAACCCACCACATTCCCAGATCTGAAAATGCTTTCTTTTCGAACTGTCAAGAAAATTGTCTTAAACACAGTTCAGAACCTCTTCTTCCTCCTATGCCTTTTGCAGTATTACTATCCCACTGTATAATCGGATGATTAAAGTCTCCTTTATAATTACTGTATAGTTCATGCAACTCTCTGTAATTTCCCTGGAGATTTGCTCCTCCAGGGCTAAGAGTGAAAGTGAAGGCATGGGTGGGTTTCTGAGGCAGGTGACAGATGTTGATGGATCTGGAGCCACTTTTGCAGCTGTTTCCTGTCTTCTGTCTTTACTTGTGAGTTCTGAAGACAAAAACAAAGAATAATGGCCATCAGAGCTCCCTTGTCACTTCATAATATCCACATTACTTTGGATAAACATTTCAATTTTATTCTAATCTGTTAACATATATGCATTTGGTCATTCAATCTAACTGTGAATACAGGATCTTCTATTTCTCTGTAAACTACAATTTAGGAAGACCTTTTCCTAGATCTCCGTAGGTTTTCCCTTTGAATTTTTAAAAAATACATTCATGGGATCTGGGTGTCATTGGCTAAGGCAGCATTTATTGCCTATCCCTAATTGCCCTCGAGAAGGGTGAGCAGTACAGTGGTTAGCACTGCTGCCTCACAGCGCCAAGGACCCAGGTTCTTGGGTTACTATGTGTGCGGAGTTTGCATGTTCTCATTGTATCTGCGCGGCTTCCTCCGGGTGCTCTGGTTTCCTCCGGCAGGTTAAGTGAATTGGCCATGCTAAATTCTCCCTCAGTGTATCTGAACAGATGCCAGAGGTGGCAATTGGGGGATTTTTGCAGTAACTTCATTGCAATATGAATGTAAGCCTACCTGTGACTAATAAATAAACTCTAAAACTTTGAGTTAGTTGCTGAATATTTGTGTCTCCATAATCCTGGAACTGTGTGCTAACTTCTACAAATGGAGAGCTAAACTTTATGCTCCCTTACCAGGAAGTTTGAAGATGTCCACTGATACCTCAACTTCCATCGTAGTTGGAACCAGCGATGGGGATAGTGTTGAGAAGTCCACCCACAAGTGGGCCAGTTGAGGTCCTTCAGTGGACAATTAATGCCGACAAGAGTCTCATCCCACCACCACTGGTATGTAATCAGCAGTGGGGGAAGCAGGTATCCCTGTGTGGGCAAGTAGCAGACAGGGGGATCCTCCTTAACTGTCCCCCACATCCATTGGAGGGCTTCCTGGTTACTCTGTCATGAAGATTCCCAATCCTTGACCTCTCAAATCCAGGCCTTCACCACCCTGTATCATTCCCCAGGGATTATGGCACTCCATCCAGCTTGGAATGTGTAAATACGAAATGGCAGCAGTTAGTTTTTAATTCAAATGGTCAGTCGCTGGTTTCTTCATAAGTTTATAAGGTTTAGAAGATGTTGAGAGGAATAGATAGAGTGGATTCTCGGAGACTATTTCCCAGGGCTGAAATGGTCGCTATGAGAGGACAGAGGTTTAAGGCACTGGGAGGCAAGTACAGAGGAGATGTTAGAGGTAAGTTTTTCACTCAGAGGGTGGTGAGTGAATGGAATCGGCTGCCGTCAGTAATGGTAGAAGCGAACTCGCTGAGGTCTTTTAAGAGACTTCTGGATGAGTACATGGGATTTAATGTGATTGGGAGTTACAAGTAGTTCTACAGCCTGGCAGGTACTGATATGATCGGCACAACTTGTGGGCCGAAGGGCCTGTTTGTGCTGTAGTGTTCTATGTTCTATGTTCTAAGTTGAGAGTGGGGGATAATCTTATTTCATAGAATCAAAGAAACCCTACAGTGCAGGAGGAGGTCATTTGGCCTATCAAGTCTTTCCCGACAATAATCCTACCCAGGCAATATCCCCATAACTGCACATATGTATCCCGCCAATCCCTCTAACCAAGCACCCTGGGACACTAAGAGGCAATTTAGCACTGTCAATCAACCCAACTTGCACATTTTTAGACTGTGGGAGGAAACCGGAGTACCTGGAAGAAACCCACACAGATATGGGGAGAATGTGCAAACTCCACACAGACAGTGATGGATGCCAGAAATCGAACCTGGGTCTCTGTGAGCACTGTTAACCACTGTGCCACCATGCAGCCTCTTTGTTATTTTGTTGAAATGTCACTGACCACCTCCTTTCATATCGTGCAGGCGGCTTTATTGCCAGGTCTGTTGTCTCCAGTCTGAGAATGGTATTTCCTCTCTGTGCTTCCATATTCTCTCTGTGAGGGTTGAAGATCCCTTTCCCTCTCCATCTTATTTTCATGCTGTTTGCCAACTTCTTTAATATGCAGATCCTTCAATCCTGTGCTGTGCCTTTTGTTCTGAGGTACTCTGGAACGAAGTGCTCTGTTGCTGACTGTGTTTCTGTCCTGGCTCTGTTTGACCATACGATGAGGCTGGAATTGTGGATTTTCTGGACCTCAGCCTGCAGAAAAAAAACCAAAGCTTGCTGAAAGGTCATTGACCTGAAAGGTGATTTCAAACACAGATGTTGCACGAGGCATTGAGTGTCTCGAGCATTTTCTGTTTTATTTCAGATTTTAATATCTGGGGCAGGCTTTTCCAATCCCCTCCCCTCACTCTGCAATGTGTTTTTTGGCAGTGGAGGCAGGTTGCTATTGGCTATTGGGAGTATTTCCTGAGCTGCTGATGTCTGTGACATTTAACCTGGCTCACCCATCCTGCAGCTGGAAAATCCACTATTGTGAGGAGGAGGCAACTTTGGAGGGACTGGAAGATCCAGCATACAGGAAGGTCTGGAAAATCCTATGCCTGCAGTATTTTTCTTTAGTTCTACGACTTCATAATTGTATTATTTGGGAAGGAGACTATTCCAACTGGTCATTACATTTAAAATTAGCTTCAATAATGAAAGATGCCACCTCACTATTCACTAGCCCATGAGAACTCCTGTATAGGAAAATTTTTCTGAACACTAATGAGAATGCTTCACATAGTTTAGGTTAGAGACAATAGTTTAGGTTAGAGGGTCATTAGATTTGTTCCACTGGTCGGCGCAACATCGAGAGCCAAAGGGCCTGTACTGTGCTGTAGATCCTATCTATCTAGTGCAACCGGTTTGGAAAACAAGGCCTAAAATAATAAACTCTGACCCTTTCATAAATTTTTTAGATTAATTTCAGTCATATGTAAACATAATTTTGTGCAGTAAAGCTGCTTGCTGTTCTCTACAATTCTTTGTGGACTGCTTACTTTGGTTGCCAACCTTGTGTGAAATCCAGGTGCAGGATTTGGCCTAGGAAGTTGGCTTGTTTGTATCAGCTATCCAGTCGTGCCACAGAGGTTAATAATAAGGATAGGCAAAGATCTAGACTCAGATTTAACATCAGCTTCTTTTGGCACTAACTATGTATAACATATGTAGGCTGCCATCAACTAGTTAAGGTTGCTTAACAAAGGAAAAGAACATCCAAGCCAAGAGTATCACGTAAGTAATAATTACAACGCCCCAATAACTCATTTCAGGGCAGCCTTGGATCTCTTTGTTGGGGTATGTGGTCCATTCATCCCTACCCACCTCTCACTCAGGAACAGGCTGACAAGAATTTTACCCTGCAGAACTAGTGCTCCTTGTCATTGGTTCTGCAGGGTAAAATTCTAGTCAGCCTGTTCCTGAGTGAGAGGTGGGTAGGGATGCATGGACCACATACCCCAACAAAGAGATCCAAGGCTGCCCTGAAATGAGCTATTGGAGCGTCGTAATTATCACTTACGTGATTTGCAAGACGAGGCCTTTTAAAAAGATGCATGTTGGACTGCTTGCCTCATTGGCCTGGGGGTTGAGAAGGAAGTAAAGTACAATGGAGTCAAGGTCCTGCACTTCCTGGCTTCACAGGAAAGATTTTTGGAGATTAATTGCTGCTTGCTTCTACTTAAATTGAAGTGGCTACAGAAGAAACCTGGGAGAAGCAGGCTCATGAATTGCACCTTCATCACTATTTAAATTCCCAGAGGAAGACTAAAACATGCGTTATGCCTTTGATTTATATATTTACTCAACCTAACATCTGTTTTAGACAGCTGCAAGTGACTTTTGAAAACAGTCAGATTTAATATTGGATTGTACTTGTCAGAGGAGTAGTCGGGATGTAGGATACTAATCTTCAAAATTGGCCTTCATTATATCCATGAAGCAGATAAAACGAAGTTCAATTTCTTCCTCTACGATTTTCAAATTGGCAAACAAAGAAATTATTTTAATTGTAATATTGTTAGAGAACACATTTCTTTGTAATAATTTGCAAAATGCATTCTGTATTAACAAAGCAATAAGAATGATATCAGAATACTCAAAAGTCTTGCTTGAAGTTGCATCAACTGATAAATGACATGCTCTTGAAAAGTAAATGATAACGAAGGGGAGGCAGTAGTATCATGGTTTGTCATTGGGCAAGTAATCCACAGACCCAGGATAATGCCTTGGGGACTTGGGTTTGAATCCCAACTTGGCAGATTGTGAAATTTGAATTCAATGAAAATCTGGAATTACAAGTCTAATGATGACCATGAAACTATTGTCTTTAAAAACTCATCTGGTTTTCTAATATCCTTTGGGGAAGGAAATCTGTTGTTCTTACGTTGTTTTGCCTACATGTGACCCCAAATTCACATTAGAACTGACTCTTAAATGCCCTCTGAAATGACTTATCAAGCCACTCAGATCAAGAGCAATTAGGGATGGATAACAAATGCTGGCCTAGCCAGCAACACCCACATCCCATGAGAAGAATAAAAGGATACAAAGCACAGCACTATACATGCAGGTTATGCTCTTGTGGTGCAGATTTTATTCTAGCTTTCAAATTGTTCCATGCTGAGAATTTTGAAGCCATTACCAGTGATTCACATGTGGCTTCAAATGAATGATTTGATAAATTTTGTTTCAACTCACTGTGCCTAACACCCAGTGTCTGTCGGGTTAGGCTCTGACTCCCCACGTCTCTGAACTCAAGTAAGCAGTTAAGTGAAAATGAAGTGAAGCAATTCAATTCTCGCAATACTTTCTTTTACATACTTAAAAACAATTTAATTTGGCTGCTCTCCACAAAAGCAAATATTTTGCCACTCAAGAGGAAATAGGCGCTCAAAAGCCATACTCTGGTTTCTATGCTCAGAGTGCTGCCAGTTTTTGTCTTAAGTATCCATGTAGTTCCACATACCACTGGCTTTGAGTACCAAATGTAAACATTCCAAGTGTAATATTTAAATATCCAGGTTTCCTTTGCCAAATTAGTTTCTTTGAGGGAATAGTACCAGAAATGGTATTTATCTTTGTCCGATGAAACATCTGTTATTAGTTTTCCCGTCAAACTAGCCCATGGGACCCAGTGCCACACTATCCTACAAAGATTATTCTCTCCATCTGACCTTGGGATCAGAAAGTTCCCACCTCAGTAGAAGTTTGAAGAGTCCAGAGTGATTTTATTTGGAACAGAAAGCATATGGCTATCTTTCTAAATAAGAGCTCTAAAGTTACAACTTCCTTTACTGAATTTTACAGCGCTGTAGTATTAACAAAGGGGGAAAAAAATACCTGAACATATTTATGATCTGTTGATAGAAGTATTTTCCCTTTTCCAAACTTCCACGATTGCTCTAACAGACATCAACCTGATCAGTGGGATGTAAAACTGCAGCAAAACCTGAAGGTCAAATCACATTATTCTTCTTAGATGTGCAGCGAATCTGAGCGATTCTCATTCCTTCCTATAAAAGAAGACTCGTACTTTTCAAATCAGGGGAGGGTTTGTTCTGGTTAGTGGTGTGTGGTCAATTGCTCACCACTAAGCAACGAGTCCTGGCAGTGAGTTTCCTGTGGTGGCATTATTGCTCTGTATCATTTTCTGCCAAGAAATGAATCTGTTGTTTGCCAAGTTCTTGAAACGCTTCAGACTTTCCCCTCCATGAGCACTAAAATTCTGTTTTTCATTAAGTTCTTACTCCTCACCAAACCCTAATGCTTTTAAACTATTTCAGATGTGGGCACATTCATTATAAAATGGTTTTTTGGGATCCAATGTCCCCAAAAGTTTGGTAATTTGCTACCGAAATGGTGTTTATGTTTTGTGCAAGTGCTTACAGTGTGAGCCACACTGTTGGGGTGGTCAGTAGCACAAGTGTAGGAGCATTCACTGGAAGTACACATGTAGACAGTGATGTTAGTCAGTATGCAAAGCTGATTTGGTGTCTTACTGCTATTTTTGATTTTTTTTATTCATTCGTAGGACATGGGCTGGCCAGCATTATTGTCCATTCCAGGTGGCCCTTGAATGCCTTGCTGGGCCATTTCAGAGGGCAGTTGAGAGTCAACCACATTGCTGTGGCTCTGGAGTCACATGTAAAGTTAAAATTTATTTATTAGTCACAAGTAAGGCTTACGTTAACATTGCATTGAAGTTACTGTGAAATGTAAGAGGTAAGAAAGGCAGATTTCCTTCCCTAAAGGACAGGTGCGTTTTTCTAACAATTAACAATGGTTTCATAGTCATCAGTAGATTCTTAATTCTAGATATTTTTATTGAATTTAAATTCCACCATTTGCCGTGGCTGGATTTGAATTCAGGTCCCAGAATATTAGTTGAGTTTCTGGATTAATAGTGTAATGATAATACCACCAGGACATTGCCAATTTACTGCCAAATTATTAGCTACCATTTTTAAATGGCAGTAGGAAGGAGCATTTATTAGTGCTATTTAATTTAATCATCAACCACTCTCAGGTTTGTTACTGATTAACTTCTGATGTCTGACTGAGTTTATAGAAGGGTTTTGTGATTTGCAGAGTTGGTTAAAATTGTTGAGGTTGACAGGGATGGTGCAGCATGTAGAGATGGTTTTAGTTCTGCCTACAAAGGTTCTGTCAGACCATTAGCATCCTCCTTGGGCATGAGAGGGAGATGGAATGGAGAGACCAAAGAAGATGACAATCTGTTCATAGAGGGAGGAAGATGTGGGGAAGGATATAACAAGAGGTCTTATCCACTTAGGGTCTTCTTCCTGGAGCAGTGTCCCTTATCTCCAACTAAGCTAATGGGAGCAGTTTACCATTGGACAAAGCAATAAATAAGAAATGTTTAGAGCATGTACTAAAAGCAATGTAATAATCATGGGGAACACTAATCTTCGTTTAAACAGGACCAATCAAATTGACAAGGGTGTTCAGGAGGTGAGTTTGTACAATGCTTTCATAACAACTTCTTGGAGAAATAAATTGTGGTTCCAATTAGAATAAAGCTGTTTTACAGTTAGTATTGTATAATGAGGCTGAGTTAATTAGTAATCTCATAGTAAAAGATTCTGGGAGGTGATCATAATAAAACTAAATTCCATGTTAAGTTAGAAACTCCAATCATAATCACAAGTAACTTTTGTGGCATTCAAAGGCCTGTCAAAGATCATCTCCAACAAGGATGACTGAAGTTCTCTAGCTATTGATACTGCTGAGATCTTTTAGTCCTGGTGATGCTGTATCCTCACTGCAGATTTCCTGGTGGCATGGGAGCAGAAAATCCTGCTACCAGTGATTAGCATGCCACATCCCGCTGTGAGAAACACATGACAGGGAAGCCAGAGAAATGTTCCCTGTGAATCTAACCATATCCCTTTGGTATGCAATGGTATTACCATTGTTGAATACTCCGCTACAAATATCCTGGGATGTTGTCATTGACCAGAAACTGAACCAGGACTAGATATATAAATAGCATGGCTACAAGGGGAATCAGAAGCTGAGAATTATGTAGCAAATACCTCAGATTCTGGCTGCCCTAAGCCTATCCCCCACCTACAAGGCACATATTAACTTCAACAGCACTCAAGAATCCCAACATTATCCAGGGCAAAGCAGCTTGCTTGATTGGCACCTCATCCACCAACTTCAACATCCATCCTATTATCACGATCGCACAGTGGCAGCAGTGCATACCATCTATAAGATGCATGGCAACAATTCACCAAGGCTCCTTTGAATGAATCTTTCAAATCTGTGACTTCTATCACCTAGGAAGACAAGGGCAGCAACATCTGAAATTTCTTCCCCAAGTTACACATCATCCTGGCTTGAAATTATATTGCCATTTCTTAATTGTGGATGGGTCAAAATCCTCGTACTGTCTCCCCAAAAGTATTTTGGAAGTATCTACACCACATGGATAGCATAGTCGACAGCTTACCACCATCTTTTCAAGAACAATTATGAAAGACATTAAACGTTGGCTAACCAGTGATACCCTGGTCCTATGAATGAATAAAGAAAAACAAGCAAACATTAAAACCAATTACATAGCTTTGAGGAGAGAGCTGGCTAAGGTTGATTGGTGAATGGGCTAAAAGAAAATGGTAGTAAATAACCATTTAAGGAAACAATTCAAAATGTACAACAAAAATATATTCCATTGAAAAACAAAATCTCTATGGATTACTTAAGAAATTAAGGATATTATTAGTTTAACAAAAATACTTAAAATGTGACAAAGAAAGTCTGAAGATTGTTACTGCTTTGAAGAGCAACAAAGGAACTATAAAAGGTTGATTAAAAGATTCAAAATTAGAATATGAGATTAAACTAGCCAGGAATATGAAAATAGATTGGAAGAGCTTTTACAAGCATATAAAAAGGAAGAACATAACTGAATTAAATGTCAATTCGTGAGAAGTAAAAACAGAAGAAATTCAGATGGGGAATATGGAAATGGCAGGGACATTGGACAAATATTTCGTGCCTGTCTTCACAACAGAAGACACAAATTGAGAAATAAAAAATAATTTACATGATAAAAAGTGAGGAAATTAAGATAATTAGTATCAAACAAAGGTTGGAAGTTAACTGTCAATCACCATTAGCTGGTGCATTTTTATGGCAATGCCTCTACCAGAGTTCACTTGCCAACCAATCAGCACTCTCTTCTCGTACAATTGTTGCTTTCCCTTATTTTGATTGTGTCCTGATGAGTGCAAGACAAAAAGCTTTGACGTGTCTCATTACTCAATCTAACGAGTATTAATAGAGAAAAAGCACTATAGAAATATAAACTTCAACAAATGGTGGAATGTGGCTGATTTCCAGCAGGGGGGACTGCAGATTGCCATGCACGGCAACCTCGAACTGCTGTAGGCCTAGAAGACCTGAGTTCAAACTCAGCAAGACAAAAAGCTTTGACGTGTCTCATTACTCAATCTAACGAGTATTAATAGAGAAAAAGCACTATAGAAATATAAACTTCAGCAAATGGTGGAATGTGGCTGATTTCCAGCAGGGGGGACTGCAGATTGCCATGCACGGCAACCTCGAACTGCTGTAGGCCTAGAAGACCTGAGTTCAAACTCAATCATCTCAGCATGGGTGGCAACAATCTCGGCTGGCTGAAAGATAAGAAGGCGGCCTCTGGGAGTATTAGAAGGACAGAAGCTTTGCTCTCTGCTGTGACACTGTCAATTCTCTTAGAATTGCATCTCAGTAATCCTATAATCAGGTAGAAAGCTGATTAGAATCATAGAATCATAGCATTTCTACAATGCAGAACGAGGCCATTCGGCCCTTCGAGCCTGCACAATTCCATGCATCCCCATTCCCGTAACCCCATATATTTACCCTGACATGAAGGTCAATTTAGCATGACCAATTACTAACACCCACATCTTTAGAATGTACAAAGAAACTGAAGCACCCAGCGGAAACCCACACAGAGAAGGGGAGAATATGCAAAATCCCCGCAGACCTGACCCCTGGCCAGAATTAAACCCGAGAACCTGGAGCTGTGAGGCAGCAGTGCTATCCACTGTGCCACCATGCTGTGAGATCCTACAAACCCTTTTGAGAACTGAGAAGCACAACTATCATGGCAGCAGTCTGAGCCTGCATGTCACCTAACTGAGCTTGTCTGACACCAGGTTGTGACTTCATGTCCTCATTTAGGAATATTGTGTCCAGTGTTTGACCAGATAGCCTTACTGCCAGTTGCTGAACCCTGGGCTTCACTTTTATTTCCAATTCTCATCACCTCCTGCTTCATGTTCCTGAGCATTTACAATCCCTTCGCTTATTTATCAGTCAATCCAAGAGCCTTAATTTTCTTTAAAGGAATATCAATTTATGTCCATTGACCAGCTCTCTTCCAAGAACCATCATTTTAATCTAATCTACTGCCCTGAAATTGCAAGTATTAGTATCAGTCAAACTCTGGTTTTACACCCTGCCTGCTTTTACACTCTATTGAAGTCAATCTTGAGAGTGTAAAATTGGTGTTTACTCCAATGGCTCTAGTATCCCACTGGGCAGTTCAGCTAAAATGACCCTGACTATTTCAGTTACTGCCTCAAACTATTCTGGCCAAATCCACTCAAGCTACTTGTTATGACCTCTGTGCCCTTTTCGCCATCTGCTCAGCCCCCTAAAGCTAGTTACCAGAGCTCCCTTTATTTTGTTCCCTCATATCTTAGGATTCTAGAGTGAATTCCACCTTACTAGGCCACTCTGTAAATATTTAATTATTTGAGTTTCTTCATAATGTGTGATTTATTTTTCTCCACTTTGGATCTGGGTGAATAGTTGAACAGACAAGCTGAACTGGGAGTTTCATATTTTGACGAAAAGGAAGTTTTCAAAGTGCAGTTTAACATGAGAATATTATGTGGAGCTGATATGTGGAGGATAGAGCAACATAGCAAATAGTCTGTCTTACATGAACCATCTTCTGGTTTTCATAATAGGCTTTTTTTGAATCCAACTGTGTCATGCATTCATTCATAATCAATAGTGAAATGAAAGGTTTGCCTATAATGAAGTTGGCTCATGTAAATAAAACCTGTCCTCAATTAAAAACAACAAATAGATCTGAACAAAAATGCCAAAAAGAAGTTTGTCAGCACTTGATATAGAAGGGCCAACAGATAACATTTTGTGAGCTATTAATCTGTCTCCTCTGTTTAAATGCTGACAGAATTGTTGCATATTACCAGAATTGAGTGGATTTATTTCAGATTCTCCACCATTCACAATCAGGTAATTTTATGAACTTATGATTTTGCTTGGAAACTGAATGAGGAGTTGTATGAGTGTCATCATCATACTCTCCAATTACACCCTTTCATGATTTTCCATCAACTCATTTTTGAGAGCAAAGTTGTGGAATGAAACATGCTTAAACTCCTGATACACAACCCATCAGGAATCTGAGTAGTGTGATTCCTCTAAAGCAAAGAAATCAGTTATGCTAACTTGAATTGTCAAAATATTTTTTTCAGATGGTAACATGTTTTCAGCATTGATACTTGACTTTATAATTCATTTTGCTGAAGAATATGTACAGTGCATATATTTGTGTTTATGCCAGGCTTGGCTCAGCTGATAGCCTCTGAGTTGTTAGAAAGTTAAGAGTTTAAGTTGCACTCCAGTGCAGTACTGAGGGAGTGCTGCATTGTCAGAGATACCATCTATCACATGTGATGCTAAACCATGGACTTATCTGTCATCTCAGGTGGAGGAAAGGATCCCATCTCACCTTTTCTAAGGAGATTAGGGGAGTTATCTTGGATGTTTTTGTCAATATTTATCCCTCAATTGTGGGTACAATTTCATCTTTTAAAAAGCATTTGGATAGTTACGTGGGTACGATGGTATAGATGGATATAGGCCAAATGTGGGCAATTGGGATTAGCTTAAGGGTTTAAAAAAAAAGGACGGCATGGACAAGTTGGGCTAAAGGGCCTGTTTCCATGCTGTAAACCTCTATGACTCTATAATCAACTTTATAAAAACAGGTTATCTAGTCATCATCTGATTGCTGTTTATGGGACCTTGCTGTGTGAAACTGGCCTCTGTGTTTCCTTTATTGAAGCAATAACTGCATTTCAGAAGTGCTTCGAAGGTTGTAAAGCACCTTGAGTCATCCAATGGCCATGAAAGATGCTATGCAAATGCAATCTTTTCTTTTTTCAATCCAAAGTGCCAATATGTGTGGTAAATTGGGTCTAAACATTGACCATCATCAATTTGGCTACAGCCACATACCGTGCTGTCTATAAATACAAGGAACAAAATTCTTCAGTCATTTTCCCATCCCGCAGTAGTGAACGGAGATTTGGCTGAGTGCCAAATTCTCCATCCTCTCTGGCAGTGGCAGTAGGAAATTCTGGCCCTGCTTGGCATGAAGCTGAAGGGCATGAACCAGTCTGCCTCAGCAGAGTGGTGTCCAGCATTACAGGAGCAGCTTAGTGCTTCGGTAAGCAGGGCAAGTATGTTGCACTCATCTCGAAATTTCAGGTAAACTGATGTCCCTCCTTGTGCACATCACTTTTTTCAAATGGGGTTTGATGGCAGCATGATTTCCCACTAGTGTAACATAAAATTGGAAGACCTGACGAGATTCCACTTTAATAAGTATTCATGAGATGCTAATGAATGCTCATGGCGTTCAGACACCATGCAACAGGAAAACTGAGTCACCATTAATCACTATCGAGAGAATTTTAATCTGTTTTTACACTGATGGGTTTTGACTTTTCGGCTCCTGCTGGATTCTCCACTCCTGTCCGTCACCAAGCACACCACAAGTGAGATGGGAGAATTCCGCCCAACAAATCTGTGAAGGATGTCCTTCCTTCTAGTGTCACAGCTTGCTTCTCTATTTGATGACATTCTCACTAGGGGCAGCCAGCAAAACCTCCTGATGGTCAAATCAGCCCCCCCCCCCAAGAAGTTTACCACATTATCTGCTGCTTCAGCTATCTCAGGCTTTATAGGGTTTACAACCTTGTAATCTGGAAGTGTTCAGGCCGGTTATTAAGCTAAAGTGGCTCTCTGAGGATTCCAGCTGGCACTGAGGTGAGCTTTCTCCATGATTTATGCTGGAACACATTGGCAGATGAAGTTCCTGCTCAGCAACACATGAAGGCAAATGACAGTGTGGAAATTTGGAATCCATAATCTGGACTGAAAACTTCAGGAAAAGCAGAAATAAGGTATGATGAGTTATTGTGTGGAAAGAGGGATGGAATTTCAGTTATGCAAACAATGTATTGAGGTGGTGATGGGGACGGGAGGCAGCAGGATGTTGTGTATGTTTCAGTTCCACTCCGTAACTTGAATTTCCCCAGTTTTCATTAGTGAAAAATGAACGCAGTCACTGCCCTGGACTGTGACCAATTTATTCAGCCCCATGAAATGCTGTGGTTAACATACCAATGCGGAGTTATTTAATCCAGAAGCGTTAAGCATAGTTATTGTGAGCATTCCTCATGTCATGAAAAAAGAAACTTTCTAAAAAGGTATGATATTTATTTCATGAATAACTAACCATGGTTCACAACTTTGGCCAATAATTACAGCGTGTATTTATATTACACCATTAACATTGTAACGTGTCCGAAGGTGTGCAATCAAACAAAATTTGATACTAAGCCACGGAAGGAGATGTCAGGACAAATGACTAAAAATTTGATCAAGGATCAAGAATTTAAGGGGCATTGTAAGGAAAGAAAGTGAGGTAGAGAAGGAGACAGGTTTTACAAAGGAAATTCCAGAGCTTAGGACTTGCACAACTGAAGGCATGGCCGCCAACCACGGAGCAATTAAATTGGGAGTGGACAAGAGGCTGGGATTGGAGAAGTGTAAACATCCTGGAAGGTAGTAGGGCTGGAGATCACAGAGTTAGGGGAAGAGAAAGGTCCTGGAGGGATATAAAATAAGGAAGAGAATTTTAAAATTGAGACATGCACAATTAGAAGCCAAAGTAAGTCAGTCAGCACAGGACTGATGAGTAAGTTATGATGTGGACTTTATAATATTAGGCGAGCTTATCTTTATGGGATATGTTGGGTAGAGGTGTAGAAAATAAGAAACCAACAAGGAATGCGTTGGAACAGTCGAGTGCTGGGTAACAAAAACATGGATAAGAGTTTTAGCAATAGGTCCTTGAGGCTGGGTAGAGTGATAATACAGAGGCGGCAGCACTAGGTGATAGTTCTAATATGTGGTCAGAAGTTTATCTTGGGATCAAATAAAGCACCAGAGTTGCAAACAAATGGTTGCCAGGGAGAGGAATGGAATCGGTGGCTAGGGTACAGAATTGTTGACCATTCAGTTATCAGCTCGTATAATTTTATATCTATCCCAATGAGTCACATTAATTCTATGATTGATGATGGCAGTTATTTTGAGAACAAGCACTTAACCAAGGTTTTAAGATTAAGCAATAAATGATCTGATATTTAGTGTCAGAAATAGCTGCAGGGATGGAACATCTGGCTCAGTATGATGAGGTGAGCTTTCTGTCTGGATGACCTCCTTCAGGCTGTTCTGTATGAAGAAAACAGGAAGATTTACCCATCTCATTTTTCCTCCACTTATTTCATCTCCAGCTGTTTACATCAAATTTATTATTGCTGAAACTTCTTTTCAAAATATCATTTAAGGAAACGTGAGCTGCTAGTTGCTTTTTACGGAGCATCTTTTCTTTGAGCATCTCTCTTAACATTCCTCAATTCCCATTCCAAGACAAACACACTTCTATAGAGTATCAACGTGGCTTCCTTTCAATAAAAATTGTCATCCTCTTCCCAAAGAACAATAAGTATAAACTTAAATTTCAAAAACCCTGGGGTTTAACTATCGATAAATGAGATCTTCTCGCACTTACATCTGTACCCTCTGAAGAAATGTCAATCTTTAAAAGTCCAATTTTAGATTGAGTGAAATTTTGCAGCTTTGCTGATATACACGTGATTTTATGTAGATAATAAGAACGCCATGGAAAAAAATGCCTCATCAAATTATTTCACTTTGTGGTGAGAGCATTAAAGGATAGCATAATGTATGAGCTGTTTTATTCTACCTAACATTCTAACAAAATAGAAATAGGTTTAGTGGGGTGTATATAGTGGTGGATTATTGTTGGCATACCAGAAAAGTAAAATCGCTTCACAAAGATACTTTCATGAAATAAATAGTTATTTTAGCCACTGCCAAATACCCAACTTACTTATTTTGTAGCTTTTCAAGTCAAAAATTGTGAAGTATGTTATTTTGAATCAAATATTACAAATATTTGTAATATTTGATTCAAAAATATTTGTAATATTTGTTAATGTATGCACATGCATTAGAAAGCATGTGCATATATTAACCCAGCTTATAGAAAGAAGATTGATAGTAACTTCCCTGTTTAATAGTGGAGTAATGGAACGTATGGTGGGAGATAAATATTATGCTTACTACCTACAGCAAGAGATGCTGCAATTGTGTTTGCACTGGTGCCAGGACATCAAGCTGGTGATGCTGCTGATAACATATTGAATGGAAACTTCTGAGCTCCGGACCTTGTATCTGGGAGATACCCAAAGATGCACAGGGGAACCGCATATCTCCACCCCAGAAATTCCCAGGGATGGATTGCACAGCAATTGCTCACAAAGCTCAAATATCCTATGAACAATTGTCCTACATTAGGAAGCACCTGATAATAACATTTTTAAATTATAAATGTCAGATAGTTCTGACTGAGTTAATGCAATAGTTACCCAGAAAAAATTAGAAGTAAAACACTTCGAGTTTCTGGATAACTATTATACTGACCTCCCCCAACTCCTCATGGGATTTCTCCCAAAGGCCAGACCATCCACAGACTCCTGTCACCTCCCACTGTCCCCCCCTCCCTGCAGCCTATCATGAGACCCGCCTGGATCCCCATCAGTCTTCATACACCATCCCCACTACACCTTACTACCCAGCACCCCACCTACCTGACCCAACCTGACCCCACCTCCCCTTTACTAAACCTGACCTGACCCCTCACCTCTCCCTTCAGCTGACCTGACCTGATCCCACCACTAACTCAACACTACAGCTCATAAAGACTTATGCTATAAACGCAGTTCTACATTTACTTCCCCCTAAGAGTTCCATTAATTTATGTAATCTTGAAGGTTCACACATTTTTGCTGGGACCAACTCAAAGTTATGACACATTTCTTTGAAATTCATTCTAATTTTCTTCTGTATTCTCGCTATATCCTCCAAGGTAGATTTTATAGATAAAAGCAAATTACTGCAGATGCTGAATTCTGAAACAAATGCTCTGACAAGGAGTCATACAGACTTGAAACATTAGCTCTGTTCTGTCTCTGCCTATGCTGTCAGGTCCCTGAGATTTTCTAGTATTTTCTGTTTTTGTTTAAGCTCTAAAAGGACCCTTCTATTAGCTTTGGCTGTGTGAATCCCCTACCTTGTCTTTTTAGACCTTGTGATTGTGGATGCCTCAACTCCTTATTGGGTTGTCACCAGATACTTAACTGTCTTCTGGTAGTTTTTCAAGCTATTCTGATGACTCATTGCTGCCACAAGACTCTGTAAGGACCATTGCACTTCCAGAATCAGGGCAAATCTTCCAGCTGTTTTTGTCTCATGAAATTCAAAGTGAGATAGCGCCCAACCTCCATTCAATGTGGTGAATGATTACGTTTGTATTTTCTCTGCTTAAAGGGCAGGCCTAAATGACTATCATCTGTTGTTGGCCCTCTCAAACTGGTGAGATGCAGTCTACACCAAATCAAAGCTACAACTGTCTCAGTGGATGGGATTTTATGGCCTCACTTGTCCTGAAACTGTAAAATCCCACCCCCAAGGTCAACTGACCTTTCCATTGTCCATCCTTGCCCATCCAATTCTGGCCTGTCCATTCCTGAAGCTGAACTCTTTCTTCTGCCAGCAAACACACAGATATGCTGCCTCATAGTGCCAGGAACCTGGGTTCAATTCCAGCCTGGGTTGCACATTTCCCCATGGCTGTGTGGGTTTCCTGCGGATGCTCCGGTTTCCTCCCACAGTCCAAAGATGTGTGGGTTAGGTTGATTGGCCATGCTAAATTGACCCTAGTGTCAGGGAAATCAACAGTATAAATATGAAGTGTAGGTAGTATTGTTATCGGTGCATACTGGATAGGTCAAATGGCCTCCTCTGCACTGTAAGGAATCTATGATTAACTCCAATCTTGTTTAAAGTGAAGTTATTTAAGATGCCAACTGGTTTCTTAACAGATTCCCTCATTTGTCTACAGTCAAGACTTTAATTCCTAAAAGTAAAACTTATATTCTGAAATATGAATTATAAACTGGATATTCATATCAGCATTTTGAATGATTGGTCCAGGCAAATAAGAAAGAAAGACCACACTTTATATAATGAAATGATCTTTACAGATTCACCAACAATTTCCAGCTCTTTTTAGCTTTTCAAAGAAACTGATGCCCATTTAACCCAACAATATTCCATCAGATTTCCAACATATGCATTCCTTAAAAAAATACAGTATGTTTCAAGGAAGAATTGAAATATTTTACAAACATAATTTTTGAAATATGTCTTGTTCTAAATAAGCACATATATGTATCTGAGCATTTTTGTAAGGATTAAACTGAGTCTTGCGATTTCTAAAGAGTATGGACAAGGTATATTGAAAGAACCATCAGCAGAATTGATGAGAGCTGCCTCTGACCTTTCTGCTTTTCATCATGACAGACTTAGGAATTCATTCAGAGACTGACCCATGTTATGCTACAGGCTTTTATCCAAAGGGCATACAAACAACAATATTGATATGTATCCAATTGCAGTTGGACACCCAGATCATTTAGTCTCTAACATAACCTGTGTTTCAGTAAGTAACAATAGTGAAGCTATGTGAGATGGTGATGTGACATTGCACACTGACCAAAGTAGATATCTGTGTGTGAAAGCATCTGTAAAAAAAAGTCTTATGTATTTCATGGAGTTTGGCACAATTGGCCTTTCTCTATGATATTTTTCAAGCACAATTCTAATTTTGTTGAGATGGAAAGATCAGGTTCCTAACTTCATTAAACTGAACAAATGCACTATTCAAGTTTCCCTAGGCTTAGCAAGAGAAAGTTAAGGAAATTGATGAGTAAATTTCCAATAGCTTAATTAGCCTATGGCCATTGTGATTCTGTGGAATATATTTTCATTCACAATTTCTCAATAAACTCTGACAGTGATGTGTAAGTCTGTAAACAGGCAGAGGGACCAATCCCACAATGATGTGTTCCAACAGAGCAGGTAGTAATTAGGCAAACATAGTGAACAAAATCAAACACACAAACCTTAGGCTAACCAATTGCCTTGAACTCAGCGTGCACTAATAACATGGAGGTCAGCACCAGGGGACCAAAAGGTGACCACAAATAATGTGCACTCAGCAGGCATACCAAATTCATTGAAATCATCTGTCCCATTACAAACCTGCTTTCAGCAGTCAGAAAATGCTTCTAGCTTTCAGCATCCATTTGAAATGGGTACTGGTTGGAGGACCCATTCAGTCACTTTATAGTCTTCAAAGAGTAGTGTGAAATCTTACTAAGACAAATTTAATTTGGCTTCGTGCTGTAGTTAACTTTGACAATTGCTTTCTTATCAATCCATTTTTGTCCCACCATCTTGACTTTTCCCCATTCCTTGTCAGGAGTTTATCCACAAACTATTGGCTTGAAATTCTACTTCAATGGCTGTATGAAGCTGATGTACTGAGGAGAAGCTCAGCTATCAAGGATCTGCTGAGGATCTTGTAATCAGTACTTGGAGGCAGAAGTTCCTTCATCAAAATCCCTTTATTTACAAATCTGACAGCAGCATAGAGCACTTTCAGTTAGCTATCTACACTCGGAGTCCCAGAGGAACTGACACTCCTGGTTAAGTACAAAGCAAGAGGCTCCCTGATTGGCTCATCAAGTTTAGCCCTTAATCAGGGACTTCTTTTTGTGTACCAACCAAATAAACTAACTCAAATTAACTTAGGGACAAATTAAAAGGAGCAGCTCCCCAAAAGGAAGGGAAACAACCCAAATCAAAAATCAAAGCAGAAGGAAAACTAAAACTTCAAATTAAAATGTGATTATTGGAGTCTATAATACACCCCGGTGCCTGTGGTGCCCAGCAGGTATGGAAGGCGTTACCTATGCCCATGAACACTCTCTAGGGACACCTAGCCACGAATATAGCCGCAGTAGAGGGATGAACGATCCCATTGATTGCTCACTGCCTGGATCTGTTGATGGCCCAACTCACCAAGCCCAGGAACAGGGAGGTCTTCCTCTCAACCCCCCCACCCCCCACTGCACCAGGCACCTGTAGATCAGAAGTATGGTACTGAAGTGCAAACAAAACATCAATAAAAGATTTTTGAGAAAATTAAAATGGTGTGCAACCTAAAACACAAAGCATAGACATGGTCCACAGGCTCCACAGGAATGCACAAAGGGCACTCTTGGGAGCCCTTAAATTGAAAAAACCTATGGTTGTATGGTACTACTGTGTGCAGCACTCTCCACCTCAGATTCCCAAGATAGTGGAGGGAAATCCCTCCATGGAGGGATCTCCACTGGGGACCTCCGCCACCTGGCGACAACAAGGCCCACCAAGGTGTGTCCGGGTGATGGGCAAGGATGCAATAGTGGAAGGTGTGCAACAGCAGCCCATACAGGAAATGCCTCTGTGCGATGGCAAAAGGCACGGACCACTGGAAAATGCCTCATGGCTGAAGCTGTGGGGTGCCTGAGCCCTTAATCAGGGAGTTCACATTCTAACAAGCCAACTTCAATTGCCTGATTTAAGTATTAACAGATCTCAAGTTAAAAGAGGGTGGAAATCCGTTTGAAAACACTGATCTATCAACCCACTTTCTTTCAATACTTTTCTATGAATCCAAAACATGAATGCCAGCCCACTAAGATATAAGAATCTGGAAACATTTGATAGGCACTGTCAGGGTTAACTTCTGAGAATAAAATGGTTCAAGTTCATCAGCAAAACAGACACAATGATGAGATCTGGTCTTCAGGAGAATAAATTCACCATTCATCATCTTTGCTGGAAACTCCCATTGCTCATCTCAAAGTCTCATGAACTGGACACAGAAGTTAGCAATCAATGTCAGGAAGAACATTTCCAGTAGCTCTGTGAGCTACTTGTCCTCAGTCACACTGATTGTATCAGTGGTGAGCTGGAACTCTCTGATGCCCAGGATGGAATTTATTGGCCTGAATTTTCAGGATGGCGGCACTGAACTTTACCCAGCTGAATAAACAGTGACTCTATACAAAGAACAAAGAACAAAACAGCATGGGAAACAGGCCCTTCGGCCCAACGAGCCCGCGCCGTTACATAGTTACAGTTACATAGTGAGGCTTGGAAGGGAAAAATGTCCCCACTCAATCCAGCAGCCCTGACGCCAGGTTACACTTGAACAAGTGCTGATTGGCATAAAGCAGGACTTCTGTCCCTCACTTGGGAGAAAGTCCTGCCTCAGCAAGCTGCCAGCCAGTCAGATTGGCCTGCAGCTCTCCAGTCTTGCTAGGCACAGCACTGCAGTGGTTGAATGACATGTTGTGGCGAAGCTGGCATTAGACTGTGATGGACACAGTAAGAAGTCTCACAATAACACCTGGTTAAAGTCCAACAGGTTTATTTGGAATTACGAGCTTTCGGAGCTCTGCCCCTTCATGAGGTGAGTCACCTGATGAAGGGGCAGTGCTCTGAAAGCTCATGATTCCAAATAAACTTGTTGGACTTTAACCTGGTGTTGTGAGGCTTCTTACTGTGGCTGGAAGAGGCAGTGGCACAAGGTTTTGAGAGCTGAAGGATGAGGTAGGTGACAGGGCTCCCAGGATAGGGAGGGTAGGGAACATCTGGAAGGTCATGAAGGATGTGATTGGATTTTTGAGGAATAGACCAACGATGGAGTGAGGTCCAGAGCTTTCTGAACCAGAAGGAGAGGTCACCTCTAGTCTTCCCCTTCCTGTCTGAGATCAAACTTACTTTGTTTTCACATTTCCCCAGTGAGCTGTTATCCATCCACCAGGAGCTAAGTGGGAAACGGCCCTTAAGTGCCTTTAAGTGACTACTTCAGGATCTTAGTTTAGGCAAGGATGGGCTTCCTATCTCAGGCCCTGCCTGTTACCAGGTCAGGGTGGATGAGAACCCGGATAGAATCCCATGCATGCAGTTTCATGCTGCCTCTCCCACCTAATTCAGAACAACAGTGCCATAACTCAATGCACTCAGTACTTATTCTAACAGTAATGAAATCAGAATGCATGAATATATAATATATACACCCACAAGAACAGTAAAACATAATAAACATGTTCATATGATTCTGACTGGAGTGCTGGGCATGCTGAAAATGCTTGTCATATTTCACTATTGGCAACAATACAGTTTTATGTGCCACATGTTGATAGATATTTTTCTTCAATAACAGTGATGAAACTATAAATGCAGTCTCTATAATTGCCAGACCAAACCAATGTTTGTTTTGGCATAAAATGATGCTGAGTATTAAAACAGATGATGGTGAATAATCTCTGAACCATCATCACAATAATTAATACGTTGTGTTTACTATTAATAACATTTTGGAATTTACTCTTAGTTACAAATGATTTTGTTAAATACATAATAGTGGCATGGATTTAAATTGATAGCGTTAATCGGGAGAGCTAAATCTTCCTTTGAGCTCAGGTAGAATCATACAGCAGAACAAGACATTTATTGTTCATATTGCCAATGTCTGGGGCAGTAGAAATATTTACATTCTCAGAAGGAGAAGTGTCTTCCCCATTAGACAGTTTTATTAATCTACCCCAATATTTGCCTCACTCTTGCACCTTCTCATTATTAAATCCCTCGATTTCTCTGTGGACAACCACTGGCTCTAGTTACATGGATAACAGCAGCCTGAATTATTCATCTAAGTGGTCACTTTTCATGTTAAAGTTACTCAGTGGACATAGATATCTGTTAGTCATTAATTCTGAAGTTTTATGTGTGAATCATCATAACCTCAGTTTTCTCACTGTTCATGCTGACTCATTCGCTGTCCTGTGGTCAGGCATATGGCATAGTCGCACCAGCAAGGTCTGAATTCTTGGACTCAGAAAATATAGAAGGGCTTCAGCTAGTCCTCTGATATTTTTGCTCCTCCGCTGCCATCTCCACTTGCTCCTCCACTCAGTCAATCAAGCGATGATTTTGCCTGAGCTTCTCTAACTAAATCTCTGACAGTGGGTATACCTGTTTTGATGCTTGCCCCTGTTGGAAAGAGCGGTGCTAGTCTCTGTGAGATAGGTGGTCACTGGTCTCTGCTCTTGTAGATAACTATATGAATAGAAAAACATACATTCAATGTTCCTGGCAGAGTTTAGAAGGTGAATTTTGTCAGTCCTTTGGAGGTGGGTTGGGAGATGGGAAGGCTAGTAATATGGCAGGGCAAAGCATTGAGAGGATAGTCCAATATCTTGCTGCCCCAGCATATTGCCAGCCACAATAACCCCAGTGGTGAGGTCTCCCATCATGCAGGTAATTGAACCACTCGAGTGCCGTATTAACGCCCCACAGGCATTGTGCTGATGTTGGCCCTCTGATTGGGCTGACATCTCTGGGAGATTGTCAGCTGGATGGTGATCGTGGTGACTCCCTCTTATCATCGGTAAAATGTCACCCAAGGGCACTGATGCCCAGTGGTACAGCTGAGGCCTCTGAGCTACGGGTCCTCCGATTGGGCTGGCAGTGTCTTGATCATCCTGCCTTGCTGTTTTAATTGGATAGCTGGATCACAGCTGGAAATTAGGAGGCTGTTTATAGTAAAATCGCCAAGCTGGATTTGGTGCAGGCAAGCACACTCTCAGGACCCACAATTCACCCCAATGTCAGGCTCACAAAGCCTGAGGTAAAATTCAGAGCTCGTGCACGTTGCTCTGATGCAAGAAGTTATCAGGTTCCTTCCACCACCTGTGCTGAAAATCTGTACCATAGTTACCAACATTTCAGTAAAAACGTGTTCCTATTTCCTTTTTACCTTTTGTGAAGAATGTAAGTAACCTATGATGTTAGCCTGCTTGGTGGTCCCAACAAGATTTATGTGTGACATTAGAAACATATTTCTGTGACAGCAACAAAGTGTTCCCTGCAGCAATATGGACATGCAAGTAAAAGAACCTGACTGCTTTACGTAACACCTCAATGAATTTGTACCAGGTGATAGTGAGATTACAAGGCCATAAATAGTCAAATTATGTTTACTCTTACATTAGAAATCCTCCTGAGTCAGAAATCTTGTAGCATCTGCTACTGCAATCTAGGATGGCTGTGTTGACTCACGTGACCACTTCCACCAGACATTTTAATCACAGCTTTGAATCAGAAAATATTTCACAACTCTAGACAGGGCCATCATCATTTGCAGTACCTCTTAGAATCAGACCTGCAATTCAAAATAAGCAGCTATCAGTTCCTTGTTCCCAACCTCAACTGTTAACAAACAACTTTGTATTGGAAAATGTGCACTTTTGCCGTAACTAGTGGAATCATTGCTCCTCTCCCTAACATTTTGTTTATCCTAGTGAACAAATACTTCAATTCAAATACAAATACTTCTTCCTATAATAAGGGTTGGATTTTTGCCATTGGTCATTTCAGAGGATAGTTAAGAGTCAATCACATTGCTGTGGGTCTGGAGTCACATACAGGCAACTCCAGGTAAGGATAGCAGACATCCTTACGTCTAAGATATTAATGAACCAGATGGTATTCTTTCCTTCAGATACGATGGCACCAATTATAGTGCCCTGAGCACTCCTAACATCACACCGTTCCAATGAAAATGAACGCATCACGAAGGTCTGATTCTCATGAACCACATGACCAGAAGTCATTCCATGATGGAAAAGTGAGGTAACCAAGCCTTCTTATGAGTCACCTGTCACTGGTAAGAAACCCAAACCTCATTAGCCCTTTACATTCACATAATCTCGACTAGCTGACACTGTACTTACCGTGAATCAAACTCACATGCTGACTTCTGTACTTCGTGCACTCCATGTCAGTATGTCCCAATCAAACAGCAATCTTGAGAAGGCTGATGGACCACTTGATAGGGATTCCTGTCAGCAGACGGCGGTCATTTTACTGCATTTGGGACTTTCTTTGTGGCGTTTGTACAAGGTTGTCATCACTTCAGACGATAGCCCTTGTCACTAGAATCCATCCACAGACTTGAGGGTGGGTGGGATGGAAGAGCAATGGAAGACTTCACTGGCAGGGAATATCATCTTGGCAGCTTCCAGGGAAGTGTGTATATGCATGCAAGAAGTTTATATTGTGTTTGTACATCAGCTCTACATTCACAGAACCAAAAAGGGGGTTTACGCATGGAGGCTAGGCTAAGGTGTTAAGTTAATACTTTGCATCTGTCCTTGCAAGGAAGGAGTTGCTACCCACACCATGGAGAAAAGAGGAAGTAATTCATATATCGGATGGATTACAAAAGTTAAAGTTAAGGTTAATTCATTAATCACAATTAAGCTTACATTAACATTGTAATGAAATTACTGTGAAAATCATATACATTGGTAAAGATGAAGTATTAACTAGGGTAAAGTTGATAAGGCACCAGGACCCAATGAGATGCATCCATGGAGACTGAAGGAAGTAAGAATGGAAATTGCAGAGATACTGACCTTAAATTTCAAATCTTCTTTTGAAGGAAATCCTCCTGTTGATAAACCTCTCTGGCCTGTTACCTGCTGCCCTGATGCCACATGGATGCAGTCAGTCAATAGTTCTCTGTACATGTGCAACCCAGAGTTCATGGAAAATTCAAGTGTCTCCTGAATTTTAAGGACCTATATGTGGGGAATTTGATGTTGTCTTCAGTCTTGATAAAGAGGGCATCTGGTGATATTGCTGTGTGCAGCTAACTGTGAACTGTGGCAGAGGTCTACAAATGATCCCTGAAATAACCCATGGACAAAAAAATTGAAGGTCACAGTTACCTTGTCTGGAATGAGCAGGGTGAGGAGTTAGCTCCTCATTGATGATGTAACCATCTCCCTCGAGAGTTCCCAAGTGATTTCAATGCAGCCTGGTTCAATGCTGACCAGTGCATGCCAGTTTTGTTCATAGCCCCTGAGGTAGCAAAGGTCCCACTTCTGCCTTTCCATCCTCCCTTGATGAACTCCTGTAACTTTCCAGTGAGGTCTTTCATCCAGTGCAAACAATTCAAGTAAAGTTTCAAAGCCATTCTTTGCCTGCTAACTCAACCCATTTACTATTCACATCTCCACTCACTGGGTATTGTCGAGGTGCCCGATTCCTGGCCAACGGCATATTGTGTGACTCTTGAGTTTGACTGTTTTAGTAAGGCTTCCCTGAGTTTAATTATTGCTTCGAAAGATGTGGTCTGGGATGTTGTCTATGGCCTTTCCTGCATGGCAGGAAAGGTTAGACGGCAAAGATGGGTGGGATTACCACACACAGTACTCGATCTTTTTTTTGCTATCCTACAGCCTTTCCATCCCAATTTGGGACCAGACAATTCCAGCCTGGATGTCAGCAGCAACTTATTTGGAAGCACTCTTGCCTTTGGATCAAAGTTTATGGTTTCACAATCAGACTGGTGGCTTGAGTACAGAAATCTAAACTGAAGCTACAATGCAGCTCTGAAGGAATGCTCTACAACCAGAGATGCCGTCTTTCAGATGAGATGTTGAAATAGAAACCCGTCTGTTCTCCCATGGTGCTATTTTGAAGAAGTGCAGGTGAGTTAACCCTGATTTCTTGGCCAATATTTATCCCTCAGATAGCAGCACTAAAACAGATTAGCAGATTATTAACACATTACTGTTTGCAGGAGCCTCCTGCATATTTATTGTACATCTGAATTGTGACTATGCTTCAAATGTATTACATTCAGGCTGGAATTTTACCAGCCCTGATTCCGGGGGTGGGCGAGGTTTGGACAATGGCATTCTCCGTGGGCCTCGGCTGGGATTGTACAAACCTTGGATGGATATGCCGGAAAAATTCCGCCTTCAATATAAAGTTCTTTGAGATTTCCTGGTGTTATGAGAGATGCTCTATAAATGCACACCTTTCTATTTTCTGTTTATTGCCCCCTCTGCCTCGAATCCTACAATTTTGAAATCAAAACTCAAGGGGCAGAGTGTGAGGTGTGGATTCCCCACCCCCAACCTCAGCTAATATGTTTGTGCATGTGTGTTTCCAGGGGTGGAGGGACCGCAGAAGGGAAACATCGGTTGTCCTGCAGCCACTTAATGACCAATTATGCAATGTGCATAGGAAGCAAAACTTTAGTAATTTCACAAGGTCAGTTCATTTTTCACCATGTGGGCTGGCTGGTGTGCAGGAAGTACGATATGACTGTACAGCAGAGTGACTGGTAATTAGGGAACTCTTAAAGAGTTGCTGCAGGGATTGGATTGGAGTTAACGACCCCCCCCCACCAATGGATTTGAAGGTGGAAGGACTCATTAAAGCCAGGTGGCCTGTCCGCTATCCCTGCCCCCACTGCAATCAGACCGACTGGGGATAGCATTTAAATTTTATATTGCACATGGAAATATCTCACTCTGGAAAGTAGGTCCATTTAAATATATTATTGAAATCTTTCTTTTCCATATGATTAACCATAAATCAACAAAACAACTCGTTATGATTAGTCTTAGAAAATGAATCTTATTTATTATTACACTTATTTAGAAGTGTGTTTCCTTCCTAACTTCCAGTTAATGAATGAAACACTTCAAAAATATACTACAGACTTTCCATTCTATCTTTTACTGGAAACTGTCCTACTTTTGCTGTCAAAAAGCATTTTCACATCTAAAAGTTCCACCAACCTATCTCTGAATTCAGATGAATTATTGTTGATATTGAGTCAGGCCACAAGAGTGTGGAGAATAAAGGATTAATGGGAGATACATTCTACACGAGTAAGCTGCCTGTCAGCAATACAAATCATCTGGCTCTCCTGCTAAAGTGTCTTGGCACACTGCACTTCAGCTAATAAATCAAGGGAGACAAAAAAGAAAGTTCATGGCTCTTCATGCACAAATCATTTCACTTTGAGAGTTCACCAGGGAGGCAACAATAACTAGATACAGAGCAAAGACAAACAATTCAAAATGTCAATCTTTAATCGTTAAAGGGGCACCGTCTTTAAGAAAGGTCACAACCACCAGTTTGCAGATGGTAATTTCCGAACTTGCAAAGACTAGATGGTGCCAGCATCTCCTGCTACCACACAAGTGGCTATCTAATTTGGAATCAAAATGGAATCTCAATGAAATATGGTAACTTTTCAGCATAATATTAAATAACGATAATTGCAGTACTGGCTCATTTTGAACACTACTGTTAGTCAGCTATTTCTTGAATGCCTGTCCTTCTGTCGGGTCAGATGTCCACACAGATTGCTTGCACTGTTGGTGTATCAAGGGTTGCTGCTATCTCAGCAGTACAATATTTAGCAATGTTGCAATGTCTGGAGCCTGCACTAGAACATGTGGTCGTGCTGTGATGCCAATCTTTATATCAATAAAGAGTATTATTCTAAACACATCTTTAAAACAATGCAGCAATGAACTGTATCAAATTGACTCGGATCTTACAGCTGTGGACTGTCTGGATAGTGTTCCTTATACAGTGAGATAAAGCGACAGAATTAAAAGGAATGCCTACTTTCTATTCATTGTAGCCAGAGGAAAAAGAAAATACTCCAGTTCCTGGTACATTATTTTATTATAGATCTGCTTTATCTTAAAGATAATTTTCAAAATTGTTCTTTCCGAACCTAGCTTGGGTGCAATGTTTTAAATTAAAAAATCATAAAACTTCTTTAATAAATAGTAAGTCTCAAGATTTCCTGATTTGTAAAAACAAGACTTTCAGTTGCAGCAGTCCCAGAAGTGGTTAGCCTTGTCTGTACTGTTAGGAAAAAATGAGACTGAAGGGAATCTTGTTCATATGTTGTCGGTTAGTGGGAGATATCACACTCAAACTATAACAGTTACAACTGCAAAATCAAATAGTGAGCTGATCCATATGGAGTAACAAGGGAATGCATTCTGATTATCTTCAGCCAACAATAGCTGCTGCTGCCAATTCAAACTGACAGGATGTGCCAAAAGAGAAATTAACTGAACTAAACTGAACCATGGTGTTTCCTGTCAGTAACTCAAATGGCACAGCGACAGAAGCAATACATTGTTTTCAATCAGAAGTTTTACTTTTTTCTTTCCAAGCATTTTGAAAACAGCGGCCATCCTTTCACTCAACAGTGGCAATTCTTATGTTCTGCAATATTGTCAAAAGGGTGATAACAAGTCTCTTCCAATTTTATTCCCATTGACTTCAACGGAGGTAAAATTTGGTTGAGATGTTAATCGGGCCGGTGATTTTGCTATCACCTGGTTTACATTAATGTACAGCCAGACTCCTCCTCAATAAGTCATATAGCTCATAATTAATTACACAACAGTGCAACACTGTCAGAAGACAGGAAAATCTATTAAAAAACGTCATGCAACTTTGTTACAGGGAAGTGGAGTAACTGTTTACTCTGGATAACAGAATGATACAAGAGGAAAGGGACACATAGCATTCAGCAAGATAAAAATGAAATCCATATGAAAAAAGTTAAAAGATAGCAAAGAATCAATCACACTAATAGACATTGTCAGCAACTACCTATAAGTGGAAGGAGGAAGAAATATGCAGACAGATTAGAAACTGAGTTAAAAACATAGGCCAAGAGCATTTGGATGGCAGAGTTTTTCTTCCCATCATCTGAAGAGTCTGCAGGGAACACATCCCTGCCAATTCTGCCAGCCCTGCAGTCATTCCACAGTTGACAGGCATCAATTGATTGCAGGACTATTGCCACCCCTCACTCTGGAAGAAGGTCTACCTTAGAGAGCCGCCACTTAATCAGATCGAGTGGGAAACTGCCCAGCCTCAATTGTTATGCTGGCAGGAGGATTTTCTGCATGTGAGAAGAGCTTAAAAATTATCAGGGTCAGGCTTTGGGTGGGAAATGGCAGGACTGGGACAGTAAGTGACCACTTAAGTGCCTCATTTGAGGTGAGGACAGACAGCCTGTGCAAGGCTTCACTCACCCCAGTGTAAAATTATTGAGTGATCAGGATGTGTGGAAACCCAGCAGGATGCATATTCCTCCTATGTCACATTCCCTCTGCCTAAATGCACACTGGCAGAGGGTCATGAACTTCAGGCCATATTGTCCAAGTCTCCAGAGATTTCAACTCTTTTGTTAATTGGGCAGAGAAAAAAGGTACAGGAGACGAGGGAATGGAGATCCTACAATGTATGCCAGACTCTTTTCTGACTCAATACATGAGTGCCAATAAGGGAAATCTACTATTGGATCTAGTGATGGAGAAAGATCCAGAGCAGATATGAGATATAAAGGTCGTGGAACATCTAGTCAACAGTGACCATAACATGCTTTTTGATGATGATAGAAAAAGACATGAATATGACTAAAACCAAGTTAATAGTATAGAAAAAGCTGATTTGAGGGTCTGAGAGTAAACGTGAACATAAAATGGGAATTTTAGCCAGGATAAAGCAGGTGAGTCTAAAACTAGAAGACATAGATTTAAGGTGAGAGGGGAGAGATACAAAATGGTCCAGAGGGATAATTTTTTCACACAGAGGGTGGTGAGTGTCTGGAACAAGCTGCCAGAGGTAGTAGTAGAGGCTGGTGCAGTTTTGTCTTTTTAAAAAAACATTTAGACAGTTACATAGGTAAGATGGGTAGAGAAGGATATGGGCCAAAAATGAGCAACTGGGACTAGATCAAGGGTTAAAAAAAGGGGTGGCAAACCAAATGTAGAGCAATGAATAGCATTTAAAATGATGTTCATGAAGTGCAGGAAAAATATGTTCTGCTTAAAAGAAAGGGCAGGACTCCATGGCTGAGTGAAAACAAATTGAGAGTTTGGAAAGGAGTATACATTAAGTGCATAAAGAATAGAAGAATGCATGGTAAGACAAATACAAAGAGGTTAGGAGAGAAATCAGAAAAACATTAGGAATAAAAATAGGAACAATGAAATTAAATTCTTAAGAAACAACACAAAATCTAAGATTTATTTCCAGAGGAATAATGCCCAGGCTCACTTGTAATATAGTCTATTTAGCATATAATTTAAATATTACAATCAGCCTCGTGGTCTCTCCAGGCATGAGACTGATCTTGCCGGATATCTGATGTCAGTAAGATCATGAGAGGTGAGAAATTGAGCATTGAAAATTTCATTAAGGTTGATCAGGGTTTGTAAAAATAATGGAATCTGACTGAAGTAGAGAACTGAGGAATATGTAGAAATGAGAAACATAAGAACCAATAGTCAGTATGGATTTTAATAGAGAAAATCCCACTTTCTCAGTTCTTTCATGATCTTTCCAGTTCATCCCTCTCATTGGTCAGCGGGACAGAATGGTGAGATCACAGCCTTTGCATTTTTTTGTGGCTTCATTCTTGTGTAGACATCTGATTTACAAATTCTAAAACAAACAAGTTTACTGGTTTCTAACACAATCATAAAAACATCAATATAAAAGGGGACATCAATATGGGAATTGGACCATAAAATGATAGCCACAATAATACCACAGTTAATGATAGAGAACTAGCAGAAATATTAAATAATTAATTTGCTTCAGTATTTACCAGAGGAACAGAACAGGGAGAAATGACATTGAATGATGAGATGAGAAATGAGCTAAGTGCATTTAAATTTTTTTATGAGTAAACTAAACAAACTCAAAGAGGATAAAGTCCCTTGGAGGGATGGATTGCATCTACATAGTTTAAAATAATTCAGGGACTCTTGTATAACATTTCTTGGAAAAGGGTTTGGCACCAGTGAATTGGTAAATTGCTTGTGTAATTCCCATATTTAAGAAACATATTTAGGAAATTGGAGACCACTGTTATTTGTCATTTATATTAATGATTTGGATAAGAATTTAGGAGACATGGTTAGTAAGTTTGCAGATAGCATATAGTGGACAGTGAAGGGTACCTAGGATTGCAATGGGACCTTGATCAATTCAACCAGTGCACTGATGAATCACAGATGAAGTTTAATTTAGATAAATGTGAGGTGGTGCACTTGGTTAATCGAACCAGGGCAGGATGTACTCAGTTAATGGTAGGGCATTGGAGAGAATTATGGAACAAAGAGAAATAGGAGTACATGTTCATAGATCCTTGTAAATGAAGTCATAGGTAGACAGAATGATAAAGAAGGCATTTGGCATGCTTTGTTTCATTAGTCAGAATGTTGAATATAGGAGTTGGGATATCTTGTTAAAGTTGTACAAAACATTGGTAAGGTCACACTTGGAATACTCTGTACAATTCTAGTCACCCTATTATAAAAAGGATATTATTAAATTAGAACGAGTGCAGAAAAGATTTACCAGGATGCTACTGGGACTTGAAGGTTTGAAGTATAAGGAGAGGCTGGATAGACTAGGACTTATTCTCTGGAGCATAGGAGGCTGAGGGGTAATCTTATAGAGGTTTATAAAATAATGAGGGGCATAGATCAGCTAGATAATCAATATCTTTTCCCAAAGGCAGGGGAGTCTAAAATTAGAGACCATAGATTTAAGGTGAGAGGAGAGAGATACAAAAAGGTCGAGGGGGCCTTTTTTTTACACAGAGGATGGTGAGTGTCTGGAATAAGCTGCCGGAAGTAGTAGTAGAGGCTGGTACAATTTTGTCTTTTAAAAAGTGTTTAGACAGTTACATTAGTAAGAAGGTATAGAAGGATATGGGCCAAATGCAGGCAATTGGGACTAGCTCAAGAGTTAAAAAAAGGATGGCACAAAACAAGTTGGCCTGAAAGGCCTGTTTGCATGCTGTAAACCTCTATGACTCTATGACCGGCCAGTTTAGAATCGGGGCTTGGAGAAATAATGGAACCTTAATGAAGTAGAGAATTGAAGAATATCTAAAAATGAGAAAAGAGAAAATCCTGCTTGATCAACATTATTTAATATTTTAAGGGGGTAACAAAAAGGGTAAATAATGGTAATGCAGTAAAGTACAAGGTAAAGTCACCATTGTTCCAGATGGCCTTTGATGGGGAGAACTGACTGGTGGTGATTCAACCTGAGAATCAGCACACCTCAGAAGGTGACATAGGGCTTTCATGAACAATACAGTAAATTTAGTGTATCTGCGTTTTCAAAAGGCATTCAATAAGGTGCCCCATTATAGAATAATGAATAAGATCAGAGAATTTAGAAGCAGGGGAAAAAGTGGCAGAATAGATTGCTAACTGCTTCAAGACAGAGCCAGGGAATAATTTAATGTAGCAGAAGTTGGGCATAATTTACATTGATGATTTGGACTTTGGAATCAATTTAATGCCTATCTTGGCAATTCGGAGGGGTAAGGGATAGTCAGTGTCCAAGAGGATTACAACAAATTACACAAGACATTAATAAACTAGAAGAATGGGTAAATAATTGGCAAATGAAGTTCAACAATAGTACATTTTGGTAGGAAGAATGGAGAGGACACTTATTCCTTGAAAGGTGCGAGTCCATGTAGGGCAGAGGAAAGAAAAGAACTCAGAACACAAATACACCAGATGCTCGAGGTTGTGCCCTAGGTTATCAAGGCCTTAACATAAACAAACCAAGCTCTAGGTTTTATTTCTAGAAGGATAGAATTGATGAGTAGGAAAGTTATCCTAAACTTGTATCAAACCTTGGCTAGAGTATGGCATGCAGGTCTGGTTGCCATATTATAAACAAGTTATAGGAGCATTTAGAGATATAAGATATAAAGGGGATATTGATAAAATATATCAGCACAAAATTGTCATTAATTGTTATTACATTGGCAACATAAGATGGCTGCTATGGCAAATGGAAAATGTCACATTTATGTTGGGCTGATCCTTTTTGATTAAAACTTTGCAGCTGGATATACTGCAACTGACATGTTGTGCTTGAGGATGGTATCAGGAACTCAAAATGGGAATGTATTCTATTACAACATCACCAAGGATCATAGAACCCTGTAGAGCAGAAGGAAACTATTCAGGTCTGCACCAATTTACCAAATCCATCCCCCACCTTATCCTTGTAACCCCCGCACATTTACCCCACTAATCCCCTTAAATTACACATCTTGAAACACTAAGGGGTAATTTAGCATGGCCAATCCACCTAATCTACATATTTTTGGGCTGTGAGAGGAAACTAGAGCAACCAGGGAAACCCACGCAGACAGTGACCCAAGGCCAGGATTGAACCTGGGTTCTGAGCGCTGCGAGGTTAACTACTGTGCCACCACGCTGCCCAAATTCTTAAAAATAAATACTTTCTTTCCTAGCGCTTGTCAACCACTCTTGAGTATATGGAAACATTGATTAGTGAGTAACTATAATATAACATTGATAGATAAGTATTTTTGACAGCAGTATTTTTTAGCTGGTTCACTTGTGGTGCTCCTCAATATTCTTTCCATTTATTCCCCGACTGCTGTAAAGGCCACTGACATTGACAGTGCCGCAAGCACTGTGAGTCAACACAAGATCCTGTCCCCTGCACACTCCATGAATGACATTAAAGCAAAGGAAGTGGATAATCTCACCCTGTTTAATGTATCGATTCATGACAAGAAGTTAGTAAAAAAATGTATTGACAGCAATACAATCTTTTAACCAAACAATTAGTCAAAGCAATTTAATTACAATCTTATTTAATAACTACTTTTTTTTTAATTTAAAGAAAGAGTTACATTTATATAGCACCTTTCACAACCTCAGGGTATCCCAAAGTGCTTTACAGCCAACAACATATTTTTCACTGGTGTGATGTAGAAAACACAATGGCCAAATTTCATAAGCAGATACACAAGTAACAATGTGATAGTGAACAATTAATCTGTTTTAGTCATGCTAGTTACGGGGTAAATGCTGACCAAGACAGAGCTGATCTATTGGCGCCTTGTTACTCTGTTCATTGAGTATCTTCCTTAAGTTACAAGGTATCTCAGAGATTGATTGATAGACAATCTTTGACATAGTAAGGATGAATTTCTCATGGTCTTTGCTTATTGAACTGCCATATTATTAGGCAGTTATCAAAGGCCTTCTGTGTAGGTGACCCCTGCTTGGATAGTGGGTGTATTATTACTCCTTTGAGCAGGCCTCAAACTAATTGTCAGCCTTTTTATTCATTATACAGCAGAGAATACAAATGTCATCTGAGGAGCCTGGTTGTGTGATTGCTACAGTTTCAGGCTCACTACTTACTTTGGCAGCTGGAGGATATCTCCAAAGTGACAAAGTGAAGTTCTGTGTTTTATTGCATTTGGATATTCAGCAGAGGGCACTATAGGATAAGAAATAATCTGACATCAATTCTCAGAGTAAATGTCAGACTGAATTTGTTCATGGTTCTCTGTTAGCGTAAAGGAACAAAACTAAGGGGTGAAATGTTTCACTGGTTTGAGGCATCCGTGGCCGCAGCAAATCTGCAGTGGTAAATTTTAGCATTGATTTTCCCCACGACAGACAGGCTCGCTGTCATAGGGAAAATAATAAAAAATGCCCCAAAATCGGAAATCCAATCCCCGAACACACATTTTTGCAGAGGTAGGATTGAGGGCAGAGCACTCTTCATGCTTGTGTGGTTTATGGAGATAGCAGGCAATTTACATCATCAATTCCTTCCATTAAAGTGACATCTTGGTAAACCAGGAGTGGGAAACATGATGTGTGCAGATTAGACCAGGTAAGAGCAGGTCTGAACTTGGTGGGTAAAAAAAATTAAATTTACTTATTAGTGTCACAAGTAGGCTTACATTAACACTGCAATGAAGTTACTGTGGAAAGGGAAAGATAAGGTATCGCTTTTTATCTGGTTCCAGGACACTTGTGAGGGAAGTAAGATTCCATTTGGTCGACATCATTTGCCCTTTGAAATTGTTAAAAGTAGCCATAAATGTGTATAAGGATTGTTTAAATAGATTACTGTCAAGCTCAATGGAACTGTCAATGAGCAGCTGAAAACTGAATGAACTGCAGTTATAATCACACTTATATTCCCTATTAATACACTGTGTGCTTTATTAATCTCTTAATCTGTGCTGCCACCTTCAATGACTTATGCACATATATACCCAGATTTCTCCACTGCCGCATTCTGTCATAATCAACTGTCAAAACTGTCAGAAGCACATGACAAAGAGACCTAACAAATGAAGGGTCAAGCTTCAAAAGACCAGTCATTTAAATTGTTGACAATGCCTGGAGTGTTAAAAAAAAGATTATTTGCTATTTCACTCTGCTGACATAGGCCTGAATGTTTCCATTACTGGATTGGTATGCATGATGAATTTCACTGCAGTCCACACCACAATAGGGTGCCTGCCATTTCACAATTTGATTGACAGCAATAAGTGATTAAAGCCTCTTGATGTGGGACTATAATTTTCCAATGCTTGTTGATAAAAGGGATTATGCACTTGAATGGAATGTTTGTTGTTATAAGGCTTCAGTTAATTGAAGAAATGCAAATATAGTAAATAGTTTTTATGAATGAATGTGTTTTTCAATATAGTGAAGTCTGAAACAGACAGAACTTATTTTATTTGATCCTCGAATGGGTTGGGTCCTGATGTTTGACCATGCTGAATACTGATTAAGTTAAAATAATAAATGTAAGTGGGTGAGGAGCACTGGTTGGCATGACTTGACAATACATTGGTTTAGGGGCTGGAAAGAGCCACGAGTATGAGTAAAGAGGAATGGGTTGACATGAGTTGACATCAAGAATATGAGGGACAATGGTGGATCAGTACTGGAGCATGAGTTGGCACGGAAAGTATGAGAATCCATGGCATAAAGGACATGAAAGTGATATAGGTTGGCATAGAGGGTAAATGGAACAATGGGGGGTAAAGACATGAGATGGCATGGGTTGGCATGGATAGTTGGCATGTACCTGGCAGAGTTGGAACCAACATCCTCCCAGGGATTTTGCTGTTCCTCTAAGGACGTTTTAAACTAGTATAGCAGGGGGATGGGAACCAAAGGGTAGGCTTAGCTGGGTCAGAATCAGAATAGGAAATGGGAGGTAGAAACTTAGTGATATAGTCAGTGACTTAGAAAGACAAAAGAAATGAGAGTTGAAAACTCTCCATCAAAGGAAATTGATGGTGTTGAGCTGATAATGCTTCAATGCAAGGAGTGCTACTACCAAGGTACATGAGCTAAGAACACAGATAGGCAGAGACATGATAGCATGATGCTGTTGTGATAACAGAAACCTGGGTAAAGGGGGGACAAAATTGACAGGTCAGTATCCCTGAATATAGAGTATTCAGGCAGGATAGAATGGGTGACAAAAAGGATGGAGGTAGCATCATTGGTTGAAGAATCAATTACAGGTGTGAGAAGGGATTATATACCAAACAGGTAACAAATTAGGTTTATGGATTGAATTTAAAAATAACAAAGAGGCAGTCACACTACTAACAGTATACTACAGACCCTCCCAAGTAGCGAAAGAGAGATAGAAGAACATACATGTAGATACATTTCTGCCTATAGGAAATAGAGAGTAATAATAGGAGAATTTAATTATCCCAATATTAACTGCGTTTCAAATAACATAAGGGAGACTGAAAGTGAAAAATTAATGTAATGTATCCAGGAAAATATTTTAAACAATACTTGACAAGCCCAATGGGACGAGACATAATTCTGAAGATGAGCAAGTGGGCGAAGTGACAGTGGGTAGCCATATCATGATAGTCACCACAATTCAGTTCAATTTAGTATTATTATGGAAAAGGACAAAGATAGGAGTAAAAGTTTTAAACTGGGGGAAAACAAATTTTACAAAACTGAGAATTAATTTGGCTGAGGTGTACCGGACAAGACTGCTAAAGGATAAATCAGTGGGAAGCACTGGTCAGGTTGGTTTAGTTCAGCTGGCTGGACAGTTGATTTTGATGCAAAGCAAAGCCAACAGTGTGGGTTCAGTTCCAGTGCCAGCTGAGGTTATTCATGAAGACCCGTCTTCTCAATCTTTCCCCTCACCTGTCACAGAAAAGATTGAGAGGTGATAAATTTCAAACTATGAGGAGGAACTACTTCTCACAAAGGGTGAATTTGTGGAACCCATAGCTTGGTGGGGTCTTAATAATTAAATGATCTCAAGAAGAAGACAAATGTATTTTTGATTTAAAAAAAACACGTTAAAGGGAGATGGGGAACAGGTAGGGAAGTAGATTTGAGACCTGGAAGGCATCAGCCATGACTTAATTAAATGATGGAGTAGGGTCAAAAGGCTGACTTGTCTACTTTTGCTCCTAATTCCTGTGTTCCTATGAGGTGTGATGATCTAACCTGAGGGTCAAAGGGGAGCCTTTGATAATTTCGCAATATGGTGACTTTATCTTTACTAATAACTGAGAGTCTTAGGGTAAAAAGCAGATATGTCCCCTCAAAAATAAGAATGTCTACGCCATGGTCTCTAGAAAAATACAGGGGCAGATTGAACAGAAGAAGATGCCTTATAATAGTCACAAAAAACTCAACATTGCAGATAGCTTGGAGGAATATAGAAAATACAGAAATCTAGTGAAAAAAAGGAAATCAGAAAGAGAGCATGAAAAAATATTAGCAAGCAAGGTTAAGGAAAACCCAAACATGTTTTACCAGTTAATAAAGAACAAAAGGGTAGTTAAGAGAAAACTGGGACTATCAGAGATGAAGGAAGGAACTTGTCTGAAGATGCAGAGGATATGGGAAGCATTTAAATGTATTTCTTGTCTCTGTATTCACAAAGGAAAGGGATGATGCAGATATAGTAATCCAAGAGGAGCAGTATGAAATATTGAATAAAATAATCGTATCGAGAAAAGAAGTGTTAGAGGAGTTGGAATCTGTGAAAGTGGAAAAGTCCCCAGAACTGAATGGATTTTTTCCTGGGATGTTGAAGAAGGTTAGAGAGGAAATTAGTGGAATGGTCTTTCAAGTGGCAGATGAGGTTCAATGTGGAGAAATGTGAAGTGACACATTTTGATAAGAAGAAGATTGAGAGACAATGGCCAGAATTCTCCTGTCTTGTATATCCTGCTACCACTGCCAGTGAGGGCAGAGAATTTGGCACTTAGCCAATCTCCATTTACAGCAATGGGACTGGATACTCACAGCCGATATAAAATAATGGGTATAATCCGAAAAAGAGTGCAGCAGCAGAGGGAATTGGTGCATATGTACATAAATCACTGAAGGTAGCAAGACTGAGAGTATGGTTAATACAGTATATAGTTTCCTGGACCATATTAAAAGGAGTTCAGCATACATGAGCAAGGAGGTTACGATGAACATATTTTCAGCACTGGTTTGACCTCATCTGGAGAATTGCTTCCAGTTCTGGGCACTGCACTTTAAGAAGGATGTGAGAACATTTGACAGGGTGCAGAAATGATTCATAAAAATGATTCCAGGTATGATGAATTCAGTTGTGAAGATAGATTGGAGAAGTTAGTGCTGTTCTCCTTAAAGAAAAGAAAGCCAAGAGGAATTTGATGGAGGCATTCAAAATAATGCAAAACTTGGACAGAGTAGAATAGAGAGAAACTGTTCCAACTCATAAAAGGATCAAGAACAAAAGAATTATGTAATTGACAAAAGAAGCAAAAGCAATATGAGGAAAACCTGTTTCTGCAGCGAATAATTAAGACTGGAATGCACAGCCTGAGAGTGTGATGAAGTTAAGTACACTCAAAGCATTTAAAAGTGTACTGTCTTCGGAAAAGGAAGAAATTGTAGGGTTAAGGGAAGAAGGTGAGAGAATGATACTCAGGGAATCGTTCCTTTAGACAGCCAATGCAGACATGATGGGCTGAAAAGTCTCCTTCTGCACTATAACATTTCTATGCTTCTGTGGTAAAGATGTCCAATTATGTCCTCACATAACTAAATGGCTGGTTAGTCCTCAGATGAAGTGATGTGTCCATTCTGTATATATCCTGTAGGAAGAGTGCCAAGAGTGAGCTTGAAGGGTGTGCAGAGCAGATGTATCAGAATAATAGCAGGGCTGAGAGACTTCATTTGCATGGAGAGACTTGAGAATCTTGGATTGTTCTCCTTCTAGCAGAGCTGGTTAAGTGTGTCCAAAATTATGAGGGGTTTTAATGGACTAAAAAGGGATAAATTGTTGCATTTACCTGAGATTGGTAACAAAAGGGCTCCGATTCGATAGAAACATAAGAACAGGACTCGGCCATTCAGATAGAGTATTCTCAGCCATTCAGTAAGGTCATTATTGATCTTTATTTCAGCAATACCCCATATCCTTGAACCCTTTTTGTAACAATAAAGAATACTTTATATTTTTATTGCACCTTTAACATTACAAAATTTCTTAAGCTGCTTCACAGGAACATTATATAACAAAGAATGCACTGAATCCCATAAGGACATTTTAGATAGAAATTTCCAAAAAAGTTGGAGTCCTAACACTGTTTGGAAATTCTTGTTGGCAGCATGCACTGCCAGCTATAAGGATCTCCAAGATGATTTTAAGGGCAGCAGCTCATGAATAAACTGTTGCTGAGGTTTCTTTCTGCCCCTAGAGGTATTGAAACAAAAGGGGTCCAGCAGCCCAGGAACCCAGCTCTCTCTCTCTTGCAACAGTGAAAATCCGGCCTTGTGCAAGGCTGGTACAGATCTCCTTACTAGGTCAGGTAACTGAAAGGTTGCTCAAAGATGTAGGTTTTAAAAAGTGTCTTACAGGGGGAGTTTTAGATAGGAGTAGAGAGGGAATTCGAAAGCATGGGTCCTTGTCAATTGAAGGCACAGCCGCCAATGTGGAGCGATTGTAATTGGGAATGCACAAGAGGCCAGAATTAGTGGAAGTGCAGCTATCTCAGAAGATGAACAGAGCCAACGTTCCAAGTCTGGTCCTGACTCGGTATCCGGAGACTGTGCCTCTCATACTAGATTCCCCGAGCCAAAGCATCCTTCCTGTACTTGCTCTACCGAACACTTGAAGAATTTTATATGTTTCAATAAAATAATTCCTCACTCTTCCAAATTCCAGAGAACGTAGTCTAGTCTAATCCATCTCTCCTCCTAGGACAATCCCCTCAATCCAGGAACCAGTTCAGTGAGCCTTTGTTGCACTCTGCCTGAGGCAAGTATAGTCTCCCCCAGGTAAAGATACCAATTTGTTTCAATACCCAAGGTATAATCTCACCGCAGCCTAACACAAACATATGTAGGACTTCCTTACTCTTATACCAGTAAGAGTAGGGATGCTGACTGGGTGACTGTAATCAGTAACATATGTGAAGGGCAGGATTTTTCCTATAATTTTCCCCATTATCAGGCGGGAGAGTGGTCAGGAACCTGCACGAGGGAACAATCACTCAGGTGTGATTTTTAGTTAGAGGGCAGACTCACTATCCAATTAAAGATGGTGGATGAGTTCTTGGAGCTGGATGGCCATTAACAGGCTCTTCAGCTTGTAAGCAACAATAGGATGCCATTAAAGATAAAGGTGACTGATGCAGATTTCCAGGATAGAGATGCATTCACTCTCTCTACATTCTTCAAATTTAAAGGAAAGAATAGATCGCACAGTCGGGCCACCATTGAGCAAGGGAAACTGCTCCACAGGATGGCCTGTAACTTCAGCTGAAACCCAGCAGGCAGTGAAAGTCTCTAAATCACTGCCGTCCCATGAACACCACCCAAACCTGCATCTCCTCCCGTCATGGACTACTTCTGAGAGTAGATTTCAGGCACTTGCACTTGCGCCAGCCTGAATTCTCAAATTTAAATTCAAATTTCTGACAAGTTTAAGATGATCACAAAAACAAGTAGAGGAGAGATTATAAACATTTGCCTAAACAGAGGGTGAGTATGGAATTCACAGCCAGAAACGGGAATAATAAATGTTATGAGATGTGGCGAGCTGTCTATTATGGAGAAATGCAACAACACAGACTTAATGAAGCAAATGGTTTATTTATGTGCTTAAGCTTCTATGATTTACACCAAAGTAATTGGATGCCCATTTGGAAAATAAATTTAATTTTTAGTCCATACGGAGCTAACTCAGTTCCCAATGGACATAAAACTAAGCACAAAACTATTTTAAAATGTAAACATATAAAAAGCCATAATACTTAACTCTAGTTCAAAATCAACAGAAATATAATCTGCCAAAATTTATTGTGAACAAGCCAATACAAAGAATTTCCCAATATTAAAAAATAATCTGAGTTAAATAAAATAGAGTAAAGTTGTTCATTGTTCCACCATATTGATATGTCTTGTCCTGTTTGTGCAATTCCTTCTCATTTACCACTAGGGATGAGGTAGCTTAATGACTTAGTTAGTGATATTTGTCCATAAGGGGTGTCAAACTGATTATTAATCAGAGCTTATAACAAGTTATTGTTACTATAATGTATAATGTTATTTTTTATAAGGGTATACAATCAAATATTATTATAACGAGTGTATAACAAGCAGTATTCAGATATCTCCTTCTTTCCGAAGCTAAAAATACACCCATAATTTTGTACACTAAACAAAGTGCCAGGCTATGATTTGCAACTCTTCATTTTTTGTTATGGTCTGGTTCCTGCTATCCCAGCCTCCAGGTCCTCATTTTCATTCGATATGAGAATAAAAGATTGATCTTGTGCCACATGACTTAGAAATTGAGTTAAACTGGAAACACTTCCCCTTGATGCTCTTGCTTATATTTCAAAGATGCAGTGGAGGAAGGTTGGAGAGGAAAATTTAGAAAAAAATAATTAGATTAGAAAAGCCAGCAAAACAGCAACTGCTGTAGCCAAATTACAATCAGCTGTTGCTTGGACATTGTGCTCCCATAAGCTCCAGCATCGGAGAGTTTAACAGAACTTCACCCTTGTCCCATGCCGAATGAATTACATGCCTGCCCATCAAAACTCCATTCCCTCTCATTGGTAAGATAATTTTGTGACAACAGCAGTATTTCTACAACCAAAATTTGTAGCATATTTAGCATTGCACACTCGGGAACTCATGCCTGCATTAACACATGGAGTGTTTTGTGGTAGATTTAGTCAGAAGCTAAGAAATAGCAAAAGAAAGGAGTCACTGGTGGGAATAGTTCATAGGCCCCCTTGACTGTAGCTATTGAACAGAGTATGACATCATGAGATAAGTGGCTTTGCAAGAAACTGGAATAATTATGGATGATTTTAATCTTTACATAGATTGAAAAAATCAAATTGACAAAGATACCCTAGAGGATGAATTCATAGTGTGCATTCAGGAGAACAATATGGTCTGGAACCTACAAGATAACAGGCTATTTTTAACCTGATAATGTGTTTTGAGACAGGAATAATTAAAGATCTCTTAGTAAAACATCCAAGAGTAATATTATAGAATTTCACATCCAGCTTGAGAGTGAGAAATGTGCATTCATAATTGGTGTCTTAAAATTAAATAAAGTCAATTATAAAGATATGGAAATACAGTTGGCTAAATGGACTGGGTAAATAGGTCAAAAGGAAAGATAGTCCAGAGGCAATGGCAGACGCTTAAAGAGATATTTTATAACTCTCAACAAAAGATATAGCATTGTGGAAGAAAGATTATATTGGAAAATACACCAAGATCTGTAGCTAACTAAGGAAGTTCATGGTAATATCAAATTGAAAGAAAATGTGTACAATGCTAAGAAGATTAGTGATAAGCCAGGAGGTTGAGAAAGGTTTATGATAATAAAAGAAATTAAGAGGCAAAATTGCAATGAGGAGAAAACTTGTGAGAGACGTAAAAACAGACAATAAACGTTTCTACAAATATATATGAAGGTAAAGAGTAGCTAAAGTGAGTGTTAGTTCATAAGAGAATGAGACCCGGAAATTAATAATGGGAAATGAATGAGCAAATAGCAAAGATTTTGAGCAAGCATTTTATATTTGGGTGGGAGGATGAGTAATGACGAAGATGCAGAAATGCTTCAGCATGATTTGAACAGGCTGAGTGTGTGGTGGGCATCTGCATGGCAGATGAAGTATAATGTGGATAAAGTATATTCATAGAATTCCAACATGTAGAAGGAGGCCATTTGGCCTATCTAGCCTTCACCAACAACAATCCCACCTGGGCCCTACCCCATAAGCTGACATATTTATCCCGCTAGTCTCCTAACACAAAGGCGCAATTTAACATGGTGATTCCATTTAACCTGCATATCTTTGGACTGTGGGAGGAAACTAGAGCACACGGAAGAAAGCCATGTAGACGCGGGGAGAAAGTGCAAGTTCCACGCAGTCGCCCAAGGCCGGAATTTAACCCCCATCCCTGGTGCTGTGAAGCAACAGTGCTGACCACTGTGCCCTCGTAGCAAGAGGGTTTGAGTATAGGGATAGGGAATATTGGCTGCAATTGTATAGGGTGCTGGTGAAGCTGTGGCCTGTCACATTTTGGTATCCTTACCTGCGGAAGGATGTCCTTGCTATAGAGGGCATGCAGCAAAGGTTTACCAGGCTGATTCCTGGGATGGCAGGTCCGGAATATGAAGAGAAACTAAGTCGGTTAGGATGGTATTCACTGGAGTTTAGAGGAGTGAGAGGGGATTTCATAGAAATTTATTAAATTCTAACAAGGTTAGACAGGGTAGATTCAGAAAGAATGTTCCCAATGATAGGAGTGTCCAGAACTAGGCTGGATAGTATGAGGATAACGGGTAAACGTTTTAGGACTGAAGTGAGGAGAAATTTCTTCACCCACTCATTCCGGATATCAATCTAGTAAACCTGCTCTAAACCGCTCTAATGTACTCAGTTACATCTGTTACATAGCAATTTCACATTTCTTTCATGCTTCTAATGTTGGAAATAACATAATCACAGAGTTGTTACGGTTCAGGAGGCCATTCAGCCCACCGTGTCTGTACCTGTTTTCCAACAAGCAACATGTCAGCGCCATTCCCCTGTCTTTTCCCAGTACCCCTGCATATTGTTTCTATTCAAGTAATCATTGAATGTCCTTTTGAATGCCTTGATTGAAACTGTCTTCTCCACGCTTCCAAGCAGTGCGTTCTAGACCCAAACTCCCTATTGTGTGAGAAATAACTTTTTCACATCACATTTACTTCTTATGCAAATCACTTTAAGTCTGTTCTCTCTCATTCTTGATCCTTTTCCATCTGGGGATCATTTCTCATTATCTACTCTATCCAATCTTCTTCCCACCACAGAAAAAAGTCCCAACCTCTCCATATTTGAAGTTTCTCATCCCTGGAACCATTTTTGGAATAGTTATATATTTGCAGGTCTTTTTAAGAGCTTATTACATTATTTAATGGTGATATAATTAGGGTGTTGTAGAGGCTGCTGTTTTATATTCAGTTTGTATTGTTTACAGGCCACAGCTCTGATAATAAATCTGTTATTAGTTTGAATCGAAGTGTGCAAACCACATCTTTTCTTTCTGTTGAAACATACAATGCTTAATATAATTACAACATTATAGTGAACTTCTTCTGCACTTTCTCTAATGTATTTGCATCCCTCCTATAGTGTGGCATCCTGAACTGCACACAATATAACTAGTATCTTGTTTAAGTTCAGAATAGCCTCCCTGCTTTTAGACTCTACGCTCCTATTAATAAGCCCAGAATACCATGTGCTTTACTAATTGCTCTCACCAACTGTCCAAACAGCTTCAATGGTCAATGCATATATAAATCCAGGTCCCTCTGCTCCTGTGTTCCCTTAAGAATTTTACTCTTATTTTGTATTGTTTCTCCATGTACTTCCTAACAAGATACATCACCTCACACTGTATTGAATTTCATCTGGCAACTATCTGTCCATTCCACCAACTTGTCCATGTCCTTTTGAAGATCTACATTGTCCTCTTCACAGTTTACAGTACTTTCAAGTTTCATATCATTTAGAAACTTTGAAATTGTCTCCTGTATATCAAGACCTCGATCATTAATATTTGTCAGGAAATCCAAGAATCCCAATACCAAGCTATGTAAAATATCACTACAAACCTTCCTCCAACACAAAAAATATCCATTGCCAAAGCAATTTAATATCCATATTGTTACTGTTCCTTTTATTCCCCATGAGCTATAACTTTTCTCACAAGTCTTTTATATGACATTGCATCAAGTGCCTTCTGAATGTGTATGTACACCACATCAACAGCATTACCCTCATTGACCCTTTCTTTTAACTTCATAAAAACCTCAAGCAAACTTGTTAAATGCTTTAGAAATCTATGCTGGCTTTTCCTAATCAACCTACATTTTCCTATGCGACTGCTAAATTCAATCCTGAATAAATGTTTGTAGAAGTTTGCACACCACTGATATTAAACTGATCGGTCTGAAATTTCTGAGGCTATCCTTATGTCATGCCTTGGGAAAATCCCACCCCCAGAATCCCTCAAGTCTCAACATGAATCCTCACTCTCAAGAGGAGAGGGAAGAAATATAAGGAAAAAAACAAAGCAACCCAAAGAATAAGGCATGGAGATCAATGGTCTGAGTATTCCCATGCCTGGACTGAACTAACAGGGACAATATAGCCTTAGCCTGCAGGCCAAGAAAATTCCAAAAAGATTAGGAAGGTTTTGTTGAGAGTTTGCAACACACCTGACTGGTGGAAAAGCAGTGAAACTGAAGAACTGTCACTCAGATGTCAAACTCCAAACTCTGAACTGCAAATGCCAAAAATCTCACGGTGCATCTGGAATGCAGCTGCAATCTATTTCCTGCCTGGAGCAATAGCCTTCACTCTATTTAAAAGAAGACAAATTGAATTGCAGGACACTCATTCACCGACATCCATTTGGCTGAGACCTGTCCTTTCACCCAATTGACCTCATGCTCTGAGCTTTAAATGAGAAGTTAATCCGTCTCTGACCCTCAGCATATTGTTCATGTTTATGTTCAGAAACAAGCCAACCACAGCAAAGTGTTCAGAAACGGGGGGAGAATATTTTCCTCTGTTTTCTCATGTCAGCAAAAAGTGTTAAATAGGTACTGTTCTTTATACTTATCCAGAATTTTTATAAACATTAGCGAATGGAAGAAAATATAACTTCCAAGTTCTAAAGAGGCAGTGTCTGCAATAAAATGTTTGGCCAACTTTTCTTTCCAGTACATTTGCGAGGCTGTCGATGTATTCACTATTTTCACCATGACTGCAATTGGACAATGTGCTTTGATACAAGTTCTATCACCATCCAGTGGTTGTTATGAATGAAGAATGGCTTCCCAACAAATTTTCTGTGAAGACAGCCATTCATCACCAATACAGTGTCTGCTCTGGGAGCAGTCTCACTGCTAAGTCAGAACCTTGTGTGTCAGAACCTACTGTGCTGGAGGTTTGGATGAAATGTTTAACAGTGGCTCAATTTGCCCTTTCAGATGGGAGTAAAACATCCCTTAACAAAGAAGAAGATAAGTTATCATAGAAAGTTATCATAGTTAAAAGTTATCATAGAATCCCTACAGTGCAGAAGGAGGCTATTCGACACATTGAGTCTGCACCAACCACAATCCCACCCAGGCCTATTCCCGTAACTCCACATATTTACTCTATTAATCCTACTGACTCTAAGAGGCAATTTAGCATGGTCAATCAACCTAACCTGCACATCTTTGAAGTTTGGGAGGAAACCGGAGAAAACCCACACAGACATGGGGAGAATGTGCAAATTCCACACAAACAATGACCTGAGGCTGGAATTGAACCCAGGTCCCTGGTGCTGTGAGTCAGCAGTATTAACCACTGTGTCATCACATCACCCCAAACTTAGAAGAACCATAGAATCCCTACAAGTTGTCCCTGGCATGTGGCCAATATTTATCCTTCAATCTAAATCATTAAAAACAGAAGTTGGGATTTTCCAGCTCTGATGCCAGCAAGTATTGACGCGAGCAGGGTAGGGTTATTAGCTTCCAATAGCTCTCCAAATTTTCCCATCCAGCCTGAGATGATGCCCACCGCTGGCAGCAATGGACCATCCTGCCCACAGCATCCAGCCTTTCTCATATTGCTGTTTGTGGAAACATTGCTGTATGCAAATTGGTTGTCATTTTTCCTACATTACAACAGTGACTATTCTTTGGAAGGACTTAATCAGTTATTGTAATGACTTCAATCAGGCCACTAAGGTTGGCCTAATGAGTATGAATTTCATAATTAAGGATCCAATTAGTAGGCCAATCAGGATGTCTTTGCCTTGTACTCAACCGGGAGTATCAGTTCCTCTGGCAATCCTGGAGATTGACTGCTAACTCCTAGCACTCTGTGTACAGCTGTTAGAGTTGGTATATAAAGGGATTTTGGTAAGGGACAAATGCATCTGAAAACTGATTACAGTTATAAAGTGGCTTGGGAAGTCCTGGGAATTGTAAAAGGCATTTATTGACTATGGCTTGATGAGAGATTATGTGTATGTGCTTCTCAACCCATGTAGTAAACAAAAGTTTATGCACACTTTTTAAAGGACAACTCAATGAATATCCATGGAATTCATGGTGTGACAACACTAAGTAGTAATTTCATAGTAGGATTCCAACCTGTAGACTTGGAATCTATAACTATATTAGAAGACGTAGGCACATTGTTTGGAATTCTAAGTGCCCCAAATGTAGTGACAGAAAGAAAGGATGTCTGTGGGAGGAAACCCACACTGACGCAGGGAGAATGTGCAAACATCACACAGACAGTGACCCAAGGTCAGAATTGAACCCGGGGCACTGCCACTGTGAGGCAGCAGTGCTAACCACTATGCCACCATGCCACCCATTGAATAATGAATTTCAATATGATCTAGAACTGCGCCTGAGTAAACAAAATTCAGGAACTGCTAACATTAAACTCTAATTTTAAAGAAAAGAAGGAACAACTGTTTTTATATTCATTCATGGGATGTTGTCATTCCTGGCAAGACTAGAATTTGTTGCCATTCCTAATTGACTTTGTGAAGATGGTGGTGAAACTCCTCCTTGAATATCTGCAGTCTATGTGGTATAGATAGACCCACAGTGCTCTTCAGAAGAAAATTGCAGGTTTTTGGCCCGCCTTTGAAAGCATTGAACATAAAATTCCATCAACATTTTATGGGTCTCCTGCCCTAACTCTTTTAGAAGCCCGGTGGAAATAGCACTTGGAATGATTTCCCACCATTTCCTTTGAGTTTTACCAGTCTCCTGCCAGTTTTAAAGTGTGAGCAACAAGAAATCCGAACAAATTTTAAGGGCAGGATTTTGATGATGCAGACCAAATGTGTACTTAAATCTAGATGAAATAGACATGAACCTAAAATGATTAAAACTAAATTAAAAGAGCAACTAAAAAGCAAAATAATTTCTACAGAACTTGCAATGTGAAAAGGGATTGGGTTCATTGGGATGAATATAAGACTGCAGGTACATGGGAAAAGGTGAACAGTGGGGCAAAAAAACTGAGAAGAAAAGTATAATTGTAGAGATTAAACAAGTTCCTTTAGTACTTCAATAGTAAAACGCAAGAGAAGAAGTCGCAGCCATAAAACATGCAAATAAACTTCAAACAGAGATAGGAACATAGGAAGTAGGAGTGAGAGGAGGCAATTCTGCCATTCTATGTGATCCTGACTGATCTTCATCTCATCCTAACTCCACTCCCTGCCTTTTCCCCATAGTCCTTTATCCTGCTTTTGATCAAATACTTAACGCTTTCTTGAATGTATTGATTGATTCTGCATCCACTGCACTCTGGGCCAGTGAGTTCCATAGATTCACAACCCTCTGTGAGAAGTAGCTCCTCCTTACCTCTGAATTCTATCTCCCCCTCTTACTCTACAACAATGATGTCTTGTCTAGAAGGGAAAACATTTGGTTAACATTTATTTTATTGATCCCGTTAATATTTTATATACCGCAAACAAATCCCCCCTTTATTCTTCTATAGAACAGTAAGCAAAAGCCCAAGTTACTCAACTGCTCCTCATACAATAGCCCCTTCTAACCTAGAATCAATCTAGTGAACCTCTTCTGAATTACCTCCAGTGCATCCACATCCTTCCTCAAACAAGGTGACAAAAACTGAACACAATACCCCAAGTGTGGTCTCACCAATGCCTTGCACAACTGTAACAACACTTCTCTACTTCTATACTGTAGACCCTTTGCAATAAATGCCAAGATTCCATTTGCCTTCTTTATAACATTCCCATTATGCATAACCACTTACTGAGACTCAAGTACAAGGACACCCAAATCCTTTGTTCTTATATTTTTCTGTCCAAAATGGACAACCTCGCATTTATTCACATTAAACTCCATCTGCCAGATTCTGGCCCATTCCCCTACCAATTTGTAAACCTTTTATCTCCTCATCACAGCCTGCTTTCCACCCATTTTCATGTCATCAGCAAATTTTACTATGGTATACGTTGTTTGCAGATTATTGATATTGATTGTAAATAGTTGTGGTCCAAAAGCTGAACACTGTAGGACCCCATGAGTTACAGATCAGCATCTGGAGAAGAATCCCAACCACCTGTTTTCTGTCAGTCAGCCAACCCTCAGTCCAAGCCATTACTCCATCCCTCAACCCCTTGGGATCTAATCTTCTGGATCAGTCTCCAGCATGACACCTTATTAAATGCCATTGGAAGTCCAGATGGATCACATCTATAAGATCCCTATCATCTACCTTGCTGGTTACATCCTCAAAGAACTCTAGCAAGTTTGTCAAATAAGACTTGATCTTCACAAAACTGACACTGGGAATTGGGCTTTGCTTTCCCAAATGCTCAATCACCTCCTTCTTAACAATTGACACCAGCAGCTTTCTCACCACAGAGATCAAATTGACTGGGCTATAATTTCCCACATTTTGCCTCTCTTTTCTTAAATAAAGGCATCATATTAGCATGCTTCCAGTCCATTGGTACCTTTCTGGAATCTAGAGAATTTTAGAACATCATAACTAATGCACAGGAGCACAGAATTGCTAATATTCTGAATGAACTTTCCAGAACTAGTCATACCTCTAACCAAGCTGTTCCAAGACCGTTACAAAACTAACATCTACCAAACTATGTCAAAGACTTCCCAGGTACATTCTGTTCTTAAAAAGTCAGACAAATCCAATCTAAACAATGGCCGGCCCATCAACCTCTCAGCCATCAGCAAAGTCATTGAAATTGTTATTGACAATGCTATCTGATGCAACCTACTCATGAAAAACCTGTGCACAGATGCTCAGTTTGGGTTCTGTTAGAACGTTTGGTATTAACCTCAATGCAGTCCTGATTCAAACACAGACAAATTGCTGAATTTTAAGGAGCAGGTGACTGCCCTTAGCATGAAGGTATGTTTTGATCAAGTATAGCAGCAAGGTTCCCCAGTAAAACTGTAGTCAATATGAATCAGCGGGAAAAACCCAACTCTTTGAAGTCATACTTGGCACAAAGGAAAATTGATGTGGCTATTGGAAGTCAATCATCTCAGCCCCCAGAAATCATTGCAGGAGTCCCTTGGGATAGTGTTCCAGGCCCGACCATCTTCAGCTGCTTCATCAGTGAGTGACCTTCCCTCTATCATAAGATCAGAAGTTTGAATGTTCATTGATGATTGCACAATGTTCAGCACCATTAAAAATTCCTCAGTAAATGAAACCATTCACACCATATGCAGCAAGAACTAGAAAACAAACCATGGAGTGATAAGTGGCAAGGAGAGTCTGAGAAGCCATTGGAGGTGGTTGGGGAAGTTTAAGTTTTCATGAAGGGTATAAGGGGCCTTTGAGCTGGGAAGGGGGCATAGATAACACGGAGGATATGAGGGTCACTGGGGTTGGGTGGGGAGGAACGGGTAACATGGAAGGCAGGAGGGGCCACTGGGGGTGGATAGAGGGGTATGGTTAACATAAGGGGCATGGGTAAGACCTTTACAACCTACCTTTCAAAATGTTTCCTCTTCCAGGTTATCATAGAATCATAGAATACCCTCAGTACAGAATGAGACCGTTAAGGTTAAGATCAAGCTGGTACTGACAACAATCCCACCCAGGCCCGATTCTCACAACCCCCTATATTTATCCTGCTAACCCTCTGGCACTAAGGGGCAATTTAGCACGGCCAATCAACTGAACCCACATATTTTTGGACTATGGGAGGTAACTGGAGAAACCCACGCAGATACATAGTCACCCAAGGCCTGAATTGAACGCTAGTATTGTGAAGCAGCAATGCTAACTACTGTGCCATCATGTTGCCCATGGTTAAGTTTCTGAGTAGCCATAAATTATGAGCATGAGTGCTTGAAAAGCTGGCCCACATCCACCAAGATAGTGGAGGATGATAAAATGCCTATTCCCACTAGCTAAGTCTGGAGTTCAAGTATGGGATTGTGACCGGTAGTAACCTACACTCTTGTCCCATGTTGACGAATTGGGAGTGCCAGAAATGGGGCCAGGAATCCTGGAATCAACTGCCTCGCCATCCATTTTTAAATGTCTCTCCAACTCCATGCAAATCCAGCCCTATTTCCTTCACTGGGTCAAACTCCTGCCATAACAGCACTGTGGGAATGCCTTCATCACATGGACTGCAGTGAGACAAGAGGGCAGCTCACCACCAACTTCTTGAAGGCAGTTAGGAATAGACAATAAACAATAGCTAGGCAGTGACACCCACATCCAAATGAATCAAAAACATAAGAATGTAAGAAAAAGGAGCAGGAGTTGACCATATGGCCCCTGTTCCACTAGTCAATAAAATCATAGCCGATCACCAGCTATAATTTCACTTTTTGACCCACTCCACATATCCCTTCATTCTTTGAGATGCCAAAAATCTATCAACAATGGCATATTTCCCTGATTGCCGTTGAATTAAATTTTACTAATGGATTTGGTGTCAGCAATGACTCAGGATACCTGACTGAAAAGGAACATAGTTTATCAAAGAATATAAAGAAAAACAACTATCAGGAACCACTATTCAGCAGGTCCACGGTGGCACAGTGGTTAGCACAGCTGCCTCACAGCACCAGGGACCTGGGTTCAATTCCAGCCTTGGGTGACATTCTTTCCATGTCAAAAGAGTATAAGAACTAGGAGCAGGAATATGCCATCTGACCCCTCAAGCCCGCTCTTCCATTCAATATGATCATGGCTGATCTTTTTGTGGACTCAGCTCCACTTACCGCCTGCTCATCATAACCCTTAATTCTTTTATTGTTCAAAAATGTATCTATCTTTGCCTTAAAGATATTCAATGAGACAGCCTCAACTGCTTCACTGGGAAGGGAATTCCACAGATTCACAACCCTTTGTGTGAAGAAGTTCCTCCTCAACTCAGTCCTAAATCTGCTTCCCCTTACATTGAGGCTATGCCCCCTAGTTCTAGTTTCTGCACTGGTTTCCTCTGGGTGCTCCACTTCCCTCCAACAGTCCAAACATGTGTAGGTTAGGTGGATTAGCTATGGTAAATGTATGAGTATATAGAAATAGGATGGAGAGAAAGATCTTCATAGGATGCTTTTTTGGAGAGTCTCTGCAGACATGAAGGGCCATATGGCCTCTTTCTGCACTGTAGTAATTCTGTGGTACAAGTGTATGTTCCCCAAAGAGGATAATGCAGCATCATTAATCATGAAAGATGTCTACATATCCACACCCCTTATGTGCAGTCTGGTCCCACTGCTGTGAATGGGATTCCCCACTAAATCTGCCCCCTCGTGGGGATTTGCCATCAGCAACACTGGAAGATCATGCTGCCGGCCAATAGCCAGGAAATTCCACTCTAGATTTTATCCAGCTTCCCTGCCCTCATGTGCCCAATAAACCATCATCATTGTAAAATAAATTAGATATCTGGGCATGCATCTCCCATTTTATTAAAATAGAAATATTAGGCCCACGCCCAGTTATAGTCAGTGCAAATGTTCCAGGTAATCCCAGGCAGAATAATTTTTTTTATTCATTCGTGGGCATTGCTGACTGGCATTTATCACCCATCTGTAATTGTCCTTGAGAAGGTGGTGGTGAGCTGTCTTCTTGAATCACTGCAGTCCATGTTTTGTGGGTTGACCCACAATGCCATTAAGGAAGGAATTCCAGGATTTTGACCCAGACACTGCGAAGCAATGGCGATATATTTCCAAGTCAGGAAGGTGATGGCTTGGAGAGGAACTTGCAGGTGGTGGTATTCCCACATTTAATGAAATCACAGATTTAGCTTAACAGGCGTCTACCCTTTTTCCATTTCAATGAAGAATATAAATTTGTTATGTACGAAAATCTATTTTCATTTCATCTTGCTTACTACACAGCCAACATAATTTCAGGCCCACTTCCTAATAAATCACCATGTGTTGTGGTGCCCTCAAGCTGTTATAATGTAAAGTTGCTTGGCAACACGAGTTAATGTGGGGCTGGAGAATGGCATCACTCATTGTTTGATATATAGAGCCATATGCTAAATGGATCAGAAAACAGTCTAGAGAGAAAATTTTGAAATCAGCCTACGTGGAGACGTAAATCCATGCATAACCATATCTTGGATCAGTAAATAATTAAAGACTAACATAAAATTGTTCATATTTAAACATACAAATCTCATGATTTCCTCAATGGGATGTCTAAAAGAACACAAAATGCAATATACTTTGAAGTATCATGATGATCGGTAAGAAAGGTGGAAGCTAAACGCATGAACTCACAAAAGTCTCCCAAGGTACCAAAAACTGAAGCCGAGAAGACATGCACCAAAGGAGAAAAATTATAAAATCCTGGAGTGAGGCAGAGCAAATTTCACAATTCAAGTCAGCAATTTTTAAGCAAAATGATTCATTAATTTTATGGACTATTATTGCCCATCCCTAACTGCCTTTGAGAAGATAGTTGTGAGCTGCCTTCTTGAACCACTGAGATGTAGGTATACCCACAGTGTGGTTAGGGAGATAATTCCATGATTTTGACCCAGCAACTATGAAGAAGTGGCAGTATACTTCTAAGTCAGGACGATGAGTGGCTTGAAGGGGAACTTGCAGATGGTGGTGTTCGCATGCATCTGCTACCCTTGTCCTTCTAGATGGGAGAGGATATGGGTTTGGAATGTACTGCCTAAGAAACCTTGGTGAGTTCCTACAGTGCATCTTGTAGATGGTACACACAAAACCGCTGAGTGAGAGGCCACAAGACAGAGATGAGCAAAAGTAGAAAGGAGATGCACTTACATTTTCGAGTAGGTAGCTATCTAAATGCCCAGCATCTAGAAGGTACCTGAAAGAGAACAGTGTTAAAAAGGAAAAGGCTGAAAGTTTTACAAAAAGCAATATGTCACTACTGGTTGGCATATTCAAAAGTTAAAAATAAACAGAACCTATAGAGAACAGGAACAAAACAGAAAAGGAACACCAGAGGTTTAAAAAGGAGATAGAATCATCCACAAACAAAGCACTACAGTTTTTAAAAGTACAGCACAGGAAACTCACAACAAAGAAGCCAACAGTTCCCAACATTAAACAAAACAGCTCAAGCAGACTGAAAATCACAGAGTGTGGGATGTTCACAGAGAGAAAAAACTCTCTTCAGAGTAACAAAAGAGATCAAAGAGCTTCCACACTGATTCTTCAACAGTTTTTAAAAAAGAGGCCCGCAGTCACTGCAATCCTGGAAAAGCGCTGGATAAATATAATCAGAAACTGACAAGTTGCAGAAACAGGCTGCAAACACAGTTATTGCACTCAGTCTTAAAGGGCAATGGAATTTACAGTGTAACTATGTGGGCGGCATGGTGCTTAGCATGGTAGGGATCCAGGTTTGATACTGGCCTTGGGTCACCTTCTGTGCGGACTCTGCATATTCTCCCAGTGTCTGTGTGGATTTCCTCTGGTGTTCTGGTTTCCTACCACTGTCCAAAGATGTGCAGGTTAAGTGGATTGGCCATGCTAAATTGTCCCATGATGTTAGGGGAATTGGCAGGGTAAATAAAGGGCGTTGTAGGAATAGAGCCTGGGTGGGATTGTTGTCGGTGCAAGCTCAATGGGCCAGATGGCCTTTTTCTGCACTGTAGGGATTCTATAAGAAATGAAAACAGTCATGGACAGAAAATCAGAAAAGATTCCAGTGAGATGGCAGCTTCCAGTAAAGCATCAAGAATGGGTAAGAGACTCAGAGAACAGTCTAAAGAAAACACTCAGGAAGCTAGCCTGCTTAGAGACAACAGCTCCATGTGTGACCACACCTTGGATCTGTAAACAGTAAAGACAACCAATAAAATATTCACAATTTCCTCATTAAGATACCTAAAGATCTCATGCTATGACAAATTGAGTCTGGACATCTGTACAGTGGCAATCAGAAATCAGCTTGCTATTCCAATCCTAGTTTCTTTCCTGGAAATACAGCCACACCTTTCTCACCTGGAACCTCTGACTCAGGCTACGTGAGAACTGTGTAGTGCAGTGTGTTCCTGAGACCTCGAGGGCTGAAGAGTGAGAGGTAAGGAGCCATGCCCCATCTTTACAGCACTAGCTGCCATAACATAGATAAGTTTAAAGGTCCAGAAGCCAAGAGAAGATAAGTTTGTAAAGTAACTGAATAGGATTGCGTGTGGGAAAGCAGGGATTTGGTCAGTCACTCTGGGTGGGTCTTGTTTGATTGGGGTGGAGCTGCTTAGTGGGGGATTGGGGTCAGGTGGTCAATGGGATGTGGGGCGGGGTGGTTGAATGGGAAGTGGGGTGGTCAGTTTTGCATGTTCAGGGGGATTGACTGGTCGCATGTGGAATGAAGGAGCAGCGCTCCGAAAGCCTATGATTCCAGATAAACCTGTTGGACTTTAACCTGGTGTCGTGAGACTTCCTAATGGTGGGATTGACAGTTTTGGGTGTTCAGGTGGGTCGGGGATTGAATGGTGGGGAGAGGATGGTCAGTGGGGGGATGGTCAGTTGGGGCATCAGATGGTCAGGGGAGGTCCAGTGTATGGATGAGGATGCAGGAGGAGTCCCACGGGTTTGACGATGGAGGGGGTGATGGCAATCAGCACTAGCATTACTCAAAAGCTACAAGTGGTTTTAATTCATCAAATTGTACCTGAGTAATGATCACTGTAAGACAACCAGAATTAGCAAAGTTTATGATTTATTTTGTGTTGTCTGATGATTTCAGTTGCAGGGCAATTTCCCAACAGAAGCTTGAACTCCCAGGCAATAGCCAGGGAATCCTTCTTTGGGAACCATTGGGGACCATGTTGGGTGGGGGGAGGAGAGGTGTGTGAGGGGCATGCAGTCCACCTTTGGGGTGTCTCAGAACCCAGAAAATATGGGTCGAGGTATCAAGTCTTTTTTTAAATATGTGCTTGTCCCACTATAATACTAGTAAACATCTACTTATTTATTAGCAATGGCTGCTGACCCATACCTCTGTTTTTGTTTTAAACCACAGCTTCAGTTTACAACCAAATAAGTGTCACACCAAAATAACCTGGAGTGGTAGACCATGCAGAGTGAGGGGGGCGGGGGGGGGGGGTTAACTTTTGTGGGTTCAAGCCCAGAGAAAATTGGTGGATTGAAATTTTTCATAATGAGGTTAAAAAAAATACACAAGTTGATTGGCCTCATCTGTCACCACAAATTATTCTCTGTAGGCGAAGTCAGATTTGAAACGAGCTCAGGAACTTTGTAATTGTGAATAGAATGTGAGCAGAGTCAAACAAAAATAACAGATGGTTAGCCCCTCTGAGGAGTTAAAAAAAAACAAAATAAATGTGCCTTGCAAGAATTAAACTTTAGCCTCTGATTGCTGACAACAATGATTTGGATTACTTGCGTGGACACGTTACTGGATGCAAGGTGACGTTCTAATAATAACACAACTTTTGGAATGGGTCATAAGAATATTTTCCATTGCGGACATTTCATATCCCAATTCTAATTAGAATGCAGCTTGCGTGAGAAAGGAAGCTTTCACATGCCTGTGTACTCAAACAAGATCTTAAAGTGTAACAGTGTCACTGAAACAGATCCACGTGTAAAAACAGAATCTTTTCTATTGTAAAACGAGTTGGAAACTTGAGACGTAACCCAACCTCATGCTCTAAATCATAACAGAGTGAATGACAACTTAATCAAAAGGCATTCAATATCTGGCAGCTAGATTGCTTTTGTAATCCGACATCAATTTCCTGCCACTTATTAATCCTAACACTTGTAGTTTCGAAATATGTGGGGCCCCGTTTCCCTTCACTCCTCCCTCAAGTTTGTGCAAGTACAAATACAGGCACACAGCTTGTGAATGGATCCCAATTTTTACCTTAGACAGTGGTAACTGTTCTCCTGTTCCCTGGGAAGGTAAAAGGTGAAGGATTGGAGATATGTTTAGGTTTACTTTTAGGGCTGAACCTGCTGCTTCAAGACTGTCAAAAGCAACAGGTCTGAGTGAGCTCATTTCATCCCACGTTTTGTCTCTGGCCCTTATCAGCATATTTCTTGGCATGTTATGGATGCCAAAAGCATTGAAAAGGATCCATTTGGGCTGGTGCTGGCAGTAGCCCTTTTTATGTCCTAATAGGTCACTTGGGGAGAGGGGTGATGCCAATGCAATGGGAAAGCCAGCAGTTACCTGCAATCATGCCATGAAATTAAGGCTGTCAACCCTCCCAGAATAACTACCAGATTCACCATCAATCTTCCAACAGCTATTGTAAGCAATCAAAAAGATTTTTAAGTGATAATTCTGTGACTCCATTCTGTAATTTGTAATCCTCACCACAATTCTTTCCTGAATACGACCACAGCAGCCAACGTGACCACACATGTATACTGCACTCACAAACATCACTGCTGCCACTACCAGAGACTTCTGGATGAGTACATGGGATTTAATGGGATTGAGAATTATAGATAGACCTGGTAGGTATAGATATGATCGGCGCAACTTGTGGGCCGAAGGGCCTGTTTGTGCTGTAGTGTTCTACGTTCTACGTAAAACCTGTTTTTCCCACAGCCACTGTCTGAGCCACAAGTCAACCTCCACATGAGGCTGAAAGAAAGTCCTAGAACATAGAACATAGAACATTACAGCGCAGAACAGGCCTTTCAGCCCTCGATGTTGCGCCGACCAATTAGGAACAAGCAGTGACCCTCTAACCTAAACCATTCCCTTTTCATCCATAAACTTATCTACTAACCTCTTAAACGCCACCAAACTTGGCGCATCTACAACTGAAGCAGGCAGGGCATTCCATACCCTTACCACCCTCTGGGTAAAGAACCTACCTCTGACATCTGTCCTAATACCACCACCCCTTAATTTAAAGCTATGTCCCCTCGTGCTAGCTTTCTCCATCCTAGGAAAAAGGCTATCATTGTCCACCCTATCTAAACCTCTAATCATCTTATATGTTTCAATAAGGTAAGTCCTGGTAGCTGAGGTAAGAGCAGAAATGCTTGAAAGATCACATTGATTAAATTGGCCTCACTTGTCTTTAGATAGTATCATTGGTGAAGCATTCTGATTTAGCAACATGTGCAGGAATTCTACCGCCCCGTCTGCCACAGAAATCGGAGTGGGCATTGGACGGATAATGAGACGGTCTATTGACTTTGGACGGGACTTTTCTGTCTTGAGTCAAGCGAGGCTGTAGAAACCTCACCCATTGTGTTTATGAAGTCACCTTTATTGTATTGCAAATGTTTGACTTGTTAACCTGTTGGGCTCTAAGACCGCAGTGAAATGCACTGGCCTAAGCCCTGATTAAAGTCTGGGCCTCTTCTGCTCTTATATCAGTCACTAAGATATTTTAACCTTAAAGAGATGACTGTGACTGTTGACAATTTTTAAGGTGTTTTTATTTCTTCTGGTATTGGGAAATTGAAAATAATTCATTTTTTGGCAGTACATGGATGTTGCTGGCCAGGACAAAATTTATGGCATCTACAACTTTTGACATTGTGGTCTGTGTACCCATTGATTTTAAAAAACAATGACTTAGTACCATCCACTGGGATTAAGCTGCATACAGTTCTCCAGTACAAAAATACAACCATTCTCCAAGCTGTTATTGTTCGAAATTGGAAAGTTTACACTGACTGAGTGGTGTCATAGATACTAAGGAAGCATCTGCACAAACCACGTGGTTCCAAACCTGGGACACTAGTAAGTATTCATAATGGGCTACATCATGACTGGGAGAATGAACAGAGGGAAATCTGAGCAGGACACATTGCTGGAAGATGGCGAAGGTGAAGGAAAAGAAGGTCCTTTTGATTGAAGGATCTCAAGGAGCAATTCTTTTTTTAACATGCAAGGTTAATATTTTAATTTCCCATCCATAATTGCCCTGAGGTAGGTGGTTGTGAGCTGCCTTCTTGATCCATTACTGTCTATGTGTACACCCATAGCTCTCTTAGGGATAGAGTTCATGATGGATCCAGCGACAGTGAAGGAACAGTGATAAATTTCCAAGTTGGGATGGTGAGTGGCTTGGAGGGGTGGTAACTGTTGCCCTTGTCCTTCTAGATGATAGCAGTCATGGATTTGAGAAGCGCTAAGGAGTTTTCATGAGTTTCTGCAGTGCATCTTGTACTGGTATACACGGCTGCCACTGTGCATGAGTGGTAGAGGGAATGGATGTTGAAGGCAGTGGATGGCCAACCCACCACACCAATCCATGGCTAATCCTGCATATCTTTGGGTTGTGGGAGTCATAGCGTCATAGAGTCATAAAGGTTTACAGATGAAAACGGGTTCTTTGGCCCAACTTTTTTTTTAAAACCCCTAAGCTAATCCCAATTGCCCTCATTTGGTCCATATCTCTCTATACCTATGTAACTATCTAAATGCTTTGTAAAAGATAAAATTGTACCCACCTTTACCACTACCTCGGGCAGCTTGTTCTAGACACTCACCACCCTCCGTGTGAAAAAATCGCCTCTCTGGACACTTTTGTATCTCTCTCTTCTCAACTTAAAGCTAGGAAAACATAGGAGGAAATCAGAGCACCCAGAGGAAACTGATGCAGACACAGAGAGAACATTCAAACTCCACACAGTCACCCAATCAAGTGGGTTGCTTCACTCTGGATGGTGTCAAGCTTCTACCGTGTTGTTGGAGCCACACTCATCCAGGCAAATAAAGAATATTCCATCACACTCTTGACTTGTGCCTTATAGAGAGGGGAAGTGAGATATAAACATTTCAAAGACTCCAAGTGGGTTGTTACAGGGAAGAGAAGGGGAAACTAAAAAGAGAAATAAATATCAAAAACTGAGTCTGGGAAGCAGTCACAGAAAGTGGGCTGTGATGGAGCAATGGAGTTGTGAACGAGTTCATCCATTCATGCCACGCTGCTGACTTTCCATGACATCACATCTCTCAATCTCTTGTGGAATATTTCCAGCCAGAGTCGGCAACCCTCTGATGGACCCGGTGCAGCACTGTAAGCTTAGATTAATTTACAGACGTGAATTGGAGTCTGTAATTATGTGTAGAGAAATTTGCTCTGGCAGAGGCCTTACTGTAGGCCTTTTCTTGCCATGTCCATGTGTTAGCCTTGCATCTAAACTAATAGGAACCAGGAAGAGCTTCCCGCCCTGAAAGAAAAACCCATGGGAATACCTGGACTGTAATTTGCAGTGCCTCAAATTAAGGTCCAAGAACACTAGTAAATTAGTGAGTGAATTCAAGAATGGAGAATGCAGGTGTGTCCGTAAGATCATCGGGTATCTATTTGCTTGAAATTAGATTTTTATATTTATTGACTTGCTACCATTTTTTTTTCCCTGTAGACATATATTAATTAAGAAAAGCTGGTGATATTAGTGTTTCCTTTGGATAGTTTGGAAGTTAGGATAGATTGTTCCCAGGAGTCCCTCAACGTTGTCAGGGATATCTGGGAATGTGTCAATTCTTGTCAAGGGTTCCCCTCATATAAAGGTTTATTAGTTCATGGGCAACTCAATGTTTGCCCCATAGCAGCAGGGGAATAGACAAGGAAAAAGTTAAAGTGAAAGAATATCCTGCAAAACAAGTGACCTTTCCTCTTAACTATAATTTTTCAAATTATGAACATTTTTATTTGGAAATTTGAAAACCTTACAGTACAAGACTGAATGAAAACAAAAGCAACTTTAATAAGATTCAACAATTTAAGCAATTCTATTCTCTTCTGAGTGCTGGGCTATGCCTATAGTCTATCTTGCAGACTATAAGTTATTCTTCACAGATGTGTTTTGATAGTCAGTATGAGCATGTTTTTTTTGACTGTGGAGGCATTGCAGCTGAATCTAATCCTGTCCACATTAGGCAAGGGATTTCTGCACCCCTCAATAAGCACACAGCTTCTGCATCAAGTATGTAAACCCACATGCTGGTGCTTTGGATTTCCAATTTAAATTCTTTCTTCTTGTTATTCTGCTGTAAAGTCCAGGATCCCCTACAAATGAAATCATCAAACACAGCACAGACTGGAGATTGTTGCTAGGAACGATAGAATCCCTACAATGCAGGGGAAGGCCATTTAGTCCATCGAGTCTGCACTAACACTCTGAAAGAGCATCCTACCCAGCTATCCCACCCAACTCCCCTACCTCCGTAATCCCATGCATTTATTTTGGCTAATCCATCTAACCTACACATCCAATTTATCATGGCCAATCCACCAAACCTGTATATCTTTGGGTTGTGGGAGGAACCAGAGCACATGGAGGAAACCAATACAGACACTGGGAGACTCCACATAGCCACCCAATGTCGGAATCGAACCTAGGTCCCTGGAGCTGTGAGGCCTCAGTGCTAACTACAGTGCCGCTGTGCCACTACCATGCTGCCTGAGCCTGCTGCTTCATATGGCTCAGTACAAAACCATGATTTACTTCTTTTTTTTATTGTAGGCATATGCCAAGCAAAAGTTAAACATCACTCCTCAGAACCCCATGTTGGTATCTGCCTTATACTGTTGTCATAGTGTATTATTAGCAAGTATTAGGATGTTACAATGATACCTATTCATTAGGCTATTTTCATGACACTAATCATTATCTTCAGCCCATTAACTAATCCAGTATTACTAAGAAGTTTCTTTTTATTCATTGGTTGTGGGGATTACTGGCGAGGCCAGCATTTATTGCCCATTCCTAATTGCCCTAGAGAACGTGGTGGCGAGCTGCCTTCTTGCATCACTACAGTCCATGTGGTGAAGGTATATCCACTGTGTAGTTAGGGAGAGCACTCAGTACAGCAATGCAATCTAATAACTATAGGTAAAATTAATTAATTTTTTCATTAGGGTAAATCAAAACAGATTTGACTTTAATCAAAAGTTATTTATAAGCTATATTTTTTAAATATAAATGAGTGGATAATGTCATCCATTTGAAATGCTGCAGGCTAATGACATTACTGACCTGTCTAAAAAGAACCAGCTTGCAGCCTCAGCGAGATGGATATCCAAGCAATGAAAAGCAGCTGGAAAATTCTGTCATGTTTTATTGAATTTTTATCCTTGCAAACTGTCTGGACAGTACATAAGGCAAACTTGCACTACAGTGTAAACATGCTCTGTTAGTTGACTTTAGGCCAGAAAGATGTGATCAATTGCAATCTGGACACAGTTAGCACTTTCAGATTCTTCAATGGCATTTAGTGAGCATTCCTGTCAATACATTTAATTGGAACAATTTCAAGTTAGGCTCCTTCATAGCCAGTCTGCAAGTGGGGATGCAGTCTCTCCAATTGGTCATCTTTCTTTCTTGATTGAATTTGGTAGCAATGTAATCATTAGTGATCAGCAGCTTTCTGTGAGAAACTTTTACCATCATACTTGTCTATCACTTGTAGTGAATCTAGGGGTACTCTGTATTACAATGTAGGCCCCCAGAATCCTAACAGTAACTCTTCATACTGCTGATGGCAGAGCCAAAGATATGTATTAGAACATAGAACATAGAACATTACAGCACAGAACAGGCCCTTCGGCCTTCGATGTTGCGCCGACCAATATAAAAAGCAATGCCCCTCCAAACTAAACCATTCCCTTCTCTTCCATATACTTATCAACTAACCTCTTAAACGCCACCAAACTTGGCGCATCTACAACTGCTGCAGGCAGGGCATTCCACTCCCGAACCACCCTTTGGGTAAAGAACCTACCTCTGATATCCGTCCTATAACTATCACCCCTTAATTTAAAGCTGTGTCCCCTCGTGCTAGCTTTTTCCATCCTAGGAAAAAGGCTATCACTGTCCACCCTATCTAAACCTCTAATCATCTTATATGTTTCGATCAGGTCCCCTCTTAGCCTCCTCCTTTCTAACGAAAACAAGAAATTGTGTTATTGTGAGCAGTAAATGAAAAAGTGGCCAACTGAAACTGCCAATCTGTTAATCATTAATAAAACAGATTGCAAATAGTCCTTGGTAGTGTATAATTTGAATATTGCTGAAAAAAGACATCCATTGTCGAAGTTTTGCAAGACTGTCAATGTCAAGGGAAACAACTGAAAACAACATATGTTAATAAAGAGGGCCCCATTTCTTGCAGACAGAAAGAACATAAGCACACATTGGATGGGATTTTACAGCCTTGCTCAGGCAAGACCGGAAATTCCCGCCTGAGGTCAACGGAAATTGTTGTTATCGGACTCTTGCCCGCTCCAATTCTGTGGTGTGTGAGGTGGTAGAGTTCTGGCCATGGTGTCTTTTTCAGCAGAACAAAGTAAGTGATAGCCATTTACTGATTCATTCTTCAATACCTTGACCAAATCAAAGTCAAACTATCTGGTTTAAATTTCAAACCATGCTTGGGAGTTAATTGCCAATCACCATCAACTGGTGCATTCTCCATGGCAACATCTCTACCAATCAGAGGTCCTTGCTGATTACACACAACTTTGACTTTGAGAGCTGTATACTCTGCATCCAAAGTGTAAATATTTCTTTTATTTATACTAAATGACGTTGATGATAATTATATTAAAATATAAATGATAAAGCATTTTTATCACTCATTATTAAATATTTGGCATGTATTTAATCTTATTCATGGAGTTCTGTTTAATGAACAAGTACAACTTCAATTTTATGACCACTCAGATGAAGGAGGGCCACTCAGGAAGTCCATTCACTAGCCTTGGTGCCCATCATTGTAGTATAAGTTGTTGTTTCCCAACAAAGGTACTCTTGTGAATTACAGAGAGTGCAGTGGATGCCGAAACATTAAACAGATTTAAGGAGGAGGTGGATAGGACTTCAACTAATAGCGGGATGAGGGTTATGAGGAAGAGACAGGAAGGTGGACACATTGTCGAGATTAGATCAGCCGTGATCATATTGAATGACAGAGCTGGCTTGAAGGTTGAATTGCCCACTCCTACATAAGAACATAAGAACGTAAGAAACAGGAGCAGGAGTACGCTGTCTAGCCTTTCAAGCCTGCCCCACCATTCAATTAAATCATGGCTGATCTGAAGTGGATCAGTTCCACTTTCCTGCTTTCTCTCCATAACCCTTAATTCCTTTGTCTATCACTATCTATCCATGACTTAAATATATTCAGTGAAATAGACTCCATCACTTCAATGGACAGAGAATTCCAGAGATTCACCACCCTTTGAGTGAAGAAGTTCTTCCTCAACTCTGATCTAAACTGCACCCCCCCCCCCTTACTTTGAGGCTGTGCCCTCTAGTTCTGCTATCCTTTCTAAGCGGGAAGAATCTCTCTACCTCCTTATAAGGGGGAAGAGTCTCACTAACGCGCTCCTAGTTCTTACATTCTTATGTCCTGATGAGTGCAGAACAAAAAACTTTGACAAAAATGTCTCTATTTTAGCAAAACAGATAATGTTTCAGTCTTATCCTTCTTAGTCTTTGGCATAAACTAAATGAGGAGGAAGCCCCACACTGAGTGTCTCTCAGTGCCAGGACACATCTCCCCTTCCAGCTAGGATCTACTGAGTCCCAGGGCACAGGAGAAGATGTCTTTCTGTTGCTATAGAGGCTGATGCAGGAGATCAGAGCTGAAATGTGGTCATCTAAGATGTACTGTGGAGGCTGCATCTCAAATAAACTGTTTTTTTATTAAACGCAATCTGAAATTAGAAGGAAGTAAAAGGGCTACAAAAAGAAAGATGAGTAGACTATGAAGGTAAAATTGGGCCCATTTAATGACCCCTGGAATTACCTACAGTTAATTTGACATGATAAGTGCCATTTTGGAGTTAATGCTCCAGCTGAAGACCTGTCTTAAACTCAGAGAGCTGACTGAATATGTATTCAGCAGGAAGGGCCTCGCTTTGTGTTACTTTAAGGTTAGTTAGAATCATTGAAAGATCATAGAATTGATACAACATAGGTACAGCAGGCAAAACTTTACCAGCACGTCTGCCCAGGATTTGTACAACCCTGCTCGAGGCCAACAGAGAATGCCATTCTCTGAGCTTCATCTGCCCTGATTCCAGTAAAATTCCAGCCATTGTATCTGACTTTTTGCAAGAGCAACTCAACTAGTCCCACACCCCTGCCCATTCTCCACAACCCAGTGATTATCTTCTATTCATATAATTATCCAAGTCTTTTCTGAAAGCCACAGTTGAATCAGCCTGTACCACAGTCACAGGCAATGCATTCCAGATCCTAACCAGTCACTATATAAATAAAACATTTCCACATGCAACTGTTGGTGCATTTGCCATTTACCTTAAATCTATGATCTCTGGCTTCCAATCCTTCAGATGTGGAGAAGCTGGCGTTGGACTGGGTAAACACAGTAAGAAGTCTCACAACACTAGGTTAAAGTCCAACAGGTTTATTTGGTGGTAAACACCACTAGCTTTCGGAGCACTGCTCCTTCGTCAGGTGAGTGGGAGATGTGTTCACAAACAGGTCATATAAAGACACAAACTCAATTTACAGAATAATGATTGGAATATGAATCTTAACAGCTAATCAAGTCTTAAAGGTACAGACAATGTGAATGGAGAGAGCATAAGTTAAAGAGATGTGTATTGTCTCCAGACAGTACAGTTAGTGAGATTTTGCAAGCCCAGGCGAGTCATGGGGGTTACAGATAGTGTGACACGAACCCAAGATCCAGGTTGAGACCACCCTCATGTGTGCGGAACTTGGCTATCAGTCTCTGCTCAGTGACTCTGTACTGTCGTGTGTCATGAAGGCTGCCTTGGAGAACACTCCAAGAGAACACTCAAGATCAGAAGCCAAATGCCCATTGTGTTCCCCAACAGGTCTTTCCTGGTGATTGTCAAGCGATGTTCACTCATCCGCTGTAGTAGCAATGTACCATGCCTTGGGACATCCTTTCCTGCAGCATATCAGGTAGACAACTTTGGCTGAGTTGAAAGAGTAAGTACCATGTACCTGGTAGATGGTGTTCTCACATGAGATGATGTCATCCATGTCGATGATCCGACATATCTTGCAGAGGTTGCTGTAGCAGGATTGTGTGGTGTGGTAGTCACTGTTCTCCTGAAGGCTGGGTAGTTTGCTGCGGATAATGGTCTGTTTGAAGTTGTGCAGTTGTTTGAAGGCAAGAAGTGTGAGTGTGAGGATGGCCTTGGAGAGTTCTTCATCTTCATCAATGACATGTTGAAGGCTCTGGAGAAGATATCGTAACTTCTCCACTCCAGGGAAGTACTGGACAACGAAGGATACTTTATCCATCATGTTACGGTCTTTGGGTAAGCATTCTCCAAGGCGGCCTTCACGACACAGGACAGTGCAGAATCACTGAGCAGAGACTGATGTTCTACTCTCATGAGGACGTCCTCAACTGGGATCTTAGGTTCATGTCACAATATCTGTAATCTCCACGATTTGCCTGGACTTGCAAAATCTCACTAACTGTCCTGTCTGGAGACAATACACATCTCTTTAACCTGTGCTTAATGCTCTCTCCATTCACATTGTCTGTACCTTTAAGACTTGATTAACTGTAAAGACTTGCATTCCAATCATTATTCTGTAAATTGAGTTTGTGTCTTTATACACCCTGTATGTGAACAGAACTCCCACTCATCTGATGAAGGAGCCGAGCTCCGACAGCTAGTGATGTTTGCTACCAAGTAAACCTATTGGACTTTAACCTGGTGTTGTGAGACTTCTTACTGTCCCAATTCTTCTGCCATTGGCTCTCAATCCTTCTGCCAATGGGAACAATTTCACTCTAATCTAGCTGTCCAGACCATTTTTTTTAATAAGGAGAACAGTTTCTTCAGTTTATCCACATAACTAATATCTGTCATCCCTGGAAAATTCGTTCTAAATCTTTTCTGCAACATCTCTACTGCCTCAACATCCTTCCCAAGGTATGTAGTGCCCAGAATTGGACATATTGCTTGTTAGTTGCGGTCAAATCAATACTTTATAAAGATTCTGACATATTTCCTTCTTTTTGTACTCTGCGCTCCTATTAAAAACCCAGGATTCCATATCACTATTAATCAATTTCTCAACTTGTCTGATTTCAACAATTTGTGCACATAGGTTTCCTGTCCCACTGTTCTTGCATCCTGTTTAGAATTGTACCCCTTTATTTTGTATTATCCTTCTTATTCCTCCTGCCAAAATATATCACTTCACACTGTTCTACAACTATCACTTGTCCAGCCAGTCTACCAGCCTGTCTATGTCACTATTCTCTTCAGTGTTCTCAAAACGTCCAGGATTTGTGACAGCAGCAAATGCTGAAATTGTGGCCTGCATACCCAATATAGACTTTAAAAAGCAGCGACCCTTTTACCAGCCACTGAGGGTCTGCACTGTATACCTCTCTCCAGTATAAAAAAAAGCAACAATTTACTAAGTTTTTGGTACTTTCTATTGTTGTTCAAGGTTGCAAAGGTTTACAGGGAGTGAATGGTGTAACAGATGCTAAAGGAGATTTTATACAACCCAGACGCTACCAAAGCTGAGGCACTAGGAGGCATTCCACTTGGAGTCTATCATGGCAGGAAAATGAATAGAGAGAAGGCTGAGCAGGCCAAGCTGCTGGAAGGTGGAGGAGGAAAATGGAAAGAAAGGTTCTCAGCAGGAGTTATGGGTGTTCAGAAAGCAATTCTCTTTTTTCTAATCCGTAATGTGGGAGTCTGTGGCTGGGCCAGATTTAGTGCTTATCTCTAATTACCCTTGAATTAAATGGTTTACGAGATCATTTAAGAGTCAACCACATTGATATGGTGATGACTAGGTGAGGATGGCAGGTTTCTTTCCTTAAATGGCATTATTGAACCAGATAAGTTTTTATAACAACCATGATCATCATTAGACATTTTTTAGTTCCAAATTTTTACTGAATTCAAATTCCATCTTTTGCCATGGTGGGATTCAAACCCAGATCCGTAGCACATTCCAATGTGTCTCTGGATTATTAGTTCACTGACATTATCACTATGCCATTGCCTTCTTATTTGATCCTCAGTGAGGAATGATGTGTGAGATATCTCTTTCAGCAAAGATGTCCTCACTTAAATCTGTCACAACAACAAATCTGAGCAGCACAAAGATGGCTGTGCCTTTGGCTTTGAAGGTGACCTTGGAGATGAATTTTCATGTGCATGGATCCTTCCAGGCTGGAGCTGGAGATATACACAACATTTTGCAGTTACTGTCCACCGCCTAAAGGCAGAGCAGGCTTGAGAGGGTGGGTGGCCTATCCCTATTCCTAATTTGTATGTTTGTATGTTCATTGCCAAATAAGAGAAGTCACTGAGGCTTGCTACTCAATGAGAGCGAACTGAATTTCATTCCCTCTTGTCAGAGACAAACAGGTGGAGCGCAAATTCGGCAACTTCACATTGGTTACAGTTACATTGAATCAATCTCAGGGTAAAGGGTTGATCATTTAGGATGGAGATGAAGAGAAATATCTTCACTCACAGGGATATGAATCATTGGATTTTTCCACCCCAGAGATTTGTAGATACTTCATCTTTGACTGCATTAAAGGTTGGAGAAAGTTAATGTTTCTTCTCTTGGGAAATCAAAGGGAGATAGTGCAAAAATGAAGTCAAGCCCAAGGTCAGTTATGATTATATCAGGCTAAATGGTCTACTTCTGGTCCCACTCCTTGTGTATTCATTTGATCGTCTTCCTCACCCTTCCCATTCCAAGGATAGTATGACTGACTAGAGTATGGTTGTGATCATTGCAGCTAAAGTCAGTTAATATATCAGAGAATTGGAACTGGTGTCCCCTTGCCTTAGTCTCATTCTGCGAAGCATCTCTACCAATGGAGCTGGGATGTGGGAATTATTGGCTAGGCCTGCATATATTGCCCACCCTAATTGTCCTTTGGAAGTGGTAGTGAGCTACCTTCTTGAACTGCTGCAGTCTGTGTGCTGTAGATACACCCATAGTGCCGTCAGGAAAGGAGCTCCAGAATTTTGATCCAGTGACAGTGTAGGCATAGCAATCTATATCCAAGTTGGATGGTGAGTGGCTTGGAGGGAAACTTACAGGTGGTGGTGCCCTCAGGTATCTGCTGCCCTTGTCCCTCCAAGTGTTAAAGGTTATGAGTCTGGAAGCTGCTGTCGAAGGATACTTCAGTTGTTGGAGTGCCTCTTGCAGATGGCATGCACTGCTGCCACTGTGCATTGGTGCTGGAGAGAGTGAATGTTATATTTGTGGTGCCAATCAAGCTAGCTGCTTTGTCCTGAATGTTGTCAAGTTTCTTGCGTGTTGTAGGAATTGCACTCATCCAGGCAAGTGGGAAATCAGAAGGTGAGTTATTCACCACATAATTCATGCTTCAGACCTGCTCTTATAGCCACAATATTCATATGGCTAGTCCAGTTTCTGGTCAACGGTGATTTCCAGGGTATTGATGGTCAGGGATTCAGTGATGGTGATGCCATTTAATGTCAAGGGACAATGGTTAGATTCTCTCTCATTAAAGATGGTCATTAACTGGAACTTGTGTTGCAAGAATGTCACTTGCCATTTATCAACCCAAGCCTGAATATTGACCAGATCTTGCTGCATTTGGACGTGATCTGTTTCAGTTTTTGCAGAGTTGGGAATAGTGCTGAACATTATGCAATCATCTGCGAATATCCCCACTTCTAACTTTATGATGGAGGGAAGAAGATGCTAAAGATGTTTAGGTCCAGGACACCATCCCGAGGAACTCCTAGATGTCCTGGATTGAGCTGATTTAATGTTGAATTTTAAAATGTTTACACAACTAGTCAGTTTGGGGTTAGGAAGAAAATGACAACAAACATTTTTGTTAAAGATTATGGACTGAGGTGAAAAATCAAGTGACGTAAGAATTTTTGAATGAACACTGTGAATATCAAATGGAGTAGAGAGTTCAATCTGCAGAATTAGATTGGTCGTGCCAAGTGCAAAAGGTTCACTGCACCTTTGAGTGCTGTGTTTAAAGTTTATTTGCCTGATCCCCTGAGGTAACCCAAATAAGCATTGCACCATTCCACATATCCCAGTCATTTCATGAGTTATAGCTGCAATTATTCTAAATGACTCCCTGTCACTTATAAGGAAAAACACATGCCCTACACTTGTCAACTTCTCTTGTAACATAAACATCTGCAAATACGCAGAGTAACAAAGAAATAACCTAAGTTACAGACCTATTGACAATCAACTGAGGCTGTTATTGGAGTCTGCCAATCTGCCATTTATAGCTGATTGTGCATATATATAAGTTATTCAGAAGGAAAAATAATATTTGCTTCAAATGTGGTAAGATCAGCGCTTGATTGAAATTGAATTTGTTCCTAGAAGTAAATTATCTTCGGGAAGAGACAAGACAGATTGATACACAGCAGGTGTGATTATAGTTATAAATTATCATTTTAGCTCTAATTCAAGTTATAATGATGTTTTTTATGATATGTTGGTTATCATGTTTAGTTAATAGAAGTTCTTGCTGTGAGGTGTATAGTGGATTGTATTTATATAATATTTTTGTGAAATCCTGACAGTCATATTTATGTACTTGGGTTCAGTGATCAAAAGGTTAACATACACCAAAGAAGCAAAGGACACATTTTTGCTAAATGTGGGCATTTAAGAGGCTTGTCTGCATATCTCTGAACTCCCTCAAATCACGCTATACACCTTCCTGTGGGGCAAAGGTGGACTAACCTTTGCATAATATTTTAATAATGATGTTGTTATAATTAGTTGCAGCTTAAATTCCTCAGCATCCCTAACTGGTCCTCAAGTGCTGGCACAGTTATTGGAACAGAGAAGTTCAAGGTCTGAAGTAAATTCATCCTAGGGTATAGTCGGTTTAAAACATGCAAGCTGCTAGCTCTGTTCAGATATCAAGTGTCAATCTTTCATGTGAAAGCTTTGGCAGTGAACTTTGGTAGGTTATTTAACTAGTAAAGGCTTCATGGTCAAAGCTGGTTCTGAAATTGCTGCTGGATATTTAACTCAACCAGTGCAACAGTTATGGTGCTACTAATATATCAATGCAGGAGTTATGGTCCTATTGATAACTCACTAAGAGGACATACCCTGTTTACATCAACAGGGACAAAGTGGAAATAGTCAACAGCTTCAAGTTTCTAGGTGTCCAGATTATCAACAATCTGTCCTGGTTCCTCCAGGCCGACACTGCAATTAAGAAAACCCACCAACGCCTCTACTTTCTTAGGAGGCTAAGGAAATTTTGTGTGTCTGTTATGACTCTCACCAACTTTTATAGATGCACCATAGAAAGCATTCTTTCTGGTTGCAGCACTGCTTGGTATGGCTCCTGCTCTGTCCAAGGTCACAAGAAACTACAGTGTCATAAGCAAAATCCAGCCCATCATGCAAACCAGCCCCCATCCATCGACTCTGTCTACACTTCCCGCTGCCTCAGGAAAACAGCCAGCATAAGCAAGGACCTCACGCACCCCGGACATACTCTCTTCCACCTTCTTCTGTCGGGAAAAAAGATATAGAAGTCTGAAGACACATACCAACCAACACAAGAATAGCTTCTTCCCTGCTGTCATTAGAATTTTGAATGGATCTACCTCATTTTAAGTTGAACTTTCTCTACACTCTAGTTCTGACTGTAACACTATACTCTGCACTCTCTTCTTTCCATCTTTATGTACAGTATGCTTTGTCTGTATAGTACACAAGAAACAATACTTTTCATTGCATATTAATACATGTGACAATAATAAATCAAATCAAATCAAAATCTCAATGCAACAGTTATGGTGCTACAAATATCTCAATACAACAGTTACAGTACCACTGACATCTTCAGTGCTAAAGCCAATGAGCGGTGTGAAGAATCAGAACCATTTACTGCACTGTTCAGACTCAATTGCGAAAGCTACCATAGCTGAATAGCTGGTTGATACCATTAGCATCTACATGAAGAATAGCATTTCAAACAAGACTTGGAGAATTTTGTGTGTCTGTGGAACTAGATTACAGCAAAAGCTGGTGGTTTCAGAAGAGTAGGGAGAGAACTCTACTCCCATACCTATCATTCACATTATTATTGTCATGTACCCACTGCTCCTGGTCTTTCATTCTCTTAGAGAGGCACTGAACTTTTCATTACACATGTCAGGATTCAGAATGGTTGGGGTTGTCGTGCCTTACTAACCTCATTGAATATTTTGAAAAAGTGACCAAAGAGGTGGATGGGGGTAAGGCGGTTGATGTGGTATATATGGATTTTAGTAAGGCGTTTGATAAGGTGGCCCATGGAAGACATCTGCAGAAAATGCAGATGTATGGGATAGAAGGTGATTTAGCTAATTGGATTAGGAATTGGCTAGCAGATAGAAGACAGAGGGTGGTGGTTGATGGGAGATATTCATCGTGGAGTTCGGTGACAAGTGGTGTACCTCAGGGGTCTGTTTTGGGGCCCCTGCTGTTTGTAATTTTTATAAATGATCTGGATGAGGGTATTGAAGGATGGATTAGTAAATTTGCAGATGACACTAAAGTCGGTGGAGTGGTAGATAGTGAAGAGGGGTGTTATAGTTTGCAGAGAGACTTGGACAAGTTGCAGAGCTGGGCCGAGAGGTGGCAAATGGAGTTTAATGTGGAAAAGTGTGAGGTAATGCACTATGGCAGGAATAATAAATGTGTAGAGTATAGGGCTAATGGTAGGATTCTTAGTAGTCTTGATGAACAGAGGGATCTTGGTGTGTATGTGCATAGATCCCTGAAAGTAGGCAGTCAAGTCGAGAAGGTTGTTAAGAAGGCATATGGAGTCTTAGCTTTTATTGGTAGGGGATTGAATTTCGGAGCCGCAACGTCATGTTGCAACTGTACAAAACTCTAGTGCGGCCGCACTTGGAGTATTGTGTGCAGTTCTGGTCCCCACATTATAAGAAAGATGTGGAGGCATTGGAGAGGGTACAGAGGAGGTTTACCAGGATGTTTCCTGGTATGGAGGGCAGGTCTTATGAAGAGAGGCTGAGGGATTTGAGGTTGTTTTCGTTAGAAAGGAGGCGGCTAAGAGGGGACCTAATCGAAACATATAAGATGATTAGAGGTTTAGATAGGGTGGACAGTGATAGCCTTTTTCCTAGGATGGAGAAAGCTAGCACGAGGGGACACAGCTTTAAATTAAGGGGTGATAGTTATAGGACGGATATCAGAGGTAGGTTCTTTACCCAAAGGGTGGTTCGGGAGTGGAATGCCCTGCCTGCAGCAGTTGTAGATGCGCCAAGTTTGGTGGCGTTTAAGAGGTTAGTTGATAAGTATATGGAAGAGAAGGGAATGGTTTAGTTTGGAGGGGCATTGCTTTTTATATTGGTCGGCGCAACATCGAAGGCTGAAGGGCCTGTTCTGTGCTGTAATGTTCTATGTTCTATGTTCTATTCCAGTTTCCAGCTGAAGATATATTATGGTAAAAATAAAACAATGTCATTAAAGTGCATGCCTGATGAACTGCCCCCTTACACTCTTGACACAAAGCACTTCAAAAGTAATTCATCATTTGTGAAGATTTCTTTTCAGACATTTGGATATAATAAAGTACAGCGTAATATTAAGGAAAAATAAAAATATTCAGCATGGCATAGAGATTTAGATATTTACCACTAGAGGGAGTGAATCTGCCATCTCAGATTTAGAATGGTTTTTTAATAGATTTTTTCTTGTCTATCTATGCCTTCAAAATTACTTGTAGACTTAAAAGAAATAAATTGGATTTCTCCAAAAGCAGTTGTACAATTAGTTGTTTTTATAGATTATACCCTGGTCATGATGATGCTATCAGTTATTTACATTTATTCTTAAGTAATAATGGAAACAATTGCAATAGCTGATTCATAGAATCATAGAGTTCTACGATACAGAAGGTTTGAGTTGTCTGTTGAGTCTGTCCTGACCAAGATACCCCCAGGCCTATCCCTATAACCCCATTTATTTATTCTAACTAGTTCCCCTAATACTAAGGGGCACTTTAGAATGGCCAATCCACCTAACACATCTTTCGACTGTGGAAGGAAACCAGAGCACCTCAGGGAACCCCAAACAGACACAGGGAGAATGTGCAAACTCCATACGGACAGTGACCTGAGCCAGAAATTGAACCCGAATCCTTGTCACTGTGAGGTAGCAGCACTAACCACTGTGCCACCATGAAAGGATTTGTTCTCAGCCGTAATCCAGCTGCATGAGTGAAGATAATTTTATCTTTTTGTTTCTTTGTTCTCTTCAAGAAGTAATAACTCACATTGAAGTACAAAAATATCAGTATCCCCAGCCTCTACTATGTATAGAGATATTTTATCGTACTGCGGCTAAACATGATTCCAATTTTAGTCAAACAAACATGCACATGCACACCAACAAACATGCACACACACACACACACACACACACACACACACACACACACACACACACACACACACACACACACACACACACACACACACACACACACTTTTCAATCATGTTTTAATTGGGGGCCTCAATTTCCTTCCAAAAGCTTGGGCTTGAACTTGATATTTTTGCTTTCACCTATAATTCTTGTAACTGAAGTCAGACTGTGCAGTCTGAGCAAATGTGCCTGATCCCCCAGGAAACATTTGCATTGTTCTGTCATTTGTACTGATAGGAATGGTTTTGTTTAGACCCTAACACATCTGTTCCTAAGTTTCCCTTCAAATAATCTTAAAAAGTAAGAGGACAAACGACTAAAGTTTTATTGAGGAAAGATGTGTGTAGTACACATGGCCTTGGCAATTTCTAATGGTATGCAAGTAAGAAGAGAATGTATTACCTTACAAGAAGGTTTCCATTATGCCTGCAAGCCTGAAAGTCAATTATCCCCCCTTGCCCACATAACTCTATTCTACCTAAAGTGTGCACTTAAATTGATAAGTAACTTCATCATTGTACTCAGAAACAAAAAACCATAGAAAACTCAAAAATACTGTTCCACAAATTCCAAAATATATATCATTTGAAAATTATTTAATGGCTCTCCCATAATGTTGTTTCCAGTGAACTGGAGATCTGGTGTATGGGAGTGATTGAGAGGTCTCCCTTCCAGTTGAATGAGACAGGCAAGATCTGCTCAGATTTCCTGACAGGTATTCAAGGTTTTTCTTTTGTTTGCATCTTCTAAGTTCACACATCAATTGTGCTTTCCTTAGTCAAGGTTGCTTAACACTGCAGTCACTTGGGACTGGTGTTTACGGACTACCTAGGCATAGGAAAGCTGGCAGAGGAAGCTGTAAAATAGGACGTCGTAAATCGGGCACCAGGCTGCCCTGTTGTGAAAATACAAGCTCTGGGGAGATGCCCACCCATGGCCCCATTGAGGACAGCAGGAGGCATCTGTGTCCAATGTGCCACCCGACAGGTTTGACCTTCCAGACTTCATGCTTTCGGCGTTTGTGCCTTCACCTGACAAAGATTTACTATCAAATAAATCGGTTGGATTTAAAATTGGTGTTCCCAGACCTCTTACTGAGTTTACCCCAGTCCAACGCCGACATCTCTACTTCCAGACTGCAGCCAGTGAAAGTGGGGGAGGATTGCCTCCTTTCCAGGTCCCATGATGCCCATCGGAGCATTCCCCCACCCTCCCCCCTTCCCCCCTCCACACACACACATACACACAGTTTTCTGTTTTTGTATCCAGCCTTTTCCATTACCCAACATGCCCTCCCATCCCCTTCAGTGGGGTCTGCCAGCCCAACACTGATGCGATATTTGAGTTATCTGAGGTCCACTAAATGCCTCCTCACTGTCCTGGATGCAATACCAGCAGTTGCCACCTGTACTGGTGGAGCTGCAGTATTGTGGAACTGCCAGTCTCATGTATAGAGCTGAAGATTTACTTGATAATAACTAAAGGTTCAATGACCAAAAATGAAGAAGGGAAAGCAGGCTCAGGGGAAGTGGGTTTATCCCCGATATTTGCACGGGAGTCTGCGCTCAATGAATTACCCAGCCTATTCACAGATTTCTGCACATTCTGTTTGGAAACAACTCAGTTACTTTACAATTCTTGTTTTTATTGTGGATTTTTATACTTATAAAAGTAAATTAAATAGTGAGACAGTTTGCATCTTTTCTTTTTCACGCAGTGTCTCTGCAATTGTTAGTACTGTTAACAAAATGTTTTCCATAAGCATTCATGCTTAAATCATGGTGATTATTTAGGACATCTTTCCAAACATAAAGCATGGGATAATCCTTCCAGATGTTATTTTATTTACATGAGTCAATGCTGGTTGGCTGGTTTGCTATCTTGAGATCAACGTGAACAAAGAATACAACTGGTGTAGCATTTAAAATTCTCCACATCTACACTTGCTAACATAAGCTGGTTAATACAATAGGCACCAATGTTGATTTCCAGTTTATTTTAGACAAATTGCAGGGTTCGTACTCAATCTTACCATTGATGTTTTATACAAAGAAATTGCAGCTGCCTCAATGGAAAAGTGATGAATATTCACCTGCAACTGTTTCTGTGAATCTGCACAACTGTGAAACCAGCAACATTTACAAAAAGCAAGGCTAGTTACTCTGTAAGTATCTAGTTATACTGTCAACCATGAAAACTCTGGGAAACTGCAGGCATAAATGAATGCAGGGAGCTGTAGCTTTAATCTAGTGAGTCTCCTCAGTTGAGAGTGATTGAGAGGAAAGATCACTTTTGAGATCAGCATTAACACGGTGGTATACCTAACCAACACCCCATCCCCATCATTTTGAGGCCAGTGCTGATCCATTTACATTAATTTGGCCAAGTGAAAAACAGACATATAAACACAGAAAAATTATAACACAGAATGAAACCATTTGGCCCGTCTTATCTATGTCAGCCGAAAAAGACCTATCCATTCTAATGTCTCTTTTCAGTCCTTGATCCTTGGACCTGTAGGTTATGGAACTGCACGTATGTAGTATTTAGTTATTCTATTTTTGATTATATTAGGCTGTTTATGATTGATGCTCACTGTGTCGGATTTGTTAAGCTTAGGTGTGGATTGAGAGAAGAGCTGTAGAAGAGCTGGAAGCCTGAACTGAAACATGAAGCAGATATTTTTGAACCTTGTAAAAACATAGAGAATAGAAGCAGGACTGAGCCATTCGGTCCTTTGAGTTTGATAAATAAAATTGTTACACACATAAAAACTAATGTCATCTTTACATAGATATGCGAGATATAAAATATATAACAATGTGCATAGCCATGTAATTCTTAAATGTGATGAGGGTTTCTGCCTCAATCATTTTTTCAGGCAGTCAGTTCCAAAATCCCCATTGCACTTCTCCAACTCAAATCCCCTCTAACTCTGTCAATTACTATAATTCTGCATCATCTAATTATTAACCCACATTCTCTAAGTCTTGGCCCTGCATAATTTTATAGACTTGAATCAAATCTCCTTTAAGCCTTCTCTGTTCTAAGACCAAGGGTTTTCTGCTTTCACAAATATATTCATATCTCCTTGCAGTTTTTGACTTTTTTCTTCAATATCAACCACATGACCATTTTTTGTTTAATCTGAAAACTTCTTAATCATAACATTTGCATCTAAATTATTGATAAAACCACAAACAGCAAAGGATCCAGTACTGAGCCTTGTGATAATCCAACTAAAAAACAGTGTGCAGTCCTAAAAACACCCAAAAGTCATCATCATTTGTTCCTGCCACTGAGCAAATTGTGGATCCAACTTGCCACCCTTGGATCCCATCAACTTGCTACATGGGACCCTGTAGAAATCTTATTAAAAGTCCACAGGAGCTCCATCAAATCTGCTGCCTTTACTGATGCTCCTTATTATCTCCTATAAAAATTCCATCAAGTTAATCAAAAATGGTCTTCCTTAAACAGATCCATGCTGACTATCCTTGATTAAACCATGTTTTTCTAAATGATAATTTATCCTGTTCCTCAAAATTCTTCCTACTTATTTGCCAAACACTGAAGTTAGACTAATTGCCCTGTACTATTTTGATCAATCCCTTTTGTTCTTTTTCAAACAACTGTACAACATTAGCAGTCCTCCAGCGCACATGCCAGGAGAGGGCTGGGAAATGATGGTCCTTGTATCTGGTATTTTTTACCCTTGCTTCACCTGTCCATCTCTGAGGAACAGGAAGAGGCCTTAGAAGATACAGCAGATACCACACCCTCTACCAGCGCAGATATACCTTGATGGGTATGTGTTTGTGAGTCAATTCAGGTACGAGCGCTACAACATTCGCTAGGCCAGCTGTTGGAAGCTGTAACAGTCAAGGCCACTGACAATGGGAGGATTGTTGGAGTCCAGATCCATGTGGAGTCCCAGGCAGATAGTCTAGAATTATCTGTGAGGTGGCAGATGCTGGAAGTCTAGCAGGAAATGTTTGAAGATTTGAATGAGCTTCTAGTAGGTGTCCAGACCTTGACTCAGACAGTGGAGGAGTCCATTAAGGTTAAATCTCAGATATGTGTGTGTGTGTGTTTGTGTGTGAGAGACATTTTGTATTGAGAGACCGGTGAATCTCATGGAGAGCCACATACAGCAGACCATACAGCAGATGCTGGAGATGCGCAGAGACTTGCAATTCATCACTGCTTCATTAACACACAGCAGCAGTGGCAAGCTGAAGGAAGGAACAAGTTTCCCTGGATTCTCCACCAGATGCTTGATCTACTCAGAGAGGTACGAGTGAGTCTTGTGAAGGAGGAGGAGCAGCTCCCTTCCTCTTCTGAGGACTTCTCTCAGGGCCGTTGAAGTGTGGGAACTGACTCCCCAGTCCCTCCGACAGTAACACCAGTACCTCGAGTTGCTGTGATGGCAGAGGAGGATTCTGCAAAGGCACCTTGCCGGGTCTCTCCTGACCCCAGGCAGTTAGAGAATTGTCGCCAAGCGTATCCCAGGCCAAGGTCAGCAAGTCTGCCTGTGCCTCAGTTGAGATTGAAGGATGAGCATCATGGTCTTCCTTAAACAGATCCATGCTGACTATCCTTGATTAAACCATGTTTTTCTAAATGATAATTTATCCTGTTCCTCAAAATTCTTCCTACTTATTTGCCAAACACTGAAGTTAGACTAATTGCCCTGTACTATTTTGATCAATCCCTTTTGTTCTTTTTCAAACAACTGTACAACATTAGCAGTCCTCCAGCGCACATGCCAGGAGAGGGCTGGGAAATGATGGTCCTTGTATCTGGTATTTTTTACCCTTGCTTCACCTGTCCATCTCTGAGGAACAGGAAGAGGCCTTAGAAGATACAGCAGATACCACACCCTCTACCAGCGCAGATATACCTTGATGGGTATGTGTTTGTGAGTCAATTCAGGTACGAGCGCTACAACATTCGCTTTGCACTACATATAGCAATCAAACAGCCACCCCCCCATTCCATGACTATCAGGGTGATACGGCTGGACGTAGCTTCCTCGTCTTCATCCTTGCTTTTCGCTAAGCCTTCAGCAGCCATGGCCTCCCCTCCTATGTAGTAGCAGGTTGTGTAGAAACCAACAAAGCACAAACTGGGAAATGCTCACTGAGCCATAGTAAAGTGCAACCAAACACTTTAATTTTGAGGAGACTGGTGGGGGTCTTGATTGTCGCTCAGGTTGCAGAATGGCTCAGGTTGTAGCATTCCTCTGCCACCATCCTAAGTTTCCACAATGAAGCCACCTCTTCAGTAGATATCTCTTATTAATGGGTAAGTATCCCTGCAGGCTCACAACGGGAGTGAAAAGCTGTGGTAACTAGAAGAACCTGGGTATGTAAACATCGTGGCTGCTGCCAGGGTCATACAGCAATGACTGCAGTCAGTTTGCAGGCATTAATGGAATGAAATTTCTTCCCTTTCACAAAGGTTGCTGGCTAGCCGACAGGAGCCTTGATATGTGTGCTTAGGGCACAAGGTTATGCAAGCTAACAGCTAGTCAACAACAGGACACTGCCAGAGTAACAGTGATAGGAGCCCAATGCTATTGATGTGAAGGTTTTAGAGAGGGTCCAGAAAATATTTACCAGGATGTTGCCTGTTATGGAGGGCATTAGCTATTAGGACAGGTTGGAGAAACTTGGTTTGTTCTCATTGGAACGATGGAGGTTGAGAGGTGACCTGATAGAAGACTACAAGATTATGGAAGGCATGGACAGAATAGATAGTCAGAAGCTTTCTCCCCAGGGTGGAAGAGTCAATTAGTATGTGGCATAAATTTAAGGCGCGAGGGGCAAGGTTAAAAGGAAATGTACAAGGCAATTTTTTTTACATAAATGGTGGTGGGTGCCTGGAACTTGTTGCAGGGAGAGGTAGTGGAAACAGATACAATAGTGACTTTTAAGGGGTATCAGACAAATACATGGATAGGATGGGAATAGAGAAATATGGTCCCTGGAAGAGTAGGGAATTTTGGTTAAATCGGGTAGCATGGTCAGTGCAGATTTGGAGGGCAGAAAGGCCTGTTCCTGTGCTGTAATTTTCTTTGTTCTTTGTTGTCACCTTCGGAGAGGATAGCAAGTTTGTGCCCCATGGATTTACTGCCATTTCCCAGGGTGTTACATCAACAATCCTAGTAATCTACCGCAGCCCAGATTGTTGGGCTATTGTGGGATATTGGAAGAACTTTTAAAATATGGATATTTTCAGCCGTGATGACAGCAGTCGGTTCGTGCATGGCAGGAAGATGTGATTTCACAACCTCCATCATGCCCTCACACTGAGACCTCCTGGGCTGCATGGCTCTGCGCCATGGTCAGCAACCTTCTCATGGAGTTTGTATCACCTACAATTTGGAATAGATGGCTTCCAATCTCTGTGCCAAACTCCTCCATGCTCCTTGACAGTGACAGCAGGATTTCTGGCAGGTCAGTCTGTGCAAAAAGCATTCCTGTCCGTATACCGCTCCAAAGTCACCTGAGTTTTTGAACTGGAATATGCGGGGGGGCTGGTACCTATGTAATCCTTCCATCATCCCAGCCCTGCTCTGGTTACAGGCCACTCACCCACGGTGATTCATCACAAGCAGATCCCACATCCTCGAAACTTCACAGGGTGCCGGTTTCTGAGCTGGAGGCTACAGGTATGAGATCAAGTGACAGTATTTCTTCTTTCTCAATCTCCTGCTCGTCTTGCACTGGATGGCGGTTCTGAGGCACCAGGGTGTGGCTGGGTTGAGAAAATGCTGTACAAAGAACAGGACAACACAGGAGCAGGCCCATCGACCCATCAAGCCTGCATTGCCTCTTGACGACTTTCTAAACTAAAAATTCAGATGTCCACTAGACTTTTACCACTCCACCCGCCACAGGAATCAGAGCGGGGGAGGGACAGACAATGGGAAGCTCCGTTGACCACAGGCAGAATTTTCCAGTCTCAGGTCAAGCGAGGCTGTAAAATTCCATTTCATTTCTGGCTAAGTCAGTCAGATGTTTGAGGGAAGAAATAAACTAGTTAAATTGCAAAAACGGCATTAGACAATAAGGATAAGATGACTCAATGCATTTGACAGCACCGTAATTGTAGTAGTAACAGTGTAAGCAATTCTAGCTGATAATAAAAATACATTGCAAAATCTGATATCATAAGCAGAAAGTGTTGTCATCTGGCAGGTAATAAATTCAAATCAGGATGACGTTAGAAATGTGTACTTTACATTTGCCAAAATACAAATACGACATTGATTTAAGGTTGTAATGTGAACTCCGAGGAATTTCATGGGTAATCTGACTGATGGGGTGATGAAGTCATGATTGAGTAAAATTCCCTTCTTTCACTGACATACAGCACTCAGACACAGATAACTGGCTACTCCAGAGAATATGGATCCTTGAAAATATGTCAAAACTTAATTGTGATTCCACACACAACATGCATTATAACAAAATGACAGATATCCAGGAGCAAACATGAATCCATCTGTATTTAAGTGATGATTATAAACATCTCCAGCTTTGCTCTCACTTGTTGTACGTTAACTGAAGACTAAAACCTAGTAATAACTTCCTCCTGATTATTCAATATTTTTCTAAAAATGAGTATAGCATGGTGAAGGTGAAGGTACTTAGTGAAATAATCAGGGACATTTATTCAACAACTTGTATGAAACCTGCATCATTTCCTATCAATAATTTATGTGGATGTGGGTGTGATGGGTCAGACTTTATCTTCCACCTGATTTTTTCAGCATTCCTTGCATCCAGGTATTCCCATGCAATTACGCATGGAACCAGGAAATCTGTCATATGGAGTCAACTTGTAAAGAATGTTACCTCATCCTTCAATACGCTACTCACACTATTGCCATTAATGCAAAAATTTGTGATTTGTATCTCAAGGTAGATTCAGAGTATAATGAACGGTTTGTGAACATGCTGAACATCCTATTTCAAAAGAAGCGATATTTTAATTGGTATCCCCAGCAGCTAAATGTAGTGAAAAGGGTAGTGAAAAATTTGAACGCCAGTTTGCCTCACATGAAGTTCATTTCCAGCATTGAAAAATACAGACACAAGAACATCTGAAACAATTGAGTAGAAGAATTTGTCATTGGCTGTATACTGAGTAACAATTTAAAACTGAGGCCACCTCCGTAAACACCTCAAAGAACGAAGAACAAAGAACAGTACAGCACAGGAACAAGCCTTCAGCCGTCCAAGCCTGTGCCACTCATGCGCCCAACTAGACCATTCGTTTGTATCCCTCTATTCTAACTCTATTGTTACCAACAACAATCCCATCCTATCCCCATAACTCCATGAATTTAATTTGCTAATCATCATGACACTAAAGAGCAATTTACCACAAAGAATCTACCTAATTTGCATATCTTGTGTTCAATATGTAAAATTTATTAAAACAGGCAGAAACATTTGTAAGGCAGATGTTATTATCACCAACCAGGAAGATGCCCTGTTTGGTCACTAGAATTAACTGTAGCAAAGACAACCGAGGAATCAAACTGTATTTCAGACTACTTGTCTTTTTTTGACATCAAAGTACTATAACATTTGAGAATATGGGCTCTGAAGCTGCTTGAATTTCATTCTTGGCAGTTGTCTCATCATTGTGGAGATCTGGGCCTTCTAACTTTGCTCACAGCTGGGATTCTCCACTGCCACTGAAAGTGAATGGAGTTTTGGTGGAACACCAAATTCTCTATTTTCCATCTTTATGGGACCTGCCATTTATTTTTATTCATTCATGGGATGTGGGCATCACTAGCCAGGCCAGTTTTAATCCACAAATACTCCAGAGAAGGTGATGGTGAGCTGCCTTCTCGAACCACTGAAATCCACGTGGTGACTGATGTCCACTGCTGCCCTCTGGGTGCATGAGGGATTAAAGAAAGGTCACTGCATTTGCATACAGGTGGCAGATACCAGCATCGCAAGAGCATATTGCAGGTGCACACCTACACCTCCAGGAAAGAAACTGAGGCCTTGGTGCCTGATTGTGTGAAAGAGTAACAGAAGATGTTGGAATACCTCTGGAAATATTCACCTGACTCTCTGTCCCATTTGTAAGGGAGCAGAATGAAACCATTTTTTTTGGTCTTCTTCAGAGGTTCAGGCTGCGGTTCCAACTCAGATGTCCAGATGGGATCCACTTGAAGAGTCCAGAACACTGCTTCACTCTCATCGAAGAATCATAGAAAGATACAGCCCAGTAGATCACCTGTACCATTGTACCATCTGTGCTGGTTCATAGTTGAGCCATCCAATTAATCCCACTCTCCTCCTCATTTCCCATAATGCTGCAAAATTTTTGTCTTTCTGTATTTATCCAATTCTCTTTGAACAATATTATTAAACCTACAATTCACCATCCTTTCAGATAGTGTATTCCAGATCATAATAGTTTGGTCTGTAAAAAAATACTCCTTATGGAGCCACCAATTTTTTTGTCAATCACCTTAAATCTATGTCCTTTGGTTAATGATCCTTTTGCAGTTTCTCTTTATTTGCCCTATCAAAAAGATCTTCATGGTTTTGAATATCTCTATCAAATCTTCTCTTAACTAGCTCTAAGAACAATTCCAGTTTTGCCAGTTTTTCCTCACATTCCATCCCTTATACCATTCTACAAAATTCTTCTGGGTCCCTTCTAAGGTTTTGCTTTCTTCTTAAAGCGTACTTACCAGAACTGAGTACAGTATTTCAACTGAGAATTAACCAAGCTTATTAGAGTTTTGAATAATTTCCTTTTAGTTGTAATCTATTGTAATTATTAATTATGAAATTGGCCAATTTCATCTTTAAGGGATATGGGAATATTGCTGAAAAAGGAGACAACCTGTTGAAGTTTTTCACCTTCCAGTCCAGATCAAATACAAAATACCAAACTTCAAAGGGAACATCAATTTATGCTGCGTGTGAAACAGATTGCTGATTGGTTTGCAAGTCAACTTTGATTGGGCAAGATGTTACAATGGCAGATGATATTACACGTCATGCATTTAATTATACAAAAACGGTGCAATATCTGGACCTATTCCTTTTGCTTACAGAGGACAGGTCCCTGCATATGAAGAAAGGTAGCTTCCAGCAAGTGTGAATAAGTCCCATTATGAACCCGACTGATAATCCTAAATTGATTGTTGGTGTAATTCAAGTACACTCAGGATTATTCAGAAATGTTGTCAATTGTGGAATCACTTCGAAAGTTAGACATTATATCCTGAGTTTCTTTTTTTTAATCTTTAGTATGGTCGACCCAAACAGAGTTGGTGTATTTAGTGACTGCATTCATGCCTCCAGAGATGGGCTGTTTGGCCATTTCCCCCGGCAGCATGAGGGCGCTATGAATCTTCTGAGCTTGGATGATATGTCATTGTTGTACTGAATGAGGTGTGAGGACTTGGAACTGATGCATTTGAAAATGTTGACCAGGAAGGAGTTTATGATGCCCATGGCCTTGGACGAGACCCAGGTGGAAGGGTGAACCTGGGTCAGCACTTGATACATGGAATTGCTCTGCTTGCGGGGTTTCCTCTGCTTCCTGGGTGGGTTCTCAGTGATTTAAGTCAGTGGCCACTTAGACGCCTTGCAGGTCATCCCATCACTTAACTGCAGCCGCCTGCTTGGGCACTCCACTGAGCTTTGCAAGCATGGGTTTGTTGAATACAATCAGTACTCTGCCTTTGCTACAAAGAGCAGAAGGGATATGCTGTTTGATGTGATATGCCAGTCATTGTGTCATACTGAAATTTGTTTCACTTTATCATGACAATTTAGATGGTCCATCATGTTCCGAATCTGTAATAATTGAATTTACAAGTCTAGCAACTAGGCAGTTGCATTCAGCTTCAGTTACACTATCTATTTCCAAATAGATGGTATAGCTCTGTTTCCCTCCCTATACCCAGCTCTTTGTAACATTGTCATCAGTTTCAATGTAAAACACACTTCTGATGGAATGACCCTAACATATTCCTGATGTGTACGTGCAAATTTGTCATATTTGAGGGTCTGCCGGCAAGGTTCTGCCAGGGTGGGGGGATCATCACTGCTGGAGCGAGGGGGATGAGCTGGAGATTGGGCAGTCCAGGACAGGGTGGGTTTGGAGTCAGCCTATAAATGAATGGGGGAGCCATGATTGGTCCATGGAGGGGGTTAGAGGAGCAGCACTCTGAGGGTCCCAGGCTGGCCAGCTCTATCGCTGACCAGCCAACTGCAAGCTGACATATTGGAACTGCCAGACTCCAGTGTGAAATGACACTCCCCCTCCCCTCAAGCTTTTAATGATATTCCTAATTGTGACCTCTGAGTGCAATGCACTCTGAAATCACACTGAAAAAACATGATTTACACCAGTTTTTTTGCAACCTCAACATTTATGGGAGAATTGTGGCTGTAATGTCTAAGGTTAGCAGTAATTCTACAGTCGAGCAACACTTATTGAAAAATCCCAAGTATGCTAAGGTTTACACGAACAATACATTTAGCCTTATTAGTGTGGCTCACAATGTGTCCAGATATTGTATTGATTTTATTAAACAAAAGTGTGGGGTTAGTAGCTCCCTAGTGCATTTGCCATGGCAATGTTTCAATCAATCACAGCTGAGTTGCCAACCAATCCCTTCCCTTTTGCAGTATAAGGCATTGTTCTTTTTGAAATTTGGCGTTCTTGCATCTGTCCTGATAAATGCAAGACAAAAATCTTCAACAATCATTTCTCTCTTCAGCAATGCTCATTCTTGCTTACCAAACAATGACATGGGAAGAGTTTGGGAAGGTGGAATGAAATATGAGATCACTTAGAATTATTGAATGGTGAAGCAGCCTTAAAGAGTCAATGGCCTTCTCCAGCTCATGTTTCTTATGTCCTGTTATTAACAAAGCTAAAGATCCAACATACATTTTACTAGCCTTTCCAATTTGTTCTGCCATTTTCAGAAATTTAACTACATAAACTCTTAGGTCTCCCAGAACCTGAATCATACAACTTAATTCATTTTTCCTCTCCTCATTTCTCTTACCTAAATGCACTATTTCAAATGTTTCTACATTAAATTTAATCTGCCATGTACATGTACTTTTAACAAATTTGTCTTCTGTAATCTTATTATTCTTACCATTGCTTACCATATTTCTGAGTTTTGTATCATCAACAAACTAAAATTATGCCCTGTGTGTCCAAATTCCAATCATTATTATGTCTTTAAAAGAACTGTGGCCCTATTTATTGTAGATGTTGGTGAATAATTTAACTTTGAAGCCTCAAAAACTCCTTTCAAAAATGAGAGTTGATTTCTGTACCGAGTATAAAGGTGAACCATTGGCTTAGGTGTGGATGGCTTCTATCTTTGACATTCACCATGCAGGGTCAGCTCTGTGTGGGCACGTCCCTGCATCTTTGCAACACAGCCCTATTGCCTTCTTGATCACTTGTACCAGTAATATATAAAATATGGGGTGGAAGATTTACGCTGACTATCAATGTCATTGTGAGGGCACTCACAATGTTAACATGGCAGCAAGGGCTCATTGGGCTGAAGGGCATGTTTCCGTGCTGTATTGTTTTTTGTTCTTTGTCATGTCATGGTTGGAAAGCAGGGAAGTCAACTTGTATGAGAAGTATCTCTAAAAACATGAATTTTGGGGCTAGGAAAATGTGATTGTCTTCTGTGTGCTGTCAACCTCTGGGCAATGATCTACAAAGAAAATTATTTTTTGAAGAATATGCAGAGTGTATTAAAGATCCCATCTCCAGCATATTATCATTACACAATCATCAATGAATGTACATCTACTCTATCAGCACAACAGAAATAACAAAGATCTCATTCATCTGCTTTTGGAAAATTACTTTGAGAAGAGTGCTTTATATGTTGGGTGTTCATCACTAGATGCTGTCATCTCTGTTTACTGCTAGTTGGAGTCCCATTACAGTAATGAGTATTGCTTTATCTTTACACACATCTTCCATTATCAGCAATGAAGCATATCTCACCCTTACAGTAAAGAACTCTGTGCAGCTGTCAGGCTTTTGATGCGCTTCAATGCAGGCTCATTCCAGATCTTTACAATGCCTTGTTTATACAGAACAAAGTGAAGGTATATCTCTATCTGTTTTGCTTCAGATCTGAACTCCGAACCAGAGTTCTGACTCACACAAGCGCAGTAAGATCCGTTTACACTGTTTACAGGTGCTTTTGGTTTGAGGTGATTCCAATTTAGGCTTAATTCCAACAGAAGTGGACACTGCAGATCACAACATCTTACCCATTTTATTGCCATTTCAGTTGTCAATGTTCAGGAAATTTGGAGCACTTCACCACAGTTAATTAAAATTATAGTAGGAACTTTGTCATATTAACACGTCGATTTTTCTATATTTAAGCATTTGAAATCAGAGAAATTCCTAGAGGCTGAATATTACTTTGGATTGCATTACATTATAAGCAGGATGCCCCCTGTTCCTACCCACTGTCAATTCCACGGGGGGCTTCTGGTCAGCACTTGTGTCTTGCCAGTCGTAGGATCATAGAATCCTACAGTGCAGATGGAGGCCATTTGTCTCATCAAGTCTTCACTGGCCACAATCCCACCCAGGCCCTATCCCCATAACCCCATAGCTAATCTCTCTGACACTAAGGGGCAATTTAGCATGGCCAATCCACCTAAACAGTCAAATGGCTTTGCCCTCACAATCAAGTGAAACAGTCCCCCCAACTGCCTGTAGTTAAAATAAACTCCATGGTGAATATGATCTACTCCTCTGTGACTATTCTTAATCTTCTTTATTATTTTGTTGGGGGAGGATTATATTTAAATCACCACACTGAAAATGGAGGAGGTTTATGTTTAATGAAGAGGCAATTTTTAAAATAATATTACGTACATTCTGGGAGTTTCTTGGTTTTCTTTACTAACTCATGAACCTATAATATTGGAAGAGATCAGAAGGAACATAGAAGAAAATAGGAGCAGGCATAGGTCAATTGGTCCTTTGAGCCTACTCCAACAACACTTTCAGCCAATAAGAGAAATTTGAAGCCAATGTTAAAGATTATGACAGCAATACATCACAAATTTACATATTAAGCAATTTCAACCTGGTTCCATGGGTTTGTAATTTATCTTTCTCAGGAAGGACAGTGTATTCATTACTCAAGAAATCAAATCATCAGGGAAGATTTTTACTAATCTAGAGGAATAACTAAAAATAAAATTAGGAAGCAGTGAACCATGAAATCTAACTAGTATTATATAATCAAATCCTTGTTGTTAAAAATTGTGCCAGTCTTTTCACAAGTCTCTGTGAAGACCAAGTAGAAGGTTTTTTTAAATGAGGATGAGTCAGCATCCTTTACAGTGCTGTGATTTATTTCAAGAGCTTAGTGGAAAGCAGATACTGGGTCAGAATACAACGGGGGTGTGTTAGTCTGCTGTTCTAATCAGACACACAGCTAGTCTTGTATTAATACTACATACCTGATTGAACCTGCAAGAAATCTAAACCAACACTGGGTGTCAGGCCTTATCAGCATGCAGGTAGCGAGCTGGTATTAGCAAATAATTCCAAGGTAACTCGTCACTCAGCAGGGAAAGGACAAAACTGCCGGATTGTTGTTGTAAAAGGCCAACTGCTTCAGGGGTGTGATGGGAACATTGCATTCCTACACCCTCTGACCTGCCAAGTGACTTTAGTTTGCAGTCTGGCCGGGATCATGGAATCCCTATATTGCAGAAGGAGGCCATTTGGCTTATCGAGTTTGCACTGACTTTCTGAACGATTATTTTATCCAAGCCCTCCTCTCCACCCTATCCATATAACACTATACATTTATCATGGCCAATCTTGTGTATTTGTACACCAATTCTTGGTGTATATGTGCATAGATCCCTGAAAGTAGGCAGTCAAGTCGATAAAGTTGTTAAGAAGGCATACGGAGTCTTAGCTTTTATTGGTAGGGGGATTGAATTTCGGAGCCGCAATGTCATGTTGCAACTGTACAAAACTCTAGTGCGGCCGCACTTGGAGTATTGTGTACAGTTCTGGTCCCCACATTATAAGAAAGATGTGGAGGCATTGGAGAGGGTACAGAGGAGGTTTACCAGGATGTTGCCTGGTATGGAGGGCAGGTCTTATGAAGAGAGGCTGAGGGATTTGAGATTGTTTTCGTTAGAAAGGAGGCGGCTAAGAGGGGACCTTATCGAAACATATAAGATGATTAGAGGTTTAGATAGGGTGGATAGTGATAGCCTTTTTCCTAGGATGGAGAAAGCTAGCATGAGGGGACACAGCTTTAAATTAAGGGGTGATAGTTATAGGATGGATATCAGAGGTCGTTCCTTACCCAGAGGGTGGTTAGGGAGTGGAATGCCCTGCCTGCGGCAGTTGTAGATGCGCCAAGTTTGGTGGCATTTAAGAGGTTAGTTGATAAGTTTATGGAAGAGAAGAGAATGGTTTAGTTTGGAGAGTCATTGCTTTTTTCATAATTGGTCGGCACAACATCGAAGGCCGAAGGGCCTGTTCTGCGCTGTAATGTTCTATGTTCTATGTTCTATTAATCCATTTAATCTGCACATCTTTGAATTGTGGGAGGAAACCAGTGCGTCCGGAGAAAACCCACATAAACATGGGGAAAACATGCAAACTCCACACAGACAGTGATCCAGGGTCCCTGGCGCTGTGAGGCAGCAGTGTTAACCATACTGCTACAGTGCTGCACGGATTTTCTCTCCCCTCTCCCTCCCGCCACCGCCCCATAGCATGTCCATCTGCATTGCACACAACAAAGCTTTTAGCCGTCATTGGAATCTTCTGGTTTTGCCAAAGTCTATGGATATTTGCAGGCCTTGCTCACCTGATGCTGGGAAAACTCACCACAGGGGTCAACCTTTGCATGACGGGAAGATTCCACTGGTGGGTGGAGCTGGGAAATCTAGCCCTATGTGACTGAAACTCAACTGTAGCGTTTTTGCACAGACTCTCCAATCTCTTATCGTAATTTGGTGGAAGATCAGAAACCCCAAAGTAAAGACACAAAATGTTTCTGTCTTTATTCTGGTGGGTTTCAGCCATTCTTCCATTCAATTTATGGCAGGAAATTGGAAGAAGTCCCATGGTGATCTGAGACCCTGACAAACCACTTAATTGTATAAATTTTCACTATAATCATGGAGCACAGCCTGCAGGCCTCAAAGTTTAACTCTTAAATTGAGACTCTTCTTAAAAATTACTTTTTGCATTTCTTTGCCTTTCTACATGGACCATTTAAATCTTCTAACCTGAGGCAGTAGAGGGAAAAGACCCACCGCCAACTTTATGGGGAGATACTGGGTGGGGATTATCTGGCCATGCTCGTTCCAAAATTGTAAAATCTTGCCTGAGGTCAACAGGCTTTTCCATGGTCCGCCCTTCGCCCATTCTGATTCCTGTGGCGGAGGGAACACTAAAACTCGCCTCACTGTGTCAAAACCAGGTCAGCAGCAGGTCTGTGCCTTAGGCTCCACGCCTCAAGAGACATTCCAGCTATCTTTGAACAACATAAAGGGCAGCTCCTTGATGTAATAGGCATAATTTTACCAACACCTCCACGCAAGGTTCGTACGATCTCACCCGAGGCCAATGGAAAATACCATTCTCCCGAGCCTCGTTTGCACTCGGGATCAGGCAGACATGCCAGTAAAATTTCAGCCAATAAGACTCCACTTCCTTTCTCTTGACTTTTGCCCCTGGGGGCTAGGTCTTTATGGTTGCTGACCCTAAATCACCTTCTATGAGTGTGTGTGCCTGGCCAATAGCGTGGAAATTCTTACCAATTCTTTATCTTAATAACTAGAACTTTTATTTCCCAATAGTATTCTAGTTAGTTTGGAATTTGCTAAGTCATACCATGCTGTTGTTGACTACTATCTCTGCACAGTAAATCAATCATAACAATCCAAAAGATCAGCCAGAGCCTCTTCACTTTTTCTTTCTTCATCTTAATAATGCATATTCTTTTTCAATCATTCATCAGATATGGATGTTACTCACAAACCCACCATTTATCATACTGAATTGCCCTTGAGAAGGTCATAGTGAGCTGCCTTCTTGAACCATTGCAGGTATACCCACAGTGCTGTTAGAGAGGGAATTCCAGGATTTTGATTCAGCAGCAGTAAAGGAATGGTAATATTTTTCCAAGTCAGGATGGTGGTGACCACGAGGGGGACTTGCAGGTTGCAATGTTACCATGAATGTGCTGCCTTTGTCCTTCTGGGTGATAGAGATTGGGTTTAAATGGTGTTGTCCAAGGAATCTAGGCAAGTTGGCAGTGCAACTTGCAGATAGTGCATACGGCTGTCACTGTGTGCCTGGAGTAGAGGGACTGAATATTGAAAGTGGTGGATGTAGTGTTGGTCTAGCAGACTGTTTTGTCCTGGATATGTCAAATGTCTATGGTATTGTTGGAGCTGCACTCACCCAGGCAAATGGGGAATATTCCATCACACAACTGTCCTGTGCTTTGTTAACAATGCTCGAGCTTTGGGGAGTCAGGAGGTGAATGATTTGCCACAAAAGTCATAGCTTGTAACCCACTCTTCCACCCTCAGTGTTTATGTGGCTGATCCAGTTAAGTTTCTGGTCTGAGAAGTTGAAGTTTTGTGATGGAAGTGGTGTTGAATATCACGAGGACGTGATTAGATTCTCTCATGTTGAGGATGATCGATGCTTGGCACGTTAGTGGCGTGAATGCCTCGGATGTGACCCCATAATTCTTTTCTATAGAATTGAAAGTAATAAATAAATAAGTTAAAGAGGAAAGCATAGTCATCAATGAATAAATGTAAGGTGCTCTTTATCATAAGAAATTAAATAGTATAATTATTAGTTGATATGCCTGCATTTCCAATGGACTAGATGTGCAGCTGGAGGAACGTTTTAACTAATTGCTTGCGTTCAGTATATAAATAAGTTTAAATTGTGGAATATGTCATTCTTGAAATAGAACCTTGCTGGGAGCAGGGTTTTTGAAGATCAATTCAGTTAGAATGCAATGTATGCAGTGTTACGCAGTGTAATATCTTTTCTACCTGCAAGTAGATAGGCTTCTTATATTCTGACAGCAACATCTTGCAACACAAAATGTTTTGGTGTCAAAGAAAGAGAAGAAAATCATCAGAAAGGATTACTTCTGATCATAGGATCCCTACAGTGCAGAAGGAGACCATTCAGCCCATTGAGTCTGCACCGACCATAATCCCACCCAGGCCCATAACCCTAAGTATTTACCCTGCTAATCTCCCTGACACTACGGTCAATTTACCATGGCCAATCAACCTAAACTGCATATCTTTGGACTGCAGAAGGAAACGAAAGCACCTGAAGGAAACCCACACAGACATGGGGAAATGTGCAAATTCCACACAGACAATGACCTGAGGCTGGAATCGAACCCAAGTCCCTGGAGCTATGAGGCAGCAGTACTAACCACTGTGCTGTGAGAGTATTAGCTAATGGGCCATTAAAAAGAACACAATGATTCCAGCCTAATCATTCTCGAAATGGAAGCAAAACACTGCAGATGCTGGAAATCTTAAATAAATTGAGTTCCAAAGAAGAGTCATCAAACTGAAATGTAAATTCTGTTTCTTTCCACAGATGCCATCTGATCGACTGAGTATTTCCAGCACTTCCTGTAGTTATCTTAAATCGTCCCCAAACCAGATCCAATCTGAGAATGAGTTGGCTAGATTCTGCCAAACGTAAAGAATATCGTTTCTGGCAAAGTGCCAAGAAATACAAAGCTAGTTATTGGCAATACCACTACATTGGTACTTCTTCAGGTGGGTAAGGACTTGTGTTCACAAACAGGGCATATAAAGACACAAACTCAATTTACAAGATAATGGCTGGAATGCGAGTCTTTACAGGTAATCTATACATGCATGAATTCCAAACATTATCTTGTAAATTGAGTTTGTGTCTTAGAGGTCCAAGCTAATGCTTTGGAGTTAGGGGTTCAAATCACACCATAGTAGCTGATAAAATTTGAATTCAATTAATAAGTCTGGGATATAAAGCTATTCTGAGTAATGGTGACCATCAACCTATCATCAAGCCTGATTAAAAATCCATCTGATTCATTAATCCTCTCAATGGAAGGAAATCGGTTATTCGGGTCTGGCTTACATGTGGCTCCAGACCCACAAATACGTGATTGACTCTTAAGTGGCCTCCAGAAGCAAACTACTTGGCTGTAGGATAATTAATTAGGAATAGAGAACCAATGTTGGCCTTGGCAGTGATTCCTATAAAAGAATAAAAAGGTCAGGAAAGTGTGACTCTGCTCTCAGTTTTAAACATTCCTGTTGGAAATGCAAATTATCCCACGTGATCCCAAATGCTCCAGAGACCCACTGAATTAAAGCACAAAAGACAGCAAATCTCTTCACCCTCTTTTTCCACTGTCATCTCCAACAAGTACAAGTCAATGGACCTATTTGTGGCTAAGGTTAGGCCCATCCACTCAGCTGTCTCTGCTGGATATGTCCCTTACCCTCACAAATAAGTCAAACTTTTCTCAACACTGTTATCTGCTCTAGGCCTCAATGGGTATATTTCTCTGTTTTCCCTTTCATCTCCCCTCATGCCCTCTCTTACCCATAAAACCCAGCTCCTCTTCTCCCAACCCATTTCCACTAAACTTCTGACCCGCCAATTTCCCTTCCAGACTCTTGCTGGCTGACATTGAAAATCGTTTTCTGTCTCGGTGAACTGTCCAGCTCCCTTTTCAAATTGTTGTTAGCACCCTCATCTCAAAGAAAACATCCTCAACTCCACTGTACTTGCTAACACTACCCTATCTTTAGCATCCTTTCTCTCGCCAAAATTCTTCAATGTGCTCCCATAGCTATGTTTATCTTTCTCACAACACCACATTTGAATTTCTCTATCAGATTTTTATCCGAGCCAAAGACCTAAAATGGCCGTAGTCAAAGACACAAATCTCCTGTCACGGCAGTAATGGTTTACTACCCTTTCTTAGCTGCCCACATCTCCTATTGCTTTCAAACACCCACCACAAATTCCACATCCTTGCCACTGCTCTCACTGTATCCTGGTCACTCTCTCAGGTTGAAGCATCTGTCTATTCCCAAATTTCCCATCACAAAGCCCACCTCCGACTTACTAACATTGTCCATCTAACTGCTACCGAAACCTTGATCTGTGCGTCTCCAGACTATTCTAATTGTTCTCCTAGTCTAGTTCACATACTTCATTCTCCATAAACTTCAGCCCATCAAAAACCCTGCTCCCGTACACTTGCTAATCAACACTGGTTCAATTCCCCAATGTTTAAAATTCTCATCTTTGTGTTCAAATCTCTACATGACCTCATCTCTTCCTATCTCTGTACTTTTTGTCAGCCCTATAGTCCTTTATGAATTCTGCCTTCATTCAAGATCAGGCCTTCTATGTGTTCAAATTCCATTCGAATACCCCTCCACCTTTCCATCTCTCTCCCTCCAACTTAAGATTCTGCTTCAAGCCCACCTCTTGGACCAAGTTACTAGAAACTAAAGCAAAAACCACTGGAAATACTCAGCAGGTCAGGTAGCATCAGTGGAGAGAAACAAACTTAACATTTCAGGTTGCGATGATCCTTCATCAGTGAAAGGTCACCTTAACCTGAAATGTAAAATTCTGCGCAGGATTTTCCTCTCCATCTGTGACACATTTTGTGGCACGGGAAAGGCAGCAGCGCCAGTGGCATCTTATGATCCCACCATTGTTAACAGGATTTTCTATTGACTGTACTCCTCGCTACTGGGAAACTTGAGATGGGTGCCGATCCCATTGGCGTAAATGGGAGCAAGATTTTGGCATTTGCTTTGCTTTACAGATGCTGCCTAACTATTTCCAGCCATATGTTTTGTTTGTAATGTGTATTTCCTGCATTTGCAGTATTTCAGAGACTAGTTTAATAACTATTTCTTTAACTACATATTTGTCAAGTGGCTTGTGAGGTTTTTCCACATTAAAGGTAGTTAACATGCATAGGTTATTGTTGGTCAATCTATCAAGTAAGACAAGTGAATGCCATTAACTGAATCTGATAGTTTAGGGGGAGTGGCTGACATTATATTAATGCTAAACTCACACACAGTTTGACACACATGAGAAAGTCATTGCATCTCTGGAAGGCTAAAATTGACAATCTTCATTGTTTAGGATTCAATAGGCCTTTTCAGTAACTCAACTAGAACAAGAACAAACTCTGTAATTAATCTGAGACAGTCAACATTTTCTTGAATATTATGTGAACAGGTATAGCCAGAGGCACTACCCTATCGTTCCTGAGAACTACTGTAACAAACAGTTTAGCTAGATTTCTGGCTGGTTTTGAAATTCAGTAATGGTTGGTTCCAATCTCATATTTCTCATAATTTTATATGTTGTTCCTTCATGATGAGGAGAAGCAACAACCCAACCCAATACAGCATTCAAGTTAAACAGGGTTAGGGGATGGGGCAATATAAGGACCAAGGTGTTGAAGGAGCGGAGGAGGAAAATGGGGAATGGGAGAAGAAAAGAGAAGAGGGAAATCACAGTGTGAAACAAAGCAGGAAGATGAAGGAGGCTCAGTAATTGTGACAGGGAGAGAGCCAGCGTGGTTAGGCATGTGAGGAAGAAAGAGAAAACAGACAGGAAGGGTAGAAGGACGAGGAAGGGAAGATGAAGGTGGATGTGAAAGGCAAGAGGAAAAGAGGAGAGAGAGTGAGCAGAATGAGGGGAGAGATAAAGAGAACAGGGCAAATGTTGAAGGTGGGGAAGATCCTTGGAAAGGAGTTAGAGCAGAAATGGGGAAAAGATAAAGAAGCAGAGTTTAGGGCAAAAGTGAATGGATCTGTGGAAATGACAACAGAAGACAGGAACAGGTGAAGCAAAGACAAAGGTAGGATTTTCCAGTTCCTTCTGCTGGTGGGATCTTCCAATCCCGCCAAAGTCAATGGGAATTTAATTAGATCGCCACCCACTATATTCACAGTAACTGAGAATCAGTTACCTATGTAGCTCCCGATCTTTTTGCTGTTCCAACAGCCAAGTTACTAGATGATCGGATGAAGCTGTACATTTTTCATCACCACTTTGGTTTTGTCTCTGCTTTCCCGCTTCCTAAGAAAACAATGGGGCAAAAAACATATAGCTTTACAATTAAGAATGAGCAGCATTGCTTGATTGGAAAATAAGCCAGTCACCTTTTGAGAAATGATTTATTTCTCCATAAACGATAATCTTCCTCTAAGTTTTTACTCCTATACTGAGTCCCTTATTTTGTTAATTTTCTATTAATTCTGAACAATTTTTCACTGGAATTTTAAATTATGCCTTTGTCCTTTCGCCAAAACTGATTTCCCACAAATATTTATCAGATGTAAAACTGATAGAAAGAAATGTACAGAATGTTAATTGTAAATAATGAAAAGTTCAGTGAGGATATAAAAATATCCACCGACTCCTCCCAAAATGGAGCTTTTCTTACCAGAAGCACGAGCTCAGAAATTCAAATTTCCAGTGAATGACAGGAAGGATCATATGACAAAACTTCAAATTTTAAGAATTTTACAGTAACAAAAAACTAAAAGCAACATTGACTAAACATTATTTCTGTAGGTACTTTATATTCTTAACCACATAAAAAATCCCCACTCAACTTTTACGAAATCCAAATTACAGAATAGATCAAAAATCTTTCTCTCTAATCAAAGCAAAGCAAATTTTTCAGCTTCATTTAAGAGGTTATCTGATGAGGAAAGGCCAAAGGTTAACCAGGTTGAGATTCTACTCATTGGCATTTAGAAGAATGAGAGGTGATCTTATTACAATATATTGGATTCCTAAGGGGCTTGGCAGGGTAAATGCTAAGAGAATGTTTCCTCTCATGGGAGAAACTTAGAGGAAGATTATGGTTTATGAAGAAATAAATCATTCCTCAAAAGAGGAATTTAACACTGAGATGAGGAGGAATTTCTTCTTTGAGAGGGTTGTGAATCTTTGGAACTCCTTTGGAGGCAAAGTCATTGTGTATATTTAAAACTGAGAAGGATAGATTTTTGATCAGTAAGGGAATCAAGAGTTACAGGGCAAAGGCAGGAAGATGGATGTAAGAAATGTTGGATCAGCCAATGATTCTATTGAATGGTGGAGCAGGCTCAAGGGGCATACTCCTGTTCTAATTTCTTATAGTTCTATGGTCTTAAAGCTCACGAACTTGGACTCCTCAATCCAGGCAGGAGCTCCGACCTGCATCTTTAGTGGTGAACAATAGAGACTTGCTAACTCTCTAATCTCTCTCAGGTTGTTGCAGACTAACCCTGTCTGTGGGTTCAATGATGTTTTTAGCAAAATCTTCATCCCGATCATATTGTGGCTTCCTATGACTGTTCCTTTCTCAAAAGATAGTTGTGCTAGAATTACATTAATAGTTAGCCAGAAAAGTTAGAATCAAATCCTTTTACTTCCGGGTAATTGTTGTAAACACACAGACCAACCCCGCCATGGACTCAACCCCATCCAGACCTGGGAGTCCAACCTGACTCAACTCCACACCCTAAGCTCTGAAACCCCACCCCTGCCCCACCTCAACTTGCAGTCCTTTCACACCCCTGATCTCCCAGCCTCCAACTCCCAACCTCTGGCCCCCACCCTGATCTCTGACCCCTCTACCTCCAATCCTGACCACTTTCTGACCCCACCCCCTGACCTCCAACACCCACTGTCCAACCACTGAACCCCCCCTCCCACCTCAACCTCTGAGCACCCATCCCTGCTCCCAAATGTTATCCATTTACCTCAGACACAATTTCTCCATGGCCTGTCAATTTTACTGGGCCCTTTAATCATTCCTGCTTTACAGCAGCTAGTGGAGTAAAAAAGGGTGCTTGGCCTATTGAATCAGGTGCAATGGGGCTGTGCTGGGGTCTGTGACGAATCTTGCAATGCAATGCCCCAAACAGCTCCAGCCATCAAAAGTGTCAGTGTAATTGTTGAGGGCAGGTAAATATGTATTTAATTTCTTGTAATTCCTGCGGGCCATCTCTTTCCAGCACTAGTGGAAGTTACAGTCCATAATAATCTTACAAACCTCATATCTGGTCATAATTGTTTGCAATATTCCTTACCTAAAGAAATCAGAAACAATCCAGCATTTCTGCCTCTAATTATTATACAAGTTATATGGACAAGAGGTTTGGTGGTTTTTCCCACAGTTGAATAGCCTAGCAACACTCAAAGTCCAGTCTCACAAACAAAAATAGTCACTCCATTGAACTTCCCAAGGGTGGCTACAGCTGTACAAGTTAGCATGATTATGAGGAAAGATGTATCACAAGGGGAGGTGATTGCTGAGTGGCATTATCACTAGACCATTAGCTGACCAAACTCAGCTAATGTTCTTGCCATGGCAGACGGTGGAATTTGAATTCCATAAAAATATCTGGAATTGAGAATCTACTGATGACCATGAAAACATTGTCGATTGTTGGAAAAACCCATCTGGTTCACTAATGTCTTTAGGGAAGAAAATCTGCCATCCTCACCTGGTCTGGTCTGCATGTGACTCCAGAGCAATGGCAATGTTGTTGAATTTCAACTGCCCTCTGAAATGGTCTAGCAAGCCAGTCAGTTCAAGGGCAATTAGGGATGGACATTAAATGCTGGGCACTCAGCAGCACCCAAGACCCATGAATGAATAATAAAATTATTAGGGAGGCAGAAAATAAAACATGATAAAGATTCTCAATTGCATCTATTACTAACCTGAATTGCATTAAAAATAACATCAAATGCTAATGATCGACTCATCTGCTTTATAGTGAAGAACTCTTGAGCAATTTCACTGGACAACTCAAGTGTAATCTGCAAACATATGTATTAGAAAATAAGATTGAGAACATAATGGAGAAACAATAGAACATTGTAAAGTTTACAACGTCATTCTGCTGTGTAAAAAGGCTGCAGTAATAATCTTAGACTAAAAGCATGACCAAAAATAACATGAGATTATTACAATTTGTCCTATCTAGATTTGGAATCAATTTTCAAAGCACTAATACTAATTTCTTTCCATCCAGCTGACTAGTGCTAATGCTGCCAGAAGGCAATAGTAATGGTTATTGGTAATTAGCTGCATTGCACAGCTGATGATAGAACAGCTATCAAATATAAATGGCTTACTATTGCTTGCATGTGGCTTTTACATTACTGTTACATTATTCTCATCTTCATTGTTGCATAATAATTTCACTTTCATGTCACTGGGTCAGAAAAGGCAGTAGTTAGTGGGGGATGGGTGAAGATTCAGAGAATCAGAGGGACAAGGTAGGAAAATATGGTCAAAAAATTTAGGCGTGGCCTCCTTCCCAAGCAGCCAGCTCGATTTAATCACATCATGGATTGTTGCACCTGTATTCCTAATGCCATGATAGAGAAACCGTGTCCACGTTGCCAGCATGCATTGACAACTGGTATGATTCCCTGCCAGCAGCATGGACATGTAAAATGACCAAACTAGAAAGGCAACTTAGGTAAGATTTTCTAGAAATTCAATGTGGCCTGTCTGCTTGCTTTGGTATTCTATGCCTCTAGAAGCTTTTTTAAAAATATTCATTCATGAGATGTGGGTGTTGTTGGCAAGGCCAACATTTGTTGCCCAACCTTAGTTGCCCTTGAGAAGATGAAATTCTTGAACCGCTGCAGTCCATGTGTTGTAGGCACATCCACAGTGCTGTCAGAGAGGTAGTTTCAGTGACAGTGAAGGAACAGTTATGTAATTCCAAGACAGCATACTGTGTGACCTGGAGGGTAACTTGCATGGGGTGTTCCCATGCCCTTGTCCTTCTATGTGTTAGAGATCATGGGTTTGGAAGGTGCTAAAGAAGCCTTGATGGGTTCTTACAATGTATCTTGAAGATGTGAGTCAGTGGTGAAAGGAGTGATTGTTGAAGATGGTAGATGGAGTTTCAGTCAAGTGGGCTGCTTTGTCCTGGATGGTGCCGAGTTTCTTGAGTGTTGTTAGTATTGCAAAGTGGAAACTTTTCCATCCATCCCCTGGCAGTGCCAGCCTGGCCCTAGCTGTGCCCACCTGGAACCCTGGCACTGTCCACCAGGTACCAGGCAGTACCAAATGGGCAGAACCCAATGGGAAGTGGGGTTTGAAGAGGCGGACCAATGACAGATGCAGGATCATGAGGGGGGCAGAGCCTTGAAAGAAAGGTGGAGAAACTCTGTAGGTGGGCAAAGGGGATCAGCTGAGGGAGCAATCAGGGGGGTGTCAATCAGCCAGGGCAGAAATTGGGGGACGAGGGCAATGCCCGGGGAGGGAGTGCAGTGCAGTGGGGGGAACGATGATGTCCAGGGGTATCGGAGGGAGTGAGAGATCTCCCAGTGCACTGTGCATATGCTGTACACAGTGCACTGGGAGATCAATGTGCTTGCACAATGGTGCCCCTAGACCTAACTCATCCCACTCCCTATTGTTGGCGAGAATCTCACTTAAGCTTTTTTTTAAAATGCCGATTGTATCTGGGAGTTCGCCCAAAGAATGGGCACGATTCACTTGTTCAGCACTTAAGAATTTTTTTAAGACTGCCTCCCATGTTTTAAAAAAAATCAGATTAAGAGAACTCTCTTTCTTTCCTGTTTCTGCTTTTATCCTCCTCCTTTGTTTCATGTGTACAACATTCAAATTGAGGCTTTCCTGTTAACAAACTAAATACAACCAGAAAGAACTCAAGAATAGCCTCTTCCCTGCTGCTGTCAGGCTTTTGAATGGGCTTATCTTGTATTAAGTTGATCTTTCTCTACACCCAAGCTACGACCATTATACTCTCTCATTTCCTTCTCTATAAATGGTATGCTTGACTGTATAGTGCGTAAGAAACAATACTTTTTACCGTATGCTAATACATGTGACAATAATAAATCAAATCAAATAAGGTGGCAATGATCAACTAATCTTAATATTACTTTGGTGCTTTTTTTAAAATTGTACCATTAAATGAAAAAAGCCTGTTCCTCGCCTATAAGCTGGTAGCCAGGTTGACCTGCTGCTCTTCCATGGATGCTGCCAGACTGGCTGAGTATTTCAGCATTGTCTGTTTTCAGCTTGGAATGTAAGTGTATTTTCTCATGAACAAATCACCTACTCCATGAGATTACCAGCCGAGCATAAGTGGTGAATATTGTCCTCACCGATTCAAAATATATAATCGACAGAAACAGATGTAAAAAACATTTCCAATGTCGTACGATACCACTTTAGGCTTCAGAGCCCAGAGGATTATGTCAAAAGTGTGAGGTTGAAGTCATATTTCGCAATGTATGTTGAACTGGATGTGGAGATGGTGTTGTGAGACTTTTCACTGTGTTAAACTGGATGCCAGAGGCCTGATATCATCTCAAATTGCTGTTGCTTATAAAGTGTTTGAACTTGTTTCACAACACACACAGTACATTGTATTCTGCACATATTTCACCTGCTTTCTCATAAAGTTAAAACTAAAAATTGGAGTAATGTATTTAAAATGGGTTGTTGCTCAGTTCTTAAATGGGATAGAGAGTCAGAACAAGAATTAGCAACGTTTCTACCACAATGTGAAGAAATATTTAACAATTTCTAAAATAATTCCTTCAGACTGATTGCTAAGAAAGTCTGAAAGGAGTGGAATTTCCACTGGGATTCTATCAATTTCCCACTATAGTTTTGGTAAAAGATTCATCAAAACTCCACAGAAACAGGGCAATTGGCAGAAGGGGGGAGGTCTTGCCCAATCCACCTCCACTCCCAGTATTTGCTTCCTAAGGGTTCTCAATGCAGAGTGAGGTCCCAAGACCTAAAGTGGGCATTGCAGTAAAATCCGTCAGCTCACAGGGTGAAATAGGTAAAGTATAAATGTACCAGTGGGTGCATGTTCAATCCCTTGTTGCAGGACACCAGAGAACTTCTGACTGCTAGCTCACTGCCAAAGGCTGTCAGACACAAACATATTCAGAAATAATTTTGTCATGTGATTAATCTTCTACTTCCTTCAGGCTCCTTCTGTTACAATATTCTCAACCATCTCTTTCTGCTCTCATCCCATAAAAAAAACATATTTGTGCTGCGGTAGTTTGACTTTCTTGATTGATGTTCAAAAGGGAAGGAATGTCTTTTGGCAGGCTGAGAAAGTGTTGGGAATAAATTTGTTCTTGTGCAGACCCTTGGGATTGAGGATGACTTGCTTCCATTTTGGTTCAATGGGTTTGGAGTTGGCTGAAAAACCCAACATGTAGTCTGCAGACTCTGCCTGCTTCCAGAGCCGCTGTGCTTAGAGGTTGGGAAGATGAGTTATTGGGAAGTTTGTACCCTGTCTCTGATGCCTTATCTTGGCCATTGTTCTGGAGAATTTGCGTCATTCTCAAAATTTCTCAATGTAGTTGAATGAATGAACATTCTCCATGATGCAGCTGGGATGTTCGATCTCTTTAGGGATGTTTTAACATCCCGAAAGCAATTCCACTGTCCTCCTGGGAGTTGCCTGCCACAACCAAGTTCCAAGTAGAGCAGTTGTTTCGAGAGCTTGGTGTTTGACATGTTGGTGGTCAGTGAACTTGATTTTTTGTGATTATTGCCTCAATGCTGGGCAAATTGGCTTTGAATGAGTTAATGAAGATAAGACAGAATAATCATGCCAAATCAGAGGTTAGTATTGAAATCTAATCAGTTTAGAATTTCAATCACGTTAAGATAAGAAACTCATTACGGATCTATGCAATGCTTCATAAAAACTTAATAATTAAGAGTATTAGGCTATTCAGCCCTTCCACTATTCAATGCTGATCTTCTACTTCAACATCATTTTTCTGCTCCATCCCTTATTCCTAAATGTTTCACGTTGGGCACATCTGCTTAGCATGGAATGTATTTCCGGCAGCAAGTGGCCCCGGAGCATGATCAATTAATAGCCAGGCAGCATAGAACTTGTGCTCTGAAAGACTGAGCGCTGCTGGGGAGAGCGGGAAGAGGGCAGATTCCAAGAGAAATGATGGTGCAGGTGGGCATTTTTAACCAGCTCTCTGAAGACTGACAGCTGCCTCAGGGATTTGCAGTGTTGTTCCATTTACATTTGTATCAAATAAATACTGCAATCTCTACCACCCAGAATCAAGTAACTTGCAATAACACACGCCTCAACTCTCAGGTACGTTCTTTTATTTTATTCAACCTGGACATTATATCTGCCCTGGATTGGGAATGGTGAAGAAACTGAAAACCGCTTGGCTAATTGACCCATGTGCAAAGAGCAAAAACGCACAGATCACATAAAGTTAGGACCAATTACATGTTAAATGGGCTTAATTGCTTTTTCAACTGTCAGGAGATATGCTTCTGATTATCACGTATACCTGCTGACTGGAACATCATGGGAGAGCACCAGGACTTTGGGACACATGCCCCATGTCTTCTCGCATGCCCACTTTAGCTCCGTAAAATTCTGACCTTGATTTTTAAAAATATAGAAATCTTGAACAGCCTTCTGGGGCAAATAATTCCAAAGATTCACCACGCAGAGCATGAAAAAATTCCACCTCATTCCAGTCCTAAATGGCCATCCCATTTCTTGGAGAAGTGTCCCTGCTTCTATAATCTCCTGCTAGCGGAAACATTATTCCTGCATCTACCCTGTCATGACCTGTAAAAATCTTGTACGTTTGAATGAGATCACCTCTCATTCTAAACTCCAGAGAACAAAGGGACTTTAATAAAGGGATTTAATCTTTTATCATCAGCAAATTCCCTCCATCCCAGGAATTAGTCTGGTGAACCTTTGTTGCACCATTCACACATTGTTGAACCATAATTTCTGGCCCTCTTCCTGTGAATATTCCTTGAAAACTGTGACCACATAAAAAAAGTGAAAAAGGCTTCGTTTTAACTTGTCATATAGGGGAAAGAAACAAGTGAATGGTTGCAATGGTGACTGTGCATCTCTTATTTAATTCACTATACAATATGCCTGCCTCCATTTTAAGTATCAGGCTACTGGCACCATCAAGAGTATCTGTCACAGGCAGGTGGGATGTCAATAAACACTTGGAAGTCGGGGTCCAATGTCAATAGTCTACCAGACTTCCACACTTGGTACTTGCATTTACCTTCCTATTCTCTGGGAACAATTACCTCAGAATCCAATTCCCCACACTTTCACCCCCATTCCGGCTTGACCAATTACAAGAGTGTTGGAACCCTTTTTTTTGTCCCACAGCGGTGTTGCTGAGAAATCTCAATCTTGCCTGCTGCCCTCCTCCTCACTCCCTCAAACAGGAGTCTGTGCTAGAAGATTGAAATGTGCCCAGGAGTTAAAATAACTGACATCTTAGGTTAACAGCATCATGGGAATTTCCTTGCCTTACTTGACTCAGGCTGCCCTTGGCACACTAACGACTGGAGCTAATGTATTTCTGAAAGTTATCAAAACTTTCCATTTGATTGCAGAAGTTGTGATTAAATGTGACTCATGGGGTGGGATTTCCCAGCCATGCTTGCACCAAAACTGGGAAATCCTGCCCAGAATAAATAAACATTTGCATGGTCCGATCACACCGCTCCCCAAACCCCTCCACCTGCTACAATCCCTGTGGCAGATGCAACAGAGAATTCTGTGCCTAAATTTATGGGTCTGAAGTTGCTACTACCTGGCTCTCCTACCAAAAGTGTAGCACCACAACATTGTCATTTGCCAGCCTGTCCTTGGCCTGACTTGTCCCAAATCCAAGAATTGGACTAATTTCCATAAAAAAGTTAAGGTGCCCATTGTGTGGGCATCCACCCATTGGACCTCAAACATTTAGCAGCAGTATTTGACCATACCACAGGGAGAGATATTCTCAATTGTCTTTAGGAAACCTGTACTGTGGCCCTCCTTCCCCCCAGGAGCTGACCTCGGCATTATATCTGAGCCATTCAGGCTTCTGTCGTCTTCCTGGGGCCAGTTGTGGTGAAACTGACATTATTTTGGACAGCAGGCATTAGTCCCACCTATGCTCCTGCCTTGTGAGGGTGAGGTGTGGGCTGGCAGAAGCAGTCACCCTTACTTTCAACTCAAATCAGGAGTGAGCAGGGGGCTAAAGAAGACACTCCAGGCCCAATGACATCAACTTATGCTGCAACAGCACTCCCCCAGACCTAAGAATCTCGGGCTTTTGCTCCTTAACCTGCTAGTTCATAAAATATAAAAAGTTTTTAGCGTTCAGACAATTTCATTTTTTGGCTGTAGTGCTATTGGACGGCTCCTATGAATAATGTGAGTTTGGCTGCAAGAATCATGATGCAAAGGAAGGAAATGTGAAAAGATGAATCTGGCTGAGGAATTAAACAGAAGGGTGCTTTCCAATCAGTGCTTGATGAATTGTACGATCACATTTCTAGTGTCAGATTACTCAGTGGCGCCACTTTTGTTTAAGTTTATTCAATCGAGGCTGAAAGATTATTATGACAAAGTTATTGGCTCGTATCAGGTCAGATTATTCAGAAACAAGGAACATGTTGTTCTGCTGATTAAGTCACTGAATACTCAATTTATTTCCTGGACATTACTTTCAAAAATTATAAACTGTAAATGGTTCAAGCCTACTTAAGGTGCTTTCCAAAGGATGGCAACTTGTGATTCAACAGAACACTTAGCCCTTCAAGCACCATACAGACATACCCAATGTAATATCAGCTGCAGTGGTTCCAAACAAATGGAATTTTTTACTGGCACTTTCCCTTTGGAGTGCAAAAACATATAGAATCCCTATAGTGCAGAAAAAGGTCATTCGGCCCATCGAGTCCGCACCAACCACAATCCCACCGAGGCTCCACTCCTGTAAACCCACACACTTACCCTGCTAATCCCCTGGCACTAGGGTCAATTTAGCATGACCAATCAACCTAACCTGCGCATCTTTGGACAACTGGAGGAAACTAGAACACCCAGATAAAACTCATGCAGACACGGAGAGAATGTGCAAATTCCACACACACAGTTACCTAAGACTGGAATTGAACCCAGGAATCCTGGTGTTATGAGGCAGCATGCTAACTACTGTAACATCATGCTGCCCCTTTTGGATGGCTGGATAGTTTGCCAATAGGCAGGATCACGGGTATTGCAGTGTGATGGCTTTTGGAGAGCTTATAATTTCAAATCCTAGCATACAGACATGTTAAGCTGAATTCAACTGTGGTCTGGAGCATGAAACCTGCAACATTCTTCTAAAGTCAACTGGTTCACTCAGCTGCATGACTGGAGCTACAGCTCAACTCTAGCCAATACTTCGGGGCTGCACAAAAGACCCGTTTTCAGAATAAGAAGTCTCACAACAAAAGGTTAAAGTCCAACAGGTTTATTTGGAATCAGGAGCTTTCAGACTGGTGCCCCTTCACCACCAGATGAAAGCTTGTGCTACCAAATAAACCTGTTGGATGTATTCTAATATTGTGAGACTTCTTACTGTGCCCATCCCAGTCCAACGCCAACAACTCCACATCATGGCTTTCTCAGAATGATTGGGGATGAGCAACAAACATGGCCTTATGAGGATTGCTTGCACTCAGACAGCAAATAACTTTTTTAACGTTTCAGTTTTCTGAACTGGCTCACATATTCCAAATAAAGAGCTGGAGTCAGGAACGAGAAAACACTGGACCCAAAAACACATTTGCTGAGTCAGAGGGCCGCTCTGCCAATATGGTGTCCAGCTTCCACACTGGAACCCACCATATGACATGGTTAGGGAGACCTGTCATTGCCTAGGAGACAGCCTGACTATGGAATAGGCAGATCAGGGGACCAATGACGATTTCAGCTCCCTTTGCAATTCAGGCACACAGCAGTTCAAGGAACCTCCAAATACTCTGCTAGAATCTGCAACCCAAAAGGTTAAATTAAGAAATTTGATATGGTTTATTCAGGTCACCACCAAAGTTATTGTGGTCGATTGGTAAAATAACCAAGGGTGTTTAAATTGTTCATTTTTAGTGTATATTAATCAAGTGCTAATGAGTGAGAAAATGCAAGAGTTTCAGACTCATTTTTTGGGTGAGTTTGAAAATGTAATCTTATGGCACTGAGAGCAAAAAAAGGTGCCAGGATGCAACTCTCACCAACAGGGTGGTGGAGTGGAGCCTGAGCTTGACGGTGCTTAGTTCAATGGGCACCATTGTGCAGGAGCCCCGATCTCCAAGGAGATCTTCTGCTACCACCTCATCCCCACCCCAGCATGCACCCCCCAACTCTGCAGGACATCGGGACACCCTCTTCTCACAGACAACAGGACCACTCACCTGCCAATTGCGCCCTCCCAACAAAGTCCTTCCCTCCATGGACTGACTACACCCCTCCCCACCACATGCCATGCCCCCCAACCTAGGCACATTCCACTTGCCGATCACCGCCCTGGCAGAGTTCCCAACCACCCCTGCTGATCAGTCCCAGCAGAATTCCTCATTCCCCCCACGTCTAGCAGAGTTTCCTCCCTCCTATTCCTGTGGAGCCTCCCCACCCCCCTTGCTCCCTCTGTCATAGCTCCACCCATCTCTGGCTCTGCCCCCACTCTGGCTCCTTCCTCTTGGCACATTACGGTACCTGGTGGCCACAGCCCAAGATGCTAGGCAGGCATGGTCAATGCCCCATGGGCATTGCCAAGCTCCAACCATCCGGTGGTTTCAATGACCTCTGATCCAGCCCTAGCGAGGTCTTCACATCCGGTCCCCATTGGTGGGGACCATGTGTGATTCTTGTCAGGGAGAACAGCGGCTGGCTTGGTGGTCAAGGTAAGCGACCCCAGACAATAGTGTCCGGGGCCCATTAACCTCTAAGTGTCTTAAAGACAGGAAAACCAGCGCAAGGTGGCCAGTCTGTCTGGCATGGACCCGATCACAATCGTCTCACACTTAGTCATTTTTGAGACAGTGGTGAATCCTGTGTCAGTTCTGGGAGGGACAAAGCCCAAACACGCTGGTGAGCATAGCTGCAAAATGATCAGGTGCCAATTGAAAGGATGCCCCAATCTCAGAGTGCACTTGGAGACCCTTGTCCTCCCCTTTCAACGGATCCACTCACTCCCATCAGCAGCATGTTTCCTATCCTCTCCCCAACATGTATTACCGGCGTTGAGGTCCTCCCAATGGGTCCCCTTCATGACCCCTAACATGCCCTATGCCTTCCTTTTTACCCTACCATTTTACCACCCCCTTCATACTCCACCCATTCATAACCCCCATATCATGACTGCCATATCATACGCCCTCGTCATAGCCACCCACCTCTTCATGACCCCACTCAGGCCCCACCCCCAATCAGGCATCACTGCCTTAGTACTGGCCCCAGCAAACTAGCAGTCCCCATCTGGTAGTTCACAATTTGCACTTCCAGGTGGACAATTTCCACCCATTGAAGTCCAACCCCCAGGGCTCCAATGGCCTCCAAGCCTCCCAGTGTGGCCATAACACCTGGTCTCTGCTAGTAAAGACCAGGAGTAATTCTCTCCGATCCAGAAGGTTGGAATATTTCAGGAGCTGTGAGAATCCGGTGATGAATAAGCATATTTAAATAAATCAACTGTAAATATGACAATCAGCCTTGCACTCTCCGTAAATTATTTGACGCAATGCCTGTTTTTAGGCCTGCGTGCAATTTTCTCATATCAGCGCAATCTGTAGCAGACCGGCAAGGCTGGAAAATCACAGGGTCCATGTCTACTCCTCTGCACTTGAATACTAAAAGACAATGTTTGACAGAATGAGAGTATCAAAACATTCATGAAGTTTGATAATAAAATGATAAAGCTGTAAAAGTTTAATACAGTTATGTTTTAAAGATGACATTCTAAAACAATGAAGTTAAACTGTTCTGACAGTTACTAGGCCCAAGGCACTATGATGAGTGGAACGTATTTGGATTTATATCGAATAATATTGAATAGATGAATAAAAGCCAGGAATAACACCTAGTGTCATTAATCACCACCAGCAATAATTCTTACAGTATGGTTCAACTTCAAATGCAAAATATCTGCAGGCTGTGTGCTCTTCACATAAGAAAACATTTGTTCTGTATTTAGGTACATTTGGATTTTATCAATGCATGCTAGAATTAAAATTAATTCTCTGGTAGACAGTTTCAACATACTGAAGTTAACTTTAGACAACAAATCTCTGAAAGTTATCTAAAATGTAAACTGATTTGGAAAGGGGCTCTGAATTGAAGGAAATTATTTTTCGACAATGTCAATAATAGTGAATCCACAAACTGACTCTTGTTATTGCACTCATACTGTACAGCCAAAAGCTGTGCGTTAAACCTGCAAACTATTTTTCTGAAGTGAAAACTGAAGTAGGTATTATGTGCAACACATTCTTTAGATGCCATCAAAAGTTTTCAACAGATACTGTTCAGGGATATTTCAGGAACTCATTCCAGGCAGCAAACTGCATTGCACTTCATAATATTAGATTTATAACATAATGGCCTAGACATTCCATGACATTCCTTCACCTTACATTGATTGGACCACATCCCCACTGAGGCAGTGGGGAGGGGGGTGCAGTGGTGTGATAGGGGCTCCATTCCCCACAGAGATGGGGCCACGATCAAAATGGAGTTTGCCCTCAGGTCATTTCATAGAAGAGAAGGGGCTTACTGTGGTGTCAGGATCCAGACAATCACTGAGCTACACGCCTGCAAAACCATACATTAAAAACAAAATAATCTCGGGCATCTGCTATGCTTGAGCTCGAAGTGATCAACTCACAGTAGGAGAGCAGGAGGCATTCTCAAATTCCATACTCTCCACACAGCAGATATTCAAAGAGCGCAAAAAACATCACACGTGCCCTTTCCTTTCATGTCAATCAACTCTGTTCCCAGAATTTGATATTGGGAGCGTAGATTCTGCCAGAAATTCCTGGGCCACTCTTCTCACGGGCTACAACTCTCTAACTATTGTCAAACAAACCTGCCGTTTCTTCAACACCGATCAGCTCCAGCACTCTCTGCACTTTCTGTACTCTCTGGAATCTCTGCAATTCCCTTCCTACAGCATCCATCTTGCCTCCTTCTTCAAGTTTTGAAGTTAAAAGCTAATGCTAAACTTTATTTATTAGTTACAAGTAAGCTTACATTAACACTGCAATAAATTTTTTGTGAAAATCCCCTAGTCACCACATTCTGGCGCCTGTTTGGGTACACTGAGGGGAAAATTTAGCACAGCCAATGTACCTAACCAGCATGTCTTTCAGACTGTGGGAAGAAATTGGAGCACCCAGAGGAAATGCATGAAGATGCTTGGAGAACGTGCAGACTTCACACAGGCAGTGACCCAAGCTGGGAATCAGATTGTCCCTGACACTGTGAGGCAGCAATGGTAACCACTAATCCTCTTGCCATCCCAGAAGCTTTTATGGATCATCTAAAAACTCTTCATTAGGCCTAGACTTTTGCCACTAAAATATTTTGTTGATCCCTTCTTTGCTCCTGTTCTGCAATGAGATTTTTCCTCCATCATGTTTGAAAGGAGTTGGAGACATTTCTCTTGAAAGGTGCAACTGAAACTGTGGCTGCTGAAGTTGAACTACTACCTTCAGTAACATAAACATGTCAGTATGCTGCATTTCTTTAGTGTGAATTCTTTTACTTCTAGCAAAGTGTCATGAAGGTGAGAAAACAGGAGCGATCCACACCAGTCTATTCGGTGCAGATGCAATCATCATCTTTGGGAGAGTGGTGAGTTGTTTGCTAGTTCTGAGAGAGACAGAGCTTTTGAAAAGATGCCCCAATCTCAGTGCACAGGGCAACCCCTGCCCTCCCCTCCCCTCATTGGTGACGTGTTTCCCCATCCCCTCCCTGACGTGAATCACAAGTATCAGAATATTATGGTCCTTCGAATAGGTCCCTTTTCATGATCCCTGAAATGCCTCCACATAATTCCCCACCTATTTATGAACCCCCTTCATACCCTCTGTTATGCCTTGCCCCTTCATAACTATCACTCAGGTCCCACCTCCTTGGCACTGGCAGTACCCACTTGGCAGTGCCCAAAAAAGTATCCAACCATCAGGGGCTTCACTGGCCTCCCAGTATCGTGTCCCTGACATGGCCATCACACTTCATCTCCACTAGTAGTGATTCTCGCTGGGCTCTCACCTCATCAGAAGGAGCTGGGAGAATCCGGTGTCGAACAGCTATACATAATTAAATAGTACTTCAAAGATACTAAAACGCCTCATGCTCTTTCTGGATGAGAATCAGTCTGTGCCAGCAAAAAGAGACCAGCATAATTGCCAGAGCAAAACCAGTTTCTAGGCCCACATGCAATTTTCTGAGATTGGTGCAATCTGCGACAGGCATGAAGAGGCCAGGAAATCAGGACCCACGTGTTTCATCATTTCCTGTGAGCACATATGTTGGACTCAATCCAAAAAATAGTTATCTGAATTTTCCGTTGGGGAGCATGAGTGATAATAATGGCCAAATTTAAATCTTTATTCTGAGCAACTCTGACTTGTAGCACAGTGGTTAGCACTGCTGCTTCACAACTCCAGGGACCTGGGTTTGATTCTTGGCTTGGGTCACTGTCTGTGTGGAGTTTGCACAGTCTCCTCGTGTCTACATGGGTTTCCTCCAGGTGCTCCAACTTCCTCCCACAATCCAGAAGGAGATTGTTTGGCTATGCTAAAAATTACACCTGATGCGTAGGTTTGAGGGATTAGTGGATAAATATATAGGGATATGGGGATAGGGCCTATGTGATATTGCGGTCAGTGCAGACTCGATGGGCTGAATGGCCTCTTTCTGTACTGTAGGGATTCTACAACTTAGTTCAGAATTTGATTGAAGCACTCAGTACAAATGTAATCATAAAACAAAAGCCTTGTAATCCGATTCCAACATTGTTTAAAAGTATGATTTCGATCCAGTTTTAGACAGAGTTAACTGTCAGTCAGGAATATTGAAGTCTATGATATAAATGAAAAATATATAAAATAATAATACTTTGGTGAAATGATTAGTTAAAGACAACTGTAAAGAAGGCTTCCAAGAACAAATAAAGTAATGCATTCTGGACTAACAAGGCAAGGGGATATTATAGAGGATCCGAGGGACCTTGGGGTGCAGGTCCATAGATCTCTGAAGACAGCAAAATGGTTGAGAAAGTATATGTGATACCTGCCTTTATTAACAAAAGCACTGAATATAAGAGCAGGGAGGTTATGATGGAGCTGTATAAAACTCTGGTTCTGCTACAGCTGGAGTTCTGGTCACCACATTGTAGGAAGGAAATAAGATTCACAGAAGATTCACCAGGATGTTGCTAAGCTGAGGCATTTCAGCTATCAAGAGAGACTGGATAGGCTAGAGTTCTTCTCCTTGGAGGAAGGCTGAGGAGGACCTGATTGAGGTTCATAAAATAAATAGAATGGATACGATAAAACTTTTCCACAGCGGAGGGGTCAATAACTAGGGAGCGTAGATTTAAAGTAAAGGAAAGGTTTATCCAGGATTTGAGAAAAACCTTTTTTACCCAGAGGGTGGTGGGAATCTGGAATTCACTGCCTGAAAGGATGCTATAGACAGGTAGTATCACACTATTTAAGAAGCATTTAGATGAGCACTTGAACTGCCATAGCACACAAGGCTCAGACTAAGCACTGGAAAGTAAGAATAGAATGATGTAAAACTCTATTCTCAAGGCAAAATAAATTATTTTATCTCTGTGGAGATATTACCTAGGGCTATCAGGCTGATTATCTGGTTGGCATCAATGATGTTGGGACCTCACAATCGAAACACAGAACTGAGCTGAGCAGAACAGTGAGGAATATAATTAAAATAGAACCTCTGTTCAAGAGCCACTGCAGCATGAATAAGGGGAGAGAAATCACCAGAGCTTACAACACAAGCTAAGATCTGTGGGAAAATGACAAGTTAGCCCTCGCCTGCATCCCTCATTGTTGTCTAGTGAAGGACACGGATCCCTCTAGTTTGGCATTTCAGGCCACCCCCCAAAGAGAGTGGTGGTGCCCCAAATGTAGCAATAGATGTTTGCCAGGCTGAACACTCTCCATGTATTTGAAGGATATGTGAACACATGCAGAAGCCCATGGCTGTATGGTCTTTTTGGAACCCTGACATAACCTTGAAACACCCAATCTGCCATGGGTTTCACACAAACGACTGAAACACAATTTTAAGTTTTAAAGTTTATTTATTAGTGTCACAAGCAGACTTACTTTAACACTGCAATGAAGTTACTGTAAAAATCCTCTGGCATGTAGCATGATACACGATCACCCATCGACGAATTGTTGACATGTCTATTGCTGCGAATATGTTCTTTCAATTACATGGCAAATCAGAGTCCAACCTTTCCAAGATACATGTAAAGTTCTACTATCCTATAATGAAACAACATTTAAAAGCCGAGTCAACTCATTTTATATGTGACAACCTGATATTTAAAATACAATCGGCATTAGCCAAGCAGCATTGCAGCCTCAGAACTGTGAACATTCTTCAGTTAAAAAAACTTGTATGTCTTAATCCAGAATGAAACCTTGCAAGATCGACCTGTTTAAGCTGCTGAAATACTTTCCCACTTCCTCTTAGGTCTTCCATTCCTCGAGACAATGGGCAGCCTATCAAACTACAATCATCCTACTTTGATGATGTCTAAATCCTTTGTTCAGATTACTGATTTAATTGATCTCCAAAATGCTAACTTGCTGCAAGCAAGTTAAAAATGGAATAAAGTGCATTATATAGGTCCAGCTAATTTAAATATATAACAAAATACTTCCAATGAGACACTATTAAATGAGAGAAGCTCCAGATCTTATAATGTCATGGCATCATAATGTCTGGTGTTAGAGACACGGCCGCACAAAATTAATTCCCTAAATAATTGCCCCTGGTGAAATCACAACAGTATACAAGGCATTACTGCATTAAGAGTTGCAATGTGGTTACCAAATTTTGTGATAGTTGAAGGGAAAAGAAAGTAGAAATATGAAGCAAGCTTTTGTTTAAATGAACTAACCAAGATATATATTCATGTAAGCTGGGTCAAGCAGCATTTTCAAACTGCTTTGTGAATATTAATGAAATACATCCCATATCCAACTGAACTTCATTTCTCAGGAGAACTCAAATCACATTGTTGTAAAGCTGTGACAATGCATCAGCATTGACACTTCTTTATTGTTGCTTCATTTCTGGGGGAAACAAGACAATTTAGGAAAAAGTTCATTTTCCTGAGTGACTTATCAATTTTGATTTCCTCTCTATCCTTTTCTTCTCAAATGGATATATAGAGTTCGGTACATGCCATGGTCTATATTTGCTAATAGTCCTTGAAGTTTTGAAAAGAACACCAACAATGTGCTACTTTTCCCAATAGAAAGGATTTTACTATTTTCATACATAACCATTATTTTTCTCCTATATATTTAGGAATGAGTTTTTTTTTGAAGACGACTGTTCTCGTTCAGAAAGCAATTCAAAACTAATAGAAATTCAAGTCATGTAGGAAGCCTTTAATCAGAGCCAACTATTTTGGCTTCTCTGCATTCACTGAAAAGCACAACTTAAAATATCACTTTTTTCAAGTATATTTATTTCATATTTACATCAAATATCTTTAAAAGTAGCTGTCTGATTTAATTGAAATTCAGTGGAAAAATAAACTAGAAAATGCAACTTCAAAAACCACAAACATTTTCTTGTGATTAGTTTGATCTCTACCATGATCAATAACAGTCCCGTGATGCTATCAAGCGACATGTTTTGCCAAATAAATAAGAAATAAAGCATTGTGCTGGTCTTCAGAAAGGACTTGAGTCTAATTTGCACATGTAATGTTGCTGAAATCAAAACACTATTTTCTATGATTATATTCCATTGTCAGATAATTCCATTGGAATGAAAACTGACCACAAAGTCAACATTGCATGCTTTTCTCTATTCTCCCCTCCAGCATCATAAATTATTTTCTCAAAAGAAAACTATTCAGAAATATGTTAGCTACATACTAATAGCAGTCCGCTGAATGTGATGGGGTAGGTTGCTCCCAAATTTCTCTCTTCAAAGCTCTCAAATGAGCTTCCAGGAGATGTCAGAAGAAGAATCTGGTGATTACATTCTCTTCTAACTTCACCTTTGGTGCATCCACATCATACCTTTCAAGAGCACCATAGCCAGGAACTGCAATTCTCATGAGAAAATGTTCAAAGACCCAATTACATGTCTCAGCAAAAGATATTTGATGAAGTGTCACATAACAGGCTTGTCAGAAATGTTGAAGACCATGGAATAAAAGGCACTGTGGCAACATAGATACAAAGTAAATAGAGTGAACAGAAACATGATTTTTTTTTTGGATTGGAGGAGATTGTACAGTGGGATTATCCAGTGATCAGTACTGGGACCATTGCTTCTCTTGATCTCAATTAATAACCTAAATTTAGCGATGCAGAGCACAATTTCAAATTTTGCAGGTGACAAAACTTTGGAAGTCTTGTAACTATTAGAATGATAGTGGTAGACTTCAAAGGCTTAGTGGAATGTGCAGACACATGACAGATAAAATTTGTGCAGAGAAGTGAAGAGATTCATTTTGGTTGGAAGAATGAGGAAATTCCACTTCATATCTAGGCTGCCACAGCACCTCTTATTCCATGGTCAACTTGCCTGACAAGCCTGTTATATGACACTTCAAACATCTTTCATAAGTCCATGTACACCTCATTAGCTACATTATCTTCATCAAATATCTGTTACCTCATTGAAAAATGCAATCAAATTAGTTAAACACAATTTGCACTTAACATTTAGTTAAAGAAAGTCCATGCTGACTTCCTTTAACTAAATGGACTGGCCTGTAGTTGCTAGGTATATCCTTATACTCTTTCTTTGAAAAAGAGTATAACATTTAGAATTCTCCAATCTTTAGGCACCACTTCCATATTTAAGGCGCATCAGAAAATTTCACTATCCAAAGGGTTGTGAATCTGTGGAATTCGCTATTAAAATGCGGTGGATACTGGAACAGTGAGTCACTGTCTCCAAAATGTTTCTCCAGTGAGCAGGAGAATTAAAGTAGGAGAGCTAGCTAAAAATATTAACAACAAAGTAACTGCAAGTATTTAAAAAGCAACAGAATAGCCAATGTGAATGTTGACCTAATGGAGGATAAAAAAAGGGAATTAATAGTGGCAAACACAGAAATGCCAAAGCAGTAAACAGGTACTTTGTATCTGTCTTCACTGTGGAAGGATAAATTTAGGTTCAGGGATCTTCAAGCATTTCCTTTGCTATCCACTGCAGCTCCTGTTACTGCAAAGGACTAGGGAGCTGCTGACCAATCACCTCTTTAAGACAGGATTTCCTCCCAAGTGAGGGATGAAAGTCCATCCTGCAGCCAATTGATACCCTTTCAAGCATGAAATGGCTGTGGAGCAGATAGAGTTGGCAGGGATCTGTTCTCCACCAACTATTCAGATGGCAGGAAGAGAAACTCCGTAATCCAACATATTCAGGCTAGAGGTTTGTGAAAGGGAAATAGTTTTTGACTTATTTATTAGAGTTCTTTGAGGAAGTAAGAAGCAGTGCAGCTAAAGGGGAACCTGTGAATGTGATGTATTTGAATTTCCAAAAGGCATCTGAAAAGATGCCCCATAAAGATTACTACAAATATAAGAGCAGGAGATAAGATATTAGCATCGATAGAGGAATGGCTAGCCAACAGGAAGCAGACAGCGAACATTAAAGAATCATTTTCAGGTTTCCAAGCTGTAATTAATAGGATGCCACAAAGATCAGTACTGAGGCTTCAATTATTTAGAATCTACATCAATGACTTGGATGAAAATATCAAATATATGGTTGCTAAATTTGCTGATGACACAAAGATAGGTAGGAAATTTCAAAAGGACATTAAGAGTGTACAGAGGGATTCAGATAAGTGTGTGGGCAAAAAAATTGATGGAGTATAACATGGGAAAACGTGAACTTGTCCACTTTGGCAGTAAGAATTGAAAATTAGAATATTATTTGAATGGATATTGCAAAACTCTCAGATACAGACAGAACTGGTATCCTGGTATATGAATCACAATAAACTAGTATGCAGATACAACAAGTAATTAGAGAGATAAATGGAATGTTGGTGTTCAATGCAATGGAATATTAAAATAGGGATTGTTGCTGCAGCTGAATGGGATCTTGATTAGACCACATCTGAGGTATTGCATACTGAGGTATTTTGATCTTCTTACTTAAAACAGCATATACGTACATTAATGTTGAGAGAACCTGATTTCTAGGATGAAGAGATTATCTCATAAGGAAAGGTTGAGCAGGTTGGCACTACATCCATGAAGTTTAGAAATATGAGTGGCAATCTTATTGAATCGGCTGTGGCAGTAGTGGTGGAGACGGATTCGATAGGGGGGCTTAGTAAGATAGAGGGTAGATAGGTAAGCCTAGTAGGTAAGGACATGTTTGGCGCAACTTGTGGGCCAAAGGGCCTGTTTGTGTTGTAGTTTTCCTGTGCTCTATATATAAGATTCAGAGTCGTTGACTCTGTTTACACTTCCTGCTGCCTCCAAAAGAAGTCAGCATAATTAAGGACCCCACACACCTCCGACATATTCTTTCCACCTTCTTCCATCCAAAAAAATACAAAAGTTTGAGGTCATATACCAACCAATTCAACAACAGCTTCTTCCCTACTGCCATCAGACTTCTGAATGGACCTCCCTCACACTGAGATGACTTTCTCTACAGCTTAGCTATGACTGTAACACCACATTCTGCACCCACTCCTTTCCTTTTCTATGAACGATATGCTTTGTATAGCATGCACGAAAGAATATTTTTCATTGTATACTAATACATGTGACAATAACAAATCAAATCAAAATCAGAGAGGACTTGACAGGATGGATATAAGAAATGTCAATTCCTAGGAAATAATGGAGAAGGTCTTGTGGGGATAAAGGCACCATTTGGTTGGATGGCTATCGTAGAAAGGATTGGTGCCAACAGCACATAGGTCACACCCTGTCTGGGCTAAGGTGGGTGTGGGACCTGCTTCCTTGTCCTACAAGGCACAGTTGGCTGGACCTGCCTTTGCGAATAGAAGAGGAGGAAATAGTGGCAATAGATGAGTTGAAAAGCCTTTCAAGGGATTTGATAGAATCGTCCACAAAGAAATAATGAAACGTTTACACCGAATTTTCTCCTGTTTATATCAAAGCTTCGTCTATGAATGTTAACTTAAAAATACCAGGTAGTGATGTTTATAGACAGGAAATACGTACGTGTGCAACATTTTAATAAATAAATCTACGTTTAATGAATATAAATCACCAAACACAAATAGTTTATATCTATTTGGAAATTTTGAGTGTTTCCATGTGTGCTGAGTTTTGATATACCTCTATTACAGTTTATACTTTTACTTGGTTAGTTGCACTATTCTACTCGAAGTTTTATTAAATATTAGGGTACTGATATCTAGTTAAGCATTGTAGTAAAACATTTGGCTTGGTTAAGTACTTCCAGCTTTGGATGGGGATTTATTTTGCTCTTGATTTAAAAAATCCATGCAGATTTATTCTTAACGTTGTTATCTGAAAATAACATCTGCCTATCTGGGTTAACATGAGGCACCCAATAAATTCTCATCAGCTCAAGCAATTAGTTTAAGAACTGCATGATAAACACTTATTCTAAACATTTATTCAGCTGCTAAAATCTGTGACATATTATTGACATTCCTTAAGCTAGAAGGAAGAGTGTATGCACAAACATATTATGCACAGCACAAAACATTCAAAATTAACATTCAGAATGGTTTGTTCCATCACATGTTTTTCCACATTTGCTGAAACAAACAAGTTATTCCTCCAAATGTTATAATCAATGAAAAACATTTAAAATACATACAATCATGTTGAAATGGTGGTTTTGAGTAACGTTGTCATTTTAGAATTAAAGATGCTTTCCATTGCGATTAGTTTGCATTTCCCTTTCCAGATTGTACAGTTTAATTTTAGGATTACAGTTTGTTCCTCCAGTGAAGTGAACAAAACTGGTTTAGTGGAGTGATAATTGATTAAAGTGAGAATGATTTTGAATAAGTTAACAAATACAAGCCGGCATCAGGGGGAAACAGACTGTCGTTAAACCCAATTGCTTCCCTATATCCTTCAGCGAACATTCAAATTTGGAGCAGCAGTAGAAACAAGAGATGGATAGGTGTTGGTCAATGAGTCTTTCAGCTTTCTTCTTATAGCTGGAAGACATCCCTGCATCTGTTCTGAAGACAGGTGGGCTGGACAGACTGAGATAGATCCATTTAAACATGACGCCTGGACTTTAGAGCCTAGCAGCTGACAGCGAGCAGACAAATCAGTTCCCAATACTTGCCTCTGCATAATTAATGATGATCCAATAGTGCGAGTTCCTTTCATTCCACTGGCAAGTTAGGGGGAGGGGTGGTGGAGGTGGGGAGGCAATCTCCAAAATCAGATGTCACCATACAAAATTACACCCATAGGCTTTTAAAAAATAAACTGATGCAACGTTTTTCTGCATAATATTAACGCTTTCTAAAATGTAAGCACATTTTCACATTCTGCTTTAGTCATTAGTGACATTGGACATAGACTCTGTTTCCTCAGTGGCTCACCATCATATCACCGGCAGGAGACTAATAAAAACCATTGGACAAAGATAAAGGAAACAAATAGATCAACATTTTCCACCCTGTTTTGTTAGTGATGATATCTCTGCCCACTCTTATAAGGCAAATGTCATGAGGCACACACAGCCTGTGCAGAGCCTTTTTGTTTCAGGAGCTTTGCTTTCTCTGACTCATTTGGGGACCTCATTTATACTGGAAACCAGTGTGTCCAGTGAGTGACGACACACCACATTCTAGACAGGCATAAGCAGATGGAAAGGGTCTAAGTTAAACAAGCAACCTGGAACCCCAATGCCTCTGCACACACAACGCCCACCCCCCACGCCCTCAAGTAGTGGTGGGCATGCACCTTATTCTCTGGTGACATTGGGTAACCCAGAACTGGAGTTGTACCCACAGTGATATGGGTGATCACTTCCTTTTGTAATTTAGGTATTTTTTACTGACCCAGCAAGTTCAGGACAGTGTCCTGCAGATTTGATGTTTCAGTTTTAAACTCACCTCCAAAACAAACTGCTCCATAATCAGATTGATAACTCTATCCATCGTTACTTCCTTCATTACTTTGTCAGCTTCTTGAGCAGTTTTCCAGGCCAATTGACTTCAATGGATATTGTCAAGGAAAAATTGCATGAGCTTCCACTAAGCAGAAGACTGTGCACAGTAAGGTGCAGTGTTAGGCTAAGTTAGTGCCGTCGGAAATAAAACCCTACATTAATTTAATTGAGGTTTATAATTAGGTTAACCAAAGTTATTGCCTTTACCATCACATTCAGAAATTCATTGCTCACGTTTGCTTGGAACCTCAATACTTTCCAGTTGGTCCATAACTGGATGAAGCTCAATAATCAATGTTACTTGCATTAATTATAGTCAAGAGAGAAAAAAAAGATTTCTAATTAAGTTAACAAGACTCCTATCTTGCAGAATCCATACATAGAGTTCAGCCAAAATTCTGCTGTCAATTCTAACTTCTAAGTCTCAACACTATTCATAACCCCTCAGATATTGAAGCAGTTGTTGTCCATATGCAGCAAGACCGGGACATCATTCAGGCTTAATCTGATAAATGGCAAGTAACATTCATGCCACAAAACAGTCAGATAATGACCATCTCCAATAAAAGGGAATCCAATCATCTTCCCTTGGCATTACTATCAACATTAACGAAAAACTGAACTGGACCAGCCATATAAATACTGTGGTTATAAGAACAGATCAGAGGTTGGGAACTCTGCAGAAAGTAACTTATCTCTTGATTCTCCAAAGCCTGTCCACCAACTATAAGGCATAAGTCAGGAGTATAATGGATTACTCTCCAGTTACGTGAATGAGTGCAGCTCCACCTACATACAAAAGTTGACACCATTCAGGACAAAGCAATCACTTCATTACCCACCATGTTCAACTATCATCTCCAAAATTCATTCCCTCCATTACTTATACACAATGGCTACAATGGGTACCATCAACAAGATGCACTGCATTCTTCCATAGCACTTCCCAGATCCATCAATTTTACCTCCGAGAAGGACAAGGGCAGCAGGTGCACGGGAACACCACCACCTGCAAGTCCTCTGCCAAGTCACACTGATTGGAAATGGGCAGCATGGTGGCACTATGGTCAGCAGTGCTGCCTCAAAATGCCAGGGACTCAGGTTCAATTCTGACCTTGATTTACAGTTTATGTGGTGTTTGCACATTCTCCCTGTATCTGCTTGGATTTCCTCGAGGTGTTCCTCGAGGTGTTCCTGTTTCTTCCACAGTTCATAAATGTGAATGTTCAGTTGATTGGCCATGCTAAATCAACTCTAGTTACCCAGGAGATTAGCTGGGTAAATGTATGGGGTTACTGGAATAGGATCTGGGTGGGGATTGTGGTCAGTACAGACTTGATGGGCCAAATTGCCTCCTTCTGCATTGTATAAGTCATAGAATCAGAGGTTTACAGCATGGAAACAGGCCCTTTGGCCCAACATGTCCATGCTGCCTTTTTTTTCAAATGATTAAGTTAGTCTCATATCCCTCCATAGTCATCTTACTCTGTAACTGTCTAAATGCTTTTTAAAAGACAAAATTCTACCCACTTCTACTACTACCTCATAGCTTGTTCCAGACATTTGAAACCCTCTGTGTGAAAAAATTGCCCCTCTGGACACTTTTGTATTTCTTCCCTCTCATCTCCCCTACCTTTGGGAAAAGATATTGGCTATCTAGCTGATCAATGCCCTCATTATTTTATAGATCTCTGTAAGACTATCCCTCAGCCTCCTACTCTCCAGAGAAAAAAGTACCATCTATCCAGCCTCTCCTTATAACTCAAACCATCAAGTTCCAATAGCATCCTAGTAAATCTTTTCTGCACTCTTTCGAGTTGAATAATATCTTTTCTATAATAGGGTGACCAGAACTATATATAGTATTCCAAGTGTAGCCATACCATTGTTTTGTACAGCTTCAACAAGATGTCAGTGTTCTGACCAATGAAACCAAGCATGCCGAATGCCTTCTTCACCACCCCATCTACCTGTAACTCCACTTTCAATGTGAAATAAATGTGCATTCCCCAATCCTTTGTTCTATAACTCTCTCCAATACCCTACTATTAACTGAGTAAGTCTTGCCCTGGTTCAAGTTACCAAAATGCATCATCTTGCATTTATCTAAATTAAACTCCATTTGCTACTCACCAGTCCACTGGCCCAATTGATCAAGATCCCATTGCAATCTGAGATAACCTTCTTCACTGTTCACTATGTCATCAATCTTGGTGTCATCTGCAAACTTACTAACCACATTTTCTACATTCTCATCCAGAATATTAATATAAATGACATATAACAGTAGACCCAACACTTATTCCTGAGGCACACCGCTGATCACAGGCTTCCAGTTTAAAAAACAACACCCTGCAACCACCCTCTACTTCTGTCATCAAGCCAATTTTGTATCCATTTGGATACCTCATCCTGAACCCCATGAGATTTAACCTTATGCAACAACCTACTGTGTAGTACCTTTTCAAATGTCTCACTAAAGTCCATATCGACAACATCAACTGCACTGTCCTCATTCACGTTCTTGGTTCCCCCTTCAAAAACTCAATCAAAATTGTGAGACATGGTTTTTCACTGTCAAAACCATGCTGACTGTCCCTAATCACTCCTTGTCTCTCTAAATGCCTGCAGATCCTCTCTCTCAGGATGCCTTCCAACAGCTTATCCACCACAGATGTGAAACTCACTAGTCTGTAATTCCTTGCAGCCCTTTTTAAACAAACACCAACATTTGCCTACCTCCAATCTTCAGGCACCCCACCTGTGGCTGTTGATGATTCAAATATCTCTGCTAGGGGATTCACAATTTCCTTCCTAGCCTCCCACAATGTCCTGGGATATACTTCATCACAAGGGATTTATCTACCTAGATGCACTTTAAGATTTCCAGCATCGCCTTCTCTATGTACACTCTTCAAGACATTACTCTTTATTTCCCCAAGTCCCCTAACATCCATGCCTTTCTCAACAGTAAATACTGATGAGAAGTATTCATTTAGGATTACACCCATCTCTTGTGGATCATTGATGACCTTGTTGATCCTTAAGAAGCTCTACTGTCTCTCTAATTACTCTTTTGGTCTTTACGTATTTGTTGAATCTCTTTAGATTCTTCTTTGCCTTATTTGCCAAAACAATCTTGTGTCCCCTTTTTGCCCTCTTGATTTTTCTCTTAATCTACTTCTACACCTCTATACTCTTCAAGTGATCCACTTGATCCCAGTTGCCTACGCATGTCATATGCCTCCTTCTTCTTCTTGACCAAGATTTCAATATCCTGAGTCATTCAGGATTCCTACTTCTATTAGCCTTGCCCTTCACTCTAAAAGGAATGTGCTTACCCTGAACACTGGTTAACACACTTTTGAAAGCATCCCACTTATCAGATGTCCCTTTGCCTACCAGCAGACTCCCCTAATTAACTTTTGAAAGTTCTTATCTGATACCATCAAAATTGGGCTTGCCCCAATTTGGAATTTTAACTTGTGGGCCATACCTATCGTCCTTCATGGTTATCTTAAAACTAATGGACTGTATGGATTCTATGGAGACAGAATATCATCATTCCTTCACTGTCGTTGGATCAAAATCCTGGATTCTCTCCCTAAGCACTGTGGGTATACATTAAGCACATGGACCATAAAAGTTCATCACCACCTTCTCAAGGGCAATTATGAATAGACAATAAAATACTGGCCTTGCCAATGACACCCACATCCTGTGAAAGAATTTTATAAAAGAAATTCCTCAAAGTGTCCCTCTTTTACCAATCTTTTGGTCATCTATCCGAGCATCGCCTAATGTGTATCAGTGTTAAATATTTCAAAGTGCTCCCATGAAGCATCTTGGAATCTGTTGAAAGATCTACATTGTCAGGTTTCATTATTTTTCTCAGCTCCTTCTTTTAAAAAAAGCTGCTTTTGTCCTATTTCTCCATCACACTGGACATATAATGGATGGTGAAAGAAAGCCAAACTTACGTTGAATTGATTCATTAACAGAGGGACTCAGGTACATAAAGAATCAACTGAATTTTCTGAACACAGGTGGGTGGGGAAACAAGTGGGTAGGCCCACAAATTTGGGCACGGTGTCATCAGCAGTGTGTCCACAATCGGCCTACTCTCTTCATCATAATTGTACAGGTGACAGTGGAAGCATCAGCTACATCACCTACCCATGGTCCAATCAAAGACTTTTAAGTGGACAATGAATGCCTAAGAGCCCCATCTTGCTGCTGCTTTAATTTAACGTACAGAGATAGAAGCCCCACATATAGCCCAGCAGGATTGCTGGTCAGTGAAAGGTGATGGGGCCTACTTCCTTCTCAAGTCTCCTATGCCAAATGGAGACCCCCATGCCCACAATGTTGCTTCCTAGGGTTCATCTGCTCCCTCCTCCTTGACCCACAACCCCAGTCTAGCTGATCAAATTGTCCCTCCAGCATTCTGCTGTCCCCCACCATTCCCATCCCCCCCCAGCACCCAGCCAACCTGGCCCTAGTGCAATCCCAGATCTATCTGAGTTTTGAGGCATACACGGTTCCTCTTCCTCCATAGTGAACTACAATGTTGGCTGTGGCTACCAATCTGGATGTGACACCAACTACCTATGAAGTAGGTCTTTCTTGTGGGGATGGACAGAAAATGCCTCACATTAATTAAGAACAAAAAAAAGTACAGGTGGCTTACAAGAAGCTCACTATATTGGTGCCAAGTTTGAAGGGGCTATGATTGAGTAACTGGGCTTGTACCCGTTGGAGTATAGAGGAATGAGGGGGGATTTGATTGAGGTATATAAAATACTCAATAGGATTGATGAAGTAAACATTAACCAAATGTTCCCGCTTCTAGAACAGTCTAGAACAAGAAGTCATTGTTGTCAAGTAAAGGTAGGAGTTGGCAGCAGTTCAAGGCAGAGATAAGAGAAGCTATTTCTCAGAGAGGATTATGAATCTCACTGCCCCACAGTACAGTGGACGCAGAATCAATCAATCAATGGATTCAAGAAAGAGATAAATATTTGATCAAAAGCAGGATAAAGGGCTATGGGGAAAAGGTAGGGAAGTGGAAGTAGGGTGAGATGGAGATCAGCCATAATTATATAGAATGATGGAGTGGGCTCGAAGAGCTGAATTGCCTACTCTCACTCCTAATTCTGATGTTCATAGCACAGGAACAGGTCCTTCAGCCCTCCGAGCCCGTGTCGAGGATGATGCCCTGACTAAACAAAAGAAAATACCTTCTGCCCTTTCTTGGTCCATATTGCTCTATTCCCACATTACTCAAGTAGCCATCCAGATATCTCTCAAAAATTAAAAGATCATTGACCAAAAAATTAAAGTGGAACTAGTTGGCCAAGTGGAGCCCACTCTTGTTGTATAATGCATTGTGTTCTCTTCCGTCTGGGTGAACAAAGGATCCTAGTTTGCAGGCAAATACAAATTAAAATAACTCTTACTGCTGCTTTTCTAACAGCTATTCCATGCTTCATAATACATCACTGAATTAATTGGTTATTCATTACAAAGTTCAAAAGGACAGAGTGAATACCTGGAAAATAAGTCAAGTACAATACTTTACAGATTTACTTCAATAGATAAGAATGCTAAGGACAGAAATGGTCCATTTGTTATAGATATAAATGTTGGATGGGATTTTACGGCCTTGTTCATCCTGAAACTGTAAAATCATGCCCAAGGTCAACGGACCTTCCCATATGCCATCCCTCACCCATTCTGATTCCTGTGGTGGACAAGCCGGTAAAGTTCCGGCTGTTATGTTTGAAGTTAAAATAAGTGAGTGCAGCTTGAAAATTAGAAACAACAAAGCAACAGGAAAAATGCAGTTAAAAAACACAGAATACAAATTATTCTCCATTAACTCTAGCATAAATGTGATAGAAAATGATATGATCCAAGATTTGCTGCTTACTACCCAGCCCATTCATCATTCAGAAATGAGTTACACCCAAGGAATATACCAGACGTGTTTGTGATTTCAGCAATGAAATCACATTAAATATATCAACTTCAATTACGTTCACCGAATTGATCTCACCACTTAATGACGTGATCAGTTAGGTTTTCCTGAAGTGGCAGCACAGTTCTTGAAAATTTGACTTGAGAAATATACAAGTCTAAACACTCACACAGGCAGCAGAAGGTCTGGTGTGGAAGTGAAGCAATCATCAAGCACTGACTTCTGTGTGAAAGTGATTCTGCATCACTGTAGGGATTCTATGCACTGTTTCTTCATTCAGGAGTATCACACATTCTTAAGTAAAGTTCTGTTCACCAAATCTTCCAATATTAAAGGATCATTTAAAAACTCCAGGATCTGGATCTTCACCAGAAACTAATAAATTCTTCCTTGGGTTGCACTCTACCTGCATACCAAGTTCTGTTGAAATTGGTCTATTAGTGTTTGAAATATATTGTTTGCAAATAAACAAAGACAAAAGCATTACTGTCACCCATTTTCAATGGTGGAGTAAGTATTGGAATTATGAGGTTTATAAAATTATTGTGCTATAATTTAAAGTAAAATTAAAGGGGTCATGTGCCCTGTTCTGAATTCTGTCTGACAGCAAACCGGGCAGTTTAATTATTAGGAGATTAAAGGAAAGATTGCTTACCGGGAAAAAGGTATAAGACATTTATACTTGGAGACAACTGTGGCAGCTTGTGTTAAATCTCCAATGTCTGAGGAAAGTGTTGATGGTGTTGTTTTTTAAAAAAAACTTGTGCTTTAAATACTTTACTTACTTCCAAAAGAGTTGTGATCTCAAGGATAGCTAATTAGCTTTCTACCTGGATACAAAGCTCATGTGATTCACTTCATTATAGGAATAGAAAAGCATCTTAGTATCCCTGAAAACTTGCTAACAAGGCTAGCCTGCAAGGAATGGGGAGAAGGAGAGCTGTTATGGGCAACAAGATGTTGTGGTTCACCACACAGAAATAGGGGTGAGAGCTCACACACTCAGATTCAAAAGACCAAATTCACGAGGAGTTAAATTGGGACTAGAAGATTCGTCTACCTTGTGATCTGAATCTTTGTTGGGAAAAAAACCTAACCACGAAAGATAGTTCTGAGAGTCTAAGTTCCCAGGCTGAGAAAGGAAAAGAAGTAAACTCTTAGGAGCTAAGAATCAACTTGGACTGGTTTTGGGAAAATTAAGTGTCTACTTGAAGGATAGTGCAAAGTATATAAAGTAAATGTGTTACTGGTGTGCTAAAACAAAAAGTGGAATGTTCTGTTTTGTAGTTTGAAGTATAAATTGCCTTCAAAGATTGTTTAGTCAATAGTGCTTTTAATCTTCTGTTACAGTAAAGGCTTAAAAGTGTGAAATCTTGCATGTCAGCTATTCTGCTATTAACTGGAAATTCAAATTTATTTTCAAAAATCATCAGGGTCTACAGAGATTGTAGCAGGTAATGTTTTCCATTAGAGGTCAATGTTAGAAATCGGATCATGGTCAGATCAGATGAGATAATAACAGGACTGAAGATAAGTCGTTCAGTACAGGCAAGCTCACTGTAATAAGTACCCTCATATGAACTATTGCAATTCAGGAATACAAAAGGATACTCAGCAGTGAAAGGATCCATTCCATCTGGAACTTTTCGGATATAGTCATCCATCAACTTCTCCACCATGTCATCAAGTATTGAATGAACCTAAAGGTAGAAAACATAGTTACAGTTTTTATAACCAACTCAGATGTTACCAAATTCTCAGTTCTAAGGCTATTTCATGTAAGATTTCGTCAGGTTTCATTTTTATTAAATTATTAGGACATTCATCATTGTTCAAAATGATGAACTCCTAGGAATCATGTTTTAATAATACAAATGGATGAAAATTGTGTGATTAGCACATATTTCACAACACGAGAGATTCTGTTTGACACAGTGGACCAAAATAAGAGTTATTCATCCAGTCATGGACCAACCTGGAAAGTACTGAAGTTTCAAGTAAAACTGAGTAATGGATTTCTGAATATGATAGTAAACGCAATAACCTTAGTTAGCCTAATTATAAACCTCAATTAATACAGGGTTTTATTTCCAAAAGCACTATTTTAGCCAAACACTGCACATTACAATGTACAGTGTTCTGCTTAGTGGAAGCTATGTTATTTTCCTTGACAACATTCATTGCAGTCAGTTGGCCTGGAAAACTGGACAGCACAGTGATTATCACTGCTTTCCTCATAACACTAGGAACCCGGGCTTGGGTCACTATCTGTGTGAATTTAGCATATTCTGCCCATGTCTGCATAGGTTTCCTCCGGGTGCTCTGGTTTTCTCTCACAGTCCAAAGACATACTGGTTAGGTGGATTGGCCTTGCTAAATTGCCCCTTAGTGTCACGCGGACTAGCTAGGGTAAATGCATGGGGTTACGGGGATATGGCCTGGATGGATTGTGGTCAATTTGATGGGCCGAATAGCCTCCTTCTGCATTGTAGGGATTCTATGAAGTTCATCTGTCAGTAATGAATTAAAGGAAAAAAGACTTGCATTTATATTACACATATTACGACTTCTGAATTGTAGTCAATATTGTACTAAAGGCAAAGCTAGCAGCCAAGTTATGAAAAGCCATGGATCCCACTGATAGCATTGAGATAGTTGACCAGGATTATCTGATTAAGTGATGTTGGCTTAGAGCTACAAGTTAACCAGAATTGAAAACTCTGTTTTTCTTTGAAAATTCCATGGTATCCTTTACATCCACCTGACAGGACAGATTGGGCCTCGGTTTAACATGCTATCTGAATGACAGCATCTCCAATTGTGCTGCAGTCACTTTGAATTGGGCGGAACTTGTGCTCAAGTCACTAGAAAGGGATTTGAACTACACAGCTTATCGATACAGAGGAGAAAATATGGCCATTGTAATGTAGCTAACACCATTATTTAATTCCTCAGTTAACATTAGTTTGAGATCACCCTAACCAGCTATAAGTCACTAGAGTCACCCAACATGTAATATTTCATGTTACATACGTATCCAATCAGATTTCCATAAAGGGGCTGGCCTGATCAACAAGATATTTCACCTAGCATTACAGCATTACCATCAATAAACAGATTTTCATTCCTATCTTTATACCCTGTCAATTTTTTTCATTTATTTAGTTTTAAATTTGATCAATTATTTTAGAATTTGCTTCCTAACAGTTCCCATTTTACAGAGGGCTTAAAAACAAGATGAACTTTTGAAATATTGGTTGGACTTCAATGAAGGCTCTGGGAGTGGGAAACATGGCGGGTGGGTGAATTAACCAGGCAGGAACTGGAATGTTGAAGTCATGGTGTTGGGTTCAAAAGGAAAAAGCAAAGAGTTGAATGGATAAGAGAGAATGTCCAGTCTAGAGGTAGGGATGTGCAAAGGTTTCAAAGAGTGGGTCACTGGATCTAATAGAATCCCTAATGATAATATGGGAAAGGTCTGGAAACAGAGGCGAGATCTCGATGGGATCGGGCTAGGTTTGGGGGGGGGGGGGGGGGGGGGGGGGGGGGCAGGGAGATAATGACATGCTCATATCCAGATTAACAAGGTTCACTGTAGCTGGTTCTTTACAAAAAACAGGAGTGTAGCTCCAAAATGAGAGCAAGAGGTTTGTGTGGAGTATTGTACAATGAGAGAAGCAGAAAATCTCTCCATTCAGCAGCTGTGTGGATAAAACCCATGGACACAGGTTGCCAGATCACACTTCTCCTTTTTCACACAGTGGCAGGTGTGAACTGCTTGGGATTCCAGTCTGTAAACGTCCAACTGCTTGGTGACCACAGATGAGGAATCACATAGCTCTATGTTCCTTCTACAGGGAACTCCCATAACTTGCAGAGAACTGTGGAACTCTCATCCTCCTAAGCTTTGACACCCCTGCCTAGACTGATGACTGGATCCCAGATGACAAGAGCGATCCTCTCTGGACTGGGTGATGACACCAGTGCAGGGAAAGAGCACTTCAACAAAGTTCACAATTTTACCAGAGCTACCATGAACTGATTATTCAGTAGCCTCCTTCCCCCTCCATCTCACACAGCGGGTAGTTGCAATATATGAAACAAAAATTGGCAAGATTTTCTTGCAATCTGTCTTGCAAGTGCTGAATCTTTTCCCTACGTACATGTGAATTTCCTGTCACCATGTACATGTGGTGCAATGTACAGTGCATGTTAATGAGGCAGTTACTGAAATTAGCGTTATCATCTGCACAATGTTATAAATAACAAGTAGCAAACAATATTGCACAATGCTGTTAAGATCAAATTTGCACACTGTGGTTTGTTTAATAGTCACGATGGGAGCATTTATAGAGCACATACAAACCAGTAGTGTTGTATCATTGCTGCTTTTAATCTTAACGATCCCAGCTTCATATATATCAGATGGTATTTGTAACAAGATGCCAATAATGGGAGTGACAATTTTACTGGGACCTTTCAGTGAATTAATTGGTGACTCTTGAAAGGGAGAAAAAAGCCATGCACGACTGGGGGAAGACGGAGCGACGGAATAGGAACAAGGAGTCTGGAAATGGGAGAAGCATCTTGGACCGGATTTCTCTCCTGAGCCTTGTTGGCAACTATCTAAATGGACACATGAACATTAGATAAAGCAGACTGCAAACATACACCCCAGTCTCCATCACAATGAAATAAACATTCTCCTACAGACAAAAATAAGACCAAACACAAGGATAGCTGAAAAATCAGATTTCTAACTAATCAAGCCCCTAAAGAAGATAACAATTCACACATGAATAGAGTGAAAAGACAATATATTGTGCAATAATTACATGCGACAAGGTGGTCTTGTAAAAATACCTACGTTACCTTTGTGCTCTCAGAAGTTCAGAAGTTTTTTCTCATACCACTCTGTCTTGCTGTGAAGCTGACTTTAGCAGCTGAGGTGGAAGCAGGCTACTAACTGTGATCCTCCATTGTTTTGGTCTACATCCTCTGGGAATCTGAGAATTTGGAGCCTCCATTGTTCTGCATGTGTGGAGGGGCAACCGCTTCAGCCATGCCTGCTGAAGGCAATGGCTTCAATACCAGACAGGGAAGTGAGACAACATTCATTTTGGGAGTGTCCTGAGACAGAGCCCCCATGGCAGCCAGTATGCACTCCTTCTTTATCTGGGTCCGCACGGCACCTCCCTGTCTCCCTGAGGAGGAGGTACCTGGAGGGAAGTCAAGGTGCTTCATCCCTTTCACACAAATCCACTCCTATATGGAGCCAATAGCTAGAGCAAGAGAGTGCTGGTCAGGGTGTGTTTGTGTCAATTGCTCAATCTGGCTCTCCATGGCAGGTGCCATCCTCGCCATAGAGGAGTGCATGTGCTTACATGCCTGAGGCATGCCAGAACTCATGTGAAAGCTGCACATGGCCTCTGGCATCTCTGCCATACGTTCTCCTAACCTTGACCGCATTTCCAATAGGCTTTTTGTGGGCATGATTACTGGTCTCTATGGGGATTGTAACAGTTCATCAACTTTGGCATTTTCCACCCAGATTCAATGGCAATGGTAGATGCTAATAATTTGATACATTCTTTTCATGCTTCCATAGATGTCACTAGCTAGACCAGCATTTATTACCCATTGCTAACTGGCCTTGAGGAGGCGATGAGTTGCCTTCTTGAACCTCTGCAATCTGTATGGTGTAGCTATACTCTGTTAGAGAGAGAGTTCCAGGATTTTAATCTAGTGACAGTGAAAGGGTATAATTACAGCTCAGCACAGTGTGCAGTTTGGAGGGGAACTTCCAGATGGTTGTGTTGCCAATATTTACGCATTTATCCAAAACTCACAGTTGTTACAAGAAATAGACTTCTCTGACTGGGATTAACATACAGGGAAAAGTAAAATAATCTGATTGGAATTAGATCCATGCTCCATTTGACTTAGATGTAAAAGGAAGGAAGGAAGGAAGGAATATTTCTCCTCTCACTCAGTTTAAAAAAAATTCCCCAGTACTAACCATGTTGAAGTCCCTAATCTGATATGGTTCAGCTCCTTCACATACAGAATCCTCAATACACAATGGTGGCTTTTTCTCACCGTCTCCAAAAATATTCTCTCTGTAACACAATTGAAATATTATACAAGTGTACACCCAATTTTTATGAAAGATATGTTATAGACTGTGTATTTTCATTTTCAAATGCAAAATATATTGAAAAGCAAATTTATAGTTAAAGCCTTTATTTTTCAAAACCCAATTCTAATTTGTCATCATCAACTCAGTTTACTTTCACTTCTATAACATTGGCTGTATTTATCACACCTTTGGCCATTACCCACTGAAACTCTAAAATAGTATTTACTTTCTCTCTCACTCTCAGCTCAATTGCTCCAATTCTGGCTGGGCTCCCATAGACGTCAGTGAATCAAATCTCTGCTGTTTGTATCTTATCCTTCATCAAGAGTGATTTTGCAGTTGCTCAAAGCCTCAAATTTAACATTGGGATTCTTCTGTTCAAACCCCTACATGTATTGTACGTTATGTATTGATCCCTGGCTTTCTCTACAACCATCCCCAGTTGCTTATCCAGTTAATAGCAGAATGGGAATTCTTATCAGCCTGCATTAATGTTAAAGTTAATGAACAAAGATAAATTGGAAGTTACAGAAGTGTGGAATATAGGTACGTGATAGAGGATGTAATCGAATGGGGAAGGGGGTAAAATTGGAGGCCACCATCTCTGCTGTTGGAACAATGGCAAAGCAATGACTAAGCACTGACAACCAAAGCTGCAGGCTGCAGCCCAACTCCCAGGACATTTCACTACTGAAGCAGGCATCACAATAGTGATGCCTGTCTTAACTGATATGAAGAAAATTCTTATGTTGAAACTAAAGAGAAATATCAATTTTCTGTTCTCCAAAAGTGAAAAATGGCCAGTAATTTTAAAAATCCATATTAAAAGCTGGTATAATATTCAAACAAATTTCTTAAAACAATCGTAATTTTTGATTTAAATAGGTGAAGTTAATTTAATTAATTTGTAATTAAAACAAAATATTCTTTTTGATGCTGTCCGGATGACACCATTGATTTTGCAGAAGATGCTTAAAGATAAAATCTTTTGAAAGTCAATAGATAAAATGTAATCTACTTGCATTAATTAATTAAAGGACTGAAAAGTTCCAAAATTATGCTAAATCTGTATCAAATCTTGGTTAGACCATGATCATGAGCACTGCATACAGTTCTGGTTGCCGTATTATTAATAGGATGCAGAGGGACCAATATACATATCAAGAAAGGATTAACTAGCCAAATCTCTTCTCTCTCGAAAATAGTTATGAAATGATTTGATAGTGATCTTTACAGTTGTGAAAGATTTTATTGTAGTGAAAACATTTGTGGAAATAGTCATTTTTTTTTATTCTTAGGGGGTGGTCACTGGCAAGGTGAGTATTTGTTGTCCATCTCCAATTGTCCTTGAACTGAGTAACATGCTGGATCATTTCAGAGGGCAATTAGAAGTCAATCACACTGCTGTGGGTCTAGACCTATATGTAGGCCAGACTGGGCAAAGATGACAGATTTCCTTCCTAAAGGACATAGCAAACCAGATGTGTTTTCACTACTATCGATTATATTGTCACCACTACTAAGATTAGCTCTTACCAGCTGTCAAAATGGTGTTTGAACCCCTGGCCCAAGAGCATTGTAAGAAGTCTCACAATACCAGGTTAAAATTCTAACAGGTTTAATTGATAGCACAAGCTTTTGGAATGTCACTTCTTCTTCAGGTGAGGTGAAGGAGGAGGAACACTCTGAAAGCTTGTACTACCAAATAAACCTGTTGGACTTTAACCTGGTGTTGTGAGACTTCTTACTGTGCTTACCCCAGCCCAATGCTGGCATCTCCACACCAAGAGCATTAGTCTTAGCATATGGGTGAGTGATCCAGTAATATTGTCACTACTGCATTATCTCTCATATAAAACAGACTATAAGACAGTGACCAAATCCAGTAGGAAATTCTGAAGAGGCTTCTTTGCTCAGAGTGATTAGAATGTGAAATTCACCATCTCAGGGAACGATTGAAGAAAACAGGAATGACACATTTAATGGGAAGCTGAATAAGCATATGAGAAGCAGGATAATGATGATAGGCTTTGATAAGAAAAAATGAGAGGAGCCTCACTTGAGCAAAAACAATGGCAATAGGTTGGTTAGGCCAAATGACATGTGTCTGTACCGTATCTCCTCTGTGCAGATACATTCCTCAATTTAGTGTGAATGTAAGTTTCACATTTTGATCCAGATATTATGAACATAATTGGATGACTCATCACAGTAGAAATCAGGCAGTTTATGGCAAGGAAAAGAGGAAAGTATATAGTGAATTACCCCAGTTATTCTCCTCTGCTGTTATACACCTCAAAATACTAGAAACTCACCCATTCACCACTTACTAATGGAAATACATTTTAAACAAGTTAAATACTAATACAGTCAGACAATATAGCAGCTTTAATTATTTTTATGCAAAATAAAACCTTAGTTCTTGAATCTTGTCTCCCATCGCTGGAAGATTGTTCCTAATCTGAATAATTTGAGCCTGTAGAGCACTGTGATCATCTCGTACATGTGAAGGAACAATAAATTCTGTTAACAAAATTAAGTAAAAAAAAAGAAGAGACATTGAAGTGATGACATAACCACCTGACACATGATTATAAAAGAAGTAATGATGAGACCTTGAAACAAGTATTAGCTACCCATTTGAGGATTCTCAATTAGTTCACAGGTGGACAGATGACCCAATGCCACCCCTGCCATGGTATAATTGCAGTGGGGGCAACATGCTGCATTTAACATGCCCCATCCCCACCTTCACACCACGTTTGGGAATGTGTGAACCGAATCCATAATCACCACGCTACTGTCCCACTTTCAAACTTCTTAAAACTTTTCAACATAACGATCTTTACCTGGTCCTAAATGCTTCTTCTGCAGCTGAAGTTTACGAAGTTCTTGCTGCAACCTTCTTTTATCTTCCTCTAATTTCCTTAAAAAAAAAGTCAGTGAAAAATCAAGGGAGTCATTTTGTCCAAAGGGTTAAGAAAGGCACTAACTGGATGCTGTGCTGTAAGAAATACCTGTTTGAATGTCTGGAATTAGAATGTAATTTTCAATCTACTTGATGAGTATCTGTGCCTGCAAGTACGAAAGCTGAGAATTGCATATATATACACATATATATACACATATCAACGATCTAGACGATGGCATGCAAGGCATCATTTCAAAGTTTGCATATGAAACTTAGAAGTATTCTGAACCATCAGGACAATAATAAAACTTCAAAAGGGCATGGACAAACAAGTGGCAGATGAAGTTTATAGCATGTTTCAGTGGTGAATGTGTGCCAATCAAATTGACCTTAACAGACACTAGAACCCAAAAACAAAACCCAATCTCCTTCAACTTTATCTTGAAGGATGAACAAGAATCAATCATCACACACCTGTGTAATTTGGAGCTGTCTTTTTCAGCCTCTTTGGCTTCCTATTTCTAAAAAGCGTCCTTCAAAACCTCTTTTTGACTGCACCTTTGTCAATTCACATAGCAAGGGCCCTTGTTACTAATATGTGACTCCTGATATTATGGCTTAGGATGTAATGCGAAATACACTGCTTAGGTGTAAGTTGTGCAGAAGGTATATTCTACCTAATCTTACTAAACAGTATACTTATATTTTTATTTATTATTTAATTTATTGTCACATGTATTAGCATACAGCGAAAAGCAAGGTTTCTTGTGTACCTGTACAGGTAAAGCATATGATTCATAGAGAAGGAAGCGAGAGAGTGCAGAATGTGGTGTTACAGTCATTGCTAGGAGAAAGATCAACTTAATGTGAAGTAGCTCCATTCAGAAGTCTGACAGCACAGGGAAGAAGCTGTTCTTGAGTTGGTTGGTACGTGACCTCAGACTTTTGTACCACTCTCCTGACGGAAGAAGGTGGAAGAGAGAATTTCCGAGGTGCGTAGGATCTTTAATTATGCTGGCTTCTTTGCCGAGGCAGCAGTAAGTGTAGACAGAGTCAATGGATGGGGCTACATTCATGAACTTTTGTTGTTTCTTGCAGTCTTATGAAGGCAAAGAGGTAGCTACAATGTTCACAAAATAAAAATTGTGCGAATCTAACCTGTTTTGTGCATGTTGTTCTTTTCTCTTTAGCAGCTGATCAAATCTGCGCCTGGCTAATACTTTATCAATTAACAGCTGCTTGGGGCTTGAGTTAACAGCTAGCTTTGCATCTGTTGAAAGGAAAATAGATGTAAGTATACACTGTTTCCCTGTGACATGGCATTCTTATGATTGTCCTGATGAGTGCAAAATGAAAAGTTTTGACAAAATGTTGTTTTCCAACAATACCAAAGCTCTAAACTACTAATGATTATTTTTGGCATTGGTTGTAAAATGCTTTTACACATCTATTGTATATATCACTGATAAAAAAAATTCACAACAGCTTCTACAATAATACAAAATAAATTAAAGTAAAACAGATTTACAATCCACATTGATTGATGCTGTGATCCCCGGCTATTTGATTAAACAGGTTTGTTAACTTACTCAGTTCTAAGGCTTCTGTATAGTTTTCTCTGGCTGACTCAAGAGCACGAGGTCCCCGCCACATCCAAATCTCCTCCTGCAAGGTCTTCCCAGATAAGTAACTTTCAATTGGTTTTCTTTCTCTCCATTCTTTAGTAAGGGGTAGCTGGTTCATTTCTCTGGATCTGTGAAATAGATGAAGAGAAAGCAATGAAGTAAATAAGAACTAGTCTCTAGACGTATGTGATTAAAATACAGATTACAAAATGAAATATGAACAGAAAGTGCTGAGAACACTCGTCAGGTCAGGCAATACCTGTGGTGAGACAAGCAGAGAGCAGAGACCTTTTGTCAGAACTAGTAAAAGTTAGAGGTGAAGCAGGCACAAAGGTGGGAAAAGGAGCTCTAGGAGAATAAAAGGCAGGATCTGGAATTAAGTGGAAGGCAGGAGGGATTAAATAATGAATGGAATAATAGTGCAAGGCAAATAGAGCTTCCACTATCCATCACTTATGAAAGTCACCTCAGATTTACTCCCAGAAACTTCATCTCAAAAGCCATCACCTTTCTTCCCCATATTTCACACCTTACAAATGCCAACAAACTGCTTTTTTATAGCACCATTAATCAATTTTATTCATTCATGGGATGTGGATGTCACTGGCCAGGACAGCATTTGTTGTCCTTCTCTAATTGTCCTTGTAAGAAGTCAGAGTCACCTTCTTGAACTGTTGCAGTCCAGGTGGTGTAGGTACACTCACGGCATTACTCACAAGGCAGTTGCAGGACACTGGGCTCCAACATCAATGAGGATGCGAATGTTCATGGAGAGGGCAGCATGGTGGCACAGTAATTGGCACTGCTGCCTCACGGCACCAGAGACCCAGGTTCAATTCTGGTCTTACAAAGAACAAAGAACAACACAGCACGGGAAACAGGCCCTTCAGCCCAACGAGCCCACGCTGCCGTCCTAACGTCTTAATGACATATCCTTGACTTTAGGCTATGCCTATTGTTGAAGATTCCCATATAGGGACCAATATAGGGACAATTTGTTACCCAATCAGCCTAAGAGCACATTTTTGGGATGTGGGAGGAAACCGGAGCACCCGGAGGAAATCCACGCAACCACGGGGAGAACGCGCAAACTCCCGCAGACACAGGCCCAAATCCATGTGTCAGCACAGCAACAGCGATAGTCTCTGAGCTGTCATGTTGCCCATCAGATGGTCCAGTTTAAGCATACACTGACGACGTGAAGCACTAGGCAACTCCTGAAGCAACCTCCAAGAGCAGCTCTCGCACGACATGCCACATGCATGCCCCTTGTTGGTCAACAAGGTGGACCGAATTGCCTGCGGAAACAAATAAGACTTAATTAAACATGCTAAAAAAAAACTAAGATATTCCCGAGACGAAACTAAAAGATAGTCTACTACTATTTGGTCCTCCCGATATTCAAACAGTCCTGCTATATCCCTCTATCGGCAGACCGCTCATGTGGCTGTCCAAGAGACCCTTAAACAACCCTAGCGTGCCTGCTCCCACCACCTTACTCGGCAGTGCATTCCACACCCCCACTACCCTTTGTGTGAAAAACTGGCCTCTAATATTCGTCTCATACATAGCCCCCCTCACTCTGAGCCCGTGACGTAGTCTTGGGTTACTGTCTGTGTGGAGTTTGTACATTCTGCCCATGTCTGTGTGAATTTCCTCCCATAATACAAAGATGTGCAGGTTAGATTGAATGGCCATGGGAAATTGCCCCTAGTGTCGTGGGGAATAGTAGGGTAAATATATGGGGATAAGGCCTGAGTGGGATTGTTGTTGGCACAGGCTCAATGGGCCAAATGGCCTCCTTCTGCCCTGCAGGAATTGAGAGATTCTCCCCCTCCTCCATCAGTTGCACTGAGGACTCAGTAAATGATGAGGTTTTGTGGATCATACTCCAAAGTTTTGGATGTCAAAACTTATCAAAATCCTGCAATTGCTTCATGATGTTTTGTATGGAAGATCTAAAACAGACACCTCTAACATCCGGGCCAAGGTCAAGCAAGGCTGTATTATAGTCCCATACTATTTACATCTACCTGACCTCAAACTATTCGTCATCAAAGATCAAATGTCCTCTGATGTCAGTATTAAATACCGTCTAGATGGGAAACTCTTTAACCTCAGTTGTCTCCATGCCAGAACTAAACTGAGTACTGTAGACATACATGATCTACAGTTTGCTGATGACTAAAGTACCATTGCCCACTCTGCAACAGATTTGCAAGCCGCTCCCAATCTCCATTCTGCATACAAGAAATTCAGCCTTCCCTTGAACATTGCCAAAACAAAACTAATAATCCACACATGGCCACCTAAATATTCCATCTTCCCTATATGTTGAGTACTTGTCGTAACTTGGCAGCCACCTCTCACAAATGGCCACCATTGATGAGGAGATCCAACACTAAGTCAGTGATGCTCCCCTAGCCTTCTACAAATTGATTCAGTGAATATTTGCCAACAAGGACCTTTGCAAGTCAACAAAAGTCCAAGTATACAGAACAGTTATCGTGGTCATACTCCAGGACTGCAGTGTAACCCAGACTATGTATCAGTGATATGTAAGAGCACTAGAAAGATTTAATCAAGAACGTCTCCATCACATCCTCTGGATTCAATGAAAGGATCATTGAACAATGTTAGTATCCTTCTTGGAGCCAGCTCCATATGCATTTAGACAAAATTCCTGCAAAATCAACTTTGACGACTAAACTGTCAGTTGGGATGAGAAAAACCATCTCCGTCACCAAATCCTGTTTCTCAACTCTCAAATGACCGAAATGCCAGAGGATGACAAGGAAAGACACTGTGAAGCTCTTCCTGACGCATGGCAACTTTGGCATTAATAACTGGGAGGAGCCAATCATTCAAAATGGTCACAATTTGTCATTCAAACTGCATCATACTTTGAGTCACAGTACCTTAAGGAGACTGGGAATGTTCCTGGAGCCTCCTCCTTTTCTAAGATATACTAATTGTCCACCAATATTTACAATTTAACTTTAATCTGTTTTGTTGGTGTGGGATCAGTTAGCTTGTCTATAATGTGCTGTATGTGCTACTTAGCATGCACACAGTTCTGTGCTGTTTGCCTCACCAGATTGACAGGTTACTTTTAGGGACAGAGCGTTACTGTCAGTATTTTCTTCTACACTTCTCATTGAATCAGGGTTGGTTGCCTGGCTTTGTGGTAACGGTAGTGAAAGATATGCCAGACCATGAAGTAAACGACTGCGACAGAATAGAATGCTACTTTTGATGGTGACCCACTCTGCCTCATGGATACCTTGTTCCAAGGAGTCAGACTGGTACTTCAAATGTTGCTATTCAGCTTTCCAATTTTAATCATAGTCAGCCAGATTTTCCAAGACTCTCAAACTTGGCACTACATCCCAGCTTATCCCTGCTGGCTCCAGGAGGTGAATGGTTTAACATCTACCCCTGGAATCAGCCTCAGCAACCCTGTGATTTGAGGCTGTGACCTATCTTCCGGATCTTCACCCGCCCTCCAAAAGCCTCCATTTCTCTTCTCAGGCAGTTGATTTCTCACTCCCAATCTCCCTCCACCAAAGTCTCTGAAGAAGTCTTACAATACCAGTTAAAGTCCAACAGGTTTATTTGGTAGCAAAAGTCACTAGCTTTCGGAGCGCTTCTCCTTCATCAGTTGAATGGGAGATCTGTTGACAAACAGGGGATATAAAGACACAAACTCAATTTACAGAATAATGATTGGAAAATACAGCTAATCAAGTCTTAAAGGTACAGACAATGTGAGTGGAGACAGCATTAAGCACAGGTTAAAGAGATGTGTATTGTCTTCAGGATAGTCAGTGAATGCTGACAACTGCCAGTCTCCAGATGCAATTTTACAACACATCCGCTTCATTCTGGACCAGTGTCTTCATCTTCAACAACCAGTTCTTCATCCAGACACATGGAATAACCATGGGGACCAAATTCGCACCTCAATATGCCAACATCTTCATGCACAGGTTCAAACAAGAACTCTTTGCCGCACAGGGCCTTCAACCAATGCTGTACACTAGAGACATCAATGACATTTTCTTCCTTTAGACTCATGGTGAACAATCATTGAAACAACAATATGATGACATCAACAAATTCCATTCCACTATCAGACTCACCATGGACTACTCTCTCGAATCAGCTGCATTCTTGAACACATGCACTTCCATTAAGAATGTCACCTCAGCACTTCACTGTACCACAAGCCCACGGATAACCTCACGATGCTCCACTTCCTCAGCTTCTACCCTAAACACGTTAAAGAAGCCATCCTCTATGGACAGGTCCTCCGTATACACAGGATCTCCTCAAATAAAGAGGATCACAACAGACACCTCCAGACGCTGAAAGATGCCCTCATAAGAGCAGGATATGGCACTTGACTCATCGATCAACAGTTCCGACGCGCCACAGCCAAAAATCGCAACGATCTCCTCAGAAGACAAACATGGGAGATAGCACGCAGAGTACTGTTCATCATCAAATACTTTCTGGGGCAGAGAAGGTACGACATCTTCTCAAGAGCCTTCAACATGTCATTAATGAAGACGAATATCTCACCAAGACCATCCCTACACCCCACTTCTTGCCTTCAAATAACCATACAACCTCAAACAGACGACTAGCCACAGCAAACTACCCAGCCTTCAGGAGAACTGTGACCATGACATCACACAACCCTGCCACAGCAACCTCTGCAAGATATGTCGGATCATCAACACGGATGCCATCATCTCCTGTGAGAACACCATCTACCAGGTAACAGTACATGATTTTGCAACTTGGCCAACATTGTCTACCTGATACGCTGCAGGAAAGTATGTCCCGAGGCATCATACACTGGGGAGATCATGCAGACGCTACGACAACGGATGAATGAACACCACTTGACAATCACTAGGCAAGAGTGTTCTCTTCCTACTGGGAAACACTTGAGCGATCACCGGCATTCAGCCTCTGATCTTCACACAAGCGTTCCCCAAGGCAGCCTTCACAACACACAACAGCGCAGAGTCGCCGAGGAGAGACTGATAGCCAAGTTTTGCACACGAGGACAATCTCAACCAGGATCTTGGGTTCATGTCACACTAAATGTAACCCCCACATCTTGTCTGAGTTGGCAAAATCTCACTAACTTTCCTGTCTGGAGACAATACATGTCTCTTTAAACTGTGCTTAACGTTCCCTCCATTCACATTGTCTGTACCTTTGAGATTTGATTACCTGTAAAGACTTATATTCCAACCATTATTTTGTAAATTGGGTTTGTGTCTTTATATGCCCTGTTTGTGAATAGAACTTCCACTCACTTGACGAAGGACCAGCAAATGCTCCGAAAGCTAGTGGCTTTTGTTACCAAATAAACTTGTTAGACTTTAACCTGGTGTTGTGAGACTTCTTAGTGTGTTTACCACAGTCCAATGCTGGCATCTCCACATCACCCTTACTCGCGTCAGACCCCATTATTGGTAGCTGTCCATATATCAACCATATGTAACCTGAATCAACATTTTACCTGAGATGGATACTATCCCTCTGTCACAAATCAAATCCTCTCCCCTCCAGACTGACATGAGTACCTCCTGTTCAATAGACTGAGAGATAATCCTGATTTTCTGATTCTGACCCCCTCCCCTTGTTTCTAATGGGCCTAGAAAGTAAAGCCTTTGTGTTCTCCTCATAGCTTACCTCCCGAGCTAACTCTATCAACAAGAAAATCTGGATATATATTTTAACGTAGATTGTAAATAGTTGAGGCTCCAGCATTGACCCATGCGGCATTTTCCTAGTAACCGTCTGCTGACACAAAAATGTCTATTCCTAATCTGTTTCTGCCCATTAACCAATCCTCGATCCATGCAAATATATTCATCTCTTTATGCAACTGTCTTATCAATTGTAAATACAGTACAAGCTATGGCTTCCCCTCTATCTACCCTGCTCATTACAGTCTCAAAAAACGATAATTACATTTGTCAAACATGATTGTCTTTTCATAAAACCCATGCTGACGCTGTCTAATTACCTAGGGTTAAGCACATACACCATACTATAGACAAAGCACTGCTGCCTCACTGTACCAGCGACCGGGGTTCAATCCCTGGCTTGAGTCACTGTCTGTGTGGAGTCTGCACATTCTTCTCACGTCTGTGTGGGTTTCTTCCAAGTGCTCCAATTTCCACCCACAATCTAAAGGACGTGCTCGTTAGTTGCATTAGCCATGTTAAATTTCCCTCAGTGTTCCCGAATAGGTGCTGGAGTGTGGCAACTAGGGGATTTTCACAGTAACTTCACTGCATTGTAAACCTACTTGTGACTAATAAACTTTAATTATATTATACTTTTCTAAATGACCTATTACCACATCCTTAATGATAGATTCTGCATTTTCCCAATGATCACTGGCAGATTAATAGGGCTATTGGTCCTCAGGCATTATACCAACAACATTGAGAACAGTAGATAGGAAACCTACTTCCATTTGTTCACCAATGCCAGTCAAGCAGTGAGTAAGGTTCGCCAACTAATGACACGTGTGTTTTTCATCAATCTATAAACACATGACCTCCATAAAGCGAGTCTGCCAATTATATGGCAATGCAATATAATGTTTGTTTAGAATTTTTGCATTGCTTCTTCTAGCACAACATTGGCAGAAAATATAGCAAAATGACTTACAAAGCTGAAATTTCTCAAACTTCTGCAGTACACTTCCCTCTCCTCTTCTCTTTCCAACTCTTCTCTCCCAAACTTCTCCCTTTGCTCCTCCTCTCTCTTCCCAGACTTCCAACTGCCTTATACTGTGTTCCCTCAAACTCTAACCATTCCCGATTTCAAAAATGAATTATTCTTGACAATCTGGTGTCCCTTCAACTCAAGAGAAATATTAATTATTTCTGCCAATCTTGTGCTCTAATATAAGGAAGTGTATCAGGTAATTGGACTTGAGGAAGAGTTCTTAGAATGCTGTCGGGATAGTTTCCTCAAACAGTATGTTACAGAACCTACAAGGGAGCGAGTTATCTTAGATCTGGTCCTGTATAATGAGACATATAGAATTAAAGATCTTCTTGTGAGGGATCCTCTTGTGATGAGTGATCACAATATGGTTGAATTTCTAGTATAGATGGAGGGTGAGAAAGTAGGGTCCCAAACCAGTGTCTTCTGCTTGAACAGAGGGGAATACGATAGGATAAAGGCAGAATTGGCTAACGTAGACAGAGAGCGCAGCTTAGTTGGTAGGACAGCTGAGGAACAGTGGAGGATTTTTATGGAGATTCTTCTCAGTACTCAGCAAAATTATATTTATGTGATATTTAAGGAAATAAAGGAGAGTGTTAAATTAAAAGCCGATACGTACAGCGTGGCCAAAACTAGTGGGAAATTAGAAGATTGGGAAGCTTTAAAAAATAACAAAGAACAACTAAGAAAGCGATAAGGAAAGGAAAGATAGATTACAAAACAACTAGTGCAAAATATAAAAACCTATAGTAAAAGTTTTTACAAATATATAAAAAGTGTGGCTGAAGTGAATGTTGGACCCTTAGAAGATAAGGAGGGGGATTTAACAATGGGAAACGAGGAAATGGCTGAGGCCTGAAACAAGTTTTTTGTGTTGGTCTTCATGGTAGAGGACACAAATAGCTTAGCGAAAATTGACGGCCGTGGGACGAAGTCCTTAAAACAATTAGTATTACTAACGAGGTAGTGCTTGGTAGGCTAATGGGTCTACAGGTGGACAAGTCCCAGGGCCCAGATGGAATGCATCCCAGGGTACTGAAAGAAATGGCAGAAGTAATAGCAGATGCATTAGTAGTAGTTTATCAAAATTCGCTGGACTCTGGGAAGTGCCGGCTGATTGGAAAACAGCTAATGTTACACCACTGTTTAAAAAAGGAAGTAGACAAAAGACAGGTAACTACAGGCCTGTTAGCTTAGCATCCTTAATTGGGAAAGTGCTGGAATCCATTATTAAAGAAGCAATAGCAAGTCACCTGGAAAAGAGTGGTTCAATCAAGCAGACACTGCATGAATTTATGAAGGGGAAGTCACGTTTGACGAATTTATTGAATTTTTATGAAGATGTAATAAGTGCGGTCGACAGAGGGGAGCCAGTGGATGTGGTGTTTTCAGGTTTTCTGAAGGCATTCAATAACATGCCTCACAAAAAGTTGCTACAGAAGATTAAGGTACACGGAGTTGGAGGTAAAGTGTTAGCATGAATTGAGGATTGGCTATCTAACAGAAAACAGAGTTGGAATAAATGGATTTTTTTCTGGTTGGCAGTTGGTGACTAGTGGTGTGCTGCAGGGATTGGTGCTGGGCCTCAACTGTTTACCATGAACAGACAATCTGGAGGAGGGGACCAAGTATAGGGTGACAAAATTTGCTGATGATACAAAGATGAATGGGAAAGCAAATTGTATGGAAGACACAGAAAGTCTGCAGAGAGACTTGGGTAGGCTGAGTGAGTGGGCGAGGACCTGGCAGATGGAGTATAATGTTGGCAAGTGTGAGGTTATCCACTTTGGAAGGAATAATAGTAAAATGGACTATTATTTAAATGTGATAAATTACAACATACTACTGTGCAGAGGGACCTGGGGGTCCTTGTGCATGAATTGCAAAAACTCAGTTTGCAGGTCCAGCAGGTGATCAAGAAGGCAAATGGAATGTTGGCCTTTATCATGAGAGGGATAGAATATAAAAGCAGGGAGGTCTTGCTGCAATTGTACAAGGTATTGGTGAGGCCACAACTAAAGTACTGTGTACAATTTTGGTCCCCTTATTTGTGAAAGGATATATTGACCTTGGAGGGAGTACAGAGATGGTTCACCAGGTTGATACCGGAGATAAGGGGGTTAGCTTATGAGAAGAGATTGAGTAGATTGGGCTTGTACTCGTTGGAGTTTGGAAGGCTGAGGAGTGATGGTATAGAGACTTATAAGATAATGAAGGGGCCAGATAAGGTAGAGGCAGAGAGATTCTTTCCACTTAGAAAGGAAACAAGAACTAGAGGTCATAGCCTCAAAATAAGGGAGAGTCAGTTTAGAACAGAGTTGAGGAGGAACTTATTATCTCAGAAGGTGGTGAATGTCTGGAGTTGTCCGCCCATCACAGCAGTGGAGGTTACCTCGTTGAATATGTTTAAGTCACAGGTAGACAGATTTCTGATCAATAAGGGAATTAAGGGTTATGGAGACCAGACAGATAAGTGGAACTGAACCACTATCAGATCAGCCATAATCTTATTGAATGGCAGGGCAGGTTCAAGGGGCTAGATGGCCTATCCCTGCTCCTATTTCTTATGTTATTATGTCAATGATATTCCTATCCACAAGAGATTTTGAAGAAGAATCATAAAAAGGGTCAGAGACAAAAAGAAAAAAGGAAAGGTTGAAATGTCAAAATTAAAATAAAAAAACCCCAGAAAAATTGGAAATTTCCACCACTATCTGGAACAGAAGGAGAAAAACTGAATTGCAACACCTCCACCACCACCCAGGTTGAGATCAGTCCAGAATTGGATGAAACCCCAGATTTTAATCAAACTTAACAGCTTCCTATGTGGTTGATGTACTCAGTAGTTAAACTTGCTGAGCAATGTGGATTATCCTGAAGAAAACATGGTGATAGTTGCAATACAGGGGATCACTCCTGGAACACTAACTTATCCTTCTCTTCCAGAGGATAAAAGCCTTTGGTGCATTTTTTGGAATGAGATAGACAAAAACTCAGTTACACTAAGCTATAACTTTATTGATTTAAGATGCAACTTATGACTGATTGATCCTGCTTGTAATATATTCTCAGCTGCTGGTTCAACAGTCTGTCTGTATTGTCATTTACCTGAAGTTAGTTATGTTCTCAACCTGATAGCTACAACTAGAACACAATAGCAAGAGCACGATCACTATAAGTTTATTACAAATATATATTGCAAACATATTGAAAAATCTCAAAGCACTTCATGAATAAGGTGGCAGTATAGTAGTATTGTCATTGGATAAGTAATTCATGAGATCAGGATTTGAATCCCACCATGGCAAATTTGAATTCAACAAAAATCTGGGATTACAAGTCTAAAGACAGCCATTAAACCATTGTTGATTGACAGAGCGTTCACTGATGCCCTTTAGAGAAGGAAATTTGTTTAAGCAAAATGGACATCCCTAGCTGGGCCATCACTTACTGCCTATCGCTAATTATTCTCGTGAAGGTGGTGGTAAGCTACCTCCTTGCATCAGTCCACATGGTCTAAGTACAGCATGCTATTTAGGAGAGTGTTCCGGGATATTGACCCACTGACAGTGAACAAACTGCAAAGTGGTTCAAAGTTAGGATGATGTACAACGTGGAAAGGAACTTGTGTCCACTGTTCTTCTAGGCGGTAGAGATTGCAGATTTGAATATCCTGTGGGAGAACCTTGACGAGTTGTTGCAGGGCATCTTGTAGACGGTACACACTGTGGCTACTGTAATGTAATGGTGGAGAGGCAGTGAATGTTTAAGGTGGTGGATGGGGTGCTAATCAGGCAAGCTGCTCTGTCTTGGAAGGTGTTGAGTGTCTTATAGAGGTTGTTGTTGCAGCTGGGGATATCCAGGCATTAGAGAGTATACATACATACATATAAACTAGGAACACGAGTAGACTACTCAGTCAGTCTGCTCCGACATTCAGTAAAACCACGGCCAATCTGATTGTAACCTCAACCTCACATTACACTCACCATCCAGATAATCTTTGCTAGTCAAAAATCTCTCTCTACCTGACTAGTGTCTTATTGAGGTTGGATGGGCTCTGGAGAGTCAGGGTGAGAATTACATTCTGCAGAATACCCAGCCTCTGACCTGATGTAGCCATAATATTTATATGGCTTGTCCAGTTCAGCTTCTGATCAATGTTGACTTCCAGAATGTTAATAGTGGGAGAGTCAGTGATGGTAATTCCATGGAACATTAAGATAGTGAGATTTACTCTTGCTGAAAATGATCACTGACACTTGTGTGGTATGAATGTTACATAACAAGTATTCACTCAAGCCTTATTTTGTCCAGGCCTTGCACCACACTGACACAGACCACTGCGGTATCTGAGGAGTCGCAAATATACTTTGTGCAATTATTAGTGAACTGACACGATGGACCTCCAACAACAACAACCACCTTCTTTTGTTTTGTAATTGGTATCACTCCAACCAGTGGAGAGCTTTCCCTCTGATTCCCATTGACTTCGATTTTATTAAGGCTGCTTGTTGCCATACTTGCTATCTTGTCGTCAGGTACAGTCACTCTCATCTCACCTCTGGAATGCAACTCTTTTGTCCATGTTTGGACCAAGACTGTAATGAAGTCAGGAATAAGTGGTCCTGACAGAACCGAAGCAGAGAATCAGTGAGCAGATTATTAGTGAGTAGATGTTGCTTGCTAGCACTGACAACACTTTCCATCACTTTGCTGAATACTGAGAATAATGTGAAATTGTTCACTTTGGCAGGGAGAATAAAATAGCTGGGTATAACTTAAATGGAGAATGATGGCAGAATTCCAAGCTGCAGAGGAATCAAGGTATTATAATGCATGAGTCAGAAACTGTTAGCATACAACTATAGCAAGTAACAAAGAAAGTGTTATCCTTTATTACAAGGAATTGAACATAAAAATAAGGATATTAGTGAGACCACAACTTGAATTCTGTGTGCAGTTTTGATCTTATTTAAGGAAGGAAGAATGTAAATGTTTTGGATACAATTCAGAGACGATTTACTGGATTGATACCTGGAATAAATGATTTGTCTCATGAGGATAAGTTGAACAGACAGGCTTGTTTCCATTAGAGTTTCAAAGAGTGAAGGGTGACTCCATTGAAGTTTATAAGATCCTGAACAATCTTGATAAGATGGACATGGAGAGGATGTTTTCTCTTGCAGCCAAGTTTGGAATTGAGTGGAGGGGGGGGGGGGGGGGGGGGGGGGAGGAGGAGGAGGAGGAGGAGAAAGAACAGGAGGATATTTCCTAATTTTACAACAAATTTGGAATCCTACCTCAGATGGCCGTAGAAACAGATTATTGAATATATTAAAGGCTAAGGTAAGTAGATTCTTGTTAGGCAAGGAAATTAAATGTTGTTATCAGGGCTAAATAGGAATGTGGAATTTAAAACAGATAGTCACGATCATACAGTAGCTAGCAGTACTGCCTCAGACACCAGAGACCCAGGTTCAATCTTTGGCTTGGGTCACTGTCTGTGTGGAGTCTGCACATTCTCCCCATGTCTGCACGAGTTTTTCTGGGTGCTCTGGTTTCTTCCTACAGTCTGAAAGATGCACTGGTTAGGTGCATTGGCTATGCTAAATTCTCCCTCGCATACCTCAACAGGTGCTGGAGTGTAGTGACTAGATGATTTTCACAGTAAGTTCATTGCAGTGTTAATGTCAACCTACTTGTGACACTAATAAATAAATTTTACCTTGATGGCATTATCATCCCTATCAACATCCTGGGGAATACCATCTACCAGAAACGGAACTGAACTCTGACTATAAGAGCAGGTCAGAGGCTATGAAGTATATGGCAATTAACTCACCTCCTGACTCCTAAAAGCTTGTTCACCATCTAAAACATTCTTCTTCCACCACCAATGCAGTGTGTACCATCTACAAGGTGCACTGCAGGAACTCATCTTTGTTTCTAAAACAGCACCTTCCAAGCCCACAACTGCTACTATCTGAAAGGGAAAGGGTAGCACATGCCTAGGAACAGAATCACGAAAGATCCCCTCCAAGTCACACACAATCCTGACTGAGAAATACAGTCATCATGCCTTCACTATTGCTTGATTAAAATCCAAGAACTCCCTTTCTAACAGAAAGGGGAAAGTATTATGGGATACTTGCCTTTATTAACCGAGGCAATGAATATAAGGGCAAGGAGGTTACAATAGAGATGTATAAAACACTAGTTAGGCCACAGCTGGAGTATTGTGTGCAGTTCTGGTTGCTATACTGTAGGAAGGATGGGATTGCCCTAGAGAAGATGCAGATGATGTTGCCTGGAGCATTAATATCAATGATGTAGAGATGCCAGCGTTGGACTGGGGTAAACTCAGTAAGAATCTGGCAACACCAATTTTAAATCCAACTGATTTATTTGATAGTAAATAGCATGTGTGCTATTGCAGACCAGAACACTGCATTTGCCTGACGAAGACGAAAAGTCGAAAGCTCGCAGATTTTATTTGGTTAGATTTAAAATTGGTGTTGCCAGATTCTTACTGCATTAATATCAAGACAGACTGGATAAGTTGAGCAGGGTATAAACTTATGAGGTGCATACAGACAGGCTGAATAGGAAGCAACCTTTTCTCTTAGCAGAGGAGTCAATAACCAGGGCACAGATTTAAGATAAGGGGCAGGAGCTTTATAGGAAATGCTAGAATCTGGAACTCTGTCTGAAAAGGATGGTTGAGACAGGAAACATCACAACATTTTAGTATTGAAATGAACACTTGAAAAACCATAGCATACAAGACTATGAGCCAAATACTGGAAAATAGATTATAATAGGTGCTTGGAACATAGAACATTACAGCACAGAACAGACCCTTCGGCCTTCGATGTTGCGCCGACCAAAATAAAAAGCAATGCCCCTCCAAACTAAACCATTCCCTTCTCTTCCATATACTTATCCATTAACCTCTTAAACACCACCAAACTTGGCGCATCTACAACAGCTGCAGGCAGGGCATTCCACTCCCTAATCACTCTTTGAGTAAAGAACCTACCTCTGATATCAGTCCTATAACTCATACCCCTTAATTTAAAGCTGTGTCCCCTCGTGCTAGCTTTCTCCATCCTAGGAAAAAGGCTATCACTGTCCACCCTATCTAAACCTCTAATCATCTTATATGCTTCAATAAGATCCCCTCTTAGCCGCCTCCTTTCTAACGAAAACAACCTCAAATCCTTCAACCTCTCTTCATAGGACCTGCCCTCCATACCAGGCAACATCCTGGTAAACCTCCTCTGTACCCTCTCCAATGCCTCCACATCTTTCTTATAATGTGGGGACCAGAACTGCACACAATACTCCAAGTGCGGCCGCACTAGAGTTTTGTACAGTTGCAACATGATGCTGCGGCTCCTAAATTCAATCCCCCTACCAATAAAAGCTAAGACTCCATATGCCATATGCTTGTGGCCATGATGGGCTGAAAGGCATTTTTTCATTCAGTAAAGCTCTGGGTGTATTGAGGAGGCAACTCCACCACCTTTTCAAGGGTAATTGGGGATGGGCAACAAATGCTTATCAATGAAGCCCACATCCCACAAAAGAATAAAAAAAAGGAGGCTCCACAAAAAGGTGTTTATTTATTAAATATCACTATTTATTGTTGGATGTGGGAGGACTAGAATCATAGCAACTAGAATTATAGAATAATACATAACAGCAGGAGACCATTTGGCCCAACCTGCCTACCTCCAAAAGAACTAACTAAATCTCCTATTTTGGTATCTGCAAATCTAAGCACCCTCCTCCCACACCCCTCAAAGTCTATATACATAAAACTTTGATATACGGTATGTATCTGAGCCAAGAGCTGAACCGGAAGTCCACAAGCACTCAGAAATAGTCCTCATCCCTCAGTTCCATTTTATCTACTTCAATGTGGTACCTTATGCTATGTTTTCCTAAAATTCTATCTAGCTCTGATGTGACGTCGACAACATTTTGCTTGTCTAGCTGAGCATTTTCCAGCACTTTCTTTTGCTAAAAATTAAAGTCGTGCCCGCTTCAATTCATTTCAGAAGTGCAGCTATAAAAAACAAAAATATCCCGACTGAGACCAATTGCGAAACATTGAAGTGGTGAAACATTCCCAGCACAACAACAAGCTCACTCCACTGAGTGCAGCTTTATCCGCTAACTTCCCTCAGATACCGCCAGGACTAGGACTGGAACTGTTCTGATTTTGCTAAAACCAGCCTCTGCCTTGTAAACTGTACATAAATTCCTTGCAAACATAAAATGTCCTATTTTTGGAGATAACGCACCATTTTAGACGGCACTAAGAAACACCTACCTGGGGACTGCGTTCAATAGTTGCTATGGCGCGACAGCTACAAAAACCAACAGGAAGTGCACACCTCCCACAGCCGAATAGCCAGTCACACTTCAATAACGCTGCCTGGGCAATTTGAAAGGGGAAAGTGACCTGGGAGTTGTAAAATTCCAGTCTTCGTTAAAGCATTTAGCTACATGTACTGAAATATTTTGCCACTTTCAATAAAGTTCTGGTTTGTATTTTTTGCTCATGTCACCATAACCCAATTTACTGAAGGAGCCAGCAGACTGGCAGTGATTGGATTAAAATCTAGCAAATCTGTGCAGTTTATGAAGTGCTTAACTTGAAGGAATTCATCGGATTACATTTTTTTTAAATATAGGATTTAATAACATTTTCCAAACATTTTTCTTTGCTATTAATCAGAATTGTACTCAGTTCACATAAAAGATTACTGTCTCCAAACCCATTCAAGATTGTCAGGACTGGGATTTATTTTTTGGTAAAGGGGAGCAGAGATATGTACGTATGCATTTTTAATCCTCTTATTTGTTCAGATGATACCTCGAGTTCAATATTTTCTGCTTTTGTTGCATATTTCTCACATTGATTCCCCCCCCCCAAAACTCTTCCCCATCCCCCACAGCGTCATGGAGCACGTTGAAATGCCAATACCACACAACTTACCAAAATACATCATTGGTAATCTTCCTACTTACTGTTTGTCCCTAAGCCCATTCTAACCATTTGGTCTTTGGGATTCCTAGAGCTCAGATGAAAAAAATTTCAGATCCCACATCAAGTTCCCTCTTCCTGAGGAAAGGCATCATTACCCTCATCTGCAAGCAGAAGGGGGGAATGGAAGAAATTAGAAATTGGGGAACTATTTCACTATTGAACATGGATGACAAAATTCTGGCCAAAGTCAAAGTCGTCGCCAACCAGATCAAATCTGCTCTGGGGTCAGTGATACATCCTGATCAAACCTGTGCTGTACCCGGCAGGAAGATTTCTGATAGCCTCGCGCTACTCAGGGATACGATCGCCTACATGCAGGACAGGCAGGTGGATACGTGCCTCATCAGCCTAGACCAGAAGGCGTTTGACAGAATATCACACAGCTACATATGGATGTGCTCTCCAAAATGGGCTTTGGGGAGGGAATCCGCAATTGGATCCAGCTGCTCTACACAGACATCAGTAGCGCAGTTTTAGTCAAAGGGTGGGAATCAGATAGTTCAAGACTGGCTGCCCTCTCTCCTCCGCCCTTTTTGTGTGTTGCATTGAACTCTTTGCCGAGGCCCTCAGAAGCAACCCAGGCATCAAAGGACTGGTGGGAGCTATGCTCCCTCTCCATGAAAAACCTGGTGATCCGGTGTGAGGTGCTGAGTGTGTTGTTGTACACGGTGGCTTATCCCCAAATCCTGCACTGCAGCAGTAACACAGGCTATCTTCAAGTTTATCTGGAGATCAAAGATGGATCGCATCCGGAAGGAGGCGACGCACAAATCTCCAGAGAATGGAGGAAAAAGCATTCCCAACGCTGCCCTCATCCTGATGGTCACCTTTGTGTGCAGCTGCATCAAGCTATGCGTAGATCCTCGGTACACTAACTGCAAATGCCACTACTTTGAGGTTCTACTTGTCCCGAGCGTTGCTGAGGATAGGTCTGGCCACTGTTGCCGAACGCTCCAAGTAGTTGGACCATACTGCAGTATCTGTCCTTCGTGGAGAAATTTTTCCGCAAACCCACCTTTGACCACATGGTGATTAAGTAGTGGTCAGCGCATAACATCGAGGCCCTGAGAGAAAAGATGACAGACCCTGTCGCATGGTTCCCTGAGCAGACTGTGTCATCTGGCAGAACGCCTCAACACCAGAACTTACAAACATGCACCAAGATCTGGCTTGGCTAGTGGCGAGAAGGGCACTCCCTAACAGGTCCTTTACGCACGCTCGAGGTCTCGGCCTCGAAACAGCTGCGGGGCTGATGAGATAGTCGCACACCTCCTTGTGGAACGTGCCTTTGCAAAGAGGGTTTGGAGTAAGATGCAGTGGTATTTGTCCGGGTTCGTCCTGAACAGCTCGGTGATGCAAGACTCTGTGCTCCATGGGCAGGGAAGCACACCAAGACAAATATCAACTGCTGCTGTAAAGTCATCAACTCGGTGAAGAATGCACTTTGGTCTACCCGAAACTTGCTGATCCTCCAGTTGAAAAGAACTGTCCTCGACCGAGTGTTGCAGACTGGCACAAGGTCCAGGACTACGCGCTGAGGGAAATGCTGAAGCTTGGGGTAGCCGCCATAAAGGCGCAATGGGGGGAGGCAGACCGAGGGGCCGGGAACTGCAGAATACCCTCGACCTGCATAACTGTGTACCAATCTAAGCAATAACAGCACACAGTAATTTGAGGCACGTATATTAGGTGTAAGTTTGAAATGTTATGACTAATTTGAATAAAACTGTAAAAAAGTTTTAATTCTGCACTGTTTGCAATTCAAATGTAAATTTGCATGGTTTGAGATTTTTATGAATAAAGTATATCTACAAAATGATGCCTCATCTGAAAGATCAACAAGCTTTGGGCAGACCAAAGTGTGTCTTTCACCAAGTTGATGACCCTCTAGCAGCAGTTGATATTTGTCTCGGTGTGCCTCCTTGGAAACAACCCATAGAGCACAGTCCTGCATCACTTGAGCTGCTCGAGACAAACCTCGACAAATACGGCTGCATCTCACTCCTGACCTTCTTTACAAAGGCACGTTCCACAAGGAGGTGAGAGACTATTTCATTCACACACACACACACGGGTAGCATGCAGTGATGTTGAGGCCTCACGCGTGCATAAAGGATCTGACAGGGAGTGCCCTTCTCACCACCAACCAAGCAGGTCTTGATGCTTGTTTGCAAGTTCTGGTGATGAGGCATTCTGCCATATGATACTGACAGTCTGCTCAGGGCATATCCAACAGAATCCACCATCTTCCAATTGAAAGATTTGTTGTCAACTGAATGTTGCAGACTGGCACATTCCAAGAATTTAGCAACACCAATTTTAAATCCAACCGATTTATTTGATAGTACATTCCAAGTCCAGGACTACGAGCTGAGGCATGCACTCAAACTTGGGGCAGCTGCCACAAAGGCACATTGGGGAAAGGCCACTGTATAAACCGAGGCAACCTTAGAGCCCGGTAACTGTAGAACACCATAAACCTTCGTAACTGTGTGCTAATCTGATAAACAGCAGAGCAAAATCTGATGTGCGTATATAGTTTCAAATCCTGAAATATAATCAATGTAATATCGTGTAAATAAGCATCGTATAGTACTACAAAAATGATTGGCTTTTTTGCACTGTTTGTAATTATTGGATATGTCATTTTGCAAAAGCTTGAGTTTTTTTTTAATGAATAAAGTACATTTTTGGAATTAAAAAAATCTACAAAATGGTGCCTCATCTTGATTTCCATTCCACTCAATCTTAGAGTCCAACTGCTTGTTCTTGCCATAACAAAGCAGCACATTTTCCAGCTTACTCCCTCACATAACCATCAACTACAACGTCCAGTTTCCCATTCAGTACACAAAAACCTAAGTGTAGGCAGCTTCTCTATCCTTATCTTGAAGATGGAGGAACTTAAGGAAATCAATATTGGTAGAGAAATGGTGTTGGGGAAATTGATGGAATTAAAGGCTGATAAAACTCCAGGGCCTGATAATCTACATTTCAGAATACTTGAGGCAGTGACCCTAGATATAATGGATCCATTGGTAATCACCTTCCAAGATTCTATTGACTCTGGAACAGATCTATAATCTCACTATTTAAAAAGGAGGGAGAGAGTAACCAGGGAATTATAGACCAGTCAGACTGACATTAGTGGGGAAAATTCTAGGGTCCATTATCAAAGATTTAATAGCAGGGTGCTTGGAAAACAGTAGTAAAATCAGACAGCATGGATCATGCTTGACAATCTGTTAGATTTCTTCAAGGATATAACTAGTAGAGCTGATGAGAGAAAGCCAGTGGATGTGGTTTATTTGGACTTTCAAAGGGGCCAAAATAATGGAATCCTTACCTAGTAGCATAATGGAGAAATCTTCCTTATATAAATTCCCACACAGCAAGGGCAGTCAAATAATAAGCCTTGTTAACATCTCTCCCATTTAGAATGTGATATTAAAATATAACATTATTAGTGGGCAACTTACCACTAATTGCTTAAAGTTGGTTGTAATATTTCATAGCAGGATCAAGAGCAAATAACTAGTGTAATTCTGGATTTTATTCAGCAAGTTCCGTATGCATCCATTTTTACCATCCCCAGTTAATGGCACATTATATTTTAAATCGAAGTGCACAGTGGATGTACATAGGTATGCTAATATTCCCCTACATCCCATTAAATTGCAGTTCAGACTTGGAATCCAAATACTGACATCTTGGAAATTTTGCATTTAATTTGCTTTCCATTGATAGATGTCAATATTGACATCTGAGTGAATTAATGAGATACAAATTAAATAAAGACAGATTAGAATGAGAAATTAATTTTGTTGACCAGGATTACAATATTATTGCCCTGGCGTGAAGTTATCTTGAATACATAATTTATCTACCGGTACTAAATGACCCTTCAAATGCCAATTTAAGTGTTTATTGAGATATATGTTCATTAGCTCTTCCAAAAAGTGATCCAAGGAATATAATGGATTTAAATGCATCCACCAACATTTAGCTGATATCTGAGCATGTGTGTTTAATTTCACTAATGTTGGATATCTTGTTTTTCACTGCTGTCATAAGCACTTAGGTCTACGTGAAATAGATTCTTTCCAGTATACAGTCACTGAAGTATAATTTTGGCACCTTTTCAATCTCCAACTTTGAAATCAACTCTTACAGTAGCTAAAAGAATCTCCGTGTTTAGGTGTACATTCGACCCGCCCAAAAAACTCAAAACACACATACTCACTTTTGCCAGTAGTTGGTTTCTGCTACTTATAACACCAATGGAAGAAAAACGTATACTAGACTGAAACTGCAATAAGAAGTGGTTAGTGTTGAGCAAAATGTTTTACAGGATTATTATATCTGCTCAAAGAGAAATTTTGTGCTGATATCTTCAAAAGTAACAGTAATGAAAAATGCATTTAATGAAGCGGAGACAATAGTACTGTGAAAACATTGACTTTTGCAGCATTTATTTGTATCAAGGTGTGCAAACTAGGACATAAAAAGGTACCTAAAGTGTGCACTGAATGCCGCATACAGGGATGTGCTAATAAAAATCATACTGAATTATCCTCAGCTCTTTCATGTTACATAATTTAAAGCTAATAGGTATCATCATTGACCAGCCAATAAAAAAGTCAAATTTACATTGTGACATTTAGTTTGTTATTGCAACAATGTCAGCAGTATTACAGATTGACTCAAATATGTATACAATAAAAGGTACTTGCCAGTAAATGGCCAACCAGATGATAATCTTTAAAAATTCAGCATCCTTCTTCAGCACTCAAAAGGAGAACACAATTAAAAAACTGCAATGTGTGTTGACTGGAAGGCAATTATACAAGTCATGGCACCACAAATACAATTCTAGATTATTGCTAGTAGGGGTGCAGATAAAAATTGTTGAAACAGTTGTACTGACAGCACTGAATTTTAATACTTTGTTCCCTCTAAGTGCACCTTGCCTTGTTTCTTTCACAAATTGCACAAGCCCATTTTTACATGACAACCATTAAGTTATATCATAATGTTCCAACTTAAACAATGCAAGAGATACAATAAATAGCAAAACTGCCCACACTTAAAAAAAGGAGGGCACTTTCAAAAGAAAAGATAAAATGATCAGACCAAACATTAGCTGTATATTGTGCTCAATGTAATGTATTGAAATCCAAATAGCTCAAATGTGAAATGCTGGCAGAAAAGTTACAAGTACGGAAGATGGAAAGATAAGTTAATTGAATTACTTCCTATTTCTTGTAATTCAGAACAAACAACTTAATTGACAAAAACACTTCATTGAAAAGGGAAGGCAATGATATATAAACCACTGTTTGCCCAATGCCTTTGCATGAGAAGGCCTAAAATGAGTAGAGTGCAAAACCTGTGTTTAATTACTCACTGAATCAATTAGGAGGTGGAATGTGCAACAAAACAAATGTTATTTTAAAACTGGCAAGACTGTGATTATAATCAAAATAATTTTAAAAATAAGCATACATATTCCAAGTTACAGATAGATCAGAAGGTTTAGGTACAAATTTCAACGATATCAAAATTGCCTTTGAAAGCAGCAGCTGAGGGCAAAGGCCAATTGCCTTCTTTCCCGCACATTTTTTGGTAATATGTATGCAGGCACATGTCAATTAAATGCAATTTGAGGGAAACATGGCCTCTTGTCTTGAAATGTTCCTAGCTGTGTGTAAGTGCGCACATGCATAACTTAAATAATCACAAGATGCCAATATTAAAATTCATTAGTGTTCAAAGTCCTGAACAACTTCCCACATTCCTGCTTGTAAAAATCACAAAGCCCCCACAGGCTACAAACAAAGACAATTTAGATGCTCCATGGGTCCGGTAGTCAGTAATAATTTGTAGGTTCATTCAAAACTTCAGTAAACAACTTTAGCAAATCCTTCATCAACTTGTAATACAGTACCTTACTTCTGAGTTATTTGAATTAGCATCTTAGCTTATTTTGCAGTATAAGGACTAACAGATCAGAAATGTTTTGAATGTAGATGAAATGAACAGTTTTGTCCTTGATTATTTTGCTATTCGTAATCATAAAATAGAATCATAAATTGATTGACACATTATTGCCACGTGTGGCCAAAATTTAATATTTCCCCACTCCCATTGTTTATTCACAATGTCACCTGACATTTTCAGCTAAACCTGAGCAAGTCTTTTGGCAAGAGCCATCAATTTATAATTGTTTTACAAAATGTTAGTAGTGCAAATGATTTGCTGGCAGGGAAATAGCAACATTGTTTAAGATTCAGTACGTCCTTAGTGCTCCATGTACTTTGCCAGACAATAGCTAAATATTTATACAGCATACATTGCCCAATATTATATTATCCATCAGAGATAGAGGCCGGAATTCTCTGATCTCACCCACGCTGGGATTCTCTTGTCCCGCTGCAGTGAGTGGAGATTTGGCTGAGCTTCATACAACATCGGAGATTTCTGACTGGAGTTTTCTTCATCTTTGAAATTGTTCAATTGACAAATACAAGTCAACACAACTGTTCAATATCAGATGCTCTTCTTTTACTAACGGCACTAGGTGTAGCCTCTTTTTTGTTGATTTCAGTGTAACCCACTACAAGAACATACCTTCAACTCCAATTAGACACAGTATCAGGACATGCTGCAAGTGTAAATGATAAGAAAAATGTGCACCATGTAAGGGAAAAGGGAAGAGGGGAGGCAGGGGAGAGAAATTATGAGAACGACTACACAAGGATGATGACCATCTAATACATATTATATACATACTTTCATCCCCACATACAAATATTACAGAAAATTGAATAAGAGGCATGAGCTCTTAAATGTAAATACCAGTTCAGTATCTGACTAGTGCACTTGCCAGTTTGAACTGTATAAATCAATACAATTAGTAAAAAAAGTGTGCAAGCCATTCCACTTGGCTAACTGTGAAGAAAAAGATCATAGCTAACAATGTAACCACCGTACAAGTAAAACAAGTTCAAATTTTCTCCTTTTTTCCTAACGGTAAGGAACTTCTACAACCCCAATCATGAGTCTGTCTCACATTTTATTCCACAAAAACAACTGCCTATATGACAAATGTCTATCCTTTTACTAATGAACATCAGAATGCGTACAGTAAAATTATAACTCCTTTCAGTGGAACATCTTATGTTGTCAGATATAATTTCAGCAGTTGTTTCCTGAGAATGTGAAACTTTCAAGAGACTAAAACATTATGCACACTGAATTTTCACACAAATCTTCTGATCTTGCTGCAAGCTTGGTAGAATCCCCATTGAAATAGCTGGAAGTGGCCATTTGATCTGGGCTTTTTTGCAGCAGATCAGCAGAATTCCATGGAAAAAAAATCAGAAAATTGGAGAAAAAAATTAGTGTTACAACTGGCTTTTCTTGAATCTCAAGGCATGGCAAATCAACCAAGGCAAAGTTCACAATAGTGTAAAGAACGAAGAAAGAAACAGGCTGGGATTTTCCAATCTGTCCCAAAGTGAATGGATTTTTTGCTGCTCTCCAATTTTTCCGGTCCCACCTGCAGTAATTCCAACCATAGGTAGGACCAGGAAATCTGGCCACAGTCTTAAATCTAAGAACTCACATCTGAAATGATTTATATATATTGAGGAGGCTTGTGATCTAAAATTTAAAAAAATCAAAGAACATTAGCTACTGGACAAGTGATTACTCTGACTTTTAGCAATGTGACAACTATTGTGCTCAATAGGGAATCAGATTAAAAATAATTGAAAATTTGTAACACACCAGATGTAATGCTCACTAAACTAAAACAGCAGTTTCTCTACGTATTTACAACATTCCACAATTAGCAAAAAGATGAAGTGACACTTGTTTTTATGGTATTGATCAAGGAAAAATGTTGGTTATGAAAGTGAGAGAACTCCTACTTTTCAGGTGCCATGGGATTTTAGCCTAGATAATATTTTGCACTCTTTCCTTCTCCTTTATGTGCTTAATAGATGGTATGTTTTATTTGTAAACCATGCAAGAGCCAATATTTTTCACTTGATCCCAGTACACATGACAATAATAAATCAAACATGATCATGGTCTAAATCTCTGTCCTTTTGGACGAGAGTCAACAGTAACCATATCAATTAAGGAGCAATCGAGACACGATTAGCAACAACTCAACTGAAAAGTCACACCCTAAAGGGTTGTCATTGTGATCTTGACACTTACGAGTGAGCCATTTCCATTATTGGCTTTAAATTGGAAGCTTTGAAATAATACAAAAAGTCCCTGCCATAGCAGATAACATGGCCTCTCAGGGGCTGCAACCTCAAATGGATTTATATATGCTACATCAAATCTGGCATGTCATCAGAAGGATTACAGTTCCATGTACAAGAACTGGAATGGTTAAATGATACTCAGAATAGGAAGGCCCAAGAACTATGCCTGCATTGAGTGAGGCATGCAGTGAGAAAGTGAAAAGATATTAAGAATATTGTGCTTAACACTACTTCCTGATAATAAAAAAGGAAAGCAACTTACTGCACTAGAAGATCAACTGAACATCGAAAGGTGGTGCTCAACACTTGTGGCATAAGCAGAGTGTCAATAATGATAATTTCTAATTGATCATGGCAAATTAACCAACGCAAAGTTCATCAATTGTGTGAAGAATGAAGACAGAAGCAGGGTGGGATTTTCCAATCTGCCCCAGAGTGAATAGACTTTTTGCTGCCCTGCAAAAACCGCACCCAAACATCAGACAGCTATAAAAATCAGCAGGAGGATAAAACAGTGGGAGAAAAAGGACATGACAAAAAAACCTGCATGGAATGTCAAAGACAACCGTAAATATAGTTTTATTAATATATATATATAAAGAATAAGAGTGGTAAAGAGAAGAGTCTATCAATAAGATAGACGTATGGAAGACTATAATAGACAATACAGAAATGGCAAATGTGTTAAAATTAGTACTTCATATCTGTTATATACTGACAAAAAAAGGTCAAAATATAAACTGTACACAAGAAACTGAAACTAAATCAAGGGGAGAAACTCAGTGGATTTAATCTAAGATTTTATTTATATTAGTAATGGAGAAAAGAACTGGATTTGAAACTGATGGTTTCTATCTCAGGATGTTGAAATGAGAAATTTCAGATGCAGGTTTAACATCTAAAAGTGAGTTACTGGAATCAGAAAAAGAGAGAGGGCTGAATATTACAGAGTTGGGGACAGGCAGACTCCACATTTGCTCACTCCACAATCATAAATCGCTATGGACAGCCTAAGCAAGAGGTGAGCAAGATTGCTGCGCCTTATGGAAGGAAGTCCCACCCTCAGACTGCTGGCCAACTAACTGGCTGGCAGGTCCTTCAGTCCCAGTAGTGCCAAGACTGCAATCAGGAACAAGGAGTTGATCCAGAGTTCTTGGGTAGGAAGCATTTAAGGCCGCAGGTAGGAAGGAAGAAAGGGAGAGATGTTTTACTGCATGGCAATATATTTTCAGTGCAAACTAACTTTGTAACAAGCTAAACTGACCCTTGTTTATCTATTTAAATATGTGGACAGACTCCCAATTTCACCTCCGTTCCCCACACGCCTTCTTCCTCCACTGAAAACACACCCAGCGTGGGCACAAAATGCAGTCCAGATGACAAGAGCATTGTTGGTTCACCAGAGCCTAAAGTGTTCGATTATGAAGACACTTTCTTTTCCATTTCATGGAGTTTCAATGGTTGAGGGATTATCAAAATCAGGAATGTAAAAAAGAGGGATATGACTAGGTCGATAGGTAAAAGTGTTACTTCTGGGGAGGGAATTCAGAGCAAGGAAATTAGAGCTAGCTCATTCATTCAGGAATGAAATCGAGAAGCACTTTGTCACACAATGTCAAGGAGTCTCCAATCCTTCCCTCTCCCAACTTCACCACCACTAAAAAGACCATGGATTCTCAGTCAAAGTTTAAGAAGGAAGCAATAACTCTTTTGTTGGACAAGTATATCAAGAGAAATAAAACAATGAAATTTGAAACATTTGTAGATTGCAAGACTACATTTCCTGTTCTCAGTAGCAGCATTATTTCACAAAGTCAATTGTACATCATCTTCCTTGAACCTTGCTAAACAAAGATAATTATAACTGGTCATAACTGTAAAATTGCTGGATAAGATTGGAAAGCAATTTTTTGCCTTGCTCAATGACACTATGACAGTCTGGCTCACTCCAACCACGTGAATCCCAAAAACTGATTTTCCTGAATCTTTGGGAACAAGAAAATGGAGAGACATCTGAAATGAGGGTCACCACATGTAGCCTGTTATTCACTGGTCTGTCTAAATATGATACACCTGAGCAGAAGCCAATGACAGCTAAAGCCAGAGAAAGCATTATGCTAGGCAGGGGTCACTAGGCTCAAGTGGGGCCAAGACAGTTACGCCAGCCAGGTTATCTTTGTCAAAATCTTAAGATTAAAAAGATTGAACTTGAAATAATCACCAAATTCACAACTGAACCTCCATTAAACGTCAAAACACTTTCATGACCAAGGCCCAGTTCTGAGGATGTAGAAATTCTAATCAAAAAGAAACTGACTACGACACTGCGAGTATAAATAGTGGAAATGTTTTGTGTCATTCTGCTTCCTAAAAACGGTCTGCACCATTTGATTCAAGTCTAATAACTATGAATAGATTCAACCAGCTTTGGTTAATTCATACAGCAAACAGTCCATTGTTAGCAAGTAACTTATAATAGCTATTTACGTCAGTGCTGGAAAAGACATTAGATGGAGTTTCCTAGCCTCGCTCGCCTGAAAACTGGAAAATCCTGCCCGAGGTCAATGACCTTTCCATGATTTGCCCCTTGCCCGTTCTGAATTCCATAGCACGTGGGACACTAAAATTCACTCCGTTGCCTTGGCAATTTTTAAAAATCTGTAATGCAGTCAAAAAACATTTTACACTTAAGGAAACAGTTTCAAGAAATCTATTAGGTAGGTTAGAGGGAAAAAAGTCTTCAGTTGATCACATCTTCCTACATATATTAGCAAGTTGATATAACAACTGCAATCCCTCTATATGGAGGATCAAGAGAGGTCATTTTAATCCTCATGGATTTTTTCCTCTCAGCAAATCAAGACAACTGTTTTAAGCTGGTGTTATAGAAATAGTACAATATTAGTAGGCAACATAAGTCAGTGGAACAGGTATCAGTCAGAAGTAAAAATCTAATGCATAAAGTTGGAACTTACAAGGACAACTTGATCACAGAAAAACTTCAGCCAATGACAAGATTCCCTTTAAACTTAACTGAAATCAGCATTTGTTAGTCCTTCCATAAAGATCTGCCAATCTTTCCATAAAGACAATAACTGCACAATTTAAAAAATGCAACCAAGATAAATCAACAAAAATGATGCTCACAAGCACAGACTGGATAAAGAAGCTGTGAAGAGAGATTGTTAATGACCACTGTCTCTGGATGCCTTTCCTCTATTGCAAGGCACTCCTCTCATTCGTACGAAAAAGCTGAATCAATTGGAGATTTCCTTTCCACTAAGTTTCCTTGAATTTTGTTTTTAAAAAATGCTAGTCCTTACTTTGGAAGTTTATCATCAAGTATATATAAACTAATTTATAAACAACAACCAATGACTACGACAATGTTTAGAGAGAGGGAGAAGATATAACAGTTTGCTTTCAAGATGCAAGGTTTCTTAGGAGCAAGACAAAATATTTTTGTATCAAATTAATCTCATGAAGGTTACAGGTTACAACCAGGAACCTTAGCTTAGAAACAGTGTAACTAAGAACAGTAAATATTTTGTAATGGTTTAAAAATTCCAAAGATAGGGGAGTTTCAAATAGGTAAGTGTTAATTATTAAATCCTAAATTGATTAGCACAATATAAACTAAATCAACTAATCTGACCTGAACCATAATTAATATGTACTTTAAAACTGACCTAGTGTATCTAACACCCATCAACGTTTACAATTGAACATGTACAGAATTTGGCTTCAGTTTTGTGATTAAGCATTTCTGTTAAACAGTTTTGTTCCTTTTACATTATATATGCCAATGTTTACTCACCTTGCAAAACATAAAATACAATAATTCTCAAATCTGTCAGCAATGCCATTCTATACCATCTATATACATTTATTGTTTTCCCATAAATATGATATGATTAAAACAAAACACTAGATAACATCCCAAAAAGCTATATTGGTTATTGGCAATGATCAACATGATCCTTTAGCACTATTCAGCTATAATGGGAAGACATCTACAGAATATAAATCTAAACAATAAATACAGCCAAATAGGATTCTGCAGCATTTAAAAGTGACTGCTCATGAAGTTCAAATTTAGCTTGAAACCATTTCACTGCACATTAATGCATGTCAACCATTTGATCCCACTCTCTTGATCTTTCGGCAGATGGGACCTATTACACATGCAAAAGACAGAAAATGTAATTATTTAAATGTGTCAAAAACTAAATAAATCAAACCAATCAAGTTTCATGTTCTGTGACATATTCCCATTGTATAACAGTCTGCCTTTTGAAAAGGGCTTTAACATGAAAAATCAAGTCATGATGTGAAGTATGCAATTATATTTGCATTTACACTGGGAGTAAAACACATCAACCAAAATACCATCAATTCTGCTCCGCAATCCAATGATTTATCAGTAGTTTTAGATCAGACAAACTTTCACTTCAACATAGTTTTAGAGGAGGTTGGGGAAGAGAGAAGACAAACTGCCTCTTTATGAAGGTCTGATATTAGTGAAATAAACACATATGGATTCAGTAAAGGAAGATGCACCTCAATGAACAAAATCTGGAACACTACCATATCTATTGGCTTACTGTCATATATTAGGAAAAGACGTATTCGGTCTTGCATGCGTACTTGCATTACTCTTGTTAGTATCTTGACTGGATATTCCCTTGCCCAAGCTACTCCGACCTACAGAACTGTATCATAAGGTCACACGTTTGGCAGGAGCCTACAAATGCCTGAAGTACGATCGTAGTTTCTGTTTTGATGCCTTATTAAAAAAGGGCCCTGAAAAGTACAATATATGTTGGCAACAGCCTGAGCACTTTTGCATGAGTTAACTATTCATCTACCTGATTATTCAGGCCAGTACTTTACAATTTACTCTCTTGATTGATAAAATAAAATATATCCAGACTCTGAGTTTTTTGAAATGTCCGAAGTCAGACCGTAGAATTCTTCAATAGCTTGAGCATCAATTTTCTGCAAAAGAAATAGAATTTTTTAGAATTATACATATAACCAGATAAAAATTCAAATATATACCTTCAAATAATACATTGCATTTACCCTGACAATTTCTATAGGTGGACATTTATAGTTATTCCCTCTAAAATGCCAATTATCAATCTGAATTGCAGAACACAGATTCACATTACTTTTAAAATGTAAATAACTTTCAATCACATCAAATAAATATTTTGCCTGCCAATCAAACATGCAGCTGCACTCAGATTTGGATATCTATAAAATCTACAATTAGCCAAAATATTATTCATTTCATTCTGGAGCTTGTTATAAATCATATTAACTTCCCAAACTTTGCAATTTCTACCCTGCAACCATTTGGCCTTCCATTTATTTTCAGTATTGCAAAATGTTCCCAGAGTTCTTGTCCTTCCACAATATGGTCTCCATGTTCTCCCAACACCAGATCACATACCCTTTAATATTTTAAAGTCATTCCCTGATCAGTCTAGTAAAATACAGTGACTGCAGGATAGAGGGGATGGGGGTAGCAGGGGAGGATTTTGGGGCAAGAACCTGTTCCATTCTTTGCAAGTTACCCCCAATTCCTTCCATCCTACTTTCATTGAAAGTTGCAGGACTGTAAGATTCTGTCTTCTCCTGCCACTATCACCTTTTCTGTAGCCAAGGGAATCTATTCCTGTATGATGCAAACACAGTTAGAACTCATACCAGTTTATTGCCTTTAAGAAAGCAACTTTAAAAATCTGCCTTTTTTTGGTTTTAAATCTTCAGCTATAGTGGGCAATTCTTCTTACCTCCTGAAAGTACAGGAAGGTAATGCTTCAATACTCAAGGCACTCATCCATTTGTACTCCTTCCTGCTTTAACACAAGGCAGATGCACAAGGATCACCTACAAGGATTATGTAAGTGCCTGCACACTTTATGCAAATTATCTCATTGCTAGCAGCAGAATAGGTTTTCAGTATTAATGCAGGGTTTATAAAGCAGAATTGGTGAACTAGTGCAAATTATTTAGTAGAAAATTGTAACATTTAAACATTAATTGCAACTCAGGGTCAGGCAGGTTGGGAAAAAAGAATCAGAATTGGTAATTAAATATCCCTTGATATAAAAAAACCCAGAAATACCAGAAGATTCTGACTTTTATAAATTTAGAAGACAGACAAAATACACACTTATGTTGGTTTTTTTTGCATGGCTAACCAGAAGTCTTCTCTGCTGTCAATCGCCAGACGTGCTGGAAGGATTTGCAGGTTGACTGTCAACCTGTTTAGCCACATTCTGAATGCACCTTCTGCAGCCATCATCAAGTTCTTTAATGAAACTCAAACCTACAGGCTCAGATTCAGATGCAGGGTCACCAGCTATTGCACCACAAGACCTCCTTAGAAGAGATACGAAAGGTTAAAAAGAGGCTAGTCGCAATATTAATGTATGATATTAATTATACCCAAAGTTGCAGCACTAGTATACAAGTATCTAACTGAGAAGTGATGCAAACAAAATTTTTTGAATTCAACTAAATAACAACAAGGGACTAGTCACTGGGTGGGATTGTTGTTGGTGCAAGCTCCATGGGCTGAATGGTTTCCTTCTGCACTGTAGATTCTATACACTAAGTATATGAGAGATACTAACTGTGTAAATAATTCTAAAATTCTAATCTGTGGACAGATTAGAAAGGATGTATAAACAACTCAGTTACAAATGAAGATTTTATTTATTCAAAAGCAGATGGATGTAGAAAATACTTGTAATGAAAAGGAATTTTTGTGATGCATTCAAGATCGTTTTCTTATTGAATAAGTTGATACTCCAAAAGAAAAGTACAACTTGACCCTAATGGAATACACAGGTGACCAAGGAATAGAGAAATATTTGAGGAAAAGGTAACCATAATAAAGTTAGTTCTGTTTTTATTCTAAACCTAAGAACAGAATGGTGTTTGGTTGGAAAAAGTAAAACATGGCAAAATAAAAAGGCACTTTACTCAGACTAAATGGAAATAACAAGTTGGCAAATAAAATCATAATTTTACAATGTTGAATTTGTACAAGACCTGAGGCGACTGTAAAGCATTTAACATGCAGTTTGAATACAGAGTTACACAGAATATTTTAGACAATGGGAAAAAACAGCATACATTCACTAGCACATGATCAGGGATTAGAGGGTTATAAAAACATGGAAATAGAAGGAGTAGGCCACTCAAACTTTTGTATCTGCTCCAACATTGATCTCGCTTCCCTCTATCTCCCAAGAGCAATATCTAACTCCTTGAAATCATACAATATTTTTACTTCAACTACTTTGTGGTATTGATGAATTTGTGGAATTCATTCTCTGGGTGAAGAAATTTCTTCTCATCTCAGTTCTAAAAGGCTTACTCCTTATCCTCAAACTATGAAACTTGCTCTGAATTTCCCACTATCAGGAATTATCTTTCAGAAATTACCCTGTCAAATCCTGTTAGAAGTTTATAAGTTTTTACGAGATCCCCTCTTGCTCTTCTAAACTCCAATGAATATAATCCTAACCGACTTAGTCTCTCCTCATGTGAAAAACCTACCTTCGCAGGAATCAACCTGGAAAACACGTGCTGCACTCCCTCTATAGCAAGGACATCCTTCCATAAAGGACACCAAAACTGCACACAATATTCCAGGTGTGGCCTCACAAACACTCTATACAATTGCAGTAATACTCAAACCCTCTCACTATGAAGTTACAGTTAAGAATAAAAGGTTTTGTTCTACTGAAACAGAAAAGGCTTCTAGGATGTTAACCCTCGTTATATAGCAGAGCACTTGGGAAAAAAATTAGTGATCAGACAGAGGTAACATGATTTTGTGAAAGGGAAATCAAATTTAACCAATTTATTGGAATTCTTTGAAGAAGTAACATGTACTATAGATGAAAGGGAACTGGTGGATGCACTGCATTTAGATTTCCTGAAGGCATCTGACAAGTTTCCAGAAGGCATTGACAAGATTCTATATAAAAGGTTACTGAGAGAAATAAAAGCTCATGGAATTGGGGGCACACAAAAGATCAGCTAGTTAACAATGGACAGAGGATAGGCATAAAGGTGTATTTTTCTAGTTGACAAGATGAGTGGTATGCCACATGGATCAGCATCAGGCCTCAATTTTACAATTGATGTAAATTACTTGTATGAAGGGACCAAAGATATGGTTGCAAAATTTGCTGATTACCCTAGTAGGTAAGAAAATAAATTGTGGAGAGAATGTGAATAAGTGGGCAAGGATCTGGCAAATGGATTATAATGTGGGAAAAGGAGAAATTGTCCATTTTGGCAGAAAAATAAAAACATCTTATCCAAATGGGGAGAGATTGCACAGCTCTGAGATGCCTAGGGAACTAGATGTCCTGGTACATCAATCATAAGATTAGTTTGTAGGTACAGCAAATAATCAGGAAAGCTAATAGAATTGTATCATTTATTGTGTGGGGAATTGAATGCAAAAGTAGGGAAGTTATACTTCAGTTATATAGGGCATTGCTGAAACTAGAGACTAGTGTACAATGTTGGTCTCCTTATTTAAGGAAGCTGTAAATGCATTGGCAGCTGTTCAGTGAAGATTTACCAGACTAATTTCTTATGAGGAAAGGTTGGATAGGCTAGGCTTGTATTTGCTGGAGTTAAGAGCAACAGGCGACTTGATTGAAATAGATAAGATCTTGATGGGATTTTGACAAGGTTTTGATTTGATTTATCGTACCTATTAACATACAGTGAAAAGTATTGTTTCTTGCGCACTGTATAGACATAGCGCACTGTTCATAGAGAAGGAAACAACAGAGTGCAGAATGTACTGTTACAGTCATGGCTAAGGTGTAGAGAAAGATCAACTTAAGGTAGGTCAATTTAAAAGTCTGACGGCAGCAGGGAAGTAGTAGTTCTTGAGTCCGTTGATACGTGACTTAAGACTTTTGTATCTTTTTCCCTGATGGAAGAAGGTGGAAGAGAGAACGTCTGAGGTGCATGGGGTCCTTAATTATGCTGGCTGCTTTGCCGAAGCAGCAAGAAGCACAGTTAGAGTCAGTGGATGGGAGGCTGGTTTGTGCGATCCTCTAAGGTCAAACCAAATAAACATACTTAAACTAAATTAAGACAAAGTAAAAGGGGCAGCTCCCCAAAAAAGAAGGGAAACAGTCCAAACAAAAGCAAAAGTACAAAGGAAACTTAAGACACAAATTAAACCGTGATTATTTGGATCAATAATGCACGCAAATTGGGCTACATTCACCACCTTTTGTAATTTCTTGCAATTTTGGGCAGAGCAGGATTCACACCAAGTTGTGACAGTCAGAAAGAATGCTTTCAGTGGGGGGAGTCACAGCTGACATGCCAAAATTTCCTGAGTCTAAGTAGAGACGTTGGTGGGCTTTCCTAACTATAATGTCGGCATGAGGGGACCAGGATAGATTTCTGGTGATCTGGACACCCAAAAAGCTCTTGATACTTTCCACTTCATCCCTGTTAACGTAAACAGGAACATATTCTCCTCTACACTTCCTCAAATCAATGACAATCTCCTTACTTTTGTTGACGTTGAGGGAGAGATTATTGCCGTCACACCTGTTCACCAGATTCTCAATATCATTCCTGTACTTGGTATCATCATTGGCGTTGTTAGTTATGGAGCACATCACAGCAGTGCAGAGGGAGGACAATATAGAGGAGTTAGAAGTTGGGTCGCTGTGGGTGGAGTTCAGGAATGAGAAGAGGGCAATTACTATGCTAGGGGTCTATTGTAGGTCACCCAACAACCTGCAGGCAGTGGAAGAAGGCACACGTAAAGACATTTTAGATAGGTGCAGAAAGAACAGAGTTGTTATAGTGGGAGATTTTAATCTCCCTGGGGTGGATTGAAAGGTACCTAGAGCTGGGGGTTTGGACAGGGAGGAATTTGTAAAATGTGTACTGGAAGGATCATTGGAGCAGTATGTAGCTAGACGGACTACAAAAGGAGCTATATTGGATTTAATTCTGAGTAATGAGCCAGGTCAGGTGGTTGAGGTTGCAATAGGGGAAACATGTGGCTAACAGTGACCACAATTCTGTCTACTTTAGGATACAAATGGAAAAAGGATGCTTATTGCTCTAGGGGGAGGGTGCTGAATTGGGGGAAGGCTAACTACTGTCAGATTAGGCAGGAACTTATGGAAACTGATTGGAAATGGTTGTTTGCGAGTAAGTCCATGTTCGGCACATGGGAATCTTTCAAGGGAATAATGAAAAGGTTGCAGGAAAGGTATGTGCCGGCTAAGAGGAAGGATGGAAAGGTAGGATCAGACAGCCATGGATTACTAGGGATATTGAGGACTGGTTAGGAAGAAAAGAGAAGCATATGTTAGGTCAAAGCAACTGGGAACAGAGAGAGCATTGGAGGAATATAGAGGGTAGGAGGGAGCTCAAATGGGGAGTTAGAAGGGCAAAAAGAAGGCATGAAGTGGTTTTGGTGGACAGGATTAAGGTAAATCCAAAGACTTTTTAACTCCTATGTTAGGAATAAAAGGGTGGTTAGAGGGAAAAAAAAAATCAGTCCTCTTAGGGACAGAGGAGGGGAACTGTGCTTGGAGCCTGAGGGAATGGCAGAGATCCTGAATGAATACTTTGCGTCAGTATTCACGAAGGAGAGGGGCTTGTTGACCGGTCCTATCTCTGAGCGAGCTGCAGACCAGTTGATGGAAATATCCATACCGAGGGAGGAAGTGTTAGAGCTTCCAGGTAGCATTAAAACGGATAAATCTCTGGGGCCTGATGGCATTTATCCCAGGCAGCTTAGGTGAAATTGCTGGGCCTCTTACGCAAACCTTTGTCTCTTCCTTGGACACAGGTGAGGTCCCAGAGGACTGGAGAATAGCTAATGTTGTACCGTTGTTTAAAAAGGGTAGTAGGGCTAACCCTGGAAATTATAGGCTGGTGAGTTTTATGTCAGTGGTAGGGAAGCTGTCGGAGGGGATTCTTAGAGATAGGATGTATAGGCACTTAGAGCATTGCTATCTGATTAGGGATACGCAGTATGGCTTTGTTAAGGGGAGGTCGTGCCTTACAAATTTGGTAGAATTTTTTTGAGGAGGTGATGAAAACGCTCGACAAAGGGCGAGCCATTGATGTCATCTATATGGATTTCAGTAAGGCATTTGACAAAGTCCTTCATGGGAGATGAGTTGAAAAGATCAAGGCTAATGGAATACAAGGACAAGTATCTAGATGGATAAGTAACTGGCTTGGTAATAGAAGACAGAGTAATAGTGGAAGGGTGTTTTTCTAGCTGGAGGTCAATCACTAGCAGTGTGCCGCAGGGCTCGGTACTGGGACCTCTTCTATTTGTAATATATATAAATGACTTGGAAGAGGGAGTAAGCAGAGCGATCAGCAAGTTTGCAGACGATACAAAGATGGCTGGACTTGCAGATGGTGAGGAGCATTGTCAGGCAATACAGCAGGACATAGATAGGCTGGTAGCTTGGGCAGATAGAATTCAATCCTGATAAATGCGAGGTGATGCATTTTGGGAGAAATAATGTAGGGGAGAGGTATATGATAAAGGTTAGACCTATTACGAGTATAGAAACAGAGGGACCTGGGGATGCAGGTGCACAAGTGTCTGAAGGTGGCAGAGCAGGTGGAGAAGGTTGTGAAGAAGGCATATGGTATGCTAGCCTTTATAGGAAGGGGTATAGAGTACAAGAGTGGCCTTTAATGTTGCAGTTGTATAGAATGTTGGTTAGACCTCATTTGGAATACTGTGTCCAATTCTGGTCGCCTTACTACTGGAAAGACGTGGAGACTCTGAAGAGCGTGCAAAGGAGGTTTACCAGGATGCTGCCTGGTATGGAAGGTTTGAGTTAGGAGGAGAGGTTAGGCAAATTGGGGCTGTTTTCTTTAGAAAGACAGACTGAGAGGAGATCTAATAAAGGTGTACAAGATTATGAGGGGTATAGATAGAGTAAACAGTAGAAAGCTTTTCTCTAGGTTGGAATCAAATATCATATGAGGGGTCACGGGCTTAGGGTGAGGGGGTAAGGTATAATTTGGATGCTAGAGGGAATTTTTTCACACAGAGGGTGGTGGGGGTATGGAACACACTGCCAAGTAAGGTGGTGGAAGCAGGCACTCTGGAGTTATTTAAGAGATACTTAGATGGACACGAACAGAATGGGGATGGAGGGATATAGAAGACTGATTTAAAATAGGGATCAAGAGCCTTGGGGGGTTCCCTGGGAATTGCGTAAATTGTGAATGATTTGATGTATTTCTGTTTTATCCTACAGGTACTTCGGTCCGCCTTATCTAACAAGGGGCATACACGCAATGGGTCGAGAGAGGGCTGCTCTTGGATTTTGAGAGTAGCCGAGTGCTTCACGTCATTAGCGTACACTTGAACTGGACCATTTGATGGGCAACACGACAGCTCAGTGACTATCACTGTGCTGTGCAGATACATGGATTTGGGCCCGTGTCTGTGAGAGTTTGCACATTCTTCCCATGCTTGCGTGGGTTCTCCGGTTTCCTCCCACACCCCAAAGATGTGCTCTTAGGCTGACTGGCAAAAGAAATTCTCCCTAAATTGTTGTTTCGCAAATTTGGTTCCAATGCAGATTTCTGTAAACATAGACAGGGATCATGGGTGCAAGTGGGAACGTTGAGGTGGCAGCACAGGCTTGTTGGGCCAAAAGGCCTGTTTCCCATGCTGTTTTGTTCTTTGTTCAAGATCCAACCCACTATGGTGATGTCATCAGCAAACTTGAAAATCAAGTTGGAGGGGAATTTGGCCAGTCATATGTGTATAAGGAGTATAGTAGGGAATGAAAAGGTGGATGTGAAGAGGATGTATCCTCTTGAGATAATCTAGAACTAGGGGGTCACTGTTTAAACACAAGAGGTCATCCATTCAAGACAGAAATTAAGTGAATTTTTCTGAGCATGATACATTTTTGGTCCACTTCCTCAAAAGGCACTAGAGGCAAAATCTTGGAATATTTTTAAGGTAAGGGTAAACAGACTTTGATGAGCAAGTGTGAAAGGTTTTAGGGGTAGGTGGGAATGTAAGGTTGAGGTTACAGTTAGATCAGCTGTAATCTTATTGAACTGCAGGGCAGGCTCAAGGGGTTGAGTGGTGTATTCCTGTTCCTAATTCATATGTTTGTATGCAAGATGGCAGTTTAATTTGGTTATCAGCAAGATAGTACCAGACAGTCTCAAATTTACAATAATCACAAAGAATTTAAGGATTGAACAGCAGAGAGAGAGAGAGAGCCATCAATCTAAGTGACACGTGAAGGAAAATCAACAATGTAGATTTGATGAACTATTAGAGTGTTACAGCACAGAAATGGACTAATGGTTCAAAGTAGAGATTACCAAACACCATAACCCTCAAACTTTCTGGAGTTCTCCAGACATTGTTACTTCCTGGGATGCAGTTCCATTGTACCAATTATTTTCTGGGTACCTTGTCCAATATGTACATCACATTGGCCAGTATGTAGATAGGCCAACAAGAGGTGAGGCCACATTGGATTTCGTACTGGGTAATGAACCTGGCCAGGTGTTAGATTTGGAGGTAGGTGAACACTTTGGTGATGACCACAATTTGGTTACGTTTACATTAGCGATGGAAAGAGATAGGTATATACCTCAGGGCAAGAGTTATAGCTGGGTGAAAGGAAATGATGATACGATTAGGTAAGATTTAGGATGCAAAGGATGTGGACTGTAGGAGATGGCACAACTGAAATGTGGAGTTTGTTCAAGAATTAGCTATTGCATGTCCTTGATCCCTTCCTACCTGCCTGACAGGTACATGCTTAAGCGAGGGAATCGTTGTTTATTAAAAAAAGTTGAATTGCTTGTGAAGAAGAAGAAAGAGACATATGTCAAAATGAGACGTAAAGGCTCAATTAGGGCACTTGGGAGTTACAAGTTAGCTGGGATGGACCTAAAGAGAGCTAAAAAGAGCCAGGAGGAGACATGAGAAGTCTTTGGCAGGTAGGATCAAGGAAACCCTAAAGCTTTCTATAGGTATGCCAGGAATAAAAGATAGAATAACTAGGATAAGATTAGGGCCAGTCAGGGACAGTAGTAGGAAGTTGTGTGTGACTTCCGAAGAGGTAGAAGTGGCACTAAATGAATTTTTTCATCAGTATTCACACAGGAAACAGACAATGTTGTCGAGGAAAATACTGACATACAGGCTATTAAAGTAGACAGGATTGAGGTTCATAAAGGAGGAGGTGTTATCTATTTTCACACTTTCCAGAATTGCTAAGTCCCCTGGGCCGGATGGGATTTATCCTTAGATTCTTTGGGAGGCTAGGGAGGAGACTGCAGAGCCTTTGGCTTTGATCTTTAGGTCGTCATTGTCTACAGGAATAATGCCAAAAGACTGGAGGATAATGAACAATATCCCCTTCTTCAAGAAGGGGAGTAGAGACAACCCTGGTAATTATAGAATTAGCTTATTCTTAATAAGGTAATTCTGAGCCTTATTTCTGTTGTGGGCAAAGTTTTGGAAAGGATTATAAGAGATAGGATTTATAATCATCTAGAAAGGAATAATTTGATTAGGGATAGTCAACATGGTTTTGTGAAGGTAAGTCATGCCTCACAAAATTTACTGAGTTCTTTGAGAAGGCGACCAAAGAGGTGGATGAGGGTAAAGCAGTTGATGTTGTGTACTTGGATTTCAGTGAAGCATTGGATAAGGTTCCCCACGGTAAGCTATTGCAGAAGATATGGAGGCATGGGATTGAGGGGTATTTAGTGGTTTAAATCAGAAATTGGCTAGCTACAAAACGACAGAGTGATGGTTGATGGGAAATGTTCATCCTGGAGTTCAGCTACCAGTGGTATACCGCAAGGATCTGTTTTGGGGCCACCGTTGTTATTTTCATAAATGACCTGGATGAGGGCATAGAAGGATGGATTAGTAAATTTGCAGATGACACTAAAGTTGGTGGAGTTGTAGACAGTGTAGAAGGATGTTGCAAGTTACAGAGGAACATACATAAGCTGCAGAGCTGGGCTGAGCAGTGGCAAATGGAGTTTAATGTGGAAAAGTGTGAAGTGATTCACTTTGGAAGGAATAAAGTGAATACAAAGTATTGGGCTAATGGTAAGTTACTTGGTAGTGTGGTTGAGTAGAAAGATCTCAGTGTCCATGTGCATAGATCCCTGAAAGTTGGCACGCAGGTCGGTAGAATTGTTAAGGTGGCGTACAGTGTGTTAGCTTTTATTGGTAGGGGGATTGAGTTTAGGAGCCAATGAGCTCATTTTGCAGCTGTACAAAACTCTGGTGCAGCCACACTTGGAGTACTGGGTACAGTTCTGATCGTTGCATTACAGGAAGAATGTGGAAGCATTGGAAGGGGTGAAGGAGGATACCAGGATGTTGCCTGGTATGGTAGGAAGGTCTTATGAGGAAAGGCTGAGGGACTTGAGACTTTAGGTTAGAGAGAAGTTTAAAAGTGACTTAACAGAGGCATATAAGATAATCAGAGGATTAGATAGGCTGGACAATGAGAGCCTTTTTCCTTAGATGGAGATGGCTACCACAAAGAGATGTAGTTTTAAATTGAGGGGTGATAGATATAGTACAGATGTCAGAGGCAAATTCTTTACTCAGAGTAGTAAGGGCATGGAATGCTGTCTACAACTGGGCATTGGATAAACATATAGCTGATATTGGAGTAGTGTAGGTTAGTTAGGCCTTAGATTGGTTTCACAGGTCACTGCAACATCGAGGGCCTGTGCTGCACTGTAATATTCTATGTTCTATCTTTTCTGATGCAAAATTAAAGACTGGGAGTCAATGTGTTATATGTAGAATAAGACAAGTAATCCTCATCAATTTAAGTTTACCCAGGCATTTATTCTTAAGGAAACAAAAGTTATTTATATTTGCACAAATTCAAGTTTCTATACACTTTCATACTCAGCATTATTAAATAGGGCCTTTTGTAACCAACACTAAGACTTCCTGACAAGTGCTGAAAATCAAATACACACCCAGATTCAAATCTACAACTACTTCAAAGAGAATTTTCCCATATTTAGAGAGTACAAAGTTGGAGAAGAAGTGCAAGAATGTGATTATTGCTCACTTCAACTTTCAGGAAATATTTGCAAGGCACCTCACTGAAAATGCTGTTTAACTGAGAGGATTAGTAAATAGTGGAGCCGTACAGATAAGCCCAGTCCCACTTAGAATTAGATAATCTCAGCCATTTTCTCATGCAATATGTAGCTACATGAACTCCAAAAGGGCTCTCTTAATAAGGATCAGTGTTCTCACCCAGAAACCATTTGTTATACAGTTTTTAAAAATTCTTATTCCATCCAAAAAACAAATTCAAATTGAATCCAATTCATGGTCTCCATGGGAGTGACAAACAAGATCCAAGCTGACAAAAGACATTGCACTCCATCTTGAGCTTGATCCGATATTCATCTTGGCCAAAAGGCTGAGATGGCTTTGAAAATTTGCATCAAGCAATGCCCCAGTTTAACCTCAATCGGCTATCCTGATCCTTTACTCTACCCTAGCCTGAGGGATCAACCTAATCATTGACTCTCTTCTCACATAAAGAGGAAATGCTGAATAATATCAGCAGATCTGACAGCATCTGTGGGGAGAGAATAGAGCCAACATCAAGTCTAGATCAGCTTTCATCATAGCTGGGAAGATTTAAACTCAGTGTTGGTGTTATTCTCTCCCCACAGATACTGTGAGATCTGCTGATTTTCCAGCATTTTCCGTTTGATTCCAGCATTCACAATATTTTGCTTTTATATTGACTTTCCCCCGCCAGGTTATACAATTTTTTTTTTTTGTTTACGTCCAAGCCAATCCAATCAAAATCCAATTCAAAGTTTCAACAAGTGAGACATTCCAGATCCAAGCTGATAAGAGAGGCTCACCACTTCTGGTCTTGGGTTTGATCTACATGATCCAAGCTGATGATTAGAGCAGGCGTTGCACCTTCTTCAAGGCTTGATCCCATTTGCATCTTAGCCAAAACATCTAATGCCACTTTAAAAAATTGTTTCAAATGAAGCCTCACTGTAACCTCATGACTTAACCAAGCACAGGATGCCAAAACTATACTTGATCTTAGCCAAAAGACCAAAAACAGTTAGGTGCATTGTAAATGACCTATTGGCAAATGGTTCTGATCATACTCAGAAACCTTGGTTTAAGAGCATTTGGTTGCACATTTAGATTTGGCTGAATGCTCAGTTTTGTCCATCCTTCTGCTTGTGATCACATAGCCTTCATAATGAATATGAAGACTCTGAAGCAAGATAGTGCAAGGTAGTGAGGAAAATGCACTTCAGCAACGTAATTAACACCCTCAAAGCAAGAGATGGAAAGGAGACAAGGGAGGGCAGAGAAAAATTCATTAATATTGAATACTCAGATGACATCCTATATATGAGCATTCAAAATTAATAACTTTATTTTAAAGTAAAACTGATGACTTTAGACAAACATGGCAGTCAATTTGCGCACTGCAAGTCTGACAAGTGACCAGTTAATCTGTTTTTGTAATGTTTGTGGAGGGATACAGTTTGGCCAGAATGCTTGGAGGATACCCCTATTCTTTTTCAAACAAGAGCCAAGGGATTTTTTACATCTCACCTTAGTGATGACAACCTCGACAATGCAGCACTCCTAACACTGCAGTGTTAGCCTAGATTATAGGCAGTAATGGGTCCTGAATCCACAACCTTCTGACCCAGGTAGTGAACAAGCTACCAGTGAGCCAAGCTGACACCTGAAAGCTCTGAGGAAGAAGATAGTTAATAGATAAGTAGCAGTGATAAGAGCTCTCACTTCCCCAGGAAAAGTTGTAGCTCTCATCACATTCAAGTGAATAAATATTGGCTCAAAATATTATAAAATAGAATGTTGAAGTTTTTAGATATTAAATTTGATAGAAACCAATGTATTTGGAGGAGAGAGATGCATTTGAGATAAATTTGGATGCTTAGCAACTGGTAAGATGAAAAATAGAATTAATTTCAAAAAAAAAAAATGTACCATACTGAATGGGTGTAAAACTAAACATCATGCAAGCCTCATCTTGTGGTGAGAGCTCAGAGATCCTATAATACAGAGGCAATAAGTTCAAGCATCAAATAAGATGCTGAGCTCTCATTCTCCATTGTGCTGTAGGATTCCTCATCAGACATCCAGAATTGGAGGTGTTTCTCATTCTTCCAACTAAACAATGAGAAAAACCAAAGCCATTGTTTCAAATCTTGTCACAAATTCAGGCTTGGTTACCAATTCCAGACTAACCACAGCCACTAACTTAGGTTGAACACAGCCATTCATGACTTTATCATATTCAATCCAAGATGACTTTCCAACCCATATTTTCTCCAAAAACCACTTACTATACTTCTATCTGAGTTCATCCATTATTCCTGCCCTTGCTAATCTACATAGGTTCCCAGCTCCTAAATGTCTCCCATCTAAAGTGTAGGGTTTAAATACTTCAATGGCTTTGCCTTCCTTATCTCAAAGTTCCTGCAACTCTTGACACCCTCTCCAATTGCAGAATCACATCTAAATGTTGGACACTGTTTTGAGTTTCGGAAGCATGGGTTGGTTAAGCAAGGTCAGTACTTTGCCCAAGTAGCCATGCTTGCTGTCTTGCTCTTGGAGTTGAGAATGACTTGATGTCATACTAAGAAGATGACCAAGGGAATCCAATGTGCAATCTACAGTCTCTATCACAAGTAAAAGCAGATGGTGGTTGGAGAAGCAGGAGGGGTGCCCAGGTTGCCATGTGCTTCCTTCACTTTTGATGCTTGGTTTCACTTACTCTTAACCATGCTTGCAAAACTCAGTGTTCAACATTAGAATGATTCCACATTCAAACAATATTTTCTGAACAACCCTGAGCATGCTAGAATTACATTGATCAATTGGTTGTCAATCAGCTCACATTGTGGCTCAATTACATTTGTTAGAAACTGCATGTGTTAGTACAATGGGCCCTACCCTTTCCGACAGAAGGATCATTCACAAACATTGTGCCTTTTTCAACTAATAAAAAACAGGTGACAGCCATTCTTTGATTCTCTAGAGGAATACCTTGACCAGAGTCAAATTGCCTGGTTTGATTTTAAATTGTCAGTTATTAGTCAACTGGTGACTTCTCCATAGTAATGCCTCAACCAGAGTCCATTTCCCAACCAATCAACACTCTCTTCCCATGTAGTATAAATTTTTGTTCGCTTTATAATTTGGTATTCTAGTAAATTCTCCTGAGAAATGCATTACGGAAAACTTCAACAATACTTATTTTCTAATTTAAAAGGCACTACATAAGTGCAAGTTGTTCTTATTATTGTTATTGCATGGGGAGATAGTGGTGTAGTAATATTATTGTAGGACTGGTAATCGAGGAACTTAGACTAACACTCTGATGGCCCAGTTCAAATCCCACCATGGCAGGTGGTGGAATTTGAATTCAGTACCAAAAAAGTCTAATGAAACCATTGTCAATTGTTACAAAAACCAACCAGTTCATTAATGCCTTTAGGAAGGAAATCTGCTGTCTACCTGATTTGGCCTATGCCAATGTGATTGAGTCTTAAAATGTCTTCATAGGGGCAATTAGGTCAATGAACCCACATTTTGTAAAATCTCCAGAAAGTGAGCTGGATTTTGCAAATAGGCCAGTAACAAAATAGCTCAGAACTAATGTCAACTGTGGAAGGCAACAAGATAGAAGGTATGCCAACTCAGCCTTCTCACCCCATCCTGATCCACAAGTCTTCTTGTAGCAATTCTGAGAGCTACAAGCACTGGGATGGCTGACTGTCCAACTATGATTACCTATAGTCCGAGGTAAATTTTCCCATGTATCACAGGGATGAATCAAAAAACAGAATGAGCAGGGTGATTGCATGCTCTTAATTAGGTCCCCCGGCAGACTTACCACCTATGTAAAAGGGAGGGGAAAGAAAACAAATCAGTTTGGATCCATTTTGGGTGTGCAATCCTCACCATCTGATTTTCCACTCTGCACTGGCATGTGATAGATAGATGAAAATCTACCCATGTCTTTGTTTAAAGTTTATTTTAAAGCATAAATATGTACAAGACTAACCTCAACAATATCGTCATCAAACAAAAGCCAGAAGCCATGGCTTTTCACAATAGTTATGTAGTGTCCACGGTTGGGGCCACTGAAAAGGAGGGAAAAGAGAAGAAAAGATTACACCATTACACAAGCATACCCAAATATTGACTAATCATTAAGCAACATTTAGACAAGTGCAGCTAGAAATTCTTGCTTCATTATCTAAAAATCACAGAAAAACTGCCCAGTTACTCGATTTGATTATGGAATTTCTCTTGTTCTAATTTTGAGAGAAAAATGTAGACCAAGTCAGGGACTACAGATAATTGAGTCAATATCAATATCTACAAGGGTGAACCATCAGTATAAATCAACGTACCAATTTATCTTAATGCAGGGAGATTCTCTTGTGAGTCACCAACATTTTGTATTTCTCATACATGCCCATCAGAACATGATGAATATGATCATTTGTAATTATTCAATAATTTTCCTTTCACACCAATTAATTTCCATCTAGTTCTCTAAATACCATTTAAACCTATTTTATTATGTTTATATTGCTTATGCAAATGTTTGTTCTTCAAATGAAGCAGAAAAAAATTTCAGGAATTTAGCAAGTAAATCCACCCCCACACTCCGGCCATACACAAATAGTTTATAGAAAGTTGCCCAAATTGATGAAATAACAAAAAGATAACAATTTCACTTGATTGGGATTTACTGATGATGAGTAAAAACGAAAAAAGTTCTGATCAATGTGTAAATCCTAACATTAATTAATAATAGACTGACTACATGCCCAGAAGAAAGAGCAAGATTTAAAAACAAATAAAGCCCCATCTTACAGATACAGTCAGAATGGGCTGCAGAACTGATGGGGGACATAGTACTTTTCTTATTGAATAGCTGTCATGTCAACCCATTAAGTACGTGACATCCCTTGGGAGATGTACATGGAATCAGCAAAAATAAGTCTTTCATCAGATTATACACAGCACAAATGCAAAATAGTGGATGCACAGTTAACAAAATGAATGGATAATGTTATTTGTCAGCTTCCAAGATTTGGTATTATTTTCAACACTGATTTAAAAGCTAGTGATGCCAAATAGAAAAATGACCATTTAAATCAAATAGCAAAAACAGTGTCTAAATTCCTGGCAGGCCACAAAGTAGACAGAAATACAGCTTGGTGACATCCTGCCATTCTTTGATAGTACATAAGGCCAGCAGGTGTTAAAATTGGAGGCATGTCCATCCTTTTAAAATAAAACTAAACTAACAAGCTATTGAGCTTGATAAAAGGCTAACTGACTGCAGTTCTTCACTACCCACCCTATTTTTTGCTAGTCACACAGGAAACTTATTGGAAGTGACTTACAGCAGGTATTAGGAGGCAGCATAAGAGTAGATGAAAAAGCCTGCAAAAGGAGACAAATACAGCAGCAGAATCTGCTGTTGAAAGTGGCAGTGTTTATCAGTTAGTAAACTTTAATTTGTTCAGTTTTTATAGACTAACATAAATCAGAGACGGAAAGGGTCTTTAATCAGTGGCCTGTACAGAATTCCAGGTTTAATCCTTTTCATGCTGGACGTCAACTGGGTATGATGATCCTTTTACAATGCCAACTGCCAGTATTCTTGTTGGTTGGCTGCTAAATGGCCAACATGCTTGATTCAATGCGGTGAAACAGCAAGGGCAAGAGCAAGTAGACCGTATACTTCCCATTCAGTTTCTCTTATCCCACCAAAAACCATTAAAGCCAATCTTTGTAATTAGAATCCCCTCCCCCATTCCTGGAGTCATTCTGGCAAATCACCTCTGTACTCACTCAAGGTCCTCAGATTCTTCCTAAAGCATTATTTCCCACTGGTGTCTGATCCAAAATAGTTCTCTTCGCAAGAAAAGCAGCTCCTACTCACTAAAACCGAGGAATACTACCTTATCCATTACATGCCACCTTTAATTAGTCATGAATCAAAAGGCAAGTGGTTCTCATTTGTTGTCAACTTAAATCACAAAAGTACCATTTAATCTAGCGACTATTTGCTTTAATAAGTATGCACAATACATCTAATGCACTGGAATAGGTTCCTGCCACTTGTCCTCAGGAAACACACTCCATCTATCTCCAACATGTTTCCCAACTTTCATTCCAACATCAGGAAACAAAAATTTGCCTCCCATATAATTAATCCCATCATATTTCTTGCTCCCAGTCTTTCCACTAGGTTCCATCTAATACCTTTATTTATGAAGTCCAAGTTTCGTATGCTTTGCCAATGACTCCTGCAGTACATCTTGCCATCTTAAAAGATTATGCATATGAACTCCCAGGTCATATACACTTTTTAAACATTAATTAAGAAAATGCCTTCTGTCAAAATTCCGTCACACTTCTCTACGTTAAATCCATTTACAACCTACCTAACCATGTCCTCCTATTACAGTAAATTGTTAAAAGATCATAAGAAATAGGAGCAGGAGGCCACTCAGCGATCAGTGGACATAGGATACCTGTGGAGCCTTTTCCTGTCAACTGCTTAATATATTAATGATTGGTAGCAGGACTGCGGAGCTTTGATTTGATTCAGTAATTGTGGGGTCACTTAGTTCTGTTTTTCACATGCTGCTTCCACGGTTTTGTATCTAAGCAGTTCTATCTGTAGCTTCACCAGGTTTACACCTCATTTTGAGGTAAGTCTGGTAATGCTCCTGAACTTTTCCTTGAACCAGATTACTGTTGCTTTCAGCCAAAAGATCAAAGTGAAGGATATGCTAGGCTATGAGTGAACAGATTGTGGTCAAATACAATTCTGCTGCTGCTGCCTCATGGATATCTGGTTTTGATCTGCTGAATCTGTTCTGAATCTATTCTATTCAATATCGTGGTGGTGCCACACAACACAATTGAGGATTTAGTAGTGCCAACATGGGACTTCTCTTTGCAACTCACTCCTATCTATGCTGTCATGTTAGATCTATCTGTGACTACTAGACTGATCCCTCTTGTTACAGAGGATCCAGGACCTTATGGATGCCAAATGTGGAGCTGCCAAATCTATCCCATTTAACATGGTGGTAGTAACAGATGACACAAATGAGGCTGTCTTCTGTATAAAGATGGGGCTCCATCTCACAGTTGATTGAGCAGTGGTCACCCGTATTAATACTGCCATATACAGTTACATTTGTGACAAACAGATCCACAAGGATGAAGTCAAGTAGGTTTTTCTCCTCACCATCTGCAGCAAGTTCAGTTTGGCAGTTATTACCTTCAGAAATTGCCAGCTTGGACAGTCATGATGTTACCTAGCTACTCTTGGTACGGTCAGAATAGTATTCCACCTGCAACAAAGAAATGGCTGACAAGAAGAGATCAGGCTCCAAGGTTTTTTTAAACTCTGCACTGGTAGTCTTGATGGGGGAAGTGGAAGAAAGGAAAAATGGTCTCTGTTCTGGTATGCCTGGAAGCTCTGCAGACACTGGTGAGAAGACTGTAGAAGTAGATAGCCACCAAGTTCGATGCCACAACAGCAGTCCTCAAGGCTGGGTGCAGTGGCAAAAGACATTTAGTGATCTCATGCAAATAGTCAAGGTCAATGAATGCATCTTCAAATGCCATTTGCTACACTGTACCACATTTCCATCACTCGCCTACCAACAATCGCTATCAATCAAGGCTCAAAATTATTATATGCTTGGCATACTCACACAGCACTGCTGCAAGACTCAAACACACATTGCACAGCTTTAAGAGTCAGATATTAAGCCACGACAGTAACATCATCCATATATCAAGGCACTCACAGATATTGCTCTCTCCTTTACAGAGAGGGTCAGATAAACAGGGAGAGAAGTACTGTGCTTACACGTCTTAAACTCCATGGAGAAGATAGTGTTGGTCATTATCAAAGCTGTGGAGCTGTATCTATTGAGGATGTTATTATACCAAGACTCCTTCTCAAATTTTACACCATCTTCTGATTCACAAACTTGATGATGATAATACTAAACTCTTACTTTACAACTTGTCCTTACCATAACTTTGTGTCTTCTTCAAAGAACTAAGAAGTGTACAGCACAGAAACAGGCCCTTCGGTCCTCCAAGCCTGTGGCAATCATAGTGCTCTGAGAAAAAACTTCTGCCTTTAGTCAATATCTCTCTACTCCCTCCCTATTTATGTGCCCATCCAGATGCCTCTTAAATGTTGCTAATGTGTCTGCTTCCACCAGTCCTCTAGTGGTGTATTCTAGGCACCCACCACTCTGCATGAAAAACTTCCTCACACATCAATATTAAAAACTTCCTCCTCTCACCTTGAACCTGTGCCCCCTTGTTATTGACCTTGGACAAAGCTTCTGGCTAGCCATCCTGTGTCTCAATTTTGTAGACCTCCATTAGGTCTCCCCTCAGCCTCTGTCTTTCCAGTGAAAACAATCCTAGTTTATTCAACCTCTCCTTATAGCCAATACCACGAGACCAGGCAACATTCTTGTGAATGTTTTTTTGCATCCTCTAAAGCTTGCACATCCTGCTAATAATATGGTGACCAGAACTGCACACAAACTCAAAATACAGCCTAAGGTTTTGTATAGCGACAACATGATTTCCCAACTCTTGTATCATCTCATCAAGGCAAGCATGCCAAAGGCCTTTTTAAGTCACTTTAGCCACCTGTATTGCCATTTTTAGAGAACAGTGGACCTGCACACCCAGATTGTTCTGTATGTTAACTGAGATTAGAGTCAGAGGTTTACAGCATGGAAACAGGCCCTTCAGCCCAGCTTGTCCATGCAGCCCCTTTTTTTAGCCCCTAAGATAGTCCCAATCACCTGCATTTGGCCCCTATCCCTCTGTACCCATTTTACGCACACAACTGTCTAATTGCTTTTTAAAAGATAAAATTGTTTCTGTTCCTAAGGGCTCTGCCATTTATAGTTTCACATCTAAATTTGATCCTCCAAAATGCATCACCTCATGTTTGTCTGGATTAAATTCCATCTGCCACTTCTGTGCCCAAGTCTCCAATCAATCTATTTACTGTTGTATCCTCTGACAATTCCTCATACTATCAGCAACTCCAATCTTTCTATCATCTGCAAACTTAATCAGATCACTCAAATTTTTCTCCAGATCATGTATATATACTTCAAAACAGAGGACCCAGCATTGATCCTTGTGGAACACCACTAGCTACAGATCTCCATTCTGAAAAAACATCTTTCCACCCTTACTCTCTATAGCCAAGCCAGTTCTGTATCCATCTAGTCAGCCCACTCCAAATCCCATACGACTTTATATAGTTTTTGTTCCAGTCAAATGCCTTACTAAAGTTCATCTAAAGTACATGCCCTTTTCTCAAATTTTCTTTATCATCTCTTCAAAAAAAACTTAAGTTGGTGAGATATGATCTCCCCCATACAAAGCCATACTGCCTGTCACTAACTAGTCCATTTTCCTCCAAATTTGCATATATCCTGTCCCTCAGTATCTTCTCCAAAAGCTTCCCCACCACTGATGTCAGACTCACTGGCCTATAATTTGCTTTCTTAATTAAGGGAATAACATTGTCTATTCTTCAGTCCTCTAAAACCCTGCCTGCGTTGAGAGGCTGTGACGATATTGTTAAGGCCCCAGTTATTTCTCTCCTTGCCTCCTGCAGTAACTTGGTATAGATCCCATCCAGCCCCAGGGACTGCAATTTATGATACCTGATATCCTTTGATATCTTGATATTCTCTACAGTGTTCATACACCTATCGCTGACTCAACATCCATCATGTCCTTCTCATAGGTAAATACCAATACAAACTACTCATTAAAAGGACTTCACTCAACCATTGTTCTTTAGTGAATCTACTCTTTCGCTCCTCATATATGCATAAAAAGCCTTGGGATTCTCCTTGATCCTCCAAAATGCATCACCTCGCATTTGTCTGGATTAAATTCCATCTGCCATTTCTGAGCCCAATCTCCAATCAATCTATATCCCATTGTATCCTCTGACAGTCACTTGCACTATCAGCAATTCCGCTAATCTTTGTTAAAGACATTTCACAGCCCCTTCTAGCTCTCCTACTTCCATGTTTAAATTCTTTGCTGTTTTCACTGTACTGCTCAAGGGCTTTGTCAGTTTTAAATGCCTAGTCCTATCATATGCTTTCTTTTTCCTTTTGACTAAGTTTACAATTTGCCTGATCATCTATGGTTCCTGAATCCACCCATTTTTATCCTTCATTTTTGCAGAGACATGCCTGTCCTGCATTTCAATCAGCTGGTTTTTAAAAGTCTCCCACATGCCAGGTGTGGATTAGCCCTTAAGTTGCGGCTCTCCATCCACATTTCCCAGTTCTTGTCTAATTTGGATGTATTTGGTCCTCGCTCAGTTAGGCACACTCACCCAAAAACCATTCTTGTCCTTATCCATGACTATCTGAAATCTTATGGAGTTATGGTTGTTAAGTCTGAAATACTCCCCGACTGAAACATCACTTTGTACTGGGGAATAAGCCAGGCTAAGTCTGGTATGGCCCCCTCCCTGGTTTGATTGTCAATATGCTGCGTCAAGGAAGGCTTTTTGATACATGTAACAAATTACAGCCCCTGGCTGTAAGGGATTACCAATCAATATGGGGGAAGTCACCCATCACAACTACCCTACTTTTTTCACACCTTTTCAGTATCTGACTACATAACTGCTTGTCTGTCTTTTGTAGAATGTTAAAGTCTATAGTACACTGCCAACATTGAGATATTACCCTTCTTATTCAGGGTGACGCAGTGGCTAGCACTGCCACCTCAATGCCAGGGACCCAGGTTCTATTCCCAGCTTAGGGTCACTGACTGTATGGAGTTTGCACGTTTTCCCTGTGTCTGAATGGGTTTTCTCCAGGTTTCCGGTTTCCTCCCACAGTCTAAAGGTGTGTGGATTAGGTGACCCTTAATGTCAGAGGGACTAGCTAGGGTAAAGCAAGGAGTTATGGGGATAGCGCCTGTGTGGGAATTGTGCCCCTCCAGTTCAGGTACAACCAATTCTTCCTGTACAGGTCCCAGAAGACATCTCAGTGATCTATATCTAAAGTCCTCTCTCCTAGACCAGCTCTTTGACCATATGTTCAACTGTACTATCTCCCTTTTCCAAGCCTCACTAGCACATGGCACAGGGTGTAATCCTGAGATTACTATCCTAGAGGTCCTACTTTTTAGCTCCAGAACTAACTTCCCAAATTGTCTTTGCAGGACCCCACCCTCTTCCCACTTATGTCATTAATACCAATGTAGACAATGTTTTTTTTCCTGTCCCTGGTTCAGGATGCCTGTACTGGTTAGAGACAGCCAGGACCCTAGCACTAGGGAGGCATCACACCATGCTAGAGTCTAATTTTCAGCCACAGAAACACCTATCTGTGCCCCTGACTATCGAATCTCCTATTACTATCACTCACTTGGACTTAGCCCAACCCTGCTCTACTGTAGAATTAGTTATGTTACCAGAGGCCTAGCTGCTGCAGGTAACGAGAGGCTATTCTTCCCCTAGTATGCCTGTTTAAGAGGGAAACAGATACAGGAGACTGCCTCACCTTGCTGCCTATCACCCATCTACCTATCTGGACCTGTGATGTGACCTTCTTGAGGCTAGCATCTATCACACTCTGTGCCCTGTATGCTTTGCAGAATGTCCAGCTGCTACTCCAACCAAATGTGTGGTCTGTGAGGAGCTGCAGCTGGTCACATTTCCCACAGACAGTCATCAAGGACATCAGCTATCCAAAAATATTACTTGGGTAGGCAGAAGAACACAAAGGAGGTAGTGATGCAAACAACACAGCACCATTACTGGATTTCACACTTGCAGCTACCTGTTCACAATTGTGGGTATCTAAGAGGATAGATTAAAAATAGGGTCTGCAAATGGCACAAGTGTGGTGCATTCAAGGCAGAAGTCAAGAATAGCACAGGTGTTAGCTCACCAGAGAGCATGGTCACATGAGAATTTTGATGTGGCACCATGCAGAAGAATATGAATGAATATGCACACTGAAATCTTTGCTGCTTTGGCATGCCTGTGACCAATGTCAATGTGCATGGAGGAACCCAGCACTAACTTGGCAAAAAGCTTTGCACAGAGCGTGGAGTTCATACTTTCCAGCATAGAAATGGAGACAACTCCATTAACACACTGAATCCAACCATGGTGCTGTTTTCAATGGTCGAATGAAGCACATTCTACTATTCCAAACACTTTCTCAATTATGAAATCCATTCCCCTTTTTTAAAGTTACAGGAGTATTGTTAAATTGCTGTAAGAACAAATTCAGATATAGTTAATTAAAATTCTTTCCTAAAACAAACCTGCCACAGTGAACAACAACAGCCACCAGATCATACATGCGGTCCAAATTAATAGCATCTCCTGATGTATTAAACAGCCTCAGCTCCAGTGGAAACACTACTCGATAAGAGAGTTTTGTGTATCGATGTAATTGTTCCATGTATTTGAACCTCTTCAAGTGTAATGCAAGGATCATGGGTAGCTTCTTCACACACATTCTGTCAATCAAAGACAAAATCAAAGTAGAAAAGTTCATATAATAAATGCACATCGGCTGCTGCTCGTGCAGTGCTCTTTTACAATAATCCAAACAAAATAATACTTTCAGCCATTAAACAAAATCATGAATTACAAATCTCACTACAGTCAAAGGAAAAGTCCGAATATGGATGATTAGCTGCAGAAGACAAAAGCAAGAAACACTATATAAAGAAATGTTGACTCCAGTGCCAATGGATGATCGGCGGGGTCTCTGAATTAGTTTGCACACCAACCAAAGATATTCGACAGAGTAATACAGCAAAAGGAAAATTTTCACCAGGAAGTGCAATATTTATAAAAATGATGAATCAAAGTAATGCCATGGATTAAAAATACTAACTGCTCTTTACCCTATGAGCAGTCATTTGAACGTGTTATCCACAATAATTTTGGGGTCGGTTAGTTCAGTTGGCATGCACAGCTGGTTCATTGATGCAGAACGATGTGAACAGTGCAGGTTCAATTCCTGTACGGGCTGAGATTATTCACGAAGGCCCCATCTTTTCAACCTTGCCTAAAGTTTGGTGACCCTCAGGTTAAATCACCACGAACTCCCAAAGGGGACAGTGGCCTATGGTCATTTGGGATTATGGCTACTTTATCTTTATTTTTCATATAGCAGTGACTGCACTTCAAAATAGACGGTACAATGCACTTTAGGGTACACAGAAGACATAATTATCTATATAACTGCAGATTTCCTTTGTTTCTATTCATTTAATTATGAATTGCTGACAAACACATTAGTAATTTGATTCCCACTTAAATTAATATTTGGCATAGGTTAAGCACAGATTAGTAATTTAATTTTATTACTTATTTATTTGACAGTTTTGTCTTCAAAAACATTGTTGCAAATTAGCCACATAAGAAAAGGTACTCAAATTAGTGAAAGGAATTTGTAATTTTATGAAATTTGCAGATACAATACTAAATTACAAACTACACACCTGTTAAATGCTCACCTTTTCTGAGCTTCCTGTTTACTGCAGCATGTTTCGCAATAATACTTGTGTTCACTGCACAGTGTCTCAGTGTTGCTGAAATCTCTAAAGTAAATTTGTAAAAATATCACATCAACGTTGTAATGCTGGTAAAATACTGAAGAAATCGTGATAGGTTTGAATGACTTTAAGAACAAAAAAAAACAAATAAAATTGGCTGTGCAGGAAGGTTCAAGCAACATTGTAATTTAGCCACTTAAAATAGGCAACTGGGATTTGAAACAGGCAATCAGCAAATGTGAAGTGGGGCAATGTGGTAAAGTACACAGCCATGTACTTTACCACAGGTACAAATGGATGCAGAAACATGGAAATCATGATGAAACTCAAACACTAGTTTAGCACTGCATTTTAGGAGGGGTATGACAGCTTCAGAGAGCATGCAAAAAAGATTCATGAGAATGGTTTCAATGAAGGGGGACTTTAGTTGCATGAATAGACTGGAGCAGCTGGAATTGTTCTTCTTAAAGAGAAAGAAGAAAGGAGATTTAATAAAATGTGCTCAAGTTCTGGACATGAAATAGAGAAACTGTTCCCAGTAGTGGAAGGGTCAAGAACTGGAGGACACTGCTTTAAGAACCAATGGAGAGATGAAAAAACTGCACTGAATGGTTAGGACCTGGAATGCACTGCCCGTGAGCGTGGTAGGGGCAGATTTAATCATGGCTTTCAAAAGAGAATTAGATAAGCACCCTAAAAGAAAAGATGCGCAGGTTTACAGGGAAAGAGTGGGGGTGTCGAATACCTCTCAGTGAGCTGGCACAGATATGAGCCAAATGGCATCTTTCCATACTGTAACCATTCTCTCTTGTAGCAATGTGTGAATTCACTTTTAGAAACCCAAGCATTGCTAAATTTCTGACCTTTGATATAAATTTAATAGGGTTCCATGAACACACCAGATGGAAGTCAAAAGGACAAAAATAAACATTTTTCCATCAGAGCCCAGCATCATTTCATCTTCCCTAAATGTATTTTCAACTGGATTTAGGGAAAAAGAGGAAAAAAAAACACAGGTTTTCTGTCTAAGTCCACTACTTTCAGGAATGTGGAGTACAAAAGCAGAATACTGTGGATGCTGGATATCTGAAATAAAAAGCAAAAAAAAAGATTCTGAAAATGCGGAACAAATTGGGAAACATCTATGGACAGAGATTGATGGTCTTTCATCAGAATTGGAAAAGCTAAGTAAGCAATATTAAACCAGTACAGAGGCAGAAAATGTGGGGAAGTGAAGAAAGAACAAAAAGTAAGGTCTGTGATAAGCTGTTGACGAGTTGTGGAAACAAAGATAAAAGGATCAGGAGGAGGCATTTGGCCCTTTGAGCCTGCTTCACCATTCAATACGATAATGGCTGACCATCCAATTCAATAGCCCAATTTTGCATTTTCGCCCTATAACTTTTGATTCCATTCCCCCAAGTATTATATCCAGCCGCCTCCTGAATACATTCAATGTTTTGGCATCAACTACTTCCTGTGGTAATGAATTCCACAGACTCACTGCTCCTTGGGTGAAAAATGTCTCCTCACATCTATCCTGAATCCTCAGACTGTGACCCCTGGTTCTGGACTCCCCCACCATCGGATATATCCTCCCTGCATCTACTCTGTCTAGTCCTGTTGTAATTTTAAGCCTCCAAGATCCCTCCTCATTCATCTAAGCTCTTGCAAAAGCAATCCCAAACTACCCAATCTCTCCTCATACATTAGCCCTGCCATCCCCAGAATCAGCCTGGTAAACCTTCGCTGCACTCCCTTGAGAGCAAGAACATCCTTTCTCAGAAGAGGCCAAAACCTTCACTGAAAAAACACAAATCTTTCTTCAGCAACTGTTTCCAGTTACAAATAATTCTACAAGCATTCCAACTGAAATTCCTTTCTTTGAGGATTTATTCCACGCTCCCAATTTCTCCAATTTATTTATTCTGATAAAGCCATCTACCATACAACCGTGCTGTCATTTTCTTCAACCTGGGAATCCCCTCCATCATGACTGACAAAGCCATCAACTAGGTCTGTCCCATTTCTTATGCTTCTAGTCTGACTCCTTCCTTCCCAGCATGACATGGGCCAGCTGACTTCATATTCCATACCACCAGCAATGAATCATCCTCTACTATTGCAGCCAGTTATTCCACCAGACATCTTTCTCTTCACTTGCAGCATTCTGAAGCAATGATATCCTCCACAACACCAAGATCTAAATCACTGACAATAACCCTGCTGGTGGCAACTTTCCGTGCAAGGAGATGTTAGGGGATAACTTTTTCACTGAGGATGGTGAATGAATGGAATAGGCTGCCATTGGTGGTGGTGGAGGCGAACTCGCTGGGGTCTTTTAAAAGACTTCTGGATGAGTACATGGGATTTAATGGGATTGGGAGTTACAGATAGTTCTATGGTCTAGTAGGTACGGGTATGATCAGCGCAACTTGTGGGCTGAAGGGCCTGTTTGTGCTGTAGTGTTCAAGCATGAGAGATGCAACATATGCCTTTTTTTAATCTCCACACTTCCCACTGTCCAGGATCCCCAAGGATTTATTTTGGTGGACAGTGATTTACTTGTTACTATGTTCAATTGTGTATATTTTATTCATTATTCATAATGAAACTTCCTGAACATTGGAGATACCAAATGTAGATTGGATGATCTGCGTTTGGAATTCCTCCATACAGTCCGTAACCGTGATCCTGAGCTTCCACTCACCTTTCACTTTAATTCCCTGCCCCATTCCCCACTCTGACTTTTGTCCATTTTCAATGAAGCTCAAAGATCAGCACCTTATCTTTCCGTTATGCACTTTACAACATTCTGGAATCAATACAGAAATTCAACAAATTATCATGGCTACTGCTGCTATCTGGAAAAACAAAATAGTGGTTAACAATTCTGCTACTATGTACACCTCATCTAAAATTTAATTTCTCTATTTGCTGTTTTGTCATTCCTTTTTGCCTTGTATCAATCATACTTTTTATCATTTACTCTATCTTGCTTTCCATCCTATCACAGGATCTCTTTGTTTGTTCCACCCCGCCAATTTTTTCTTGGTTCTGCATTGTTAAATCTTTAACCTCTTCACTTCTCATGAGAAATCATTGCCCTGAAACAATAACATCTGAGAGAGAGAAACTGAGTTCTGGCCTGCTGGGGATTTCCAACAACTGCTGTTTTTATTTCTGGCAAAATAATATCAATAGAGAACTCGTGGAGAACTGACATCCCAACTTTTACCAGGCTCGCAAGTCTATTTCATACGGCAGATTGATGAGTGGCTGGGATAGGCTACTGGAAGAGGTATGCCCAGGTGGTGAAATTGGCAGTTGGGGGTGGGGAGGGGATATTGGTGGTGAAGAGAAGTATTATAGTTCACTTTTAATTTAAAAATTCTCTATAAGCTGCCTGAAAAAGAATGCATTAAGTATAGCATTCTTTTCAAAGTTCACCATTCTATTTTATTATTTCACTGCACATCCCAAAATACACAAATACAGCCAGAACTTAAGTTGCAAGAGCTACTACTGGATGTCAATAGAGTTAAAAGTATTTACAGTTTGGAATGCTAATCTCCTTCAGAATGTCCATTTTGCTGAATGAGGAATTCAGGTTCCCTGCTTCTATCAAAAAAAACAAGGCGAAATGGAGAGGGGCATGCCAGGTTTAGAAAAATAAAACCGCTGTTGCTATAGGCTTCGTTGGAGTTAAAATCATCATCTTATATGAAATTTTTCAGATACTAATCTGATCACTACTTACCTGAGGCAGTGTGTAATTGATGTGTTCTGTTCTACGTCAACTGAAAGATCCAGAAAGTCTTCATCTTTGCTGCTAACCTGTAGAATTACCCATTTTATGCAATAAAATTAGTTCCTGGGAGGCATCCAATTCAAGAACAAGGAATTCATGCAAAACCTTTACAAATCTCTGCTTAGGGCAAAGCTGGAGTACTATGTACAATTCTGGACACTGCACGTTAGGAAGAATGCAAAGGCCCTAGAAAGGGAACCAAGGTAGTGTATCAGAATGAGGGAATTCAGTTTTGTGGAGAGGTAGGAACATTTGAGGAATTGTTGTCCTTGGAGCACTGAAGTTTATGGAAATATTCAAAATTGTGGAGGATAGTTTCACCCTACTTGCTCCATTTCCTCTAGCAAATGGGGTGCCAACAAGAGATAATAAATTTACAATAATTCACAATTAGAGGATAAATGAAGAGAAACCTTACACAGATAGTCAAGTTCTGGAACACATTATCTGAATATATGGGGAAAATCAAATTCCACAGTAATTTGCAAATGGCAATTATGTCTGAACTTGGAGGGACTTAACTAAATTACAGCCTTGTAGAGAAAATAAGTCTTTATCATTAAAGAAAGTTAGCACAGATGTCATAAAGGTATCAAGGGACAATAGTTAGATTCTTTGTTGGAGAGAATTTCCAGGCACTTTTGTGGCACAAATGTTACTTACAACACAGGGACAGATTTACACCATTCACAGGCACAGCGTCCCAAACCACAGGAGACCCCATCCTGAGTGATATATAAAAAAGAGTGGTGGAGCTGCCGATTCAATCACAGGCTGATTCCTCCCTACATTTTCTATCAGCAACAAACGCAGAGTGAAATCTGACTGCAATTGGATGAGAAGCAAAAAAAAGGAAAGAACCATGAAGGGAAAAAATTCAAACAGCTGAGTTGCATTTGGACCTGAGCAGCAGACAATGGAAAAGCACCCAGTTCTGAGACAAGGGAAAGACAGCCATAGTGAGCATCAGGTATGTGTGAGGAAATGGACCCCAAACCAGCAACAGGTAAGGTAGAGAACCACAGGTGAGGCACCAAAGCATACAGATGACTCCAGGCAAGCAGCAGAGCAGACAGAGGACCCTAAAGACACAAGGTGGGGAAAGCTATGGCCAGAGCAAGAGTTGAAGGGAATCAATGATCAGAACCACAGTTTCTTAAAAGCTTGGATTTCAGCAATTATTTGTACAGGACTGTATCTACATGCGAAAAAGTTGTGTTCTGTAGGTCCATTTTTATGATTTTCCCCTTTGTGTTCTGGGAGGAGGGTGAGCATAGGATCCCACAAAATGCAAATCCACTTTTGATGCCCTTATTTGTCCAAGCCTTGCTGCATAAGGACATGGATTGCTTCAGTATCTGAGGAGTCACAAGCAGTACTGAATATCAGCAAAATCCGATTTTATAATGGAAGAATGGTCATTAATGAAGCACCTGAGGATAGCTGAGTCCAGAACACAACTCCAAGGAACTGCTATAGCAATGTCCAGGGACTGAGATGATCAACCTTCAGCAAATACAACCATCTTTGTGCCAGGTATGACTAATGGAGAGCCCCCAATCTACTCCATTTCCCATTGACTTCAGCTTTGCTAGGCCTCTTTGATGCCACACTTGTTGACTTGATGTCAAGAACAGCAACTCTCACCTCAAGTTCAGCTCTTTTGTCATGTTTGGACCAAGACTGTAATGAGGACGAGAATTGAATGACTCTGGTGGAAGCTGCACATCAGTGAGCAGGTACCACTTCATTGCACTCCTGACCAACCTTTCCATCACTTTACTGACAATCAAGTGCTGACTGATGGGGCAATAATTGACCTGATTGAATTTTCCTTTCTTTTTTGGACAGGTTTCCACATTGCCAGGTAGATGTCAGTATTGTCAGACCAGTTTGCCTGGGGGCTCGGCTAGTTTTAAAGCAGAAGATTTCCATACTGTTGCTGATTGTTGGGACCCATAGCCTTCACAGTATCCAGTGCTTTCAGCCATTTCTTGATATCATGGAATGAATCGAATCACTAATTGAATCCTGATTTCATTTGTAGAGAAATGAACTTCACATTAACTTACATTTTCTCCAAAGAATAGCTTTTCTGACAACATTGCACTTAGTTGAGGAGGAGTGCTATTTGACCAATTCAGAAAATAGTTCCAATTTATATTCTTTAAATAAATTCTCTTCAATTTTTTAAGCCAAAGTAAACATTTCATATTAGGTGATAAAATATTTCAAGTATCAAAATGAAGTTTCCTGCTCTAGAAATGCCTGTTGAATTCAAACTGTACATTCTGAGAAAGTTACTAAACTAATATTAACACCATGGTTGGGGGGGGGGGGGGGGGGGGGAAAGAGAGAGAGGAGAGAGAGAGAGAGGAAAGAGAGGAGGAAGGAGGAGGAGGAGCAGCGAAAGTGAAGTGGAGGGGGTGGGTGCAGAGGGTGAGAAAAAAAAGATATGTACACAAGTACAGCAAAAAAAAAAAAAAATTCTTCTCACTTCTCAATCCAGGAAGGAATGAAAAGTAAAGAGAAAATAACAAGACATTTATAAAATGATCAAGAAAAATAATATAAATTTTCTAAAAATCTTTGCCCACCGTTTCACAGTTCAGACATCGTGTCTCATTCGTAAGTGTCCCTTGAAAGATCTCATGCACCCAGGTTGGGTCGGGTTTACTATTTTCTTCTATTTCATTTGCATTTCCGTTCTTCAACTTCCCATTCTGTTTTTCTTGCTTCTTCTCTTCCTGCAAGATGTCAGCGATGGTGTTCAATAGGTAGTTCAGAAACTCATGTGCATCTTGTTGCATGTAGTTATCAAACAAGTCTACAGTTAAAAGAAAAATAAATGTTACTGTCAACTTTGACCAATTTCCAAAAGGGATTATAGTTTGCAGAGCTAGTGAAGGTAATATTACAATAATAAGGCACTGATCACATGGCCCTCTTTCCCTACACTTGGCTTCAGCTGATGACTGTTCACATGCTAACAGTAGGGCAGGTGGGAGAGAATATAGGGTGTCCTACTTGTAGTGAAATTATGTATTTATAAAAGTAGCATACTTATGATTTAAGACTTGAATGAAAGGAATCTCCCAACAAATGTTTGTAAAGTTATTGTTTGGCAACGATCTATTTCATAATAGAAAAATAATAAAACAGATTTAAATAAAGTAAACCTTGGGGTTTTAGTTCTACATCTTCTATTTTAGTTTTAGAAACACAGGAAATAGGTGGAGCAGGCCATTCAGCCTATGAGCCTGCTCCACTATTCAATATGATCATGGCTGATCCTCTATAACAACATCATATTCCCACTCTCTAACTATACCCCTCAATACCTGTAAGGTCTAGAAATCTATTTCCTTCTTAAAAATATTCAGTTACTTGGCCTTCACAGCCTTCGGTGGTGAGGAATTCCACAGGTTCACCATCCTCAGTAAAGAAATTTCTCCTCATCTCAGTCCTAAATGGCTACCCACTATCCTGAGACAGTGATCCCTTGTCCACACAGGGGAAACAACATCCTGCTTATAGTCTGTCCAATCCTGTTAGAATTTTGTATGTTTCCATTAGATCCTCTTTTGTTCTTCTATTCCAATGAGTACAGGCCCAGTCAATCCAATCTTTCAGCTTCCCAGAAATCAGTCTGGTGCACCTTCACTGCATTCCTTCTATAGCAAGTATATCCATTCTTAGATAAGAAGTCCAAAATGCACACAAAGTCCAGGTGTGGTCTCACCAAGACCCTGTACAGATGCAACAAAATATCCTTGCTTCTTTACTCAAGTCCTCTTGCAATGAAGGCCAGCATACCATGTGATTTCTTAAGTGCTTGCTGTATTTAAATGCTTGCTTTTAGTGACTGAGGTAAAGGACACCCAGGTCACTTTGTACATCAGCATTATCCATTCTATCACCATTTAAATAATACTCTGCCATTCTATTTCTCCATTCATAGTAGATTACTTCACATTTAACTACATCTACCATGTATTTGCCCACTCACACAAATAGTCTAAAATCACCTGGAAGCTTTTCAACATCCTCCTCATCACTTGGTGAAATCAGTTGTTAATGATTAATGAGTCTTTGTATATCACCATGATATCTCAATACATTTTTCTTGCATGCTGAGTTTATTTCTGCCCTATTTTCATATTATGCTTTTCTTTAAATGCAATTGCTTCATGACATCTTGGACATTTGTTTGTAAGAGTGACTAAGTAGGCAATGTCTGGGGGCTGCCAAATGAGGACAGTGCAGCCTTCAAGAATACAATGATATAGAACCTAAAAAAACTGAATGATCAACATGTAATCCAAGGAGCAGTTTACCACAGGCAGAGCTCACTGCTGACTTTTTGCCAAGACACAAAGGAAAGGCAAAATGTCAACCAGAATATGCCAAACTCTGATTTGGGCTGTAAAATCGATGAGATTTCAAGAAGAAATTGGATATAGTTGTTGGGGCTAAAGGGATCAAGGAATATTGGGGGGTGGGGCAAGAGAAGGCAGAATCAGGACATTGAATTTGATGATCAGTCGTGAACATAATGAATAGTGGAGCAGGCTCAAAGCACTGCATGCTCTATTCCTGCTTCTATTTTCTATCTTTGTGTGTTTGATTGCATCATCAGCATGTTTTCACTTGATTCATAGGAGCTCATCAAGAAGACAAAATGCCTGGGCAAATGGTGAAGTAGCGGTATTGTCTCTAGGCTAATAAAACTTGGGTAACATTCTGGATTCAAATCCTATCATAGCAATAATGAAATTTGAATTCAATAAAAATTTGGAATTAAGTGTCTAATCTTGACCATGAAATCATTGTTGTAAAAAGCCCATCTGATTCACTAATGTCTTTCAGAATGAAATCTGCCTCTTTAGTTGGTCTGGCCTACATGGGACTCCTGATCTCTTAAATGATCTCTTAAATACCCTCTGAAATGGCCTAACAAGGCACTCAGTTTAGGGGGCAATTAGTAATGCCCAATAAAAAAATAATCAGATGCCTAATCAAGCTGCTGTTTGTCCAACCAACATGGAAAGTTGGCTGCCTGCAATATCAGTGTGCAAAAGAAAAAAAAACATTAATGCCAGCTAAAAGCACCCTTCATATATCAAGATCCCAATTTGTGCTCTTTTCAGTGTCAATAATTGTAACAATTGTTACATGCAGCAGTTGTTACCTCCAGCTCAAAACAAATCTGGTAACTCAATCGATGTCCAGTTCTTGCACTGAGTAAAGATGCCAAAAACAAACAATATGCAGCAATAAAATAGGTAACAAAATGTGCACAAGAATATACAACATGAAAAGCGAAGATGAACAATTATCGATAAGATATTGCATATCAACAATATACTGCACAATCTCCTTGTCTAATAACAAAGCGGCTATTATGTCAATATCAACTGAAAGAAAATCAATTAGCTAAGGCAACTACATTAATACCTTCAGAATATTATACATCTTAAAAATTATGGAAAACAGATTAATTTGGGCCAGTAAAAACTAAAATTTATAGCAAACATTCAGAACATGTATAATCTTGCTGCAATACTCACCATTCTCTTTACGCAATCTGGAAATGAATTTCTTAGGTGGAATCACACCAACTTTTTTCTTCTGGGTGGCAATGCTATGGAAGAGATCGGCTAGACATGTCAACAGATTTTCCTTCTTCTTCTGCTGTGCCTTGTATGCAAGTACGTTCTCTCGAAATGGTCGGCAGAAGTAGAGAGCTTGCAGCACAGAGTTACAATAGCAGGTGTTCCCAAACTACCACAATAAGAGACATTTCACATTTAGATAACTCATTAAAACTATTACAAGCCAACACTATTCCTTCATTCAAAATACATTTAGTTTCCAGTCAACCATAAGGTGAGAATTTTAGTTTAAAAGGGGAGAACCTCAATTTTCCATTAAATTACAATACGTCATAACACACTAAAATTAAAGCCATACATTCTCATTTCAACATGCATTGCTTCAAGTTCAGTTGACCAAAAGGTTATCATTCAGAATTTATTAGGCTTAAAATCAAGAGTTATTTCAGGAAAGACAACACAAGTAACTAGTTCTATACACCATTAGCCATTTTAAAAATCACAACAGTCTTGTAATTCAAAATATTTCATCCATAAAAGAACCAAAAAAGGAAAGCTTCCCATCTTTCAGGGCAAGACATTTTAAAATTACTATTATTTCACTTTCTGCAGTCCTGACATAGTTTATGAATAAATCCTTGTCCAGATATAAAAACAAACAGGGCTACAGAATACAAAAGAAAATAACTGTGAATGCTGGAAATCTGCCCCTTTTTCAGATAGGAGTGATTGACAATTATTCTGCTGTTGCTTTTTAAATCTCCTCTCGACTCACCTTTCGCTTCTTCCATTTGGTCCCTTACCATTTCCGCCCTTCCATTTAATCTCTGCAGATTTTCACCCCATTTTCCCTTTCATTCCTTTCCTCCTTGTCCCTTCCCCAGCCTTTGTACTTGTTTAGAGCTTGTTACAATTTGAGAGTTCTGGTAAAAGATCAGCAAACTGAAATGTTAACTGTTTCTCTCACCACAGATGATGCCTGACCTACTGAGTATTTCTAGCATGTTTGTTTTAATTTGCAGGAGCAAATGGAAAGGGATCTGATACTTGGAATTTCAGGCTTTGTTGAGGCAAAAATCAGAATAGATTATGACAATTACTCTGCTGACACATTTTTATCATGCTACCAAAATACACAGGCTCATACATTCTAAACATGGACTGGCTAAATGCTTGTGTTTAAGATTAAATACATGAGAACAGAATTTCAACGGGATTATTACTTGCTATATTAGTGCAATGTGGACAAAGTTCAGTTGAATAACCTCAAAAGATTAAGGGATTTTAAAATCAAGTGAATTACACTCAAAACTACTTTGCCATTATCTTTTACACTGATTTAATATTCAGTTTTTCCTTGATCAGGCCCCACTCACATGCCCTGGGTCAAAATTGAGAGATTCCATTGGATATTTTCAGAGGCTACTCAAATTTCATCAAGTTTTATTTTAGCTCAATTTTCCAAACAATTGTAAGTATGCTGACTCAGAACAACCGTAAAACCTTGATTTGTTCAAGGCTAACATCACCATGATGGAACCTCCAATAGAGCTAAGTGGTCCACTCTTGTTAATTATGAGAGACCTCAACAATAACACTGGATAAATTAAGAGCTACTTGAAATAAAGACCTGCTAGGCTGTGTGCCAGTGATTGCTGGTTATAATACTGCTAGAATATGTAGGTACAGTTCACAGAATGCAAGGAACATATACAAAAGGATCAAAAAGGAAACAAGTTGATCAGCAAGAAAACTTCCCTGTATTTATTGGACCTATCACCAACTGCGATAAACACAAAAGTGGATGAAATATTTCAGGGAGAAATTAATCACCAAGAAAATCTATGACACTGTAGAAAGCCTGTTTATGGAAGAGCTGGATATCAATGAAGGAGCTTAATGAAGTTATTGCCACGGACAAAACTCTAGATGTCCATGTAAAGTCAGTATATATGGGAAACTGACATTCTTGCAGCATCTGCACAAACTTCTGTCTCTGCTGGGAGGGGTCAATTCCCCCCAGGTAGAATATGCATGATGCAAAGATTGCGACCATGTTTAAGAACAAACATGACAGCAGCAATTGCAATAACTATTGAGGCATCATAAGAAAGGTATTTGCCCCATTGCTCCCATCAGGCTGCAGATCCCAGCTGAATGCATCTACCCTGAATCTCCGTATGGTTTCAGAAAGGGAAGATCTAAAAATGACTATTCTTAGTCTGGCAGCTGCAAGAGAAATGCTGTGAACAAAAGAGGACTGTATAAATTGTCTTCATCAAGCTCAAAGGCACAGAGCAAAGGTGGTCTATTTCAGATGGAGAATATTTGCTACCCAACGTGATCTTCCTCTCGCCATGACTGCACGATTGACAAGGACAGCTAAAATGAGGGAACATATGTGGTCCACACGGGGGTCAAACAGGGTGCATTCTGATGCCAATCTTGCCATTTTCTTCAATTTGCTGCAATCATATGCTTTCAGTTCATCCACAGAGATTGTCTATTTGCTGCTGCAGTGTTCTTCAGCATGGAATACTAGAACAGAATTGATGGAAAGCTGTTCAACCTTGCCTGCCTAAGATCCAAGAAAAATATGCATCAAGTCCCCAGTAATGTTGCTTCAAACTGATGTTGCATGAACATTCCATACAGAGAAATACCTGCAGCAGCAAATGAACACACTTCCTTTTACTGGTAGTGAGCTCCATTCTCACCATCAGCATCAGGAAGACAAGTATCATCATGGTCCAGGATGCTACCCTATTTTCATCCATCAGCATTGACAATGTAATATTGGAGGGTGTTGGTAGTTTCAAATAGAGGCCCACATAATCACTAGTAATCCGATTGCAGATGTTAGGCCCAAGCTGAATAACAGCACGTGGAATAACAGCAACCTGATCAAGAACACCACTCTGCGTCCTCAGTGCACTCTTCAACAGTGGTGAAACGTGGACAACTTAGGCTAACTCAGTAAAGTTTGACAATTCTGGGAGACCAGAACACCTCATTCGCCTGACGAAGGCCACAAAGGCCGAAAGCTCGCAGATTTACTAACAAATAAATCGGTTGGATTTAAAATTGGTGTTGTCAAACTTTACTGAGTTTACACCCATCCAACGCCGGCATCTCTACATCACAACTTAGGCTAGGCAGGAGAAAAGGCTGAACAATTTCCATCTTCCCTATCTCAAATATACCCTAGGCATCTCTTATCAGCACAAGGCCACCAATGCAAAAGGTTCAGAAAAAAGGTAATTCCATCAACATAAGCTTGTTACTAAGCCAGCAACTTTAGCATTGGCTCAATGGTGGCTGCAGAGCCAAAAATCTATCACCAGAATTGGCCCAGAATTGGCCAACTGGGTCAAGACCTGATGAAAATGGCAGGCAGTCACCAACAACCATGATCTCTGGAGGCAGATTGTTTGGAGTAGCATTGGAAGAGGTGTGCAGAAAGAATACTCAGTTGGCCAAGAGGGCCAGAGAGAAATATAGCAAATTGTGCATCTTCTCAGCACACAGTATTCTTCTGCAGCAAAGGTGGCAGAGACTGCAATGCTAGAGTGGGGCTCATTAGCCGCAGCAGATGAGAACTAACAAAACTAGACAGGGCAAAAAGAGGGATACTCTCAATGGTCATCATCTAAGAATATGGGGTGCACCTTTTAGAACTGAGATGAAAATAGACTTCTTCATTCAGCAAGTGGCAAGAATGTGGAATTTTACACCACAGCAAACAGTTGAGGCCAAAACATTGTATGTTTTCAAGAATGAACTGTACATAGCTCTTGGGGTGAAGGAGATCAAAGGATATGGAGGAAGGCAGAATCAGATCCTTGAGTTGGATGTTCAGCCATGATCACAACGAGTAGCCGAATAGGCTCAAAGGGCTTATTCTGGCTCCTATTTTTGATGTTAAACAGTTCACTACCAAAGCACAGACAGACATCATTTCACAAGATGGAAAGTTGCCAACAGGAACATATGAATGAGAAATCTGAGCCATAGTAGGTCATTCAGCCCTAGAGACTGTTTCACCATTTAATACCATTATTCACTTTCCCACTCAAGCCCCATTCCCTTGATTAGGGAATCAAATATTGTTCTATTTAGCCTTGAATAAACTCAATGCAACATTCACAAGCTTCTGGGATAGAAAATTTCAAAGACTAACAACACTAAGTAAATTGTTCATCTCAATCCTAATCATACATCCTCTTCTCCACAGATCATGCCCCAATCTTCTTGTTGGGGATTTTCACAGTAACTTCATTGCTGTGTTAATGTAACCTTCTTGTGACACTAACAACTTGATTCCCAAACCAGCAGAAACAACCTCTTTGTACCTACCCTGTCCAGCCCCTACACCCAGAAATATTATAAATGGATAGAAAAAAATGTTATATTTTATTGCACTCTCCAATATACTGGTTCATTGAGGATTTTACATTTATGATTGTAAATTAATATTAAAATCAGAAGCTTGAACTGACACCCAATGAGCACAGTACCAAAAATGGTTTGTGCATAATTTCCTGGCTGCACCCAAAGCAGAAAGTAAACAATAGGTTCTTCTCAGATTTCACAGGAGAAAAAAGCTTTGTTCATGTTTTCCATTCAAGGTGTTGCACAAAATCAAACTATACAAAACAATCAATAGGAATAGATATTCCTCCACCACAAAGTGTCTCTCATCGCATATCCCTTTTTCATTTAATATGCTATATTTTTAATGTTGACATGATCTCTCCTTCACACTAATGCTGCATTCCATGAGCCTAAAGCTCTGAGGGGTTCCACCTGCTCATGGTTCTAAATCTTATGTTGTATCTATATTTCCTTGTCTGGATACTCCAAATAATGAGAAATGGTTGTTTCTATTGAATTCCTACAGAATTTTAACTACCCCTAAAATCACCCCAAGATCTTCTAATAACATGCCCAATATAGAATCCATCTCCAGGAAGGACAAAACAAAGAACAGTAAGATATGACCAAGATTGTTTAAGCCAGAAGCAATTGAAGTTCAACCTACATGCAACTATTAGTTACTTCAGAAAGTGGAATAAACTTACATTGACCAAACCAAAGTAGTGTTCATTGATTGGGAACTGCTCTGGACCGATGTCTTTCTCCAGAGCAGAGGCATTGGTGCCCTGCAACATAAGCACAAATGTTGGTGAGAATAGAACCATAGCTGCAGCTGCTGTAAGAAAAGATTTAAATTTATCTTTTGTCATACACTACCAGAGGACATAGTATTTCTAAACTGTAGTCATCATTGCAATGTAGGAAACTAATTTATGCATAGGCAAAATGATGGGTTTTTGTAATGTTGATCAAGGGACAAGTATTGGCCAGAACACGAGGAAGGATTTCCCCCAACCCTTTTTTTCCTGGCGTTGTTTAAAATCTCACCCAAAAGTGGCATCTATGACAGTACCATACCCCCTCAGGACTGTACTGGAGTTTCAACCTAGATTCTGTGTTCAAGTTTCTGAATGTGTAACCTTCTGCCTCTGAGACATTGTGCTGCCACGGAGTCACAGCTGTTGGATACATGATGCAACAGTAATGGAATAGAAAGTAAAGCTCAGCATCAGTGTGCATACGTTTGGTGACCTTCTGCTTAAGTGATAAAATTGTTGAAGACAAAACAGCAATAGGTCTCTGAAAGTAATGACAAATGGGGCATGCACTGAAAGTTAATACAGGTTTATGTTCCAACCTTTTCTTCAGAGAGCATGCAGTTTTATATGTAAAAGAGGACATTATAATAAAGATAATAATCATCAGGAGGGAGCTGAATCATTGTGCATAGCACAGTATGTTTTATTTGGGCTGTTCATGGGATATGGACATCATTGATGTCCACCATCAATTATTGCCCCTCCCCAACTGCCCTCAAGTAGGTGATGCTGTAAGATAATGAATTCTAGGATTATGACAGTGGAAGAACAGGTGATATAGATTCAATTTGGGATGATAACTTGGTGCAGCACTTGCAGGTGGTTGCATTCCCATGCATCTGCTGCCTTTGTTCTATTAGATGGAAGAGGGAGGTGACGGCTTTGGAAGATGCTACAAAGAAACCTTGATAAGTTGCAACAATGGATCTTGTAGATAGTACTAGAACAACGTGTAGTGTGTACTATAAAGGAACTAAAATGTTTAAGATAGTGGATGGGGTTCCAATCAAGTGGGCTACTATGTCAAGTTTCTTCATTGGTGTAGATTATGAGCATCCAAGGCAACAGAGAAAGATAAGGAACTCTGCAAACAAACCAAGTAGAAGACTGTAATATCGACATTGTGGAAAGTTTTAGCAGTCTGTACATTATGTGATGCAGCCAACTGGAGTGTGATGCAAAAATGTATTTCTTATTGTTGATGTTTTCTTATTCAAAGTCAGGGGATACTAGAAAGCACTTACTTAGCAATCCAAAGTACACCATCCTAGGCAACAGGAATCATTACTTTGTTGGATTTCAATTGCTGAAATAACTTCATGATGCTGATAATCTAATATTAGCACCCAATTTAAGGAGGGCTAAATTATCACTTGTGGGACAAGAGGTGGAGGTACACTGATGTATACTATTAGCCAAAAATAACCGTGATACAACAGAACACTTTTTAATATTGGATAAGAACTATATCACGAGTAGGCCGATTAGTGTGATTATGCAGGCCATGGGCTATCACCATCTCTTACAGCTTGCTTGATTTACTTTACAGGTCAAAGAGGAGCTTCCCAATATTTTCAGCTGCAATTTCTTATTTTTCAGAAAATAGCATAGTTATGTATGGGTGAACAATTTATGAAATTATACCATTGACTGATATGGGGGGTTTGTTATGTGATAAGTTGTTTTAGGATGTTCATTCCTTGAATCTTGGGGACCACCAGCGAACCACATGAAACAAAAAAGGCGAACCATTGAAAGGATACAGGCTAGAAAAGGGGACGTGCTGTTTTACAGTTGTGGACTCGCCTACTTTGGGGGCATTCAAATGTTCGGTGGATAGGCATATGGATGATATTGGAATAGTTTAGGTTAGAGGGTCCACTGGCCGGTGCAACATCGAGGGCCGAAGGGCCTGTACAACGCTGTAATGTTCTATGTTTTACAGAGGTGGGTCAGAGAAAAGTATGATATGGTTAAAGATGTTAAGGGATGCAAATATACCTTTATTTTTTATTACTGAAATTCTCCACGAAGTGTGTAGAATGATAAAATCCTGGCTTTTCATCTATAGGACCCAAATTTAAATTCAGCTGGAACGATAAAATGAAAGACTTCTCTTTATGCCTGCTTTAACTGTCGTGTATAAAGTGAGTTTGGGTAGGCTTATCCAAATTCCTTATGGGCATATATCACAGCAGAAACTATTTGTAGTAGGCAATGTCACCCAGACCAATAACTGTTGGTGTAGAAACTAGGGAAATATATGCATTACAGGACACTCTGGTGTTGAGATAGAGTTTTATCCTAAGTCTAATACTATAGGAGTCCTGGGAACGCTGAGTGCCATCACTATGTGCCTGCAATGAAAAATATTCCACTCTTCATTATTAAATATTCCTTATGCAAAAATACAAAATATATAGCCATTAAGCTGCTCAGTGAAGGAAAAATACAAGGTAGTTTTATGGAATATATTATCAATAACTAGTATACTTAACAGATTTAGTTTCAGGATGGGGATAGGAAATACAATTAAAAATAAATTAGGCAACAGGAAAATACATAAAATACATTTTAAGTTTAAAAAGTGTCAAATCAAAGACCAAAATAACAGGTCCTCAATTTTGACATTCCAGGTAAAAACTGCTAACAAACTTGGATTTGCTTGTGCAATCCATCCCACTGCCCGTTTTGAATCCTCGATGTCACAAGATCAACCTAATATCACCAAGATAGTCCAATGAGAACACCTTTCCACTTGAAAACATACAAAGCATAATTGTATAATGTCTCTACAGAGATTATTTTGGTATTAAATAGTCTTCTCCCCCTTATATCTTAATTCAGTGATACATCTTAAATCAAATACAGCATTTTCAAGTTGGGTCACTCCTTTTGCCTGACAATGAAATCAAGAATAGCATTTTCAAAAGAACTTTATTTTCACTGTTTTAGTGCAAGAAACTAATTTTTCACCATTCTATCTCAAATTAGCTAGCTACTCACAAACATGTTTTCCAAGTAGTTGTTCATATCCTACTGTAATTAAAGAATGTAATTTTCATTGTAAAATTAGTACTAATTAATCCTGCACCTATAATATACCAACAGGAACAATCAATCATTCTACAGTTGGGAGTGTCAGAAAAACAATTTTGGTGCTTTAAAATGCTCTTGAAGGAGTGTGTAATCTTAAATACAGGTAGCTGATCAAATGCCTTCTTTAATGTTAACAATTTTACAGTCAGATTCAAAAACAATTCTTCACAGCCTCAATGTAAGCAATCTTTTATAATCTACACCCAGTCTCTTCCCAATACTTTACCCATTACAGTCAAGTCATTTGACGCTGCAAACATTTTAAAAAGGAGATTTCAGTCATCCTATAAGGAACTGAATTCAAAGCAAAATTCTGAAAAAAAGTAACATGGTATCAGCATTTAGCAATCTACCTGGTATCATGCGGATCTTTCACACATCATTCCCTTACTTTATAGACTGTGTCCGCTAACAAAACAAATATAATAATGTAGTTAAAGAATAATATTAATTTCAAGTCCTATGTAAATGACTTGTATTTTAATGACCTACAAGACAGATATATCGTTCACAAGATGGGATCTGCATTCCTGTATCGTTGAGGGTAAAGGTACACTAAAGCTGTAATTTCAACTCTTCAGCTTCACCTCAAAACAAACTGCAGCACTAATTTTTTGAATGAACATTTCATGACTTAGTATTGTGACCATTTGGAAATTGGTTTATAATGAGATCACTGTAGAACATGCAACAGTAAGAACTTAAAATGTATGAAAATATTACCTCGGCTGATGTTCAGCAACAGTACTTCAAAGAATTTATTCGTTACTAGTTGATTCCTGTGGCATTGGTGATGGACAAAATAAAATGGTTTCTTCCTCTAGGCGGGTGGTGGGGTGTGGTGCACCCATAGTTCAGGATGCTCATGGCCAGGCTGGGTACATTGTGATGTTTGTGAGGAAGGGAAAAAGAGAGATAGATTTGTTGAGAAAATTTTATGGCAAGTTTGATCATTTTTCCTGTGTTTTATTTGGTGATGTTTTCTTCCTGGCATATGAATTGGAGCAGTAAGGGACTAACATGGCAGAAGGTAGCTCAGAAAACGTGTTTTGTTTGGACATAACTGGAGAGAAAGGTTTTTAGTATGGTGAATAATTAAAGTAGAAAACAACAAAGTAGAGAAGCAAAATAACAAAACATTTCACCAAAAGAAGAAAGAAAACTAAGATGCTTCAACTGTCACAATACAGATAGAAATTTTATAAGCGACATAGCATATTCATGTCACCAGCAAAACTAATACGATGTTGAATTATAATGATTAGGAAATATCATTGTGGAATAGAATGTAAAGTAAAAGCTGCTATATTCACAACTATTTAAGACTTTTTTTTCTCCTCATTGAGAGGAGTGACTAATTGAACTATGAGTCTCCAGTCAAAGGACAGAATTTATGCTCTGAAGCTGCTAAATCTGCAAGAATGCCTTTACTTATTCACGAGAACAAAATGCAAAACAGACAAACATGCCAAACACAAGCGTTTGTAATAAATACTTGCGCATGCTAGTCGCACATTTTGTAAAATATTTAGTCCAAAAAAAATCATGAATGGTACAAAAAAAAACTGAAGCACTGAGTTCCACAGGATAAGCTTGTATTTCATCACAGATGCATTTTCAACAATAAATAGGCTTTACTGATGGGAGGACAAAATGTCCTTTGGATTCATTTGCACACAAAACCCGAGCAGATTATTACTTAAAGGAATTGACTCCTTCATACATGGAACCATGCTGTATGATTTTGCAGAAAAACAAGTTAAGCTTATCCAACAAAAAGTCATAGATGCTGACAACAGATAATCAATGAAGGATTAAGAAAGAGCTTTATTTGTGCAATGCACAAAATCTTTTAAGCTACCTCAGGCTTTTTTTCAATAAATGTTTTCCTGAAGCAATGAATTCATTGGAAACATTTTCTGCAACTGTCCTTGGCTTTTCTACTTCTTGGAATCCACTAAATAAATCTGGCTGAAAATCCGGCATTAGATTTTTATTAAAAATTGTTACAACTGTTATCTTAAACATTGAGATTCTTGAGTATTCAAAATAGTAAAAAAAACAAAAGCAAAAGGAGATATTAGCGAGAACCAGTTTGGTTCTTATTTTCATTTTACCCCATCCCCATTTACCCTCTTGAATTCTTGTATGCATCAATTCTATGAAAATGCTCCCCAAATATCAGCAGCATTGACTGTCATTTATGCACCACTTTTATCAGGATATTCAATCAGAGGCATCAAGTCGAGAACAATCCTGCTCTCATTCTATACTTGCTCTTCTCTAAGGATCACTGGATAAAGATTAGGGGCTGAATTTTATTGGTCACCCAGACAGAAAACTGGCACTGGACCCATAAATTAGACACTATGCCTTTGGCAATATGTCCACTGCCTGCTTGCATATCTCAAACGCAATTTTACCTGTGGTAGGAGAGGCATCAAGTATTGTCAGTCCATGGCCCAATTGGGGCTTTTAAGTGGGCAATTAATGCCCAGTTAGGGGCTTCATCCTTAACAAGAGGCAACTCCAGTTAGGTTCCTGGTACCAAAGATTCCCCACATCTATTCTCCCCTTTCCCTTCAATCCCATCCTTGCTGGATTTGTCACCTTGATCCTAATAAGATATTATTATACTAATTAAAGGGTATCGTCTGAAAAATTAATGCCAGACAACAGGAGACTAATTTGCCCCCATTATTTATGCTGGAATGCGAGGAGCTTTCTGTTAGTATCTAATCCAGCCTCAAGAGTCATGATGTGGAGATGCCATCATTGGACTGGGATGGGCACAGTAGGAAGTCTCCCAACACCAGGTTAAAGTCCATCAGGTTTATTTGGTATCATGAGTTTTTGGAGCGCTGCTCCTTCATCAGTGAGTCACTTGAAGGAGCAGCTCTCTGAAAGCTCATGAGACCAAATAAATCTGTTGGACTTCCTACTGTGCCCAGCCTCAAGAGTGGCAACTTTGGCTACATTCCTTTCTTCAGCCCATAACCCTGAAGCACAGAATAAACACCCTGTTGTTGTTCCTACTGAGATTAATGTACTCAACACCGAACATTTGGAATTATGCTTAGCACTTCTGGTCTATTGCGCTTATTATTTGAAGCTATTTCTTTAATACTTCAAACAATTTACTCTCAAAACTATAAATGGATGCTGATGAATTCTTACCTAATTTGTACATTATTCCTTTATCCAATACTTCATTTTATTTTGGAACAGTTAACATTTTAGGATTGAGCTTCAAGCACTTGTAATTTCTACTCACTATTTTCAGTGACCATGGATACAAATGACTTGATTCATTTGGAATCTCAGTTTCATTTTTTTTTAAAAAAAGGCACTTTTGAAAAGCTTTAGAGATGGAAATAGGTAGCATATTTTTTGGCTATCAAGCTTTTCCATAAATTTTTATAGTAGACAAATTGAGGCTCATTAAGCCTCAAGTGCTCTGCATCCAAAAATAACATTAACTGCTTAGAAACCACAATGTCAGGGTGTATAATTCTACTGTACAGCTCCACTCTCTCCAGAATTAATAAAGCAATAGGCCAGAATTTGCTATCAAAATAATGGTGAAGCTAATGATGCCATTTGTATAAACATTTCAGCACATTTAGAGCAGCAAATGCAAGTTATATGCAAATATGCAAATCTTACTGTTCAAGCTGCACTGCTGTGCCATTAGCTTCTCAAACATTTCCTGTCTGCCTCACCTTGACGCACATTGAGATGGCACAAAGTGAGTATATTTCCATTGTGGATACAAGAAGAGATATTGCAAATGAAATCAACATGTGTTAATATTACTGCTAATCAACCATTTTGGGATGGAAAACCAACTATTACAAAAATAAGCCTCAATCCTTCAGATTTCAGATTGAGATTTTTTAAAATATAAAGTTTAAAAAATCTTACTTTTCTTTTATCTTGGATTGCCTCAATCATTCCACTATTTGTTTCCTGTCTTTTGTTTGTCTTTCTGTACCTGATCCAACATTGAATTCTCCTCAGTCCTTCTGCTTTGTATTTCTCAATCTAACTGGTTATGGGGACCTGGGGCAGGGTTTTACAGCCATGCTTGTCCCGAGATGAGAAAATCCTGCCTGAGGTCAACGGACCTTCACACTGTCTCTCTTTCGTTCTGATTCTTGTGATAGTCAGAGGGGTAAAATTCCAGCGCTCATCCATTGCCTTAGTCAATCAGGTTCCAGAAGCATCCTATCCCTCTCTGCATTGTTAACAGCTAACACCACTTTCAGCAATTTTGTGGGGTTAAAAAAAAAAATTGAATTGAAAGAACATGGGGTAAGTCCAATAGCAAATATCTTTAGACTCACTGCTTCAGCAAAATCTGCCCTATTAAATAATCAATTTTTGCCAGCCAAGAAAGCACAAATATTAAAACTTTTTTAAACCTATTCAGTTTAGTGCTCAAATCAATATTTGTAAGTAAAAGATTTTTTTAAACTCAAACACTAAAAGTAATTCACTGCATTTGCAAGGATTATCTAAAATAATGACCAATGAAGCACCAATTTTGTCTACCTGTCTATCACTGCTTGATGTGGCCTTCCTGATATAATAATCAGTCAAGCACAGTGGTGGAGAATGCTGTGGCCTAGTGTCCCATGCTTCCTATTACAGGGGGGACATTTTACAGCAGCCTGCAAAAGGGAAAAAGACTACAGTAACATGGTTTGGCTCACCCTGCTTCAATCTCACCTCCTGACAGCGGATGTGAAGAAGACCATGGCCCAGTTCGCCGTAGAGAGGGGCCTGCAAAGGGAGAAAAATGAGAATCTCAATTCTCTTCCCCCTCCCTCTCCCAATAACAAAAATATACAACATATAAAAACACAGCTGCATATAGATTCATAGGTACTGAGGTAGTTTGTGTTGACACTTGAATCACTGTAGTGTTTACTCTTCATTTGCTCAGAATTTTCCACAACCTTCACAATTGGGTTGTTTTATCATTTTATCCCAACAAAATAAATACTGTACAAAAGTTGCTCATTTCAACCTTTACAAAAGATTTTTTAAAAAAAATCATGAATTGTGGAAATCTTAAAGCACTAAGTGTAGTAAATACAAGGTTGTTCCATCAGCATCTGAAAAAATATAGATTAATGTCTCAGATGTGACTTTTCCATCAGTGTTCTGATAAAGGGCCTACCCAAAATGTCAACTTATCTTTTCGATGCTGATTGATTAAATTTCCACAAGTGCTTTTTTTTAAACTTTAAACCTGATAGGATTTTAGTTAAGTGTAAGTCTTGGCTCTCAGAGCTATTTTTCTGGCCATGTTCCCTAGTCCTTGCCCCATATCCACTTTGCATTTAAAACTATAATTATAGATTCTCCAGCTACAATAGCTGATGGTAAGGGCACTCATTTCTTAACAACTCACACCATTAAAAAGAAAATTCTACCTTCCCTATTTTCTACTTACTACCCCATCAAATCCCTTTTAAAAGCTCAATCAAATCTCTTCTTAACTATCTCTGTTCTTGTGGAAAAACAATGTTTTTCTTTGTAATTAAATCCTTTCATCCCAGCATCACCTGACCAATTTCTTACATACATTCCCCTTGCCTGGGTATTCTTCCTAACAGAAACCAAAAACTGGTCACTATGATATAATTTCAATCTAAGCAATGAGTTGTGCAAGTTTAATTTTACCTCTATTTTAAAAATAGTTATCCCTGTGCTGTTTCTGAAACCAAATAAAGCACTAATGAACTTGACTATCACATTTTAAAAGATTTATGTATTTTAACTTCCAGATTTCTCTACCTCTTGAAACTAATACATACACATTTCCTCTCCATGTTTTTCTTCAAGAAGAATCACGTCATTTCCTTGGCTATGTCCTCCTGAAGTCATTTCCAGCCTCCTTCGCAATTGCCTACACTCAGGTCAGAGCATAATTATACATTTTATGGACAGGGTCTGTTGACTTAAAACATTAGTTAAACGTGTCAAAAAAATTGGAATAGGAGAGAGGGACAAAGATGGACGATTAAGATGCACCACTATCTTTTCTATCCAAAAATTAACAAAGCCTCTAATCAAGATTTGTCTTCACTCTAAACCTCAGTCTCAAACTTCATTTCTCTTTTCTCACTACAAAAATATCAAGAGCTTACCATAATTTCAAGTATCCATTTCATTGGATCTTTCACAATAGTAATAATCAGACATGGAATTGCTATAACAAAATTCAAACATCACCAAATGCTCCATTCATCTCTCTACCCTCATCATGTAATTATGTTGCAATATTCGTCATAGACTGTTACAGCACAGTTGTTTGCCTAATGCTAATCTCATTTCTTATAACTTTATCACAAGTGTAGTAACTTTTAATTATCATGATTTGGGGCTACAGAACCATAAAAACTTTAAACAGGTTATTTAGCCCATCACTGCCTTTGTCTTTTGAAAAGTGTCAACGTGCAATCTGCAATTTGTGTCTGTAACACTGCAGGTCCCTTTTTCTGGAGTTCAACTCTCCATTTACAGAATCACCTCCCATCATTTTTTCCAGGTAGAACACTCCAGGTCCTGAAATGCTGAAAAACAACTCTCATCCCCAATCCAGCAACCAGGGCGGTGAGAGTTCATGTCAACAATTTTGAATCCATCAGCTGGTATTTTACGACTTTGCTCAGGAGAGGCTTGTAAAATCCCACCAAGACCAATGGAGAATTCTGTTCTGCAAGCCTCACCAGTCCTGATTCCGGGGTGGGAGTGCCAGTAAGATTTCAGCCATTATCTCTGGTTGTTGACTTCTAAACATTCTCTGTTCAGAGAATAGTCCTAGCTTGCCAAACTCATCCTCTTACTGAAGGTCCTCATTGCTGGTACAACTGCTGGTGTTTTATTTATCATTTAATGCACTACTGGGCAGCCAAAAGAACAAGAATATAAAAGGGAAATTTTTTTGAAATTTTCTGAGTTTGTTCAAAATCGATTAGAACCTGCTATTGTTTGTTGGGTAATGGACTTGAACAGTTCAGCAGAACAATGTGCATTTTGAGTAATTTGAAGTTGATGTTTGAACAAAGTTTTAGAAACCTAATTCTAAATTCTGCTTTGAAAAAAAATGTGCATGTTCTTTCCTTCACTCTCCTCTGAAAAGAGTCCATCAGGAGGTCAAGTTTTTAACAGCTGTTTAATCCATGGAAACATCTAACATGATTAATTCAGATTAAAAATATCCCATTGTAAATATTACAAAGAAAAAATGTTTTTTTAAACAAAAGTGTCATTCTATGCATGTGTTAACAAAAATAAATGAAAAGCTCAACCACCATTTTGAGAGTCAATATTTTTTCCAATTTTGATTTTTTACTACTTTAATGTAGTTCAATTTTTTTTGTAGTATATTGCACAGCAGATCTTGACTAATACAAAAACCTGCATCTAAATGAAATATGTTTTAGTCCTTGGAGATAGTATTCATATGCGTTTGAAAACAGTAGGATATGAAGACAGGTGTTAACAATGTACATACAAACAGGTTATAAAACAACTTCAACAGAAAAAGGAAAAGCATACACTAAATCAAAATAACCTCAGAATACTTCTAATTTTTCTTCTAATATAGTAAATTTTGCTTACTTCTGCCCCTTGTTACGATAATCGAGAAAAAACACACAGACAAGACAACAAAACGCAGAAGCACAAGTAAGCCATTCGGCCAAAATCAGGTCTATTCCACTTTTCAATAAGATCATAACTGATCTGATCATGCTCAATTTCACTTTCCCACATTAACCCCATATTCCTTGATTTCCTTACTGATTAAAAACCTCTCGCAGTCTTGAACATTAATTACCCAGTCTCTATAAAAAGAATTCCACAGAGAGAATAAATTTCTCCTCACCTATATCTTAAATGGGTGACCTCTTACTCTGAGATTACATCCTCTGATCCTGAGCTCCGCCACAAGAAGAAACAAACAATCTCTCAGCATCAATCTTTTCAAGCCTCCCAAAATCCTGTGTGTTTCAATGAGGTCACCTATCAGGATTCTAAACTCTCGTGATTACTGGCCCTAATCAACATCTCCATTAGAAAATCTCTCCATACCCAAGATCAACCTAGTGAACTCTCTCTGGACTGCCTCCAATGTCAGTATATCTTTACTTTGATAACGGGACAAAATTGTTCACAGTATTCCTGGCGTAGTGTAACCAGCGCATTGTTTTAGCAAAATTTCTTTACAATTACAGTCCATTACTTTTCAGATAAAAGCCACACTCCATTTGTTTTCCCGATCACCTGCTCAACTTACATGTTTGCTTTTTATGATTTATGCACAAGGACTTCCAAATATCTGTATATGCTGCAGCTTTCTGCAGTCTTTCTCCATTTAATTAATATTTAGCCCCTTTATTCTTCCTACCCGAGTACATAACTTCACATTCCCTTAGACTCTTTGGGCAGGATGTTGAGCCCACACTTGTATTCATGCGAACACCAGATTCAAGATCTGGAAGTCACAGACCTCATCAGCAAGGTCGTAAACTCGGTTTTCCTCACCCTCACCAGCGGTGTCACACAATCTTCTAGCAACACACTCTAGTTAATGACCATCCTTAATAGCTGGATCATACAAAATAAGATCTCAGAGTTGATTCTTGGTCTGCAAAGAGTCAGTTATACCAGGAGTGAAGTCATTACAACTGTCTTCACAGAGCCAGTGACAATACAAGTCACTAGTGTTTAGTTTTCATTAAGCAAAACTCATTCCAAACAGATATGTTTCACCTGCTTCATGACCACTGTGGCTGTATCCTTGCATTTCCTGCCCAGCACAAAGGTAGAGGCACCGTCACCATAAGGACAACAGTGTTTCACGGAAGCCAATTTGTCATGTCTTTAAAAATGCAATGAGAACCTGTTCCCAGCTGTCTTTTCAAATTTCACTACAACAAAAATTGGTCAATATTGAAATACCTTCAAATTAGGCTTTTCTCAGTAGATTCTTATTTTTGGAAATCCAATAAGATTTCCTTTAATACTCTGTTATTGGCTACAGTATGAAATTGTAATGTATTACATTTATCTTATTTTTCCTCAATTCTTACCTTGCTTTGTTTTTATTGCCTACTTCAAGGAAAATACTGAGATAAAAATACCAGATTTTAAAAACATGAATTGTACATTGCTGAGAACAAAGAAAAGGAGGCCTGCTGCAATAAGTAACTGATTCTGATCTGAACAGTGTTTTCTTAGATAACAAAAAAAAATGCAGAAAATACAACATTCTGCTGACTAGATATTTGGTTCAAGACTTATTCAAAATTTTAATTGGTCTGCATTGACAAATATTGTCATACATTCTCTTCAATATCAGTGATTAAAACTCAAGAACTACTTTTTGAAAATAGCAAGTTTTCTTGTTGGAAGAGAGAAAAAGAATGCCAACAAGAAGTATGAATATTAGTCCTTCCGTTACTCATTTATGGTATAATCATGTCTAGAGGTAACGAAAACAGTGGCGTCCTGGTCAAATTGCGAGTGGTGGTGGACAATTAAACAATTAGTGACAGGATGGAGTTTCAAGAAAATCCATCATTCAACGATGAGGAAGCCCAGCACATCAGTGCAGAAGACAATGGTGAAACATTTGATGATTTGAGTTATAAGAGGAGACTGGATAGATTGGGATTATTTTCCCCTGGACCATAGGAAGCTTAGGTGTGATCTTAGAGGTCTATAAAATAACGAGGGACACAGATTAGCTAGTCAATATTTTTTCCCAAAGGTAGTAGAGTCTAAAACTAGAGGGCATAGGTTTGATGAGAGAGGGGAGAGGTACAAAAGGGTCCAGAGGAGCAATTTTTTTTCCCCACACACAGGGTGGAGTGACTGGAACAAGCTGCCAGAGGTAGTAGTAGACCCGAGTACAATTTTGTCTTTTAAAAAGTGTTTAAAGAGTTACGTGGGTAAGATGGGTATAGAGGGATATGGACCAAACGCAGGTAATTGGGACTAGCTTAATGGTCAAAAAAGGGAGGCATAGACAAGTTGGGCTGAAGGGCCTGTTTCTGTGCTGTAAACCTTGTTGAGTCTATTTGAACTTTTGGCTAAAGATGATTTCAAGTGGATAATCCAACTCGGCCTCCTCCTGAGTTTCCCAGCATTCGCCGATTTCAGTTTTCAGCTAATCCGAATATCACGCAATATCAAGAAACAGCTGAAGCAACTGGATGTTGTATGGTGACCCAAAGCATCCCAACAACATCCTAACTATGGTAACTGAAGACTTGTACTCCATAACTAGCCATGCTCCTAACCAAGCCGTTCCAGTACAGATACAATACTGGCATATACTTGCCAATGTGGAACCCCATCCAACACCTTCAACATTCACTCTATCCACATCTGAGCAAAGTGGCAGCAGTGTGTAAAATCTATAAGTCATACTGCAGCAACATACCAAAGTCCCTTCAACAGCATCTTTCAAACCTGCAATATCTTCCACCAAAAAACAGCAGATGTAATGGAACACCAACATCTGTACAATGCCCTACAAATCATATACATCCTGACTTGGAATAACATTGCCAGCCCTTCACTGTTGCCTGGTCAAAACCCTGGAATTCCCTAACAGCATACATACAAAGCAAGGAAGTATCTCTCACCATTACTTTCATGAAGGTCATCAAAGATCGGTTACAAATGCTAGCCTCAACAGCAATGCCCACACCCCATGAGCAAACATCTTTTTAAAACATCAAGGCATCCCAGGGTTGGCTGACCTACGTTCCTGTCCAATAGATCCATTTTAAAATTCTCAATGTTCAAACTTCCTATTGCCTTGCTCATATCTGTAATCTCCTCTAACCCTACAATCCTCAAAAAAATATGCATTCCTCAACTCTGGCCTCTTAATCAATCTACTGTCTGGCCAAGACATCTTTCAATCCTACAAGTTTTCTAAATAAAAGAATTTAAAACCTGTAATACAAACTAAGATTGAAATTTGCCTGTGAAGCATCAAACAGCAGCTTTGTATATAAATCTCATCTGAGGTTTAATTTATCAACTCCCCAAAATTATATTCTTTCTGGTTGTATCACAGCTTGGTGTGGTTCCTACTCTGCCCAAGATCACAAGAAACTATAAAAGGTGGTGAACATAGCTTATCCCATCACACAAATCAGTTTTCCATCCACTGACTGTCTACATTTCCAGCTGCCTTGAAAAAGCAGCCAGCATAATTAAAGGATGTTACACACTCCAGACATTCTCTTTCCCACCTTCTTTCATTGTTAAGAAAATGCAAAAGTCTGAGGTCATGTACCTACCAACTCAAGAAGTGCTTCTTCCTTGCTGCCATCAGATCTTTGAGTGTACCTCCCTCACATTAAGTTGATCTTTCTCTCCATCCCAGCTAAGACTAACACTACATTCTGCATTCTCGCTTCCTTCTCTACGAACGGTATGCTTTTTCTTTATAGCGTGCAAGAAACAATACTTTTCATTGTAAACTAATTCATGTTACAATAATAAAACAGATCATTTGTTTTGCAAAGTAGTCTGGAAAACAAATTGATGACTTGTTTCCTGGCCACAAGATAACATCTTTGTAAGGCAGCCATAATGAATCTCATTCTTCCAAATCAGGGAATGTGTGTGTCTGGTCAACACTGAGCCATAGCAACACAGCTGAGATCAATGGCATGGTGAAAAATCAAACCTTCAGCTTATTACTCCATTGTACTATGCATTGGTGCAGCAAAAAGCAGTACTACAAACTTACTGCAGGCTGGAATACAAAGATTGCTACAAACAGAAACTAAGTTTCAGCTTTCATCCCATATTAACTCTTATCTCAAAGAAAGACATGTTTCCACTTGACGGGGAAACTAAATTAAGAATCGTAAATGCAAGATCACAGAATTCTAACTTGATATTTCTTTAGCGTGAATGATAGAATGTAGAACTCTACCACAAAGAGTAGCTTAGGAGGGTAGCATAGATACATTTAAGAGGAAGTGGATAAACATGAGGAAAAAAGGAATAGCAGGACATATGGATTAGAAACTGCAAATCTGAAACAAAAAAAAAATCAGAAAATGCTGCAAATACTCAGGCAGCATCTGTGGAGAGAGAAACAGAATTAATGTTTCAGATTGATGACTTTTCACCAAAAAGGTTCTTATGCCACAGCACTACTTCAAAATACAAACACATGGATGATTTAACTACTTTGGGCAAAACACTTATTTTATACCAGCAGATATGTAGAAAGGCAGAATTTGAACAAGTGAGGACTCTGTTCCACCAGCATACTATTACAAGACTGAATACACTGCAAACCAGGAAAGAATATCATTTTAATGCAACTAGATTATGTTTTCCATCAATGAGACTACAGTAATATAATCCAGCTGCTCAAGCCAGAAAGTAGTTGAACCAGCAAGACCAGGAAGGTCTTGGTTCAGTCATTATTTGCACAGATTTAGCAAATAACAGGGGACACTGCAAATGACAACAGAGCCTGAGGAGGGTTGGAGGGGACAGAATCCAAACAAGTCTCTACAGACAAACATCAAGAGCAAACACTTGGAAAGAATACCAGGAAGTGTATGGTACCAATGCACCAAAGAGCTTTCTGGGGTCAGTTGAAAATAAGCTAGCATAGATGCACAGGGACAAAATCAGTAATTTAAAAACTTGTTACATCAGAAAGGCTTAACATGCAACTTTACAAATAATGCTTAAAAAGGTGCAAAATCTGGATAACATCAGTAAGGAGACCTAGAGCAATTGGGTAATTTTGTGTCATCTGATCAGAAAAGTCTTATTAAAGAACAGAATAAATATCCACAGGTAAGTATCAAACCCTTAGTGCAAGCTTGGATAATTGGGAATGTAGTGATTAACAGAAGTAATAAACTATTCATTCTGCAAACATCAAAATTCAGAAGGCATACAGCAGTAACATCTTTAGAGTGGTATAGGATTGGTCAGAGGAGAGAGTCAAACTTGGGGAAGGGAATCGCATGGTGGGTGGGAGAATATTGGGGGAGAGGGGAAGTGATCCTGGTGGTCAGGAGACCTTTGGTGGGTCATTGGTCTGGTTCTTTAAAATGGTTGCCCAAAATTAGAAGAGGTTTCCTAGTAATTTGGTACAAAAAAAACGCATTGTTGGATGGTTCCCAACACAGGGCAATTTCCCTGAGGAAGTTTGCACTTCTCAGCAATTGCTGGTGCAAACTTTATGTGTGCAGTCCCAAGAGAGATTACTAATGCATTTTTAGAGATACCCCTTCCCTCCCATCAAATCCAATGCTGGAGAGCTTAGGAATTACAGTCCATTATTTCACATTTTAGGAAATTTCCCTAGAGATAATTTCCCCTAATCAGCAAGCAAGTATAATGCCCTGTACACATGTGGCTGCATTTCATGGGCCATTATGGGGGCAGGACAGGCAGCTGTACTTGAGAACTGTCAACGGTGACATATCAATCAGCATCTCAGCCCATCATGATTTTACAGGCGGCAGGTATGTGTCGAGTAGACCACTTGAGACCCTTAGGAGACAATTAATATTTGGTTAACAGATTCATCTCAATGCCATTCCAATTTAACGGGCAGAACGAGAAGCCTCTTGTGCAGACCAGCAGGCTTAAATCTATGAAGGAGAAGCATTAGATGGGGGGGGCCTCCTTCTGGGATCTGTGCCAAAGGCCACTCCTCTCCTCCCCCTAGACCAACCCAGCCCCAAAACAATTCTTGATATATCTGGATCCGGGGGCATCCATGGCTCCTCATGCCAAAGCCTTGTACATCAATAGCAGTGGCCACTGACCCAGGTGTGATATTGAGGCTGGAGGCCTGAACAAACAGAACTCCCACTTCATCCTAATTATAGGGCCATCACCCAAAAAAATTAAAATGGAGCAAACCAGATAAAGGCATGTTCACTCCCCAACATTTTGCAAAGTGTAGATGAGCTGGGCTCTATGCACACATGGGGTGAATTCTGGAATCCTCATGTGAGGAAATATATAAGCCCTCCATTTAGTTAAAGACAGCCCCCCCATATATTGCTATCCAAATCAAATGTGCATATTGGAAAAAAATTCTAGGATTAAATCTTTGGAAAAATTAGAGACTGAGGATGGATCTTGAAAGACAATAGTGCAATCATTCCCTCATCCCAAAATAGTTTTCATTGGTATAGAAACATAGTTCTAGGAAGTGATACAGAGCACAATCTGGTCATTCAAACCAACTGGTCCCTCCCAGTATTTATACTCAAGAACTCCTCCAACAAACCCTTTCCATCTAACTTCATCAGCATAACCATCTGTTCATTTCTTTCTGATGTACGTGATCCCACAGCATAGACAACTGGGGCAAGATTCTCCAGCTGCGCTCGCCTCAAAACCTGATTGTCTGCCCTCCACCTGGCCAACTATAATTCCCGTAGCCAGCACAATGGTAGAATTCCAGCCTCGATCTTTGCATAATATTTAATCTGCTGCATTTATATACTCTGGTCTGTAAAATGCCCTTCCATTGAATTGGTCTACTTTCCTCACACCATTTTGTAAAAGATAATTCAGAAAACTTGCTGAATCTAATTAATGCGTCTGTATCAACAAATCCATAATCAAGTTAATAATGAGCAAACAAGATGTCTTTTTTGTAAATACTAAAAGATGATACTCAATGTATCATGAGCAGCACAATTACTTCGATTGTGATTCTAGTTTTAATACAAAACTTAAGCTCTATTTTCTGCCTTACTGTTCAAAGTTATTCAAATCTTTGTGCAACTAGTATTGGAAAGAGTTCAAACATTTGGAAATCTTGATTACACAAAGCAGGTACTGTAAAAGAGGAACAATAACTGAATGAAATGGAGATGTCGAGTCTGCTGATGGGATAACTGGAAAGCAGAGCCAGAATTTACCAAAATGAAAAACACTCAGCTAGCTTTCAGCAAAAATTACTAAGTAAAGTGCACCTTACTGTTCTGAGTGCAGTAGAGCCATATATTTACCCGAATTAAGTATTTAAGCCTCTTTTGTGAATGATTTCTGCCAATTTTGCAACTCTATTGTGACTCATTCAAAGACCTGCATTCAAACTGTACTAATTGTGAATACAGTAGGGAGCTGCTTTGTGCAGGCTTTCCGGAAAACCCTGACAGACTGGTCCCAGCAATTAAGGCCTTGTGATGCCAGCTTGTAAGGCATTCTTAATTTCAATTCTCACGATCATGAATTATAACAGGCGTCTTGGCCTACAATTCGACACAGGTTACAAATTGGGGAGATCTGCAAGCATATCAAAAAACCAGCCTCCATACAGTAACTGTGAGGTCACACATTTCACATGTCAGGGTAACATCGCTGAAAGAAAAGGCAACTGGAAAAGATTTTTAAGTGACAAGCAATTGCAAGTTTGTGGGGTACAGTGAAAGAGAGAGACCTTTAAACTATCAGGAAAGGCCACTTTTTAATGCTGCATATTGGAAACAAAGACTCAATTCGGGTATATTATCAGGGGAAAGTTATGCTAGCTTCTAATATTTGTATTGTAGATCTAAAAGACTATAGTTAACTTATTTACTACTATCTTAGAGCAGCAAACTGAAATGTTTACTTATCAAAGAAATAAAACAGAGTTCCCACAGAATTATAAATTAAATTTACTCAGTTCCTCAGTTAACAGCCACAACCCAACTGAAGTGTTGACTGTCATTTTTTTTAAGACTATATTTTAATTGAAGCACATAGCAAGGCAGTCACGAAATCTATTTTGTATTTTTGGGCCCAAATTAACTAACAGTTCAATCATAAGAGGTGACATTTAGGTGTTAGCTACATGTATAATCACTGCATTGCAAAGGCCACGAATTTCACGTGGACCAAGGTTTTACGATGCAACAACATTTATAGTACAAATTGAAATACAGGGGTTGAAATGATTAACTGACAGCTCAGCAAAATAAAATTCAAAAATTTTATTTGCCCACTTTATTGAATAAATCTGATGCAGCAAAATGTCTGCATTTTTAAACAAGATATTGCAATAAGTACATGTTCTTGCTCTCAGCCCAATTCACTGTGTATAACAGTAACTTTTTTGTTCATAATCCTGGCCAATAATTTACAACATTCCTCCACACTTATCCATTTTATGTCTGAATGATCACGTTTGGAAACTTACATAACCAAAGTAACAAATAACTCAAAAGCTCAGATGAAGCACAGACTGGCTCATGGCAAAGTAAGTGTCACAAACAATAAAATACAGTGCAGCCATTTTCAATAAAGCTCAGAAATCTGCAGAAAACTAAGTGGAAGATTGTTTTACAAAAACAAATACCACACGGAGCTCATACACCATTGACCTCCTTTGGGCTTCCTTTTTAAGTCACAGTACATCAACTCCTGACTTATTTAGTTGTGGTCATGTTTTATCAAACAACTGTACAATAAATACTTATGGTTACAGATGAGGAAAGCAGTTCAGACCCATCTAAATTATTTCATCTAAAGAAAGATCACAAATTTTCACTGTGCAATAGTCCATTGCTTCTTGAGTTTTGTCTCCACTATATCTAGTGGAGACAAAACAATGTTGATCACTCTTGTTAACAATTTCCTGCCATGCTCTTAAATTTACATTTTGCCAACTTGGATCAGTTATACAATACCAGACAGTTGCAGAACAAGCATACAACCTGTAACCAAACATTAACCAAGCTTGTGACCTCCAATTTACCATTCACATTTTCAGATTAAACATTTATACCAGCCATGAAATCTAGCAATGAACATAGCTCTTTTCTGGGTGTTTATTCTCACAAGTATTAAGGAATTTTAACATTTTCAGAAATAACTATTTCATTGAATTTTAACTGAAAAGGAATATTAGTGATACTCCAATTTAAAACAAAAGATTAGCCTACTTTTTTCGTGATATGATAGATTCTCTCAAATTCTTTCCTTACACACACTGAGTATCCCAAAAATATCTAACATTTTTAAACCAACAGTTTTTAAATCCTGCTGAAAAAATACTCAGTCATGACTTTTCATCTTGCGATTGAACAAATATGATGCACAGTAAATAATACCACTGTTATCCATTTATGTTTCAAAACAGGAATTATCAAAAAAATAGCTGGAGTGAATACTGTACTGCTCATTGGCATCCATTCCTGCCATAAAGCCAGAAACCAGGCACAAAGAGATATCAGCTTTGCAAGTATACAACTAAAATATTGCCAATTTAATTCTATGCTATAAAGTTAAATGTCTAAATAAATAATGTAATTGAGGCCCTAACCATTCCCCAGAGATTTCTTTAATTTGTCTTAGTAAAAGAAAATCTAAATTTCCCTAAACTTCTGTTTTGCAGCAAAAGATATCTTATCCTTCCCAGTCGTAAAACATTCCCATCTTCATATTCTAACCTGGCACAAGCCTAATGGCAAAAATAATAAGTGCCCTTGTCTCATCCAAGATACTATTAACAAAATAAACTGAATGCTTTATCAGTTTAAGTGGGCAAACCAATTTATAATTCATTTCTCTAGAAAGAGCTTAAAAGCTTTCCATGTGCTGCATTTAATTGTTTCTTAAATGACCCCTTTCTTGCCTCTGAAACACTTGAAAGACATTCCAGTTGTTGAAGCATAATGTGGTATCCTGGCATGGCTCGCAAGGGTCCCTTAAAGCCATTTTAATAATTGTTTCCTTAGGAGGCGTTTAAGTTTTAATATAAACCGCTTCAAGGGTAACAAATAAATAGTTTTCTACTGAAATACACATGCAATCTCACGGTAGTTTCTTAAATAGCTAACATTTCTCTCTAAGTACTTTTACACAAAATAACGGGTAAATAACGTCATGCAACAAATATCCAAAAGTTAATTCTCCAAACACAACACACCTTTACGCGGATGCTGCAACTCAACGGTTTCACAGCAGTACATATTCTGTGAAAAAGATAATTTCCACTTGTGTTCAAGTGCTTTAAAAGGAAGTTTCATTTTAGAATTCATCTGCAATCTTCACACTTAGGTTCACGACATGCCACTACATCGAGACGTGGATAAAAATGTAACACACCGGGGCTGAACTATTCCCGTAGATGTCGGTTTTTAAATCCCGGATGAATTTTACAGAATGGAAACATAGTGGCACAGAACTTCAATGCAGCCCTGGGACAGTTGAGTGAGATTTCTTAAATCCGCATTCTGCCCGGATTAGACAGATAGCCATTGATCTTCACCATCAAAGCAAACTGAAAGAGACCCTGGACACGTCCCCAGCTCTTTACTCACCATATTACAAATTGAAGCGATGTTTCTGACAGTCATTAGTTTGCAGCCTGTGGTTCCTGCGCCATCTTTATGAAAATATTATAAACCGGGGAGGTGGTGGTGAGGTTGGGGGGGGGGGGGGTAGGAGATGGTAGAGAGTGGACAGTGAAGTGGAGGAAGAGGAGGCTTCGCCGGGAGTGGGTGCTGGAAGCTGGGCCGGCCCAGGGAGTCTGCCAGGCGGCCGCACTGAGGTAAACAAAGCGCCGGAGCCGGGTTGCACTTCTCTCGCTCTCTCTCCAGGCCCATTCACTGTCCAGCCGGTCCCTCACGCCGAAGTATTAACAGCTCCTGGCCTGCCAGCGACAGCCTCTGCTCGCTGGCCCTGTTATTCGCTTTAAATACATGATGTCGGTGTGCCTCCCCGCTGCCCCCCCACCCCGGTCTCCAAGCTCCCGATCACCAGGATCCTCCTGACAGCTCGGCAGGAAGCAGCCGCTCTCTGATTGACACCCGCAGCACCCAATCAGAGCGCCCGGCCGCCTGTCACTCAGCCAATCGGTGTGCTCGGGGAAGGGGGAGGTGCCTGCCGGCCGCCTCTGCTCCTTTCTTGTCCATGGTCCCCAGTCACTCTCAGTTTGCAAAAAGGGGGATGTTTGTAAATCTCAAGGTCAGCTCTGCAAATTGCCGGCTGCGTGCATCCCCGCATTTTAAATAGATAATTCCCACTATTTTTAATGAATACATTTGCTTTCAACGGGTGACTTTTAGTTCGTAAATAATTACAGGATTATGCGGGACCGGGCTTTTTTATACTGAAGGCTTTGGTTCGAACTGCCAAAACTAAAATTAAGACTGACCTTAAAAACTAAGCTATGTAATTTGCAATCACAACAATACTGTCCTATTAATCTTCTTCCTTGAATTATCTTAACATTCTGGGCAAAGCCCGCTAAGCAATTTATTCCATTAAATAAGTAACTGAATAAATTATTGTTAGTGTACTGCTGGAAAAATACTGCAACACATTATTGCAAAGGGTGCTTGGAGAACAATGATGCTGTGACCTATTCTCTTTGCCCCCCCGCCCAAACATCCCACCCTGTATCTCCTTCTCCAACGCCCCTACCTCCATCTCCCCCCAATTTATTTTATTAATTTTAATCATTATCCACTAATTCCTATCTGAAAGTTCATTTGTGAATGAGGAGGTCAGAATTAAGCAAAGCTGTGACAACATAGTTAATGTACCCAATGATTATTTTCTCCAGGTATCTAACTAGACGAGCTACAAGCAGCATACTCTCCATAATTGATTATGATTCACATTGAACTAACGCTTCTGTACAAATAGGGGATAGTCTTATTGTGCTCAGATCAGATGCCCTCGAAGGGTTGGTGATATTCACTTTCAGGAAAGAAGGGGCATGTATAAAATTTGCGAGAAGCTGACAGCCACCATAGGGACAAAAGGAAAATAGTGATCATTTGGAAACAAGCTGACACGACATTCATTTTTTATAAGTGGGACAAGGCAAAGAAAGAACCATAAGTATTACATATCGAATGGATAAAATAATTGAACTGATTATACACAGTATTATATGTATGTTAATGATCTACCAAATACCAACAAAAATTGAGTGAAAAAGGTGAAGGTCTCACTTTATCACAAAATATCAGGTCTGATATTTTTGAACAATGATGTTCAAAGGAACTGTAAAGAAACCTTGCCATGTTATACTTAGACTTCTAAGAGTATTCACAAAATTCAGTTAGAAAAAATGACTACACAAGATTTATACAATCACATTCAAGTAAAATTTGGAATGAATAAGGAATTCATGCAAACTATATTACTGGAAGCATCACTCAGAGAACGGTATGAAATTGGAGACCATTCAATATCCAGCATTGATGTTGAGAAAGTTAACATTTCTATTTTTAAAAATGTATTCTTTCAGGGCATGTGGGCATCATTGGCAAAGCCAGCAGCTTTCTTTGTCTGATCTTAATTGTCCTTTAACTGAGTGGATTACCAAGCCATTTCAGAGGGCAATTAAAAGTCACATTGCTGGGAACTGGAGTTACATTTTGGCCAGACCAGGTAAGGATAGTAGATTTCCTTCCTTGAAGGACATTGGTGAACCAGCTGAGTTTTTACAACAATTGATGATCGTTTCTGAGAAAAGTTTTCAATTCTTAACTTTATTAATTTCAGTTTCATCAGCTACTTTGGTGGGATTTAAACCCATCTCCAGAGGATTAACCTGGACATCTAGATTACTAATCCAGTAATGTTATTACTTTGCCACCACATCCTGTAACATTCATGGCTTACATCCAGAAACACAATATACATGGCAAAGCTGAAAAACAATACCCATAGGTTAAAAGGAGTCAAATCTGAAGAGGCAACTAGGGATCTTCAAAATTAATATGTAAGTGGTGGATTAATCACATTTAGTATTAGTATTGTAAAGATTTGCAACAAAATGAAAACATGGACCAGATGCATTTTCCATGAATGATGTTGAAACAGCTAAAGATGAAATTTAAAGAGCAGTAAAGGTATTAATTTGCGCCATCAGTGTGAAGCAACAATCTAGAAAGCAAAAGAATATCACATTCTGATTACAGTACAGGGGTGATCATTCAGTCCATCATGTCTGTGCCAGCTCCCTGAAGAAGCAATCCAACTAGTGCCAATCCCACACCTTTCCTCCATAGTTCTGAACATTCTTCCCTTTTCAGGTAGTAACTTGGGCCCTGCCCAGGTACCCTTTACACTGCACAGGCACTGCCTGTGCACTACCTAATAGTGCTGGGAGAGTACCCAGTTAGTGACATTATTAGGATAGGGCTGGGAATGCCCAGGGAAGTTCCAGGGTGAAATGGTTTGCTTGCTCTGAGCTGAGACAGCCTTTAAAAATAATGCCCCAATTCTCAAGCTGCTAAAAGTTGCTAGCAAGGCGAGCAAATCAGAGCGAATTCCCACCAGTGATATGTCACAGAACCTGTGATTTGAACTATATTTTTCAAAGTGCTACACTATATGGTGAAGAAAGCCACCATTTCCATCAGTGGTCTCAACATTGCTTTTCCAACCTGACATCAGCCTTTGCCAATATTGTGGAAATTCCCAGCCATGGTATTCATTTACTTCTACAGCTAGCCCCCCTAGTTCCACGCATAAATCAACTTTGTTCCCTAGTTGGACCCATTTCTCCTTTTGTCACCTTTTTACTATTTATATGCCTATAGAATACTTTTGGATTCCCTTTTATGTTAGCTATTAGTCTCTTTTCAAACTCTCACCTTCCTGCTCTTATTTGCTTTTCCAATTCCCCTCTGAACCTATGATAGTCAGCCAGATTTGCAGCTGTATTATCCTTCTGACATTTGTCGTAAACACACTTTTTCTGCTTCACATTATTCTCTATATGTTTTGTCATTCAGGGAGCCCTTGATTTGTTTGCCTTACCTTTTCCCTTCATTGAAATATATCTAGACTGTGCACAAACCATCTATTTTTTAAAGGCAGCCCGTTTTTCCTGACAGTCTTTGATTTCAATTTATCTGGCCCAGTTCCATTCTTTCCCCTAGTTAATTATTCTTACTCAGGATAGTTCCTTGTCTTTTTTCATTGTTGGTCTAAACTTTATGATACAATGATCACTCTTTCCTAAATGTTCTCCAACTGACACTTGATCCACTTGGCCCACCTCAGTCCCAAGAACCAAGTCTAACAGTGCCTCCCTTCTCATTGGATTGGAAACATACTCCTGTAGAAAACATGCCTGAGCACATTCCAGAAACTCTTGCCCCTCTCTGAACTTTACTTGATTACTATTCCAGCCTAAATTTAGATAATTAAAGAACCTGTTTCAACTACCATATAATTCTTGAATTTTTCTGTAATTTCCTTGCAAATTAGCCCTGCATCTTTTCCACTAGTTAGTGGTCTACGGGCCAGTGATGGGCAACTTAGGCTAGTGAGCAGGTTGTAAGAGTGACCTATTTTCATCTCAGTGGGCCAGAAGATTGAAATCAGACTTGTTCACTAACCATCACCCCCTGAATAAGATCAAATACGTTTAGTATAGCCGAATATTTCATAATGAGTTACAGAAAATGCTTCATCATTCAAGCAAGTAAGGAAGTAGATTTCCTTCCCTAAAGAACATTAGTGAATCAGTTGGGTTTTTCCAACGATCAGCAATGGTTTCATAGTCATCAGTAGAACAAAGAATAAAAAATACAGCTCAGGAACAGATCCTTCGGCCCTTCGAGACTGCAATGACCATACTGCCCAACTGAACTAAAAGCCCCTACCCTTCCAGGGACCATATCCCTCTATTTCCATCCTATTTATGTATTTGTCAAGACATCCCTTAAAAGTCACTACTGTATCTGCTTCCATTACCTCCCCGGGCAGCGAGTTCCAAGCCTATGATAACTTCATAGACTGTTTCAAAGTTTGAACAAATCACTCCACCAGACCATTCAGCGCTGGGTGATATGGTGCAAACATCAGATGTCTGATTTCGTGGTGCACCATGTTCTCCGTCAAATCCTGTGTCACAAACTGGAATCGATTTTCACTGACCACTTGTTCCTGATTATCAAACTGGGAAAAAATGTCATCAATTTGTCTAGTCTATACTCTGCAGATGTGGACTTCATAGTGACAACCCTCAGCAACTCGGAGTGGGTATCTATTACCACTAAAAGCATCTGCCCTTCTGCTGGCCCAGCAAAGTCAATGTGGATTCACTGTCCACGGTGATTGTGGCCATTCCCACGGATGAAGTGGCGATAAGGCCAGCGCCTTCTCGACCAAAGCTCAGGATTCAAAGAATCCCTCTTTTTCTTCAACTCATCCATCAACATCTGGCCACCATTTTCCATTCGCACCGTTCCCGGTTGTTCTTGGTTCCAGCACCTTTCCTCTTATTGATGGAGGAACAACAACTCCCATGGCCCATAACAAACATCCATCCAATATGGGCAACTCCCATCTTTGGGACATATACGGCCAAAATTCTGACCTCCCTCTCAGGACCAGGTCCATTACTTGGCTCATTATGCTATTTTCCAGGGCTGAAATGATCGCCATGAAAGGACACAGGTTTAAGGCGCTGGGGAATAGATACAGAGGAGATGTCGGGGTAAGTTTTTCACTCAGAGGGTGATGAGTGAGTGGAATCAGCCGCCGTCGGTGGTGGTAGAAGCGAACTCGCTAGAGTCTTTTAAGAGACTTCTGGATGAGTACAGGGGATTTAATGGGATTGATAGGCCTGGTAGGTCTGGATATGATCGGCGCAACTTGTGGGCCGGAGGGCCTATTTGTGCTGTAGTGTTCTATGTTCTATGTTCACCCACCATCCTTTGTATGAAAAACTTGCTTTGTATATCTCCGTTATACCTTGCCTCTCGCATCTAAAACTTATGTCCCCAAATAATTTACTCTTCCACTGATGATTACTCATGGTCATCAGTAGAATAAAGTAGATCTTTGTTCTTCTGATGACCATGAAACTATTGCTGATTGTCTGAAAAACCCAACTGATGCGCTAATGTTCTTTAGGGAAGGAAATCTACTTCCTTACTTGCTTAAATGATTAAGCATTTTCTGTAACTCATTATGAAACATTCGGCTGTACTGAATGTATTCAATCTTATTCAGGGGGTCATGGTTAGTGAACAAGTCTGATTTCAATCTTCTGGCCCATTGATATGAAGGATGGACCACTCTTGCAACCCGCTCACTAGCCTAAGTTGCCCATCACTGGCCTGTAGACCACTAACTAGTGGAAAAGATGCAGGGCTAATTTGCAAAGAAATTACAGAAAAGTTCAACAATTATATAGTAGTTAAAACGGGTTTCTTTAATTATCCAAATAATAATGGAAAAAAGCTTCTTGTAGACTTCTAGCAGGTCACCCCTCACCTTCTGTAATTCCAGTGAGAACAAATCAAATTTCTCCAACCTTTCCTCATAACTAATGCCTTCCATACCAGGCAACATCCTGGTAAATCTTTTTTGTACCCTCTCCAAAGCCTCCACATCCTTCTGGTAGTGTGATGGCCAGAATTGAACGCTATATTCCAAATGTGGCCTAGCTAAGATTCTATAAAGCTGCAACATAACTTGCCAATTTTTAAACTCAATGCCCGGCCAATGAAGGCAAGCATGCCGTATGCCTTCTTGACTACCTTCTCCACCTGTGTTGTCACTTGCAGTGACCTTGTACCCAGATCCCTCTGCTCATCAATACTCTTAAGGGCTTTGCCATTTACTGGATAATTCCTATCTGTATTAAACCTTCCAAAATGTATTATCTCACATTTGTCTGGATTAAACTCTCTCTGATACCTCTCTGCTCAAGTCTCCAACTGATCTATACCCTGCTGTATCCTCTGACAGTCTTCATCGCTATCTGTAAATCCATCAACTTTTGTGTCGTCCGCAAACTTACAAATCAAACCAGTTACATTTTCCTCCAAATCATTTATATATATTACAAACAGCAAAGGTCTCAGCACTGACCCCTGAGAAACACCACTTGTTACAGCCCTCCATTCAGAAATGCACTCTTCCACCGCTACCCTCTATTTTTATGATTAAGCCAGTTCTGTATCTGCCCTCCCAGCTCACTTCTGATCCCATGCGATGTCACCTTCTGTACCAGTCTGTCATGAGGGCCCTTGTCAAAAGCCTTACTGAAGTTCATGTAGACAATATCCACTGCCTACCCTCATCAATCATCTTCATCACTTCCTCAAAAAACTCAATCAAGTTAGTGAGATATAAAGTTAGTGAGGGTGGCACAGTAGCACAGTGGTTAGCATTGCTGCTTCACAGCTCCAGGGACCTGGGTTCGATTCCTGGCTTCAATCATTATCTGTGTGGAGTTTGCACTTTCTCCTCATGTCTGCATGGATTTCATCTGGGTGCTCAGTTTTCTCCCACAGTCCAAAGATGTGTGGGCTATGTTGATTGGCCATATTAAAATTGTCCCTTAGTGTCCTGAGGTGTGTAGGTTAGAGGGATTAGCGGGTAAATATGTAGTGATATGGATAGAGTCTGGGTGGGATTGTGGTCAGTGCAGACTCAATGGATTAAATGGCTTTTTTCTGTACTGTAGGGTTTCTATGATTCTATGCCCTCCTTTGCACAAAACCATGTTGCCTCTAGCTAATACATTCACATATTTCCAAGTGCGAGTGTCTCGAAGAATCCACTCCAATAATTTCCCAATCACTGCCTTAATTATCTTGCCAGCCTTTAATTATCTTGCTTACTCTTGCTACCCTTCTTAAACAAAGGAACAACATTGGCTATTCTCCAGTCCTCTGGGACCTCCCCTATAGCCAGTGAGAATACAAAGATTTCTCTCAAGACTCCAGCAATTTCCTCCCTTGCCTCTTTGTATTCTGGGGAATATTCCATCAGGCTCTGGAGACTTGTCTTCCTTAATGTTTCTCAAGGACCCCAATACCCCCGTCTTTTTGATCTCAACATGATCTACACACCTTTTCTCAGACTCATCATCCACCAAGCTCTTCTCTTGGATGAATACTGGATAATGCAAAGTACTTATTTAATATCTCACCCATTTCCTCTGGCTTCACGCATAAATTCCTCCCTTGTCCTTGAGTGGGCCTATCCTCTCCCTTGCTACCCACTTGTTCTTTATCTATGTATAAAAAGCCTTGGGATTTTCCTTAATCCTGCTGGCCAATGACTTTTCGTGATGCCTTCCAGCGCTCCTTACTCTTTGCTTAAATTTCTTTCTACTTTCTTCATATTCCATACTTGCTTCGTGTGTTCCCAGTCTTTACAAATGCGTCCTTTTTCTCTTTGACTAGGCTCACAATATGTCTCGTTATCCAAGGTTCCCAAAACTTGCCATACTTATCCTTCATCCTTACAGGAATGTGCTGGTTCAGAATCCCTATCAACTTACTCTTGAAAGCTTCCCACATGCCAGATGCGACCCCCACTCCCCCTGCCCCAAACTCCCCAGCCCGATTTCCTCCCACAAGCATTCCCAGGCCAGCCCTGACATCCATCGGCCCAGAGTACCCTGATCTCCAGCCCCCTACTTCTGCAGTGAAACCACCCCCCTGCAAATACCCCCCCCCGAGAGACTCCCTTCCCCCTATCAGACACCCCCACCAAATTTGTCCCGATCGCTGGTCTTTCTCCAGCCCCAGTTGATCCCAATGCAGAGTGCAGGACCCCTCACCCCCACTGATTGCACCCTTCCTCCAGGCCCTGCCCCCAGCTGACTCTGCCAGTGGGCCCAGTGACTTCACCCTGGCACCCAATAGTGACATTTAAATTACATTAAAAATCATTTACCTGTTGTTCCCACTGGTTTCACAGTGCAGTCCCAACCGTGCCGATTTTCCAGCACTTGGAGCTGTGCATGCGTCGGGAATTCATAAGCGAATCCCACAAAATGGTCGATGCATGATTCTCCTGAGTCCATGTGCCAAAAAATTAGTGGATTGGGATGGGAGAATCATTCCCATAGTTTCAAGTCAGGATGATGAGTGATTAGGAGGGGAATCTGCAGGTGCTGATGTTCTAATACAGCAGCTGACCTTGCCCCTCTAGGTGGTAGATGTCATGAGTTTGGAAGGGGAAGCCTTGGTAGTTCCTGTCGTACACCTTGTAGATGGTACACACTGCTGCTTCTGTGTGTAGGTGTTGGAGGGAGTGAATATTTATGGCAGTGAATGGGGTACCGATCAAGCAGGCTGGATGGTGTTGGATGGTGTTGAGCTTCTTGATTGTTGTTGGAGCAGCACTCACCCAGGAAAGTGCTTCATCACAGTCCTGACTTCTGCTTTGGAGATATTGGATAGGCTTTGGAAAGTCAGAAGGTGAGTAAATCCCCATGGAATTCCCAGCATCTGACCAGCTCTTGTAGCCACAGTATTTATATGCTGGTCCACTTCAGTTTCTGGTCAATGGCAACCCACCAGAACCTTGCTAATGTGAGATTTAATGATAGTAATGTCATTTATTGTCATGGGGATATGGATGGATTCTCTCTCTCTCTTGTTGGAGATCGTCATTGCCTGGCACTTTGTGTTACTTGCCCCTTATCAGCCCAAGCCTCAATATTGTCCAAGCTTACTGCAAATTGGGTCAGACTACTTCAGTATCTAAAGAGTCACAAATGGTGTTAATTATCGTCCATCAACATCCCCACTACTGATGGAGGGAACATCAATGATGAAGCTGCTGAAGATGGTTGGGCTTAGAACACTATCCTGAGAAAATCCTGCAGCTACGTCCAGGACTGAGATGACTAACCTTCGACGATTTAAACTTTTAAAGTCACAGTTCACATTAACACTGCAATGAAGTTATTGTGAAAATCCCCTAGTTGCCGTACTCCGGTGCCTAGGTCATCTAGCACTTTGTGTTAGATATGACCCTAACCAATGGAAGTTTTTTTTTCCCAGTTCTCCTTGACTTCAGTTATGCCAGGGCTTTTTGATGCTACACTTGGCCAAATGCCACCTTGATGTCAACGGCAGTTGCTTTCACATCACTTTATGAGTTATGTTTTTTTGACCATGTTTGGACCAAGGTTTAATGAGCTGAGTAACTGAATAGCCATTGCAGAACCCAAGTTGAATCTCTGTGAGCAGGTTATTGCTGAGTAACTGTCATTGGATCGCTTCCATCACCAGCTGGAATGTGAGGGCTGATATATGAAGAGAGATTTTATTGACTGGGCTTGTACTCCCTAGAATTTAGAAAAATGAGAGGTGATCTCATAAAAAAATACAAAATCCTGATGGGACTAGGAAGAACATTCCCAATGTTGGGGGAAGTCCAGAACTAGGGATCACAGTCTAAGAATAATGGGTAAGCCATTTTGCACTGGGATGAGGAAGAACTTCTTCACTCAGTTGTGAACCCTGTGGAATTCTCTACCATAGGAAACTTTTGGGGCCAGTTTGTTAAATATGTCCAAGAGGGAGTTGGACATGGCCCTTATGGCTAATAGGATCAAAGGGTATGGAGAGAAAGTGGGAGTGAGATACTGAAAGTGTATAATCAGCTATGATCATGTTGAATCATGTGCAGGTTTGAAGGGCTGAACGGCTTACTCCTGCACCAATTTTCTATGTTTTTATTTTGTTGGTGAACGAGAATAAATTGATGGTTCGATAATTGACCGCACTGGATTTCTCCTGCTTTTTGTGTACAGGACTTACCTGGGCAATTGCCAGGTAGATCCAATGCTGTAGCTGTACTGGAACAGCTTGGCTAAGAGCTCAGCAAGTTCTGAAGCACAAAGTCTTCATTACTATTGCCAGAATATTGTCAGGGTGCATAGCCTTTGCAGAATGCAGTGCCTTCAAGCATTTCTTGATGTCACATGGAATGAATCGAATTGGCTGAAGACTGGCATCGATGATACCAGAGACCTTTGGTTGTGGCCGAGATGGATAGTATATATTATAACACACAACAGCTGATTTGAATATGTTGTAGCACGTAGCAAAACAATATCATTCCATTTATAAGTAGGTCACACAAATGATGATATTACTTTATTATAATACTGTTCAATTTCAAATCAGAACTCCTAAAGAATGCTGTAGGCACCAGGGAATTGTCTTATGTGCAATACTGATAATGAATTCTCACCAGTGTAATGACCTATTTTTACTTAATAATGCAGAACCTTAAGCTGTTGTTTACCTGATATTTAGGATCAAAATATCCCACTGCATAGCTAAGTCCTTGGTTCTGGCTAGACATTCCATTCTAAATTCTCCAATCGATGATCACATTTCACGTATGTTGACTAACTACAGGACATTCCAGGGCAAATCAAAATTATTATGTCACGGTTCATTTTCTGAACTATTAACTCAACATTCATTTAATGAAATTAGCAAATTACCATTTAAAAGTTCACTTCAACAAATTATCCTGTCAGGAGGTAGTAAATTATCAGCAATTCTGACAGAATAAAATCTAATAACCTGTATTTCAACAGACTATTAACTTGAATAGGCAAACTATAGGAACAATTACTTTCATCACAGTTACTGAGCCCATTCTGAGTTACAAATTAGGTTAGAGTAACCAAATAACAAATTATTCAAAGAAGACTGACTAGTCATTTGAATTCAACAACCCCAACATTATATAAGCTGTTTTTAAAATCCGGACTGAGTCTGAGAAGACAGATTTTAAGATGACCACTTTCCTGTATTAATACTTAAATAAGCAAATCATGGTTCAGTAACTTGATTGAGTTATTTGATGAAATAATAGAGAGAGTAGATGAGGGTAGTGCTGTTGATGTTGTGCGTGTAGACTTTCAAAAGGTGTTTGACAAAGATAATGTTTGACCACATAATAGACTTCTGATTAAAATTAAATCCCATCCAATTAAAAGGACAAAGCCAGTATGGATACAAAATTGGCTGAGACAAGAATCAGAAACCAGAAAATAATGGTGAATGTTTCAGACCAAGGGAAGCATACGGTCATATTTCTCAGTGGTTGGTATAGGGAGCCACTGCTCTTTTTGATATATGTTAATTTCCTGGACTTGTGTATACTATACATAATTTCAAAGTTTGGGGCAGTCACAAAATTGAGAAATGTAGTCAACAGAGGAGGATAGTAACAGACTTCAGATGTCTTCTATCAAGACGATGCAGGAGCAAGGCACTTCTTGCAAGTTATCCCCAGCATATGCTTTATTTTTGTCTTTTAATCTTGCTTTATGTTTTTAAAACTGTACACTAGATTCTGCTCACTCTCCTTTCCTTTTCCTTTATGTACTCTATGAATGTATGTTCTGTCTGTATAGCATGCAAAGAATATCATAAATCAAATCAAATACATACTGCTAAAATGGAACCAATGTGACAAATGAAATTTTGCGCATAAAAATGGAAACATACATTTTGGCAGGAATTTAGCAAAGGCAATGTAAAATAAAGAGTACAATTTTAAACTGAGTGCATAAGAATTAGAAGCAAGAATAGATCAATTGGCCCCCCCAAGCCTCACCTTCAACCTCAAATTTTACCATCTGAACCCCATAATCAAAAACCCAAATCTATCAATCTTAGCCTTAAATGTTCTCAGCAATTGGAGTAGGAAGTTTCAAAGGTTCACAACCCCCGAGTCAAAAAATTTCTCCTCGCTTCAATGATTACCCATTTTCTTGAGACTATGGCCCCTATTTTGAGACTGTCCATCAGTGATCCTTTCAAGCCCTCTCAGATCACTTCTCATTGTATAAACTCCTGAAAATATAAGCTCCAGAGAATTCTACTCAATCCGTCCTCATACAGTAGCCTGCTGACCCCGTGAATCAATCTAGTGAATCTTCATTGCACACATTTACATCTCTCCCCACCCATCCAACACCATACTAAGATAAGCACATTCTTCCTTGTGTGCAGAGGCCAAAACTGTGCACAGTATTCCAGTATGTTCTCCCCAACACCTTCTCCAACTGCAGTAACACTTATTCTTGTAATCTAATACCTTTACAATAAAGGCCAATATCCACATCTCCTCTGAATTGCTTGCTCTACCTGCACCCAACTTTCTTTTTTTCTTTACAATGTCAATTAAATTCCTCTCCATATCAATATCAAATCATTTTTCATCAATTCTAAGGTGTTTTCTTTTTCTATTTTTCTATCAGACTCACATTTGCTCACATCATTTTCTATCTGCCATCCTCTTGCCCTAATATTCACCTGTCTACTGCACATTTTGCTGAAATTTAACCAAATAAGTGAGGTTTGAGTTAGATGGGAGGTTGAATTCTGATTCCTGACACAGACATACCTCCAGTCTCCCTGCCCCTCATCACCAACTTCCAGCTTTAATTGAGGCAGGAATGTTGGGGCCAATGAAGTGGGGGAGAATGGGGAGGTGGTGATCACTCTACTCCCAGAAGACAAATTGGCACTTTATATATGAGAATGAAGCTGCAAGCCTCGCACCTATTGCCATGCAGGATTTCAACTTTAGCTGCTATCAGCTGAGTTTCCCAAACATTTGGGAACCCAGTTGCTTCATTAAGGTAAGGATTTGTTGGTTCAAGTCCTTAACACTTACCTCCTATAAGCAAGTGCCTGCCTATAAAGCCCCCCACAGTTGGGCATCTTCCCACAACCTTCCTTCTGAAGCTTCTGATGGTCTCTGCACCTCATATCCACTAGGGTCCTGATGCCAGCCCTCCCACTCCTTTCTTCTCAACCTACAACATTAAATCTCCAATTTATCTTTCCTTCCCCTCAGACCTGGGAGCTCTGATCCCCCTTGAAATTGCCTCTTATTCCACCTCCCACAACCTAAGATGCCCCAGCCTTCAAAATCCAATTCCTCTCCACTCACCATGAGGTCACCAACTTCTCACTTCCCAAGGTCCCTGACAGTCCTTGTCCTTAATGGGAACCCAAAAACCAACTTTCTATTTTCCCCTCTCAATCACTATCTGTGACAAGAACCTACTTGCTGCTGCAATCTTCACTAAATGTCTCCCCTGCTGTTCAGGAGACCAACCTGTCAATCATTTGGATCTCTATATGATAACTGAATCAATTACATAAGTAACACTATGTAGAGTTAAAAGATCACTGCGGAAGAAGCCAATCAACCCCAACACACATATTTAGGTATTGGTAGAAAACTTGGACGTCTCACTCACAAACATAATGTCTCACCGACACAAATAGGTATCATCAAAATATGATGATTTGCATTGATTAGCATGAAAAAAAACCATCTAATCTGAATGTCCCAAATTGCTGAGACGTGCCTACATAACCAAAGATAACATGCAGTGAATTATGATGGAAGGTTTTCAGAAAATTGTGTCTGCTCTTACCATTAGCTTGTTATAAACTTATCTTGAATTCAATCGCATGCCTTCTGAAAGTGCCAACACTGGACAATACAGTATGATGAAAACATTCATTCACACATTGTGTAGAAACTGATTATCTGTAAAAATCATAAACCATGGAATAGATTTCATGCCTCTATTTTACTGTGTGCATGTTTTATAGTTTAATTCAAAGGGAAAAAAATGTACAGTGCAAGGTCAGTTTATGAATGAAATTAATTTTCTAAAATTGAACAAGATTTAGAAATATAAAACAGTAATAAACTAAAATGACCTCAAGTTTAGGATAGAACTAAAATTGTTTCAAAACTATTCAGGTAGATGTGAATGTCAGAAAAGATTAAATGTGAGTTGGATAATACAGAGGCAAGGTATGGTTATCCCTCCCAAAACTCTATTTTTCTTAAATAATTTCAGGATTTTGACTGAACTAGCTTTTCTAGGAGTCTAATCCAAATATTGATCATTCTTTATACAAGAATAGTTTCATGTCAGTCTTAAATTTTCATGTCATCAGTTTTGATCTTATTTTCTTGAATTACAATGACTTGCATTCCTGTAGTACTCAACAAATACAGGTAGATGCCTCAAGTCACTTGACGTTAGGAGGATAAAATAGTAGTCACTGACGAGTAGGGAAAAATCAATCAGGTGAATGTACATTGGTGCAGTTGAAGAGAAGAATGTTAACAAGTTTTTTTCAAGAAAGAGGGATTAGGCAACAGTGTGGAGGGGACTAGACTTGTCCTGAAGTCCTTAGGAATCAAAGATTTATCTCCTGTAGCAACCCAAGAGATAAATGTAGGGTATACTCAAAAGAAAAATTGAGTGGTTCAAGCTTTCCCCTTAATTGTAGTCCGCTGCTTATCTGCTGTGCACCCTAATTGCTCTCAAATTTTGATAGCAGTTACTCAGTCACACTACTGTTAACCTCACTGTTAACAACTTTTTAAAAATTCATTTATAGGATTAACTCTAGAGAGTTTCCCCTGAAAAGGTGGTGTTGGGCCACCTTCTTGAACTACTGCAATCCGTATGGTGGAGGTACACCAACAGTGCTATAATGGAGAATATTCCGGGGCTTTAACCCAGCAACATTGAAGGAACAATAATACAGTTCCAAGTTGAAGGTTGTAGTGTTCACTTGCATCTGCCGCCCTTGTCCATCTGATAGGTAAGGTCACAAGTTTGGAAGCTGCTTTCAAAGGAGGCTTGGCGTACTGTTGGGTGTTTTTGCATATGAAATATATTGTTGTCAATGTGTGCTAATAGAGAAGAGAGTGGATGTTTAGATTGATGGACGGAGTGCCAATTAAGTGGGCTGCATTGTTCTAGATGGTGCCAAACTTCTTGGGTGTTGTTGGAGGTACACTCATCAAGGCAAGTAGAGAACATTCCATCATTGTCCTACTTTTTAAGCTAGGGTATTTATCTTACTGGCCTGGTAAAGTTCCTCATCAATGACATCTCCACGGTGTTGATGTTGTGGGATTCAGCAGTGGTAGTGCCATTGAATGTCAAGGGCAGTTGACTATATTCTCTTTTGTTAGATTTGGTCATTGCTTTGCATTTGTGTAACATGCATGTTACTATCACCAACAGACAAACAGAGTCACCAATAAAATATTTTCAGGAATGTTGAGCAAATTAAGGCAAAAGTCATAAAATTGGGTTCTAACCAATAAACGTACGTCCTTTAGGGCTAAATTTTACATTGATTTTTCACTTTGGGGTGGGGATCAGGGGTTTAGGGAATGGGGATCTAGAGGGTGGGGTTTTGGTGTTGCGGGGTTGGGGTTGCATGGTTGACAGAATTAAAGGCTCTTTATCTGAATGCATACAACAATCTGACATGTTCCGAGGGCATGAAATAAATCATAAACTATATAAGTCAAACTTTATTTTTTTTTGCCAATTTAAAAATAAACTTTTCTGAAACAACACAAGTCATCTGATGTCTGGAATTATAAGATGATATCTACAACAATACTCAAGGCTGACCAAAGATAACAACTGTGTGTGTGTGTGTGTGTGTGTGTGTGTGTGTGTGTGTGTGTGTGTGTGTGTGTGTGTGTGTGTGTGTGTGTGTGTTCTCTTTTCTGTCGGTCTCAGGGTTGGCATTGGATCCACTACAAGTGAGCCAAAATCCTACCAAAGTCCAAATTTAAGAAATATGCTGAATCTGATACATTATGTAAGTTGCACTGGAAACATACCCTGACACATTGCTCATAGAATGGGCAGTCAAGGCCCATTCCAAAAAGGAACTATTGAAAGGAAGTAAATGTCATTTTCAACTTCATAAGTTTACCCTTCTAGCAGAAACTGAAAGTCTACCAAGACAATAGCTACTTGGAGTAGGGTCAGCTAAAATGGTCACCAGAAATCTGGACATTTATGATACATAGTCAGTCAATAAGGAAGGCCAAAGATGTCTAGCCCATGCTGACTCCTGACATACCCACTAATTATGAGCAGACCAAAGCTGCCATCTTTACAACTTATGAGATAGTCCTGGAGACATATTACTAACAGTTCTGGAATGCTGGTCAAATGACTGGTGGGTCCACTGTTAAAAATATAGTGCATCTACAATGGAATGTGCGAATTTGTATTGGTGGAGGAATTTAAAACTATTTATCTTTCAATCTAACAATGCACCTTAAGGAGCAGAAATTTCTCACTACCGGTGATGTAGCAGAAATGTCAGATAGATTTGATGTCATCCATAGGCCTGACAACTCAGGCAAATCCTTTCATCAAATTCTGCCCAAAATCTGAATACTGAAAGATCTGCCATGCCTGCTTTCATGTTCATTACTTCACAAGGAATCCAGTGAATTGTGTGGCAGAGTAGGCAGGAAGTCACCCAGGATGCCATTACCTCAAGGGTTCAAGGGCCATGAATAATTGATTATACATCGGTCAAAAAATAGGAAAGGACTGCAGCTTTCTCTGCACAACACCTGAGCTCTTTCCCAATCCTGTTTGCCACTGGCACATGACAGTGCGTGCACCATCCACCTGCTCCCTCCCAAAGGATCATTTCGATCTCAAACCTCAATTCCTCATCATATATTTGAACTGCAGGCCAGGAGTTCTGAATTACACCTCCAGAATCCTTGCAGCCATAAATCATACAGGAGAAACTCTCAGATTTGAGTAATCACATCCTGGGACATACGAGGACACTTCCAGTATGTCGCTCATCTCTTGATGAAAGCACTGTTCCTTTCCTCATCTGGATAAGAGCCATTACCAAGGCCGAGTTTTGTGCAGCCTGCATTATTGACATCTTAGTGGATGTGCAAATGAATTAATGTGATATGCTGAGCATGTCTTTAACAGGCTTCCCTCCAACTCAAAACTAAGACACAAGTTCCCGGTACTTCACTTGGCCTCCACCCCTTCCAGATAAAGGACACTCTAGAAGACCATGGATGGATATTCTTTATATTCGTATATGAATGCATATGAAGACATCGCTCTTTGATCAGGATGATGAGAGCAATGTGCAAGGAGCCTCCAGCAGATGCTTACTCGCATGGCTCCACTAACAGAGTCTATTACCTTGTCAGCATAGAAATACTGCATGATCACTTGTCAGCAAGGGCAATTCACCCAGATGAATGGAGGTTTGGAATTACTAGTTGTCTGCCTGCCACAAGCTGTGCCTTAAGAGGCATCCATCTCCTTCCCTCCCAGCATCCCTCCCTCCCTTCATCCCTCTGACTGCAGCTGATGGCAAATGGCACAAAATGAATGGCAGATCCCCACCTTACTAGATTCTCCATGTTCTGAGACCCATGAGTAAGCAATGTGGCCTTCACCATGGAGAGGAGAACACAACTGAACATCTTTGACATCCAATTGCTCATAATTATTGGGGTGTTCCTTTTATTCAACCACTTGCATTGACCTTAAACTCCACCCTTCCAAAAAGATCCTCCTCTCACTTTGACAGATCTCATTGAATGACCAACCGCATCAAGCTCAGTTTGGAAAAATGGTGGGCATCACCTTTCAAACTCATTCCACCAATTTCTACTTTCCCCCTTCACCCACCAACACCCTATCAACATAGACCCACCCAATATCACCATTCTTCTCCCCTCTGTCAACCTTGAACTTCTCCTGGTTACCCTTGATCCTACCACAATCCACTTCCACATACTTCTCCCCTCCGAGCCAATACCCATTACTGCCCTCATGCCCACCCTGACACTGCCCCTCCAATTAACTAAACCACATGTCTTATTCCCCTCTGTGACCTACCCGATAAGACCTTCATTTATCAGACTCTCATGCTGGACCTGCCACCCTATTGCATCCTTCTACTGTCTCTAACTGTGACTGTTCCTTCATATCACCCTGAATTCAGCCCCTCCCCCCCACCACCCACAGGACCCAACTATATCACCAACTTCCCCACAAGACAATCTCCCCATTCTTGACACTTTCCCCACCCTTCCCCTGGAATTTCTACCTCTCTTGTCCAGTTTTGGTCCACAGAACAGCATTCATGAATTTTTCCAAGTTCCGCAAGGTGGAAGCTACATCTATGAACCTAAAGTCATGAAAGCAGTGAAGCTTACCAGGTGCACACAGTTATATAGTTGTAAAACTGAATGTTCCAAATTCATGCTGGTGGGGAACTTAATTTGGAGAACAAACTTAATTCCAGTGAGGTGGTCTTTAAACATGAGACACTAATGCATACAATGGAGTTTCCGACATTGTCAGGAAACTTTAATCTTTAATCTGTCTTGAAAATCAGGAGAATCAAATTCACATAACTTATTTCACCAACAGGAAACAGATTTCTCACCTCCTGCTAAATTAAGTGCATCTGTCAACCATGTCTCCCACTGTTAGTGGCAGCAGAAAACTCTGGCCATGGTTACAAATTGATAATGCCTGGATCTGAATATTCAAAGGTATTTGACATCTTGGATGGACCAGAAGAAAGAAAAGGAAGGGGGGCAGCTCTCTTAATAAAGAATGAGATCAGTACAGTAATGAGAAATGATCTTGATTTGGAGCATTGGCATTGAAATGTAGGAATAGGATTAGGCCATTCAGCCTATCGAGTCTGCTCCACCAGTTAAAACTATCATGGCTGATCAAACTTTTCAATGCCTTTTACACACTTTTATAATCCAGGTTAGAAACTCCAAAGTGTTTGATGAAGTCTGCCTGGATCAGTGGTTTTGCAATTTGAATTTGGTTAGGGTAAGCATGAGATATTTCACTTCAGGTATGATTCAACTGACACACAGGGGAACTTTTATCTAATGAAGTTTATTTAAAAATACAATTAGCATGTACAGGAAAAAAATTAACAATAACTTTTATCAATTACAAACAAGACAGAAAAACAGTTATAACATTATATAAACCTTAATAATTACATGAAGTGTTCCAATCAAACAAACTTTCCTATACAAATCCTTGCCACAGTTTTGGCAATGTAGCAGGGAATATGGAAACCCCAGTTTTCTTAAGTTATTAAAACAAAGCAGATTGGTTTAAAATAGGGGTGTTGGTGGAAAGTAGAAATTGGTGGAATGAGTTTGAAAGGTGATGCCCACCATTTTTCCAGTTGGTCATTCAATGAGATCTGTCAAAGTGAGAGGAGGATCTTTTTGGGAGGGTGGAGTTTAAGGTCAAAGTAAGTGCCTTATATATACATATTAAAGGCATCATAATGTGCCTCACTTATATGCCATGGAAGTATTGTCTGCATAAGCACATATGTTATCATTTTTGAACAAGTATTACAAATCTAAACTGTATTTTTGTATTTTATTTCAAACATTGGCCAACGAGCAGTTTATCCCTTGGCATAATGGGAAATAGGTTCAAGTAGACAAACCATATCCTTTTGGAATAAAGAAGCATAGAGCACATTCTATTATTAGATGCAAGCTAGGTAGTTGCAGTACCAAAGTTTTCAAAATGAAAAGAAGGATTCAGCTTCTCGATGTAATGAATAACTGTGATTTAGCCTTTACCTTAAGGTGGCAAGGAAACAGACAGAGAAAATGTCTCCCTTATTATTTTCAGTACTGAAGGTGTTAGGGAGATTCTGGAACAAGATTTGTGTAAAGTTTCTTGGCAACAAATTGAAAGAGTCCATGCTTTCAGTTGACCAGTGAATTTTTTGTTCTGCTAGAGGATAGAATGCTATTGGCTGAAATATTTGAAGTGTATTAATGTTGTTGGACCATCCACTTTGGTTGATAGGTGGAGCAGGAAGATGAAATCTTCAGAAATTGATATCCATGTTGTGTCCATGTGATGTAACATCGAAGAGGGACTAGAATCATCTGACCATCTCTCTCCCAATACATGTTGATTCAATAAAATGTCAGTCTCTCGCAAGTCTTTGTGTTTGCTGTGTTTGGCTGAAAACAAGAGTCCCAAGGAGGATACCTCAAAAAAAACTCCTTGCAATCTGAAAATCTGAATGTTCACATGATGCTGGAACTTAGTCCCTTGGTTGGAGAATTGAAACTCTGATTTCTCAGCCTTGTGACTCCTAGTGGTCCTCTTGATGCACATACATTCAAAGTTTAAGTCAGCACATCTTCCCAAAACACCAGGAAGAGAGAGAGAGAGAGAGCCTCTAGATATTAATTAGCAAACTCCATTTATGCTATTGACGCAGCATTAAAAAGATTTCTAGCAGACAGCCTGGCATCAATGAAAAATACCTTAAGTGCAGAGAACATGATTTAAAAATGACATTTCTTAAAGGCACACTAACATTCCATCCCCATAACCCTTTATGTTATTGTTAATCAGGTATCTATTAATCCCTACCTTAAACATATTCAATGGCTGAACTTTTATAGCCTTGGAGGGTAGAGGATTCGCAGATTCACAGTCCTCTATGTAAAGACATTTTTCTTTATCTCAGTCTTAAAATACGGCATTTTCTTTATTTTAAAATTGTGTCTTCTAATTTTAGACTCCCCAACCAAGGGAAACACTTTACCTGCATCTACCTTGTTAATTCCTATAAGTATTGCATAGAATTCAGTGAGATTATCACTCTTTCTTTGGAACTTAAAGGGTACAGCCCCAATTTGCCCAAAAGTACCACCATCTCAAATCAAGTTTGGTGAACATTTGTTGCACTCCCTCTAAGGCATTCTGAGGTAAGAGGACCAAAACTGTACTTCAGGTGGGGTCTAACCAAGCTTCCATACAATTGAAGTAATATGTCAAAGGAAGAAAACAGACTGTGACATAGATAAGGAAAGGAGAGAGTGCAGAATGTAATGTCACAGTCAAAGCTAGGGTTTAGTGGAAGATCAACTTAATGGGAGGTAGGTCTATTCAAAAGTCTGATGACAATAGGGAAGAAGCTATACTTGAATTAGTTGTTATGTGTCCTCAGATTTTTGTATGTTTTTCCTGATGGTAAAAAGATGAAAGAGAGCATGTCCAGGATGCATGATGTCCTTTTGATTATGCTGGCTGCTTTTCAAAGGCAGCAGGAACTGGGAGGCTGATTTGAGTGAAGGACTGGACTTGGTTCATGATGCTTTGTAGTTTTTTTGCAGTCTTGGAAAGAGCAGGAGTCATACCAAACTGAGATACAACCAGAAAGAATGCCTTCTATAGTGCATTTGTAAAAGTTGGCGAGTGTCGTAGAGGACATACCAAATTTCTTTAGCCTCCTCAGAAAGTAGAAGCATTGGTGGGCTTTATTAACAATAGCGTCAGCATGGAGGGACCAGGACAGGTTATTGGTGATCTGGACACATAGAAATTTCAAGCTCTCGACCATTTCCACTTTGTCCCATTGATCGTCAGGGGCATGTCCTCCACTATGCTTCCTGAAGTCAATGACTATCTTCCTCATTTTGTGGACATTGAGGAAAGATTAATGTTCACCAGATTATTTATCTCTTTCCTGTATCCTGCCTCGTCATTGTTTAGGGAAGAAGCTATACTTGAATTAATTGGTATGTGTCCTCAGATTTTTGTATGTTTTTCCTGATGGTTAAAAAGATGAAAGAGAGCATGTCCAGGATGCATGATGTCCTTTTGATTATGCTGAGGACACATACCAACTAATTCAAGTATAGTTTCTTCCCTAAAGGACTGAGAACACAATCTTGTTGGACACCAGTGTTGAAGATGATTATAAAAGAGGTACTGTTGCCTATCTTTACTGATTGTGGTCTGTGGGTTAGGAAGTTCAGAATCCAATAGCAGAGGGTGGAGCCAAGCCCCTGGCCACTGATTTTGGAGATGAGTTTCATAACAATAATGGTGTGAAAGGCTGAGCTAAAGTTGACAAATATGATACAAGATTGGTTAAGCAGAAAAAATGTTGGGATAAATGCATAATTTTCAGGTTGGCACATTGTGATGAGTGGAGTGCCATGGGGAATTTAAATGCGGATGGTCACCCATTTCAATTGAGACAAGGAGAAATGCTTTGGAATTCTCTTCTTCGGTGTGCAGTGGAAGTTGAGTCATTTATTACATTTAAGGCAAGTCTAGCAAACCAGATTGTTCAACTCAACATTGAAGGTCCATCTCCAGTCATTTAGTGACCTTGTCAAGGCGAACTTAGCAGTGAAACACGTCACAGAGCCACGCCCATTGGGCTGGGAGAAGAGGCCCGGCTCCATGGCCCCGCCCATTGTGTGTAAAGGGGCGGTGCTTGGTGACTCCGCCCACTGTCTTGTAATGGGGCGTGGATCCACCGTTGTGTATAAAAGGGGCGGGGTGAGGGGCGCTCAGTCCTTTTCGCAGCGCGTGCTCTGGTGGTTGGTGGGTGTTGGCTTTGTTCATTGACCTCGTGCTGCGGCGGAGTAATCCAGCCATTGCAGGCAGAGAGAGAGAGAGCGCTGAAGCTGCCCGTTCCTCACGGGACCGTGGGGCTGGTTCCGGAGTGGGACCGACTTCGGGCCTGGGATGGGTGCGGGCCTCGGGCCTGGTCCTGGAGTGGGGCCGGGTGCGGGCCTCGGGCCTGGTCCTGGAGTGGGGTCGGCCTCGGGCTAGATTGGGGGTGGCTTAGGCTGTGTTTTGGGATGGGCTCGGTCCTGTTCTCTCCATCTGATGGAGAGATAGGATTCCTGCAGCTGGGAAAGCCGCTGGCCCTGGAGTGATAGTGAAACCACCTTCCCGTGCCTCGTGTGTGGTCGCTGCTTCCTCGCCAGTGAATTCACTGAGTTTCAGTTCTGGGGCAGCATCAGCTTAGTAAATGAAGGGGAACCGCCAGAGCGAGCAGCGTTTTAATTTGAGATGATCAACATGGGCTTTAATATTCCCGCTAAAGGACCGGGGGATTGAAGGAAATGCGATTGGGAACATCAGCTGCAAAACCTCAAGTATGCATGAATATTGATATTTTGAAGTTGCTACACTATTGCTAAGAATTTTTTTAGTAAATGGTACATAACTAAAAATGTGACACGTAGAAGACGCTCAAAATCGTTGTCATTTAAAGATGAATGACATACAATGTAAAGTATGGCAGGACCGTGCTTCTGCACCTGCGACACCGGCTTTACACTGAGTGAAGCATGAAGTTTTAATTTCTTGTGAAATGTTTTGTTTATTTAATGAGCATGAATCTACAGCATAAATTGGCTGAACATTTAACATTTAATTTGCACTATCCTGGAGGCCGAGTAATGATTGGTCTGGTAAAGATTCTTACACAATATGGACGCTCTTCTGACCTTGCCACTGAGGCACGTTGTTAGGAGACTGGAAGGTACTTGGTGCTACACAACGGTGCAATCTGGGAGTGCTTGATAGTAATATTGGTGACTTGAGTGTGGGATATTCCTGACTTGGTGTTCAATGATAAGTTAAAATATTGGGGGGGGGGCAGTTTTGCTGACTAAATCAACTGGGAGGTAGCGGGAGGCTTTGTCAAAAATGTTGGAATATGTCACACAAACAACTGTCACCTGTGCTGTATGGAGATTCATTTAATGTAGGGGATTGATGTTGGTAAATCATGTTCTGTAGTGTTTCACATTGTTGATTAACAAGCTTTTTTCATAAAAGCATAATGAAACCAATTAATGAGGTCCTGTTTATTCCAGGATTTTGGTGCATAATCATGACTGGTAGTGTAGTACAGAGGGTATGACATTATCTTGGGCATCATCTTGAAAATAGCCTCCTGTCTATTCTGGGCTTTGGAAATCCTTCTATCACAATTCATAGAGAAGCACGGAGTTGAGAAAACTGAAGAATGTAACTGGATTGGCAATCATGTTTCCCATCTCACCTGACAGGAAAAGCCCCAAAAGCAAGTGGTGTTTGCTACCAAATAAATCTGTTGGATTTTAACCTGGTGTTGAGACTTCTTTCTGTGCCTATCTGTAAAACTGTCTTCATTTCTGCCAGAACACTGGTGGGATGTTGCTGCACGTGCCAATAGGGAGGCAATGGTCTATTGGCATTATCATTAGACTAGTAATCCAGAAACTTGGCTAATGTGCTGGGGGCCCAGGTTTGAATGCTGCCACAGCAGATTGTTGAATTTGAATTCAATAAAAATTTAGGATTAGAATTTGCTGATGGAAAACCCATCTCCTTCACCCATGCCCTTTAGGGAAGGAAGTCTTACTTGGTATGCCCTCCCAAGACCAGCCATTGGTGTCCATGTCCCATAAATGGGTTAAAAATTGCAGTGTCAGGTTGGTAGTTGCTTACATTAAAATGAACAAGTTGGCTTAATACAGACTAACACTAATTGCTCAATTTTAGTTCTTTGTAGTCCTTAACCAATTGTATCTGTTTTGCTGCCAATTGTCACTTTGAAACATGTTTCTGATGTAGAACTTCTAATACCCTTAGATTGGAGAATAAATCCAATATTCTGTTTAAAAATCAATATATTGAAAATTTTCCTAAACGGTTCAGTAATTATCTAAAGTGGGACCCAAAACTCCCAACACAAGCTATAATTGTAGCCAAATATACAAAGTCTAGATTTAATGCTTGGTAAATCAACTAAAGTGGTATGATATTGTTCAAAGTAAAATGGAAATGATTGTTTTTGTAGCCAAGTAACTAATTTACACTATTGGTTCATGTGGTTTTAAATGATTTTTGTGTTTATCCATGTGCTCCTTTTTCAGCTTTGCCCATCTCAGACAGTGTCTTGGGTGGCCAATACAGAAGGGTAGATTGTTTTCCCTCAAACCCAAAGCAAAGGAAATTGCTTTGGGTCTGTTGGGTGAAACATTTCTAACTGTTCTAAATGCATTATTGCAAGCTGTCTTCAGATCAGATTCAAATACAAGATTTCCAATTTAACAAAGAAAATTACAGCACAGGAACAGGCCCTTTGCTCCAAATCTGCACTGGCCATGCTGCCTGGCTGAACTTAAAACCCCCTACCCTTCTGGGGACCATATATCTCCATTCCCATCCTTAAAAGCTGCTATTGTATTGTTCCAGGCACCCATCATGCTCTGTAAAATAGCTTTTGCTGGTATTTGATTTTATTTTCTGCATTGCAGAGGGTAGAAGAGCCAAACCAGAGATGAAGGGCTGAAGAAATGTGCATCTGAAATAAATTGAGGTAAGATTGTGGGGAGGGGGCCATCTGCCTCAGTGGCTTAGATTTTATTTTGCTCCTCCCTCCATTATTGCCCATCTAAGTCAGGCAATGTCTTAGGTGACCAACACTGAAGGGTAGATGATTTTCTTTCTCAAACCTAAAGCAATTGACCTGTCAGTGCTTTGGATCCTGTCGAGAGGTACAACTATATTCTGTATGAACTGCAATTATCTTGAAAAGAAAAATCACCTTTTTGCCTCCCTTGTGGGGTTAATCTAGTTTGCATGTAGTCCTGGCTCTTGTGTGGTGTCCATGGTACTAGAATCTGAGGGTTACAGGCTGGAAACAGGCCCTTTGGCTTAACTTGTCTATCATGCCCAGTTTTTAAACCATTAAGCCAGTGCCAATTGTCCACATTTTGCCCATATCCCTCTGTTTCCATCTTACCCATATAACTGCCTCCAGCTGCATTTTAGATTGTAACTGCCTCTCCTGTTGCTGGTTGCTCATTCCAATACTACTGGGTAGAGAACTTTAATAACTGCAAATGTGTGAAGTGAGCTATATTCAAACATGTTCAGTGTGGAGCTCAACCAAACATAAATACAATAGAATTTTGTATGTGTTTTGTTTCTCTTCCTGGCACTAAGCCAGATTTTCATCTGTTCCCATAGTCAGGGCCTTTTTCCAAGAGTGGCAGTGTCAATTACAATGGGGCACAATCTTGAGGTAAGGAGGAAAATCTAAGGAAGATGAGGAGGGAGGAACTTTTCAGTGATGGGTGCCTGAAGTGTTGGAAGTAGATGTGTTAGCAACATTTTAAGAGGCATCTGGGTGGGTACATAGGGAGGAGATGGATATGAACCAAATGTGCAGAAGATTTTTGCTCTAACTTAGTTACAGCATGATCAGCATGGGTTTGGAGGGCAAAAAGGTCTGTTTCTGTGCTGTACTTAATTCTAGTTTTTACTGGAGCAGGTTGCTAGCCTGTTGGAGATTTGAAGGGTGCCACTCCACATCAAGTACAGCTAACTGGGGGTGTCTCCTTCTCACCACCAGCTGTTGGCTTGTGGGAATGATTTTGCAGGTTAATACTCAAGCAGTTGTTGTGATGTGAATATACTTGGCCATCAAGTTCTGGGGTGGGACTCAAATCCAGAATTTCTGACTCAGGCTGGGATACTACCCACTCTGCCAAAGACCTTGCAAATGTGCCAATAATCATTCAAATGGAAGATTTGGCTGATTTGGTTTAATTGCCTTTTTTGATTTGTAAAAATCTACATTTGATAGTTTACTGGTATGATTTTTCTCTCCTTAGGGAATGGAATGAACTGAACCAGAGATGTTGATGGACAAAAGTAATATACATCTGACAAATGTCATGAGGTATAATTGGGAAAGGTGAGTATTTGCCTCAGTGGTTTAGACTTTGTTGTTTTACCTCTCCCTTCACTATTGCCCACTTAAGACAGGCAGTGTCTTAGGTGATCAACACTGAAGGGTAGATGATTTTTCTCTCTTAAACCCAAAGTAATTGGATTGTCAGTGCTTTGGATCCTGTCGAGAGGTACACCTATATTCTATATGAACTGTAATTGTGAAAAGAATCAGCATTCAAACTCAAAGTTCACTGGAAAAAACTGATTTTTATGATTTTAGGTAGATACTGTCAGACTGCAGATACATTGCCTCCCTTGTAGGGTTAACCTAGTGCATGTAGTCCTGGCTGTTTCATGTATGGTGTTCATGATACTAAAATCCAAGGTTTTCAGCATGGAAATAGGCCCTTTGGCCCAAATTGTCCATGGTGCCCAGTTTTACCACTAAGCTATTCAATTGTCTGCATTTGGCTCATATCCCTCTATTCACATCTTATACACGTAACTGTCTCCAATTGCATTTTAGATTGTAGCTGCCTCTACTACTGTCTGGTAGCTTGTTTCAGTACTATGGTGTGGGGAACCTTAATTGCAAATGTGTGAAGTGAGCTATATTCAATGTGCTCTGTACAGAACTCAACCAAACATAAATACAATAGAATTTTGCTGTACATGTTTTGTTGTTTCTCTTCTAACACTAAGCCAAAGTTTAGTATGCTAATTGGGTGGATTGACTATGCTAAATTCTTCCTCAGTTAACCCGAACAGGTGCCAGTGTGACATCTAGGGGGTTTTCACAACTTCATTGCAGTGTTAATGTAAGCCTACTTATGACACAATAAACTTCAAACTTTTAGTCAAGGTTTTTTGAGGGTGGAGGTATCAATTATAAGGAGGCACAGGTTCAAGGTGAGGGAATGGGGGGCAGCTTTTCATGTAGGATGGTGGGTGCAAGGAATGGGCAGGACATCAGCAATATTTAAGAGGCATCTGGGTGGTACATGAATAAGGAGGGAATGGAAGGATATGTATTAAGTACAAAGAACAAAAAATTACAGAACAGGTCTTTCAGCCCTCTAAGCCTGCAACTACTATGCTGCTGGACTGAAATAAACCCCCTACCCTTCTGGGCACCATGTCCCTTTATTCCCATCCTATTAATGTATTTGTCAAGACATCCCTTAAGTATTACCAAATCTGCTTCCACTACCCCTCCTGCAATGAGTTCCAGTCACTCACTACTGTTTAAAAAAAATCTTGCCCCGTATCTCCTTTAAACCTTGTCCCTTGCACCTTAAGTTTGTCCCCTAGTAATTGACTCCCCTGCTCTCGCCACCTGTTAGCTTGTGGGAATGATTTTGCAAGTTAATACTCAAGCTGTTGTTGTGCTCTGAATGTGCCCTCCTTGACCAAGTCCTGGGGTGGGGATTCAAACCCAGAATTCCTGGCTCAGGCTGGGATACTATCCACTCTGCCACAAGACCTTGCCAGTACATGTGCCAACTGCTAAATAGTCATGTTTTTGAGTTGGGGAAAAAATCATTCCATAGAAGGTTGGTTTAATTAATTGCCTTTGTTACTTGATTTGTGACAACCTAAGTTTGGTAGTTTACTGGTACATGATTTTTTTCTTAGGGGAATGGAATGAACTGAACCAGTGATGTTGATGGACAAAAGTAATATGTCTGAAATAAATGCCATGAGGTATGATTGGGGGAGGGGGAATATTTGCCTCAGTGATTTAGATTGTTTTTGCCTTGCCTCCCATTAATGCCCATCTAAGAAGGTGGTGTCTTAAATGACTAACACTGAAGCATAGATGATTTTCTGTCTTAAACTCAAAGCAGTTGGTCCATCAGTGCTTTGGATCCTGTTGAGGTACAACTATATTCTGAACTGTTATTATCTTTTTTAAAAAAGGAATCAGTGCAAAATGTAGCACCTCTTGCACTTTAAAGTACTCTTTGCCAGGATAGTACTGAATTCATTGAATAAATTGAAATTATTTCCTATTTGTTAGATACTATTACAGCACTTATGTTGTCAAATGATTGTGTACCATGATCATTAGAAACTGCCATAGAATTAAATCAATTAAAATGCAGCTAATCCTTTGTCATGCTAAAATGTGTTTAGGGGAGATTGGTTTTTCTTGCAGGAATGGACAAATGCAAGGATTTGAAACATGACATTCTTGAATGCTGCATGCTGGAATTTGTTTACCATTTTTCTAGTTATTGGCTCATCCATATAATGTTTTCTAGTTATAATTCATTTGCAAAAATGTGCAAATTTCTTAACTTTTGTAAGATTCATTGATCTGGTTCAAAAACTGGGATATACTTCAGAAACCATGGAGATTCTTCATTCAAGTACCTTGCTGCAGAATTTCTTGCTTTCTATGAAGCAATGGGAATGTGGAAAAAGCAGAAATTATTTTTAACCTGGTCACAGCAGTTGGCTCATCTACATTTGTTCCTTTAAAATGAAGCCTATTTGTGATAAATGTTTAACATCTGTGCACTATGCAGCATGTCAGTATATTTTGTTTGAAAGCATGGTGTTGTGAATCTTCAAGAATTGTATGAAATTGAGATTGAACATGTGAAATAAAATTAATTCAAGATAATGAATGTTGAATTTGTTGCTGTCTCATTAGTGTTTTGCTCTAATCTTTTTGTGCAATCTATTGTAGATATTCATTCCAAAGAAATACTCATTGGGCTCTGAAATATTAGTGACAATGGAAGTGATTAGAACTGCTGCCTTGCAGCACCAGGGACCTGGGTTTCATTCCTGGCTTCAGGTGACTGTCTCTGTGGAGTTTGCACATTATCCATGTCTGTGTGGGTTTCCTATTTCCTCCCACAGTCCAAAGATGTGCAGGTTATGTGCATTGGGCATGTTAAATTGCCCTTTTATGATCAGGGGAACTAGCTAGGGTGAATATATGGGGGTAGGACCTAGGTGGGATTGTGCAGATTTGATGGGCCAATGGCCTCCTGTACTAAAGGATTCTATGAATATAACACAAATGAATGGGACATTTTTGTTAATGGAAGAAAATGAATTGGAGCCAAAGCAATCAAAAGTAGCATATGCAGTTAATAAGCTTCCAGACAAGAGAATGTTTGAAGAGGCAGCTCTCAATATTTTGGCAAATAAACTGCCTGATGAGTCATTTGAAAAGATTGAACACAATATATTGAAAGAAAAATAGTGACTCTACCTAATGTAGACAAATATTCTACAAGTTTCATTTCTTTATCTTTTTCTGCTTGGAAAAAAGCTTGGTAAACTAGATTTAGCTATTAGGTACTATGAACTTAATTCACAAGCATGCAAGGTAACCAATTGGTTAATGTACAACTTAAAACCATACCATACACAAGTTTTGAATTTGCAGCCCAAAACATGGCAAAGGAGTTGGGTTTTGCCTGTGACATTGGGTATGAAATTTGATCTTTGGTAAACTAGAAAATACAGCTGGCTGGAATAATTAGTTGTGTAGCTTATGACACAATCAGATGTATGAGGAAAATCATTGTGAATTTGGTCATGATGCATCATGTTTTCCTGTCAACATCCAGGGATTGCTCTGTTCCTGAAGCTGGTCCATTCTATCATATCCAACTCCCTACTACATCTCCCTTTCCAAGGCCCCATAAATTCCTTTTTGGGTTGGGATAGAAGATAGGATAGCAGTGGAAGGGTGTATTTCTGATTGGAGGGCAGTGACAAGTAATGTTCCTCAGTGATCAGTGCTGGGACTTTTGCTGTTTTAATATACAAATGATGTGAAGGAAAATGTTGGTTTGATTCAAGTTTGTGGGTGACCCAAAGGTTGGTTGAATTGTGGATGGTGATGAGGACCATCAGAATACAGGATATAGATTGGGTGGAGAAATGGCAGATGGAGTTTAATCTGGATAAAATTTGAGGTAATGCATTTTGGAAGGTCTAATACAGATCACATCAGTAAGTAGCAGAGCCCTTAAGAGTATTGATAAGCAGAAAGATCTGGACATAGAAGTACACAGGTCACAAAGTGGCAATGCAGGTGGAGAAGGTAGTGAAGAAGGCACATGGCATGCTTCCCTTCATTGGCTGGAGCATTGAGTTTAAAAATTGGCAAGTCATGTTGCAGCTTCATAGAACTTCAGAGTACACTTGGAATATGGAACATAGAACTACAGCACAAACAGGCCCTTCAGCCCACAAGTTGCACATCTATACCTACCAAGCCATAGACCTATCTATAACCCCTGATCCCATATAGTCATCCAGAAGTCTTAAAAGACTCTAGCGAGTTTGCCTCTACCACCACCAACAGCAGCCGATTCCATTCACTCACCACCCTTAAGTTAGGGAAAAACTTATCCCTAACATCTCCTCCGTACTTGCTTCCCTGCACCTTTAAATCTGTGTCTTCTTGTAGTGACCATGTCAGCCTGGAGAAATAGCCTCTGAGAATCCACCCTATCTATTCCTCTCAATAGTTTATAAACTATCAGGTTGTCTCTCCAGGGAGAAGAGTCCCAGCTCCCTCAACCTATCTTCATAAGGCCTGCCTCCCAATCCAGGCAACATCCTTGTAAATCTCCTCTGCACCCTTTCAATAGCTTCCACATCCTTCCTATAGTGAGGTGCCCAGAACTGTGTACAGTACTCCAAGTGGGGCTTGACAAGGGTCTTATAAAGTTGCAGCATTATCTCCTGATTCCTAAACTCAATCCCATGATTAATGAAGGCCAGTACACCATACGCCACATTGTCCACCTGCAAAGCCGATTTAAGAGTCCTATGGACCCAGACCCCAAGATCTTTCTGTTCTTCAACACAGCTAAGACTCCTACCTTTGACATCGTACTTCTTCATCTCGTTGGTCCTGCCAAAATGGACCACTACACATTTATGCACATTGAAGTCTATCTGCCACTTCTCTGCCCAGTCTTGCATCCTATCTATGTCTCGCTGCAACTTCTGACATCCCTCCAGACCATCCACAACACCACCAACCTTTGTATTGTCGACGAACTTACTAACCCATCCCTCCACTTCCTCATCCAGGTCATTTATGAAAATGACAAACAGCAGCGGTCCCAGAACAGATCCCTGGGGCACTCCACTGGTTACTGACCTATTATCTCCTCATTCTCTCTCTAATGAGACGAAGGTCCTCAAGCTGCATTTCCAGTTCCTTAACCTGGTACTGTAGGGACTGCAGCTCCACACACCGAGCACAGGTATGGATGTCTGGGAGATCAGTAGCCTCCAAGACCTCCCACATGTTGTACTGGCAACAACATACTGGCCTTACAACCATACTTGCCCCTTTTTAGAAACCCAGAGGAAAATAGTAATAAAAAAACTTATAACTTACCCTGCCTCACCCTTTTCACTTGAGCTCTGTGAGCCAAAGCCCTTACAGCACACACACAAACAGAAGCAAACTTACCTGCTCTCTTTTTTAGGTTAGAGGAGGAATTCAATTCTGGTCGCTACACTATCAGAAGGATGTGGAGGTTTTGGAGAGGGTACAGAAAAGATTTACCAGGATGTTGCCTGGTCTGAAGGGCATTAGCTACCAGGAGAGGTTGGAGAAACTTTTTGTTCTACTGGAACAACAAATGTTGAGGGGGTGACCTAATAAAGTCTTCAAGATTGAGGGGCATTGGCAGAGTGGATAATGAGAAGCTTTTTCCACAGTGGAAAAATCAATTACTAGGGGGCAAGGTTTAAAGGCAATGTACGAGGCAAGATTTTTTACACAGGGTGGTGGGTGCGTGGAACTCTGTCGGAGGAGGTAGTGGAAGCGGATATGATGGTGATTGTTAAAAGGAGTGTCTTGACAAATACGTGGATAGCATGGGAATAGAGGGATTATGATCCCTGTAAGGATAGGGGTTTTGGTTCAGTTGGGCAGCGTATTTGGTGTAGGCTTGGAGGGCCAAAGGGCCTGTTTCTATGCTGTAATGTCCTTTGATAAGCAGCGTTTAACTTGCACTTCCTGGTTGATTGTATTCACACTGTTCCTGATGCAGTTGTCTCTGGGGGGAAGATTAAATGTCGAATGGCTGATTATTTTGCATTTCACCATAATTTAATCTGTCGAGCTTCCTGTTGCTTGTCATTTTAGCTCAGCACCTTATTCTTGTGCATGTGTCCATCCTTGACCTGCTTCACTATTCCAGCTAACCCCAGCACAAGTTGGAGGAGCAGCATCTCATCTTCCGATTGGGCACAAAGCCCTCCGGATTCAACGCTGAGTTTGGCAACTTTAGATTTTGACCTTTCTCCTCCATCTTAAACCCCCAATGTAAAAGTACATACTATCTCTCTCAGCAGGCAATCTGTTATTTCTTCTTAAAATTGCTACTATTTGTTGAAGTCACTACAATATTCTCCCTCCTTTCAGTGCTGACAAAAGAGTATGACTCAAAATGTTTTCTCTCCTAATAGATGTTGGTGTTGGCAGACCTGAATTTTTCCAGTGTCCTCTTGTTCTTGTTGCGAAGCATAGTATTGTGCTCCAATTTTGCAGTTCTGGTGATGTTAATGTTCTGTGCATTACTGGATATGTTGACCCTGACTGTATAGCAAATGTGAAGCAAAGACATTTGCTACTGACCTCAAAGAAACCTGTCTGTGAAGATCTTCCGACAGTATCGGAATTTGCCTTCAAATCAAGGGAATGTTTTAGCGTGATTATAATAGTGAGATAAGCAGATAAAGAAGCAATCACATTGAAGTATTCATATACAGCAAACTGCAAAGTTAAAAGCAGTTATCCTTCAGGTTCGATATTTTCAGGTAGTGAAATTAATGCTCATGGTTGGATTAAGATGGGGCTGAAGTAAACAAATTTGATTTTAAATGCAGGATTTATCATAACAGAACAGTAGAAAATCCACAAATATAATTAGTTTTTCAGGACTAGCAAGGATGTGTAGCAGTTATTCTGAAGTTAGTATGCCATTTAAAAATACTGTTACACCTCCTTTAACAAGATGTAACATTATTAAGAACTTTTATAGCAACACTAATAGCATAGAGTTGATGTTTTTAGGAACTTATAATTGCAATATGTAGAAATCTCCATGAAGCAGTGTAGATCATTGACAGTGATTTCAGGATTTTTGGGATTTTTTTCATACATTTCTGGGACTTGTTCTTTGGCTTGGGACCTGCTCTGTGTGGTCTCCTTTCATTATCACCTGTCCCAACCGTTTATGGGAGAACTGCTTGCTCCTGGGTTATCTTCTTTATACTGCCCTTGCTTTTCTGTGTGTACCTGTTCTTATTAAGCACAGCCTCATTTTTTTATACCTTATGTTTGTTTTATAGGTTGTAGAAACTTTATTACAATGCGGGCATCCAAACAAGCTCACATACTTACAGGCAACTTTTAAACTGCAACTAAAACCCACATTCCCTTTCTTAACATACAAATATAGAGACACAAGTTACGCTTAATCTTAAAGCCCTATCTTATTCATAACACCCCAAAATACAAGTATAACTTATTTAATTATATTTATTTCCTTTAAGGTGTTAACCTTTCTTAGGTAAGGAAACCTAAACTGCATACAATACTCCAAGTGTGGTCTCACCAAGGCCCTGTACCGTTGCAGCAAGACATTCTTGTTCCTGTAACACAAGTCCTCTTGTATTGAAGGCCAACAAACATTTATTTTCCTGACTGCTTGCTGAACCTATCTGCTTACTTTCAAGTGATTCGTATCGTAGGACACCCAAGTCCCTCTGTACATCAAAATTTCCCAGTCTATCGCCATTTAAATAAACTTTGCCTTTCTGTTTTTTCTGCAGAAGTGGATAACTTCACACATAGCTATGGGATACCATTTTTGCCCATTTGCTCAACTTGTCTAAATTGCCTTGAAGCCCCTTAACATCCTCCTCACTATCCACATTTCCAACAAGTTTTGTGTTACCAGCAAACTTGAAAACATGACAGTTAGTTCCCTCACACAAATCATTGACATATATTGTGAATAGCTGGAGCCCAAGCACTGATACTTGTGGTGCCCCATTAGTCATTGCCTGCCTTTTCAAAAAAGACCCATGTTTCCCAAATAAGAAAACATGGAAATTGCTAAAGAATCCCATAAAACCATTTGATTATGTGGTAGTTTTAAAGTTTATTAGTGTCACAAGTACATTAACACTGCAATGAAGTTTCTAGGCAAATTTTTGGGAGCTCCATCAAAGAAGTCCAGAATAAATGAAACTCATCCTTGCCTATTACAGCTGCTCTTGCATCCATCTTGCTGAGGGGCAGAAATTATTCAAAGGATCCAAGAATGAGGAATCTCTTTGGGACTTTGTAGTTTCAAAATTTTGCATAATGGATTTTTTACACCAGTGTCTTGAACAAAAATTTAAAAATTACTGAGTGAACTTTGAAAGTCACTGAATTGGTGAAGTTGATCAGTTAACACAAAATAACCCTTGACATCAACACAGATGTTAGAAAAGAGCATTATCAGCAAATGTTTTCAAGTTTACTACCATGTAAAGAAACCCAAAATGGTTTCTTTCAGCAATTGTCATTGGCTAGGGTTTCAGAAATACCTTTGCTATACCAGAAAATGGAAGAACAACATTCTTGAGAATGAAAGATAAAAAAGAGATTTACAGATACCAAGGCTTCAAGTTAGTGGTCGTGTTAGCCACTAGTGCAAATCCCATAATTTGCCGCTAAATCTCATAATAAGCTAAAACGGGATTTGTGCTAATGACATCTCAGAATGAGACCTTTCTGGCCATCACTAGTGATGTAATTGGATTCGTAACTAAGAAGGTGTGAGCCAACTTTGCATAATGTGGAGATGCCAACATTGCACAGTAAGAAGTCTCAGAACACCAGATTAAAGTCCAATATTTGGTAGCAAATGCTTTCAGAGTGCTGCTCCTTCATCAGGTGAGTGGAGAGTTGGAGGCACAAACATCTAACTCTTTGTGAACCCAACTCTGATATCATCAGCAAATTTGATAGTAGGATTCAGTCAGTAAATGAAACTCAGGCAACTGTACAAAAAGACAATGCAAGTTTGGAAATAAATGTTCAAAACATTACAAAGAAAGGCAATTATTGAGCTTTCATTTCTTGTGGAGCAGACTGAGATGCCAAGTTTACTAAATTTACAGAAAAGTTTGTTGAGTTTCAGGAAAATATTGGCATTTTTAAATTTTTTTAAAGTAATGTAAAAACATGGTGGATTCAAAATCATCCACACAATGTGTACAGATATATACAGCGTGTGCAATTCCTCTCTGTAGTACCTTAGCTGCTGAAACTTTCACCCATACTTTGATACTTCTGCGCCCAACAATTCTAATACATTCTAGTCACCCACATTCTATTCTCTATAAACATGTGACCATCCAAAACCCTGTTGACCAAGTCCACTGTTGCACCAAATCCTGTTCACCATTACCCCTGAACTATATTGTCTTCTGATTAAACAGCACCTCCATTCTGAAATTCTCATTCTTGTTAGCACGAGGGGACACAGCTTTAAATTAAGGGGTGATAGTTATAGGACGGATATCAGAGGCAGGTTCTTTACCCAAAGGGTGGTTCGGGAGTGGAATGCCCTGCCTGCAGCAGTTGTAGATGCGCCAAGTTTGGTGGCGTTTAAGAGGTTAGTTGATAAGTATATGGAAGAGAAGGGAATGGTTTAGTTTGGAGGGGCATTGCTTTTTATATTGGTCGGCGCAACATCGAAGGCCGAAGGGCCTGTTCTGTGCTGTAATGTTCTATGTTCTATGTTTTCAAACCCCTCCATGGCTTCAGGACTCACTCGTCCCCATTCCAGTAATCTCCTCCAGTTCTACGCCCATTGATTTTTGCACCTAATGAACTCTAGCCTCATGAGCAACCCCAATCTTAATTTTGCCAGCATGAATTCAGATCAATGCAAAGACCAATGGGATGAACAGATTTGAGGGCTATTTACATAATTCTAGAATTTCTATTTTTTAAGTAAGTTGATCAGTGGCTTTTTGAAGCTTTTGATGATAAATGGCACAAAGGTTAACATTACTGCCTCGTAGCGCCAGGTACTTGGGTTCAATTCCCAACTTGGGTCACAGACTGTGTGCAGTCCGCATGTTCTCCCCATGCCTGTGTTGGTTTTATTCAGCTGCTCTGGTTTCCTCCCACATTTCAAAAGATGTGCTGATTAGGTGCATTGGCCATGGTAAATTTTCCCCCAGTGCACCCGAACACATGTGGTAACCAGAGGATTTTCAGTCACTTCATTGTAGTGTTAATGTAAGCCTATTTGTGACACTAATAAATAAACTTTAAATGATTGTATTTAGGTAGGAAATTGATATTCTAGACTGTAAGCAATAATTTTATAACAAACAATAAACAACTTGCATAGAAATTGAGAAATGGCATCAAATTCCATCATGTTGAACACATTAAGAGAAAAGTAATTTATTCTGCGCCATTGGCCTGCGCTGCACACAAGAGTTTAAACCTTCAATAGGCAGAAACATGATTGAAGGATATAATCAGAAATGGCAGTCATGTTAGGATGTGGTTTAGTACAGATCAGTGCACCTGCCGTTAAACTGCTGTGTGCTTCAGTGGAGGTAATAGCTTTGAAGTAAAGATCTGAGGAAAAGTTTCTCCCTCCTTCTTTTAATCTTTGATGTCTTCAATTGCTATCCTTTGATCAAAGATATTTCCTGTAAATTGTACTGCAGTTTTAATATTCAGGATTAGTCTGCATTTTTGGCAGTTTTATGAAGATGAATTATGCATGAGATTACTCTCGAATAATGCATCACCCTGATGAATTCTTCCAGTAAAGATTATGAGCTCAGCTGATAAAACTTTGGTGTTAAGAAAAGTACATGTTCTACTGGAATATGATGTTTCTGTTTTGAGTTTTTACTAACCATTTTGTGATCTGGCTTCAAGTGTTGTTTTGATCGTCTTTACAAAAGATAGATGAAAAGGAGATGATCTCTGAGTCTTTCTGATTGCTCAGACAGTACTCCCAATGATGAGTGGTAAGGTACTGGATTCAAGGTATGAGCTTCCAAACTGTGCTTTAGGATGAAGCATGTTTGAAAGTCATCGACACAAAAGAAAAATACCCAGATGAAAACAATCTCTAACATTGCCTTATATAATATATAAAATAAAAGTATTAGGATATTAATCCCCAATTATTTTAGTATTTTTACAGGTCATTTTGTTTATTTGATCCATGGCATTAAAAAAAATAATTTATTAGTGTCACAAGTAGGCTTACATAAACATCTTAATGAAATTGTTGTGAAAATCCCTTGGTCGCCACATTTTGGTGCCTATTCGGTTTCATTGAGGGAGAATTTAGCATGGCCAATGTACCTAACCAGCAAATCTGTGGGAGGAAACCGGAGCACCCTGAGGAAATCCACGCAGACTTGGAAAGAATGTGCACATGCCACACAGACAGTGATCTAAGCTGGGAATTGAACTCGGGTCCCTGATGCTGTGAAGTCGCAGTGTTAACAACTGTGCCACTGTGCAGCCCCAAATTATAGATTTTAAAAAATGCAAAAATCAGTTCAATAAACAGTTCAATACCGATGCAAACAGAAAATGAATGTAAATTTTAGAAAGCAGAGGCAATGGGAGTAAACTGCTCTGTGCATTTCTAGAATTTAAAAAGTTTTTTGTTGAGATCTTTTGACTGGGGCTTTGTGGAGAGTTTCATGATAAATTGTTCCTGGTCTTGGCTGAGTTTACCGATTTCAGCCAAGCTGATGCCAGCTTTAGGGTCAAAAAGGTTTCCCCAGTGGAAATGCTTGCCATGTGTGTTAAATGCCATGTCAGAACAGGATGGAGTTCAGCATGCAGAAAATAGGATTCACTGTTTCAGCACTTGCTCTGTATTCAAACCATTATTACCTCAGGTAGAACAAAATGTTATATTGGAACTTTTGCCATTTCAATTAGCTCAATTTGTGACAAAAATATTACTTTACAGTTTCCAAAAAAATTGAAACTGGGGAGAAGGACAAGAGGATTTGTAGTTACTGTGAGATCGAAATTTAAATAGAATCCCATAACTGCTCTTCTTTTCTGCTGTTAGATCTATCTATATCGTGTCACTGCTGAATAAGTGGGATTGAAAGGTTTTGTTTTCTCAATGCATTAGTTACCTTTTGACTGCCTAGATTTGTGGATTCTGAAGTAGCTGCAGACATGGACCTTGACTGGACCTGAAGATAACATGGTGGTAATCCTTGTGAATAGAGAATCAGAATTGACTGTCCTCTCGTGATTACCTCTTGGATTATCATATGATGTTCCTCTCAAGCTCCTCTGATGTTTTTGGGAGGCATCAGTTTGTATTAAAAAGCTGAACATATGAAGAATGATATGCTTATCTATTAACTGTAGGTATTCTGTAGTTTCCCTTGTCCTTAAATGATATTAAGCTTCCTATGTAAAGCTTCCTCTTGACATTATTTGTTTTATGATGTATATTTCACAATACAACGGAAGGACGTAGAGACTCTGGAGAGAGTGCAGAGGAGGTTTACCAGGATGCTGCCTGGTATGGAAGGTCTGAGTTATGAGGAGAGATTAGGCAAATTGGGACTGTTTTCCTTAGAAAGACATAGACTTAGAGGAGATCTGATAGAAGTGTACAAGATTTTGAAGGGGATAGATAGAGTAAACAGGGTTAAGTTTTTTCCTAGGATGGACTCAAATAGCACGAGGGGTCACGGGCTTAGGGTGAGGGGGGTAAGGTATAATTTGGATGCTAGAGGGAGTTTTTTCACACAGAGGGTGGTGGGGTATGGAATGCGCTGCCAAGTAAAGTGGTGGAGGCAGGCACTCTGGAGTTATTTAAGAAATACTTAGATGGGCACATGAACAGAATGGGAATGGAGGGGTATAGAAAACTGATTTAAAATAGGGATCATGAGCCTTGGGAGTCCCTGGGGAGTGTGTAAATAGATGATGATATTGATGTACTTGTTTTTATCCTACAGGTGCTTTGGTCCACCTTGTTGTCTAACGAGGGGCATACACGCGATGGGTCGTGAGAGGACTGCTCTTGGACCTTTTTCGAGAGTATCCTACTGCTTCACATCGTTAGTGTATGCTTTACCTGGACCATCTGATGGGCAACACGACAGCTCAGTGACTATAGCTGTGCTGTGAAGATACATGGATTTGGGCCTGTGTCTGTGGGAGTTTGCGCATTCTCCCCGTGCTTGCGTGGGTTTTCTCCGGGAGCTCCGGTTTCCTCCCACATCCCAAAGATGTGCTCTTAGGCTATTTGGCAAAACAAATTCTCCCTAAATTGTCTCAAATTTGGTTTTTAATCCATAGATTTATAAACATGACAGGGATCGCGGGTAGAGCTGGGAACATCGGGGTGGCGGTGCGGGCTCGTTGGGCCGAAAGGCCTGTTTCCCGTGCTGTTTTGTTCTTTGATCTTTGTTCTTTGTTGTTCTTTGTACTCTCTCTTATTTGAGGTTTAAATTGCATTCCCCAGTCTTGTACAGCCATAAAGATGTTTTGTACATGGTGAAATAAGGAAGATTAACTGATGTGCATGGCATTTTTCTTGTCTCTTCCACCATATTTTCTGATAATATTGATTATTTTGGAATATAATACATACATATGGCTTCCCTCTGGATTTCATCCAAGGCTATTATTTTTATGTGAGCCTTCATTAATTGGCAGTCTATTCAACTGAACTTAATCCTGTCCTTACCTGATGTTCAGACGGAGTGCTGTGTCCAAATTGTTGCGGTGTGACATAGGGACCAGACGTGCAGAGATCTGCAGCAAAGCTTAGTTACCTTAGCTATAAAAAGAGGTTAATGTGTCTTAAAATACTCGTAAACAGAGAAGGCATTGGTCCATAATAAAGTATTAATGGGAAAAAATGAAATTCAATACTGTTTTTGAGAATGCCACAAATTTTAGAATGATGACTGATCCAGAAACAACCAATTACTCAGCAAAGGTATAATGGTATATTGATAGATGACACATTTCCTTAATTGTTTAAAGTTTAATTGTTTAAACACACATCAATCATCTCTCAACATCTGTCCAATACCCTGACCAACTCAATCATTGTCACCATTGCCTCCAGTCTTAACATCAGGACATTTCTCCCCAGTAATCTTGTTCTGCTCATTTAAAATGAAATCTCATTACACCATATAGTTCCAATATGCCAACATTTATTTACAGATATCTTCAACATGGTTTTCCAAGGTGCCTTCTCTTTTTGAGAGTGGTCCATGTCTTGGATTTCCGAGCCACAAGAATCTGACTTGGTAACGCTCAGAATTGAGTTTACAATTCACTTCTGGTGTATTATCAGAAAGGAGAATGCATTGTACTTTGGCAACTATGTAACTGCATCATATATGCACTGATTCAACCTGCTGGCTGGAGGACCAACTCAAATCCTTTCCAGCTGCTGAACCCAGGGTTTTCAGAACCTGGGGCTGACTTGTGAACTTAATTTGGTATTTCAACATAGCAGTGGAATTATCTGTGTGCCAGGCAGCCTGTATGTTTTAGGGATGTCACAAACTGCATATGATTGAACAGCAGATGATAAGAACACATTCACTCATGAAGTTTCGGAAGCAGGTTAATTATTCCCTTGCTCTCAGCTGTAATTCTAAACTCAAAGTTAAGCAGGTGGGCAGAAGTCTGGCAGGTTTAGTATGTGAGCAAGGATTTGGCAGATGGAATAGAATATGGGCAAATGAGAGATTGTCCACTTTGGCGGGAATAGGAAAGCAAAATATTCCACAAATGGAGAAACCAAAGAATGCTGCAATATAAAGGGATCTGAGTGTCCTTGTACAGGAGAGCACTGGAGACTAGGTCATTGAATATATCCAAACTCAGACAGATCTTTGATCTGAAAGGAATCGATAGTTATGGGTGCCGGCAGGAATGGCAAGCAGGCTTGAGGGGCTGAATAGTCTGTTCCTATTTCCTACGATCTTATGGTGAAATGTGGATTCCATTATAAAAGGCAACATGATCCATTTAGGAAAGAGGTAAAATCGACAATTAGGAATGCAAAGCAGAATTACAAAATTAATGTATCAAAAACTAAAAAGGAATGGTTAGTTATTCTATAGCACTGCTTGTAACAAAAGAAGAATTTAAATAGGAATACAATTACTAGAGATACTAGGTTTACTGAGGACTTTGCTTTCACTGATACCTCATGCCTAATGGGCAACATATTACCTACAATCATTCAATTACTTACCTGAACCTGGACTATTTATTTCCTAGGAACTAATTAGAAAACAGTTTCCATTACCAAGGCGTCTCCTTCAGTGGAGCTGTAAATCTGTCCCCCACTTGCATGTTCCCACCAGCCAAGACCATACCTCCTTGCAACCACATAACTGCTGAGCAATGCCATGGAAGATTTGTTATTTTAAATAGAGTTTTGGTGAGGATATTGAATAGGAAAATGGGAAAAATGAAAACATCCAACAGTCCAAACCTGATAGAAAAGGTGCGTAATAAGTACTTAGGTTTAATACAGGGAAACATTATTGAGAACAATTGCTTTGATTCTTATCTGCAGTTAGAGTTTCCTAAATATAACGATAGAAATACTTGAATGAAGAATAAATGTATGCCCCAGGGATAACAATCAGTAAAGCATTATATTTTCATCTTTAATCATCAAAGAAGTATGTGGAATCCATGGAAGCAGATTAATGAATTCCTGCGACTGACTGAAATGCCAGACAGCAAATAAAAAGTATAATTCTGTTCTTTTAATTGGGACATCTGACAGTTATATTTATCTCCATTATTGGATTATCCATTTTAAACACATTACTTGGTAGTTGACAAATGTCAAAGGAAAATGTTCCTTAGCAATTGAAATCCTGTTAACTTCACTATCAAGTCAAAATATTTGAGACAATGTTCAACAAGTTAAAAATAATTGAGTATTAGGTTGGTTACTGAGGTTGTTGTCTCAATTCCATTTCCATTCAGTACAGTTCAGATCTGCAAGAAAAATTACCCTTTCTGATCGGCACATTATATCATATACTCTTTGGGTCCCGATTGATTTTTTAACAATCTTCAGACAATTTGTGAAAAGATACATTTTGAATGTAAAATACTCAAATGTTGATTTAATAGAAACCTTTCTGTGCAATTTTTACCCTATTTTATCTTTGTCTTGTAAGGTTTAGTTTTACTTATCTTTCTGGCAGCTGGTTTTAGCAAATCCATTAGGCTTACTTTGAGACTGCTGCTGACGTGTGGCATCCACATGTTAGGACCTGCCTGCCACATAATCACCCCTTTAAGCTTAATGCAAACACAGCTTTTATTCTGCTACTCTTTTTCCGAGTTGATGCTATAGTACAGACTCAAATGTATCAGCTGCCATCTGGTAGTTATCCATTTGGTCATTATTGATGAGCCCGTCTTGACAGTAACAAATGGGTTTTTCCTGCTGAGATGGGTATATTGAGTTGTGAGATTTCTGTACACAGGGCCCAATTATGCCCAATTTTCACTCTGCAGAGGACTGAGTACTCCTGATTTCATTAATAGTGGTCAATCTTTCTAGCCGTTATCTCCCACACCTCATCATCATTCCAGCCACTCCCCATGCCACCTCCATGTCATTCACACTCTCTCCATGGATCTTGCAGAGCCATTCACCTAACATGTACCATGTACTGAACCAATGACAATGGCAAGTGTACAGCGGGTCACCAGCTGGTGGTTTAGAATTAAGGGCAGGGAGCTGGCTCCCTGCAAATTCCTCTTCCCAATGCTGAGTCCCTTAATCAGGCATAGAGTGTTCATGAGTAAAAGACACCCCCACTTTTGCCCCAGAATGTCCGGTAGGTAACTTGGCAAAGTGGGAGGAGTAGCCTTTGTGATTCAGATCAAAATGTGAATGCTGGAAATCTGATATATAAATAGAAAATATTGGAAATACTCAATAGGCCAGGCAGCTAGTGTTGAGAGTTTTAGGTGGTATTAATGGAGGGGATGGGGGTTTTAAGGGGGGGGCGGAGTTAAGAAGAGGGAGGGAGAGGGCAGCGATTCTCTCCTGCCTGCTGGAAAGCTAGTGACAGACCTAAGTTACTTCTTTTAGGGAAGGTTTGCCATATCAAATGTCCCTCAGCCAATTAACTGGAGAGTGGCAGGACTTCCCCAGGATCAAGGATCTCAGAGACTGAAATTCTAACTGTCTTTTGCACAGCAGTGCCACTGGGAGGCAGTAACTGCTGGCAGCACTACACTCACCCAAGACCAACATACATCACCGCATTCCAGATAAGTGATGGTGAGGGTGGGGGGTGGACTGTGGGAATATGAGGCAGAGAGCAGCAAAGTCAGGGGGTGGGTGGACCTTAAGAGGAGCCACCCAATGTTAGGTCCTGCAATCAGAATACCTTTGAACGATGGACCCCTTCACAGTCACCTCCCTCAAGAGCCTGCAAGCAAACATGCCTTGTCATGCTCCTCACATGGTGAGCCCTCTCCACTGAATTAATACGAACAGCAGGGAGACAAGATCCTCTGGCGGATATTAATTGCCATTTGGGCCTCAATTAGCAGTGGGGTAGAGAGGCTAAGCATGGGCTTCCTGCCATGGGCTTAATTAGGTTGAAGGCCAAGGGACCCTCACTCATCACTCCCTTGCCTGATTAAATGCCCTACTCCGGCTAAACCCATATTGTGTGACTTTGCTATGAAGTGACTGAATGTATAAGAGCAGAGATTAGCCAGACATGTAATGAAGTCTGAGAGGTAGAGAATTTTAACTTACATATAAGTTGGGATAAGCTGTCAAGCTCATATCAGAAAGACAGCAAACTTTTATGTGTGCCCAGGGTAGTTTCTTTTAAAACAATGGGAATGAACTTAAGCCAGTGTTTGCATCTTTGTGAATGCTAGTAGGAGCTCACAGTCCAGAAGTCGCAGATCTTGCCAGTGAGTTCGCAATCTTGGATGTTGCCTGTCTCCAATAGGTGTGAACCTGCTTTACATGAATTTGAATGGATTGTAATATCATTAACCTGCCCCCTCACTGTATATTGACACCACATCAACATAACGTTACATCAGCATGGTTTACTCAACAAAAAGTTCATACAGAGATGTTACGCACCCCCCCCCCACCTGAGGTCTAGAGGTACATATTGCCCCCAGGAGAGTGAGACATGGTCAGACAATGGCCTGGCAAAGCCCCATGGCACAGTCCATTGGCACTGCCAGATTAGTACTATGCCCATGTCAACCCAACAGCGCTAACCTGTGCCATGAGCTCTTGTGGGAGCCTCTTGGAGGAGGGGGGTGGAGAATTCAGTTAGACTTTTTCAAGGTCCAGAAGCAGACGGAGGAGCAGGAGATGCTGGTGATGGCCATTGGGTAGGGGGGCTGTCAGCTCTGACTGTAAGGCGGGGGGAGGGGTGGGGGGGCGGTTGTGGATAGGGGCCAATGATCAGGTGGAGAGAGGAGTGCCAACTCTGATCGGGGATCAGAGGAGAGGCTTTGAGATCTCCATGGTGAGCTGGGGGGAGGTTTATTGCTGCTCTAAAGAGTGCCTCGATATCTGTGCAACCAAGCCTGGCCCCTGCATGACACAAAAACACCCCCTTGAGTTTTTTTAAGCACAGTGTCAAAAGATCTGGAGAGAAACATGCCAGCTTTCTCTCCAGAAAGTTACTTTTTGGTAAGATTCCCCCAGTAGCTCTTAGAACCAAAAAGGGCTAAACAGACTTTATTAGATTTAATAATAAGTAATGAATTAGAATTAGTTAGCAGCCTTATAGTGTGTGAACATTCATCTAATAATGATCATTGATTGAGTTCAATGTTGCGATTGCAAGGGACAATGAAAAATCAGCTAAAATGTAAGCATTTATTTGATATGATTTATATGATTTAAAGGAGATAAGGCAAAGATTGCCAAGAGTGTAAAATGAAAGAAAAACATTGGGAGGTGTCCAAAAATGAATTTGATGTCAGAAAAGATTGGTTAATATCCTTTAAGGCAAGAATCTTAATGCCAAAGAAATACAGGTGACTGAAGAAGTGAAAGCATTCAACAATGTAGAATGCTTGTGATTGGGAGAGACACAAAGAAGTACAAAGAGTGGCAAAAATGGAGTGGACACTTCAGTTACAAGGGGTTTAAAAATCCCTAAAAACATAAGTAATATGAGCAAGAGTAGGCCGTATGTTTTCTCAAGCTTGTTACAAATCATGGTTAATCAATCTTGACCTCAACTCCATTTTCTTGCCTATTCCCCAAAATCTTTTCCTCCTCAGTAATCCAAGGCTATGTCTGACAGCCTTGAATATATTCAATGATCCAAAATCCACTGCACTCCGGGGATGGGAATTCCAAAGATCAGCGACATTGTAAGTCAGAGAAGAAATTCCTCCTCATGTCCATCTGAAGTGGAAGATTCCATAATCTGAAATGATACTCACTCTTTCTACATTCTTGTATATCCTCTTACCTTGTCAAGTCCCCTCTGATATGTTGCAGCAAGATTACCATTCATTCTTCTAAACTCCAATGAAGCCCAACTTGTCCAATCCTCCCTCATAAAACAATCCCATCTCAGGAATCATGCTAATGAACCTTCTCTGAACTATCTCCAAAGCAAGTATATCACTTCTTAATAAGCAGACTAAAACTATACGAAGTATTCCAGGTGTGATTTCACCAATGCCCTGCAGACTTGTAGCAGCATTTCCTGACTTTTTTACTCCATCCTCCTTACAATGAAGGCTGACATTCCATTTTCCTTCCTAATTACTTGCTATTCCTGAATGCTACCCTTTTGTCTTTCAGCTCTAAGGATATCCATTGTACTGCAGCACTCTATAGTCTCTGTCCATTCAAACAATATTTTACCTTTCTATTCTTCCTACCAAAGTGCAAGAGCTTGCATTTTCCACAGGATGTTAACATAGAACATAGATCACTACAGCACAAACAGGCCCTTAGGCATGTAGGTTGTGCCGATCATACCCATACCTACTACGCCATAGAACTATCTGTAACTCCCAATCCTATTTAGTCCCATATACTCATCCAGAAATCTTTTAAAAGACCCCAGTGAGTTTGCCTCCACCACCACTGACGGCAGTCGATTCCATTCACTCATCACCCTCTGAATGAAAAACTTACCCCTAACATCTCTTCTGTACTTGCCCCCCAGCACCTTAAACCTGTGTCCTCTCATAGCAACCATTTCAGCCCTGGGAAATAGCCTGTGAGAATCCACCCTATCTATGCCTCTCAACATTTTATAAACCACTATCAGGTCACCTCTCAACCTTCATCTCTCCAGGGAGAAGAGACCTAGCTTTTTCAACCTATCTTCATAAGGCATGCCTCCCAATCCAGGCAACATCCTTGTAAATCTCCTCTGCACCCTCTCAATAGCTTCCACATCCTTCCTGTAGTGAGGCAACCAGAACTGCGCACCGTACTCTAAGTGGGGTCTGACAAGGGTCTTATAAGGTTGCAGCATTACCTCCTGACTCCTAAACTCAATCCCTCGATTACTGAAGGCCAGTATACCATACACCTTCTTGACCACATCCTCCACCTGTGGGGCCGATTTAAGAGTCCTGTGGATCCTTCTGCTCTACAACACAGCTAAGACTCCTACCCTTGATATTATACTCCTTCATCCCATTGGTCCTGCCAAAATGGACCACTACACATTTATCTGCATTGAAGTCCATTTGTCACTTCTCCGCCCAGTCTTGCACAGTTCTGACACAAAAATATGTTTTATGTCAAATAATGAGTTTTAATCAACCACTTGAAAAGCTGAATTGAATTTTTAAAAAATAGACACTCAGAGGTAAATTTTTCAGTCTTGTCTGCTACAGGAATTGTCGTGAGTGAGATGGACAATTTGATGGACCTTGACCTTGGGTAAGAATTTCTGGTCTCGGGACAGGACAGCCGAAAAATCCCACTGTAAAAGTGACTTGAAGTCGCAGAAGAGGTTGTCTCCCTAATTTGAACTGACCACAGTTCAATCCATGAAGATGGAGACATCATGACCTGGATGGAGCCTCTCCATCCTTGTAAAAGTCGTTGATAAGATTAAAATCAGAATATTGACTCAAACATGACACGTACCATTTTTCCATGGGCAGGAATGGAGGTCAAGTCGCATTTCGCACATGTGTATTTCATGGTAGCAGCTGCCCGTAAAAACCATTAGCTGTCTCCTGTCATGTGATTTTGGTGTGAAAGATATCTGAAACTTGATGTGTGCAGATTAGATCTGATAGGAGCAGGTCTGAACTTTGTGGATTTGTTTGGGAAGCCAGGGTAGCCTTTCAGGGGTAAGGTATCCATTTGGATATGGTCCTAGAACATCTCTGGAGAAGGCAAGGTGCCATTTGGCATTACTAAAATTAGGCATAAAATATGCATAAAAAGTGTACAAGCTTTTTGGAGCTGTCAGAATGAGCTGCTGCCTGCCATGAAGATTTAAAGAGGTATTGGCATCTTTTGTTTGCAATGGAAATAAAAGATACAAATTAAACTATATGAACTAACAGTGAGCAAGAAGCGAGTTGTCCTTAATTTCTGACAGGACAGTGCAAATGTTATCAGAGGAATGCTGTTCTGGGTGAAAGGTCATTGACTGGAATTCTGTTTCTCACAGATACTGCCTGACAGGCTGATTATTTGCTGCATATTCTGTTTCTATTGCAAATTGCACATTTTTTTTAAATAATGTCTCAAAAGGAAGAATTGTCTTTCTCTTCCTATGTTTCTGAATGTTGCATTCTCCTCAGTGAAATCATACAGTATGATTGTATTAAAAGAGAGCGTGTCTCTGTCAGTCATTCCAGAGGCCCTGGACAGACTAAATATATTCACTAAATCCTCACCTGAGCAATTCATCTCTGTCTTATTGACCTCTCTTGACTTCTTAGATTTCAAGCATAGAAAGAATCCCTAGGGGTGAAAATGTCAGGAGATCAATTTGTGACACATTTGCTTAACTGACAAACTTCTTTTGTGAAATCAGCCACTGTATTTTGTTGCTGTCTAAGAATTTTTGTTCAGTTGTTGAAATAACATGTTATGTGGTAATGCACGTCACTCAGCAACATTTGGGGCTGATGGCCGATAGGTTTGTAAAAATGCTTGCATTATCACTTGACAGGTGACCATTTACTGACTGTGGAACAACAGCTCCATGTTCTGGATTTCAACTGATAAAAAAAAGTGAACTGTCCCACCATTAACAAAACACTAGATCTCAAAATGTAAACAGTTATCCATGTATGAGATTTTAATTCATAAACATAGGCCAGATGGGCTGTTAGTAATCATTTTACAACTGAAATTTTGGCTAAGCCGTTTTTGCTTGCCATAATATTATCATGTTAAGATATAAAAGTGTACTTTTTTGTCCAGCTTTACTAGAATGTAGATTAGTTTAAAATCTTAATGAAATGATAACAATTTGAATGCTAGCTCATTTCCTCCTGAAAGGAATGTGTGGAGAGTTGTGGAGCCTTTCTCATTTTGTTGAAACCGGGCAGCCCAGAGCACACAATAAAGGGAGAGGGGACAGGAGAGCCTTCTACTTGCACCTTGCCCCAGAAAGTCCATAAGATGCAGTGCCAGGGTTTCCTCAAAAGCCTCCGTAACCTGCAATCTCTATCATTAGAAGGACAAGGGCTGCAGTAGTATGGGAACATGCAAGTCCCTTTCCGAATCGCACACCATCCTCTCTTGGAACTTTATCACCATTCCTTCAGTATCTCTGACTACAAATCTTGGAACTCCCTTCCTAACAGCATTTTGAGTGTATCTTCATAGGAACATGTAAACAGGATTAGGCTATTCAGTCTGTCAAACCTGCCGCAACATTAAAGACTATTATAATGTGTAGATTATATAGTAATATAATCTAGAAATATATATAATACATATATATAGAAATATATAGAAATATAGTATAATATTTAATGTGGAAAAGTGTGAGGTAATGCACTATGGCAGAAATAATAAATGTGTAGAGTATAGGGCTAATGGTAGGATTCTTAGCAGTCTTGATGAACAGAGGGATCTTGGTGTGTATGTGCATAGATCCCTGAAAGTAGGCAGTCACGTCGAGAAGGTTGTTAAGAAGGCATATGGAGTCTTAGCTTTTATTGGTAGGGGGATTGAATTTCGGAGCCGCAACGTCATGTTGCAACTGTACAAAACTCTAGTGCGGCCGCACTTGGAGTATTGTGTGCAGTTCTGGTCCCCGCATTATAAGCAAGATGTGGAGGCATTGGAGAGGGTACAGAGGAGGTTTACCAGGATGTTGCCTGGTATGGAGGGCAGGTCTTATGAAGAGAGGCTGAGTGATTTGAGGTTATTTTCGTTAGAGAGGAGGCGGCTAAGAGGGGACCTGATCGAAACATATAAGATGATTAGAGGTTTAGATAGGGTGGACAGTGATAGCCTTTTTCCTAGGATGGATAAAGCTAGCATGAGGGGACACAGCTTTAAATTAAGGGGTGATAGTTATAGGACGGATATCAGAGGCAGGTTCTTTACCCAAAGGGTGGTTGGGGAGTGGAATGCCCTGCCTGCAGCAGTTGTAGATGCGCCAAGTTTGGTGGCGTTTAAGAGGTTAGTTGATAAGTATATGAAGAGAAGGGAATGGTTTAGTTTGGAGGGGCATTGCTTTTTATATTGGTCGGCGCAACATCGAAGGCCGAAGGGCCTGTTCTGTGCTGTAGTGTTCTATGTTCTAGTGTTCTATGTTCTATAACTGATTAGATATTTAAATGCTTTTTGCACTCACTATCCCCATAACTCTTTATGTCATTATTAATCAAAAATCTATCAATCTCTACCATAAACGTACTCAATTACTGAGCTTCCACTTACCCTCTGAGTAAAGACATTTCTCCTCATCTTGATCCCAAGTGAAATTTTGAAATTTTCCCCTGGTTCCAGACTTTGCAACCCATCTTACCTGCATTTACCTTGTCTATTCCTATAACTATTTTGAAGGTTTCAATGAAATCACCTCATTTTTGGAAACCTTAGAGAATACAGGCCCAGTTTCCAACCTCTCTTCATAAAATAGTCCCACTATCACCAGAATAAGTCTGGTGAACTTTTGTTGTCCTCCATCTGTGGCAATAATATCACATAAGGGAACCAAATCTGCACACAGTGATCTGCCATCTAACCAAGCTTCTTTACAATTGAAGCAAAATCTCATTACTTGAACTGCCATTGCCTTATGAAGAGAAATAATAGGCAATTAATGGTGACACTGCCAGAGATGCCCATATCCCAAGTATGATTAAAAAAAATCAAACTAAAATGTCTTTGCTCCATTTTATGGATGGAGGTGGGAAGTACATAAATTTGGCAATCCCACCGCATTTATCTGGTTGTAGAGTGGGACTGAGTCTGTTCTCTGTTGCTGGTGTCCTCTTCATGCTAGGGACTTCCTCACTGTTCCTCATGGAGCCAAGCAACATTCTTCTGAGGTAGAGTGGCACAGTCTTCCAATGACACTGTCGTCAGACTGTGACAGGAGTTAATTTTCCTGCACCGTCCCCACTACTGTCTCTGAATATGGTTCTTGAGAGTATCCTTGCCTCCTGCAGAACCATGGCATCCTTCCTCCTGCACACTTCACCATTGAGCATCGCATCTGTTGCTCTTGAATCCTCTCTCTATCCTCAGATTCGATTTTTCATAATTTAAATTGAAGCAACCTTATTCAGCTTCCCTTTAAGAGGGACAGACTACTTTTAAGAAGAGTAGGCTGGCTACACCATGTGATCTCAGCACAATGCTGTTTGTCCCCTTACTTGGGCAGGACCAGGCAGCAGTGTTTAGATGAAGCCAGCAGTGCAGAATCTTCACCGACCCATGCTAAAATCAGACAGAAGAGATGAGAGCAGCAAGTTTACAAGCTCTCCACTTCCAACAGAATTGGCAAGTTGCAACCCTATGACCAAACAAACGAGTCAAACAAACCTTTAGCTCTAAGTATTGTTTCTACATTTCCCAGAATCTTTATAATAGTAACCTTTATAATAGTAACCATAATGTCCCTACAGTGAGATGACTCTGCATTGACTCTCCAAAGAGCACCTTGTACAGGCCTGACCCCCTATCCTATTCCCATAACCCACCTGACCTACACATCTTTGAACACTAAGGGACAATTTAACATAGCCAACCTACTTAACCTGCACACTATGGAGTGTGGGAGGGAACCGGAGCACCCAGAGGAAACCCATGCAAATACAGGGAGAAATGCAAACTCCACACAGACAGTCACCCAAGGCAGAACTGAATTTGGGTCCTTGACACTGAGACAGCAGTGCTAATCACTGTGCCATCGTGCTGCCCATATTTATTTAGTTTTAGGACATATTTATTTTAAGAGGCTGCACTTCCTCAGGTGTTCTTCCAATCGATTGCTGTAACTTCTACTTTTTATGTGAGAAGTTATGGGAGCCCATCTGAAGAACCATGAGGAAATTCCCTGTGATGTCAGAAAGCAGACAAACTAATGATATTTGATTCTGAAGACCAAGCTGCCTAGGACACAATTGCTAAGTACATTGTCTTCAAATCATAAGAGAGAAAGAATATGCCTCTACAATGTAACTGTTTTGAGATTCTGTGTAATCGGGTAAGTTATATTAGTTATGTTCATTTCCAGCTATGCTGCTGCTCTAAAACTCCCAGTGATCTTTTACAAGCCTTTTTACTCCATTCTTAAAGTTACAAAGCCAATGCTCAGAATGGATTGGGCAACCACAAATTCTCTGGGGAGGTGATGGCCTAGTAGTATTATCACTGGACTATTATCCAGAAATTCAGCTAACATCTGGGTCGAATCCTGCCACAGCAGATGGTGGAATTTGAATTCAATAAAAAAAATTGAAAATAAGGTTCTACTGATGACCATGAAACCATTGTTGATTGTTGTAAAAACTCATCTGGTTCTCTGATGTCCTTTAAGGAAGGAAATCTTTCATCCTTACCTGGTCTGGCCTACATGTGACTCCAGAGCCCCAGCATTGTGGTTGACTCTCAACTGCTCTTAGGCAACTTGGGTTCAGTGAGTCACTCAGTTTAAGGGCAACTACGGATGGTAATAAATGTTCTCCAGCTATTGACACCCATGTCCCATGAATGAATATATAAGAATTCCTCGCATTCTCCAAATTCAAAATCCAATTCAAGGTCCCCACAAGACAGACAAACAAGAACAAGCTGATAAGATAAGGCACTGCATCCCATTTTAGGCTTGATCTGATACTTGATTCTAGCCAAAATGCCAATAAGCCAAAAAGGCTGAGAAACTCCCAGTAAAAGTTAAGTACTCCATTTGGTGGGGTGAACTGTATGAACTAGCATCATCTGGAATTCAGAAAGTCTTCCTGGAGAAGATGGAGTTGCCCTCTTTTGAGCAAAGGAGATTGAAAGGACATTTGATAGAGGTAAATAAGATTATGATAGGCTTAGTTAAAGTGTTCAAATAAAATGTTCCCATTAGCAGTTGGAACAAGGGTTATTTCTCCTCATTTTGTCAGTCTGACACTTACTAGAGACTTCCAGAGCTCTTTCTATTTCCCTTACTCTGTTGATCTCTTCGCAAGAAATAGAAGCAGGAGTAGGCCACCAGGCCCTTCAAGACTGCCCTGCTATTCAATACAATGATGGCTGATTTATGCCGGCCTCAACTCCTTTTCTGTGCCATTTCCCCATAGTCCTCTATTCCTCGGTCTATAAAATATTTATCTATTTTCACCTTAACTACTCCTCATGATCCAGCCTCTGCCACCCTTTGGGGCACAGAATGCCAGGTACTCACCAACCTTTGTGAGAAAAAAAATTCTATGCACCTTGTTTTAAAATGACCAGCCCTTTCCCTGGTTTGAGACAGTCCTGAAAACATCTCACCATCTATCTTGTCAAGCCTTCTCAGGATCTTATATGATTTAGTAAGGTCACCCTTCATTTTTCTAAACTCCAAAGAATATAGATACAGACTAGCCTCTCTTCTACTGATTTTACCAGTCAGGCCTAAACTATTCTAATTCCTCATGATTTTGAACTTCTCATTCTGAGCATGCCCCTCTCCCCCTCCCCCCGCCTCCCCCCTCAATTCCTGCTTAGTGACCCCAGGTCAGGAACATCCCTGACTCCTAATGGCCTTTGCTCCTTGTATGGCTGCCAGCAGCTATAAAACTGCATTAATTCTCAAGACTGCCATGCTGATCCTATTGGCAACTTTCTCTCTCTCCAAGTAAGCTGCAATTTATATCAGATCAAAAATGCAACTTGCCTTTGAGAAACATCCAGATAACTTAAACAAGGAGCCTTCTAACCCCCAAAGACCAAGATACTGCCGAGTGATCCAGTGATTCTGTGACCCATATTAATAATTTACATCTCTCAAGGAGTTTGTGACCCTCTTTCCCAGAATTTTTAAAGCTTTTTTTCATCTGGAAATTACATAAATTAGCCACCTTCCTGAGCCAACAGAGCACATGTGATGTAGGTACATTCACAGTATTTTTAGAAATGGAGTTCCAGGATTTTGATCTCATGGCAATGAAGGAACAATGACATAATTCCAAATCAGGATGTTTGGAAGGGAACTTGCTATTGGTGATGTTGTTGCGAGCCTAATGCCCTTGTCATGGGTTTGGTGATATTATTGAAGTAGCCTGTTTGCCCCGTCGTTTGGGGTAGGGTGGGCAGCTATACATGTTGTAGATGATTCACATGGCAGCCGCTTTGCATTGGCAATGGAGGGAGTGAATGTTTAAGGTGATGGATGTGGTGCTGATCAAGTGAGCTTCTTTGACTTGGATGGTGTTAAATGTCTTGAGTGTTGCTTTGACCTGGATGGTGTTAAATGTCTCGAGTGTTGTTGGAGCTACACTCATCAAGGAATGTGAAGAATATTCCATTACACTCCTGGCTTGTGCCTTTTAGATGGTAGATAGCTTTTATGGAGTCAGGAGATGTGTTACTCACTTCAGAATACTATGTTCTCACAACATTTATGTGGCTGGTCCCATTAATTTTCTGGAAAATGAGTTGTTGGCAGTGGGGAACTCAGTATAATATTATGTTTTAACATCAAGGTGATGTGGTTGGATTCACTCTTGCTGGAGATTGGTCTTTGCTGACACTGTGTGGTGTGTATGATACTTGTCACTTACCTGTCCAAGTCTGAATGTTGCCCAGGTCTTGCTACATATGGGCACTAACTGCCATCCGAGGAATTGTACCTGAAACTGAACACTGTGATTTTCTGGGAACATCCCCACTTGTGACCTAATGATGGAGGGAAGGTCATTGATAAAGCAATTGAAGGTGTCAGCTCTGAGGACCTGCTGCAGTGATATCCTGGAGCTAAGAATTTCTTGGATATTCTGTTTAACCCTGAGAAATACTAATTCCCATATGGCATGCATGTAACTGGTTTACAGGTAGCAAGTCCAGCTGTTCAACTGGCGGGATCTTTTGGTTTTGCCAACAGCATAGCTCTGCCACGGGTTTTCCAGCTATGTGGATGCATTCAACAGGAAACCTTGTTAACAACGGTCGAACCAGAAGATTTTGCCACCAGCCAGTGGCAGGTCACTTTCTCTACTGTTAAACAAGCAGCAGGTTGCATGAAAAATCCCATCCACGGGGGAGATCTTACCATTGTGCCAAAAGGATAATGAGCAAACTAAGAAATCAGGTTCATTTAAGTAGATATGGTGAGTCCGTGATGTAATCATCTGGGCTCACTTACCTCTTTGGCCTCGACAGGGAGGGTACTGTCTGACAAAGATCATATATAGTTCCCTCTCAATGGGGTCAAGATGTGATAGCTATTGAGGGAGCAGGAATTTTGCTGCTAGGCCACCCCGTCACCCTGACACTGCCACCCTGACACACTGGCAGTGCCCACTTGGCATCTGGCATTGCCAAGAGATGGGGCCTGAGGGGTGTGTCCAACTGAGGGAGTTGGGGCCAGACAAGGGCAGATCATTCGATAGGGGGAGAAACCACTGTGCACACTGCAACAAAATCGGTGGGGGAGAGAAGACTGCTGCACACTCTGCAACAGTATTGAGTTGTGGGGAGGGAAGGTTATAATTATTCTGGGCCAGGGTGGTCACAATTGATTGTGGGGCCCTGCAATAGTGGGCTGTGGTTAGGGTGTTGGTCATGAAGGCCGGCTGATAGCGGCAGAGGTAGTGACAGGTCTTTATGCTGTCAGAGCACAGAAATCTGCACATGCACAATGGTACCCTCAGCTGCTATCAGCTGGATTTTGGCTGACTTAGAACCCATCCAACTCCCCCAACATTCCCCCACCATCCCTACTAGTGAAAAACAGATTGAGTTTTTTTTATTGCATTGTGTATCATTAAATTCGACTAGTGACCTTGCTGAAAAACCGGATCTGAAACTCTCCCATTTTCAAGCTTGTTCTGGACTTAGAATTTTTTTTTTGGTAAGATTGCTCCAACAGAGTTTTATAACAAAGAAAGAGACCCTTCAGCCCATCGTGTTTGCACCAGCTATCAAGCACTCATCTATTCTAATCCCATTTTCCAGCACTTGGTCCATAGCCTTGTATGCTATAGCATTTCAAGTGCTCATCTAAATGCTTCTGAAGTGTTGTAACTGTTCATTTAATATTGAACATGAGAAAAAAAAGATCTGAAATCATTTCGACATTTAATAAAGATGAGAATTCATGTTAATTTTCAGTGCTTCAAAAACATTTTACTGTTTTCATTACAGCTGCATATTAAATTCACAAGTATGTATAAACATTTGGAAGAACTGAAATAATATTAACTGACTAGAATGGATCAAATTAGAAACAGCTAGGATCAAAGATAGCACATAAAGACATTTCAAGTGACCCAGAGTTTAGATAATTATATACTCAAACTATTGCCAAGAAAGGGTCTTTGTATGATCCAACATTTATCAAATCTTTCCAGCTGTTTTGTCTAGTCATTCTATGCAATGTTATTGGTTGAAAAAGTTGGCAACTTACTTAAATGATGAGGAGTATATGTTCTGAAAGATTAGTACCACAAGATAGATTATTTGACCCATCGAGCTTATCCTTTCAGAGAGCCGTGGAGTGCCTGTGTCACAGGATCCAACTGCCTCTTTAATGAGAGCTTCCCTCCTGTCATCATCCTGAACATGCCATCAGAATGTTTGGTGAGTACAGCAAGGAAGGAAGAGTACAGAGATCTGTGATAGCGATAACAGTCATAGCTGGGCCTTTCCAAATGTGAAATATCCCAGGTTCCCAGCTCTGTGGCTGCATTAATTGAAGTGAAAGGAGGCAGCACCAGGAGAGTGATAACTGGCCTCATTGCTGTTGGGCAAGGGAGAGGAAAATGATTCAAGTTTTCGATTTTAGCTTACTAGTGACCTTTCAGTGAAATTGCCTGTTGGAAAAGCATTGGACTCGGCAGTAGTTCCTCCAGTGGTAGAAGTAGCCTATTGACCCTCACATTAAAATCATGCACATTCACAATGGCACTGGATAAGAGCCGTCGGACTATATCCAGGTCTAGTGACAGGAAAATGTTAACGAGGAATAAGGAAGAAATAGAGCAGAACACATTTCAGCTTTATTGTTTTGGCTGACAGTCATGCATTTCTGGAATGCGGACACAGCCCTTATAATATGTATTTGATGCTGAAAAGCTTTGACAGCCACCATCTGCAAACAATAATATAGAGGAATGCTGCCTTATCAATTGGCTAGGACAAATATTTCAAAAGTAAACAAGCATACTTACATTTGGAAACTTGTAATTCATTTTCTCTTAATGAATGACTGTGTCCCTATAAACATTTTTGAAACACCAACTAGTTAAGAATGAACAAAAAAAAATGGAAAAAGCAGTCAATTAAGTCACTTAATTCAGTCACAAAAGTTCCAGCACAACAACTTAAAAAACAAACTTCCTTACAAAATTCTGTCCTTTAATTTTCTCCCTTCACCTTAAGGGAAGTCAGAACAGATTCTTTAAAGATAAGTTGTGTTTATCAATTTGATAGACCAAAAGACCATAAGATATGAAAGCAGAATCAGGCCATTTGGCCCATAAAGTCCGTTCTGCCATTTGATCATGGCTAGTATGTTCTCCCACTTTTTTCCTGTAACCTTTGATTCCCTTATTAATCAAGAACTGTCTCTATCTTAAGTTTTTTGATGAGGTAACAGAGAGAGTTGATGAGAATATGGCAGTTTATGTAGAGTATCAAAACCATGGAATAAAAAGAACAGTGACAGCACGGGTGTCAAGTTGGCTGAATGATAGGAACAAAGAATAGTGGCCAATGGTTATTTTTCCGACTGGCGGGAGATATACAGTGGGGTTCCCCAGGGATCTGCACTAGACCACTGTTTTTTACCATCTTTATTGATGACCCAAACGTACAGCACATAACACAACTACAAAACTTTCAGATGACACAAAACGTGGAAGGATTGTGCACTGTGAGACGGATTGTGAGACATAGGCAGGCTGATGGAATGGTTTGATCCATGGTGGATGGCATCTAATGATGGGGAGATGCCGGCGTTGGACTGGGGTAAACACAGTAAGAAGTCTCACAACACCAGGTTAAAGTCCAATCAGTTTATTTGTTAGTAAACCCACACGATTTTGGGGTTTTCCCCTTCGTCAGATGAGTGGAGAGTTCTGGAGAAGGGGCAAACCCGGAAAGCTTGTGGGTTTACTATCGAATAAACTGGTTGGACTTTAATCTGGTGTTGTGAGACTTCTTACTGGGATGACATCTAATACAGATAAGTATTAGGTGGCACATTTGGTAGGAAGAATAAGGAGATACAATACAAAATAAAGAGTATCATTCTAAGGTGGTGCAGGAATAGAGAGACCTGAAAGTATATCTGCACAATTCATTGAAGCACATAAGAAATAGGAGCAGGAGTAGGTTAGATGGACCATCAAGCCTACTTTCCCATTCAAAATGATCATAGCTAACTGTGATAGATGGAAGGTTATCTTGAGAAAAAAGCAAAATGGATCCTGGGCTTCATAAATAGTCATTGAGAATAAAAACAAGGAAGTTACAATGAACTTTTATAAAATACCAATTCAACTTGAATGGACTATTTGGCCAGATTTGGAGGTAGGAATCAAATGTTGAGAGATATACTGATCTTTACCCTGGCAATGCCAGCTAGCAGGAGTCTCTGCAGGTGGGACAGGCTCAGGGCGAAGACTGAGTTCCACTTCACAGAGTAAGCAGCTGAAACATTGGTTAGACCTCATTTGGAATACTGCGTCCAGTTCTGGTCACCCTATTACCGGAAGGACATGGAGACTCTGCAGAGAGTGCAGAGGAGATTTACCAGGATGCTGCCTGGTATGGAAGGTCTGAGTTATGAGGAGAAGTCAGGCAAATTGGGGCTGTTTTTTTTAGAAAGATGTAGACTGCGAGGAGATCTAATAGAGGTGTACAAGATTATGAGGGGTATAGATAAACAGGGTTAAGCTTTTTCCTAGGTTGGAATCAAATATCATGAGGGGTCACGGACTTAGGGTGAGGGGGGTAAGGTATAATTTGGATGCTAGAGGGAGTTTTTTCACACAGAGGATTGTGGGGATATGGAACACACTGCCAAGTAAAGTGGTGGAGGCAGGCACTCTGGAGTTATTTAAGAGATACTTAGATGGGCACATGAACAGAATGGGGATGGAGGGATATAGAAAACTGGTTTAAAACAGGGATCATGAGCCTTGGGGATTCCCTGGGAATTGCATAAATTCTGAATGATTTGATGTATTTCTGTTTTATCCTACAGGTACTTCGGTCCGCCTTGTCTAACAAGAGGCACACACGCAATGGGTCGTGAGAGGGCTGCTCTTGGATTTTTTGAGAGTAACTTAGTGCTTCACGTCATTAGTGTACACTTGAACTGGACCAGTTGATGGGCAACATGACAGCTCAGTGACTATCAATGTGCTGTGCAGATACATGGATTTGGGCCTGTGTCTGTGGGAGTTTGCACATTCTCCCCGTGCTTTGAGGTGCTCCGGTTTCCTCCCACACCTCTTAGGCTGAATGGCAAAACAAATAAATTGTCTCGCAAATTTGGTTCCAATGTAGATTTCTATAAACATAGACAGGGATCATGGGTGGAAGTGGGAACGTCGAGGTGGCAGCTCATTGGGCCGAAGGGCCTGTTTCCTGTGCTGTTTTGTTCTTTGTTCTTTGTTTTAAACCATGTGGAGTGAGAGACTCTTAAACGTTAATAAAACCATATCTTAGAGTGCAGAAGGAGGCCGTTTGGCTCATCCGGATTGCACTGACAACAGGTCCTATCCCCTTAATCTCATATATTTACCCTACTAGTTTCCCTGACACTAACGGGTGATTTAACATGGCCAATCAACCTAACCTGCACAGCTTTGGACTGTGGGAGGAAACAAGAGCACCCAGGGGAAACACACGCAGACACAAGGAGAACGTGCAGATTCCACATTAGCAGACACATGAGGCCACGTTAAACCTGGGTTATCGGTGCTGTGAGACAACAGTTCTAACCACGGTGCCACCATGCTTACTAAAAATTGTTTGCGTATGCATTAAACTAAAAATTAATGTTCAATTAAATTTAAATTTCTAAATCTAATCTTAAGTAGAGATACACAAGTGTTCTACTTGGAGAGTAGCTGTATTTAGTTAATTAGGCTGCTATCTCAATCTGGTTTCCAACAGAGTTTACTAATTGGAGTCTCAGCTAATATAGATACAGGGCTCTCAGTGTCACTGGCGCTGTGCACCACTTCACGGAGCAAGCAGCTGGCAGTTCGTTGAGCAGGGGATTTAAGGGAAGGAGATGGTCCTTTCTTATTCTTTTTCTACATTTTTCAGGTTCTTGATTTATGATAGGTGAAGAAGGTGTATTGTGAGTAATGGGTAGGTTATTCTACTTGTTTGATTTATAATAAATAGCTTGTAAAGTTAAGGGATGGCAGGACAGCTCCATGAGTGGAATGTGCCTCCTGTGGCATGTAGGAAGTCCTGGAGGCACGGATGGCATGTTTAAGGAGGTGGTTAGGAACCATAGAAACAAAAAGGGAACAGGTGAACACCAGGTAGTCTAAGAGAACCAGGTAGGTGGTGCAGGAGTGCCCTGAATTGATTTCACACTCACTTACCTCTTTCCCATTTTGAACAGTATTGAGGATGATGGTTCCTCAGAGGAGGGCAGCAAGAACCAAGAACATGGCACCATGAGTGGCTCAGCTGCACAGAAGTGGAGAAATAAGAGTAAAAGAGCAACAGTGATAGGGGATTTGTTACTGAGGGGAACAGACAACTGTGACCATGGACATAACTCCAGGAGGGTGTGTTACCTGATGCCAGAATCAAGGATGTCAGAGAGTGGCTGCATGACATTCTCCTGAAGAAAGGTAAACTGCCGACAAGATAGGTAGAAGAAAGATGAGGTCCAGAAAACAGATTTCAGGGAGTTAGGAAATAAATTAAAAAGCAGAACCTCAAAAGCAATAATCTCAGGATTATTCTCAGTGCCACGTACTAATGAGTATAAGAATAGAGGGATTGAGCAATTGAAACCATTGGCTGCAGAACTAGTGTAGGAGGGAAAGCATCAGATTCTTGAAGTATTGGGATCAATTCTGGAGCAGCTAGGATCTGTATACATTTGGCAGGACCAGGAGATTTGCTAGAACTGGGTAAGATTTCAATTAGATTGGCCGTGGGATGGGGACCAGAGAGAGAGCTCAGGTAGGAAGGAAGCAAAATTGTGAACAGGAATTAGAAAAGTAGTGAACAAAATGAGAAAGCAGACATGAAGGTGAGCATCAAATAAGATCATAATATGGAACAATATCAAAAAAAAGTTAAGGACACTCTATCTGAATGTCAGAACGATGAGCTGAGGACATCAATAAATGAGTATGATTTAATTGCCATCACGGAAGCATGATTACAGGGCAACCAGAACTGGGGACTGAATATTTAAGGGTATTAATTATTTAGGAAGGATAGGCTAAATGCAGCATAGTGGCAAAGTGGTTAGCATTGCTGTCCCACAACTCCAGTGACCACGATTCAACTCCCAGCCAACAAACTCCTAACTCCCTGAAATCTGATTTCTGGACCTCATCTTTCTTCTACCTATCTACCAATAGTGATAGAGAAAATGAAAACAAAATAGTGAGAAATATAAAATTGGATTGTAAAAGCTTATTTTAATATGTGAATTCGAAAAGATTAACAAGAACAAATATGGGGCTGTTACAGGCAGAGACAGGAGAATTTAAATGGAGAATATGGAAAACTAAACAATTCCTTTGTGTCTGTTTTCACAAAGGAAGATGGTATTATAGTGAAACACTGGTTAGTAGTGCTGTCTCACAGGTGCCAGGGACCCGGGTTCAATATCCGGCTTGGGTTACTGTCTGTGCAGAATTTGCACATTCTGCCCGTGTCTGCGTGGTTTCCTTGGGATACTCCGGTATCCTCCCACAGTCCAAAGATGTGTGAGTTAGGTTGATTGGCCATGTTAAATTGGCCCTAGTGTCAGGGGGATTAGCGAACTAAATATGCAGGATTACAAGGATAGAGACAGAATTGATGGGCTGAATGGTCTCCTTCTTCATTGTAGGGAATCTATGATTCTATGAAGATACACAAATTCTTCAAGGAATACTTGGGAATAGAAGGATTTGTAAAAATGAGGAACCGAAAAAAAAAATGGTATTAATAGAGAAGCAATACTTGAGAAGTTAATTGAAGGCTCATAAATCTCTTGGACCAGAGTATTGAAGGAGGTGGATATCGAGATTGTAGACATGCTGGTGGTTATATATTAAAATGTAACCTCATTATTTAAGTGGGAGGGGGGAGAGAGGAGAAGAAAATGGAAAACTATAGACTTGTTAGTTTGATGTCAGTATGAGGGAAAATGTTAGAATCCATTATAAAGGATGTGGTAACTGGACACTTAGTAAATTATGATAGGATTAGGCAGAACTAACAAGGACTTATGAAAGGGAAATCATGTTTGAAAAATCTGTTGGAGCTTTTGTAAATGTTACTTATAGCATAGAAAAAGGAAAATCAGTGGATATGGTGTCTTTGTGTTTTCAGAAGGTTTTTGATAAGGGTCCATACAGGAAATCAGTAAAGACAATTAGAGTACATGAGATTGGGGGAGCTATAGTGGATTGGATTGAAAATTGGTTAATAGAAATAAATGGGTCGTTCTCAGGATGGCAGACTGTTACTAGTGGAGTACAAGCCATAACTATACACAATTTATCTACATGATTAGAACCAAATGTAATATTTCCAAATTTGCTGATGACACAAAATTAGGTGGGCATGTAAATTGTGAAGAGGATGCAAGGAGGCTTCAAGGAGATTTGGGCAGACTGAGTGAATGACCAATAAGATATCAGAAGGAATATAATGTGGATAAGCTTGAAGTTATCCACTTTGGTAGAAAAAGCATAAAGGCAGAGTATTTCTTAAATGGTGAGAGTTTGGGAAGTTTTGATGTACAAAGGGATCTGGGTGTCCTTGTTCATGATTCACTAAAAGTTAGCAGGCAATTAGGAAGGTAAATGGAATGTTGGCCTTCATTGTAAGGGGATTTGAGTAAACATGTCTTTCTGCAGTTATATAGGGCCTTGATGTCTAAGAAAGGAAAAACTTGTCTTAGAGAGAGTGCAGCAGAAGTTCATTAGACTACTCCTGGGAGGGTGAGTTATTTTACTAAGTGAGATTGAGGAAACTAAGCCTATATTCTCTCAAGTTTTGCAGAATGAGAGATGATCAATTGGCTAGGACAGCATAGATATAGATAGAATGTTTCCCTTGGCTAGTGAATCTACAACCAGGGGACAGGTCATTTAGGCTGAGATGTGGATGAATTTCTTCATTCTGACGGTGGTGAATGTTTGGAAGTCTCTCAGGACTGTGAAAGCTCAATCACAGAACATATTAAAGATGTAGTTAGTTAGATTTCTAGATACTAATGATAGAGAGGGCTATGGAGATGGTGCAGGAAAGTGGTGTTGAAATAGATAATGAACCATGATCTAACTGAAATGCGAAACAGGCTTGATGGACTGAATGGTCTAATCCTATCCTATGATTCTAAGAAGAGCCCGTTGCCAGCATGGATTTGTAAAGGGAGACTGTCTAATCCTGGCATGCACACAATAAAATGTCTGCGCCATTTTTGGTCAAGAATCTCAGGGTCTGGCTCAAAACTGTGAAGTCTATTTGGAACTTCAAACAGTGTTTGCTTGATAACATTGCTGGTTAAAAGTTTGACATCCCTATTACAGTTGGCTCATCATTACAGAACTCTTAAACGCCAAACCTGAGCTTGTGCTCTGCTCCATCAGACACCCAGCTCTGAGGAACTGTATCTCAACTGGTCTGTGCTCTTCTGCATGAGATGCACTCTCCAGTGCATAGTGCAGCAGTTCACTGCATGATGCTGCAAATGAGCACAACAGAACAGTTAGGGAAGATCCCCACAGTCATCCTCACTCAGTATCCCTACTTCAAATCCCCCTGTGCTGCAGCATTCTGCAGTCTCTTTCCATTTAACTAATATTCCATTCTTTTATTCTTCATACCAAGTGCATAACTTCACATTTTCCACCTAATCTATCCATAAACCTCTGTTTAAACATTTGCATCTTTGTGGCATCTCATTTAGCTCCAGCATTAGTTCAGTTGTAATGTGCTAAATGGTCTCTCTCTGGTCACCTATTTACTCTGATTTTGTCTCACATAGAAAGCATAGACATTAAACAGAACTGTAATCCAATTTGAAATATACTTTAGCTCCAGAGTCACAAAAAGAGGAGATTACAGTCCTCAACCCAGTCAGAAGTAGAATATAGTCTAGTTCAGTTCAGGCCTTGGGACCTAATCATATAAGTGCTTGCTGCAATGTAGTGAGCTGGAGGTAATTAATTCAACTAATTAGTTATTAGTTGAATAACTAATGCCAGTTATTCAATATGGCATTTGAATAACTGCCATATTCAAATAGGCAGTTTGAATATGCCTATTTCAAACTGGGAGAAATAGGCATAAAACTGTGATGGAACATCATGTTTCAAGATGCCAGGAGATGAAAGAAATGTTTGTGATGAGTGGTAATTGGACAATATAACTTAGATGAGGGTAGGCGTTTTTTTGGAAGACAATGATGTTTTTAGTAGGAAGAAGAACAGTGCCTGATAAAAAGGCATCATTTACAATGTCAGAAGGCATGCTATGCAACACAACAGGGTGAATGATTGTAAGTTGAAAAGGAAGGGGTCAAGAAAATAGCACAGGTTCCATGCAAGAAATGAAATTGGGGTGGTGCAGTGACAAAATAGGAGAACAAACACAGGGCGAACAAAAGAGAGAGTGAGAGAGACAGAACAGGAGCTGGAGAGTAATGGGGGAGGTCAAAAGGATGGAAGACTGGAGGCATATCAGGAAAAGTGGAAAGACTAAGGGATGTTATTGGCTGATACAACTTTACAAAGAAATCCATGTACTTAGCAGGAAGGTGTTAATGTAAAACTGAGTCTGGATGGGGTGGTTTGTCATGAGGAAGCCTTGTTGACCAAATGGCCTGTTGAGTAGAAGGGTCTAATATATATAGGGTCAATGCAGGACTGAGTACAGTATTACCCATACAAAGAAGGTGCACGGCTCAGAGCCAGGGTCAGTGTAGTGTTGGTCAGCGATTTGTTAACTTAGGCATGGAGATAGCTCCTTGCCTATATGCTTCACAATATATATGTATACAAATTGTTAATAAAGATTAGTGTTAAGAAACCATACAAAAGACTACAAAGACTTCCTTAACAGATGCATTCTGCAACTTGTTCCTGTGCTTTAGTGATCCTATTTAGTCAAATGACTTAAATGTATAAAAGGCTGATGATATTTTTGCTGAACTCTATTAAGAAGATATTGAGAGGAACAGAATTATGGGGGATGAGGGTTTCATGTTGATGGAATTCAGTATCCAAAGCAAAATTGGCCACATTCTCAATTTCAAAAGTGGGCAATAACTGAGTTTGCGAGGAATGATCTTTTTCCATCATTCATTTTTGAATATTTCTACCAAGAACGTTGATTGCAAGAATTTTTCTCACTATAATTAAATTCTACAGTGAAGCTTTCCTCTTCTTATTTAAAGGATACAGAAGATGAACCAAGATGAAGGAAGCAGAATGACTTATTGAAATCAACTTCTCTGAACTGACTGGGGATCAAACACAGAAAACCTCCTGCTCAGCTCCCTGTTGAAAAAGTTATAGAACCATTAGAGCTACATTCTACTTCCCACAGTAAGAGCGTCAGTTTGATTCAGCCAGTGATCTTAATTATCTTTCATTTTGCTACTCAATATGAATATGGCAATACCAGCATATTCAACTCCTCCTGCGTCAAAGAGGTTTATCACCAAAACCAAGAACATACTGTACTTTTTCAGAATGATAAAGCCAGGCATAGAGATGTACTTTGGTTATCCGCCAGCTCACAATTGGAGTTTTGTTTTACCCATAAGTGTCGTACATTCCCAACAACATTATTTACAAGATGCACTACATGTCATACCGTTGGAAGTCAGAGCAACCTGGAAGTCAAAGGTCTCATAAACGGAGCTATTAAGAAGAAGCTTTGAGTGATCAACTGTTTGATTAGATTGACTGGTGAACGACTCTTTCAGTGCAAAAGCCCATACACCCACACTGCTGGCTTAACAGTGATGGAGCAGGACCTCTTCAGTGCCACTCAACTGTTCATCTGATTGCATCAGAATTCCCAACATCAGGCAATTTACCTACACTGTGTAAATTGTGTACATGCCTGGCAGAGCTTGGCTGGGGAATGACTAGAAGTTGTAGCATTCAGAGGCAATGCCTACAGATCTGACAGCAGATCTGACTGCAGCATTAACACTGCAATGAAGTTACTGTGGAAATTCCCTACTTGTCACACTCCGGCACCTGTTTGAGTACACTGAGGGAGAATTTAACATGGCTAATGCACCTAACCAGCATATTTTTTAGACTGTGGGAGGAAAGCCACACAGACACGGGGAGAACATGCAGACTCCACACAGTGATCCAAACTGGGAATTGGACCCAGGTCCTTGGCACTGTGAGGCAGCAGTGCTAACCACTGTGCCATTGTGCCAACTCCAAATTATTAGAGATATAGACCTGGTGTCATTTGACTTGCTGTAATTTCCATCTCTGCCTACCCCAGTGATGCCCTGATACCAGAAAGGCTTTGTGGGTTTAAGGATCCTGATATTTTAATTTCTAAGCATGCAATGTCCACTCACAAATAACTTTTAAAATATTATAAGAGGGAACAGAGGAGATAGGGAGGCCAATGAATAATGGAGAAAATGCAAGGAATGTATCTCAATGGGAGAGGGATTCAATGGGAGAGGGACTTTACTCAGTCAAGAGATCTTGGCAGGGAAATTCTTTTAGTGTTGGGTGGTTGGAAAATGTATGAAGCAGCCAAATATCCAAATGGACATCTATTAATGGATTTTCCCCAAAGTTCCTGCCAATCCTCTACCAAAGATCAGGAGAGGTCTGTGGAAACTACCCCATGATCTTCAATATAATATTGATAAATGCAATGTGATTTAACAGAAGTTGGAACTTTAGTTATTATATATTAACATTTAGGAGCTAATCTTTAAAACTGTTCATTTTTTTACAGCTTTGATATAGTAACTCTCGCCACATTGAAACAAAGTTGGAACTTACACAAGATCAATACATTTTTTCATTGAAGGTGAGACATAAATAGGGTTATAATGGGAGACCCATTTTCACACTATTGTGAGTATTTAGAATCTGTCGCTGCGTTGCGGAATTTGCATCTTGTTAGATTGACAATGTCCAATGGCACATCCTCTGCTGTTTCTGTCTCTTCATTTAGTTCACCAAGCCAAACTTCCTCTCGCTCTGAAAGTGCATCTTTCTCTTGTTTCTCTCCTATCGCCAGTCATGCCCTCCCTGAATTCATCTCATTCTTGAGATCCACCTCCTTTTCCCATTAAACTGCTGACCGTCCAATTTACTCTTGAGCCCCCATGTTAGCTGATATTGTAAACCAAGCTGGTCCAAGATGAAGTTACTGTAACTTGCCCCAAGAGCCAGTATTCAAATCATGGGTTAGCTCAGTTACAGAGTCTGCAAGAAGCTGCTCCTCCAATCACAGGCCACTTCTCTCCTTTTTTTGCTGCCGATAGGTTCACTGTTAATAGATTCATTGATGAGCCTTCCATTGCAAAGTCAGGAGAGAAATGGTTTCTGATTGGAGGAGCAGTGTTTGGGAGGTAGTGCTTTTTGTTTTGTTTCCACAGTGTGGGTCTCTCCTCTTTTGGCTGCACTCCCTGTCTCGTTGTCCTGTGCTGGCCCTCTAAATAGCACAATAGTCAAGATGGCAGAGTAGAGTAGGGAGGCCATGAGAACAGCAAAAGCCTCCCCACTCTCTTTGGCCGGCTGAAGTCCCAGACAAGACAATGTGAGGAAATTTGTCTTTTCATAGTGTCCCACCTACATCTTTGGTAAGATGGCCAAAGCTCCTAGCCTTGGATTCAGAATGAATGAGTTTGCATGAATGAGTCTGGGGAGACCAGGTACCCTGAAACTGAGAGTGAGCCAGAAGCTCACACCTTCTCCTCCTCCCTTCCCTAAAACTTATCCACAAAACAGGCTTGGCGAGGAGGACAACCCAGGCTGAAAAGCAAGCCACTTCCAACCCCTGCATTTATATGAATTCCAGCATAGAGTGAGCACTACTAGAAGTGAATACAACGTCTGTATTAATTAAGATGAACTCCTTAGTTTGGCTCAGTACCCAGCCCCTTCTCTGGTGATCAGGAATTGGGGCTTATGTCTCTCTCTCTACCTCTGCTTCTTAAGTGAGAAAGCAAAACATGTTTTTTTTTATTCATCCCTAGTTGCTCTTGGAGGGCACTTGAAAGCCAACTACATTGCTCTGGAAGCATATGCAGGCAAGATCAGTCAAGGATGGCAGATCTCCTTCCCTAAAGGATACCAGTGAACCAAATGGGTATGTCAGCCACGACTCTTACTAACTATAGATATACAATAGAAAGCATTCTTTCTGGTTGTATCACAGCTTGTTGTGGCTCCTGCTCTTCCAAAGACTGCAAGAAACTACAAAATGTTGTGAATGTAGCCTAATCCATCACGCAAACCAGCCTCCCATGCATTGACTCTGTCTACACTTCCCGCTGCGTCAGCAAAGCAGCCAGCATAATTAAGAACCTCATGCACCCCGGACATTCTGTCTTCCACTTTCTTCCATCAGGAAAAAGATGCAAAAGTCTGACATCACATACCGACTGATTCAAGAACAGTTTCTTCCCTGTTGCCACCAGACTCTTGAATGGACCTACCTCGCATTAAGTTAATCTTTCTCTACACCTTAGCTATGACTATAACTACATTCTGCACTCTCTCCTTTCCTTCTCTATGAATGATCTGCTTTGTCTGTATAGCGTGCAAGAAACAATACTTTTCACTATGTATTAATACATGTGACAATAATAAATCAAATCCAAAATTGTGGGTTTTAGTGTTTGTTTACATAATCTCATACATTTCTCAGGAACATCATACCTGCCACCTCTCTCAGTATCCTCATCAACAATTCTCCATCTTAAGGGACATTTGCTATTTAGGGGGGTACTTGCTGTGTGCAAATTGGCATTTATGATAGCCTCCGTACAACTGTGACTGCATTTCAAAAAGAAAAACATTTGACGCTGTGTTTTGGGATGAAGAACGATGAACCATTTGCCATTGTTTAAAGTAGGTCACCACTGGCAGTAAACCAACACTTGCTCTCATTACTGCTGCTTCACATGACCACTAAATGAGTTGTAACCGAATACTCCACATCATTTGGAACATGAGGTAAGCTTAGCTTCCCTCCCATATTCCATGGAAAAGAAGCCAAACAACTTTCTTCCTCAGGTGTCAGATTTTTATGTTCAAAGATTGACTTCCTGTGGTTATCCGAGGTGGTTGACTGGTTGGTGGTTGATTGCATTGTTCTACATGGCTGTCCTTCTCACATTATTAAATAACTTCCAGATGTCGACCAAGAAGCCAGCATTCCACAATTCAGCAGTAGTCTCCTACGCTCTCCAATTGCCCTGGGGTTTCGATGGAGAACTCATGCTTGAGACAAAACTGACTGTTTAGCACTTAATCTCCAATTAAATCCAGTCCCTTTTGTGTAGAATATAGATTCATCTATTTTTTTTTTAACTAACTAATATACTTGTAATTAAAATACATTAATATTCTGCAATGAATACGTGGAGTATTCCATTACAGCTATTTTAATGGCCAGCAGTGGAGCAGCAGTAATTACTACAAGCATTGGATTACCTCCAGGGGTAATATGCTGTAATCGAAGGGAAATGTAAGATAATATCACTGCACACAACATAGTCCAAGCAATAAACTTGAGTGTGTCTGCTGGACTCATAAGGAACCAATAGGTAAATGCATTTATTACATCAAAATCTGGGTGAAAAGTCAAAAAAGGGAAAGGAAACCTTTTGTAATGTAATCTCCCCTGCCCGCCACTCTTTCACAGACTTTCCATTTTGATCTTTCACACTCTCCCCACCGGCTCGAAAACTATTAGATTTCTAATGTTCCTCAGTTCTGATGAAGGATCATCATGACCTAAACTGTTAATATTTCATCTGTTGAGTATTTTCAGCATCTATCTTGAAAGTAGTTGATGATTCCCTTTAAATCAGACCATGTTTTAGTTAATTATCTTATCTTATGCCTGTACATGAACACTATATACAGGAGTATTTTTTTCTCTGCAGGGATGTGGGCGTTGCTGGCAAGGCCAATGCTTGTTGTCCATCCCTATTTGCCCTTGAACTGAGTGCTGCAGTGATTTATGAGCCTGCCTGGGGTGATTGGGGGGGGGGGCATGGAAATAAAACTTTTCACCACAGACAGGCAGACATTGATTAGAGGGCTGCCTGAGGTCACCATGACAGGTGTGATTTTCAGTTGTGCCCAGGCTAGAAGAAGCAGTACAACCTTGACACCACCCATCTCGGCGGAGAGTGGTGAGGTCAACAATTCGCCTTCAGCCCAAGCACATCCAACCCCAAGGACCTTTGAACGATCCTTCCTTGAAGCAATAGAAGGGCAAATGGCTACTGCACTTACCACCTTAACCCAACCCCCCGCAGGGCCAAGGCACCAAGCCAAGGAGTCAGTGTCAGGGTGCAGTACACTGGTACTGCCATGGTACTTGGCCTGAAGGGAGACTGAGTGGAAGGTCTGAGGGGAAGGGAGCTGAGTGGGAGGTCTAGAGGAGAAGGGGAGTTGAGTGAGGGACATGGTTTCAGGTCATCGTCATGTCTGTGTGGTGTGGGGGGGTCCCTTTAATTGTGGATATGGTTTGGGGGTACTGATGATGCAGTTCTGGTCAGTGTAGAGGCTTCAGTTTGTTTTTTATGGGGAGGGGGTCCTGTTTCCAAACGTGGAGATGGGGAAGCCATTTAAAAATGGCCTGGCCTCTGAACAACCAGGTCTGGCTGGCGGGTTACTCAAAATGGGCTCATTAGAATCTTTCAGGTGGATGAATCCCATCTGTCAGCACAAGGAGGAAACACTTCCCTTTTCTCATTGCCTTGACACTTAGCTTCAAAATGGGAGAATCCAGCCCGAGACCTTTAAACATGGTTAACTGGCAAACTGTGAGAAGGTGATAAGATTACGGGTGCACTTTGTAGAATTAAACAGTGTCTGGAGCATAGAAAGAGCCCAAGGAGCCGATGGAGGTGTTTTCCTGTACATAAAACTCCTCCCATTTTCCTCATCCATCCTATCAGCACTATCTCCTATTCATTTCTCCCTCATATGCTTATCTACACTCTCTTAAATGAGTTTCTTCATCTCAGTCACTGCTTGTGGTAGCAAGTTCCACATTCTTATTAGTCACTGGGGAAAGAAGTTTCTTTAGATCTCCCTAGTCGACTTGTTGTGACTATCTTATCAGGATATCTAGTTTTGTTCCGCACCATAAGTGGAAAAATGCTCTCTGTATCCACTCTCTCAAAATCTTTCATAACTTTATATTTATTAGATCACCCTTCATCTTTTTCTTATCAAGAGCTGGAGACCCAGCCTACGCAGCCTGAGTTTCTGATATCTTTGTAAATCTATTTTCATTCGCTCTAATCCTTCTTCATCCATTTTCTAATCTGTCAAAGTGGTGAAGACAAACATTCCTTTGTTCACTTCCCTCTTCTTGGAAGGCTCAGAGATTTGAAGTTACTGAATGCTAGGCGTATATTCATTATCTTAACAGCAGCAATTATTATCCATTTGAAATGGACCAGTTAAGAAGATAGCAAGATACATGTGTGGAACTGTGAAAATTCATTAAGTTTAGTAACACATCTTTTAAACTGATGTTTGGCATGTGTCATTGAAATCTACGCCGTGTCATGTCTTTGAAGGACCAATCAACTGGAATACAATCATTTTTTAATTCAATTATGGGACTTGGGCATCGTTGACTGCGCCAGCTGCTCTTGAACTGAATATATTTCAGAGCACATTCACAGATATAGAATCACAGGTAGGCCAGACCAGCTAAGGAAGGCAGCTTTCGTTTCTTAAAGGGCATCAGTCAACCAGATGGCTATTTACAACAATCGGCAATGGTTTATGGTCATCATTAGACTTTTAACTACAGATTTTTGTTGAACTCCCATTTCATTATCTACCAATAGTGGATTCGAACCCTGGTCAGCAGAGCATTACCCTGGTCCTCTGGACTCCAGGGCCCATATCATTAGGCCATGCCTCCTGTAATGTGTGTTAGAAAATAATAGTAAAGTCTCATCTGCAGCAGTGAGAGAAATTACTGCATAATCTTCTAAGTTTTTTTAATACTACTTGGGCATCAATGCTTAGATCAGCATTTATTGGCCATCCCTAATTGCCCTCAACAAGGTGCTGAACCACTGCCTTGAAATGTTGCAGTCTATGTGTTGTAGTTGCACCCACAATACTGTTGAGCAAACAATAGAGAAGGAATGGTGAAATATTTCCAAGACAGGATAGGGTGTGACTTAGAGAGGAACTGGTACTAGCAGGTAGTGGTATTCCCACACCTCTGCTGTCCTTGTATTTCTAGGTAGTAGAGATTGTGGGTTTGGAGGATGCTGTCAAAGTAGCCTTGGTAAATTTCTGAGTATAACTTGTAGACTGGGGTTTTTCCAAGATGCAGTGCGACACAGAGGTGGGTCATGGGATGTTGATATTTTGTTGCTTGGTAAATTCTTACTGTCCTCAAAACTCATCCTGTTCAAAAAATATATCTTGAATGTATATGTTGATGAGAGGAATTTGCAAAATACTGACAGCTTCCTTTCTGCTGGAATTTGGCCTGAATAAATTGGAAAATGAACCTGCAGTGAGCCCCCTGATGTTTAATATATTATGTAATGTTAGAAAAAAGTGAAAAGATCATATTTCATTGCATATCCAAGGTGACCTGGGTCACCAGGGCCTGCCATTTGATAAAAGTGGGTGGCTGGAAAAAATGTTTGGAAAACATTGCTGTAGATGGTACACACTGCTGCCAGCATGCATCAGTACACACTGCTGCCAGTGTGCATCGATATTCACTGCTGCCAGTGTGAGTCAGTACACGCTACTGCCAGTGCGCATCGGTACACACTGCTGCCAGTGCGCGTTGGTACACACTGCTGCCAATGTGAGTCAGTACACGCTACTGCCAGTGCGCGTCGGTACACACTGCTGCCAGTGCACGTCTGTACACACTGCTGCCAGTGTGAGTCGGTACACACTTTTGCCGCACGCATCGGTACATATTGCTGCAGTGCGCATTGGTACACACTGCTGCCAGTGTGCGTCGATATACACTGCTGCCAGTGTGGGTCAGTATACGCTACTGCCAGTGTGCATTGGTATACACTGCTGCCAGTGCGCGTAATACACATTGCTGAGAGTGCGCATCTGTACACACTGCTGCCAGTATGAGTCAGTACACACTACTGCCAGTGCGCGTTGGTACACACTGCTGACAGTGCATGTCGGGGCATGCTGCTGCCAGTGTGTGTTGGTACACACAACTGCTGGTATGTGTCGATACACATTGATGCCAGTGTATATTGGTAAGCACTACTGCCAGTGCGCGTATCACATTTCCAACTTGTGCCTTATAGATGGTGAGCAGGCCTTAAAAAGTTAGGAGGTGAATTACCTGCCACAAAATTCCCAGCCTGAAAAAACAGAGAAGTCGCCAAGGTCCTAGAGGAACGTAGGCTGCAGCGTCTTTGAGAAAGGACTGACATGTGGTGATTTAACCTGAGGGTCACCACATCTCAGGCGAGAGTCAAGGTTGAGAAGGCAGGACTTTATGAATAACTCAGCTGGTACGGGAATTGCAGTCACACAGTTGGCACAGCTGGCTGTTCAACCAACTGAAACATTGGGCGGCTTTGAGTCTCTTAGTAAAATAATTGCTCAAGAAAAGTTAGAAAGAAAAATTAAAACCAGTTTGAACTCCTGATCCTCCTGACCCTCCACTGGGCCTCCTGATTACCTCCCCTCCACCTCAACCATCCAACTACTCCCTTGATCCCTGACTGCTGCTCAGCCCTCTGACCATTCAACTACTTCTTCACCCCTCAACTAAACCCCCCCACCCTTGACACCATCTCCATCCCTGACCAGCTCGACTTCCTTATTATCCCCAAACTACCATCCGCCCCGGCATCATCCCTGACCACCTGAATCACAGCCCCCCCACAGGAACTATCCCCACCCCACACGCACCTAGCTGACACACTTCCCTTCTTCCCTAGCCTGTGGCTGGGACATTTAAATCTACTTAAATATGACAGCTAGTGCTGTGAAAGAAGGGGTATGAGGAATCCTTTCACACACTGACCCTGCACTGCACTGAAGGTGTCCAAGTACAGCTGCACTCCACGGGGGCGATTCTCCCATCATAACCCGCAACTTTTCTGGTGGGTCAGACTGGCAGATGTGCGTTGTCGGACTTTTTCCAGGATTTGCGTATGCGCCAAGAACGCATGTGCATCTCCCAGAACCGGAGAAGAGTTGGAGTCCAGACCACATTGGAAACCGGTGGAAAGATGGGTAAGTCATTTGAATCTTTTTTTAATGTTGTTTTAATATGTTTATTTTAATTCATCATCTGGAATTTTTCAGGTCCCAATTGAATCTCGCACCTCACCAGGAGGACTTCATTGCAGTGGGGTTTAGAGTAGCTCTCCATGTTCAGGGAACTAGTGGAAGACCCTGCCAGAATGAAAGAGGGAGGGAGGAACAATCGGGACTCTCCAGGGTTTTGGATGGCAAGGGTTGTGTTCCCTGGTCATGGACACTCTAGCAGTGCCAGCCTGTGCCCCTGGCACTGCCCAGTGGGCAAAGTTCCAAGATGTAGAGATGCCGGCGTTGGACTGGGGTAAACTCAGTAAGAATCTGGCAACACCAATTTTAAATCCAACTGATTTATTTGATAGTAAATCTGCAAGCTTTCGAAAAGTCGAAAGCTCGCGGATTTACTATCAAATAAATTGGTTGGATTTAAAATTGGTGTTGCCAGATTCTTAGAAAGTCCCAAGGTCAGGGGATGGGGCCCATTGTGGGCAGGGCCTCAGGGCCAATTAGTGGAGTTGGGGGTCCCAGTGCTACTTTGCATTGGGATTGGTCTGGGCTGGAAGGAGGACAGTGATTGAGATGGGCTGGAGTAGAGGGGGGGCGTGGGGGGGGTGGTCTGCCAGGATGGCCTACTCCTGGAGGGAGTCTGACCCTGGAGTGGGGGGTGGGGGTGGGGGGGGGGGGGGGGGGGGGGGTGGTGGTCAGTGGGATGAGGGGAAGCTCTGCCAATATGAGGGCGTGGCAGGATCGTCACTGCTGGGTGCAGGGGGCTGGACATTGGGGCACTCCAAGGCAGGGAAGGCTCAGAGCTGGCACAGGAATTGTTACGGGGGCTGCAATCGAGCCATGGGGGAGGAGAACTGGAGGGGCAGCATTGCAGGGGTCCGAGGCTGGCCAGCAATTGAGTTGGCCAGCAAACAGGGAGTCTGACAGATCAGGGTCACTGCGCAGAGTTCGAGAACTGTCAAACTCCGGCACAAATAGGCCCCACCTCCCCTGGGTTTTTAATGAGATTCGCGATTGGGACCTCTGCAGCGCACAGATTGTGGAGATTCAAGTGGAAAGTTGAACTGTTAAAAGAAGAGTTTTCCTGCCAATTCAACACTTTTGGGAGATTCCACCCCCCTCCCTCCACACACACACACACACACACACACACACACACACACACAAATTTCTCAACAGACCAGGGTCTGAAGTCCGGACAAGATCTTCCGTCAGGTTCCAGTCCAAGGTAGAAAGACAGCAGCAGAATAGTAATCTAGCAATGGTTGCCATTCCTCAGAGGATTTGAGCAACACAGTAGCACAGTGGTCAGCACTGTTCCTTCACAGCTCCAGGGACCTAGGTTCGATTCCTGGCTTGGGTCACTGTCTGGGTGGAGTTTACGCGTTCTCCTTGTGTCTGTGTGCATTTCCTCCAAGTGCTTCAGTTTCTTTCCACAGTCCAAAGATGTGCAGGTAGGATTGATTTGCCATGCTTAAAAAAAAATTGCCCCTGAGATGCATAGGTTAGAGAGATTTATGGGTAAATATGTAGGGATATGGGGTAGGGCCTGGGTGGGATCATGGTCGGTACAGACTTGATGGGCCAAATGGCCTCTCCCTGCACTACAGGAATTCTATGATTTAGCTCTAAATATTATATATACATATAAATGTATAAATTATCCACTATCCCATTCAAAGAGCAATAACTGAAAAGAGAAACCTCATAATTATTGTGGCTATCAATGTGGGGTGAACTGGACTAATAGTCAATTCCTTCATCATCCTTTCCTCACAGCTTTTATATCATGTGTGTCTCCACATAACTCCGTCGCTGTCTGACATTTCTCCCTTGAGGAGAAGGAACGGAAGTACAAAGTCTGGAAAATTTTGGCAAAGAAACAAATACATTTGGGAAACATCCAAGACAATCTACATGTTGTTAGGCAAAAGCTATCTTTTTACTAGTTTTGAATTGAGGTTAATTAAAGATAAAAATATGAAATGGATGTATTTGTAAGTGAAGTCCACTGTGTATCTTTAATGTGAAATCATGATGTCCTTTTGGATTCTTGTTAGTGTACACTGATGATTTACATTTTCTTATCCAGATTTATATAGACTTTCTACTTATTTAACGTTTTCCTGCCTTAATGGTTTGTGGCGTTTCTTTTTAAGGAAAATGCATTTTCCATTTCCTTAAATAGGAGCAGCACACAGTGACACAGTGGTTAGCACTGCTGCCTCACAGTGCCAGGCACCCAGGTTCGATTCCTATCTGTGAAGAATCTGCATGTTCTCTCCATGTCTGAGTGGGTTGCCTACCATATTCCAAAAATGTGTAGGTTAGGTGGATTATCTATGCCAAAAATTGCCCCATAGTGTCAGAGGGACTCACTAGGGTAAATGTATGGGGTGTTGAGGATAGGGCCTGGGTGGGATTGTGGTTGATGCAGCCTCGATGGGTGGAACGGCCTCCTTCTGCACTGTAGGGTTCTATGAAATAACAGAAAATGTGGAGCCAGGTTTGTTTTGCACTGATTGCTTCAAGGTGCAGCATTATTTCAGTTGCTTTGTGCCTTAAGATAGATTTAATATTATCATCTTGCTATCATTGCAAGCTGTCCTTTTGCAACATTGTGCTTGGTGAAGAATGCTCAGAAGATGATATCTTGGTGATGCCGTGAAAGTGTGCTCTTAATTTATACTTCACAGAAGAAGAGGAAATCAAAGATGTCAGAGGAAAGGAAAAGGAAGAGGAGTTCAAAGAAGATTTTATGGATTCAGACAAGGACTTTGTTATTTGGAAGACCCAAAAGTACAAAGAAAATATTTGAGATTACAAACTACACTCCTATCCCCACAAGGGAATTATTTTTAATAAGTGCATCCTGTAATGTCATAAGACCTGGAAAGACTGCCAAGATCACTTCTGCCTGGAGGCTGCCAAGGGAAAACAAGCCAAAATTACAAGCTATAGCTAGGAGGAGAGAATTAAAACAATGCTAGCTAAAAGGAATGAAGCATCGACTATCTGAGTTATGAAGCATCTTTTATGTTGAAAAATGTTCCTGAAATCCTCATAGATGTCTGAGGAAGGAGAGATTAGGCTGTGCAAACAAAAGCTGGGTCAAAGAGATGGACTTTTAGGATAGATTTAAAGCAGAAGGATAGATGGATGGTGAAAAGGTAATGGGATTTACAATCCCTACAGTACAGAAGGAGGCCATTTGGCCCATCAAATCTACACCGACTACAATTCCACCTAGGCTGTATTCCCATAACTTCACATATTTATCCTGTTAATCCCTTGACACTAGGGTCAATTTAGCATAGCCAAACAACCTAACCTGCACATCTTTGGATTGTGGGAGGGAACCAGAGCACTCGGAGGAAACCTGCACAGATGGAGAGAATGTGCAAATTCCATGCAGGTAGTGATCCAAGGCCAGAATTGAACCTGGGTCCCCAGCACTGTGAGGCAGCAAAGCTAACCACTATGCCACTCCCATGTAGGAAAGAAATTCTGGGAAATGGAAGCCATGTGGCTGATTTTAGTTCAGAGGATGCTGGAATCAGGAGAACAGAGATTTTGGTATGAGGGTGGGCGGGGGGGAGGTTGGTGGAGCTGAGGTCGGTGCCCTTCAGCTCTTACACACAGGCACTGCTACTGTAGGGCTAAAATCTTCCATCATGTAGTGGTACTAGCCATGAGCATTGTCCAACCAGGAACGTACAAGGCCTATCTCCTGTCAAAGACACAACAAGCAACTGAGACAACCCCACAGGAGTTCAAAACCCAAGTGTCAGAAGTGAAGGTAAATAGTTTAGTTCAGTTTATTCACATTCTTGGGAAGACAAATAATAGTAAAGTTGTGTGGACTTTTATTTATTGACAGTTAAGATTTAGTTTGATAAGAGCTATATGTGGAAGGTAATGTTAAATACTGTACATAGACTACTATTGGAGAGCTAGACTAACATTCTTCATGTAATCTAACTTGGTTCTTTACAACTCACCCAATGATCAAAAGAATAAAACAACTCCAAACCTGCAAGAGTGCAAAATGCTGTTCGGTAAATACAAATTACATCCTTGCTGATTGTGTCAAAGGTAAACTTGCCCTCCTCAACCTTCTTGACATGTCTGTAGCTTTGCTATAGTTGATCACACATTCCCCCTACAGTGCTCTCTGTATTATTGAGCTGGGTGAGACTGTTGTCATCTGGTTCTATTCTTATCCATCTCATTGTAACTGGCGAATTACTTGCAATGGCTTCTCTTCCTATTCCCACACCGTTATCTCTGGTGTCCCCCAAGAATCTATCTATGGTGCTCCATTATTTCTCATCTCCCCTTGATGGTGTGGGTTTCCTCTAGGTGCTCCGATTTCCATCCACAATCCCAAGATATGCAGGTTAGGAGGATTGGCCATGCTAAATTGCCCTCAGTGTCCCAAGAGATACAGGTTAGGGGGATTAGCAGAGTAAATATGTACAGTTCCAGACAGAGGATCAGTAAGATGCTCTGTCTGAGAGTTGGTGCAGCCTTGATGGGCCAAATGGAATCCTTCTGCAGTGTAGGGATTTCATGATTTATAATCTGCTCCAATATCTCAAGTGGCTTGATGTCACATTTTGTTCGATGATGCTCCAAAGAAGCAACTTGGGATCTTGGGATTTGCACAAGGCACTGTATCAGTGCAAATTGGTGCTGTTTTTGAAAAGGCAAGCTTGCAGAAGGGAATGGAAAAAAAAGCTGAGATTCGAGGAAAAGCACACAGATTGCAATGACAATATGAGGAGAGTGTGGTCAGGAACAAGAGGAAAATAAAGTTGATGAATTGTTTAAAGATTTTCTTGCAATGGGAAAGTACTGGGGTGACTGGAGAGTCAGTGTGGACAGCTAAACACAGGCTAAAAACAAGCATATACCATTTCTGTGATGGTTTCACTGAAATTACAATGAAATATAAAAGACTGAAGAAATGTCTGAGAAATTTGTTGATGCTCATTTTGCAGGTGTAAAGGGGTATGTCAGCATTCAACATGGTAGGTACTATGCTCATGCATGCTGAGTGCCAGAAGTGTGCTTTGCCACCCCAGCATAGGTAAAAATGTGGGCATCGTGGACCCATGTCTGAAAGAGGCATGAGACTCGATACGTAAGTGGCCGCTTAACCAATGTTCCCTCCAATTTTTGTTTGTTGTGCACAGTCTGTTTGTTACACTATGCAGTACGTGCTAGAATGCTGCATGGTATTATAGTTGTGCAGCTCAGAAGGAACATTGGGCCTAACACCAGCTTCAGGGCATTGGGCCTCCCTAGAAGCAGCTGGTACTTGGCTTGGATCCACTTGGATGGACCTAGTGTGGGACTCTCAGGATAGACCAGGAATACCACAAAACATGTTTCTGACTCCAGAATTTTGTCTAAGTATTAGGAATAAGACAGAAAAATGTTGCAAATGTTCAGCAGGTCAGGCAGGATCTGTAGAAATAGCAGCAGAGTTAACCCCATTGGCTTTGGGCAGTGTACTTGCTGTCTGCTCAAGAGAACATGTTATAACTGAAGAGAGTGGGTTCATCTGGGACTTTGGTGGGTAAGTCACTCAACCAATCTTAACTGGCTACACACCCAGCTTCTGACAGGCATGCTGAGGTAATACCACCCCCCAAACTTACTGTGATAAAGACATGCTAAGGTGCTTCAGGCCTGAAGTATGCAACAATGTCTAGAGAAAACAAAGGGTTTTACCAAAGTAAATTTCATGGACTCAAACACTGGATGGAATTTTACCTTGACAGACCTATGGCAGGACCACAAGGGTAAGGGGTCAGGAACCTGTTCGTTCTGTTTTGGGAACTTTATAGAAGCTCTTCAAGTCAGCCATAGCTATCCTACTTCTGGGTTCCGTTGCCATTCAGAGAGGACTGAATTGTGCCACAGGAAGGATTTTCTATTAAAGTGACCTTGGCAGGGGTCAGAATAATGAAGTGGGCGTTGCTTCCTGAAGCGTCAGCAGTCACAAGAATGGTGAGGAGGCCCAAAGGCTGCTTTCTGAGTCTCAAATTCTTACCTGGAGAATGGATATGAAGTGAGTTCCCTCAAGGACAGGAGGAAGAAGTCAGTATCTCAAACCAAGCAGAAATGCATGGAAGTGGCTGGGGAAGTCAACAGCAGGAATGTGACTCCTTAAACCCATGAACCTCCATGAAGACAGAGGCAAACTGGAGAGAGTTTAATGAGGAGACTTCAGAATGCACAGAATGTTGTTTGAGAATCCCAGAGTCATCACTAAATTCCAGCGGTCTCAGGGATAATTGGTTTTCATTGATTCAGGACTGAACTTAATTGCCTTCCTGCCAATGACATCAGGCCCTTCCTGCCCCAACTTAATTGCTGACAGTTTCCCAACTTCAGGTATCTGATATGAGCCCGTCTGCCTAAATTTCCCCATGCCTGCAAGGGCAGCTCCCACTAAATCCAGTCTATTATGGTGGGGATTGTACCTTCCTGGCTATTGTCTTTTCTGTTATCAGTTGACTGTGCTGCTTTTCTGTTGGTTTGATCCCATTCCCTGGGTGAGATTCACAACATATTTCTTTTTTCCTTCATTGACCTGATCTGGGATCAGGCTGCAGCCATTTCACTAAACTCCAAACAAAATCCAGAGCAATGAACTATTGAATTTCTTCAGTGCAGAAGCAGGCCATTTGGCCCATCAGGTCTGTACTAACTCTTTGAAGGATCATCTTACCCAGAGTCTACCACACGTAGTTACCCTGCTAATGCCCCTAACCTATTGATTTTGAGACAATAAAGGGCAATTTAGCATGGTCAATCCACCTAACCTAAACAGCTTTCGCAGAAACCAAAGCACCTGGAGGAAACCCACTCAGACACAGAGAGAATGTGCAAACTCCACACAGACAACAGACACAGACAAAGGTAGAATTGAACCCTGGTCCCTGGTGTTGTGAGGCAACAATGCTAATCACTGTGCCACCATGCTACCAGATGGTAGATAAATATCAGTATGTGATCCATGCTATCAATCTTAACTGAGGTTATATAGTATTGAGATATTGAATTGTTTAAAACTAAAGCAAAGTATTATGGATGCTGAAACAACACCAGGAATGTTTAGTAGTTTAGGCAACATTCCTGCTGAGAGAAAAAGGGTAATTTTCATTGAAATAATCAGATACGAATCACCGGATTAGGTCAAATGGCAGTTTCACATTCTACCCACTATTATTCTCCACTGAATTCAGTGAAGAGTAAAATGATGCAGGCTGTTAAAATACCTTGAACCTGACAGCTTCTCAATAAATGGGTTAGGTTAAAATTGCCCCCAGTGTTTCAGGACATTTTGCACTGGAGCCTAGTTAATATTTGTTGATTGTGTTGATATGTAAGGCATCAATGGTGCTGCCCACACGAGGTAGGCCCCAATGCAGCAAAGGTAACTTCATAGCAGGAAGAGTTGAAAATATGAATAGAAGCTGCTCTGTTGCCAGGTGCAAGTCCTGATGCCAGGAGATTGCTGATTTTGTCATTAACAATCTTGCCTGCATCTTCCATTGCATTCACAAACGTAATTCACAAACTCTGATTATTCCAAGATGACCAAAGAAGACACTGGAATATACATCCATATCTCCATGATCCATCTCCAGCTTGTGGTCCTTCAGTTAACAGTCACTCTGTCCCAGAGCAAAAGATATTTGATCAGCTCAGATAACATCAATCCCATGATCTTAAAATCCTGTCCTCACCTGGATTTATACAGTTCAGAAACACTTGGACCAGTCCTCATTTTGTAAAACTTTCAGCCAGAGCAGTGAGCTGCCTGATAATAATGGAAGAATAACTTCACATCACTATCTACTTCAGTAAATATACCTTGGCAGAAAATGAACTTATAAAATCCAAACATATGGTGTCATGTTGAAGCTCAATAGGGGTGACGTAGATTCAAAAAACATTGTGTTTCAATCATTGTGAAAACCTGTAGGCTGGTATTTTATCACCTCGCTTGGGCAAGGCTCGTAAAATCCTGCCCGAAGCCAACGGAGAATTTTATTCTGCGAGCCTTGTCTGCCCCGATTCCAAGATGAGTGTGCCGGTAAAATTCCGGCGCACATTTGCTACTGAGCCTCAAGTCAAGATACAATGGCTCTATCCCGAGAAAAGCAGAAAGCTTCCTTGATGTTCTGACCAATATTTAGCCCCACAGTATCTTGGAAAACAGATATACTAATCATTCATCTCATTTTCTGGTTGCGAGAATTTGCTGTGTGTCAACTGGCTGTGCTGCTTGCCCTCAGAACAGCAGTAACAACAAATGATTAGTTACAAAGTCCTTCGAGATTCCCTCAGAACTTGTTAACCTATTTTTCAAGTGCAAGCTCTAAAACTTCTTTCTTTTATCACAAAAACTCTTAAAAAGCACGGTTGGGAAACTCTGCACTCCAAATGAGTCACAGTCATGGAGCGAATCTATCCCTTTAGCTGAACTCTCTGAAATCTGTTCTTTTATGTACAGTAGTGACATGGGCAGCACAATTACAAACCCAGTCACTGGCAGTAACAGAAACAAATGTAGTGGAATTTTGTTTCCACAAAAACTTAAATCATTCTAAAGCTCCCGAGGCATATACTGCTTTCTTTGCAACTGTGTTTTTTCATCAATTGGTATGGCAACATTTGGCGTAGCTCACCTGTGTACACACAGGCAGCACATTAACTGACTTTGTTTTGGATGCAACATCAGTAATCAAGAGAACATTTCCTTTTGTTACCAGGGAGTTTGTTCTGCCTTTTGGCCATTTTTCATCTAACTTCTGTCTCCACACACTTAGACATTTTTAGGTGGCCCCCACAGCCAATTCTCTCCAGGTGCAGAATGTTTTGAAATAAGCTGGCACAACTACAGAGGAATTGGGCCTCTCTGAAAGAGCATGATTGCTGAAGCACACTGATTAATGACTATTAGTCTTAGCAACTCCTCTCAACAAGAACACTGGCTGATGTCAATGCTTCCATTAGTTTAACAAAAATATCCAATGATGTCCACTATTCCATCAAGTGAAAGCTGTGGCTCAGTCAGTGGTGACACTCTCACCTCAGGGTCTGAATGTTGTGTTTTTATTCCAGAGCACATATTAAACCGACTTTCCAGCACTATACTTAGGAAATCTAACTTTTGGATGAGCAAAGTCATGTTGCTCTCTCAGGTGGGCTGAAGGAGTGGACTCAATGAGATAAATAGTCATTTTTCATTCTCTGTCTCTGTGCATGAGAACAGAAGCAGAATGTAATTAGTTCAAAGAATTTATTACTTGCTACATAATTAACAATTATACAATTTGTTAAAAATTTAACATTTATTTCACCTTGCCACACCAGTGACTATTAGATAAGTATGGAAGGAGGGTTCAGATCATGGCCTATCAGAGTGTTAAGCAGCCTATGGATTCTTCTATGACTTTTCACTATTCTCCCAGGGACAATGCCAAAGATGCAAGTAACTGATTGTAGTCTTTGTTTCAGTGATAACAATCTTGTCTCCGAGTAAGATTGTGGGTTCAATAATTCAGATTATGTATCATCTAAGGGAGTGCTGCATTTTAAAAGATGTTGCAATATTTGGGTGTCATGTTAAATCAAAGACCCACATCCCTCTCAATGGACATTTGAAGAAAAGCAAAGGACTTTTCTCTGGTTTACTGATCAATATTTATCCCTCAAGCAATATCATCAAAACTGTTTGTTAGATCTGCTGTCATGTTTCTTACAGTAAGAAGTCTCACAACACCAGGTTAAAATCCAACATGTTCATTGGGAATTATCAGCTTTTGGAGCACTGCTCCTTCATCGGGTGAGTGATGAAGGGGCTGTGCTCCGAAGGCTCGTGATTCCAAATAAACCTATTGGATTTTAAACTGGTGTTGTGAGACTTCTTACTGTGTCACGTCAGTCCGACACCAGCATCTCCACATCCTACTATCATTGACGCTGCATGCACAAAGTGGAGAGGATCTCCAAGAAGACTTACCTAATGAAGGAGCAGTGCTCCAAAAGCTTGTGACTCCAAATAAACCCATTGGATTTTACCCTCATATTGAGAGACATCTTACTGTGCCCACCCCAGTTCAATGCCAGCATCATGTTTCTTATGTTTCAAAAGTATCCCTTTGTCAATGGTGTGTTTTGGAATGATGAGGTTGCAAAAAGCCTTAGGTAATTGCAAGGTTTCCAAAGAATTAGAGTCAAAGCTAATTCTGCTTCTCTTTCCACAGATGTTGCCAGAAGTGTTGAGCTTCTCTAGCCCTTGCTATTTTTCTTTCCAATTTCCAGCATCCACAGCATTTTGTTTTTACATAAGTGCAAGGCCTCCTGTTTTTACTTTTAGTGTCTCCTAGGACTGTAATCCTGCTAGTGATATAGAATAACCAGCCAGAAAGAAAAACAAGCACCTCAAAATTCTGCTGGGCCATTGGCACACTCTCCTGCTCAGGTTGTTGCTCAAAGATGCATTGATAATGTTGTGAGTCAGACTAATCTAACAGCCTCTCTACATCTACAACTTGGTGTAAATTTTTGCATTACACATGAGAGAACATGTAAATGTGGAAATAGGTAAAATACAATTAGGCCCAAGAGGCTGGCTGATTTTTGACTTATAACAAGCCCGCCTCCTGTTCTATGGGGCAATGTCTTGATTCTACTCATCACTTCTGCATGATGTCCTGACTGATAATATGAGAAACCCTAGCTGTGAAGATAGATGTCAAAACTGCAGGACACTGTTTCATGGTTAACTTCATTTTACTGTTAATACATTTAGTTTGTAGATACTGTAACTATGATTTGCTGAAAGGAAAACACAATACGAACACATTTGTGTTCTATTAATAAAGAGAAATTAATACCACTGCCAGAAACTAGTAACAGGGAATTGTTACTCATTTCTTTCTAAAAATAAACCCAAAATCCTTTTAATGTGACAGTTCTATCTCTTGCTATAAAATCTGTGTGCCTTTGCTCACTCATCCTTGACTTTTAAGGGGTTCTTGCAGTTGTTTGTTGGATTGATCTCAAGTATTCTTTACAGACGTGCCAAAAACAAAGTTGACATCAGCAACTGTTATTTCTGTGTTTGGAAATGTCTTCAGATTCAGTTCACTCAAAGTAACTCTCAATACTTTTTTTCCTGTGTCAGATCTCAAATTAACTCATCTTTCCATCAATCTTCTCACATTTGTTACATTATGGCATTCTTTCTTTGCAAAATCTATCTTAGTTTGGTAATTTTCAAAGGTAAATAATTATTGTCCTCAGTTCTGTAACATCATAACACATTATGTAGCAACATATTTGTTTATACTTCCTGTGGATGTCCATTATAAGGAGGTAACTCCACACTGTCTGTGTGGGGTTTGCACATTTTCCCTGTGTCCGCGTGGGTTTCCTCTGGGTGCTCTGGTTTCCTCCCACAGTCTAAAAATGTGGGAATTAGATGGATTGGCCGTGCTAAAATCACCCCTTCATCTCCTTGGATGTGTAGTTAAAGGGATTAGTGGGGTAAATATGTGGGGCTGTGGGGATAAGGCCTAGGTGGGATGGTTTTGGTACACTCAATGGGCCAAATGGCCTCTTTCTGCACTGTGAGGATTCTATGGTATTCTACATTATTCTGTGTTTCTATGCAAGTTCTCCAGTTTGATCGTTTTTATATGTTGCAGCATTTTTGTTTAAATGCACTAGTGGAATGGAAATCTTAAACCACATGTACAAATATTAAAAAAAGAATAGGAGTGTCAGTCATTTTACAACAATAAACACAACACTATTATCATCCCTACCCATTCGCTCTCCTACATAACATGCTTACTTCAACATGTTAATACATGTTAATACAGGATAGCTTCATTTCTCTCACCTACAGCAATTATTATTAATTAGTTACCAAACTGAACTATATATACTCTGATATATAATACTAATCTATACTATCCAGAGGATTGACCACAAAATAGGAAGTAACTGAGTTGCTGTAATACTAACGTGCATGTGTCTAACTTTTATTTGTGGTGTTATTTAATATAGGTTACAGGCCAAATTTCATAACGTTGGATGGTGCTCTGAATAGCATTTTACATCCACATAAACTGGATGTAAAATGTATAAAGCTGATGATGTCTACCTTTAGAGCAATATTGCTGTTTGTTTCTGTGATGTGTACTTTTCTTTGGCTGAAATAGTGTTTCAAAAAGCCTTTTTCATCCTGATTCTGCCTTTTTCTACGTGTGTGTGTGTGTGTGTGTGTGTGTGTGTGTGTGTGTGTGTGGTGTGTGTGTGTGTGTGTGTGTGTGTGTGTGTGTGTGTGTGTGTGTGTGTGTTCCTGAAGCAGACAAAGAAACTGTGATGGCAGAGCGAGGAAAGGTGCTGTGTGTTTTGGGGTTTCAGTTTGGCGCGAACCCCTGAATATAAAAATGATTGGGATGATGGGATTTTATATGTCTGTTCCCATGGTGTTGCCTGAGTTGAAGGAAGAGAACCAATTTATGGGTGAGCAACATTTTCAAATCCAAAAACGTCTCAAATGGTCAGTTTGATGTGAGCCAATGGCTTACCCAACTAATAACTGATTTAGAATCAAACTTCGAATTCCCTCTAGTGTAATGCTATTCTTAGACAAAGGGTGAACATGTGCATAAAGGAAGATACACTCCCTTACTGCACTTTGCTAGGCCTTGTTGCTACATTAAATGGCATTACTTAAATACAGATTGTTGTTGTCAAAGCTGTTTTCTGTATGTGGCATGTGCATGACATACTTCTACTCATGCTATAATCCCTAAAGAATGGGATCCTCAACCAGAGAGGCAATATCAGCAGATGTGGCTTCAAGCCTGAGTACTTCTCCCTGAATCACGTTACCTCTGTGCAAAAGTTTCTAAAGGCTCCTGCTGTCACTATTCCGTGTGGGTGGAAACCAAAGATATAATCCTTCTTTGGATCTGAGTCCAAATTCCACACTGTCACCAAGCTGGGAATTGAACTTGAATCCTGGCACTGTGAGTCAGCAGTGCTAACCACTGTGACAGTGTGCCACCTTCTCATTTATTTCAAAATTATTGCGGAAATTCTAAAAACTTGGAATTAATTTTGCCAGATCCCTGAAAGCATTTTCCCCATTTTCTCCAACTTACAAGGTACCTGGAAGTTGCATCTATTTTTTATCCCACCTTCCACAATACAGATATCCAAACATGTGGGTAGCCTTCTATTCCCAAAAACAAGTTTCTTCTTTTCTTGCACTTTCCTTAGCAGAACTCCAAGTCAAATCCCCACACTCACCATATCTGAGTTATTTTCTTTCCTTCCTCAAAAATCCATCTTCTTTAACAGAGTAAGCAGTCTCCTGGCTGCAAACTGTAGGCCAGTTCTCTGCAGGCTGAGAGGCTCACCCTGCCTGTCTTGGTTCATCAGCAGCAACCCCAGCCCACCCTGTAGGGGAGTTTCCCGTCATTCCCCCAACCTGATTTAGCTTTGATAAAAAAGTGAGAAGAAGAACATATCAAAATGAAGTTCTCTCTCTCTCTCTTTCTATCTCTCTCAATTACCTGCCATGTTCTGCTACTTCAGCTTTCAAGCCTCAGATCTCTGATTAGCACACCAACTTTAAGAGCCTGTCTTCTGGCTACAATTATCAATCAATGTCCCTCACACTTTTGGGGCTTTTGACCCCCATTTGAGCCAGATGTCAGGATCCTGCAGCTCATGGGAAAATTCTGTCCTGAAACACATTTTTAAAAAGTTATTTGTTTAACTTGCAGGTTTTCTCCCTTCTCTTAATAGAAGGTGTTGACTTGTTAACAGAATTGAGTTTCATACCTGGTTGGTTTTCCTAATCCATATATCCATTACATATGTGTGAGTCTTAGCAATGCTGGTGGGCTACTCAACTACATATGGTATCATGATTATGTCTAATTCTATCCTTACCTAATGTCATACATAAATGCTTCCAGAAGCGATGATTGGATAGTGATGAAATCTTGAGCAGTTCTCTCCACCCTGACACAGATATGCGTGGCCAAATTGTAGAATGTCTGCCACAACACTAACTCCAATCAACTAATTCTGAACTAAGCAGTGATCAAATCTAGGACCATCCTGGTTTGTATGGCTCAGTTGCCCTCCGGATACATTTTCTGAGCCATCAGAGGAACAAAGCAAATATATCTGATGAAGAAACACTGAGACAGTAACCTGAGCAATAAGTCTCCGGAATTGTAATGTAGCACACGTGTACCAGATGATTAAATTAATATGTTATCAGTTTGGGGCTATTTGATACAGGAAAATTAGATGCCTTGTACATGCTGTAATCAAATTCCTGATATAATTTAATCAATTTTTGTTTTTTTTAAATGAAGTCTCAGTTGATTCCCAGTGGTAATGGTGTGTGAGTCCAAATACAAATACACTTGTTCATTGTGACCGATGGCCACATTGTTCATTTGATGATGGATTCAAACATCAAGTGACACAAGTACAAAGTAGAGAACATTCCTTTAGTCTGATTAATTCTAGTCTAAAGGTACCATTCGCAGGACTGCTGCTTCCTCGCTTCTGGCAGAACAGGAGGAATAACTTAAAAGGGATGTAAAACCGGCTGATGATCTGCCCTTCCCAAATTCTGATCCCTTTAGGGAAATCCACTGGGTTTCCAAACCCTGTAAGATGTCTCACAACACCAAGTTAAAATCCAAACAGTTTATTTGATAGTAAATCCAGAAGCTTTCGGGGTTTGTCCCTTCGTAAGGTGAGTGGACAGTTCTGGTCTCAAACAGAGTATATAAAAGACACACACACTTTACAGAATACTGATTAGAATGCGAGTCTTTACAGTCTTCATGCATAGGTTTGAACAAGACTTCTTCACTGCACAGGACTTTCAACCAATGCTATTCACTAGATACATCAATGACATTTTCTTCCTTTGGACTCATGGTGAACAATCACTGAAAGAACTATATGATGACATCAACAAGTTTCACTCCATCATCAGACTCACCATGGACTATTCTCCAGAATCAGTTACATTCTTGTTACACACACATCTCCATCAAGAACAGTCACCTCTGCACTCACTGTACTGCAAGCCCAAAGATAACCTCATGATGCTCCACTTCTCCAGCTTCCACCCTAAACACATTAAAGAAGTCATCCCCTATGTATAAGCCCTCTGTATACACAGGATCTGCTCAGATGAGGAGAATCGTGACAGACACCTCCAGATGCTGAAAGATGCCCTCATAAGAATAGGATATGGTGCTCGACTCATCAATCAACAGTTCCACCACCCCACAGCAAAAAACCACACCGACCTCCTTAGAAGACAAACATGGGACACGGTGGACAAAGTACCCTTTGTTGTCCAGTACTTCCCAGAGCGGAGAAGCTACGACATCTTCTCCGGAGTCTTCAACATACCATTGATGATGATAAACATCTTGCTAAGGCCATCCCCACACCCCCACTTCTTGCCTTCAAACAACCACACAACCTCAAACAGACCATTGTTTGCAGTAAACTACCCAGCCTTCAGGAGAACAGTGACCACAACACCACACAACCCTGCCACAGCAACCTCTGCAAGACATGCCGGATCATAGACATGGATGACATCATCTCAAGTGAGAACACAAACCACCAGGTACACAGTACATACTCTTGCAACTCAGCCAACTTTGTCTACCTAATACACTACAGTGAAGGATGTCCGGAAACATGGTACGTTGGGGAGACCATGCAGACATTACGATAATGGATGAAAGAACATTGCTCAACACCAGGCAAGACTGTTCGTTTCCTGTTGGTGAAAACTTTAGCGGTCATGGGCATTCAGCCTCTGATCTTTGGATAAGTATTCTCCAAGGCGATCTTCACAATACACGACAGCGCAGAGTCGCTGAGCAGAGACTGATAGCTAAGTTCCGCACGCATGAGGACAGACTCAACTGGGATCTTGGTTCATGTCATGCTATCTTATCAGCAAGTTTGCAGATGATACAAAGATGGCTGGACTTGAGGATAGTGAGGAGCAGTGTCGGGCGATACAGCAGGACATAGATAGACTGGTAGATTGGGCAGATATGGCAGATGGAATTCAATCCTGATAAATGCGAGGTGATGCATTTCGGGAGAAAGAATGTAGGGGGATGTTATATGATAAAGGTTAGACCTATTAAGAGTATGGAAAGACAGAGGGACCTGGGGGTCAGGTGCACAAGTCTCTAAAAGTGGCAGAGCAAGTGGAGAAGGTTGTGAAGAAAGCTTATGGTATTCTAGCTTCATAGGAAGGAGTAGAGAGTACCAGAGCTGGCATTTAACGTTGTAGCTGTATAGAACATTTGGAATACTGCGTCCAGTTCTGGTCGCCTTACTACCAGAAGGATGTGGAAACTCTGAGGAGAGTGCAGAGGAAGTTTACCAGGATGCTGCCTGGTATGGAAGGAGTGGATTACAAGGAAAGGTTAGGCAAATTGGGGTTGTTTTCTTTAGAAAGAAGTAGACTGAGAGGAGATCTAACAGAGGTGTACAAGATTATGAAGGGGATAGTGGTAAGCTTTTTCCTGGGTTGGAATCAAATATCACAGGCTTAGGGTGAGGGGGGCAAGGTATAATTTGGATGTTAGAGGGAAGGTTTTCACACAGAGGGTTGTGGGTGTATGGAACACACTGTCAACTAAGGTGGTAGAGGCAGACATGTTGGAGTTATTTAATAGATTTAGATGGGCACATGAGCAGAATAGGATGGAGGGATATAGAAGGCTGATTTAAAATAGGGATCATGTGCCTTGTGACGTTCCTGGGAATTGCGTAAGTTGTGCAAGTTTTTGTTGTATTTCTATTTTATCCTACAGATACTTCGGTCCGCCTTGTTGTCTAACAAGGGGCATACACGTGATGGGTCATGAGAAGGCTGCTCTTGTATTTTTTGAGAGGAGCCAATTGGTTCACGTCGTTAGTGTACGCTTGAACTGGACCATTTGATGGGCAACACAGTAGCTCATTGACTGTTGCTGTGTAGGTACAGGGATTGGGGCCAGTATCTGTGGGAGTTTGTGCATTCTCCCCGTGCTTGCGTGGGTTTTCTGTGGGTGCTCCGATTTCCTCCCACACTCCAAAGGTGTGCTCTTAGGCTGATTGGCAAAACACATTGTCCCTAAATTGTGTCCCCAATTTGGTTCCAATGCAGATTTCCATAAATGTAGACAAGGGTCATGGGTGGAAGTGGAAACGTTAAAACGGCAGCGCGGGCTCGTTGGGCCGAAGGGCTTGTTTCTCATGATGTGTTGTTCTTTGTTCTTTGTAATCCGCATGACTTGTCTGAACTTGTAAAATCTCACTTACTATCTGTCTGGAGACAATAAACATCTCTTTAGCCTGTGCCTGATGCTATTTCCACTCATATTGTCTGCATCTTTAAGATTTGAATAGCAGGTTAGCTGTAAAGACTCACATTTTAATCAGTATCCTGTAAACTGTGTGTGCCTTTTATATGCTCTGTTTGAGACCAGAACTCTCTATCACCTGACAAAGGGGCAAACCCCAAAAGCTTGTGGGTTTACTATCAAATAAACTGGTTGGACTTTAACCTGGTATTGTGAGACTTCTTATCGTGTTTACCCCAGTCCAACACTGGCATCTCCACATCATGATTTCTAAGCCCTACCAAACTTTTGGAATTGTGAGGCCAATTTTTCAGCACAGAAGGAGCAAAAAAGTGCGGGAAAAGAAAGAAATAAAGGAATCAAGGAGAGGAAATGAATTTTCAATTAGGTCATAAATTTTTACAGGAACAAAGTAGATTTAGTCTTGTACTGAAGCAATCTTTGCTGTGGAATTTGGGTAAAAGATTACCTGAATCAAATTTACCCCTCTCGTATGATATTACCTGAGGATAATTGTTGCATGACTTTACTATTATAATAATGCCATGCTGGTTTACAGGCCTATGCTGCCTGCCTTGCCTGTGAACTTCAGCTGATGTGCTATTGAGCTTTTTTTTTGTCTAAGCTGAAATTTGCCTAGTATTCAGATACTCTTACAGATCTTCAGATACAGATAGCAGAGTGCACAGGTCTCTTTGAAACATCTGTGGATCTGAGGCAAAAGAGCAGGGATAAATGGAAGCACATCAGTAGACAATAAGCCAAGGACCTGCCTTCGGGCAGAGCACATGTAAAAGAAGAAGGAGACAGAAACCGATGGGTTTGCTATATTTTCCTGTTGTTCGGCAACTATTTTTCAGCTAATAGCTGTGTCCTTGGGTTGTTCTCTTGTGGTTTGTGTAGGAGTGTGGTGGGTGGGAACCCACTGGTTATATCGATTACACCTGTGGTGTGGAAAAGTCCTGTGGTAAAAGAATGTCACACTAAAGTACTTTACATGGCTTGGCTCTGTCCAATTTATTACCAGCTTCGATATTGTAATATTGGTTCTGGTTTCCTCTTTAGTGAGCAAATTTATCAACAGCAGAACTGGCAGCAAACCTATTTATTTTCATTAACACAATGTCGAGCAAACAGTTCATCTAAGCAGACAAGGGTTGGTTCACTTTGTAAACTCAAACATGACAAATTATATGTAGGGCTGTGTACTGAAGGCTGGCTGAAGTACAACCTCCAGCACAAGTCAACGTCTTGAGAAGAAGGAAGGAAGGAAATCTAGGGAAATCAGGAACAAAAATTTTTTAAATGAAAATTTTGCACCTGTCCCCTCAAGAAAGAGAATGCTTTCTGGCCTACGGTAACACAGTGGTTATGCTGTTATACTAGTAACCAGACATTGGACTGATGATCTGAATGTGAATTCAAATTCCATTATGATGGATAGGGAATTTCAATTCCATTAAATAGTACTGAATAAAAATCTACCATCAGTGATGGTGAGCATGAAACTACCAAATTGTTGTAAATAAAAACAGAAAGCACTGGGGAAAAATCAGCAGGTCTGGCAGGAGAGTTTGAGGCCAATGTGACTGTTTTTGGAACTGAAGTGTATGAGGAATGTGATGGATTTTATCCTGTTGGAAATCAGCAAAAGAATGCCACTGTGAAAACCCATTTAGTTTACTAATGCCCTTTAGGGAAGATTATCTGCTATTCTAACCCAGTCTGGCCATGGGTGACTTCAGATACAAAACAGTGAAGTTGGCTCTTAATTCCCCTCTGAAATGTCCCATCAGGTCACACATTCTCGACAGCAATAAGAGATGGGCAGTAAATGGTGATGGTGTCAACATCTTTTGAATAACGTAAAGACATTCTGCTTTCTCAAATGGACCCAGATACATTGGGTTAAATTTAATACTCAGCATACAGCATTACACCACTAGCAGAAAACTGGGAGTAACCCTACTAATCAGATCATATCAAGGAACCCAATGGGACAAAATGCTTTTCAGGCAGTTAACTGCCAGCCATTGGCCTTCTTGCGCCTTTAAAGGCGCAAGGAGAGTCCAAAAAGCTGCATTCCAAGAACAACTGACCAGTCAGAATGCCAATAGCTCTTCAGTCCTAGTAATGCCACCAGGAATGATGGTCACAGCTGGTACTGTATTAGGCCTGGAGTGGCTGCCATGAAGAATTCCCAAGAAGAAGGTGAGTGGGATGGGCATGATAAGGCAAGATGATGCAGGGGCTGGGAGGAGGGGGCTGAGAAGAAGAGGGGCAAGGTAACCATGAAGGGCAGGAAGGTAGTCTTTCATTGGAGCAGCCTTACCATTTAGCACTTTACAGAGCTTAATTGTATTCAAGAAAATCTGACACTCACTGTGTACCTCAATCATTATTTGTACATAAAAAGTAATGTTGGCAGCAGTTCACACATTATCAACATGAAATATTAATTCACATTGTATAATTGTGGTGGAGCTGAAGTGAGCTCAAATTCTCTGGCCACTTTTGTGAATCATAGTATCTACAAATGAGGAAATCAATAACCAACCTATGACACTGACATTTAGTGGAACAGCACAGGGTTGAAGTACAAGAGGTCATCAAGATATAGCATGCAGTCTCCTCAAATGATGCATGTCGTCTCCTGTCACTGGTGATGAGCCCTTTAAGTGCTCATTAATTTGACTCAAGGCTCTCAATTGGTGACAGGAAGCCTTGATCTCTCCACCCATGCCTTAACCGGGGGAAGTTGGGAATGTGCCTGATACTCCACTCCTCATCTTCTCAACCAGTTATACCTCACATGCTGCTTCTCAGCCCGCTCCCAGAGTGCCTTAAATACTTCCCATAGTTCTTTTTAAAGAAGAGCAATGGCTATCAATTATCTCCTGAGCAACATACACTAAAACAGATTACATAGTTAGTAATCTCATTAAGAGGGGAAACACTTTCACTGATTAGAGTCATTTCTAGTACAAAGACAGATGGTTGTGGTTTTGTTGGAGGCCAATTATCTCAGCCTCAGGGCATTGCTGCAGATGTTCCTGTTATCCTAGGCCCAACCATCTTCTGTTGCCTGATCAATTATCTACTCTTCATTATGTGTTCAAAAGTCAGGATGTTTAGTAATTGCAGTTCAAGTTGCAATTGTCAATTAATGAACAGTCCATGCCTATGTGCAGCAAACAGTCTGACTTGGACTGGTGACTTCAAGAGCAAGTCTAAGGTTGGGAATTCTGCAGCATGTATCTCAATTCTGACTTCCCAAACCAAAAGCCTGTCAATACGAGCATACAAACAAATGAACTAGGAGCAAGAGTGGACAACTTGGCCTTTTGGGTCTCCTCCACCATTCAATAAGGTCTTGTGATCTGATGCAACATTAAAACATTCAAAGACTCTCTTACATAGAACATAGAACATTACAGCACAGAACAGGCCCTTCGGCCTTCGATGTTGTGCCGACCAAAATAAAAAGCAATGCCCCTCAAACTAAACCATTCCCTTCTCTTCCATATACTTATCAATTAACCTCTTAAACGCCACCAAACTTGGCGCATCTACAACAGCTGCAGGCAGGGCATTCCACTCCCTAATCACTCTTTGAGTAAAGAACCTACCTCTGATATCCGTCCTATAACTCATACCCCTTAATTTAAAGCTGTGTCCCCTCGTGCTAGCTTTCTCCATCCTAGGAAAAAGGCTATCACTGTCCACCCTATCTAAACCTCTAATCATCTTATATGCTTCAATAAGATCCCCTCTTAGCCGCCTCCTTTCTAACGAAAACAACCTCAAATCCTTCAACCTCTCTTCATAGGACCTGCCCTCCATACCAGGCAACATCCTGGTAAACCTCCTCTGTACCCTCTCCAATGCCTCCACATCTTTCTTATAATGTGGGGACCAGAACTGCACACAATACTCCAAGTGCGGCCGCACTAGAGTTTTGTACAGTTGCAACATGATGCTGCGGCTCCTAAATTCAATCCCCCTACCAATAAAAGCTAAGACTCCATATGCCTTCTTAACAACTTTATCCACTTGACTGCCTACTTTCAGGGATCTATTGACACATACACCAAGATCCTTCTGTTCCTCAACACTATTAAGAGCCCTACCATTAGCCCTATACTCTACACATTTATTGTTCCTGCCAAAGTGCATTACCTCACACTTTTCCACATTAAACTCCATTTGCCACCTCTCGGCCCAGCTCTGCAACTTGTCCAAGTCACTCTGCAAACTATAACACCCCTCTTCACTATCTACCACTCCACCGACTTTAGTGTCATCTGCAAATTTACTAATCCATCCTTCAATACCCTCATCCAGATCATTTATAAAAATTACAAACAGCAGGGGCCCCAAAACAGACCCCTGAGGTACACCACTTGTCACCGAACTCCACGATGAATATCTCCCATCAACCACCACCCTCTGTCTTCTATCTGCTAGCCAATTCCTAATCCAATTAGCTAAATCACCCTCTATTCCACACATCTGCATTTTCTGTAGAAGTCTTCCATGGGCCACCTTATCAAACGCCTTACTAAAGTCCATATATACTACATCAACCGCCTTACCCCCATCCACCTCTTTGGTCACTTTCTCAAAAAACTCAATGAGGTTAGTAAGGCATGACCTACCCTTCACGAAACCATGCTGACTATCCCCAATCAATTCATTTCTCTCTAAATAACTATAAATCCTATCCCTAATAATTCTCTCCAATACCTTGCCCACAACAGAAGTAAGACTCACTGGCCTATAATTCCCTGGAAGGTCTCTCTTCCCCTTCTTAAACAATGGGACCACATTCGCTATCCTCCAGTCCTCCGGAACCACACCCGTAACCAACGAGGACCTGAAGATCAGAGCCAGAGGCTCTGCAATCTCCTCTCTTGCCTCCCAGAGAATCCTAGGGTAAATCCCGTCCGGCCCAGGGGACTTATCCAACTTTAAACCCTCGAGAATTTCTAACACATCCTCCCTATCTACTACAATACTTCCCAATTTGCAACCCTGTACCTCAGTGCTCTCCATAGCTACATTTCCAGCACTCTGCGTGAATACCGAAGAGAAATATTTATTCAGTGCCTCACCAATCTCTTCAGGCTCCACGCACAACTTCCCACTGCTGTCTATGACTGGCCCTAATCTTGCCCTAACCAATCTTCTATTCTTAACATATCGAAAGAAAGCTTTAGGATTCTCCTTAATCCTATCAGCCAACATCTTCTCGTGTCCCCTCTTAGCTCTCCTCAATTCACTTTTTAGCTCCTTTCTGGCTAATCTATAGCTATCCATTGCATCTTCTCCAAAAGGTAATGGAAGCAGAATCCCAAAGACCCTCAGAGAAAAAAAATTCTCCTAATCTCTGTTTAAAAATAAGAGTTTGCCCATTTAAGACAGTGACTCCTAGTTCCAGAGTTTTTTTGTTCAATCGTGGGTGTTGCTGGCTGGCCAAAATTTATTGCCCAACCCTAGTTGTCCTTGAGAAGGTGCTTGTGAACTGCCTTCTTAAATTGCTGCAGGCCATACTCTGTGGGTTGACTCACGATGCTGCTGGGAGGGTTAATTCTAGGATTTTGACCCAGCAACTATGAAGGAATGGTGATATATTTCCAAATCAGGAAGATGAGTGTCCCACTATGAAAACATCCTCTTCACATTCACCCTGATCTTATATATTTTAACCAGTTCACCTTTTATCCTTCTAAACTCCAATGGATACAAGTCTAATCTGTTCAACCTTTCCTCACATGAAAATCTTTCCATTCCTGATATTATTCTAATAAACTTTCTCTGAACTGCTTCTAAAACATTTACATCTTTCTTTAAATAAGGAAACCAGTACTGCATATAGTACTCCATATGTGGTCTCACCTATGCCCTGAACAACGTAAGTACAATCTCCTTATTTTGTAATCAATTCCTTCATGATAAATGAAAATATTCTACTAGCCTTTCTAATTGCTTGCTGTATCTGCATACTAACAGCCAGACCCCAGACTCCTTTGAACCCCTTTACAAATTTTAATCATTTAGATAATTTTATTTTATCCTTCCTGCCACAATTTTCCTATTATATATTCCATTTGCCAGATCTAGGGAATATTGGAAAATTAAAACCTATGCATCAACTATCTCTCTAGCCACTTCTTTCAAGACTTTGGCATGAAGTCCATTGGTACCTAGGAATTTGTCAGCTCTCAGCTCCAACAATTTATTCAATATCACTTCCTTCGTTTTTGTAATTTTCTAGAGTTCCTCCCTCCTTTTCATTTCCTGATTTAGAGCTATTTCTGGGATGTTACTTGTGTCCTCTGTAGTTAAGACTGATGCACAATATCTGTTCAATTCATCTGCCATGCCCCTACTTTTCATTACTAATTCCCCAGATACATTTTCTATAGGACCAATGTTTATTTTGTTAAATCTTTTCTTATATAAAAATCTATAGGAGGTCTTTCTATCCATCTTTATATTTCTGGCTAACTTCCTTTCATAGTCTAATCTTTCCCTCCTTATTAATTTTTTTGACATTCTTTACTGGTCTTTATATTCTGTCTAATCCTCTGACCTACCATTCATCTTTGCACAATTATTTGCAATTTCTTTAAGTTTGGTAATGTTGTTAACTTTTCTTTTGTTAACTATGAATGTGGGTCCTTCTCTTGGAACTTTTCTTTCTCATTCTGTGCATTCTGAAAAATCTCTTTAAACGTCTGCCACTGCATCTCTATTGACCTATCTCTTAACCTCATTTGTCAGTTCACTTTAGCTTTCATGTCTTTATAATTGCCCTTATTTAAATTTAGAATACTAGTCATCAACCCGCTCTTCTTTCCAGCAGATGGAATGTAAAATTCAATCATATTATGATTGCTGCTACCTAGGATTAGCCCTTACTGTGAATTAATTCTATTACATTGTCTGAGTGAGATGAAGGAGCAGATATATAGCCAAATCACAGAGAAATGTGAAGGGAGTAGGGTTATAGTGATAAGGAATTTCAACTTTGTCAATATTAACTGGAATTGCCTTAGTGTGAAAATATTAGATGGTGTAGAATTTTTAAAATGCATCCAGGATAGCTGCTTGTGCCAATATGTAGATAGCAGTGCTAGACCCAATTCTAGGGAATGAAGCCAGAGGAAGTAGTGGAAATGTCAGTGGGTGAGCATTTGGGGTCAATTTCAATATCATTAGACAAGATCTAGCAAACATGGACTGGAAGCACCTACTTGCAGGTAAATCTACATTTGGAAAGTGGGAGTCTTTTAATATGAAATAGTGAGAGTTCAGGGCTAACATGTCCTTCAAGTGTGAAGGACAAAGCGGCAAGTCCAGGGAAGAAGGCTTATGGAATACTTGCCTACATTAGCTAGGGGCATAGAACATAGGAGCAGGGAAATCTTGGTACAATGTTATAAAACATCGGCTGGACTACAGATGAAGTGTTGTGTGAGAATTGTTTTGGTCACCAAACTATCAGCAAAATGTGACTGTACTGGACAGGGTGCAGAGGAGATTCACTGGGAGGTTGCCTGGGATGGAAAATTTCAGTTATAAGAGACTGGATAGTGTGAATTTGTTTTCCCTGGAGCAGAGGAGGTTGAGGGATGACCTGATAGAGGTAAAAAAGAGAGGCATTGATAGGGTAGATCATAAGAATCTTTTCCCCATGGCAGAGGTGTTAAGACCAGAGGACATAGGTTTAAGGTGAAAAGTAAATAGTTTGAGTGGATCTGAGGTATTATTTTCTCACCTAGAGGGTGGTGGAAATATGGAATGCATTACCTGAGAGGGTGATGGAGGCAGGTACTTTCACAACATTTGAGAAAGGGAAGGTGGGATCAGGCTATTGAGTTGGATGATCAGCCATGATCATAAAGAATGGGAGAGTAGGCTCAACGGGCTGAATGTCCTCCTCCTGCTCCTATTTTCTTTGTTGTTATGAAGCATCTCGACAAACACTTAAATCATCAAGGCACGTAGACTATAATCCAAATGCTGGTAAATGGGATTGGTATAGATTGACATTTGATGCTTGGCCAAAGGGTTTGTCTCTATGCTGCATGACTGTATGACTATTACACAATACCAGGTCTACTAGAGCTTGCTCTCTGGTTGGCTGTTCTAAGAAACTACCTCAAAAATATTCTATGAACTTCTCATCCGTTGTCCATCTATTTTTTCCAAACTATATGTAGATTGAAACCCCCCCATGATTATTGCTATATCTTTCTGACATGCTCCCACTATCTGTACCTTTATACTTTGTCCTACTGTGTAGTTACAATAAGGGGCCTACACATCACTCCCACAAGTGACTTCTTACCTTTATTATTGCCCATCTCACCTAAACAGTTTCCACATTGTTTTGCTGAACTTAGGGCATCTCTCTCTAATGTGATAATTAACAGAGCCACCCCTTCATCTTTTATTAACTTTCTTCCTAACCCAAATCGCAAATCCTTTAATATTCAGGTCCCAATTTCTGTCATCCTGTGGCCATGACTCTGTAATGGGTATCAAATTTTATTTATTCATTTCTATTTGCGCTATCAATTCATCTCTTCTGTTTTAAATGCTATGTGCATTTAGTTACAGAGCCTTTAGCTTTGTCCTTTATTTTGTCCATTATCTGCAAGGCACAAATCAGGAAAATGATGGAATACTCTCCATTTGTTTGGATAAGTGTGGCTCTAACAACAGTCAAGAAGCTCGAATACCAGCCAGACCAAAGCAACATGTTGATTGGCATCTCATAGAAAAACATCTTGGCACAACCCAATATGCCCCTAGCTCTTTCATCTCCATCAAGCCAGGAAAGCAAGCTTGGGTGTGAAGGAATGTTCCTGAAGCAGAATCATTGCATACCTTTGAATGAGGTATATTTGCCAATTCTGGCTAGATATATTCCTTGAAATTTCATCACATGACTTTTCAGCTCCAACTCTTTGCCAATGTGGTTCATAGAACATAGAATATAGAACATTACAGCACAGAACAGGCCCTTCGGCCTTCGATGTTGTGCCGACCAATATAAAAAGCAATGCCCCTCCAAACTAAACCATTCCCTTCTCTTCCATATACTTATCAACTAACCTCTTAAACGCCACCAAACTTGGCGCATCTACAACTGCTGCAGGCAGGGCATTCCACTCCCGAACCACCCTTTGGGTAAAGAACCTACCTCTGATATCCGTCCTATAACTATCACCCCTTAATTTAAAGCTGTGTCCCCTCGTGCTAGCTTTTTCCATCCTAGGAAAAAGGCTATCACTGTCCACCCTATCTAAACCTCTAATCATCTTATATGTTTCGATTAGGTCCCTCTTAGCCGCCTCCTTTCTAACGAAAACAACCTCAAATCCCTCAGCCTCTCTTCATAAGACCTGCCCTCCATACCAGGCAACATCCTGGTAAACCTCCTCTGTACCCTCTCCAATGCTCCACATCTTTCTTATAATGTGGGGACCAGAACTGCACACAATACTCCAAGTGCGGCCGCACTAGAGTTTTGTACAGTTGCAACATGACGTTGCGGCTCCGAAATTCAATCCCCCTACCAATAAAAGCTAAGACTCCATATGCCTTCTTAACAACCTTCTCGACTTGACTGCCTACTTTCAGGGATCTATTGACACATACACCAAGATCCCTCTGTTCATCAAGACTACTAAGAATCCTACCATTAGCCCTATACTCTACACATTTATTATTTCTGCCATAGTGCATTACCTCACACTTTTCCACATTAAACTCCATTTGCCACCTCTCGGCCCAGCTCTGCAACTTGTCCAAGTCCCTCTGCAAACTATAACACCCCTCTTCACTATCTACCACTCCACCGACTTTAGTGTCATCTGCAAATTTACTAATCCATCCTTCAATACCCTCATCCAGATCATTTATAAAAATTACAAACAGCAGGGGCCCCAAAACAGACCCCTGAGGTACACCACTTGTCACCGAACTCCACGATGAATATCTCCCATCAACCACCACCCTCTGTCTTCTATCTGCTAGCCAATTCCTAATCCAATTAGCTAAATCACCCTCTATCCCATACATCTGCATTTTCTGCAGAAGTCTTCCATGGGCCACCTTATCAAACGCCTTACTAAAGTCCATATATACCACATCAACCGTCTTACCCCCATCCACCTCCTTAGTCACTTTTTCAAAAAACTCAATGAGGTTAGTAAGGTTCAGGTTGTTTCTCCCAACTCCCAATAATTTTATAATGTATAGTCAAAACTGTTCAAAGATTCACAAAAAAGACAGTTGAGCTCGCAATGTGGCTCACTTACGCTTACTAGAAGCTTCACATATTCACAGGGATCTGTCCTCTATAGGAAAAGGGAACATCTTTAGACATTGCACCTTTCCTGAATTAAGCAAAAATTCGGTAGACAATACTTCCTACTGCATTCTCCATGGCAACACCTCAACTAATCAGAGTCAACTTACCAATCGACCAGTGCCCTTTTCTCATGCAGTATAAATTACCTTCATTTTGAAATTTGGCATTCGTGCCTGTCCTGATGAGTGCAAGTGAAAAGTTTCTACAGTATATCTCTTTTTGCAGCAATTCTCAAGACATTATTTTTTAATGTGTTGATGATTTTCTCCTAGGGCGCTCACAGCAGTATCCATGAGATTAATCTTTAATTCTTGGAGACTCCAGAACAACCCTGGACAGTTGAAAATCCTGGATATCACACTAGTGAAGCCACAACTGCATGTCAAACATCAAAACAGCAGGCTACAAACAGGGCTAATCAATCAATAATTAATGTATAGAACAAAGTCCTGTAGCTCTATCATATTTAGACATAAGCACTGGTAAATAAAAAGGCAGCTACCAGAAGCAGGAGGAGACTCAATAAATGGCAGTGTCCTGAACCATGGGGAGGTAATAGATTGAGGTTCAGACCAGTTATTGCAAAATTGAATTCAATAAAAAAAACTGTAATGAAAAGTCTAATGATGACCACAAAATCACTGTTGATTGTTGCAAAACCCCATCTGGTTCACTAATGCCCTTATTGGGAAGGAAATCTGCCATTCTTATCTAGTCTGACCTACATGTGACTCCACATCCATGGGAATGTGGTTGAATATTAAACGTCCTCCGAAGTGGCCTGGCAAACTATTTAGTTTAAAGGCAATTAGCGATGGGAAATAAATGCTGACGCACATTCCATGAATGAATTTTTAAAATCTACAGGACAACAGTAGTCAGGAGTCCATCGCTATTATGAAAATGTGAGATTCCGACGATGAGTGAAGAATTATGGAGAAGCAAGACTTGCATTTATATAGCACCTTTCATGACTTCAGGATGACCCAAAGTTCTTTACAACCAACAAAATGCTTGTTTTGAAGTGTAGTTACTGTTAAAATGTTGGAAACATTGCAGCCCAATTTGCACAGTGTAAGCTCCCACAGAACATAATATGATAATGACAGATAGTTTGCCTTTTCCAGCGAAGTTGATGAAGAATGAATGTTGATCAGGGCACTGGGGAGGACTCCCTTGATACTCTTTGACATAGTGCAGTGGAGTATTTTCCCTAACCATCTGAGAGAATAAATGGGATCTCAAATTAACCTCACACCCAAAAAACAACGCACTCGGCTGTGCAATACTACCAGTGCTGTACTGGAATGAGTATCAACCTGGATTGTGTGCTAAACTCTTCAAAGTTGGATTTAAACCTTCTATTGCAGAAGGAAAAGGCTACCAACTGAGTCCCTGCTTACACTAGAAAGCCAAATGGGAATCTAGGGATTGAAATAGTACTGATTGGTGTCAGAACCTGGAGGTAAAGCAGAAAGAAAGCCATTGTATTCTTCTGATTGTAAAGTGCAGCAGGATGACAACTCAGACCTCACAGAGTCCCTCATGGGAGGTTAGTTGAAAAGGTCAAGCTTAATGGAATACATGGACAAGTATCTAGATGGATAAGTAACTGGCTTAGTAATAGTAATAGTGAAAGGGTATTTTTCTAGCTGGAGGTCGGTCACTAGTGGTGTGCCACAGGGCTGAATACTGGGACCTCTTCTATTTGTAATATATATAAATAACTTGGAAGAGGGAGTAAGTGAAGTGATCAGCAAGTTTGCAGACAACACAAAAATTGCTGGCCTTGCTGATAGTGAAGAGCATTGTCAGGCAATACAGCAGGATATAGATAGGCTGGCGGCTTGGGCAGATAGATGGAGATGGAATTCAATCCTGATAAATGCGAGGTGATGCATTTCGGGAGAAAGAATGTAGGGGGGGAGTATATGATAAAAGGTAGAACTATTAAGAGTATAGAAATGCAGAGAGACCTGGGGGTGCTGGTGCACAAGTCTTTGAAGGTGGCAGAACAGGTGGAGAAAGTTGTGAAGAAAGCTTATGGTATGCTAGCCTTTATAGGAAGGGGTATAGAGTGCAAGAACTGGCCTTTAATGTTGCAGTTGTATAGAACGTTGGTTAGACCTCATTTGGAATACTGCATCCAGTTCTGGTCGCCTTACTGCCGGAAGGATGTGGAGACCCTGGAGAGAATGCAGAGGAGATTTACCAGGATGCTGCCTGGTATGGAAGGTCTGGATTACGAGGAGAGGTTAGGCAAATTGGGGCTGTTTTCTTTAGAAAGACGTAGGCTGAGAGGAGGTCTAATAGAGGTGTACAAGATTATGAAGGGTAAGGTTGGGTAAAACAGTGGTAAGCTAGGTTGGAATCAAATAGCACGAGGGGTCACTGGCTTAGGGTGAGGGAGTTTTTTCACATAGAGAGTTGTGGGGGTATGGAATGCACTATCAAGTAAGGTGGTGGAGGCAGCCACGCTGGAGTTATTTAAGAGATACTTAGATAGGCACATGAGCAGAATAGGGGTGGAGGGATGTAGAAGACTGATTTAAAATAGGGATCATGAGCCTTGGACGTCCCTGGGAATTGCGTAAGTTGTGCATGATATTGATGTATTTCTGTTTTATCCTACAGATACTTCGATCTGCCTTGTTGTCTAACAAGGGGCATACACGCAATGAGTCGTGAGAGGACTACTCTTGGATTTTTTGAGAGTAGCCTAATGCTTCACGTCGTTAGTGTACGCTTGAACTGGACCAGTTGATGAGCAACACGACAGTTCAGTGACTATTGCTGTGCTGTGCAGATACATGGATTTGGGCCTGTACCTGTAGGAGTTTGCGCATTCTCCCCATGCTTGTGTGGGTTTTCTCCGGGTGCTCCGGTTCCTCCCACACCCCAAAGATGTGCCCTTAGGCTGATTGGCAAAACAAATTCTCCCTAAATGTCTCGCAAATTTGGTTCCAATGCAGATTTCTATAAACATAGGCAAGGATCATGGGTGGAAGTGGGAATGTCGAGGTGGCGGCGCGGGCTTGTTGGGCCAAAGGGCCTGTTTCCTGGGCTGTTTTGTTCTTTGTTCTTTGTATAAACTGCAAAACAAAATGCTCAAATACAATGCAATTACTTTGAACTCATAAAGGGTAAGAAAATGAAATGAGCTGGAAACAGGATATCTGGTAAGTCAATTAGAAACATTCACATAGATGCATTGGGATTAATCGTTTGACATTGGACATCAGGAATAGTATTGAGCAAAGTATCCTTGATGCAGATTACACCTGCCATGTGAAGGCTGTCCTGCTTGATGTTGATACTGGTGAAAAAAAGAATTTAGTCCCGGCATTGGATGAAAATCTGTTTTTAAACGTATGGAAAGTTTGTGATTTTTTTCCACTGGTCTTTAAAAATTAATTTAAATAAAATAAGTAAATAACAAAATTAACATGGAAAAGGGATCAAAATCCCTGATAGAATTGCGCAGGCAAATAGATTTGCCATTTGTATTTCATTTCTTGGTTGACAATTTTAAAGTTTCTCTTAATTAAATAGTATAAAGGCTGTTCTGATCAGAGCTAACATTATGTAATCATACCAATCATTACATTTGACCTTGCACATTTCCGCGGGGCTCAGTGATTTATACACGATAATGTTTCTTTGGGACGTTTACGGGTTTTAATTACGTATAAACGATCAAATCTAACTAGACAAAACTAAATTATTACGATACGTTTATTGCATAAGATCCAAATTCATACCAGATACTGAGAGGGAGCTGAAGTATAGAAATCTACGATACTATTGGGTATATGGTGAAAAAATAGACTTTGAGTGCATCATGTACCATTCATTCCTATGTTTGGGTTTTGTTGTCGGTGTTAAAACTTTCAATTGGGCTGAACACAAGATTATAGTAAATAGTTGGTTGTTTTAGAATATTTGCACATAATTAAGCTAGTGGTAGTGAGTGATGGTTGTTGTAAGGTCAGCTGACACTGCGTACAGGTAGCTGAACACAATCCATTCACCTGAGATTGTGTTCAGTTGCAGGTTCTGCAATTCTCCAGTAGCAAACTCTGTGTCGACATGTACTCAGTCTCTGGCCTGTTGCACATTTTTACCCAGAGACTCAGAGTTGCTGCGAGGAATCTCAGGTAAAATGAAGTTCTTGCTCCAAGTATCCAATCAGCAGAGCCCCCAGTGGCCAATCAGAGAACGCGGGCAGGTTTGCTATAAAAGAGGCTGAGAGAGAGGGGTATATATACAGAGTGCAGTTACTGAGGGTGCAGCGAGTACAGTGAGAGTGGGCATGGTTCCAGCTGCAGAGGGGGAAAGCTGAGTGAGAGTGGGCACAGCAGATTAATCAATCAATCAATCCCTGCTGCACAGGGAACGGAGTGTCGGCGGGCACGGCCACTGAGTCAGTCCCGGCTGCAGTCAGAGGGGGAGTGGGCACAGTCCCGGCGGCAGCACCTTCCAGCTCTCCTGCTTTGCTTCTTCCTGTGCCGCCTCGCACTAATATCGCCGCCGTTTGACATGCGCCTGATTCAGAACATGTCGACGATCCAGGAGTATGGAGCTGCGGAATATGCCCCCAACAACCGGGTGATCAAGATCGCGGTGATCGGTGGCAGCGCCGTGGGTAAAACCGGTAAGAGAGAGCGGAGCTGCAAAATGCGAGGGAATTGGGGAGCTTGTGACCTCCCCCCCCCCCGGGATGTGCCGGACAGACTTGCTGCTCCCACTGTGTCTCTGGGCAGCCGGCTGGGAGCCCGGGCTTTGAAGTTTGGTTCTCATTTTTGTCAGCAGTAAAATTTCTGTCCCCCACGCGGCGAGCAAGGTTTCTGACAAATGGGGATAAAGTCAGTCAGTTTTGTTTTGTGTAGCGGTCTGCAGAAAACACCTTCAGTGACAGCTGCAGCTTTTGAGTTTAACCGCCTGTGAAATGTCTGGCTGGGCTCTTTGTCTGCTGACTAACAGCTTCATGTTCATGATTTTCTTTCTCTCTCAGCTTTGGTAGTGCGATTTCTAACCAGAAGATTCATCGGAGACTACGAAAGAAATGCAGGTAAAGTTGTTCCCCAGCCTTTCGAAATACTTAACCTGAGCCTTACTCATTGGTTCTTTTGTCTGCATGAAAATTAAAATTAGAACAATAAGGTAATTTTGGAATGTTTTTCTAAACAGCTAATTTTAATATCTTCAGGTACTTTATACTCCAGACAAGTCCAAGTAGACAGAGAACAACTTGCACTACAAGTTCAAGATACACCTGGTGTCCAGGTGAGATTTTTTGCTCGACTTTTCTTTCCCTGCATTATCTTTTCACCGTCTCAATTATACTCCAAGAAGAAACCTCATGGAGAGGACAGTCTCCACAAACAAATATTCTACTTATTGGATTGCTCCATCAGTGGGAGACTTGGGACAGTTGGTCTGAATCCAAAAGCTTTGAGGGGATGATGCTGGAACAGTGAGTTGTTCAATATTTGGTGAACATTTGTCTGGATTGAGGGTAGATTTTTGTGATTAATTTCATAAATTTCAATTTTAAAAAGCAAGAGCCTATATATATTAAAAGCTTGTGGTTGATAGATGCCAGCTAATTCTTGTCTGCCAACTGCATTCAGCAAACTTCTCTAATAACCTATGAATTTAGTTGGTGGTTGTGGCAAGATTGTTCTGAATATGATCCTCAATCTGTGCTGAGTTAGTTGATTTCAGCCAAGCCAACAGTTGGTATCCTAGGTTAGAGGAATAATAGTCAGAATTCCAGTGACACTGTCTTTAAAATGTAGTTTGTTTTGCTAGTTGTGATCCCAGACTATACAGCATACTGACACTTGATGCTGAGGCTTACTCATGAACTAACGCTTCAGGAAGGTGCCAAAGGCTGGCTGGCTGTGGAACTACAGCAGAGTCCAAGGACAAAAAAATGAAGATTATTAGGTGGATTGAGTAGCAGAGAACTATGTATAGCAGATGTTGTTGTTGTTGTGCTATTTCAGCAGGTTGGCTAGACAATCATGCCAATAACTTGATCTGAAAGGAACATCTAAATATAAATCAGTCAGTAAAATTGAATACAGTATTTCACTAAAGGGAGTATCCTGTAGGGTTTGAGGCACTGCTTTTTTGTTGTCCAGACATTAAATTTTGTTCAGAAAGTCCTTGATCTGAAATGTTAACAGTACAGTGCTGCCAGACTTGCTGAGTAGTTCCAATATTTTGTTATTTCAGTATGCCAACATCTGCAGTACTTCGCATTTGACCAAACTAGTGACCTTTTTTTTGTTGTTGTGGCATAATATTGAGGATTGTTACGTGGATCTGAAGATCTGGCCCCTAAAAACATTGCTCAAGGTTCATTGTAAAGAGCATTCTGTTGAAAAGCCATCCTCATTCTAAGATTGGGGGAGAGCCTAACAGCTGTTCTACAGGAGCAATTCTGTACTATTCCTGTTGACTTTCTTTACTTAGTAAATAGTGCTGCTTTGAACAGACATTTCAGAAGGCAGAAAATCCCTTGTTGCTGAACCAGTTGGTGTGCTTTAGCAGATGTAGCCACATTCCTGAAGCGTTGTAACACTACCATTGTCCAAACTGAGAAGTTCTAGTTTCACGGTCCATTAATCTGCATTCTGTGGTAAGCTGTTGGACACATGTCACGTCAATGTGTTTCATCTTACTACAGTTAAATCCAGCACTGACATTTTGAACTTTTTGACAGTACTTCAAATAAGATGATTACTTGAGTATATGTGCTATATGTGGAATTATATGCTGTTCAGAAAAGGCTAGAATTTCTTTGGCTACATGTGACACTTGTACCAATGATTTATGAACAATTGGGTGTTGCATTAAGGAATGAGGTTGCTTCCCCAGTTGCCTGAGTTTCAGCTTTTCTGATGCATAATTAGCATTTCACAAACTGGTCCTTTGCAAACAACACCTCACCTCCCTCCATCCACCAGCCTCACTCAATTGAAATTTTTTTGTTTAAGCACAAAAAAATGCATTATTTTAATGCTGTAAGTTCTATTTCTGTAACTATAGTTCTAGTGTGAAGGTTAAAAGTACTCAATTTGGAAAGTATTCACTCAAACTGATACATTCTGTATTCAGAAGAAAAGATCCAGTCACAAATGCTCCTACATGGATAGGGACAGAACTCAAAACAATCTTCCTTAACAAAACACAATCTGTTCTGGAGTTCACATAGCCTAGTCACATTTTCATTTGGATGGGGTGTGTCTACCAAATTTTATATGTTCAAATACTGAAATTAGTATTCAGCATACTTAAAGCACATTCATCTATATATTAAACATGTACGATTCTTTATTTTCATAAATCTCTAATTTGTGAATTAATCCATTTTGACATTAATCCAGTTTTTTCATGGTATTTCTTTCCAAAGCTTATATATTACTCTTTCCTGATGAGGATTTCTTTATTTACTTTCCCACCACCCCATCAAAGGAAAAAATTGCTCCAGTCATTCACTTACCTTCCAGGACCATTGAATCTGAAGAACTGCTCCAGCTTTGCTCTTTATTATATTTCCAGCTCCTTGTGCAATCCAGGTGTTATTCCTTTATTTTCCCATCAAGACTTGTCCCAGGTTTTCCAGCCTACCCATGCCTCAAGCCAGGAGAACTCCTTTACCTGCATAGTGATGTTGGTCTATGGGAGGTTCTTCATATTTGGAATGCCCTTTAGATGGATGCAGATGAAACTTTAATGGAGAGCATCAATTAATCAGTGTTTTTGACAATGTGTCTGCTGTAACATAATCGGCTTAGCTGTTATCACTTGTGTCTAACCATTTAACGTCCTTGAGACAAATATTATTTATATAGGCAGTCTGGATTTGAGGTTGCTCAACCAATCAAAATGGAATATTTGGACTTAAATTAAGTGAACTGAATTCATAACTTTCCCCACTGATCTATATTTGGATCACTGAAAAATCACTGAAGTGCTTGATACCTGAGGTGGGAAACAGGTTGGCTCAATTGCACTTCTCAGCTGAATAAATATAACCTTGCCATATTAAAACCATTATGTAGCTCAGATTAAACCAATTAATCTAGAAACCTAGTACAAACCAGGACTTTTTTATTTGAGCTTTGTCCTCATCTGCAATATAAACTTCTGATGACAATATTTAAACTAGATAAAAATCAATGGCATTTTTTTGTTATGTTCTGTTTACATTTTGTGGCTTTTAAGAAAGGTGAATGTCATTAATAATTTTTTATCTTTCTAGATAAGCGGACTGGGTCTGAGCTGCAATGAACAATTTAACAGAGCCATACAGTGGGCTGATGCAATTGTATTGGTTTATTCAATCACAGACTACAAAAGTTATGAACTCATCAGTCACCTCCACCAACATGTCTGCCGTGTGCATCCTGAGAGTAGGGTTCCTGTCATAATTGTAGGAAACAAGGCTGACCTCCTTCATGCCAAACAAGTGGAACCTCACCACGGCCTCCAGTTAGCAAACATACTTGGATGCACCTTCTATGAGGTGTCTGCCAGTGAAAATTATAATGATGTGTACAATGCCTTTCATGTGCTTTGCAAAGAGATTAGTAAACAACAAATGAGCAACAATGCTGAAAAGAGGAAAACATCTATTATACCAAGGCCAAAATCACCAAACATGCTAGATTTGAGGAGGCGGTTCAAGCAAGCTCTTTCTGCCAAAGTACGGACTGCAACATCTGTCTGACGTGGCAGCTGAAGCTGTTGGTATTCTAAAGTTAAAAACAATGAGACCCTTCATCATTGACTTTTAAAAGACTGGGACAAGTCAAACTGAGCATGAAGATCTGGAAAAATCAATGCCACAATCGGAAGCTGTATGACATGTCTAATGTAGTGAACCCATGTATTCAATCATCTAGGCATTTGATCATTGCCTAGCTAGTCATTTTAAGAATTGATGCTCCATGGACCTTTGCTATTTGAGGCTATAGTGGAAGCAGACATCTGAATTTCCAGAAATCTGTCTGAGCTCCTTTTCAGGGGCTTCAGAGGGTTTGTTACTACAGTTTTTATATAATGATTCTGAAATAGTGTGGCAGTGATGGATGATCAATTGGGACAATGCTGAATTTGTTTTTAACAGTACATGTTTGTGTTTGTTTGTGCAAACTTATTTCAAACCAGAGATTGTATTTTTCAGTCTTAGCAGTTCAATACTTGCACCAATTGTTTTACATACTTTCCAGTAAAATGACATTCATTGTTTTACCTGCTGGAATGTAAGGCTCATCCCATTCTTCCAGTGGAGGGTGCATAGCAGGAAACATAGATATATACTTGATTTTGCATTTCTTGAGAGCTGCTCTACATTGAAAGCAGTGATGAGCATAGAATCAGTCTTCTAGTTGCTTTTACTGCATTACAGATTGAAGTGCTATGCAAGTATTTGAATATGCTGGATTTAGCCTTGGTATTTGCAGCTTTTCAATGAACTAGCTTTCTGTTTAAATAAACATAACTATTACATAGGCCATACTACTCCACTTGCATTCCATTCTAGTTAGTAGGAGTCAAACTGGACCTCCATGCCCTCGTCTAAAACTATTTAAGATCTTCTGACCTTCACATTCTCCCTTCCCACTCAGCAATCTTGATTGTGTAAAGAAAATATAGCATAATGGCCTGCAGTTGAATTCCCCCTCACCCCCTTCACTTTATGATACAAGACCACAGGAATTCAATTGAAGCTTGTTAAATAAAACCAGGCATATACTGTCCGGGTAGCTATTCTAAACTGAACATTGACATCTGACCTCTGTGTTAAGTGGGAAAGCGTTCCTTGTGTTAAGTGCAAAGAGGATGGAAACCAGCTTCTAAATGCACTTTATGAAAGCCACTTGTGCTTTAGCTTTAATCTGTTTACAGCAACAATTCCTCAAGAGGACAATGCATTTTCCAATATTTGGCAAATAAACATTTGAACCAAGTATGCTGTTTTATGAAAGACTTGATTCTTCTCTCTTACAGATGTAGATCTTGTCCTTATCAAGCCCAGACATGTTTATAGTCACCCAGAGTCCATTTATTAAATTGTAGTTCATTTTGCCACTTCATATTATTTTAGTCCTTGCAATGCCTATTGGGTTCCAAACATGCATTAGTGACAAAGCACTTCCACCAAACACAATTTAACAACTGCAATTTTCTACTAACCTCTTTGCGTAAGAGCCACACATTTGTTCTGTTTGAACTTGGGTTCGTCTATGGTTTCAATCATTGGTCTATGCTAAAACATGTACTTAAACTATGTAATGTTTACATTTTCATTTAACAGTAAGTAGACTCAAAGTTAAAGTCCAACAGGTTTATTTGCTTGCACAAGCTTTCAGTGTTGCCTCTTCTTCAGGTGAGTTTGTGTACTGAGTATTGAGACTACTTATTGTGTCTATCCAAGTCCAACATTAGCAACTGGTGGTAGTTATAGGACGGATGTCAGAGGTAGGTTCTTTACCCAGAGGGTGGTAAGGGTATGGAATGCTCTGCCTGCTGCAGTTGTAGATGCACCAACTTTGGTGGCATTTAAGAAGTTAGTAGATAAGTTTATGGATGGAAAGGGAATGGTTTAGGTTAGAGGGTCATTGCTTTTTCTTAATTGGTCGGCGCAACATCGAAGGCCAAAGGGCCTGTTCTGCGCTGTAATATTCTAACTCCATATCACTTTTATTTAAGGAATATACATTCCACTAAATTTGGTGGTTTGGCAATAGAGTAGGAGTGATGAGAGGGCTTTGAATGAACTTAAAGTCTTTCAAATCTATCAAGTATTCCACTATTAGCTATTCAGTGCAGCTAAATTTCTATCATTTATAATTGTGGACGAACACTGTCAGTGACTACAATAGTATTATGAATGACAATGGTGTATAAATTTTCCCTGCTAACATCATTTAAAATCAGGCATACATATGATTATTAACCAAAGGTACACATTCAAAAACGTCTTTGTTTGTGGGCTTCCTTTAATCTAGTTGGAGAAATCAAGATTTTGTTAATTTTAATATGTGGAAATTAATACTAGCTTAGATTCTTAAATTTATGTAGATCCTGAGGTCCCAATCTGACAAATTTGCACTAAAATATAATTAAATATTTTGGTTTCCTTCCTTTTCCTCTGCCTTTTCAGCTGCTGCTTCACATGTCCTTGACATAAAAATGGACACAATTCATTATACATTTTTCTTAAATAGAAGCTTTCAATATTGTGCTTACCTTTCCGGGAGGAGAAGCAGTGTGTTCTTGTTCACTTGTTTTTTTAATGTCACTTCCTTCTATAATGCAGTCTTTTCAAACAGCAAGTTTATTTTTCCTATCATCAGCCTCTCCATTTCTTGTCAATGTTTTAACACTGTTAACATGTTTGGGGGTTTCATTGTTCAGATGGTCCTTGTGTAAATATTCAGGAGTAAATGTTAACTAGGCTATTTGACCTGGAAGGACACTATAGGAGATCATCTGTACATGTGGACTTTCAATCAGTAGTCGTTAGTTGAATGGAAATCCTTGTCATTCCCCCTCTCTGTTCAGCTGAAAGTATTGAGGCAACATCTCTTGCTACAGTGGCAGGGATCAAACCTGAGACTTTCGTGGTCTGAGTTGCACAGTTATTTGATGGTTTAATTTAATTGTTAAAGGATTCTATGCTTAATTGATATAGAAGCTATCAAATTTCGTCAATGTCTATTAGGTTTTTTAATTAAAAAGTGCTTAATTCAAATGATTTGATATTTTAGCACCAATTTCCTCTTACGTTGCTGACACTATGGTTAGCATTGCTGCCTGACAGTGCCAAAGAACTGGGTTCGATTCCCAGTTTGGGTCACTGAAGTTTGCATATTTTCCTTGTGCCTGCATGGATTGCCTCCCATAGTGCAGGTTAGGTGCATTGGCTATGCTAAATTCTCAATCAGTGTAGCCAAACAGACACCAGAATGTGGCGACTAGAGACTTTCACAGTAACTTCATTGCAGTGTTAATGTAAGCCACTTGTGACTAATAAACCTTAATTCAAAATCTTAATTCCAACGTTCAATGGAACAGAAGTTTTTGTCAACATGAAGTAGTTTAAAATGATACAGATAACTAAAAGAGATCACGGGGAGAAAAAAGAACCACCTTGCGGATCAACCTCATTTAGCGTTTATGGAGATTGGTCGAAAGAAAACAGATGGGATCATCAGTATAATTCATTTCTTTGTGTGATCATAAAAGATTGCTGACGTTTTGCAATATAATTGCTGGAAGTTTATTAAGTAATAGTTTTCAGTTCAGCAAGGAAGTTCTGCACCTGAAGAATTATTGACATAATAGAAACTAGCATTATTTTTAGAGTACACATTTTCAGTGGGTGCATAGTTAAGTTCCGTTCTTTTAAAAAAATCATTTAAGGGGCATGTTTCTTTGGGCAGGCAAGGAAAACTGCATGTAGAAAAAAAATTGGGGATGCATGGAGAATCACATTAAAATTCTCAAAAACATTAAATAACATTAAATTGGAGATCAAATGGGCTTCAACTTGCAGACTCCAGTCGGCACATTGATAGACAGACACTTAACCATCTCTTCCTCATAGTTATCTGCTGTTCCCATGAATGATGTCCTGGATAGTTCAAGTTCCTAGACAGTGGTAATGTAATTGTTACACTCCAATATCAGGATGCAGTCTGTCAGTTGCAAAGATGAGTTGGGTTACATCAAGTGGATTTAATAGTCTGGTCGTTAACACAATCACCTACAAAGAAAAAAAGGTTTTTAAAGAATCATTAATTCTGAATTTGGCCACATATGTAGCAATTGTTGAAGTTAACGATTCCCCAAGTATGGCAGTTAAAAAAGAACAATCACTTGCCTTGCAAATTTGAGGCACAAGTACACACAATACCACTGAGTAACGCTGGCATTAATTATAATTTAACTCTGTTGTTAATTCCAAATTTGACCCTGGAATTGCATTGAGTAAATTGATCACAGCCTGTCCAGTGGTAGAAATGTTACAAGGGAATTTGGAGTTAAGGACAAGAAAGTTAGTGGGGCTTTCAGCTTCTGATTGCTAAACTAGAAATGAATACATGTAAGAATAGGACATAGCCAGTCTATCAAGTTCATGCTCAAACTTGAATATTAATTATTTGTGTTATCATCAGGTGATAAGGAATTTCTTTCTGCTCATTTGACTGCGACAGGGATATTCTTGCCAATTCAGTGTGTTTAACTCTACATTGCTATGAACATAAAAACAATCAAAGATTTCCTCGAGTTTTAATAAATCAATCTAAGGAAAAATAAAACACACACGCACAAATACTGGTTAGAGTGGGAAAGATAGATTAATCAGAGCCCAGAGAAGTAGAAGGAATATAGTTTGTGGTTTGGCTTCAGACTGAAGTAGGTGGTCTTGTGACTTTCCCATAGTGGTCCCAATACTTCTGATTTGGTCTTGTGACTTTCCCATGGCAGTTCCAATACTTCTGATTTAAAGATGTAGACAGCTGCTTTAGCAGTTCTCCGCATGAAGATGATGCTGGGTTGCATTCTTATAAAAAGTCTGTGCAACAGGGTCAGGGTCAGCACATAGACATAGAACATTACAGCACAGAACAGGCCCTTCGGCCTTCGATGTTGCGCCGACCAATATAAAAAGCAATGCCCCTCCAAACTAAACCATTCCCTTCTCTTCCATATACTTATCAACTAACCTCTTAAACGCCACCAAACTTGGCGCATCTACAACTGCTGCAGGCAGGGCATTCCACTCCCGAACCACCCTTTGGGTAAAGAACCTACCTCTGATATCCGTCCTATAACTATCACCCCTTAATTTAAAGCTGTGTCCCCTCGTGCTAGCTTTTTCCATCCTAGGAAAAAGGCTATCACTGTCCACCCTATCTAAACCTCTAATCATCTTATATGTTTCGATCAGGTCCCCTCTTAGCCTCCTCCTTTCTAACGAAAACAACCTCAAATCCCTCAGCCTCTCCTCATAAGACCTGCCCTCCATACCAGGCAACATCCTGGTAAACCTCCTCTGTACCCTCTCCAATGCCTCCACATCTTTCTTATAATGTGGGGACCAGAACTGCACACAATACTCCAAGTGCGGCCGCACTAGAGTTTTGTACAGTTGCAACATGACGTTGCGGCTCCGAAATTCAATCCCTCTACCAATAAAAGCCAAGACTCCATATGCCTTCCTAACAACCTTCTCGACCTGACTGTCTACTTTCAGGGATTACTTTCATAGGGATCGAAGCTTACATAGTGATCGAAGCTTACATAGTGAGCTGAAGAGAGCAGCAGGAAGGAGAAACTCCATTGGAGTCTTCACTCACTAGTTTCTCAGCTGCTTCTCTTATTGCAGAGAAAGCAGAAGTTTAAAAACACCGAGAAGGCCGATTGCATGACTACTGCAAAAAATGGAAATGCATGGGATTGAGGAAGATTTAGCAATTTGGATTAGGAATTGGCTAGCTGATAGAAGACAGAGGGTGGTGTTTGATGGGATATATTCAACCTGGAGTTTAGTTACTAGTGGTGTACCTCAGGGATCTGTTTTGGGGCCTTTGTTGTTTTTATAAATGACCTGGATGAGGGTGTACAGGGATGGGTTAGTAAATTTGCTGATGACACCAAAGTCGGAGGAGTTGTAGACAGTGAGGATGGATGTTACAGTTTGCAGAGAGACATAGATAAGTTGCAGAGCTGGGCCAAGACGTGGCAAATGGAGTTTAACGTGGAATAGTGTGAGGTGATTCACTTTGGTAAGAGTAATATGTGTGCAGAGTATAGGGCTAGTGGTAGGACTCTTAGTAGTGTAGATGAGCAGAGAGATCTTGGTGTACAGGTGCAGAGAACTCTGAAAGTTGGTACTCAAGTTGATAAGGTTGATAAGAAGGCATATAGTGTGTTAGCATTTATTGGTAGAGGGATTGAATTTTGGAGCCGAGATGTCATGTTGCAATTGTACAAACCTCTGGTGCAGCCACACTTGCAGTATTGTGTACAGTTTTGGTCGCCACATTATAAGAAAGATGTGGAGGCATTGGAAAGGGTGCAGAGGAGGTTTACCAGGACGTTGCCTGGTATGATGGGTAGGTCTTACGAGGAAAGGCTAAGGGACTTGAAGTTATTTTCATTAGAGAGAAGGCTAAGAGATGACTTAATTGAGACATATAAGATGATCAGAGGGTTAGATAGGGTGGATAGTGAGAGCCTTTTTCCTCAGATGGAGATGGATAACACGAGGGGACATAGCTTTAAATTAAAGGGTGGTAGTTATAGGACAGATGCTAGAGGTGGGCTCTTTACTCAGAGGGTAGTAAGGACATAGAATGCCCTGCCTGCAGCAGTTGTGGACTCATCAAGTTTAAAGGCATTCAAATGGTCAGTGGATAGGCATATGGATAGCATTGGCATAGTTTAGGATAGAGGGTCATAAAATTGGTTCCATTGGTCGGCACAACATTGAGGACCGAAGGGACTGCGCTGTAATGTTCTAGTGATTCAAACATGGTTGTGACTAGTGTATTTCTTCTTGCAATTTAAAGCAATTCATGTCTGGAAATCCTCTAAGAAGGTTTAAGTCCAACCAATTTATTTGATAATAAACTCACAAGCTTTCGGGATTTCCCGAATCCAACACTGGCATCTCCACATCATGGAAATCCTCTCTCAGCCAATGTTTCACTGTTCAAGTGACTGGGTTTACAGTATTTTCATTGTAGTTTAATGAGTTTGTGTGTGGGGAACACCTGTTGAATATCTCAGGTGATTGCCTTGTTAATGAGAATATATACCACACTCATTATTCAGAGGCCACTGCCCTTGATGGGTCTTTGCAGACATGAAAGTTTCCATCTCAATGTATTAGAATGTGGAAAGCTCGGTGACGCAAATTAGATTGTTACAAGATCAAATCACACTTTTAGTTTGCATTTTAAAAATCTGTTTTAAAAGTTTCATTAGATTTTCCAGCTGTTAGATTAAAAATCATTATTTGGCGTAAAGCATGTATTGTTACAGTATCAGTTCCTACTTCAGTGAAAGAACATATCTTCAACAGGTCAAAAAAGGAAAAGAATATTCCAGTCCTGAAAATTAATTCCAAGTTTTTAGAATTTTCAGTTATTTTCAAATCGTTAAAAGGCAGCACGATGGTGCACTAATTAGAACTGCTGCCTTATAGCACTAGGGACCTGTTTCAATTCAGGCCTTGGGTGACTGTGGAGGTTACATTTTCTCCCCCTGTCTGCGCGGGTTTTCTCTGGGTGCTTTGGTTCCTCCCACGGTCCAAAGATGTGCAGTTTAGGATTGGGGAATAATGGGGCAAATATATGGGGGTTATGGGGATAGGCTCAGTAAAGTTTTACAACACCAATTTTAAATCCAACCAATTTATTTGATAGTAAATCCGCGAGCTTTCGACACTATGTTGTGCCTTCGTCAGGCAAATGCAGTGTTCTGATCTGCAGAGGCACTCATATCCCCACAGACAGTTACAGATTGCTGATTAGAATGTGAATCCTTACATCTAACCTGCTATTCAAGTGTTAAAGTGGCTAACAATGTGTGTGAAGGAAATCCTGAGCATTGGTTAGAGAATTGGGTATTTTCTCCAGACAGCACAGTAAGTGAGGTTTTTTGCTAATCCAGGCAAGTTACGGGGGTTACAGATAGTGTGACATGAAGCCAAGATCCAACCAAATAAATTGGTTGGATTTAAAATTGGTTGTTGCAAAACTTTACTGAGTTTACCCCAGTCCAATGCCGGCATCTCTACATTATGGGGATAGGGCCAGGGCACAATGCTGTGTCTGAAAGTTGGTGCAGATTCTATGGGCTGAATGGCCTTCTGCACTATAGGGATTCTAGGATTCTCTGATGTACTAACTATTACATGAGGAAGTAAGCCAGCCCTTATGGCACAGATATTATGTGATCTGAATAATGCTCAATCAATTATAAAAACTGATTTCAGGAAACAATGTGCAGATTCATGTAATTAAAATTATTTCTAAGGAACATGCCCGAAGACGTCCCTTGCAGCCTGAGTAAAATAGAGACAGAATTGGTATGTTACATCTGAACTTGTAATTTGTTCAGCAGCTGAATAATCGATTTCAAATAGGTGACACATTGCAACACTGACTGCTCTGCACAGCCAAACATTATTTCCTGCCTTTCTTCAGTTCGCATTCTATTGGCATCTTTTGCTAAGTCTCCAACACAGGTAATATTACAAAGAGGACAGCCATTAATGAAGTAAATGTATGTTTCTAGCAATGTTTTTATAGAGCTACTTGCATCAATGCAAAACCAGGGGACCTAATTGTTGTTGCAAAAATTTAGAGGATAATCTATTTATTGGAGCAGAACACAAGACCCAATTCTGAAGGCAGACTCCTACTTGAGACTAATAAATGCCCTGTACAGAGCAATGACCATCACCTTAAAATTTATCTTCCTAGGAGTCTGGTTTATTTAAATCTTTTGAATTATATAAATTTAATTTGTATTCAAAAAATTACAGAACATACATTAAATTGGTATAAATCAGTGAAATTGCCAGATTGATTTAATTTTCCTAGTTCATTCTGCTTCCTTGCCATGACACAATTCCACAGATATTGTGAATTCATATACTGTCTTTCTTCACATAGGAACCCTATGTTGGCTGGCTATTTGACTGTCAGTGCATCATAGAAGGGCTGTTCTCACAGCTTGCAGAAATCACTGAAGAGTGATTAGAAATGGGGGCCTGGATGAAAGCACCATTGCACTGAGAAGGAGGCAGAGGTTAATTGGTAGAGTCCTTCTGATATGACTCCAACTGGAATCAGCCCAACAGCTGATTGAATTGGGGGCCTTTCAGTTTGCCTGTCTGCCTTTACAGATTACAGAATCATAGAGGTTTACAGCATGAAAACAGGCCCTTCAACCCAACTTGTCTACAGCACCCTTTCTTTTTAAAATCTCTCAGCTAATCCCAATTGCCCGCATTTGACCCATATCCCTCTATACCCATCGTGCCCATGTAACTATCTAATTTTTTTTAAAAGATAAAATTGTACCCATCTGTACTATTACCTCTGGCAGCTTGTTCCAGACACTCACCACCCTCTGTGTGAAAAAATTGCCCTTCCGGACAATTTTCTATGTCTCCCCTCTCACCTTAAATCTATGCGCTCTAGTTTTAGACTTCTCTACCTTTGGGAAAAGATATTGATTACCTATCTTGTCTATGCCTCTCATTATTTTATAGACCTCTAAAAGGTCACCCCTCAGCTTCTTACCGCCAAAGTAAAAAATCCCAGTCTATTCAGCCTCTCCTTATAACTCAATCCACCAAGTCCCGGTAGCATTGTAGTAAATCTTTTCTGCACTCTTTCCAGTTTAATAATATCCTTTCTATAATAGGGTGACCAGAATTGCACACAGTATTCCAAGTGTAACCTTACCAATATCGTGTACAACTTCAACAAGACATCCCAACTCCAGTATTCATTGTTCTGACCAATGAAACCAAACATGCCAAATGCCTTTTTCACCATTCTGTCCACCAGTGAAGCCACTTCCAAGGAGCTATGAATACGTACCCCTAGATCTCTTTGTTTTGTATCTCTGCCTAACGCCATATCATTAACTGAATAAGTCCTGCCCTGGTCCAATCTATCAAAATACACGTGCTCGCATTTGTCTAAAACTAAACTCCATCTGCCATTTGTCAGATTGACCAGGTTTGCATTTAGCACATATCAATATTCTGTGGTTTAACAAAAACACTATGGAAAGGCACAGCTTAGTAGACCAGCGCATGTATCAGGATTAAAAGTGGTTTAGAAATACCCAAGTCACTCCAGTTCAACAATAAATAGTATTGTATATTAAAGAAGCTTTACTGTCTGATAAAATTACTTGCAAACCTCTTTAGCAGGTTTGGGAACAAAGCGGTGCTCAGTCTGACCAAGGACACAACAAGCCTATTGTGCAAATAATCACATCTCCCTTCACCAGTTTTAAAACACTTAGCAGAATCTTGGATAAACCTTTAAAAAGACCCATATATGCAGAGCTGCAGACAGTTTTTGCTGGAATGACAATTGGCCCCAGCTGCCAACACGCTTTCAGCTATTGAGAGTGTTTTGTTCTTGTTTTTTCCCAACCCCTAGAAACAGATAAAAGAAAAACTATGAGTACTGGAATGCTGGAAATTTGAAAAATCTGAAATAATGCAACTCACAGCAGGTAGATCAGCATTTAAAAGAGAAAGGCATGTTAACATTGTTAATGTTTTACAGGGTGTCGTGGACAGACTTAAATGGGCCTTCTTACTGCCAATGATCAGTGTGTTTTGTATGTGAGGAGTACGTGCTTTCTTATTCTGAGTGATTGTCCCCCAGTTTTTCAGCAGTGAGTTTATTTATGAATTTAAAATTAGGAAGTTTATTGGTTCTATAGAAGGATTATATGGACTTGAAACATTAATTGTGTTTCTCACTCCACAGATGCTGACAGGCCTGCTGAGTTTATCCAGCATTTTCTAGGTTAGTTTCAGATTTCCAGCATCGGCAGTATTTTGTATGATTCTCTCGGTATCCCTTTTGTGGCTGGCTTACAACTTCTTAGATGATTAGGTGCTTTAGTTGAAGTGAAGGACTTATGCAGCAAAGGATTTTCCATAACATACAAAACCTCTCATCATCAATATTTCAGGAGGTTGGTTTTCAAGATGAACTTGAAGTTGGAATAGGTTGGAGAGACTCCTTTTCCCACCTTCAAGATATGGTTGTTTATTACTATGACTGCTTAGATGGCATGCAGCTGGTCCGCTGGTTGTCTGATGGAATCGAATGGATTTCTGTCTAGAATAGTTTCTTGCTGTTTTAAAAGTAGGTAACAAACATGGCTGTCTTACCATGTAACACATTACAAGTCCCAAGTCCTTTTCCAAATAGTAACAATCATCCAACTGGGTTGATTATACATCCTTTGAGCTGACTTTCACACTGAGAGCTTGAGACAGCTAATGTCTTTGCATTTGAATGACTCTTACAACTTGAAATGACACTGTTGAATTTGTTTCAGGAAAAGGCATCAAGTCAACATCAGTCTGGAAAATTACTTTCGTTTCTCTTGCGACAGGGGAGTGTGTCAACTTACAAGAGAAATCAAATGATCCTCAGGTAGACAATTCTTCGTGATATAAAAAAATATGAAATATTGCCAGAAAATTCAATATATATTGGATCATGATAGAAAACGTGACAATTGACCTTTGCTTAAGGTCACACTTGAAATGTCAGCATGACTTTCTCTTCAGATGGTGACTGAGCTACTGTGCGTTTCCAGTGTTTTTTTCCCAGCAATAGTCTTTAAGTTGTCCAAATAAGGCCCCTTTAACAGAAATAGAAGAAACACTTGGATGCATTCTGGAAGCATTATTTTCTGGGAAAGAGGAAAGTTTGCTGATAAACTATGCAGCCTTATACATCCTGACAAGAAGCGCATAATGCATTCACAGTTAGATCTTTTGTCAGTGAAATGTACTCCATAAATCGGGCCAAGTTAAAGAATATGAGAAAATTTTTTAAATGAAGTTTTGATTCTGCTGTTTTAAACTTAATCATCGTGCTTTGGGAGTTTAACACCCAAATAAAATCTTGTACTCTGTCTAACCTGTTACAATGTTAATATTCCTTAGAGCTGGTTGAGCTTTACATTGTTATTCTGCTGCAAGTGTGTCAGAAACCCTGTTTATATCCACAAACTAGAAACAACGTATGCTTTCATAGAGTAGAATTGTGTAGAGATGATTCACCTGGCTAATCATTAGCATCAGATGGCTGAGAAATGAGGAAATATGCAAATCTGTCTTTTTATCCTTGAAAGAAGGGGACAAAAAATTTATGTACTGAGGTATTGCATGTCAGTTGATGACATGGCAAAAATAGTTCTGGAAAATTACTTTAAATTTTGAGTATAGGACAAAGCAGTTTACAGGACGATCAAGACATAGAATAAACTTCCAGATAAAAAACTTCGGACATGGAAGTCCTAGAATTTTTCAAGAAGCAACCCACTACTATACATAAAGACTGATACAAGTCCTTTAACATAAGAAAATGTCCCAAGGTGCTTCAGAAGAGTATTATTAAGTAAAATTAAATCTGAACCATATGAGGTGACACTATCAGAGAATTATGGCATTGGAGGAGATTATAGTGGTAGGGAAAAGCTTGCCATGGAAGGACTGAAGGATGAGAATTTTAAAATCAAGGCATTGTTTGGTCACGAGTTATAAAAACAACAGTAACAAGCCAAAATGGCTATTCTTTCTGCTTGAATTTAGACAATCTGTGCAGGCAATATGGGCAATTCCAATGCTTTCCTAGTCAAGATCAATTCATTTCCAATTGAGATGACAACATAACAAACAAGGCCAATTCCTGTTGTTTTGTTCACTCATTAACCCTGGGGCACCAAAGTTCAGTCAATTAATTCAGCATAAATGTCACTCACATAGCAATTTTAAAGTGCAATCATTTAAAGCAATAGGAATTACATGTAAAATGAGTGATCAACAATAGTTAAATGCAAATACTACTTGTGGCACAGAAGCACACTGGTTTGCATTACTGCTTCATAGTGCCAGGGACACAGGTTTGATTCCCGGCTTGGGATCACTGTCTGTATGGAGTCTGCACGTTCTCCCCGTGTCTGTACGGGTTTCCTCCAGATGCTCTGATTTCCTCCCACATTCTGAAAGCTGCGCTGGTTAGGTGAATTGACCCAAACAGATGCCGGGCAGATGCAATTAGGGGAATTTTACAGTAACTTTATTGCAGTGTTAATGTAAGCTTTACTTGTGACTAATAAATACTTTATTTACCTGGTAGCTAGGTTTGTGCACGGAAACTGACTCCTTTATCATTCGAACTTCTGACGCTGTGACTCCACCCACAAGGAATAGGATTAGCAGCGGGTGGTCACTGGGATGGGGACGACTCACCTGCCAAATTAATAACATAGATCAACAACGTTCCAGAGACAAATCTGGAACATAAATTCTGGTCGAGCCAGCAATATCCACATCTCATGAAAGAATAAAAAAACTCACCACCCCTTTCCAACTCAGATTCACAGTGCTTCATTAAAAATACCTATGTTATTTTCATATGATCTGGAATACATTTCTTATAGAAAACTAGCTGATTATGCACTTAATCACATGGCTGTATTTTTGTTCAGTGAGTTAATTGCAACATATACCTGAAAACAATGTGCAGTTAAAATCATAAAAATTAATAGCTTTTACTTGTAGTAACACAGAAAACAAAATGCTAAATAATTGATGATGCAACTGATTATTATACCATTGCTGGATAAGATCACAAAATAAAATTGTTGACACCAGTGTGCAGAAGATAGAGAGAGTAACTCACACAGAGGGAAGGGTACTGAATATCATTTCTGAGTCCATTAGCACAGTGAGCAACTTAGAATTTTTCTTAACAAGCAAGGGAGCCAACATGCTACTGCCTAGATATGTAGCCAATTGTCTTTCAACCTGTGGATCTCCTCAGTATGCACAACCATTGCAACAGAAATAATTGTGCCAATGAAGCTTTTGCAAATGGCATGAAAACAAAATGTATAACTGCATCAATATGTCAAAAAGGAGGAATCCTGATTTTAAAAGTAAAAATGTTTTTAACTGTAGCTAAGCAATTGATCCTCTATCCTAAAAAACAAGTTTCCTCATAAGGCTGAATGTTACAACCCCTGCTAAGTGTAGCCCTTGCATTATATATACTAGGATGGAGAAGATTGGTGGAGTAGCTGAAGTTACAACGTAATTAAAGCAGTTGTTTTTCTCAGCATGTTAAAAATATCCCCTAGTGAGGAAGTCCTCATCAGTTGTCTGCCCAGAAATATCGTTTGGTTTGTGTCAGAAAGAAAAGGTTTTATGAATGCAATTTGAGGAATGCAGAACAAATTCCAGAAATACTTAGTCACCAATCACATATTAAGTTCAACTGCACAAAGTGCAATTATGCCAGTAATTCAGCTTATAATGAGGCCAGCAATTTAGAGACCCAATACACAGACCTGTGAAGCCACAATGTTATTCTGGAGCACGGAACACACCGATTCTCCTCTCAATTTAATTGTGTTGGTCTTAGTTTTGTAAAGCAGTGCAAGTAGAACATACTACTTGCCTCTTCAAAATCAGCAGGAGCCTGGAGTGGAATTTTATAAGCTTTTCACTTAGCAGTCAAGAATTCCATAGAAAAGAGGCATGATATGGTGATAGAAAAGTTGGAGAAATAATTCAATTGATCATCTATAAAATAGATTATAAAATGGCTTTTGGTGGTGAGGGAATATTGGGTAATACATATTTGGATGATTAATTTAATATCTCTGCTAAAGTTAGAATTGGAAGTAACTGAAAAGAATTCACTCTTCTAATAGTATTATATATTCTCCACATCAATTAATGATTTCAGAAAAGGCGGCAATTTAACTTATTATTTGAAAGAATACATTACTTAATCTGATTGTCTCCTATTTTGTGACATTTTAATCAGCAGCAGACTTCCCACAAAGCTGAAGTCCATCAGCAAACAGGTCCACTGGATCAAGTACAATCAGTATTTTGTTTTAGTTGTGATTGGAGTGGTTGGGATTGTATATTTATATCAATAATAGTTGAACATTAGTTCTACTTGCTTGGTACCAACTTTTCGGTTTCAAATTTTTATGAAAAGCTCCCCATGGGGCTGCCTGTTGGCTAGGGTATGTAACTGTATTTGCATTTTCTCACATAGTGAGAATATTGATAAAAAATTATTTTCTACAAGAAAGAGCACATTTGACACATTACACACCCATCATTAGAGGGAGCACGGGTGAGTTAGTACTGGTGCATAGTCATATTGTCACCTTGATTAGCAGTAAGCTGGGTGTATCTTTCCAGAGCTTAAATGCTGCAAGGGCAGGTTTCAAGAAATGAAACACCATCATTGATGTACAAATGCGTTGCTATTTAATTAATCTTAAACAGAAGGAACAAATTTATACTGGTGGGGGGGCGGGGGTAGAGTACAAGTTTGCTCATTCATTGATTTTGCTGATCAGATTTTTAAAAATTGTTAGATATGAGCAAAATCAACATCTAATGTGAGTGTTCTGGAGCTTGGATACTAACACTGCAGCACTAAAACTGATATGTGCTCTCTTATTTTGTTACAGGGCTGGAAAATGGAAGAGATAAAAAGTTGTGTTAAATTAAGACTCATTGGAAAAAGGTTTTTTAAAATCTCTAGTGCTAAACACAGAACTAGTTTTATCATTCACAATGCCCAAATGGAAAAATCTTCAACTTCAACTTGAAGATTAAAATGAATAATTTGACCAACTGGAACTGTATAGTAAGCATTCATAGTCTGTGACTCTAAGCATAATTAATTTGTAAAGAAAGTGATGCTGTTTCACACAGCAAAATCTGTTATTCATTTCTGATTATTTGGGGATACAGTAATTCCAGTTATAGAGCATGTTAATACTTTATCAAATGGTTAATAAATGCTAGCCTCTGCTTATTGAAGAGACAATGCTGTTGGTAAACCCTTTTCTTTCTCTGATTAATATTTTTCTCTTCTCTAGAAAGTGTTGATGCCTCACAGCTTGTGTGGTTGCACAGGAGCTGAGTTTCTTTCAATTCTTCATCAGCAGGTCATTAATCACAGTTACATCTCAACAGTAAGAAATTTCAAGTGAGTTGCATCACTGCTGAGCCCAATCCACATCTGACTTGATAGCTATACACATGTAGCAAGGATCACCAAGTGTAATTAGGAGTGGAAAACCTAATACACAGCCACATGAGGTCAAACTGGGAATCTTCATACTCACTAGATAAGCTTACTGAAGGGGACCTGACTATAATGACATCAGTCAGGCCATTGAGGTTGGCCTGCTAAAGTACGAACTCCCTGATGAGTCCTACCTGATTGTCTGACCCTTTACTGAGGCTATATTCGTGGCTGGATGTCCCTAGAAAGGAAACATATGGTGTCCAAGGGCACCGTTGATGCCTTCTGTGTCTGCTGGGCACACAGGGACTGGGATGTATTATTGGCCCCTTTAATAACCTTTTAATTTGAAGTTTTAAGTTTCCTTTCCGCTTTGTCTTTTGTTTCGGGTAGTACCCCATCTTTAGGGAGCTGTTCCTTTTGAGTTGTCCCTAAGTTACTTTGATTTTGTTTATTTGGTTGGACACAAAAAGATATCCCTGATGAGTACTAATTTATGGTCCAATCAGGGACCCTCATGCTTCCTATTTAAAGCAGGTGTGTCAGTCTCCCTGCCTGCTGTAGCAGGAAGTAACAGGGTGAGAGTGCTCTGTTATGTAATATTATTAAAAATAAAGAAGCACTGGGTGATGGGACCTTCGCCTCCATGCAGTTATTTTAATGGCAATGAGGAAAAAGAAGTGATCTAAAGGAACTTGCTTAACCACTGCATATATTGAGAGCAAGCCATTGTTGGACAAACATGCTGCTGTTTGAGAAGTTGAACTCTTTTGGCCCTGCAGTGCAGGACTGGGCCCAATGTGTGGAAAGGATGAAGTATTTCTTCAGAGCAAATGACATTGCCTCAGATGAGAAGCAAAGGGTGGTCTTGCTGACTGCTTGTGGACCAACAGCTTTTGCTATTATAGGCAGTTTAACTTTCTAGGAGGCACCGGACACAAAGTCCTCCCAAGAGTTGTCAGACTTGGTACAAGAATATTACAACCCTAAGCCACCTTTAATCCTGCTAAGGTTCCAGTTTCACTTCACATTCCGAGAGGTGGAGGAATCAATCAGTTTCTTTAAAAGTCTAAGACGTTTGGTAGAAGCTTGTGAATTTGGGGTGGCATTAAATTAAGGGATTAAGGGACTATCACTATGGGGCAGGCTACTCCATAGCGGCCCTCCAAAAGGATTCAGATATGACGAAGCCCAGATCCGCCTACAGAACCACCCCTTAACAGGCCAGATTAAGCCCAGAGCAATAGTAGTCCCTGCAGAGCCCCACCTAACATGACATTGCAACGATTGCCCATGTCAGGGGGTGCAGAAGAAATGCAAGGTTCCTAAATTAACATTTCCAAAAAGAGCACATTGGTTGACGGATGGTGAATGTACAATCTGGAAGCTCCGTCTACCTTAAACGAAGAGGAGCTACTTTGTATAATGATGACAAAATCAGAACCCATCAAATTATCAGGGAGACTGAATGGACGTTCAATTTTAATGGACTAGTCTCGAGTTACTGCCTGATTAACATTTCATCTATTGATCGAAAAATCCACCCTCTCCACTAAGATGGCAGTATCAACAGGGTGCACTGCTGCAAGCTGCCAAGGCTTCTTCAGTAAAGCATCCCAAATCTATGACCTTTACCACTTAGGGGACTAATGACACTGAAAGCTGACAAGTATTCTGATGGTCTACAAACTAGTGTTATAAAGGAAGTGGCTACAGAAGCATTTGATAAGATGCCACATGAAAGGTTGTTGCATAAGGGCTTATGGTGTTGCAAATAATACATTGACATTGATAGAGAGTTGGTTAAGGTGCAGAAAACAAATAGTAGGAGTAAATGGGACATTTTCAGGTTGGTAGGTTGTTATTGCATGGGGTTCCATTAGGATCACTGTTAAAGCTTCAGCTAGCTATCAAACTTCTATGGTTGACTGGTAAGAAAGAAACCAAGTCTTCACTTCTTCCAGTCAGCATTTTATTCCAACATAAAACTCCAGTCTCAGATCACCCGTTTCCTCTTTATGTACACCCAGTGATGTAGTTAACCAATTAACTGCTAATTACTATCACTTGTTGACTATTAATTATCTCCTATCCTACCAGTAGTTATAATCTAAAGCAATTTAGAAAGACTAAGATTAATGTATCCATATTTACGGTCAGTACAAAGCTTGGTGAAAAAGTAAGGTCTGAGGAGGACACAAAGAATTTGCAAAAGGATTTTGACAGGTTAAGTGAATGGGTTAAGAAGTTGACAGATTGAATATAATGTGGAAAAATATGGGCCCAGATCTTCTGGTCTCAGGGTTGTTGGAGACCAGATGTCCAACCCAAGATCTCTGTGGGGACAATGTGCAAGTCCCAACTCTCTGTCCTCTGAGGGAATTGCACAGGAAGTTTGAATTTCTAATGGGCAATCCTCTGCTCCCAGCAATCCTCTGTAAAAGTCTTGACTCTGAACAACAGTTGGATATTTAGATAGTTCTGTTGGGTTTACTGAAGAGTTACCAGGAAATGTTAGGCAGAAAAATCCTAATCTAACTTCTGGATAATTACAGAACTGACCCTTCCACCTGACTATTACCTGACTATCCCATGATCTGATCAAACCCCAGTTAACCCCTGATTTGATTTTACCACCCTCCCCTCCCTAATTACCCTCAACGTGACTTGGCCTGACTACCTCTCCCCAATTACCCTACTGGTCCATCAACCTGACCTAATCACCATTCAACCTGACTGTTCTTCTGCCCTGACCTGCAACCATATCCACATGCCAACTTACCCATTTACCTCCCTCAACTTACCCATCTAACTCATCCACGCCCCCTTCTCTTTCACCTAACTCACTCACTCACTCATCCATTCATTCATCCACTAACAATCACACTGAGCCTTTAAACTTACCATACAGCAGCTAGTGGCATAAAAGGGGAAGGGATGGCATGTCCTATCTCTCCCCTGACATGACAGTGATGCAGTTGATTTTTCTAAGGGATGCTATGCTCTAAAAAAGCCAGGCTTGAAAGAGCCAGCAAGAAATGTGGCGCAGTGTCAAGGTATGGAAAATCTTTGAGCAGAACAGTAATTGATGATGATTGTCACTGTGTGGAAGATCTGGATTGTGATGTTATTCAGAAAAGAACACATGATTTTTGTTTTATCTGGTGAGGGACTAATAAATAGTGAAGAGGGGTGTTATAGTTTACAGAGTGACTTGGACAAGTTACAGAGCTGGGCCGAGAGGTGGCAAATGGAGTTTAATGTGGAAAAGTGTGAGGTAATGCACTTTGGCAGGAACAATAAATGTGTAGAGTATAGGGCTAATGGTAGGGCTCTTAATAGTGTTGAGGAACAGAAGGATCTTGGTGTATGTGTCAATAGATCCCTGAAAGTAGGCAGTCAAGTGGATAAAGTTGTTAAGAAGGCATATGGAGTCTTAGCTTTTATTGGTAGGGGGATTGAATTTAGGAGCCGCAGCATCATGTTGCAACTGTACAAAACTCTAGTGCGGCCGCACTTGGAGTATTGTGTGCAGTTCTGGTCCCCACATTATAAGAAAGATGTGGAGGCATTGGAGAGGGTACAGAGGAGGTTTACCAGGATGTTGCCTGGTATGGAGGGCAGGTCTTATGAAGAGAGGCTGAGGGATTTGAGGTTGTTTTCGTTAGAAAGGAGGCGGCTAAGAGGGGACCTTATTGAAGCATATAAGATGATTAGAGGTTTAGATAGGGTGGACAGTGATAGCCTTTTTCCTAGGATGGAGAAAGCTAGCACGAGGGGACACAGCTTTAAATTAAGGGGTATGAGTTATAGGACGGATATCAGAGGTAGGTTCTTTACTCAAAGAGTGATTAGGGAGTGAATGCCCTGCCTGCAGCTGTTGTAGATGCGCCAAGTTTGGTGGCGTTTAAGAGGTTAATTGATAAGTATATGGAAGAGAAGGGAATGGTTTAGTTTGGAGGGGCATTGCTTTTTATTTTGGTCGGCACAACATCGAAGGCCGAAGGGCCTGTTCTGTGCTGTAATGTTCTATGTTCTATGTTCTAAATGTTGATATTCAGGGATTTGGGTATCCTTGCACATGAAGTATAGATTGATGACACGCAGGAACAATAAGTAATTAGAAAAACAAATGATATATTGCCCTTTATTGCAAGTGGAATTAGCGTACAGGAGTAAGAAAGTCTTGCTGCAATTGTAGCAGACTTTGCTGATACCATACCTGGAATAACTGTCTATTGCTTTGGATGCCATACCTAAGAATGGATTTATTTACTTTAGAGCCAAGACTGGACCACAGACAGTCTATAGATTTTAAGTCTCTAAGTCCAGGACCAAGTTAAGTGGAGGGGTTGTTGGGGATCTCATTCTATGACAAGGAGAGGAGCTGAGGCCAGAAGAGGGATGGGGAGAAGAGGGTGGTAGGGGTCTTAGTGGGAAGCTGGGGGTGAAGTTGGAGGGAGCACGTACAGGGATGTGTGGAAAGGAGGCTTTTGAGGGTGATCCCACTCTTCCTGCCTGAAGCCTGAGCACAGTGATGTGCCGAGCATCCCCCCCACTGCTGAATTCCTCATGATAGTCCCGATGTTGAGCTGGAGTGGGAAATGGGCTTTTTTGGGCACTTGAAAGAGTCAGCTGGAGTAAAGGTGGCCCTTCCCACATGAAATTGCAGATAGGTGGAACAGCGGCAGGAAGGATACCTGGGAACTTTATAAGCACTCCTTCCTGCAAACCCACCAGCAGAGACCATAACATTCTGTTCCGAATCTCAGGATAAATTGTTAATAATTTTGAACTGAAATGAAGAGCATTATAAATCTTTGGAATTCCATACTTACCTCAGGGAATTGAGGATTCTCAGTCCTTGAATATACAGAAGGCTGGACAGGAGATATTTGCACTCTAAAGGATTCAAGAAATTTAGGGATAAGACAGGTAAGTGAAATTGAGGTCAAGGACCAGCCATGATCTTATTAAATAGACAAGTGCATTTGAGGGACCAAATGGCCTACTCAACCCTATTTTTTATGTTCCCTCATTAGTCTCACACCAAAACATCTGGACAAATATTTCCATCTTTTTTAGGTCAAAATCTTAAAACTCCCTAGTTAGCAGCATTGTGGCAGCAGCTTTGATATAATGCATTGCAATGATTCAAGAAGACATCTTACCATCTACTTCTTAAGGGCAACTAGATATTGCAATCCACACCAACAATACTAACTGTCAGAGACTGGAAAAAAACACAATTTTACCATTTCTTCTTGATGATATACCTGTAACAACGATGATTTTTTTCAATATAGCACACGTTATGACGTCTGCACTGTGCACAATTATAAGTCAAAGCCTTTGTTACTTTGCAAGATAAAAATGGATCTTTATAATAGTGATTGTCAAACTTTTCAATAAACTATAACTAACCTTCATGAACATGCTGAATCCAGTTTTGAGAAGTTCTGTTAAGCCACCGGACATGTACTCAATGTCTACAGTGTCAACTCGATCTGGACGGAATATCTCCTCTAAAACTTGTTTCACCAAAGGTTTGTAAGTTGCCTGCGAGAATGAAAACATTTTAGACAAATTCTGTTTGCATATCTGTTTGAAGCTGCTGCATGAAAATAAGTCAGGGCCAAAATTCCTTAAAGTATTTTCTCTCCATTCCCTTTCTTAAGGCTCCCTTACAACATCACTGCCTGGGAGTGCAAATGGGTAATAGTCTCCCAATCTTCAAAGTCTTGCCACTCCCATCTCTGTTACCTCTGCCAACTCTACAACTCTGAGAACTCTGCCCTCTAGCGCATTGTCCCACATCAGCAGTGGTGCCTTTGCAGCGGCAGTCGTGCCCTCAGGCTGAATTCCCTCCACAGACTTCTGTGTCCCTAACGCTTAATCTTTCAAACCTGCTGTTTTGACCAAGGTTTTACTAACTTCCCACATCTCCATTTTTGGCTTGATTTCAATTTTTGTCTATACTGGGGGGGGGGTGTTTCTTTACATGAAAAACAAAAGAAAAATTTTGTTTTTGCAGCTTGTAAGGGCTTCTTTTTAACTTGTTCCTGAGCTTTTTCAGCTCTGTTTTATCTTGTTCCAGTTTTGAAAATGCTTTGTTTATGGTTAGCTTTCTAGTGAATTAGGAAACAATATTTAGTTGTTTTAGGTTTCCTATACGCAATATGTACCAAGAAAAAAAATCATAAAGTACCAGCAAAATAATACCATTGATATTGGTGAATAAATTGATATTTAATGCCTCAAAAAATACCTCCAAATACCAGCATCGATTTATACACATGTATAAAAGATGCATTAAATGCTGCAATTTATGGTAATAGATTGGTACTAAAGCATGCTGCTGACTTTTTAAAGAAGCTTTCAAAGCTTCAGACCCTTTAAGTGAGTACACCTCCAAAAATGCAGTAATCCCTCAGTACAGAATCATAGAATTCTTACAATGCAAAAGGAAGCCATTCAGCTCATCGAACCTGCACCAACTACATATAGTCCAAACTAGACCCTATCCCCGTAACCCTACATATTCACCCTGCTAATCCCCCTGACATTAAAGGGCAATTTAGCATGGTTAATCCACATAACCTGCAAATCTGTCGTCTGTGGGAGGAAACTGGAACACCCAGAGGAAACCAATACACACACTAGAAGAATTGCAAACTCTACACAGTCATCCACAGCCAGAATTGAACCCTGTCCCTGGCACTGTGAGGCAGCAGTGCTAACCACTGTGTCATTCTTATATGCTCAAATCTGTGATAAGACTTGAACCCACGTGTTTATGATTCTGAAGTATTAACTGAGCTAAGCTGGAATCTTCTTCCTATTATAATATTTAGGTGAATCTTGCTCCATTTTAGCCAGATAGGTTTAGGCTGATAAGTTCTTACAATTAGCTCTAAAATGCAGCCGATCTGACAATGAATATCTGAGCCACATTTTCATGTCAATATTACATTACTGAAACATTAAGTGATTTGAAAATATACTAATCAACCCAGGTCTGTCAAAGATTTTAAAATCTGCTTCTAATGATTAACAGCATGCATAACAGAAGGCACATCAGTGTCAGAAAATGCAGTTACTGAACAAAGAAAAACTGCAAATACTGGAAACATCAGTTAGAACATAGAACATAGAACAATACCGCACAAACAGGCCCTTTGGCCCATGACTTGCGCCGATCACATCTACCAATCTACAGACCTATCTATAATCCCCTATCCTATTCTTTTCCATATACTCATCCAGAAGTCTCTTAAAAGACCCCAGTGAGTTTGCCTCAACAACCTCCGATGGCAGTCGGTTCCATTCACTCACCACCCTCTGAGTGAAAAACCTACCCCTGACATCTCCTTTGTATTTGCTTCCCTGCACCTTAAATCTGTGTCCTCTCGTAGTGACCATTTCAGCTCGGGGAAATAGTCTCTGAGAGTCCACCCTATCTATTCCTCTCAACATTTTATAAACCTCTATCAGGTCGCCTCTCAACCTACGTCTCTCCAGTGAGAAGAGTCCCAGCTCCCTCAACCTATCTTCATAAGGCCTGCCCCCCAATCCAGGCAGCATCCTTGTAAATCTCCTCTGAACCCTCTCAATAGCCTCTCCATCCTTCCTATAATGAGGCGACCAGAACTATGCACAATACTCCAACTGGGGTCTGACAAGAGTCTTATAGAGCTGCATCATTACCTCCTGACTCCTAAACTCTATTCCTCAATTAATGAAGGCCAGTACACCGTATGCATTCTTGACCACTTCCTCCACCTGTGAGGCCGATTTGAGAGTCCTATGGACCAGGACCCCGAGATCCTTCTGCTCTACAACACAACTGTAAAGGGAACTGTTAGTAATTGTAAAGGGAAAGACCGACAGTTTGGTGTGTGCCTTTCAGTAGATTAAGGGAGATAAACAGGCATTTGTTAACTTACTGTTTTGGAGGGACAGACCTGCCAATCTTGTGTGCCATATGTTCTCTCATTGTACACAAGAACAGAAAGTGTCCCTGTCTCAAATTGATCTTTCAATTGTGCAAATTGCACAGAATACAAAGTTAGAAAATTAAAACCAACTATCACCATATTCTTCTATTAGCCTTATGGCATAGTTAGTTACTTTTATTTTTAATTTACAATTGCTATATTTTCAGTAAAATTGGGATTTTTTTCTCTCTTTCAGTCCATTCCTTGATTTAATCCCTCAATAGTGTTGTTCTTATAAAGAAAGTTATGATTTAACTTTTCATCAAAGCCAGAAGTGAAGATGTTTTGCACTATTTTCTATGTCTGATATTAATCATTATCCCGATGCTACTTCAGCTTGTGAAAAAACGCTTAATTCACACATTATCAAGAAAAAGCCAGAACATATAACGAGCTTTATAATGAACTAAGTATAGGACCATAATGTCTGAATGCTGGCCGTAAAAGCATGTGTTGTAGTTAACCAACACCTCTATGTTGTGTGTCTCCTCTTCTGAGATTACACTGCAGTATGCATTCACAGCTACCAGCCACCCTCATTATCACATCTTTACATGTGAGCCAAGATGATCAGCAGATTAGTAAACCAGACTCGGGGAGATGGGGCAGGGGAATAACAGCCAAACCTCGTCCTGTTTTCAGCTGCTTTAAAAATATGCACAATCTCCAGCTGGAGTGAAGATAAGGAATCCTGGACAATTTTTCCTTTTTTATTTCTAAGCAACACCAAGCCCACTTGTTCAACCCATCTACCATTAATAACTGCTAAGCACAGCTAATGATACAAAGATGGAACTGAGACATCAAGCCATGCATTTGCAAAATGAACTAAGAATGCTACATGCAGCAGGCAAGGTTTTAAGTTTGGTTGTAATTGAATTAATGGCCTAGATTTTCCCTAAAATCAGCAACGTCCATTAAAGCATGTAAAAATCTGCATCTTAGCACCATATCATATTCTCGCAGCTTACGTAATTAGTAATTCATGGGATCACACCATGTCTGATTTCCCACTCCACTATGATCTCACAGCTGCTTAATTATAGCCACCATATTTAAAGGGCTCCCCTGCACAATAATCACACTCTCTCATCTTAGGAAAGATGCAGAATATAAAAAGTGCCCAAGGGGAAGAAGCCTGCAACACCCAAATTCACTGATATCTCACTGCAGCCCTTACTGGACGCAGTGGAAACCCACAGCAGTGTCCTCCAGTCTGACCACCACTCTGGACGCAGCGCTGCAAGCAAGTTGACCAATACAGCTTGGAAGGCAACAGCAGTGGTGATTAGCACCTCTGCACTGAAAAACAGGTCAGTCTCCAGTACAGGAAGAGGATAAACGATTTCCCCCATTCCATCAGAGTAAGTTACCCATCTCATCATTTTCATCTCATACACACTCAAGATCATCACACATTCATAAGGATCTGACTTGCTGCCACCTCATGGGATATCACTCTCGTACACCCTCAAATCTCCACCTGGCCTCATTTTCTCTTGAGTTTGCATCCAGTATTTTGTCCAGGGCTCCACTTGCCACCTGCACATGCCAGACATTCTTGTCATCTGTATGCACTTGCACTTCCTCGTATTCTCCCCATCTGTCTTCATGCAGGATAATTAAAAAAGAGAACCCTTGTCAGTGGAGGAGTTGCTGAGGTCAAAGTCCCCTCTGGTTTTGAAAATAGAGCCATCCAATGAGCCAGCAAGGACAGGAACTGTGCCAGTACTGACAGTGAGGTCAGCGGCCTCAAATGAAGTGAGGATCCGGCCCAACAATATCCATCAGACAGCCATACTGTGAACAATGTCCCCTATTTCACGGTCCCGTGCCATATATTAATTATCTCTCCTTTCTTTCGCAGGTTCCTCTGGAAATCTGCTGATGTCAGGTATTTGTAAGACCATCTGCTCCAGCCCTGAGGAGATCTTGGATAAGGAATCTGAGAGGAGCATATTGAAGACTCATCACAGTGTTCACCTACACCTACAGCTGGTTCTAGAGCAGCTTCAGGGTTACAATCAACAGCAGGCAGAGGCCAGAGTATCACTGCCAGCACTTAGAAAATTGTTGGAGGTCTTGAATTTGTTGAGTCCAAGTCAAGTGATGAGTCTCCGAATTCAATCCAAAATCAATTGGTGGAGCTACAGCGATAGGATTATCACAAAGATATAGCAGCTGAAGCCCTCAGGTTGCAAGGGACGATGGAGAAGTCCATCCATCTTCAATCTGAGGTGATAACACTGGCATACCAGCAGACTGAGGTTATTCAGTATAATGGCAACAACCATGGAGAACTTGGTCCAGGACATCAGCCCTATATTGCATTGCTAAGGCTCCTCGTGACATCCATCAGTGTCAATGTGAGAGAGAGATGGGGCAGTTTGATCTCACTTCCTCAGCTGCCCCTTCTCCTCCAAAAATCAGCCAGGGGCATTTGGACACTCACATGGAGGAGATTAGCAGCTTGACTCCCCAAGAATGACTCCAAGGGTATCCGGCCGATCACATCCAGTCTTCCTGTCACTCCATCAGCTTTGCAGGCCGCGAAGGGCACAACTAGTCCACAGCCCACAAAAGGGGATGTATTATCTGCAGTGATCCCTTTGCAGGTCTCTACCTGGATTGTTGTGCTGAGGACATTCTCCTGCATCGTGGGTCAGAAGTTGCCTGGTAAGTGAGCAGTTTTCTGAGTGCTCATTACTGAATGCTGCGGTTCAGACACTGAAGATTTGGGTCAATGTTTATATGAACATACGAATTGGGAGTAAGAGTAGGCTACTCAGCCATTCAAGCTTTGTCATTCAGTAAAATCAAGGCTTATGTGATTGTCATTCAACTTCACATTCTTGTCTACCCTCGATAACCTTTCACCCGTTTATTAGTCAAGAATCTATCTCATTCTGCCTTACAAATATTCAAAGCTTCCATTGCCTTTTGAGGAGAATTCCAAAGACTTACAACCCTCAGAGAAAAAGAAATCTCATCTGTCTTAAATGTGCGATCCTGTAGTACAACAGTAGTTTAGTTTAAAGTTTATTTATTACTGTCACAAGTAGGCATATATTAACACTGCAATGAAGTTATTGTGAAAATCCCCTAGTCTCCACACTCTGGTGCCTATTTGGGTGCATTGAGGGAGAATTTAGCATGGCCAATGCACTTAACAGCATGTCTTTTGGATTGTGGGAGGAAACCAGAGCACCCAGAAGAAACCCATGTAGACATGAGAAGAATGTACATATTAACAACCAAGCTGGGAATCGAACCCGGGTCCCTGGTACTGTGCCAAACAGCACAATAACTTGAGAAAAAATACTGATGTTATATAAAAAAATCATGAAGTGTTTGTGAGTTGAGAGTATTATGTGACCCAAGTTATTACAGGATTTGTAAATCTTCCAGAAAATTATGTCAAGTATGATTAACTTATAATTTAAACAGCAATGTAAAGGACAAATCACAGAACAGCTAATATGCCACATGTTAGATTTTGCTTCAAACTTTTAACAGGCCCGCATGGTTGTTGAATTAAGACACAGAGTGAAAAGCATAGTCTTCCTCTTTGGAGTCTGCAATTTAAAAAAAATGATTCAGTAGGCTTTCTACAACACAAATACATCATATTTTAGAGAAGTCAGTAGGAGGGAAGAAATCATTAATCTCCAACAAGTTGACCCAAGTGCAATTGTCAATGATTACACAATCTATGATGTAATCACTTAATGTACCATTGACAAATTAATGATGTCGGAGTTGATATCTGGCAATGCAATGTAAATATTACAGCCATTCCTACCATTAAGATTAATGACATCATTACAAGTTGGTCTTGGAATTTGTTTAGCCCTTGCATTAGTGGGGGAAGAAAGCATAAAATATCCTTCATCAAAGCGTAGATTTTCTTAAAACGGGTGACATGCAGATCCAAAATCAGGAAGGTTGAATTATGGGTCAGGGAAAGAAGACAGTGGTGAGATAGGGGAAGAAAAGAGAGGAAGGAAAGGAGAGAAGAGGCTAGAGAATGGGGAGGAGATATTTGGAAACAAAAGGCCGAGAAGGGAAGGAAGCAGCAGGGTGAAACAGAAGTGGAGAAGTGAGAAAAAAGGGATAAAGATAGAACCAACCTCTAAAAATATATTCGGGAGTTGTGGAAGGAGACACAACTTTGCAATGCAAAGTAACCCAAAACACAGGGGAGTGGAATTAGATGATCAATAACTTACAGAGGGCTGGTACAAACATGATGTGCTGTAACCATTCTGTGAATGAGTCAAAAGCAGAGATTCAACAATTTGTTGAATTATTGTCACACCACAAGTTCAGACAGGTAGATGGACAACTACCAGGAGAGGTAGGCAGGTAAGGTAGGAGTCTTCTATGGCTATTCTCTTTTCAGTTAGAATCTAGCAACACTAATTTTAAATCCAACCGATTTATTTGATAGTAAATTTGCGAGCTTTCGACACTCTGTCTTCGTCAGGCAAATGCAGTGTTCTGATCTGCAATAGCACACATCAACACAGACAGTCACAGATTGCTGATTAGAATGCGAATCCTTACATCTAACCTGCTATTCAAGTGTTAAAGTGGCTAACAATGTGTGTGAAGGGAATCCTGAGCATTGTTTAGAGAATTGTGTATTTTCTCCAGACAGCACAGTAAGTGAGGTTTTTTGCTAACCCAGGCAAGTTATGGGAGTTACAGATAGTGTGACATGAAGCCAAGATCCCTATTAAGATCGTCCTCATGTGTGCGGAACTTGGCTATCAGTCTCTGCTCAGCGACTCTGTGCTGTTGTGTGTCACAAAGGCCCCCTGGAAGAACATTTACCCGCAGGTTGGAGACCGAATGCCCATGACTGCTGAAGTGTTCGCCCACAGGAAGGGAACTGTTTTGCCTGGTGATTGTTGAGTGATGCTCATTCATCCGCTGTCATAGTGTCTGCATGGTCTCCCCAATGTACCATGCTTCAGGACATCCTTTCTTGCAACGTATTAGGTAGACAACGTTGGCCAAGTTGCAAGAGTATGTACCGTGTACCTGGTGAATGGTATCCTCACATTTGATGATGTCATCCATGTCTATGATCTGGCATGTCTTGCAGAGGTTGCTGTGGCAGAGTTGTGTGGTATTGTAGTCACTGTTCTCCTGAAGATTGGGTAGTTTGCTGCGAACAATGATCTGTTTGAGGTTGTGCGGTTGTCTGAAAGCAAAAAGTGGGGGGGTGGGGATGGCCCTAGCGAGATGTTCATCGTCATCAATGATATGTTGAAGACTCCGGAGAAAATGTCGTAGCTTCTCCGCTCCGGGGAAGTACTGGACAACAAAGGGTACTCTGTCCACCGTGTCCTGTGTTCGTCTTCTGAGGAGGTCAGTGCGGTTTATCGCTGTGGCACGTCGGAACTGTCGACCGATGAGTCAGGCGCCATATCCTGTTCTCACGAGGGCATCCTTCAGCGTCTGGAGGTGTCTGTCACAATCCTCCTCATCTGAGCAAATTCTGTGTATACGGAGGGCTTGTCCATAGGGAATGGCTTCTTTAACGTGTCTAGGGTGGAAGCTGGAGAAGTGGAGCAGTGTGAGGTTGTCTGTCGGTTTGCGGTACAGTGAGGTGCTGAGGTGACCGTCCTTGATGGAGATGCGTGTGTCCAAGAATGCAACTGATTCTGGAGAATAGTCCATGGTGAGTCTGATGGTGGGATGGAACTGGTTGATATCATCATACAGTTGTTTCAATGATTGTTCACCATGAGTCCAAAGGAAAAAGATGTCATCAATGTATCTAGTTTATAAACTTGGTTGAAGATCTCGTGTGGCTAAGAAGTCTTGTTCGAACCTGTGCATGAAGATATTGCCATACTGAGGTGCAAATTTGGTCCCCATGGCTGTTCCATGTGTCTGGACGAAAAGCTGATTGTTGAAGGTGAAGACATTGTGGTCCAAGATGAAGCGGATGAGTTGTAAAATTGCATCCGGAAACTGGCAGTTGTTGGCATTGAGTTCTGAGGCAGTTGCAGCGATACCATTGTCGTGGGGGATGTTGGTGTAGAACGCTGAGACATCCATTGTGACAAGGAGTGTCCCTGGTTCAACTCCTCCATGTGTGCTGAGTTTCTGTAGGAAGTCCGTAGTGTCAAGGCAAAAGCTGGGGGTTCTTTGTATAATGGGTTTCAGGATGCCCTCGATATAGCCGGAGAGGTTCTCACACAGGGTCCCATTGCCCGATAAGATGGGACGGCCAGGTATGTTTGCCTTGTGTATCTTTGGGAGGCAGTAGAGATCTCCAATGCGGGGAGTACGTGGAATATTCTCTTTTCAAACAGGTATACCATTTTGGATATTGTTGAGGTGAATAGTCCCTCAGAGGAAAATACCAGCAGCAGCCAGACCTATAGCATCAAACTTGGTTCTGTTATAGAGGAGGGCCGGGCAAAGTGCAAGCAAGCAGTTGTAACAGGGGACTCGTGAGTTAGAGGCACAGACAGGTATTTCTGCGCTGTGATCAAGACTCCAGGATGGTGTATTGTCTCCCTGGTGTCAGGGTCAAGGATGTCTCTGAGTGGTTGCAGGACATTCTTATGGAGAGGTGAGCAGTCAAAAGTTATTGCACACATTGGTACCAATAACATATGTAGGAAAAAGGATGAGGTCCTGAAGTGTGGATCTAGAGAGTTAGACAGGCTAAAGTGCAGAATCTCAAAGGTAGTCATTTCTGCACTACTAATCGTGACATGTGCTAGAAAGAGTAGGAATAGGAAGATTAGGTAGATGAATGTGTGGCTTGAGAGCTGATCAAGGGGGCAGAGATTTAGATTTATGGATAATTGGATATTTATGGATTATTGAATAATTACGGATAACAAACACCCCTGGGGTAGGGGTAACCTGTTCAAGGAGGACAGGTTACACCTGAACTGGAGGGGACTAATATCCTGGCGGGAAGATTTGCAAGAGCCACTCGGGAGGGTTTAGACTCATTTGGCAGGAATGTGGGACCAAAAGTAGTAGGGAGGCAGAAGAGAAAGTTGAGGACAGCAGGGCGGTTAAAAAATGCATGTTAAATCGTAAAAGCAATGTCAGTAATCCGAGTACTAGACAGGTCAAACGCAGGCAGAGAAGAGAATAAAGGAAGTCAACATCAAATTACATTTATTTCAATGCAAAAGGCCTGATGGGCAAGGCAGATGAACTCAGGGCATGGATGGTACATGGGACTGTGATATTATAGCTATTATTAAAACATGGCTAAAGGAGGGACAGGACTGACAGCTTAATGTTCCAGAGTATAGATGCTGTAGGAAAGATAGAACAGGAGGCAAGAAAGGAGGGGGACTTGTGTTTTTCATTAGGGAGAACATTACGGCTGTACTGACAGAGGATATTTCCAAATGTTTGCCCACTGAATCTATATGGGTAGAACTCAGAAATAAGAAAGGGAAGATCACTTTGAAAGGGTTGTACTATAGATCTCCAAAAAGTGGGAAATTGAGGAGCAAATGTGTAAGGAGATTATAGATAGCTCCAAGAAAAACAGAGTGGTAATAGTAGGGGGCTTTAACTTTCCCAATGTTAACTGGGACAGCCATAATATTAGGAGGTTGTATGGAGGGAAATGTATTTAGTGTGTTCAGGAGGAATTTCTTATTCAATGTGGCCCAACTAGAGAGGGGGCAAAACTTGACCTCCTCTTCAGAAATAGGAAGGACATGTGACAGAAGTATTAGTGAGGGATCACTTTGGGACCAGTGACATAATTCCATTAGTTTTAAGATAGTACGGAGAATGATAAATCTGGCCCAAAAATTAAAATTCTAAACTAGGGCCTTCTTAATCACCAAACAGATCGATTTATGTTAGTGTTGGTGAGTTCCTTCCATCCCACCTCTTCTTAACTCTATTTATATATCCTCCTATTCTTTTCTCCCTCATATTTACTTATATTGCTTCTCCTTAAACACATCTGTATCATTCAGTTCAACCAGTACATTTAGTAGTGAATTCCACATTCCAATCATTCTCTCATTATATATAATTCTTTTTAAGTATTGGAGAGGTCCCATGATCTTCAGATGCAAGTGTCCTCTCTACAGCCAACACTGGGGAGATGATGGCCTATGATAGTATCACTAGACTATTAATACAGAAACTCAACTAATGTTGTAGGAACCCGGATTCAAATCCTGCCACAGCAGATGGTGGAATTTGAATTCAATAAAAAAAATCTGGAATTACAAATCTACTGATGGCCATTAAACCATTGTTGATTGTTGGAAAAAACCCATCTGATTCACTAATGTCCTTCAGGGAAGGAAATCTGAATCTGCCATCCTTATTCGGTCTGGCCTGCATGTAACTCAAGAGTCACAGCAATGTGGTTGACTCTGAACTGTCCTTGGGCAACTAGTGATGGGCAATAAATGCTGGCCAGCCAGCAACATCCATGTCTCACGAATGAATAAAAAAAAGGACAAGGAGTTAATGTTGAACTTAAAGATTTCCATTAAGATTAGAGAACTATACACAGTTTTGGTATCCCATTATAGACAGGATATAAAAAATGGGAAATATGCAGCATAGATTCATGAAGGTATTATCAGGGAAAATGTATTACACACAGCTCTAAAGAAAAATTCTCAAAGTCACAGCTTATTTCATTTGAATGGCAAGACTCGTTTTTCAAAATTATGTAAAGTTATGATAAAATACTGTAAATTTATTCCCACTAGTTAGTGAGGTGATACAGTTGCAAAATAATCACAGAGTTAATAGAGAATAATTTCTGTGATTCTATGAACCACAAAAAAAATTCAAAGAGAAGTTAGAAAATAAGGTATTTGCGCAAAAGGTGGTTGGAATGCGGAATTCACTGCCAGGATCTGTTGAAATAGTTTATAAATTACTTTACAAGGAAATGAAACAGTTAGCAATACTCAAGTACATGAGAAATGAGTCTGCGATAGGGTGGGTGGCTCAAGTAAAGAAAAAACATTGTACAAGGGAGATGAGACATAATGGCAGTGTGCTAGTCATCCAGAACTGAAAGTAATGCCCTGGGGATTGGGGTTCAAATCCTACCACAGCCATTTAAATTCAAATGACTTAATAAATTCAGTTCATTAACCAAAAAGATCTAGGTTTGAAAAGATAGTCTCAATAATGGTGACCATGACAATTATCATTGAGTGTTGTGAAAACCCACTCAGTTCACTAATATCCTTTTGAGAAGAAAATCTGCTATCCCTACTTGGTCTGGTCTGTATGCCCTCTGAAATGGCCAGCAAGCTGTTCAGTTGAAAGGCAATTAAGGATAAGCAATAAATGCTATCCCTGCCAGTGATACCAATATCACATGAAGGAATTTTTCTAAAAGACAAAGGCTGCATTTCTCCGACCTTGTCCGTGGCTTGGATTCTCTGCTCCCGTTGCAGTGAGTGGAGTTTAGAATGAGCACCAAATTCTCCGTTCTCGCTGGCAACTGTCACAAACTGAACAAGACCAGAGAATTTCAGTTTAAGGCCCAGATTGGGAGTATGGAGTCGGGTGATTTCTCAGCTCAATAAACGTAATCTTTAAAAATGGTTGCTATGTGTGTGTGAGCATGTGCGCGTGCGCGTGTGTGTGTGTCTGTGCATATGCATGTGTGTGTGGGGCTAGGAGAGGTCATCGACCTCCCTCCAGCCCTCACCATCTCTTACATTCCCAATGCCAACCCATGTCCCCACTGACCTGCCATGGCCCCTCCAAACCATTACGTCACCTTTGTTATCCTCTACCAACCACCATGGTCCCTCACACACAGTGCCAACTTAATCCCCCCCTTCCCCCCATTAGTGTCCTGTACTGCCAGTCTAATTTAGCACCAATCCATGGCTCCCCTCCACCTTTGTTCTTACCTCCTTCATGTCAACTCACCTCGTATTTTGAGAGTTTCTTGACAAGTCTGACACTTGGAGAGCTACAGAAATGTATCACACAACCAGTGTTTAGTATCAAGAAATGGGAGAAATCTGTGCCACTGGAGCAACTCAAATCTGCTGGATGTAAAGAATCTGATATGAAATCCAGTTTCTAGCAGGCATATCACAATTCTCTATGAATATGGCACTCCAGTGCCCAAGATGACTGGTGTGGGAAATGGCAAAAATGTATATTAGGAATAAGAAACATTACCAGGCAGGCAAAGAGAATTTAATCCACATTAAACCTTAGTAAACTTACTTGCCAAATGCTTGGTGCTTTTGCTGTTTGTCCAAAACTTCAAATGTGGCATTCCCAACATTAACATTGTTTAGTTTGATAAGTAGAAAAGGATATTTTCAAGCTGAATTCACACAAAGCTGGGATAGCACAGAGTCAGTCTGTTTGACAAGGTTTAGAGTTGTTAATAGAAAAAAAGGCAAAAAGCCAACTGGAATTGTACAGCATTTGGAAAATATTTTTAAAAAACGTGCTGCACAGAACATGCGGTTCATTGTTTTCTCTGAATTTATTCACGTAGAAACAACAACCAAGATTTCTCCATCGGAGTGAAATATGGTACCTGCTCAGATGGTGGCTGACCATAGCAGCAATTTTACTGACAATTAGTGATTCTGCAAAGAAACTGCCACCAGGGCCGCAATTCAATGATGTACATCAACTTGCCTCTCTGAGCTTCCAGCTCAATCAGAAGGCCAGCAACTCTGCAGCCTTGGCAACACTAACACCAACATCACTGTTTAGGTTATGAGGATACGGTATTTCCATATTGAGCTGCTCTCAAAGGGATGATAAGAGATGTGTCAAGATCAGTCACGCAGGCTGCAGCTGTTGGAAGAGTGAACCCTCCAGCAACACTGGGGGTACTCATGGCTGCTCAGAACCCCTCTGTAAGCGATGGAGTCTTTGAAAAGGAAGGTTCCACCCCCACTAGCAAGCTACTAGGAGACTGCCTCAATGAACCAGGCGAACTCCCCACACGGCAGACAGCTGTCCCAACATCAGTAAAATGCAGATGGGGGATGTAAACTGACCATCCATCTTCATTGATTGCCTGACCTCTGAATGGGCGACAGGCAGGATGGCCAAGCCACTGTCAACCCTGCTTCTCGAAATATACCGTGGGAAGGTATCTTGCTTCCCTCTTCATGCCTTTTACTGCCATTTAGCTAGCCCATTTCCAGAGGGCTGTTAAAATTTTGACCCATTTTTTAGTTTCAATAGAAATAAATAACAAAAGAGATTTTCATTATTGGGATTCATATAGCAGACAGTTTTCTTGGAATTTGTCTGGACTGAAATTATAAGTGATTTAGACAGGAGAGCATGAATATTGTTTCGTGTAGTAACTGCTCACTGTTATGACTGTCATGTTCACTGCTGCTGTGCAATGCAGACCTCAATGGAACTGCGTGTGCTTCATAGCATTAATAATGCCATTTGCTTCTTCATCTAATGTGGATTTCATTCCAGGTTTATAAGCAGAAATAAATCTGCTTCAGAGGCAGTTTGTTAATTGCCAAACAAGCCCAATTCCATCCTAGATAAGGTGGAAGCAAGTACAAAGGTATTTTTTTTATGTGTAATAGAGCACTGGCACTATGGATGGGCTGAACAGAATGAAATTCAACGCCACAGCTGCTGAATTATAGATTTGTAAATTGTTACATCTTAATTGCTCTACAAGCAATTTATTCGTTTATTTAAGACAGAACCATATAGAATCCCTACTATGCAGGATGTCATTTGGCCCACCGAGTTTGCACCAACTCTCTGAAAGAGCATCTGACCCAGGACCAATCCCCTGCCCTATCTCCATAACCCCACACATTCACCATGGCTAAACCACTGAATCCAGACACCTTTGGTCAGGAAGGGACAACTTAACATGGCCAATCCACCTAAACTGAATATCTTTGGATTATGGGAGGAAATCAGAGCATCCGAAGGAAGCCCATGCAGACATGGGGAGAATGTGCAAAGTCATCACACACAGGAACCCAAGATGGGAATTAAACCTGGGTCTCTGGTGCCGTGAGGCAGCTGTGCTAATCCCTATTCTACTGTGCTGTCCATTCAAGATTAAGACAAACACCAAACAGAATCATAAAAATTTATGATTAATTAAAAATTAAATTATAAAGAACCTGGACTAAGATTTAAGTGAATCTTTAGTAATTAAACATTAAAGGATATGCAGCATTTTAATTATTGTATAAAGTTAAAGTTATATTATCAATTTTGCTTGTAGCCTGCAGGATTTTTGAAAAAATGTGTCACATATTACGCCAACATTAATTAGTAATAACAAGTACAATAGCACAAACATTTTTCTCAAAACCAATACTAAGGAGAAATGAAAATACAATCTCTATTGTGATACAAACACATTGTTCAAATGTCTGCTGTAACTGTCTATCTGCCTCGGGCATCAACATCCGGATGTTAAAAAAATGTTGAGGCTAGTATGCATTTACAATTTACTGCTGCAAAGTTTTATTTTACTCAGTAGTTTAGCCTGAAGCAGAAGGGAATAATACTATAATTATTTTTCTGCATTTTATTACATTGACTTCCCACTCCCATTTGCTACAACATCATCATTGTTCGCTTCATTCTATTGTACTGTAAAACTCATGCAATATTTAGGCAAAAACAATGCTGTTTAATCTCCGAACTCCCTCCCCAAGACCATGTAATTCCACCTTTGAATGAGGCAACATTGGCTGTAGTTGTAATGTTCAAGGACGGAAGCAGGGAGAGGGAGTTGCACCAGATTCCAACGTGCCTGTCAGCTCCACTCACGCAAAACCCAAATGTCTTTAACAGCTGTCAATAGCCCTAAGTCGAACACAGACCATCTGTTTAATAACATCTAGATACAGTCAAGCATTTCAACACCGAAATACATTTAGAATTAAAAGGTTTGGGTTGAAACCAAAGCCTTTGCTGAAGAACAATCACAAAACACCACTGATTATTCAATAGTCCTTCCCCTCTGCATTGTATTCCAACTTGATTGTAATTATCTGATGCTTTAATTACTTAAAGTCCATTTTCCAGAGCATTTCTTTTCTGAAAATGTTCAAGGCAACATTCAATACAGGTTTTTAAAAAATGCTACTTTTTCAATGAAGTGCTTAATGAATTTAACTACATGCACCAATTTAAGTTTTACAATATAACATTTTAACTACAGCACACTTCTGTTCACTATACCTATTGAGGAATGCTTGTTGCTAATACGCCGATTGGAAGACATCAGGATTGAATGGGGGAAATGTGGGGTGGAAGGCCAGTATTTATTGATGTTGAGATGATTTTTAGTAAAAGCAAGGAGGTTGCCATGAATACTTTCTACACAAGTCGCATAACATACTATACTTGGACATAGTGACCAGTAACTTTCTGCATCTAGAGTAAGAAACAACGTAAAACAGTTTGAAAATTATTTTAATTAAAATTAAAAATCCACCAAAAGATTAGTCAGTCTAGCATTCTGTGATCACATTATTCTAAATTTTGATAACTAATGCAAATTTCTTGACAAACGGCTCAAGTATTATTCAATAAAAGAGAAAAAGGGCAGGATTTTACAGCCTCGCTCATCCTGAACCTTAAAATCCTGCCCAAGGTCAATGAACCTTTCCATGGTTCGTCTCTCGTGAGCTCTGAATCCCACGGCAGATGGAATGATAAAATTCTGGCCACAAATTTTTCATCTTGCACTTATCAGAATGGCTAGCAAAAAATAATGATAGTAAAAGGAACAACAATTTATATTGCATGAAAAGAGTGTGCTCATTGGTTAGCAAATGGACTTTGATTGGAGAGGCATTGCCATGAAGAATGCAGCAGGGAACAGTTAACTGCCCAGTTTTTGTTCAAATTCAAACCATGCAGATTGTCTCTGATTGATCAAAGCATTATCATAGAGAATGAACCAGGGAATGCCTTCTCCAAGTTTTTGTTTTTAACATATCTTTACACCCACACTTTTTTGGGGGGGAATAGTAGTAGAAGTATTAGAAGGATTTCCAAGCTGATTATCAGCCCATTCAATTCTACAACAAATGCTAATTCCACGTCCTTGCATTAGATTTGAACCCAGAGCTTCAGAAGACAGAATTCCTACAGTGCAGGAGGCCATTTGGCCAATCAAGTCTGCAATTCCACTCAGGCCCTATCCCCACAACCCAATATTATTCACTCTGCTGATTCTCCTGACACTATATCAATTTAGCATGGCCAATCAATCTAACAGCACATCTTTGGACTGTGGGAAGAAACTGAAGCACCCAGATGAAACCCACATAGACATGGGGAGAATGTGCAAACTCCACACAGTGACTGAGGCTGGAACTGAACCTGGGTCCTTAGCCAGCAGTGCTAACCATTTGCTGCAGGAGCATTACCACTGTGCCACAATGTGGCTTCCAGTTTTTTTTTAAAAAGTGCAATGTGTGGACATACTCCTACTGTGTACAAAGGATAGGGCTAGTGCGTATGATTATATGGCTTCTAAGAGCAAACATGAGCCACATTGCAACCTGGCTAATAATCTTAAATTGGTTTTCAGTGTAATTCTTAGCAAAATCAGCGTTGTTTCATAAGTATTGTCCAATTGCAGAATTGCGCCAATTTTGTGTTGAAGAAAGGTGGAATATTGAGTGCAATATTACGTGAGAATGGTGCCTGTTTTTGCACCCACTCCCATTTTACCAAAAAAAATTGGCACCCAAACAGGTTAAACGTCAGTTTGCATTTTATTGCATTCATCACAATGTCATTAGTGAGTTTCACTCCCAATCATCCCACCTTGCCTACCTTAACCACTTCATTTGTTGCAACTAAATTGGTCAGGAAAACACCTCTTCTACCAAAAGTAGGATTCTGACATTTCAGCAGAGAGGTGAACAAGGAGGAAAGTCTCCATGTTAAAACTGCTCCTCGCTGTTCAGAGAGGCTTGTTTCGTGGTGGCCATATTGCATCTTGGTTAGCAGGGGGGATACCTACAAGTGTATGGGGGTGGGAGGAGGGGACTGTTGTTGCTCACAGGGTCCAACCTCAAACACTCAGCATGGACTTGGCTCAGAAATGCTTACCTCGGGTCATAGTGCTGACTCTGGGCCTTTGTGCAGATGCACAATTGCAGGTGGGGGATGGGCTGGAAACTCTCTGAAGTCATGATGTAGAGATGCTGGCGTTGGACTGGGGTAGTAAGAACTCAGTAAGAATTTAGCAACACCAATTTTAAATCCAACCAATTTATTTGATAGCAATCTGTGACTGTCTGTGCTGATGTGTGCTATTGCAGACCAGAATACTGCATTTGCCTGACAAAGACACAGAGTGTCGAAAGCTTGCAAATTTATTATCAAATAAATCGGTTGGATTTAAAATTGGTGTTGCTAAATTCTTACTGAACTCTCTGAAGTGGCAGTGCTGCAGCCTCAGGACTTGTCAGGCAGCACTATCTGTGGCCACTACTGCATGTGTTTATGAGTAGGGGAGGGATGTTGCCATTCTGTGATCTGTGGAGGTGGGGGAGCGGGAAGAGTGCGTGTTACTGAGTGTCTGTGAGTGGGGTTTGGGGCATATGAGCTACTGAGAGTCTTTTTGGAAATTATGGGGAGTGTGTGATGCTGGAGAGGTGTGGGGGAGGAGCGTATGGTGAGTGTGTGATGCTAGTGGTCTGTTGTCGGCGGGGAGAGATGTTTCTGGGAGTGTGTGTTGCAGGCTGGGAGTGAGCAGAGTTCTTTAGCCTCTTCACTTGTTTCTCTCCTTCCCTAAACTTGCCCTCCCCCTTTTCAGAATGAAGAGGTGGCTTTTGCAATGTAACTCATTGATCTTGCTATTCTTTTGGTTGCTGCTGGAGGAGGAGCAGAAGGATAAATTGCGGGCAGAGGCGGCCCAAGCTTTAGCACTTGCAGGAGTAGTGGGAAACAGCAACTGGAGACATATGTGGCTGCCATCAGCAGAAGGAACAAAGAACAAAGAACAAAACAGCATGGGAAACAGGCCCTTCAGCCCAACGAGCCCGCGCTGCCAACCAGGAAGGAGCGGAGACCCCAGCAGTTCTGCATACGAGTGTCCTTTGAGCAACTACCAGACATCAAGTGGCACCAACAACTCCGACTCCAAAAGACGGCAAGAGTTAGGGGGTCTGCTGCCACTTTGTGGGCGATTGGTGAGGGGAAAGGGGGCAGGGGGTCACGATCCATCTTGATAGCGGGGTGGCGGGTGGACTAGAGGAATAGTTACGTTGTGGGACAGGGCAATATCAGTGGAGGCTATTGCTTCTGCTTTTTGCTCCCAGGATGCTTTATCCTTGCTTTGTGGCCCTGGAACAATGGAATGTTTTTTAAAATTCTTTTCCCACTGCACACGCGCGGTTGAGACTCTGATTGCAGCTTCAGCATTTCGGGCATGATAAGCCTCGCCCACAGCACAATTTAGATTTGTGATGGTTCTTGTCAAGCTAAGTGTATATGGGGGTGCCTGAGAACAGGTTTTCAAGTTGAATCTGAATCATGCCCAGGTTCAACACTTAGAATCAAATTGGTGCAAACTGGAAATGAAAACACACCCGAGAAACAAATCAGCAACTCTCTCATTTTCACGCTAGCTGGGCACTCAGAAAAAATCTGGTAAAATTACACCTATTGTGTTCAACTTGCAAGAATGAGCTTGGCCGTATGATCAATCCTGCGCCTTTTGGGAACGTCCATCAGGATGCTGCCATCAAGCCAAAAAGACATTCTGCCTACCTCACCAATGAGTAAATGTGGTATATGAATTTCAGTTCCCAAGTGATGCTAAGTATATAAATCATATATCCTAATGATTGGTGGATCTTATCAAACAGCTTATTCGCAGTAGGCCATATCAACCAGCTCATGCTGGCAAAACTCAAAACATAGGGTGGGATTTTCCATTCTCTGCACAGGGTGCTTGCTGAGGTGAGAAAATCAGCATGTAGCACACCAGCTGCACAGCCAGGCTTTCGCTCCAGATAATCCACACACTGGTGGGCGGAGCTGGAATAAACTTACAGATGGGAATTCCAAGTTCAGAAAAGATGCCCAATCTTCAATATAAAACACAGCAACGCTCCCCCCCCCCCACACACACACACATACATGGGGATCTCCCCTCCATGGATGCGAGGAACGCCTCCACATGCAGAAGATGAACTGCCTCCCCCCCGCCCCCCCCCCCCCCCCCACCACACACACACACGCAAGGGGAACCTGTTCCCTCAATGGAGCTCCCCAGAGGGCCCCCTGGTACATTATAAACTGTTGTTCCCTTTATTGTTAGTATTTCTTGCAGCTGCCCTGGAAAACTTCAGTAGCATGATTCTTCTTTTCAGCAATACCCATATTCTGCATTACCAAATGCCTATTTGTATAAATTAAAGGATTAAAAGGCTGTCTGCAATTATAATGGAATCGTAACAAAAAATAGTTTCCTGTTTTAGAGGCCTATAATTACTGGATAGTTTTTAAAATGCTGTTCTTTTATTACAAAGAATGTACTATAGACACAGATTCATTGGAGAAGTAAGAGTTCTCTCTTTGCTTTAACGATGTGTGAAGTAGTGAAAATGTACAGCCATTTGTGTCTAAAACAAACAGTACATTTGGGACATTACAACAGGAATTTTTCAAATTGACATTAATACAAATGGATAATGGTTCTTGCTTTTTGAACAATACAAGTGCTTTAAGCATTTATGTTCTAAATGGCAGAAACTGTGTTGGCAAATACAGTATAATTTTATGGATGGTAGGGTTCCAAAAGGATAACAACCACATGATTCATTTTTGGTGGTAACAGTTGAGGGGAAAATATTGGCTAGGACAAAGGATGAGTTTGCTGTTGTTAATCAAGTAGTGCAATAGAGCTGGCAGACAGAGACTCAGTTTAATGTTTCATCCAAAAGACATGATCTCCAACAGTGCAACTCTCCCTTCCTTAGATATATTGGGCCTGCAATGGATAATCTTGAAGGCTCAGTGTCACAGGCCACTTCAATGCAAAGTTCCACATCCCTCATAATTAAGGGTAAATGTTTAATGTCCAATATCTCGTATACACAATAGATAATTTGATTCATGGTGGCACAGTTGTTAGCACTGCTGCCTCGCAGCGCCAGGAACCCGAGTTTCATTCCCGGCTTGGATCACTGTCTGTATGGAGTTTGCATGTTCTCCCTGTTTGTGTATGGATTTCTTCCGGGTGCTCCAAAATCCTCCAACATTCTGAAAGATGTGCATTCCAAACGGATGCCGGAATGTGGCGACCAGGGGAATTTCACAATAACTTCATTGCAGTATTAATGTAAGCCTTTCTTGTGACTAATAAATAAACTTTACTTTACTTTTCACAAAGTGAGCTCAGTTGGACCCTGATTGCAGTAGGAGTATCAGGGAAATATTGGTGTCAGGAAAATATTGGTGTCAGGAAAATATTGGTGTCATGAAAATATTAGGGAAACCCAAAAAAAGGAGAATATTTTCTGCCGATAATATTCTGGTTATATATTTTAGAATTGTGGGAATATGTGAGATAATTAAGACAGGGACAGACTGACTGTGCACTTGATATGTTGATGAGCTTAGCAACATTATAAACAGATGTTTACCTAAGGCAAGTTAGTAACAATGGGGGACAGAATGTGAATGGATTTGAAGAGATTGTTAAGGGGTCAAAGAAAGAGATACAAGCAGTGAAACAGAGGTGTGAAGATGCCAAAAGTGAGTCAACTTTACTTGCAAAGTTAAACATTAAAATCAAGATGAAAGTAATGACGTTCAGGTGAGTGCAGTTCTGAAGGGATTAGATCAAATAAGTGAAAGATCAAAAGAAAAATGTATTTAAGGGTATTTTTGAAAACTGTTCAGGGAATTCTTTTTGTTTAGAACCGAGCCAACAGCAAGACAATCTATTTAACTTCAAGCAGAATGTCTATGAAGCAAGCTGCTGGTTTACCTCAGAAACAACACAAAAGAAACATAACCATATTGTGTGGTAACAGTTACTGGATTTTTATATTTCTTAAAATCTATAAGCTGTGGTGAGCATTTTGGGGAGAATTAGCTTTGAAGGTTGTTAAACTAAGGTTGTTTGGAATTGCTTGAAGTAGTGATATTGTGTAAAGCCATTGCCTTAGTTAACTGTAGTTCTATTTTACTCTATTGTTGTTTTATTCTATTCCTTAATAAACATTTATTTTTAATAAAATCAACACAAAACATCTGGAACATCATTCTCTGAATTTCAGACTTTTCGTCATATAATAACAAATTTCAAATATACAACTGAGGGCAGTTGTTTCAGGTTCTCTACTGTGATTTGAATAACTCAACATTCATATCAGCTGTGTCTTTAACAGAAGATAGAACATTTTGAAACCCATGCACAGGTCTACAGATACTGGCAACGAGGAGTAGCTCATTATTTCTGAAGGTATGCGTTGCTGCCATTAGACCAGCCATCTCACTGATCAATAGAGAAAGAACATTTAATGGATGGAGGTGACTTGATGTCTTTCAGAGCAGAAGCATAAAGCAGGCTACTGGCCTTACCCCTCAAGGCATCACATCAGTGGCACATGAGAAAACATCAGGTGCACAAATGCAAAACATTCAGGGATACAGCCTAAAGTGGCCCTGTCTTAAGAGAAATATGTCAAGAGAAAAGAAATACCGTAGTTTGTGACCTTTTTTTCAGAACCCAATCACCTCCCATGATATTGTCCTCACATTGTATCCAGGATGAGCACAGGAAGAGGAAAAATGTGTGTATGGCCATCTGCAGCAAGTGAGGTGCTGGGAAAAAGTAGGTTGGATTATGTTCACTATGAATTTTATTTAATAAAAGCAAATACATATTTATATCTTGTACTGTTATTTGTGGAGTTTAGAGTTATATTGGAACAGGTGTACTATGTTGTGATGATTTATTTACCTAGATAAGTGCTATTATAAGGGAAAAGAGTTCCGAGATGTTAATATGTTTTAGGAAGGATAACAGATGGAAGGATTAATAATTTATTTGAAGATGTAGAAAAGATATTTAAGACTGTGATGATGAAGATGGATTGTGTTAAACAGAAGATTTCAGGGATTGATTGTGTTCAGTCAGATACGTATACCTTACTGCATCCTAACTGATATTTCAGACATTCTTCATGGCTGTCTGTAATGGCCTGATCCCAGAAAAATTGAGTGAATTTGTCATCTTCAGACAGAGTGGGACGGCATATAACTGCAAGCAGCAAAGCTCTTCTATTAACTATTTAGTGAAGCACATTCCTCTAATCGACATCTCCTCATTAAGGTACTCAGGAGTTTGAAAGCAAATAAATAAAAATAGATTAAAAAAAAAATCAGCTGCACATCCATTAGGATTCTCAACCACCTCAATCCCTCGACATTCAACAATATTACCATTGCTGAATCTTCACCATAACTTCCTAGAGTCACCACTGAACAGAAACTTTATTGGACAAGTCACTTAAATACAGCGGCTACTCGAGCAACACAGAGGCCAAGTATTCTGCAGCAAGTAACTCACCCTGAACTCCCTGAAGCCTGTTCACAATCTACAAGGCACAAGTCAGGAGTGTGATGGAATAGTCTCCATTTCCTAGATGACTGCAGCACCAACAAAATTCAAGTAACTCAATACCATCCCAAACCAAAGCAACCCATTGGCACTCCATCTGCATTTATCCTTTCCATACCATTACAGAAATGACTACCATTTCCAAGAACTGTTGCAGCAACTCTTCTAAGCTTCTCTGATAGTACCTTCTCAATATTCAACATCTATGATCAGAAGAGAAAAGGCAACAAGTACAGGAGAACATCAGCACCTGCAAGACATGTACCATACTGCCTTTGAAATACACACTGTCCCTTCATTGTAGCTGGATCATCTTGGAATCCCCCTCCCTAACAGCACTGTGGGTATACCTACTCAATGGGAACTGCAGTGTTTAAGAAAGCAGCTTATCCACATGTTCTCAACAGCAGTTTGAGATGGATAATAAATGCTGCTAACGCTGCATGAAGGAATAAAAATATTACCAGGAATGGATATTTCCTGCATGATGTTTGATAATCAGGCAAGTTTTTGTCTTAATAATAAAATAATACAAGAATCAGTGGGAAGCTCATTAAAGTCCCGTGAAAAATTGAGTGGGTTTAGTTGGCTTACATCCAGCAGTAATGCTCAACATATCTGAGGATCACCTTGCAGGTTAAAACTACACCCCACCATACTTCAATAGATTCCTTAGCTATTTGATTTAGAGTTTCAAACTTTGTTTTATTTATTCTTTCATGTGGTGTTCCCATGTCTTTCTAGGTGGCAGTGGTCACAGCCTTGGAAAATGCTACCTAAGTAATCTACCTAAGGTGGCTGCATATAATGTCAAGTTTCTACACATATTGACATACAATAGATCAAAAAGTGAGATGCTTCACACCACAGATGATTTAATTTAGTCTGTACTTATTATGAATGTTATTTATAGCTGTTAAAGGTACAGATTTTGTGATCTACTTTGAGAATGGAGCTGAATATGTGCCTAGTCTCAGTTAGTAGACTTGGTGGATTTGCTAAGTCTGGGCGGGGCGGGGGGTCTAAGTAAATTTGATCAGTTTATTTTGGTGTTGTCAGTAAATGCATAAGAAACCCACAATGCAAGCTAATAGCACAATCACAATATAACTGGACCCATGTTTATCTGCGTGTTATGTCATTGGCAGGGAATGTAGATTTATCTTACACAGTACAACCATACTCCCAATAGTTGTTTTGCTCTGCATGTTATTAAGAGACTTTGTATGCCTTCCTACATAATTATTTTAAGGAAAAAAGCTTACAGTAAGATAACCTTGAAGAGCTAATTAAACATTTTTTTTTATAAAAGTGAGCAATAACTAGTCAGTGTTGATTGTGTAAACATTTTCCACAGGAGCTACTGTACTCTAGTCTGAACAATTGCCTTAATTTCGTCTGGTGTTCCACTTATGTATCAAGCCTGGATTGGCAGAGTATGGATCTTGGCATCAAAAGCAATTGTTCAACTTTTAAGCTCAGTTATGATCAGCAAGTGTGGTGGTGCTGAGAAATGTACTTCTTAAACTTTAGTTATCCAGTATGAAGCAGCAAACATTCCCAAAAGCGACAAAGTACTGGTTTGGTATGGTCAAAGTACCTCATAGAAGTATCCTCTATTACATCTGAATGACCTTCTGGTTCTTTGTTTTATATGGCACAGATTAATACTAAGGATAAATTATTGGTGGCATGGTGGTACAGTAGTTAGCTCTGCTGCTAACACTATGCCACTGTGCTGAAGAGTACCAGGGATCTGGGTTCAATTCTGGCCTAGGGTAACTGTGTGGAGGTTTTTCCTCAGGATGCTCCAATTTCCTTTCACAGTCCAAAGATGTGCACATTACATGAATGGCCATACTAAATGGCCCCTTAGTGTCATGGGGATCAGCACGGTAAATATGTGGGGTTGCTTGGTTAGGGCCTGGGTGAGATTGTTGTTGGTGCAGGCTTGATGGGCCAAATGGCCTCTTTCTGCACTGTAGGGATTCTATGATTCTAATTTTTGCTGGGTGCAAAGATCCTAGGTAAAATAAAATTAGTCAAATTTCAGCTCAGTTCTTGATGGGGAAGAGTTCTCTGCGTAAACATGGCAGGGAAATTACTTAGAGGTCACAAGGTTAGATAATCCAGACAAAGAAAATTCACAATGTTGCCATAATTTTACCAATGCTGCCCCCTCCCCCCGCAATCCCCCACCTGTAAAAAAAAAGGATCTGACGAGAAGTTAGAATCTCAAAATTACTGATGCATTTCTACAACTGGCCACAGTTAGTGTGATTGAAAGGTATACTCTGCACCTGTCTTATGGTAGATATAACCTGAGAGTGCTTTTTACAGATAATGGCAGATGTTTCAATTTGAAGTAATGACATTTTTACCCAAAAAGTGAAAAAGCTTCACTAAACATTGACCACATAAAAGGAACTAGTCAATTAAATTCAATATCTTTACCTGGTGGGTGTTGTCACCGGGGCTGTATAATGTCTTGAACTGCTTCATGTGCACCCGTGCTTTTGCTATCCCCTGAAGTGTCTCAAATATTTGCTCCACAACACCTGTGGCTCTGTCAAATGTTAGTTCAGCTGCTGAAGAACAACCTGAAATAAAATTAACTTTATATCATTCAATAATCCAAGACCTGTGAATCCCTACAGCATGAATTCTCTTTCAAATTTCACAGCATTTGTGTTATAGGATTATAACAAAAAGCACTCCAATCACTCAATTTGCAAGTGTAAGGTAGAAAGGAATCCATCTCAAATCCCAAGATTTAAGATATAATTGCATTTGGGATAACAGGTTTTACAGCTTACTGCTGTGAAACTTCTTTGGCCATTGGTGTGGCAGAGGTGGGATGTAGGAAATGTATAAAAGTTTATAGCCTCCACTACCTTTAAATTTCCTCTCTCCCAAAATACCAAAACACCTGCAACACAATTACATCCCAGACTCTCCTCCTGGATTCAGGCATTTTTCTCCTCAATCATCTTGATGATCAAATCCTCTTTTCCAGTGTTGCCATTTGGCAATTGCTGTTCTGCGAACTCCATGCCAATGATCTCAAATCACTGCACTCCTTTGCCTAGCCGAACATCCAATGTTGCCAGAACCCAGTACGTTAAATTTATTTCCAAACTCCAGTATCCAGCACCATTAATTTCAGATCCTATTTCACAGAGTGAAACCCTCCTGGATCTGCTCCAAATGCTCCAATACCAGCACTGTGTCATCTCTCAAGTATTTTTGCACTAGTGAAACCCTTAGCATGACTTCCATCATACAATTCACAAAACCTTGGAGAGAATCTATCATTCCGAGGATGAAGGAACCTCTTCCCAACAGTTCCACTCCCTAACATTTTACATTTCTGGCTCCAAAACCTTTTGATCCCCTTCTAGACATTATTAAATCACACAATCACCCCTTCCAAAGGTTTTCCATCTATCCAAGCACCTGCAGCATTTGTCCTACCATTCATCTCTGGATCCCAAACTTTCAAAAAAAAGATAAATTCTCATCAATTTACCTTTGATAAGGTAGATTGATGGGAATTTAACCATCAATTTACACAAAAGTAAACCAACATATAAAAAAAACCCAAAATGATTTACACAATCAATGAAGTCATTTTAAAGTAGTTTTAAAGACCTGACTTCACAATGTTATAATGTAGGAAATGGGGCAGCCAATTTATGGTTGTGTGACGTTAATTAGGGCACTGCTGGGCTAAGTCCAATGTTCCTCTTTCATTGCCAACAACAGTTATCCACACATCATCCCTCAGTGATACTGTCCATATAGCAACTCAGCTCTTCTTGGAGACTTCATGACACATGATAACGCAAAATCGAGCAAAAACTGATAGACAAATTCTGCACATGTGAGGGCGGCTTCAACCAGGATCTTGGGTCATGTCACACTATCTATAACCACCACTACTTGCTTGGATTTGCAAAATCTCACTAAATGTCCTGGCTTGAGACAATTCACACCTCTTTAACTGTACTTAACCCTGTCCCCACTTGCATTGTCTGCACCTGTAAAGACTTATATCCAACTATTATCTTGGATATCGAGTCCATGTCTATATATGCCCTGTTTGTGAATCCAACTCTTCACTTACTTGATGAAGGAGCAATGCTCTGAAAGCTTATGCTACCAATTAAACCCGTTGAAATGAACCTGGTGTTGAGACTTCTTACAGTGCCTATTTCTTGGAGAAGTTATGGACCCAAATATTAAAATGAGCAGAACAAACATGAGTCTGTGATTAATTGATTTCATAATTTTAAAAGTGAATGTTAGTGTGCTTAACCACACTTATCACCGTTACTGCCAAACCATTGTTTGGTTCCCTTCATCAAGATTATTTCTTATAGCCATTTAAAATTTGATAGTGAAAGAGCAGTGATACTACAGCTGGCTTCACTGTTCCTAGGCCAGGAAGTGAGAAAATAAAGCCAGAGTTCTTGCTCAAGATTGTTAACCAATATTCCCTAAAGGAAAGTGAGTTATGCAGTTGAGCTGAGAATAGGATCCAGTTCATCTTTTGAGAAAAGATCAAGAAGACGTGAAACTGAGAAACGCAGCACTGTGGGATTTGAATTGCCTTAGCAAATATGCTGCGTTCCAGAATAAGCTCTTCTGGGTTGCAAATTTTTTTTTTAGTTCTATGATAGTGACAGGAAGATTCTTTGTTAACATTGATGAATGTTGGTGAAGTTGCCCACAGCAAGAACAAAAGCAATAAAGAATTTGCTCCACACTTGAGGAGAAGTAAACATAAATAGGTAACAGACATTCTCAAAGTGCACATCACTAAATGTAACTTACAGAATGTGATAATGTTAAATCTAATGTAAGGTTACTATCGAAAACTTCAAACGATTATGTGGAATTGCATAAAATAATAGAGCAAGCAACATGTCTTCCATTTACTGAACTACGACTCTTCAGATGCTTTAATAGTGCTTAATTAGTTCGGATTGTGGAATGCCAGTGGGAATGCAATTTTTTAGCAAGGATAAGGATCTTCAGGAGCCACTCTGTAATCCAAACTAAACAATTAGCAATGTAAAAGTACCTTTTGACAGCTGCTGTCGCTCTACATCACATTTCACCACATGCTTCACATCTGCCATTCGTGTTATCATTGCCTAGATTTGCAAACGGGGAGCTGGTTTGTGGAGCCTGTCTGCAGTTACTATCATCATTAAGTCATTGAGGCATTGAAGAGTTAGTTGTTCTGAAAAGTACTAAATATTTAAACAGTCAGCAGGTAGACATACCTGGTAAGCTGTCTTGTGGCTGACTAGGTTAATGAGCATCCATGCTGAGCACTTGACATTCAGTTGAATGATAGATGATACTTAAAAGCACTTTCAAATTAATTTCTCGAGCCCAGAATCAGATTAACGGAATCACAATGCATTCTTAAAATACCATTCAGCCTTGTATCACTCAAATGTTGGGAACCTCCCTTTGTTATTGCATAATACACTTGTCAAGAGAGCTTCATTTTTGAAATTACATTTCTAGTTAATACCTCAGTGAAAGTGGGTAGTATTACTTATGAAAAGCGGCAGCAATTGACTGAGATGACAAATAATTGGATTACAATTTCAGTGACAGCCCCTGTATAATAGAAGCAGTTCTGACATTTCTTGGTATTTTAAGCTGGAATCAGAATGGTTTGATTACATTCTACTATTTGTAAGGCAGCAATATTTTATATATATACTATACATGTACCATATATATATTTCCACCTCTGCAAACTTGCTCCTCTCTCTCCAATTTCATCCTATCCAATATGTAAATTGTCGTTGATATCTCAAGACTTAAGTATTCCAATGCTCTCCTGACCAATCTTTCATCCTCCACCCTCCATAAGCTTAAACTCCAAACACTCTGTTCGTACCCTAATTACCAACCCTATCGAGGAGGGAAACATGGTGGCTAGGCTCATTTCATCATGGGAGAAATCACACGTCAGTGTCCTAACCCTCTCATAATTATACTGGAGATGGGAATATGCCCATTGGGGAAACTTGACACCTCACAGCGGGTTGTCAATTAGGCTCATTGTTGAGCCATTTGACACCAATTATCTCAGAGTGGCAGGGATAATTGCAAATGCAAGTGCAAAGCTCTCCTGTGCTTCTAGGTAGTTGCCCGGTAAATCCAGGAGTCTTTCTTTCAAAGGCACTGTACCAATTTAGGAACCCAGCATGGAGAGTGAAAGCCATACCCTGTCACCCACTTTCACAGCCCCTCACTGCAATGCAGTGGTACTGATTGTAATGGAGCATTATTGGCCTCTGGTTAGCAGCAGTTCTCATTGTGTGGGATTTGCATTTCCGTGGGCCCTCGATACCAGGGAAGGATTCATTCCCAATTTAGAATTTCCTCCTGCCTCCAAGTTCTGTTTTGTATCTTGTTCTCATGCTTTTGCTTTCAGACAGTGCTGGAATTTTTTCTATTAACATATTCTGCCATTTTGCATCAGATTGTGCTTACCTTTATTCTGCCATTAGGACCTACTCTGGACAGAACCTTTAGTCGCTAATTCTATCATTACTACTCCTTTTGCCTCATGTTCCATCACATTTTTATCATTTACTTTTTCCTGCCTTCTAACCTATCCCTGACTTTTTACTTCAGCTGTCCCTTCCGTCTTTGTCAATAGTATCAAATTCATCATGTTCAATACTCTTCAGTTCTGAAGAAGAGCCATATTGGACTCAAAATGCTAACTCTGCTTTTCTCTTTGCAGATGCTGCCAGACTCAGAGTTCTTTTTTTCAGTATTTTCTGTTCTTATTTCAAATTTTTAGCATCTGCAATGTTTTGCTATTATATCAGGTTGGGTAATTTGTTACCTGCATAATGGTCACGGGCACCTTTTATCTTCCCCTATTTTCGTGTAATGTAATTTGTACTCCCAGGAGTATTGATGAATGATGGCTGGGGGGGTTGGCTGCTGCGCAGTAAGTCCACGTTGGTTCCGCAGTGTGATGAAATGATATACATCTTTCATTCCAACTGTGCCGCATAGCCTGTTTACTGATGACCTGTATTGCAATTAGGTGATCTTCTCCCAATGGGGTTTCTAATCATGCTCTTTGTAGTCTGTGGTCTTTTTCATTGTCTTGTCAATATCATGGATGCTAACCAAGGACAGGTCCTTGTATATGGTAGGCCTGTGATCACTGGACCTATAGTGTCAACAACATAAAATATCCGAGGTTGCCAGGGTGAATTGTTGTAGTGCATTTGAATCCCAGGGACAGAATCTCCAAGTCATTGTATGTGATAAGTTTGGCATTGATTGGCATCATTTGCCACTTCTGTGGGTACATACATTTCATATAGGAAGTGGAAGGATGTTTGCACCTGCACCAGCACATTTTTCAATGCCAATCTTTGTCTCATTATGCTCCTGTGAACTACCTTGAAACATTTTACTATGTTAAATGCAAGTTGGAATTTTATTCAGTTCATTATTATTTTTGTCTCACAAGGACAAAAATGGCTTGTGAGAAATATAAAGAAATGGTATAGTTCAGAAACTTAGGATAAGACATGGTTGTAATTTTCCCGTTCTGCCCACCATGGGATCATGGCAGGCATGGTAGGACCATGCAACGGTCTGTTGACCTTGGGTGGGATTCTCCGGTCTTGGGACAACTGCGGCTGGAAAATCCCATCCAACATTGGAGTTTAGAGAAAACTACACTACGTTCAAATATTCTTCACCTCAGCAAAGTCCCTAAAATGATGAGTTCATTTATGAGATTAAAATGATTCAGTAATAAAGTTCTTAATGTTGATGCCCACAATTCAGCCAAACTAAAACCAACCGAACAATATTAAAATCCTTCTAATGTTGGTGAAGATTATGCTAACTACTGAAGAAACAAAAGGAAGTTTTAGTTTGTCGTTTTTCTAGATGATCATGATACAACTTCCATTGTCTATTAGCCCTCAGAATGAATTTGAATAAATAGTTCATTTAAACTGTGGTAAATTAAATTGTATGAAGTTTAAAAACTGTTTAGTAATGGGTTTGATTTTTCTGAGTCTTTCTGAGTAGTGAATAGATCACAACTCTTAAAAATGCCACAAAGAAATAATTAGTCATTCGGCAATTTAGTTACCCTACTACAGAGGTTAAACATTCTGCAAACATTTACAATTGCCTAGTTCAAATACTCATTTAGATTATATTAAGCAACTGTCAGGCTTTGAAAATGTGTTCACTTAAGACAAACAGACTGTCTGAAAAGAAATTTGGATTTTGAACATACGTTTTGGCACATTCAATTAAAATTTAAAAGGAGATGGAGAATCTAGGTGGGCCATTTACCTATGCATGATACAAGTTACTGATAAATACACTTATGTAAACAAATGCAGCAAATAAAAGACACCCTTTGTTGCAGGTGCAAAACAACCTTAAAATATTGGGTATTTCTAACTTCCAATTTGAAAGTGACTGATTCCAAACAGTGACCAAATAACCATTAAACGTCTTCTTACTTAATAATTAGAACATAGAACACTACAGCACAAACAGGCCCTTCGGCCCACAAATTACGCCAATCATACCCATACCTACTAGGCCATAGAACTGTCTGTAACTCCCAATCCCATTTAATCCCACGTACTCATCCAGAAGTCTTTTAAAAGACCGCAGCGAGTTTGCCTCTACCACCACCGACGGCAGCCGATTCCATTCATTCACCACCCTCTGAGTGAAAAACTTACCCCTAACATCTCCTCTGTACTTGCTGCCCAGCACCTTAAACCTGTGTCCCCTAGTAGCGACCATTTCAGCCCTGGGAAATAGCCTCCGAGAATCCACCCTATCTATTTTTCTCAACATTTTACAAACCTCTATGAGGTCGTCTCTCAAACTTTGTCTCTCCCGGGAGATGAGACCTAGTTCCCTCAACCTACCTTCATAAGGCATGCCTCCCAATCCAGGCAACATTCTTGTAAATCACCTCTGCACCCTCTCAATAGCTTCCACATTCTTCCTGTAGTGAGGCGACCAGAACTGTGCATAGTACTCCAAGTGGGGTCTGATAAGGGTCTTATAAAGTTGCAACATTACCTCCTGACTCCTAAACTCAATCCCTTGATTAATAAAGGCCAGTACATCATACACCTTCTTGACCACATCCTCCACCTGCGAGGCTGATTTAAGAGTCCTATGAACCCGGACCCCAAGATTCTTCTGTTCCTCAAAACTGCTAAGATTCCTACACTTGATTAAGGTTTTGACACTTTAGGAGAGAACGTCACATTAGCAAAAGAATACATTGTATATAGCAAGATAGAACACTGCTTACAAAGTACTCTATCATTTGATTTGCCATTAACAATACCATGGGAGATATCCGAGTAGCATATATTAAAAATTTACAAATATTACATTTAAATTTGTGTCAGATTTTAAAAAAATATAAATTAGAAAACGTAAGCATTTGCAATGTATAATGAAACTTTTGGAATTAGAGTGGAATTTTCCCACCCTTCCCGCTGATGGGATTTATGGTTGCACTGATGGCTCGCCGCCACCATGGTTTCCTGGGGAAAGTGTGTGTGTGTGTGTGTGTGTGTGTGTGTGTGTGTGTGTGTGTGTAGGATTCAATAGGAAATTTCATTGACAGCAGTGGAACCAGAAGATCCTGCCATTGGCCAATGACAGGTCATCTCCTGCCTCTGAGAAACACGCCATGGGGAGGGCAGAGTCTCACTGGCCTCCTTTGACCTTATCAATCACATTTACAAAGATGGAAAAAAAATCCAGAATTCTGACATGGCATAAGAAAACTCTGAATGAACTAATCTACTGCTTAACTGAAATTAGACTTTGTGGTATTAAACAGCTTCTGCATAGCAGAATATACTGTGAAATGTTTCTATTCTTGTAAAGCAGCTCACAACCCAATTTATTATAAGTCATGGAAGATTATAAATGCAGGGCTTCAAACTACATACATACATATCAATGCTCATTATGCCTGATAAAAGAAATGTGTCATGTTTGTACCTGATTTTGCAGATATCATATTTGTAAAACAATAAATCATTTCTGAGGACGTGTTGAATCCAATGAAGAGCAAGTAGCAAATGCCACTAAAATCCATGAATCAAGGGTTCTGTAAATTACTCATCAAGAACAGTAGTCATCTGTCAAAAGCAAGGGGAAGGGTAGCCAATAACCTCAGTCAAGTACATTTGGTGGCATCTTGTTCTCAAACTGAGTTCTAAGCACTTGCCACGTAAGACAGAAAACATAACTGCATCCTCAAGAAAGCATCTTGAAATATATCTAATGTGTTCTTTTGAAGGTCTGCAACTTCTTCTCAAGCTTCAGATTACACCAAGCTGTCACTCGATCAGCTGAATGAAAATTTAACTAGATAATAGACTCAGTTGTCATAAATCATCAGTATCAAGGTGCAAGAAATTTATGCACAGCTTCCAGAATGCAACTTGCAGCTGATCCCTTCTGAATATAATAAACCATGTTGGGAGTATAGGACACTTATTATAAGAGAAATTTGATAAGATTGATTGAAAGACTTTATTCACAAATTGTGCCTGGAATTGCTTTTTGCAAGACCCAGGCTCTTGTCCAATGGTCTGATAGGGTCACAGAATTCTTGGGCAACAATGAATTTATTCTCAGGACGTAAAGCATCAAAACAAAGTAAATTAAAAGCTTTGACAGGATAAATTATCGAAATATATTTAATGGTTACTTATGCAAATACAGCATTTTATACTGACAATTATTTTGTGACCATAACTATGTGACAAGTTAGTTGTTTTATTTACCAACCTCAACTGGCATTAAATCTGCTTTTTAAATGTCACCATTTAGCAAAAATCCTGACTTCCAGCAATCATTTCAAACCAAAAAGACGTGCTGATTAGGTGCATTGGATTTTCACAGTAACTTCATTTGCAGTGTTAATGTAAGCCTATTTGTGACACTCATAAATAAACTTAAAAAAATGTTTTAAAAGTTTTCACTGTGTAAATAAATATCTTTCCAAATCCTTTCAGATGCAATACGTATCTCATTCTAGTATCTCTTTGGATTGGCACAGTGTCCCAGTGGTTAGCACAGCTGCCTCGCAGCACCAGGGATCTGTGTTCAATTCTGGCCACAAGCGACTGCATGGAGTTTCTCTGGATGCTCCAGTTTTCTCTCACAGTCCAAAGCTGTGTGGGTTAGGTTGATTGGCATGGTAAATTGCCCCAAAGTGTCAGGGGGAACACTAGAGTAAATATGTGAGGTTAAGGGGATAGGGCCTGGGTGGGATTGTGATCGGTGCAGACTTGGGCCAAATGGCCTCCTTCTGCAATATAAGGATTCTACGATTCCAGAACAATATAACCTATGAGTCACCACAAATAATTCCTGGTACACCTAGTTAAGATTCCCAAGCATTAGCTGTTCTCTTTTTATTTTATAGTAGGAGAAGACGAACGCGGGGGGGTGGGGGGAGAGAGAGAGAGAGAGAAAGAGGAGGGAGGGTGTGTGTGGTGTGAAAAGAGGTGGTGGTTTATAGAATCCCTACAATACAGGAGGAGGCAATTTGGTCTATTGAGTCTGTACCAACTCTCTGACAGAGTATCTTACCTAGGCCATCCCCCCTTCTCTGTCCCCATAATGCCACACATCTCCCATAGATAATCCATTTAACCTACACATTTTGGGATATCAACAGATAATTTAACATGGCCAATCCACCTAACATGCACATCTTAGACTGTAGGAGGAAATCAGAGCACCCAGGGAAAACCCATGCAGATAGGGGGAGAAAATACAAACTCTGTACACACAGACACCAAAGGCCAGAAACGAACCCAGGTCTCTGGGGCCTCTTTCAACCACTGTGCCACCATGTTTGAAAGAGGAGCTTTTTTTCCCAAAATGAAGTATTTGAAAATACAGATAAATGTCACAATTTTGGGCACTGAATCAGACAAGTAAGTGAACATTGAAAAAATATAAAGGAGACAGTCAGTCTCCAAATTCAATGCCTAAATACTTAATAACTTCATTAAACAAAACATTTAAAAGATTTTTCTTGATGATTATTGAGAGGTCCACTAATGAGTTAGTTAATAAATAAGAATGTTCTGATTTGATTCCTGGTCTTTGATTATTTAACCGATTTCAGGATGGCTTCAGTGTCAATTACATTGACATTGATATATTTAGCCCTGATATACGACCCCACATATTTATCCCACTGATCCACCTAACCTACACCACTCTGGATATTAAGGGTCAATTTAGCAAGGCCAATCAACTTACCCTGCACGTCTCTGGACTGTAGGAGGAAACTGGAGAACCCAGAGGAAACGTGCAAACTCTACACAGATTGTCACCCAAGACTGGGATTGATCCCTGGTGTTGTGATGCCTAATGTAATTAGCTCCTGTGTTCCTCACTCAGAAAGAGGAAACTTCGGCTATGTCCTTGTTTCTGATCAACATAAGTTTAAAAACAGAATCGCAGATTGGTGTACTATTTGTGGGCCCCCTCCAGTGCTGCTGGATTAGAGGTACACACTATAAACCAGGATCAGGGAGCAAAGAATGCCAGTTGTGATCTAATGCTAGTGTAAGTCATAGAAATTATATAATTTTGAAGCGTGGCCAAAGGTTATTCAATACATTGCACCTATGCTGGTCTGGAAAAGCTATCTACTAAGTTCTGTTCCCCTGCTCTTTTTAATTTTTTTTTTCTGAATATTTATCAATTTTGTTTTTGCGGTTTTTGCATTCTCCACTATTTTTAGGAATGCAGTTCATGTCTGAACAACTCACTACTTAAAAAAACTTTAACAGCCCACCAATTCCAGTTCTTGCACCAGATTTTAATCACTCCACCACTGGCAAACATGCATTCAGCTGTCAAAGCCCAAAACTGTGTTTCTCTTTCCTCCTTTAAGATGCTCCTAAAAAGCTACTTCTCTGATCATATCTTTGCTTATTTGGCCAAACGTTGTTTGATAATGCTCCTACAAAGCACCTTGGGATGCTATACTATATAAAGAGGTTATTATATCAACACTCAAAACAATGAGGTGGTGAGATAAAGATATCAACAATTATTAAGTATTCATAGATTCAATTGGGATTATTGAGATAGCATTTTAATTTAACAGTGTGTGAGATCGGTCTGTATCAGCATTCTCTCCTGGTCTCATTTTAATATTCAAGCCCTGGCTACAGCTCCATCCCCAAATCTGGCAGAAATGATTGCCTGGAACAGGAGAGAGAGTGTGTGTGTGTGTGTGCGTGTGTGCGATTCTGTACTATGCCTCACAGCGCCAGGGGCCCAGGTTCAATTCCAGCATTGGGTGACAGTCTGTGTGGAGTTTGCACATTCTCCTCGTGTCTGCGACAGTTTCCTCTGGGTGTTCCCGTTTCCTCCCACAGTCCAAAGATGTGCACTGTAAGTTGATTGGCCATGCTAAATTGACCTTTAGTATCCAAAAATGTGTAGGTTACGTAGATTAGTAGGATAAATATGTGGAGTTATGGGGATACGCCCTGGCTAAGATTCTCTGTTGGAGGATCAATACACACTCAATAGACTGAATGGCCTCCTTCTGTATTGTAAGGATTCTATGGTTAGAACACGGAACATTACAGTGCAGTACAGATCATTTGGCCCTCGATGTTGCGCCAACCTGTGAAACTAGTCCAAAGCCCATCTAACCTACACTGTTCCAATATCATCCATATGTTTATCCAGTGACCATTTAAATGCCCTTAATGTTGGTGAATCCACTACTGTTGCAGGCAGGGCATTCCACACTCTTACTACTTTCTGAGTAAAGAATCTATCTCCGACATCTGCCCCATATCTATCACCTCTCAATTTAAAGCTATGTCCCCTCGTGCTAGCCATCTCCGTCTGAGGAAAATGGTCCACACTGCCCACCCTATCTAATCCTCTAATCATCTTATATGCCTCTATTAAGTCACCTCTTAACCTTCGTCTCTCTAACAAAAGAAGCCTCAAGTCCCTCAGCCTTTCCTCATAAGGCCTTCCAACTATATATCAGGCAACATCCTGGCAAATCTCCTCTACACCCTTTCCAGTGCTTCCACATCCTTCCTATAATGCGGTGACCAGAACTGTATGCAATACTCTATGTGCAGCCGTACCAGAGTTTTATACAGCTGCAACTTGACCTCATGGCTCTGAAATGCAATCCCTCTACCAATAAAAGCTAACACACCATACATCTTCTTAACAGCCCAATCAACTTAGGTCCTAACTTTCAGGGATCTATGCACATAGACACTGAGATCTCTCTGCTCAATCACACTACCAAGTAACTTACCATTAGCCCGATCATCCGTATTCCTGTTACTTCATCCAAAATGAATCACTTCACACTTTTCTGCATTAAACTCCATTTTCCACTGCTCAGCCCAGCTCTGCAGCTTATTTATGTCCCTCTGTAACCTGCAACATTCTTCTGCACTATCCACAACTCCACCAACTTTAGTGTCATCTGCAAATTTGCTAACCCATCCTTTTATGCCCTCATCCAGGTCATTTACAAAAATGATAAACAGCAGTGGCCCCAAAACAGATCCCTGCAGTTCATCACTATTAACTGAACTCCAGGATGAACATTTCCTATCAACCACCACACCTTGTCTTCTTGTAGCTAGCCAATTTCTGATCCAAATTGCTAAATCACCCTCAATCCCATATCTCTGTATTTTCTGCAATAGCTTACCATGGGGAACCTTATCAAACGCTTCACTGAAATCCGTGTACACCACATCAACTGTTTTACCCTCATCCATCTCTTTGGTCACCTTCTCAAAGAACTCAATAGGTTTTGTGAGGCACAACGCACTCTTCACAAAACGATGCTGACTATCCCTAATCAAATTATTCCTTTCTAGGTGATTATAAATCCTATCTCTTATAACCCTTTTCAAAACTTTGCCCACAACAGAAATAAGGCTCACTGGTCTATAATTACCAGGGTTGTCTCTACTCCCCTTCTTGAACAAGGGGAAAACATTTGTTATCTTCTAGTCTTCTGGCACTATTCCTGTAGACACTGGTGACCTAAAGATCAAAGACTAAGAGTCTGCAATCTCCTCCCTAGCCTCTCAGAGAATCCTAGGATAAATCCCATCTAGTCATGGGACTTATACATTTTCATACTTTCCAGAATTGCTAACACTTTCTCCTTGTGAAATTCAATCCCGTCTAGTTTAATAGCCTGTATGTCGATATTCTCCTCGACAACATTGTCTTTTTCCTGTGTGAATATTGACAAAAAATATTCATTTAGCGTCTCTTTGGACTCCACAAACAACTTCCCAATATTGTCCTTGACTGGCCCTAATCTTACCCTAGTCATTCTTTTATTCCTGACATACCTATAGAAAGCTTTAGGGCTTTCCTTGATTTTACCTGCCAAAGACTTCTCATGTCCCTTCCTGTCTCTTCTTAGCTCTCTCTTTAGGTTCTTCCTGGCTAACTTGTAACTCTCAAATGCCCTAACTGAGCCTTCACATCTCATTTTGACATAAGTCTCCTTCTTCCTCTTCACAAGTAATTCAGCTTATTAAGTAAACCATAGTTCTCTCGTTCGACCACTTCCTCCCTGCCTGACAGGTACATACTTATCAAGGACACGAGTAGCTGTTTCTTGAACAAGCTCAACATTTCAATTGTGCGCATCCCCTGCAGTTTCCTTCCACATCTATGCATCCTAAATCTCACCTAATCGCATCATAATTTCCTTGCCCCCAGCTATAATTCTTGCCCTGTAGTACGTACCTATCCCTTTCCATCGCTAATGTAAACGTAACTGAATTGTGGTCACTATCACCAAAGTGTTCATCTAATTCCAAATCTAGTTCATTACCCAGCTTCAAATCCAATGTGGCCTTCCCTCTTGTCAGCCTATCTAAATTCTGTCAGGAAACCCTCATGCACACATTGGACAAAAACTGACGCATCTAAACTACGCGAATTATTGCTTTTCTAGTCAATATTTGTAAAGTTAAAATCCCCCATAACAATTACCGTGTTACTTTCGTTCCTATCCAGAATTATCTTTGCAATGGTTCTGTGCTCCTTGTTCAGACCTTCATTTGAAAGAGCAGATTGGGCCTTCTTGATATTATGAGTCTGATCTAGCTGTTTACTGGACTTAGAAAAGGTGTGTTTGTTACCAATGATTTGAAATTGCAGGTGATCAGATCAAAGCAAACAAATGAATGGGCAAGCTCCCACTCCATTTTAACCATAACACTCTGCCTTCTTTCTGCAAGCTATATTTTGAAATTGAATTTGTTTAACATTAAGGCCAATAACTTAGACTTTCACTTCTACCCTTCCTTTCCTGATAATAGTACCACTTGCTAAGATGTGGTTCCATGGACACTGATGCTCTCCTATAATCCAGGCAAGTAACCGCTCCTCTTCATGCATAGCACCTACAAGTGATTGCTGTGTGGCTCACTGATCACGTCAGGGGAATCATCGCGAAGTCTGAACCTGTCTCCATACTTGCATGTTTTAGCAAGGCTCATCGTGAATCGATCAGAAACAAGGACATTGCCCAAGTTTCCTCTTTCTGAGTGAGGAAATAGGAGTCAATTACATTGATCCTGATGCCATCCTGAGGTTAGTTAAATAACCAAATACTAGGAATCAGATCAGGACATACTTATTTATTAACTAACCCATTAGTGGACCTCTTAATCATCAAGAATAATCATAAAGAAAAATCTTCTAAACGTTTTGTTTAAGCAAATCATTAAATATTCAGCCTTTGGATTTGGAGACTAACTGTCTCCTTTATTTTGTTTTCAATGTTCATTGACTTGTCTGAAAAATTTGATTTAAGGAACTGACCGAAGGAGCCAACTCTTCTTTCATCAGTCATAAAGTTAAATAGTTTAGATGGTGAACCAAACTTTTTGTGTGGAAATTGCTGTTCGAAATTTAGAGCTCATGTTATTTGTTAGATCTGGGATCCACTATTAAGATATGTACAGATTGAACCAGTGGCTAAATATTTGTCCTCAAGCTAATTATACCACAGATTAAAGACTTCAATTATCTTAAAACCTAAAATTGGGAAAAAAGTGAACAATTGCTCACATATTTATTCACTTTCTGGTTGTATAAAAGAGAGCAATTGTTTACAGTAAAAGACACGAATAATTTCTAAAAACATATATGCAAATCAAGGAGTAGTTGGCTACTTTTTGATGTCAATCAGTTTATATTACGGCAAATTCTTGCTGTCATCCAACGAGTAGACTTGCATCATACAACTTAAAGCATTTAAGAAACAGATATCTCCTTGTTCCCCAAGTTGATGTGATCTTGACAACTGATAAATAATTACAAATCACTCATCTCTATGCCTATATATAACATAAGTAATAGTATATAAACTGGTTCTGAACTTCACATACAGAAAATACAACTAGCTCTACAAATCACTTATGTTGAATATAAACTGAAATATTCTGAAACTGGATCCAGTGATATTTTTCTGGTCTGTAAACTTACTTCCATTTGCTTTCTTCATCCACAACAGTAAACTGAAACTAATTTTTATCCTGAGGCTAAGCAATCAACTCTGCGAGTGCAGATTAAGTGGATCATCAGCAAAATGATGAAAGAGGTCGTCGACAGTGCTATCAAGTGACACTGATGTTCACTGGATTCCGTCAAGGCCACTCAGTTCCTGATCTCATTCCCGACTAGATCCAGACAGAATAAAAGTGAACTCAACAGGTGAGGCCTTGATATCAAGCCAGCATTTGGCTAAGCATGGCATTAAGGAACCCTAGCAAAACTGGAGTAAATGAGACTCAGGGGAGAAAACTCCCCAGTCGTTGAAATCATACTGGCACAAAGAAAGATGGTTTCTGGAGGTCAATCATCTCAGTTCCAGGGCATCTCTGCAGTATTTCCTCAGTCCTAGGCTCAACCATCTTCAGCTGGTTCATCAATGACCTTCCCTGCATTATAAAGTTCGAAGTGGTGATGTTGGCTGCTGATTGTAAAATGTTCCGCAAACATTCACGACTCCTCATAAACTACAAAACAAGACATACGTTTTTTCCTAGTGCAAGACCTTGGTTAGGCTCCAGTTAAAATACTGTGACCAGTTTTGGTCCTTTTGCGTAGTCAGGGAAAATAAGGCTTTGGAAAGAGTACAAAAACTAAGAGCCAAAAAATTAATTTGCAGTCTAAGACTCTTGAATTATTCAGATAGGCTCAAACTATAGTCTTGGATGATTTTATCAAGATTTATATAATAATGAAAGGACTAGATTGTATTCATGCAGACTGATTACTTTACCTGGGCAGGTTAGGGAGAAGAGGGGTCACGTTTTCAAGTTAAGTTGAGGTGGAATCAGGCAAAACATTTGGCAGCTCTTCTTTCTAAATGAATAGTGGATGTTTGGAACAGGTTGCTGGCTTGTTTGAGTGAACACTGATAAGGTAAGCTGTATTCCTTCAAGAGAGAGAATGGTGGCTGTTCCAGGTTACAGCACAGATTGCCTTATAAAAAAAGATGGGGACCCTCTAATATAAATTTAAAAGCAGAAATTGCTTAGTGGTCTCCTGAGCTAGTTTTGATCACATAAAAGAGTCAGAAGGTAATTTTCCAGATTTTTCTCCTCAACTGAGGATCAGGTCAAATAGAAAAATTTTAAAAGGGATTTGAAAATACAAGTAAGAAAAATAAGAGACTGGGAGCTAACAAAAAAGGGAATCCAAAAGTCTTCTATAGGCAAGTAAATAGTATAAAAGTGGCAAAGTGGAAAGTGGGCAGATGAGGGACCTAAATGGAGTTTTACAAATGGAGACAGAAGGCATGACTAAGGTACTAAATTAATACTTTGCATCTGTCTTTACCAGAAAAGAAGATGCTGCCCAAGTTATAGTGAAACGGAGCAATTGAGACAACATGATGCGTGAAAAAGTGATAAAAGGAAATTAGATAAGCTGTCTGTAATTAAAAGTCGATATGACTTTTAATAAGACCAATAAGACCAAACAAAATGCATCCAATGAGAATGAAGAAAGAAAGATTGGAAATTGCAGAAGTACTGGCCATAATTTTCTTTTTATTTATTCATGTGATGTGGGTATCACTGACTAGGCCAACATTTATTGCCCAACCCTAATTACCCCAGAGGAGATGTGGTGAGCTACCTTCATGAATTACTGCAGTTCATGTGGTGTAGGTACACCCAGAGTGCTGTTAGGAAAGGGGTTCTAGGGTTTTGACCCAGTGACAGTGAAGGAACAGTGATACATTTCCAAGGCTGGATAGTGAATGACTTGGAGAGAACTTCCAGGTAGTGGTGTTTCCGTTTGTCTGCTGTTCTTGACCTTCTGGATAGTAGTGATCATGGGTTTGGTGACTGTCTAATGAGTCTTGGTGAGTTTCTGCAATGCATTGTGTAGATGGTACACACTGCTGCCACAGTGTGTCATGGAGTGCCAATCAAGCCATAAGCTTTGGCCTGGTATCAAGTTTCTTGAGTACTGTTGAAGCTGCTTCTGCATCCAGGCAAGTTTCCCAGCACACACCTGACCTATGATTGACAGACTTTGTGGAATCAGGATTCCTAACCTCTAACCTGTTCTTGTAAAGACAGGATTGATATAGCCAGTTCAGTTTAGCTTCTAGTTACTGATTCATGAAGCTGCTCCTGTAGCTCTCCCAATTTTGGCACGAACCACCAGATGTTAGTGGGGAGAACTTTGCAGGGTCAACAGAGCTGAATCTGCCATTGTCATTTTTGGTTCCCAGCTTGATGCCTAATGGTCAATTTGTTTTAGACTTTTTAGCAGTTTGAACTGAACGGCTTGTTAGACCATTGCTGTGGGTCTGGAGTCACATATAGGCCAGACCAGGTCAGATTTTCTTCCCTAAAGGACAGATGGATTTTTACAACAATTAACAGACGCCATCATTAGATTTTTAATTCCAGATTTTTATTGAAATTCCATCAGGATTCAAATCTGAGCCCCCATGGTCTCTGGATTACTAGTCCAGCAACTATACCACTATATCATTGCCTCCCTTTTTCAACTCCTCTCTGATAAATGGTTGATGCTTGAGGAATGGAGAATTGTAAATGTTACACCCTTATTCTAAAAGGGTGTAAAGATAAGTGCAGTTGCTTTGATCTTGGTGATGAGGAGGCTTCCAGAAATTATAATTTGTAACAAAGTTAAGAATGATTCAGATGAACACAGGTTAATTGAGAAACCATGATGTGGCTATGCTGATGTTGGACTGGGATAAGCACTGTAAGAAGTCTCATTATACCAGGGTAAAGTCCAACAGGTTTATTTGGCAGCACTAGCTTTCAGAGCCTCAAGCTCCTTCACTAGATGAATGAACACAAGTCTTCACCCACCTGCTGAAGGAGTTTGAGACTCGAAAGCTTGTCTTGTTCTTCTTGATATTTATTAATGCACTCGACTTTTGTGCAGAGAGCACAATTTCAATATTTGCAGATGAGTGAAAACGTGGAAGCATTGTAAACTGTGAGCAAACAGAAACTAGAAGCTATGTTCTAAATAGGGACATAGAGAACAAAAAAAAGTAGTTTAAACTCTGGAGAATTGTCTCAACTGGAGAATTGTGTTCAGTTTGAGATACTACACTTTAGGAAGAATGTAAAAGTATTAGGAATGACGCAGGAAAGATTCATAGAAATGATTCCAAGGAAGGGGAACTTCATTTATGTAGATTGATTGGTGAAGCTTGGGCTGTTCTCCTTCAGAGAGAAGGCTGAGAGGAGGTTTGATAGAGGTGTTCAAAATCATGAAAGGTCTGGACAGAGGAGATATTGTTCCTAATGGTGAAAAGATTGTGAACCAGAGGACACTGATTTTTGGTGATTAACAAAAGAAGCAATAGCAACATAAGGAAAAGATTCTTTATACCATGGGGCATCAGGATCTGTAATATACTATCTCAGAGTGTGGTGCGGGCAAATTCATATGTGGCTTTCAAGAGAGACTGGAACATGATCTGAAGAGGAAATATTTGTAGAAAGGCAGGGGAGTGTCAGTAAGTGCATTGCTCTTGCATAGAGCAGGCACAGACATGACAGGTTTAATGGCCCCTTCTGTGCTGTAATCATGCTATGATTCTATGAATTGGTCAGGGATTTTATCTGGTTTCTTCCCTTCTTTAGGGGATGACATGACCCTACATTACTAATGAAATCTATTGCAAAAAAGGCAGAGAGTTGCTCTCATTACCTTGCTGGAAATCCTAATTACATTTATAAATAAGGTTTCTGCTACACTTCCAACAAAGTTATGGTGGTGGAGCACTTGCAATTCAGAGGAAATGACTAGATTTACCGTTTTGTCTTTCCAATTGTCTACTTTTTTATAATTGGTTAATAAATCTGTTTTGTGATTTACATATTACCCAGAAATATAAAAGTGAAAGCATTTTTATACCAGCACAAGCAACATGTTAGATTTTACTGCATTTTTGAAGGGAATAAGTAACTTTAAATAAGCTGGAATTTATGCAGCACAGGGGATAATTCCACCCAGTATGCTTGTGCCAGCTCTTTGAAATAGTTGTCCAGTTATTCCAAATCCACTTCCTTTTCCCCATAGTTCTGCATTTTTTAAACCATTTCAGGTATATGTCCAATTCCTTTTGAAAGTTCACTTCTGAATTTGCTTCCAACCACACTTTCAAGTGGTGCATTCCAACTCAGAAAAACATTGTCTAAAAATCAATTCTCATTTCTCCTCTTATTCTTTTGTCAATTATCTTAAATCTCTGTCCTCTAATGACCCACCTGCCAATGGAAACAGTTTCTCCTTATCTACTCAATCAAAATCCCTCAGAATTTTAAACATCTCCATTAAATCTCTCCGTAACCTTCTGTTTGAAGGAGAACAGCTCCAATGTTTATTTGATACAAAATTTTTAAATGTCTGGTCAAACAAATTAAATAAGTCCCAACTGTATCTGACAAACTAGGCAATAAAGTTTCATGTTTTTGCCTTTATGAATATCCTGGCAATAGTAGTTGAGTAAGCTTAAAGCAGTAGATTGCTTAGCTGGGAAAGGGTGTTGAATGGATAAAGGAAATAATAAAATTCAATAATCCTGGCTCACTGAATGATACTTAGTTGCCTTGTGTTCTACTTAAACATACAATTTTTAAGAGGTAAGATTTGTTTTATAGAACATAGAATACTACAGCACAAACAGACCCTTCGGCCCACAAGTTGCGCTGATCATACCTATACCTACTAGGCCATAGAACTATCTGTAACTCCCAATCCCATTAAATCCCATGTACTCATCCAGAAGTCTTTTAAAAGACGCCAGCAAGTTGGCCTCCATCATCACCGACGGCAGCTGATTCCATTCACTCACCACCCTCTGAGTGAAAACCTTATCTCTAACATCTCCTCTGTACTTGCTGCCTAGCACCTAAAACCTATCTCCTCTCGTAGTAACCATTTCAGCCCTGGGAAATAGTCTCCGAGAATCCACCCTATCTATTCCTCTCAACTTTTTATAAACCTCTATCAGGTTGCCTCTCAACTTCTCTCCAGAGAGAAGCGACCTAGCTCCCTCAATTGGGCATTGCCTCCCAATCCAGGCAACATCCTTGTAAATCTCTGCACCTTCTCAATAGCTTCCACATCCTCCCTGATTCTAATCAGCAATCTGTAAACTGTCTGTGCTGATGTGTGTGCTTTTGGAGACCAAAACACCTCATTTGTCTGACAAAGGCACAAACGCCGAAAGCTAGCAGATTTACTATCAAATAAATTGGTTGGATTTAAAATTGGTTTTGCCAGACCTCTTACTTTGGTGAGCCAAACAGGAGAAGTTTGGTTTACAAGTGGCACTGTGACACAATAGTTAGCACTGCTGCCTCATAGTGTCAGGGATCCGGGATAAATTCCAATCTTGGGTGACCATCTGTATGGAGTTTGCACATTCTCCATGTATCTGCATAGATTTTCTCCGGGTGCTCCGTTTTCCTCCCAGTCCAAAGATGTGCAGGTTAGGTGAACTGACCATTGTACATTGCCCCTTAGTACCCCAAGATGTTAGGTTAGGGGGATTAGCAAGGTAAGTGCACGAGGTTATGGGAATAGGGCCTGCGTCAGATTCTCCATTGGAGAGTCGGTGCTGACTCAATGGGCCCAGTGGCCTCCTTCTGTAACTTAGGGATTCTAGGAGAGATTTTGCTTCACTTCATATTACAATGTATTAGTACACAATAAGTTAAATCCACAAAAACAGAAAATATCCAGGAAGGAAAATTTGATTTCACTAGCTGAGACTAGTGGAAATGGTTGCTGGAGTTTTCTTCCTTGTATGTCATATCAGATTGGGACAATGGCTATTTTTAGTACATTCCAAATGTAATATTAGAAATAGCATCCTCTAACTGTAGAAAATGGAATCAAAGTCAATATTAACAGATCAAGAAGGCAATCCCCAATGATGAGCTTGGAGGCAAATCCTCCCTTTCTGAAACAAAACCAAGGTGATGTAGATTTTAAGAGGAAGAGAGAATGCTCTCTATAGTTAGATACATTTTAGGGATAGCATTTCAGTAATGGGAGTGTTACAGGCATTAATCTACCAATTTGATAAAACACTGCAACTTTTAACAGTTAATCACGATTCAAATGAATGGTTATTGCCATTAGCAGTGAGTTCACTTTACCTTTCCTGCCCTGCAGCAAACCTACTAAAGTTACTCCATGGACCAAAAGTTTTAGCTGTAAACTATTAGAAGAACTTGGCATGGGAAGATCAGAGATTGTTCATATTCCATTAATAATTAAAGATCAGGAATTCTGTTCTGAATGCAGGGCATGAAAATAATGATAAGAGCGCTATTAAATGTATGAAAGCAGCTTTTATGTTTCGTAGACAATGAGCACAATACAAAAATTGAGCACGGTACAATCACAGATCAATGCTAGAGTTTCTAATTGTTGATCAGGCTTGTACCAATGTCTACCCATATGTCTGTTTCAAACTAAAATGTATCTTAAGATATACAAAAAGCAGCTAGGAGCTATGGTGTACTGGTTACTTACTGGATTAGCAATTCGGGGACCTGGGCTGATAATTTCACGTGCGGTCAAAATCTAATTGCCATAGTTTGGGAATTTGAAATCAATTTAAATTCCAGCTTGTTAAAAAAAAACTTCAACTGAAAAGTAATTATGTTTTAAATATCTGTGCTTAACACAGTCTGGTCTATAGATTATTCCTGCTATACACTGATGTGTTTAATTCTCAACTACTGTGTTACTGAGCTGCTATGGACTTTAGAAGATCAAGGAGGCTGGTGTCTTTGACCTGGATTTAAGTTTACATTGTGACATAATCATATACAGCATTTTGTACTATGATTTCTGCTGCTAATATACAAGAGGCAGTGCAACAACCAGGAGTCGATGCACAGTTGCTGGCCTCCAAAATGCCTGGAGAGGCTGAGCATTTTACACATGACTGCTGCCCTCTCCTGATGAAATTCTGTTGTACTGCATATACAGCTCGCAAGAGTTGATCAACAATGTTCAGAGTATCTGACGCCAGTTGTAATGCTCCTTACTCCACAATGCAATTCATCCTGTCCAAACTAGGGCGATGAAGCACTTTCTAAGGCTGCCATCTGTGATCATATTGCACTCAAGATACAGGATGAGTTGAATAAACTTCTCTCTTAAATTTGAATCTTATGAAAGACAAATCAATTGCTGCAAAGAAAAGCCAAAGGCTGAAGTCTGGATTGAATTACTAGGAAAGAAGTTAAACAAGGAAATTTGATCCGTAAATAGAGGTGACTGAGAGAGAGAACCTCATGGATGTATACTAGACTAGTGAAATACTATTTAGGGCAGATGTTAAGACAGACCTCATGCTGAGTGAACAACATCTGGAATGGTATGAAAGTTCTTTAATCAGGATGGCTGGATTAATCTGGGTTGATAGCCTCCTCATTGATATTGTGTGTAATGCTGGATCAAGATTATCAACTATGGCTGCCTAATGAGTTTATTGATCGAGTATCTGAGAGATATGTAGAAGCTTCGATCCTCAGTCGGTGCTGAGTTAACTAACCTTAGGGAGTATGGTGTAATGGGCATTGCAACTGATCTCAATTAATCCTGATCACAGTTAAGTGCATCTTGCTAACAATACGCAATGTCGTATCTCTTGTGGTCAAACAGCCATCAACGATTCAAGGTTCATATCTGATTAATAGTCCCTTAGGTTACATACTGCTGAATAACCAATTTTTGTTTTGTTCAGGAAATGTAAATCCCCAAAGCCATGCAATAATCTTCTCATTTTACTGAGTTTAAGGTGATTCAGATCAGAGGGGACAGATCTTTAGGAATGTGTAACACTGATTCTTTCCATAATTGCTGAATGTGCTTTGAAATGCAAGAGTATTTGAATTGTTTCGAGGCACCTCAGAGAGGAGCATGTTGTATAAATCGAAGCTGAATTTTATTGCACTGTGTAATTTTTCAATTTGAGATGCCTTGCCTTCAGGCTGTATGCTTGATATGGAATGCATATTGTAAATATCAAGAGAATTACAATTATATAGAAACATAGTAGTGGAACATACTACATAGAGACAAGTTCAATTTTATTACACTATAACTTTCAAGTTGAAATGTTTGCTAATGTATTTTTACAAATGTTATGAATAAAGCACATTTTTGAAACAAAAAAGGATTTATACTGAGGCCCAAGCAGCAGAGGTTGAGTCCTAGCCCATCCTGAACCTATTTAGCAAGGACCACTGACCCTATGGCAGTTCAAAACCTGATATTTGACAGGTGGAATTTGTCATTAGGAACCTTGTGACTTCCCATAATTCCCATTCTTTGATCCATAAGATTCTTGCTATTAGATCTTATTCAGGTAGGGTGTTCCACATTGGACGACGAGATGGAAGATGCACTGAACAGGTCAACATGGAGTGGCAAGTAAGATGCAGCGTAATTTCATCTAGCTTGCGGGTAATGTCAGTTAGTGAATGTGGTGTTTGCAAGGACAGGAAGACTACGTCACACATCCTGTCAGTAGCCAGACATCCCTGGAGAAGCTGATGATCCTACCATCAGACTTAAAGGGCTCCCTTGTGGAATCCCAGTCCCCCAGAATCACCAGTCTCAACACTGAGTTTCTTTTAGCCCATTGTATCTGTGAGCACGTGGAAATGAAGATGCGCTCCATAATTGGACCGCTTTCACTCTTGACTCAGGTCTGCTGATGTGGGTGGCAGACCCAGTCCAAGAACCACAAAATTGTCCTCTCTGGCAGCATGGAGATAGAGGCAGGAACACAACTCTTATTTGATTGGAAGTCCCAATCCCTGCCTGGAAACTCAGCCCCACGTGTCTCATTTCTGGGAACAACCTAATGAAATAATGCAAAGTCTTTGATAATGTTTATATTCTTTCTATAATAAGGTGCCAAAACTGTACATAATAACTCAGCCTTTTTGGTGACAGGCTTCCTTATGAGACATTTTGTGCTATTGTATTCAACTATGTTAAATATCACTAGTTGTGGCTCAGAGCCACACTCTGGCATGGCAACCTCTGTCACATTTGTTGCAGAGGAAAACAAAAGCTCAGAAGATGTATAATTTTCTGGTTTGTATTTTCTCTGGTCCTTTCTTCAGCAAAGTTTTACCTTTCATTTCTGCTTACTTCTCCCAACGCCTTTTTTAACACAAAGCTTCCAGAGGTCAGAGCCATCAGCAATTGGCTCCCAAGTTGTCCACAATCTTCATATCTTGCATGTATCCTTGTAGCAGAGGTATGAAGATCCCTGAGATCATGACCCAGCATCTTTGGATGTACCATCATCATCCATCCAATGAACATGGCTGAGCCAATGCAGATGTTGGCTTAGCAATGAGTGTATTCTGATGGAATGAGCATGCTCTAGGGCCTCTGAGTTGGTGACCTTGTCCTACGAAGGAAGACTGAGGATACGTACATGAATAGGGAGGGAATAGAGGGTACCGACTGAGTAAGGGGTGAAAGTTTTTTTTATGTTTAGTTAGAGTATCATGAGTGACATGGGCTAGGAGAGCCTGCACTATTTTGTTCTTTGTTAGTCAAAGACTGTATTACAGTGGCAGATATGACATTTGATGTGGACCTGTCTATTGAGGTAGTTTGGGCTGAGATTAGAAACAGGAGAGGAGAGGTCACCCTGTTTGGAGTTTTTTTTATAGACCTCCAAAAAGTTCCAGAGATATGAAGGAAAAGATTGCAAGGATGATTCTGGACAGCAGTGAAAGTAACAGGGTAGTTGTTATGGGGGACTTTAACTTTGCAAATATTGATTGGAAAAGTTATAGCTCAAGCACATTAGAGGGGTCAGTTTTTGTACAATGTGTGTAGGAGGGTTTTATGACTCAGTATGTAGATAGGCCAACAAGAGGTGAGGCTACATTGGATTTGGTTCTGGGTAATGAACCAGACCAGGTGTTAGACTTGGAGGTAGGTGAGCACTTTGGTGATAGTGACCACAATTCGGTTACGTTTACCTTAGTGATGGAAAGGGATAGACATATACCGAAGGGAAGAAGTTACAGCTGGGGGAAAGGTAATTATGAGGCTATTAGGTGAGATTTAGGATACATAGGTTGGAGTAGGAAACTGCAGGGGCTGGGAACATCTGAAATGTGGAACTTATTCAAGGAACAGCTACTGCGAGTCCTTGATAAATATGTACCTGTCAGGTAGGGAGGAAGTGGTGGAGCCAGGGAACCGTGGTGTCCTAAGAAAGTTAGTTCACTAGTGAAGAGAAAAAAGGAGGCTTATAATAAAGATGAGATGTAAAGGCTCGGTTAGGGCACTGGAGAGTTATAAATTAGCCAGGAGGGAGCTGAAGAGTGAGATAAGAAGAGCTAGAAGAGGACATGAGAAGACTTTGGCGGATAGGATAAAAGAGAACCCTAAAGCATTTTATAGATATGTTAAGAATAAAAGATTGGTTAGGTCAAGATTAGGGCCAGTCAGAGACAGTAATGGGAAGTTGTGCATGGAGCCTGTAGAGATTAGTGAGACACTGAATGAGTATTTTTCGTCAGTCTTCACGCGGGAAAATGTCAATGGAGTTCGGGAGAACATTGGGATATAGGGTTGTAGACTAGATGGGTTAGAGGTACATAAGGAGGAGGTGTTAGCTATTCTTGAGAGTATGAAAATAGATATGTCCCCTGAGCCGGATGGGATTTATCCCAAGTTATTCTGGGAGGGTAGAGAGGAGATTGCAGAGCCTTTGGCTTTGATCTTCATGTCGTTGTTGGCTATGGGTGTAGTGCTGGAAAACTGGAGGATGGCAAATGTTGTCCCCTTGTTTAAGAACGGGATTAGAGACCATCCTGCAAATTATAGGACAGTGAGCCTCACATCTGTTGTGGGGAAAGTTTTGGAAAGAATTATGAGGGATAGGATTTATAGTCATTTAGAAAGAAATGAATTGATTAGGGATAGTCAACATGAATTTGTGAAGGGAAGATCGTGCCTCACAAACCTTATTGAATCTTTTGAAAAGGTGACCAAAGAGGTGGATAATGGTAAGGCAGTTGATGTGGTGTATATGGATTTTAGCAAAGCGTTTGATAAGGTTCCCCATGGAAGACTACTGCAGAAAATGCAGATGCATGGGATTGAGGGTGATTTAGCAATTTGGATTAGGAATTGGCTAGCTGATAGAAGACAGAGGGTGGTGGTTGATGGGATATATTCAACCTGGAGTTTAGTTACTAGTGGTGTACCTCAGGGATCTGTTTTGGTACCACTGTTGTTTGTTATTTTTATAAATGACCTGGGTGAGGGTGTAGAGGGATGGGTTAGTAAATTTGCTGACGACACCAAAGTTGGAGGAGTTGTAGACAGTGAGGATGGATGTTACAGTTTGCAGAAGGACATAGGTACGTTGGAGAGCTGGGCCGAGAAGCGGCAAATGGAGTTTAATGTGGAAAAGTGTGAGGTGATTCACTTTGGTAAGAGTAATATGTGTGCAGAATATAGGGCTAATAGTAGGTCTCTTAGAAGTATAGATGAGCAGAGAGATCTTGGTGTACAGGTGCATAGATCCCTGAAAGTTGGTACTCAAGTTATAAGGTTGTTAAGAAGGCATATAGTGTGTTAGGGATTGAATTTCGGAGCCGAGATGTCATGTTGCAACTATACAAAACTCTGGTAAGGCCGCACTTGGAGTATTGTGTACAGTTTTGGTCGCCACATTATAAGAAAGATGTGGAGGCATTGGAAAGGGTGCAGGGGAGCTTTACTACGATGTTGCCTGGTATGATGGGTAGGTCTTATGAGGAAAGGCTAAGGGACTTGAAGTTATTTTCATTAGAGGGAAGAAGGCTAAGAGGTGACTTAATTGAGACATATAAGATGATCAGAGGGCTAGATAGGATGGATAGTGAGAGCCTTTTTCCTCAGATGGAGATGGATAACACGAGGGGACATAGCTTTAAATTAAGGGGTGGTAGTTATAGGACGGATGTTAGAGGTGGGTTCTTTACTCAGAGGGTAGTAAGGGCGTGGAATGCCCTGCCCGAAGCAGTTGTGGACTCACCAAGTTTAAAGGCGTTCAAATGGTCAGTGGATAGGCATATGGATAGCATTGGAATAGTTTAGGTTAGAGGATCATAAAATTTGTTCCATTGGTCGGCACAACATCGAGGGCCGAAGGGCCTGTACTGCGCTGTAATGTTCTATGTTTGAAATAGTGAAGGTGAAAACTATTCAGGCTTTTCTCCTGCCAAGCATATGTTATCTGAGTCTCACCACTGTGGAGGAGTGCCCAGAGTACATAGGCTTGACAGTTTGTTGTTCTCAGTCAGTTTTCTGTTGTTCTGCACTCTCTTACTTGACCATAGCTAAACAAAGTCTTCTTAAAGTTCAAGATGATCTGTTACAGGTAAGGGTAGGATGGTCCCCTTTTATTACCTAACCATGACAAGATGTGTTTTGAAGAAGTGTTTTAACCTCTTTAAGTGCTACAATTTTTTTCATTTGCAGGCATAACCGACTTTATGTTTATACGCCTCCAGAAAATCTCAGGACCTGTTAATTTTTTCTTATGCCACCTTTGTTATGGCCAGGAGGAGGGTTTAATTTAAATAATCCTGATTTCTCCTTTCAATGTCTGTCTGTAAACAGAAAGGTGTTTTGATTTTTTTTAAATAGTGGTGTATTTCCTAACTTCAGCTTTTATGTCATCCAATTTCTATAAATAACTTTATAGCAAACTTGAGAATTCAGGTGGGTAATTTATTCACACACACTGGAACATGAGAGGTGGGTCACAATGTAGCCTCCTTTCTCATACATAAAATTAAAAAAAGGGTTAGTAAAGAAATAAAAATTTACAGGGCAGAGAGTACAGAACAGAGAATTATTGTTTCAGGTTATTAATATTTCAACCATTAATAATTTGAAAGAGTGTTGCAAAGTTCTTTGTCCTGGTAGACTGACAGTCTGCATCGACTAGCCTAGTTTAGGAAATGTTGGTGGCTTTTGTATAATTCCCTTTGAATTTAGATTCTGCAGCATGCTGTGTCGTTAGCATACCTTCTGAGACAGCAAGGTATTAGCTTTTTTGATACTGCCAGAAAGTTCCTTCTGTTTGAAAGTCAAGATTAGACATGGCTTCTGTTTTTTTAAAGTCTTAACCAGTTTTTTAAAATTTTAGGGACTAGTCATGATGATATATTTATATATTTAATAAACACAGTGAGGCTTTAGCTTCATTGCATCTTCTACTCTTCCATGCCATTTAAAATCTTATAACATAAGGTGCTTTCTTCCAAAAAATATTCTATTTCACATTCTTCTACATTGAACTACATATGCTACCCATCTGCATAGCTGGCCTAACAAACAGTGCGGGAATTATATAGCAACAATGAGTTAAAATGGTGGCCATTCTCCAGACAGTGATTTTGCATCCATTCACTGTAATGGACAAAACACAAATCACAGCCTGTGGAGAACAGAAGTGAAAAATCTCTCCAGGTTTCTTCAGGACACAAAACTTTCAGTGAATAAATTGTAATATACTGATTAAAATTTACAATGTAGAAATAACAAGAGCATACAGCTGATCAGTATGTCAGTATTGCCAAAGTACAGTTCAAGGAGAGAAATGAAGCTGCAATAATATCTTGAAATTAACTTTCATTTATAATAATGGAAACCAGAGGAGAGCTCCAAATCTTGGAGTCTGACCTTATGATGAGAGTGGAGGAGGTGATGAGACATGCTACAGAGATATTCTATGTAGATTTCTGAGTTGCTTGTGTTGAAGACTCTTAAAACATAACGATGAGTTTCTGCTCAAGATGAACCTATTGAGCAGAAGATGACAACAGAAGGCAACACTTTCTGGATGCTGTTGCCCATCTTTAGGTTGCACTGTCCCATTATTCAGGAATGGAATTTTTTTTTCCAAAATTTTTAGTGTTTTTTTTAATATACAAATGATTTGGGAACATTTTAGATAAATAAGTGTGCCCAATGACAGGTAAAGATCAGAAAACACCTGCACTTACATTGTGCTTTCTCAGCTCTGTGACTGTAGGACTATCTGAACCCCAAATTTACAGCAACTTTTATTTCCCATCTAGGTTTGTTGCACCCTCTAATGACAAGTGTGAGTAATGCAATTCTGCTAAATGACTATTATTAACAGGATCACAGAAACAGCTGTCTCCAATCTACAAATAGGAAAACAGATTTTAAAACTCTTAGAATATTCCAACTATGTTAGTGCCTTTATACTGGTTAAACAACATTAAATACACATTCCAGTACAAAAACAACAGCTTCAGCTTTGGAGAAACCTTTAATAGAAAGTAAATAAAATATTTAATTGATTCCTCACAATGATGACCTCTTTTACAATAACTATTCATTCAATGTGGTTCAATAAAAAGCAATCCTAATAACTTAAAGATGTTGCTCTGGTGTAAAAGTAGATTTACTTGATTTTTCATAAATATAGATAGAAGTTAATTTCAAGTTCCTTGTTGATTTTTCTCATCCATTCTTCCACCCCCACCACCAGAGGTAGAGAGGGAAATCTCCCTTCTCCATCTTGCTCTTTTCTAAATAACATAAAGAAACAAATACATTTTTCTGAGTGGAATTCCTGCCACAGGCGGGTTTGGTGAATCAGGCAGTAGTCAAAAATTCGGAAACTCATGAGTGCAAAATCACGTTGCATTTCCTCCAGTGACAGGTAAATGGCGGGTCAGTCTTCCTGATGGCTGGTGGTGAAAATGCCATTTGCATTTTACCCCTGTCAGAATCCTGTCAGGCTTTCCAATCTTGTGCCACGTCAGCAGGACATCAGGTTGTCATCAAACCCAATTGCTAAAGACCGCCATATGCAAGGCAGCCCTCAGTTTGTCAGACACCGCAAGGTGAGTGCAACAAAGCGTCCCTGCCAAAATGCTGCGCTGCTCCTGATGTACTGTTCACCACTCTGCTGGAGCTGACTGGTTCCTACCACATCTCTATGCCAAGCTGGTCATCACAGATCATGAGGAGAAATTCCTTCACCCAGAAAAACCAGTTGAGGCCAAAACATTGTATGTTATCAAGGAGCAATTAGAAACAGCTCTTGGGGTTGTAGGGATCAAAGGATAAGGGGTGAGAAAGAGAACAGGTTACTGAGTTGGATGATCAGCCATGACCATAATGAATGGCGAAGTAGGCTTGAACGGCCAGATGGCCTACTCCTGTCCTTATTTTGTACATTTCTGAAATAACCCAGGGGACAATGTGAAAGAAGCACTGTGCAAGGGGGTGGGGTGGGTATGGTGGTGGTGGTGGTGAAGGCGGGAGGTTTGCGGGGAGGGTAAAGAATGAGGGCTCACAACAATAGGCAGAGGGGCAAGGAGGTGAATGAAAATGAAAGATCACGAGGAAGGAGGCTGGACCTTGACAAACCTGCATGAAATGTTCACAAAAAGGTCAAAGAGATATCATTTGCTGGAACGGAATGCACAAAGACTCCAGATGTGGTGGTAGAAGTCCAAGTGGGGCATAGGTGCCTTGCAAGAAATGGGCTTGGGAGAGGGTGTACTCGATGCTTTCACCTGGATTCCTTATGCTTTTTTTACACACTCCTACCACCTTTAGAAATTTGAGCACAAACACTTCGTCACTTTATGCACTGCCTTTAAAACTGTACCATTTAGCATTTATTGTTTCTCATTTTTCTAACAAAATGCATCACCTCACACATTTGCTCATTTTAAATTTCATCTGCAACGTCCATCCATTGCCCTGCTGAAGTCCATTAATATCTTCCTCGCTTTTACAACACTGCCAAGTTTTGTCATCTACTAATTTTGAATTTGTGCCCATATATCTTCCCTATTATCTCATTAAAAAAATCACTTTTTTTAAAAAAAATGGGTGACCTTACATTTTTCCCCAACATTATTCTCTACCCCAAATCTGAGCCTTGACTGGGCTGTCATTGTCACCTATCATCTCTCGTTCTATTAGTATTCTCCACAGGGTTTCCAACAATAACCTGGGAAGTGACTGTTAGTTCATTAAAACAATATAAAGCTTAGTGCTTATTATAGGCTTCGAGGTGAGGGTTATGAAGAAACAGTAACAAATAGGAAAGTGGAGGAGGGTAAGAGACAAATAGGTGTTTTCCAGATAAGAACATATGAGCATTCTCTGGTCAGGTTCTCTGTTCACAAAATGCTGTGATGCAGTTCAAGGACATAATGCATACATATTCAGCTTGAAATTTTGTTATCATTATAGATTTGGCTAAAAATCAAAAGTTTAAGATTTTTTTGAGAGGGGCTAAGGTTTTCAAGAAAAAAATAATCAATGGAGTCAAAGATGCAAAAGACTTCACATTTGAGTTTAATCAGATTACTGTGAAATAATGATGTTCTAATTGTCTTCTTATACTATAAACCTGGTGTCAGTTAGATTCCTGCTCATCCACTCCAGTATAAGTAATTTTAACCTTCAGATTTCATAACATGCCACTGGCTGACTTCTGCCTGCAATAAGCAGGAAGCAAGCCAGAAATAACTATTGCTGTACAAAGATTCAGAGTCACTCATTGATACTCAGTCGGAATGTGATTCTGGAAGGTCTTGTGGGGCCTGGAGGAGCGTTCCTCCTCCTGGATCCATGAAGGAAAATTAAATACTACCCTGAATAGCTTTCTCTGCTTCTGACTTGATTTCACTTGACTAGAAAGCCAATAGGTTTGCTGGTAAGATACTAACGATACTAAAGTCTTGTGCAAGCAAACACCTCCTACAAATATTGCAATTACTTCCAATAATACTCCTCTACCACAGTATAACAGTCAGCAATGTGTTATATTTATGTCCCAAACAAAAATTTCAGTTGCTTCTCTAAGAGAAGCTGCATTGTTACTTGTAGTGTAAAGGGGTAACATCAGAAGCATATATTGTTAAGGTAGTGATTTTGTAACACCACATGACCAAATAATAGAGACGTAAAGGAAGTTGAAGTTCTAACCTTATGTAGAAGCAGCTGCAGATAAAGATGAATGGTCTTAATAAACTAATCTCAAGCAGCTTACTTGAGGAGAATAAACAAGCCCCAAGAAACCCATCTCTGAATGTACAATGAAACGTTGGAGCATTGCGACTGCTGTAGATGCAAGCGGAGACATAGACACAGAGTCTGAACAACAGTGAGCACAGGCAAAAATCATTAAGCAACACCAATGAAGGCAGAAGCCTGTGGAAAAAAAGGGAAAAGTGTGCCAACTGCCATCTTGAAGTATTCTTGGAGATGGTGGGACAAGTGGAAAGTAGGCCCAGCAGGGGGAGCAGAATGCCGCAAATGTGGAAAAATAAGACATTTTAAAATGATCAATCTAAAATACTGACAATCTACAAAAAGGAGGGAAAATATTAAAGCCAAACAACAGAGAAAGGAATTAATTTTTCTGTGGAACAGAAATGAAATGAAAATTCAATACCAGAGTATTAAACTTTAAACGGATGGGCACCTCGTAGAGTTTAAAAACTAGACACAGAGACAGGAGTTTCTGTCTTATCACCTGTTCACAATTCCCTACTCTCCTCCCCCACCGCCACCATCACCACTATCTCTTCCCTTTACTATTCTTCATCCATAAGCCAGGAAGGAAACCAGGACTTATGTTCAGCCAATGTGATTCTTCAAATTAAGCTGTTATTTTAAGAGAAGGGGCCTTGTGTTTTTTTGGTCCTCCCTCATTCAGGTGAGATTCCACGACTACATTCAGCATCAAGAGAACTGCTAAAACCATTGTGGAAAAGCACATTTATTCAAAAAATATGAAGTAATATCAATATAGGGAACTTACAGTGAGTGCAAGCATGGAGTTTAATTCTGCAATTTCCTGTGTAATTAGATCCAAATCCTAGCTGCACTATTAGCAGAGCAAAAAAGCAGCGCAGGCCTTCCCCTACAAAGACAAAAGGAAACTGGAAGCAAAAATTGCCCGGGCATAAAATTTTTAAATTCCCTTCTTACAGAATGAATCAAGAGTGGCCTTTTCAGAGTCCTGACAGTAGGCCATCTCACCTGACTCTTGGCTCTAGAATGGGGCATTCTGACAGACTGAAAAAGGTATAAATAAAATCTTCAATATCTCAAAAATAATACAAACTTTATGACAGATGCAGAATTAAAATCTGTTAGAATGAACTGGTATTTATAGTATGAAGAGTATCCAAAGACATGTACTTGCAATCAATCATTCCCTCATATAAGTAAATTGTACAGCCTTCAGGATATACTTCACTCACTGAATAATTATATTGCGGGCAGAAGTTGTAAAGGAATCAGAAACACCAGAGACACATGTGTATGTTGCTGCATAAACAGGAAATAGTTTGATTCTTATGAGTCAAGAATATTTTCCTTAAGGAAATCAAACAAAGTAACCCATAGAGATAAGCCTTTAATTAAATAGCACCCTATCCCATATTCATCATATCTCTATTTACGCAAGCACAACAATTCTATGATAGATGATTTTGTTACTTCATATTTAACAATGATATCACAACTGTACTTATAGTTCTCAATTTTGGGACTCTCATTTTACAGATGTTCTCAACACTTTTATCCCACTTTGATGAAAACATGTATGAAACAAATAGCTTATGCTAATAAATGTTGAAGTCTTATTTTCATATTTTTAAAATATCAAAACAAAAAGTGTCTAAGAAAATAAGTGCTCAGATCACCTTTACAGAACTATTTTGGTTCATAAGAGCACTTAAAGGCTAAAATCTAACAGAAGCATATTCTGAAAAGTAATTATTATTTTACACCAACAAAACATTGCAAGTAATACAGAAACAAAGAACTTAAAGTTGTACTGTTGCACCTCATGATCCAAAACACTGCAATTTGTCCTCCAAGGCAAAAGATGGCGCAACAACCTAAGCCAGTGATTTCAGACACTGACCTTCACTTCAGAAAAATGAATGATAGTTCAGCCCCAATAATGCAAGATAACCTCTCTGTCCAGCAGCTGCAAGAATAAGTAAAAATGACTCCTGAAAATGTAATGAAATTTCCAGTGAGCTGGAACAGCATTGTTCAGATAGTGCGATTCTTACCATGACCTTTGGTTTATGTTAATCTGACCATGAAAGCAGCATTGCTGTTGGACATCTCCACAAAATGAAATGATCCAGTTTCCACTAGTTTTTCACCCTCCTTGAATGAATCCTCTTAACACTGTTCAGCTTAAACAGACCCGGAGATTCAGCACTTTGATCTGAAGCAAATCCCTTATTTCTGTCATCTGACACTGCTGCCAATAATATCAGTGACTGGAGGTACAAAAGAACTCAAACAATTTAAAATCTAAACAGAATAAAGCCCACTTCACTTAATGTTACTTTTATTAGTTACTGTGCAATGTCGAATATCTGGGCACTGTTTTAATAATAGGCTCTGAAAACAGAGGTCAGCTGCTGAGACCATCTGTCTTTTGGGATTTCACTGGTACATTTTATACTTTACAACTAAAAAGAACACTTGGTCTTAAAATCTCTGCCAGAAGAAACAAACAGGTTGGAGCTTTCACAACAGTCTGGCTTTTTTTGTAAAAACGGACAGTACACTTTTTAAAAACTTCTGTGGAAATACATGTTTCAACTATTTCTGAACTAGAATACATTGCAAAGAGATTTATTTTTTTGACTAAAGGACCATAAAATAAAGGAGCAGAATTAGGCCATTCAGCCCATCAAGTTTGCTCCACCATTCAATCTTGGCTGATAAGTTTCTCAATCCCATTCTCCTGCCTTTTTCCCATGATCTTTGATCCTCATCAATCAAGGATATATCTATCTTTGTCTTAAATATGCTCAATGACCTGGCTTCTTGGAAGTGTGTTAAAACTTCAGTTTTGGAAACAAGATGTTTTAATTAACATGACCAACATCTGCACTCATTATGCAGTTTCTCTGAAAATTCTCTGCTGGAAAAATATGGAGGGAAATCTTAGCAAATCCCAAAACTAAGTGCACTCGCACACCCCAACCCCCTCCGTTCCATATCTAACCATCTTCAGCTACCAAATCAATGACACCCTTCTCCTTCCATCCATCATAAGCTCAGGTTTGGTTGTTCATTGACAATTATAACATTCTCTGGTCCATTCACAAATCCGCAGATAATGATTCAGTTCACGTCAGTCTACAGAAGAGCCAGTACAATGACATCCACACTTGGCTGACAAATAGCAGAAAATATTTATGCCACTGTTTTTCTAGGTTATTGCTATCTCAAAGCTCAACCACTTATATGCCCTTCAAATATAACTAACAGAAAGGATAGCCCCTTCCATGTATTTACATAATCTCTGTTGTTTCTTATAATTCCACTGCAAATCATTTCTGGATAATTCAGCAATTATTTTTCAAAATTTAACCTTTAGTAGTAGGCTATCATGTCTTATTAAGGGAAATATGATGACTTTGAGAGTTTACACAAAACCCAAAGGAGCTCAAAATTTGGTCAGAATTTGAATAATCGACCAAATTGGATCAGGGTTGGATAAAATATTAAAACGGTAGAAAATCTGAACTTGAATCCCTAATTATCCACTTTTGGCTCTAACGGTGGCAGAATATGGGAAAATAATACACTCTCAAGAACTGGGCTGGAAATTCAAACATTAGCAGAGACGTAGGCCATTCAGCCCTTTGAACATAATCTGCCATTGAACAAGATCGCAACTGATCTTCCTCCTTAACTCCACCTTCCCACACTTCCCCATCTCCTTTAAAAAGTTAAAAATTATAAGGAAGTTGCATATTTCATATTTAACCATCTTTTTAAACTTAACTCTGGCCAGCTGAGTTCCTAGAGCCTCGGAAACCCAGCAACTAAAGGACCTTGGATCCAGGAGGTAAGCCTTATTCTGCTTATTGGAAGGGTTAAGTTTATCTGGTTCATTAATCTTCTGCATCCGTCCTGCCAATCTTACCCCAACCCTCTGATCTCCTCCATGAAGTCTCAGGCCGACCCATTTCCCCCCACTGCCTCTTAATTCCAATGCCTGCTTCTACTTCTCACCTCCAATCACCCACTGTTCATGGACTTCAACTTTTCCTGTGGTCTCTCAATCACCCCCGCCCCCAATACACTGATCACTTCCCAGCCTTTCTGATATCTCTCTCCCTCTTCTCCTGACTAACTGACAACCGGCTAGCCTCTAAACCTGTTTGGCTGCAACTGGGAAACAGAGTGTAAAAAAAGCTATCGGTTCCTGTCATTAACTTCAGCAGGAACTTTCCTCACCTCAAAGCAACATTCCCAACCCCCAGGTTCAGCTCCGTCTCTTCTTCACTTAAATTAGTATCCAGCCCATAGAGTTAAAAGAGGAAATGCTGCAATACAAGTACAATCCAACACCAGCATCTCCATAGCAATACAAGTGTAACATGCATGGTTGGTTGTCATTAATGTTTGCTATCTTAATGGAAGATCACATGCAGGTCTTTCCTCCCTCTCCCAATACTGTGCAGTGTTGGTGAAAGTTGATAGTAAAGATGGAAATGAATTACTTTTCTGTGTGCCTCACTTCAAAGATTTGAGTATATGACTTGGACTGACACGTCAATGAAGGACTGCAGGAGAGTGCTTCATGGTCTTGTGGATAAGGAGTTAATCCAAGGGCCCTACTCAGGTGAATAGAAAAGATCCCATGACACTATTCATGCACAACATTTATCCCTCAATCAACATGAAAATAAAACTGACTAACTTGTCATTTATCATGTTGCTGTATGTGGATCATTGATGTGAGCAGAACGGTCTGTTGTGTTTCCTACATTAAACACTGACTTCATTGGCTGAAGGTGCTATATAAATGTAAATTATTTCTTTCTTTCAGTATTTCCTTCATTGCCAGACAAACATTTCCTGTAAGTAGCAATCTCTATTTTCAACAGTATAAATCAGGTTTAAAGTTTTCCAAAGGCAACAGGAAATGTAACCATTACAGTAGACGTAATATTTTAATCAGTTTTATTTACATTTTAATACTTTGAAAGCTTTTGCTGAAAAGCACAGGCAAATGTTTTATCAGAAATTTTACTGGAAGTTGCTGATAAGATAGAGATTCTCCGTAGTGCCCTCCAGCTTTCCAGACATTGCTATATTAACAATATCCGCAAAAAGAGCTGCTTTTCGCAAAAGCTATTTTCTCCATTCCCTCAGATGCCTGGATGTCAGTCTACTTTAGTGAAGTAACTATTATAAAGTTTCAGACACCAGCGCAATTCAACAATACAGTCAACAGCAGATCTATTCTGCATGGAAAGGAGACTGATGGAATGCCAGCTTCTCCCATTAGGATGCTCTAGCCAGTTTCCAACAGTAAATATACTGTCAGAATCAGACAGCAGGTCTACTCTGCATGAAAGGGAGGACCTGATAAAGTGCCAATTGCTCCCATTACGATACACTGTCTAGCAGTCTGAATAAAAAGAATTGACAAAACTCATTAAACACACATTCCATCACAGCTCGTTTACCTCAGTGATTGAATAAAATATCCCAAGTGCTTAACTGTGGAAAGTTTACCTCAACTAAGAATAAGGTCATAATTATGCTGTGACATCACACTGGGACCAACATATGGCATTGGCCATTTACAGCAGTGAAGTAATAGTGGGAACAACAGAAAATTACTTGCCATCATGAAAATGCTTGATAGTTCTGTAAACATTGACTGATCTTCAGTAACATTCAAATAGCCACCTTCGTAGGTAGGTAGGCAATGCACAGGTCGTGGTACTATAGAACCAGAACCCCTACAATGCAGGAAGAGATCATCAGGCCCCTCTACAATCTGCATTGACTCTCTGAAAAAGAACTATATCTAGGCCCTCCCCTCTGTTCTATCTCTGCAACCAAGCACATTTACCATTGCTAATCCATCTAACCTACAAATACTTGGGCAACAAGCAGCAATTTAGCATGACCAATCCACCTAACCTAATCTTTGGATCGTGGGAGGAAACGGTCACCTGGAGGAAACACACGCAGACACCCAAGGCATCAGATGTTTGAATGGACTTACCTCATATTAAGTTGACCTTTCTCAGCACCCTGGCTATGACTGTAACACTACATTTTGCACTCTCTCGTTTCCTTTTTCATGAACAGTACTTATCACCACACACCAATATACGTGACAATAATAAATCAAATCAAATCACCTGAATCATCAACCAGGAACACTGAAGTTGACTGCAGTACTGCAACCAACCTGACAGCTAAGATTTAATAATTTAAATTTGGCAGCTCGCACTCAGTTCTAAACTGGGTTGTCACAAAGATCAAAAATATTTTCATAAATGATAGTGCATATTGTCTACTGATCAAATTGAGGAACATACTGAATGTCTGAGACACAAAATCATCAAGTTTCGCTCAATTATCCACACAATCCTCAACTGCACAAAAACGGTTGGGGGCAGGATATTGTGTAGTACATTGAAAATTTTAAATTAAAAAATCTTTAAAATTGTTTCAAGTTCCATCTATTTTGAGTATCCCAATGCAATATCTATAATTAACTGGAGAAAAGATGATAGTGTAGGTTGAAGTGTACAGCCTTCTTTATCCATGTTATTCTTTGTTTATTCCAATAGGGAACAAAATTAGACCTCAGTCTATTTCATGGGCTGAAACAGAGACATAAAAAACTGATTCCGTGAGGCTATGTCATGTATCATAAAAACACCAACCTGTAATGGGTTGGACGATTTTCTACATGTTCCTGATGTCTGCCTAAAACAAGCTTCAGGTGACTGCACAGGGTATAAAAAAGATAGAACACTACAGCACAAACAGGCCCTTCAGCCCACGAGTTGCGCCGATCACATCTCTACCTACCAAGCCACTTCCCATATACTCATCCAGAAGTCTTTTAAAAGACCCCAGCGAGTTCGTCTCTACCACAACCGACGGCAGCCGATTCCATTCACTCACCACCCTTTGAGTGAAAAACTTATCCCTAACACCCCCTCTGTATTTGCTTCCCTGCACCTTAAATCTGTGTCCTCTCGTAGTGACCATTTCAGCTTAGGGAAATAGCCTCTGAGAATCCACCCTATCTATTCCTCTCAACATTTTACAAACCTCTATCAGGTCGCCTCTCAACCTATGTCTCTCCAGGGAGAAGAGTCCCAGCTCCCTCAACCTATCTTCATAAGGCCTGCCTCCCAATCCACTGCACTCTTTCAATAGCTTCCACATCCTTCCTATAGTGAGGCGACCAGAACTGCGCACAGTACTCTAAATAGGGTCTGACAAGGGTCTTATAGAGCAGCATCATTACCTCCCGACTCCTAAACTCAATCCCTCGATTAATAAAGGCCAGTACACCATACGCCTTCTTGACCACATCCTCCACCTGTGAGGCCAATTTAAGAGTCCTATGGACCCGGACCCCAAGATCCTGCTGCTCTTCAACACAGCTAAGACTCCTACCCTTGATATTGTACGCCTTCATCCCATTATTCCTGCCAAAATGGACCACTACACATTTATCCACGTTGAAGTCCATCTGCCACTTCTCCGCCCAGTCTTACATGCTGTCTATGTCCCGCTGCAACTTTTGACATCCCTCCAGACCATCCACAACACCACCGACCTTTGTATCGTCGGCGAACTTACTAACCCATCCCTCCACTTCCTCATCCAGGTCATTTATGAAGATGACAAACAGCAAGGGTCCCAGAACAGATCCTTGGGGCACTCCACTGGTGACCGACCTCCATGCAGAAAAAGACCCATCCACAACCACTCTCTACCTTCTGCAGGCAAGCCAGTTCTAGATCCACAAGGCCAAAGCCCCTTGGATCCCATGCCATCTCACCTTCTCAAGAAGCCCTGCATGGGGGACCTTATCAAACACCTTGCTGAAGTCCATGTACACCACTTCCACTGCTCTTCCTTTGTCAATGTGTTCAGTCACATTGTCAAAGAACTCAACTAGGCTCGTAAGGCACGTCCTTGACAAAACCATGCTGACTATTTCTGATCATTCTAAACTTCTCCAAATGCTCATAAATCTTGTTCCTCAGAAGCCTCTCCATCAGCTTACCAACCACTGAGGTCAGACTCACCAGTCGGTAATTTCCCGGACAATCCTTGTTCCCTTTCTTAAAAATAGGAACCACATCCGCAATCCTCTGGAACCTCTCCCGTTTCCATGGACGATGCAAAGATCATCACCGGGGGTTCTGGAATCACTTCCCACAATAACCTGGGGTACATCCCATCCAGTTCCGGCAACTTGTCTATCTTGATAGAATTTAAAAGTTCTAACACATCCTCTTTCCTAACATCCACATACTCAATCTTTTCCCATTGCCGCAAACTTGTAATACAACCTCCCAGATCACTTTCCACTGTGAATACCAAGGCAAAGTACTCGTTAAGCACCTCTGCCATTTCTTCCGGATTCACACAGACTTTTCCCCCTTCACCTTTTGTAGGTCCTATCCCTTCTCTTCTCATCCTTTTACTTTTCACATATTTGTAGAAGGCCTTGGGATTCTCCTTAATCTTACCCACCAAGGCCTTCTCATGACCCCTTCTGGCTCTCCTAATTTCCTTTTTAAGCTCCCTTCTACGTGCCTTATACTCCTCTAGATCCCTAACATCTCCTAGTTTTCTGAACCTTTTATACACCTATAGCAAAGATTTCAACAAATATATCAAATGGAAAAGAGTGGCTAAAATAAACATTGGTCTTTTAGAGGACAAGAAGGGGGATGTAATAACTGGAAATGAGAAAATGGCTAAGCATTGAACAAGTATTTTGTGAGAATTTTCACAGTGGAAGACACAAATAACATGCCAAAAATTGATGGCAGGAAGACTATGACAGGTGAGCAGGAACCTCAAGGAGTTGGGATTTGCAGGTGCAGCAAATAATTATGAAGGCAAATGGAATTTTGTCCTTCATTGCTATAGGAATGGTGTTTAAAAACAGCAAAGTTATGTTGCAGTTGTATAAAGTGCTGGTGAGCCACACCTGGAGTATTATTTTCAGTTTCTGTCTCCTTACTTGAGAAAGGATATACTGGCTTTGGAAGGCATGCAGAGGAGATTCATTAGGTTGATTCTGCAGTTGAGAGGGTTGGTTTATGAGGAGTGACTGAGGAGACTGGGGTATACTCATTGGAATTCAGAAGAATGAGGGGAGATCTTGTTGAAACATACAAAATTATGAAGGGAATAGATAAGATAGAAACAGGAAAGTTGTTTTCACTGGTGGGTGAAACTAGACTGGGGGGCATAGCCTCAAAATAAGGGGAAGCAGATTTAGGACTGAGTTGAGGAGGAACTTCTTCATACAAAGGATTGTAAATCTTTGGAATTCCCTGTCCAGTGAAGCAGTTGAGTCTACCTCATTGAATGTTTTTAAGGCAAAGATAGATAAATTTTTGAACAGTAAAGGAATTAAGGGTTATGATGAGTGGGCGGGTAAATGGAGCTGAGTCGACAAAAAGATCAGCCATGATTTTATTGAATGGCAGAGCTGGTTGGAGGGGCCAGATGGCCTACTCTTTCTCTTTGTTCTTATATTCATGAAGACTAGTCTGGCAGTCTGACTGGATTCAGTCCTGCTCTGTTCAGGTTTGCTGGGCCCAGGCATTCAATGGTGCCTTACAGGACTACTCGAGATTACCACCAAAAGGCAAGTTGTTTTCATGGTACTGACACAAAGTGCAGGCAGAAACTGCAGAAATGCTCCTTCTGTGTCCTTCATTCCATTGCTGATTGATGTAAATGTATGCTTAATACTTCTCCTGTCTCCCTCCTCCAACCCAGGACTTATTGATGGCAGCAGCCCTAAGGTAAGTAACACGCTGCTTCTGGACACATAATAATACAGGTAAGCTGTCAGTAACTGTTAAGATGAGGATTGGTTTTGGATGGTTCTTGTACGGACAATTTCTCATGCATGGAACATGTGTTTAGCTGGTTTGTGCTCAACACAGGTTTATCCTTTATTATGTCGACCAGTCAGTATGCTTGACAGGAGTGGTCACAGTAGAGTTAATTACTTACAAGCTCTGTTTTTTTTCAAAATTGCCATACCAAGACAACCCCTTTGTTGTTAAATCTAATCTCAGACAGGTGTTACAATCAGAGCTCATTTGATATTTATCATCCATAACCTGCATTTGTTCAAAGTTCTTAGGTCACCATGGCTTCTCCATGCCCATAAATTTCAGCAACTTTTGTTGGCTTGTAACTTAAATACCAGTAAAGAATTCTCTAGTCAACTGTCTCAAAGCTACAATTTCAAATTCAAATGCATTATCCAGTGAATTTGAGGCTACCTCTTGCTGAGTATTTTGACCAAAGGGACTAAGTAGCTCACCTTACAATTTCCTGGCTAGGACTAATAAGTTACAACTGTGGCTAAACCATCAATAAGATGAATAAAATATATCAACTGTTAACCTTCCAATCTTTAATAAAAAGTGTATTACTGTTACAAGGTGTCAATGACAAAGTACAGGTACCATAATTGACAGATGCAGAAGTTCAGGTTAAGCACAAGTTAGGTAGATTTTGAAACTCAAATATTTATTGGTGCAGGACATAATGTCTGTCTGGAGACTGCTGAACATATGTTAGCATACTCAAGTTCCAAAACTGCAAAAAATTTTTTTTTGGTGTTCAGAATTTTTTTGTCCAATAACCTTTCAGGCCCTATGAATTATATAATAACATAGATGACATTTTTAGATGAAAACGCAACACATTTGGGAGAAAAACTCCCTAAGTCGTAAAGGCAATGAATTTCTTGGTAGTTGAGATTCTTCTAAAACTATGTGCTTTAGAATTAACATTGGAACACAGCATATTAGAGCTGATTTTACCATTTTCATTCTAAGTACTGAACCTGGGTGCAACTCAGATCCGATTTGGAAATCTGCTTTCATGCCTGCCACTGCCCCCCACCCATGTGTGTAGTGAGCTTGAAGAATAAATCGTGAGTCTGAATCGGGCTGTGGGTGGGGCTTATCGCATCTGAAACGATTGGAGCTCTGAACTGCGCATGCACTTTTAGAAAAAAATTTGAAAAAGCGCACCTGTGTCAGATTGCTCCCCGGCCGCAGAAAGCGGATAAAGCAGCCCACAGTGACAGTGATGGCTCCACAGACATCATCCACCCCCACAACATAACTGTCCCCTTATTCACCCACATCCCCGCTGCCAGACTGATCGTGACCCCCTGCCCTGTTCCCCCACCCACTGATCACCCGCAGAGTGGCAGTGGACCCAACACCCTGCCTCTCCCACCAGAGATCCTCTGCACGCCCATCACCACCACCGGAGGAGGAAGTAGACTTCTCGTTAGTACAGTAATATTTTTTCACACACAATTACTAATCACCCTCACAATCAATATTAAGCTTTCTTGCAGAATACTAAAGTTCAAGTCCAATAATACTTTGACTTGTGTGTGACTGGCAGGTACACAGGCAGATACTGGCATTTGGCTACAAGTTGGTCTGTGTAGTTCTCTGTGTAGTCTGGTCCTTCGAACTGGTCTGATACTCTGGCTCTGGTCTTCCTTCCTTCTTTGGTGTGGTGGCTCTCCTCATGCTGGCAGTGGTCACCGTTATTGTCGTTCATTCGTTAGGGAGTGACAGAGAGAGAGAGCGAGCGAGACATTCTTCCACTGTGCAGCACCTTTTATACCTCTTTGGTTTCATGTCCTCTTTGGTTATTGCCAATCAATCAAACTCGATCATCCAGATCGACAGACTCCAATCAGATTCTGACACACTGATGTCTGGGTGTGTACCCAACGGCCACACCTGTAGGCCACATACCTCCTTTCCAAATAAGGTGTTAAGATGCCCCTGTGTCTGGTAAACAACTCAGTTTGACCAGTAAGTATCTATTGTCCTTGAGATGGGCTATATCCTGTGTATTCCAATGTCTGGAACTGCAGTCTGTCTGCTTCAGTACTTGTTCGATTATCCCAGGGTGCTCTTGTAAATTAATATTTTAGGTGACCTATTTGTCCACCACACAAGTAAGTCTGCAAGAATGAGTCAGAGAGAAAGAACCTAACTGAGGAAATGATTCTTTTACCCTAGTAAATGTAGAAATGTACCAAATTCTTTCAATTTGTGCACAAAAGGAAAACAATTCTCACCAGAAAATGCATAATGTTATCTTATCATGAAGGATAACAGGCTGGGAGAGTATCTTGAACAGCAATTATCAAAACTTGAATGTTCAATTCTGGGACAATCCTCACGTGAAGCTTGCAATCTTAATGTAAATGTAAATACATAGATATGCCTGCAAAAGCAACTTAGCTGGAAGTGTTTAGTAATTCTGAAGGATACAGTGCTTTCTTTGATGCTCTCATTTAGTGTTCAGTATTTAAAAAGATGAGTGGACCACAGCAATATCCTTTCTGTAGCTCAACATCAATAATAAAGATAGAAAATAGCATCAATACCCATATACATACGTAAACTTACATCTGAGCAAGTTGATACTAAGTTGGTACAAAGACAATGATCTCTTTGATCCTGAGAATGGGAACTTCACACTATGCATAGAATCCATCACAAAAACTGCCTATTTTGACCTCCATAATATCGCCTGTACCTGCTCTCTGATTTCACCAAGTGACAGTTATCATTTTTTTGTGGTTTTCAAGTCTGAGAGATGGTCTTTTTAAGGAACAATTGTTAATGTTAGTTCAGTCTGAAGCCAATTGAAATAAGAAACCAGACACTTATTAAAAGAATGCAACATGTTAAATGATTACCTCCCCAACCCAATACCTCATTGTCCCAGATATTTCTCTTTCTGTGTTCAAGGTACTTAATGCCTTGCACCAATATGCCCTTAACCTTAATAATACAATTAAGGCACCATTAACAGGTTCCCCTCTTTTCTCCCAATAAAATATTTGTATACCAGAAATAATATTCAAAACAAATGGAAAAAAGGAAGAAAAAGTAGTTTTCCATTATCTATACACCACATTACAACATAAACTCACAATTATCTTCTAGGACCTCCAATAGATTATTTGTGTAATTATTCTTTTTCGTAAAGTAATCCTTGCAACAACACATTTGATGTTGGAGATTTACTTTCTTTCTAACTAGCAAGGTGATTCCTTGGTCTTTTTACAGTCACACATTTTGGTTGAATATACATTGTCCTACAGAGAACGATTATTGCCCAATGGGCAAACTAATAGAACATAGAACATTACAGCGCAGTACAGGCCCTTCGGCCCTCGATTTTGCACCGGCCAGTGGACCCTCTAACCTAAACTATTCCAATATCATCCATATGCCTATCCACCGAACATTTGAATGCCCCCAAAGTAGGCGAGTACACAACTGCTGCAGGCAGGGCATTCCACGCCCTCAGCACCCTCTGTGTGAAGAACCTGCCTCTGACATCCATCCTATAACTACCACCTCTTAATTTAAAGTTATGTCCCCTCGTGTTGGTCATCACCATCTGAGAAAAAAGGCTTTCACTATCCACCCTATCCAATCCCTTGATCATCTTATATGCCTCAATTAGGTCACCACGTAACCTTCTTCTCTCTAATGAAAATAACCTCAGGTCCCTCAGCCTTTCCTCATAAGGCCTTCCCACCATACCAGGCAACATCCTGGTAAACCTCCTCAGGACATCCCTTGTATAGAATTTTCCTTAAAATATTTGACAAGATAAATTTGTATCTACAAAAGCCAGTATTTCAGTGACTAAAGTATTTTTAACAAACCCTTTTATTTTCTTAGTTTTCCAGACCAAGAGGCAACATTTTCCATTTCCACTTGCCATTATTATAAAAGCACCTGTATTTCAATACCCATTTAGAAGATTGTTATGGGAATCATTCTAATTTCATGTCCTTCAGGTTTCCCAAAGCTGGAAACTCGAGTACACATTTCTTCATATTTAATATTTTATTTGCCTTGAAAACATTCTCGACTGTAGTGGGTTTCATCGTAATACTCAATTCCAATATAGCAAAACTAGCGTTTGATTTTGGCTGAATGCAGAGCCAATTCAACAGACCAATTAAGCTTCTTAACTGCTGTTTCTTCTTTAGATTTAACATCATTGTTTTGTGACAGCCCAGTATGATTTATTGGGTTATGAATAATACTTTGTAGATAAGATTGTTACTTGAACATTACTTAAAACCTATTCTGCTTAATGTCAATACTTACACATTGAAAGATCTGGAAGCCTGACTTCCAATCTTAAATTCTCCTGTAATCTTACGTATAACGAGCTGCTCAAATTCTACAGAACCACTCCAGAGAAAATTGCCAACATGCATCACATGAAAGATTCCCTCTGTGGTATCAGTAGAAGAACATTGCTGGGTCCTTCATATATCAGTCAAGCCATAAATACATGTGTTTACTTTTCAAAGCTTTCCTTCCTCACTTGTCTCTTTCAGTGCTTTCAAAAACATTTCTCTCCGAAATTTTTATCCCTGTAAAAATGTGGCTTTTATATTGTGTGACCAACATTTCCACAAATATGTGGCCAACAGGATTACTTTTTCCACTCTAATATCTTGATCTTCAAGTTGCTATTCAAAACCCCAGCTGTTACTTTAGCTTTATATATCCCAATTGGGAAGACTTCTTCCATACATATCCATCTACATGATAAGGCTGAATGTCCTATATCTGCCACTGAGTTGACACCAAATTCCTTCCTGCAATCCAATTCTTTTGTTTTGCCTCTCAACTTTATAGTTTGTTGGAAGCCACCAAGAATTTCCTGGTCATAAAGATTTTTACCACTGTAGTAGTGTTTCTAGTTTGTCCTGCAGCCTTTTTCCTATTTCAAGCTGCAATCTATAGTTGCACTTTGATGTCATTCTGGACTATTGTAGAATCACTCTCTGATGATCAGACATTCTATCACTGGTACACGATTGTTCTCTGATGCAACACTCATTCACAGATCCACTATGAGAATTTGCACTGCATTTTCTTGTTTACTACTCTTTCACCCGATTCTGACAGTTGATATATCTTATTTCTTGTCCTTTGTCTTAGACATTTAACCATTTTTTAAACTTGTCTGTGTCTTTGTTCTCCCTATAATAGTTTGTGGTCAGGTGACCAATGACCTCAGGGATGTTACTGAAATATTGATATTTTTCATGAGCAAAGATAAAAACTTGAAACGTGGAAGCCAAGTTTAAACCCAGCTGGACTCTGCAATTTGCAAACTGCAGAGCTGGAACAGACAGTGTTCATGTTGCCAAGTCTTGGACAATCAACTTCTCATTGAAAATAGACAGGCTGGATGCTAATGGCCATATTGTTTCAGAATGGACCGTTGTCTACACCTCCAGTAAAGCTTTGTTAGAAGAATGCTATGCAGACTTGATAGCACCCAGCTCAGTGGGAAGTGAGAGAGAATAAACTCTCACAAAATTTGTAATTATGTATACTCTTACAAGAACTTGTAATTAAGGTCCATGTGACGAGATCAGCATGTTAATCGATTATAGCTAATGTGATCAAAGTATGTTGACCAATGTGATAGGATCAGTATGGTAATCACTTGTAATCAATGAATATAAGCAGTAACAGCCTCGGGAAACAATGGTTGTTGATCAGTTATTCAACTTAAATATGACCATGAAGGGTAGAATGAAGTAAATATGTTTTTTTTTTGACTTAAATTGATTGAGTTAAGCCACAATGCACCAATTAGGGACCAATCCGAAACAAGGTAGATAACCAGTGGGTTTGACAACATTAGTGGTTAAAGAAAGCCAACCTTGAAAATGAGATAAGGGATCTCGGGGTATGAAAGTACAGTAAATATAAAAAGGCTGTAAGCGAGCGGTTCGTTGGATAGTTTTGGACATCCCAGCTCTATTCTCTTGAACTGGAGAATAAAGTCTTTTTATCTGGAAGATCAAGGCTCAGACTCTCATTTGATTAGCTAAAAGTTCGTTGTCGTCCTGGGGAACCACGACAGAAGTCAAAGGCATAACGTGATAAGGTCAGTACTTGACAGTTGGAGGTTCAAAAACACATTCTGCGACATTCAAATATGGAAAGTAGCCCCCTCATTGGATCTAGATGCCCTCACCTGATGCTAGTATTGGGGACAGTCCACAGAATCTTTGAGGAGAATGCAAAGATGAGGATTAAAGGGGCATCCTGCAGCCCCAGCTCTCTCTTCTTTTGCACCTTCTTCAATACAGTCTTCAGAAAGTAGCTTTGACTGGCAGCCAAGCAGCACATCATCTTCAGCTCCTTGGACTTTGTGGCAAGCATCATCAGACTGACCAGACTTGGACGACTACCTCAGTGAGATGACCTAAAGACCAGAACCAGTCTTAGATAAGAGGGAAAGCCCAAATCAATGGCTACCGATCCTGAAATATTAGTTAACCCCAAGACCAAGAATGCCTGTCCCAGCCTTATTGAATGGGTATTACCAGTCTTTTCAGACAAACAGTACAAATATAGTGATAGGAACATGCGGATAGAGTGCAGCAGTCCTTAGAAGCATGTGTCAGAAAGTAGATGACTAGTATAAATTCAAGGCTTCACTTGGAGATTCAAGTTCTGTGAAGACATTGATAAAAGTTTAATCAAAGTACAATAGTAGATTCTGATAAATATTGCTTTTTCTTGATAAAGTGTTCAGTAAAGTTGCGTTGAACTTTCATATGACTCTTGTCCCCTTTGTGTATCCCACTATATAACATGCCTGAGTTGAAAAAGGTTACTGTAAACTGGTCAAGGTTAGTCAGGGTACATTTACCCATCTTTCACTTTACAACAAGTCATTCCCTATATTCTTCACTTTTGATATGTATGCACCCCAGGCACCCACTCTGGACAGTTGTCCTTTGGATACTGTTCATTAGTATCATTCTGCTAATTGCTAATTGCCTTATCTTTGTATTCTATTCCTCATTGCTACCAAATATATGAATATGATAGATATACAGTATCTCATGGCCTTCTATTAATTGCTTAGTTTCTTAAAGTTTTTAATCAATCCCTATTAATCATGATGAATCAATTTTAATACGACTACTATGCCTACCATCTTCCCATTAGAACATACCAATTTATCCAATCTTTCCGCTCTTTACGGCCCTCTCTTTTATAGAACTCTTAATCGCTAGGATTGAAATTTATTTCAGACAGACTTATATGATGTCTTAGAGTTCTTTGAATTTTCTTGGAGACTTGGGCCTTGATAAATGCTCTTCCCCTGCATGTAAAGCATTCAAATTCACAAAAAATTGACAAACTCTTTGACGGAAGAACTATTCACACAACACAGGGTGGAATCTTTCCATGTTTTTTTTGCAGGAAGTGATCTGGAAAAGAAGCATTAAACACACTACCAGCTGCATTCCCCACCATATTGTTGAAGAATTTTGAAAAAAAATCCAAGGAGTTGGACCCACAAGATCAGGCTGGCAGGGCAGGCTCTCATTGAACCCATTCTGCCAGCAACAGTATTTAAAGATCGGGACACTATTTTTAAAGACTACCTTGATTCAAATGAATAAAAATAGGATCTCCCCATACAACATGACCCTTCCCAACACCAACACTGCCCTTGGGCATTGCCCAGGCATGATTCTGGCTTTGAGCAATATACTCACATGGGATCCTCCAGTGGATCTGCATGCACCAACTGCATGCCATGGGAGATCAGTTGTAATTTCCTCTGGAAACAATGGATAATGTAATACGGAAGTGGAAGGATTATCAGATATAGTGACATGATAATTAGATTTAAATTTATTCTAATCAATGTTGGAAACCCTCACTGGCGAGGACAATCATTATAAGACACCCCTCCAACATATAATACAATTTGGGCCTCTCATGAGAGTTTGCTCTCCTGTAGCCATTTACACCTGATGCAAGTGGGAACGCAAAATGTCAGCCAGAAGGCGATTTACAATTCTTTCCATGCAGCAATAATAAGGATGATATTTCCCAACCATTTGAAGCAAATTCTTTATATGGACCATTCACATTGGGGCAGTTGTTAACTTGCAGTTTGATTGATAAGCTAAAATCTTATGAAACATCTCATTGATCTTCCACTAGTGTGGTTGCCACTTCATTAAAGTCTCATGCCACTGGAAGATTTAGCATAAGCCAAGGCAGTGTCCTGTAATACTTTTTGTATACAACACATTTCTCACTAATTCCTTTGATGAGCTTTGTATGCTCATTATCAATCATACTAGTGTTCTTTCATAGGATTTCTGGATCTGTGACAAGAAGGGTGAATACATTTTTAGCGTAACTTAAGGCAATTCGCTTTTTTTTCCCTTCTCTAATACTTATCTCCTGATGCATTAACAATTCTTTCACATTCTGATTGGAAATATCAAGCTTTAAGGGGAGACAAGGATGCCACATTGAGTAAACTGCAGTTCCACTGATTTTCCAAAACAGTAATGTTATCACATTCCACTCTTTCCTGGAATACTGCTCAGCAATGAGGGATCTCACAAGAGACTGCATCACTACCAATGAGACAGCTTACTCTGGCTACTTTGCACGGTATCACCATTCTTTTTCGTGAAATCAAAGTATGGTCATCCTGAACCAGAAATAAATAGAACTTTTTTACTTTGATTCTTATTGCAAAATGGTTAAAATGTTGTTGAAATTCAATCTGTTCCACACACTGCAGCCAGTATTTAACACAGGATGATGTAATGAATCTGTGACTAATACACAATTTACCAGATTAAAACTTTTTGTGATGAGTACTATTACCTCAACAAATTATCATCTTTAATTTACAAATTCTCTAGGAGGATGTTTGCCATTTTGCCTGTCACGGCTATCATAGCAGGCCAGTGGCAGACCACACAAAGATCCACTGACCTCAGGCAGGATTTTCTGCTTTTGCGGGGGAGTCCGGCTAGAAACTTTCGCCCTCTGTATCATTTCGAAAACCCTATTATTCTGCGCTGGACAATTCATTTCAAAATGATATTCTGAGTCACATCTGAAACAGCTGTTAACTGTTCCCTGAACATTCCTGGGGTTCATTTGTCTAAAATTGTTGCTACAATCCTGTCATGATGTCCAGATCTGATTAAAGTGTCTACAATCTCATTCCATTTGTCTGCAACTCTTCCATTATACTGATCCTCGTGCTTCATATCAGTGTGATCTTGAAAGGCTGCAATCATCGAGTTCTCAATCCTTTGTGACATGATAGAATGTCCCATTTGTGCCCATCAAGGCTGCTGGAAATGAACATTTCTCAAGGAGTTTTAAAGCAACAGACATTTACTCCAAAAGGGTCTCTTTTTCTAAGAACTGAAAGTTAGTCAAGACCAGGAGCTTATCCTTATGAGACTCCTTAACACAATCCAACAATTTGAATCAGAGTGCTGAATAAGAAATCTCTGAATTTAATTTCTTCAACCTTTTACACAGTCCGTGACATACTCCTCTCTGAAATAATCATCTGGCTTTCAACATATATTAAAGTTTGACCATGCTTCGTGAGCATCTAACAGATCATCTTTCTTGTAAATTTCAACCACAAATCTTAATCTAAACCTTCATCAGTATCCAACTGGTGGGCATCTAGTCCACCAAAACCTTTTGCTTCTGGTTTTGTTTGGAAGCAGCAATGCCAAGGGTGAACTTGTTTTGCCTCCAGTAAGATATAACCCAAGTCTATTTATCACCTTCATCTTTCCACTGGTCAAAAGGTTCAGATTTGGAGAATTTTGGTGGGTTATAACATCTTGACAATCAGCCATACTTCACAAATGTAACTCAGATTGCAATCCTGGCTGAATTTATTTTTTAAGTTTCCAATTTTCACCATTTGGAAACCATTCTCTGCTACCATTCTGAAGCCAACTTGTGAAGCAAAAAACCAGATGCGAATCTTTTACTTAATAATAGATCTATTAACAGAATGCAACATTACCAATGTCTGCCTCCTCTGTAAACAACACCAGGTGTCCCAGTCGTCTTTATTTACATGTACTTGAGGTACTTAATCAATCAATGCCTTCCAGCTGTACATCACAATACTACGTTTAACATGCCGTTAACTGTTAATTCACAGGTAAGTCTTTGTTTCCTCAATATTGCCAACACTGGCTGCCTCAGAGCAAAACAATCTTACAGTGGGGCCACAAACAGGAACTTGGGTTACATCTGTATATGTCAATAAAAGGGCCTAATGCCTATTTCAGGAATGAACTGTAGACATCAACTTTTTTCCTTTCTCAATATTGAGGGTGTCATACCTCTGGTTGAAATGTATGCATGCTTTCTGCCCATCACAATGAGGGCTCAGTAGGCTGGTCATGGTCCAAAAAGCAGGCACTGCACAACTAAATTCATCAGTTTAAGAGTCATTAAAAGAATTCTGAAATTAAAAAAAAACTCAATTCTAAGTAGCAACACCTTTTCCTGTGGCCTGAGAATCAGTGCAGGTTTTCTTAATTTGCTCAAGAACTGAATCAGTTTTGATATGGGCAAAGTCCAATTACTATAAGAATGTCTGCACAATGTGAGTGCATGTGCTCATTTGTACAGACATTGTATGTAACAGGCTCTATCTGATAATATCAAAGAAAGTACTTCCAAGAGAGCCAACTAAAGAGGACATCAAAGTTAAGAACAGGACTTTAGAGATACAGCCTAGAGTTTTGCAGTGTACAAATATTTTCTTGCAGCATCAAAAAGAAAATAAAATCAATTACCCAATCAATCATACCAGCATTTATCCCCGCCATACAAAGCATCAGTTAGTTAATCTCCCAGTATTTGTTTTGGGAGAAAGATTAATTCTTGCTCCAGATCCTGGCTGACTCAGCTCCACACGGACAAAAACATCTGTGCTATATGCAACACAACTATCTTTCTGGAGTCACCAAACTTCATCCAACTGCGTGACCACACGTCTGCACTCCATGGACCTATAAAAGACTAAATTTCCTGAGCCAGAGGCTGATCTGGATCCAAATGCTCAGTAGTATTAGAGCCAGGTTGCTCAAAGCAAAATTGCACAACCACCAAACCTCAGAGGTGCCGATTAACTCCCAAACCATGAGTTTTGGCAAAGCATGGCTGTGGTTTCTACATTTGAAGCTTTAATATATAGTTTGGTGCTGTTTCTCTCCTATGAAACCAGCATACTATTCCTGGAGACTAGAGGAAATAGACTACAGTAAAATTAAGTCATTTTTGAACTACTTGTAAATAACCTTCTTGCACACAAAGTTCTAAAATGAATTCTCAGCTGTCAATGGTTTTCTGTAGTTGAGTGGAAGCAGTGAAAATCTCAGGGTAATGAAGTGCCAAAATCAACAGTTTCTTTTTTCCTCTCATATTATTGCTGTGGATGTTCATTCGATCCCTTGTTAGAAGTTGCACTGTGTCATTTAAGCACCCAAATGAACGTATTTTCATTTTTTAAATTTTAATTCAAAATCCTCTTTTCTACAATGCAACAAGAATAGAGTGCTTTGCATGCACAGAGTGATTACAATACCTCTACATCAATCTGTCCACATAATGGCATTCTTATTTCATAATACCCACACAAGAAATATATTGTACTTTGAACAGCCACAATGTGCAAGCAATGCAATTTCTGTTCGGTTTTTGGCAGGTTCAGTGTTTGCAACTTCTGCAGCGATGGTCACTAAAGAGATGTGTCTGACTGCCAAAATCTATTTAGTATTACGCACTCAGTCTGTGCTGGATTGTTTGGGGACACACTCAATAATCCAAAGATCTTTGTACATAACTGAAGATTGTTTACGAAAGAACATAATACATTTCAGATGGCAAGGTTACTTCAACTTGTCACAGTTGTGGCACAAAGTCTTGCAAAGTTCAGTAGTAATGAGCTGATGATCACTAATAAAATAATATCCTTTGCTGGTATGTTTAAGTCGTACATTTTAAAGCAAATCTTATTACAGGGATTTATTTTCTCATCAAAAGTGCATTACTTATATCTATTTATCCTTCATAATTTTCTTCTGCCTCAATGCAAATCTCTGACAGAACAGTCTGTTACAAAGCTTTGTCAAGATCTTATTTAACTACCTAACATGAAACTTATTTTTGCATTTCCAAACTTCTCTATTTATGAATTTTGTGGTGGAAATTGTGTTAGGTGATGCTATTTTTACAACTGGATCTCAAGTTTCTGGGTCTGACACCCATGCCCTTGGTTAAGATCATAATTTAATCCAAAGCTTCAACAGGACATTAAGAGAAGACTGCAATGTTGGGGGATTCATTCTGTAGATTACATGATAAACTAAGCCTCTGCCATTGAATCTTTTCCAAAGGCCAAACGGACGTCCCACGTGACTGCACAAAGAGCAAGGAGCTGTAAATGAGGAATTGTGGAAATATACGAGCCCTTAAAGCTTAAAAAAAAGGGTCATCGGACAGAGTTATGAGGAAATTTGAGAACAAATCATGTTCGCAGTGTTGAAAGGAGGCAGAAGACAGCTAAATAAGAAAAAGCCTTGAACAATATTTCAAGCAAAACTATAAGTGCAGAATCTGGGGTCAGGTGCCACTTGGTAAAAGCAAATTCACACTCAATGCCAAGAAATAATAACGGAAATGAAACTTACACAGATCACCAAATTAGCATATGAATGGTAAATTATTCAAGTAGTAATAGCATGAAACGGGATTGCGGAAGAATGAGCTTGTTAAGTCCTCATCTGTGTATCACTGCCATTTTGTTCTGGCTAATATTTATCTCATGATGTAGAGATGCCGGTTGTAGAGATTCGCCTAACGAAGGCACAAAGGCCGAAAGCTAGCAAGTTTACTATCAAATAGATCGGTTGGATTTAAAATTGGTGTTGTCAGATCTCTTACTGATATTTATCTCGATCATTATTATCTGGTCATTCAGCTCACTGTTGTGTGCAGAATTGTTGTAGGCACTTATACTACATAATAATGCACTTCCACATCAAAAAAAGAATGGTGTTAAGTGATAAGTTGCTATATAAAAATATTATACATTATCAGAAAAATGTCTGCAGAAGATTAATTTAAAATAATATTCCAAATTTACATTTTATTGAAAAGAGCACACAGAAGCAGACTGTGTTAAAGAGTCTTTCAGTTTTCCCTTCTCTTTGTTGAGGCACCACAACCCATCATGAGCCAAATTCAACATCTGCCACTTATGAAATTCACAGGTACGAAACCTACACTGTTTCTTAATGGAATAACATTGTGTCCTAAGTATAACACAGTCATACTGTGCCACTTAATTATTACAAGTGAAATTTAAAAAGAACATTAACTTCAATTATAACTTATTCTGATTCTTGGGTGAACGGCCATGGAGCAAGCCTGTTCCAGTGGCGGAGGCCCACACAATCTTAAGCCATTGGCCTCATTTAAATTTTACAAATTATCTGCAGAATGGCAAAAATAATATGCCATTGCAGCTGGCCTGAGTTTAGCGTCAAGATCACGTTGAGGACAAACACAAAACTGGCATGCTAATTCTTGGGGGCAGAGGAGGACAATTGAGGCAGCAATACATTACTAAACAGTCCCGACTTAAAACAGCTATCTTAGCATCCTGTATACATTAAAGGAATTCTAATTTATTACTAAATTTCTCTCAAACTGGCCGAAACATGAATACCTGGGAGCATGTCCCTTCAAAATCGATTTCAGCCACGATAGATTTTATGCAAACCAAATGATAGTGAATGCTGGGAAGACAACACTGGAAAGAGATATCGACAGGTTAAGTGAGCAGTCAACAAGGTGACAGATGGAGTACTTGCTTTGTTTGTAAGAACAAAAAGTAGAGTATTTTTAAAAGGTGTGAAACTAATTCATATTCAGAGAGACTTGGAGGACGTATTCTTACAAGGAACACAAAGTTAGCATGAGCTACAACAACAAGCAATTGGGAAAGCAAATGACATGTTGGCCTTTAGAGGTATTGCTATAATTGAATGGGGCTTTAGTGAGACATGGAATATTGTGTATGATTCTGGTTTCTATGTTTAAAGAAGGATATACTAACAGTGGAGGCAGTACAAATACAATTCACAAGACTGGTCCCTGGGACGAGAGGGATATTCTATACTGAAAGGCAGAGTAAATTGGAAGCATATTCTCTGGGATTTAGAAGAGCAAGAAGTGATCCAGTTGAAACATTCAAAGTTATAAAGGAATTTGACAGGTCAGACACTATTCTTTCCCCAACTGGAAGTGTAGATCAAGGGGAATAATTTTAGGATAAGGGGCCAATCATTCAGGTGAATCCCACGTGATGAGTGCTGATAATGCCAGCAGAAAACATTTTTTTCTGCTGGTGGAAGCACTTTGAGTGCAAAAGGGAGAATCCCTGCCAATGCTCCATTTATCCCTACTCTTGTGTTCTGTTAATCAATCCTCTATCCATTGCTAATGTGCTTCCCCCAACTCAAAGAGATGCTCATTAATCTTTTTTTTGGTATCTTATTAAATGTCTTTTGGAAATCCATGCGTTATACATTTACTGATTCCCTTTATCTACTCTAGTTGTTACCTCTCAACTCTAATAATTTTTTCAAACAAGATTTCATTTTTGTAAAACCACGTTGACGTGTTTTAATCATATTATGCTTTTTTAAGTACATTATTAAGACCTTCTCAATAATAGGTTCCAGCACTTTCCCAATGACAGATGTCAGACTAATTGGTCTGTTTTCTCTCTCCCTCCTTTCCTGAATAGTACTTTTACATTTACATTTCCAGTATCTAGGGAACTTTGGAAACTCATAGCCAGTGCATTCATAATCTGCAATTATCTTTCTGAGAACCCTAGAATGTAGAAACTGGGAAGACTTAGTTTCTGTGCATTAGCCAAACGATGTCCACCTTGGTTTGGAACTGTTTTAAGTTATCTGCCACATGTCCTTGCTGAGATGCTTTTCAAATGTATTTATTTATTCTCAGAAATGTGAGTATCACTAGCAAGGCCAGCATTCATTCCCCATTTTCGACTGTCCTTGAGAAGCTGGTGGTGAGCCATGTTATTGAATCACTGCAGTCCGTGTGGCGGGGGGATACCTAAGGCACTATGTGGAAGAGAGTTCTAAGGCTTTGACCTGATGATGGTGTGTGGCTTGAAGGAGTGCTTTAAAGTAGTTGGTGGTATTCTCATGTGTCTACACTCTGCTTCTGAATGGCATAAATCACAGGTTTGGAAGATGCTGTTGAAGAAGTTTTGACACAATGTCTTGCATCTTGCAGATAATGCCCAATGTGCATCGATGCTGGAAGTAGCAAATGCTTAACGTGCTGGATGGAGTGCCAATTAAGCTTTGCACTGGACGTTGTTGAGCTTCTTGAGTATTGCTGGAACTGTACTCATCCAGGCAAGTGGAGAGCATTCCATTACACTCCTAACTTGGATCTTATAGACAATGGATATCTTCAGGGAGTCAATAGATGAGAATTCTAAGTCTCTGACCTGCTGTTCTAGCAGTAAGAAGTCTGACAACACCAGTTTTAAATCCAACCAATTTATTTGATAGTAAACTTGCAAGCTTTCGGCTTTATGGCCTTCGTCAGGCGAATGAGGTGTTCTGGTCTCCAATAGCACACATACCAGCACAAACAGTTTATAGATTGATTAGAATGCGAATCTTTACACCTAACCTGTTATTCAAGTCTTAAAGTGGCTAACAATGTGAGTGGAAGGAGCACTGAGCACAGGGTAGAGAGACGTGTATTGTCTCCAGACAGCACAGTAAGTGAGGTTTTTTTGCTAACCCAGGCAAGTCATGGGGGTTACAGATAGTGTGACATGAAGCCAAGATCCGTTAAGACCATCCTCATGTGTGCGGAACTTGGCTATTAGTCTCTGCTCAGCGGCTCTGCACTGTGGTGTGTCGTGAAGGCCCCCTTGAAGAACGTTTACCCGAAGGTCGGAGACCAAATGCCCGTGACCGCTGAAGTGTTCGCCAACAGGAAGGGAACAGTTTTGCCTGGTGATTGTTGAGTGATGTTCATTCATCTGCTGTCGTAGTCTCTGCATAGTCTCACCAATGTACTATGTTTCAGGACATCCTTTCTTGCAACGTATTAGGTAGACAACGTTGGCAGAATTGCATGAGTATGTACCGTGTACCTGGTGAATGGTATTCTCACATTTGATGATGTCATCCATGTCGATGATCCGGCATGTCTTGCAGAGGTTGCTGTGGCAGGGTTGTGTGGTATTGTGGTCACTGTTCTCCTGAAGACTGGGTAGCTTTCTGCGAACAATGGTCTGTTTGAGGTTGCGTGGTTGTCTGAAGGCAAGAAGTGGGGGTGTGGCGATGGCCCTAGCGAGATGTTCATCATCATCATTGCTGTTCTAGCAACAGTGCTAATGTGCCTGATCCAGTTAACTTACTGATCAGCAGTGACCTTTAAGAAGTTGATGAAGAAAGTTAAATAATCATAATATAATTGTATATCAGGTGTAAGATTACACGATGTGTTACTATGTTTTCACATTCTTCTGAATTTCCTGCTGAAATTATGCTAAGTTAACTTATGTCTTGCACTTGAAGCCATATGTAATGGTTGTCTTTTCTATGGCCACATGGTTTTCATTTAAATATCAGTATGGCATTGTCACTAGACTAGTAATCCAGAGACAGGATAATGCTCTGGGGTTTGAATCCCACCACAGCAGATGGTGAAATTTGAATTCAATAAAAATCTGGAATTAATGATGATGATCACAAAACCATTGTCAATCATCATAAAACTCCATCTGGTTCACTAATGTCCCTTATGGAAGAAAATCTGCTGTTCTTACCTGGTCTGGCCAACATGTGACCCACAGCAATATGACTGACTCTTAGTTGTCCTCAGGGATGAGCAATAAATGCTGGTCCAACCAGTGGTGCCCACATGATTGAATTAAAAAAGGTAGCATTTTTCTGAAAAAAAATTGTAATAATGCGAGAAGATTTACCTTGGAGCTAAGAAACATCTACACTCTGGTAAAAGGCACAGCACAAGGCTCATGTTAGTGAGCTCCCAATACTTAAAAGTGCTGGATTTAAGGAACGCTGTTCTCAATGCACTGGAGTGGATGAAGGATTGGTAGTGTTCAAAGGGGAGAAATAGAGAGAATAGCCTGAGATCAAATATCTAATCATGCAGCATGTTGGGGCCAGGTTAAAGAGCAACACTGGCAAAAGCTGGAAACAGTTTGTTAACTTGATATATTATCAGTGAATGATGCTCAGCACAGATGCACCAAAAAAGCTGAAAGTATGTAAATACACTGGGAAATTCATCCTTCAAATGGCTATCCACAAAAGACATTACACAGAAGCAATGCACAAAGGAAACCGGAGGAGTTGACCACAGCAAAATGAAAATCATCGAAGCTATTAAACAAGGATGTTTTGAAATTCTGTGCATTCTAAAAACAGTTGGAACATAAATTTTCCATATAAAAATTTACACAACTTCAAAGCCTGTTTTCTAAACAGCACAACCTGATTGAAGTGCTGCAATTACAAATGCAAGAGGGCCAATAAAATGTAGGACAACAAAAACAGTTACTTTAAAACAATAACACAGCATAACTTTATTTCAGTCCATTTATTAGCAAAAAGCTAGAGTGTGGCATCCTATCACTCTGGTTATACAATGAAACCTAAAACATAAGAAAATGAGGACTAAGTCAAATTCTAATTGGTCCAGCAATTCCATTATTCATATGTCTGGAACTCTAATCATTATGGTCTTTCTGATACCCAATTGAGAAAGAATTACAAATAAGTCTACGTTCAGAATTGTTAGTAGATTTAAAAGCAAGTTTTTCTTCCCCACTATCTGCTAATGACATTAAGATGGTACACTTCAATATCACTATCTTAATTCAATTCTGCTGGATTCTTCGGTGTAATTAAGTTACACTACATCTAAATGGCAGCAAAGCCACTTTAATACCCTTTTAGGGCATAAACCATTACAAATGAGGTTTAATTGAAAACTGTAAATAGTTCAAGTGGTTGAAGGCAAATTTCTAGCAGAGATCATATTCTCTTTGCTGGTGCTAGAGTCATAAGTATGAAAAGTTTTAATTTATCCTCAATTAACCAAAATCAAGAGAATGGGTGCACAACTTGTTATGAAACTTTCACCAACTGCAGAGCATGGGAAAATACAGGCTAGGGATAACGCACTGATCTAAATTTCTTTCCCTTTACAAGTTAGCATCTGTGCAAAGCCTCCTACAACAGCGTGCATAAGATTAATATCTCAGTAAAATTAGGGAAATCCTATTTGCTGTTGCACAGATCAGGTACTATTTTCCCAAGTTGATTTTCATGTTCGATGGCTAAGTGTACTTTTGGAGCAACTTGTTAGAGTTTTAGCAGGCTTATATCACTAAAGGAAGTAAAGAACAAACCCACTGACCACAGATTCAACTGAATCTACATATGCAGATTGAAGGAGCATTGGTGCAAATGTTGTCATGGTAATTGCAATAAAACTCTCAGCATTTACTGTCATTACTCCACCAAAACTTCTGAAGTCCACACGTGTACAATTAAATATGGAAAGCGAGAATGGCAATCAAATATTCTGCACTTCTCCTTAAGATATGTTGCAAGGTTTAAACTTCCGCAGATTGAATTCAGAAAGAAATCACTGAGACAACTTCAACTCTGACACTGTTAATTTTGCTATAAAAATTTACCACGGTTGGAGGACGATGAAACCCTTCTTTGAGTCTCCATCGCTCTAGTGGGAAACCATCAAAGGCAACATCAAAAGGTTCTTCATTCACAAAAGGGTTCAGAAGGTCAGGGAGAGATGGAGGGAAATAAATGTCCGAACTCCAGAAAAGCACGCAGGAATTGCTCCAACTGCAGTCAATGGGGATTGATGTCAGGGAGGATCTCCAGGAGGGGAAGAGCCAGCAAGCCTCGCTCTTTGCTTTGGAGGCTGCCAAGGTCATCTTCTGGTCCAGGGTCTGCTCCATGGAGCAAGACGAAAAATGCTTGCGCTTCTTCTTCCAGAAGATGCACAGAGAAGCCTCTGTGATCAGCAGCCTGAAGGAAGAAGACGGCTCAGTAAGGTCATCACAGTCTGACATTCTGAGGATCTGCAAATCCTTCTATGCTGGACTGTATGACCTGAAGCCAACAGGCAGCATGGTTTCCAGTCTTTCCTGTCATCTATCACGCAGGTCTTAGATGACGGCGAGCAGGACAGTCTGAACAGACCAGTATCTCTGGACGAGCTGTCGAAGGCCGTCGAGTCCTTTCAGAAGGGTAAAACTCCCGGAAACGACGTCTTATTGGCTGAGTTTTACTTGGCGTTGTGGGACATGACGGGTCTGGACCTCCTGGAAGTATACAAGAGTATGCTTCTGGAAGGCAGGATGTCAGAATCCATGAGGAAAGGCATCATCACCCTCATCTACAAACAGAAGGGGGAAAGGGAAGAAATTCGAAATTGGCGACCCATTTCACTACTGAACGTGGATTATAAAATTTTGGCTAAGGTCATTGCCAATGGGGTCAAGTCTGCTCTGGGGTCAGTGATCCATCCTGATCAAACCTGTGCTGTACCCGGCAGGAAGATTTCTGATAGCCTCGCGCTACTCAGGGATACGATTGCCTACATGCAGGACAGGCAGGTGGATACGTGCCTCATCAGCCTAGACCAGGAGAAGACGTTTGACAGAATATCACACAGCCACATATGGATGTGCTCTCCAAAATGGGCTTTGGGGAGGGAATCCGCAATTCGATCCGGCTGCTCTAGACAGACATCAGTAGCGCAGTTTCAGTCAATGAGTGGGAGTCAGATAGCTTCCAAATCAGGTCTGGAGTCAGACAGGGCTGCCCTCTCTCCTCTGTCCTTTTTGTGTGTTGCATTGAACCCTTTGCCGAGGCCCTCAGAAGCGACCCAGGCATCAAAGGGGTGACAATCCCAGGCAGCGGAGGCACGCAGTCAAAGCCTCCCTGTACATGGATGATGCGGCTGTCTTCTGCTCGGACCCCTCGTCTGTTTGCAGGCTCCTCCAGGTCTGCAAGCAGTTCGGGCTGGCCTCGGGAGCCAAAGTCAACCAGGGTAAGGATAAGGCCATGTTCTTTGGGAACTGGGCAGACAAATCCTTTGTCCCCTTCACCATTAGGGCAGATTATCTGAAGGTGCTGGGGATATGGTTTGGAGCGGCCGTGTAACATCCTTGCGGCCCTGAGAGAAAAGGAGATGACAGACCCTGTCGGATGGTTCCCTGAGCAGACTGTCAGTGTCATCTGGCAGAAAGCCTCATCACCAGAACTTACAAACAAGCACCAAGATGTGGCTTGGCTGGTGGCGAGAAGGGCACTCCCCGTCAGATCCTTTATGCATGCTCGAGGTCTCAACAGCACTGCACACCGCCCTCGAAGCAGCTGCAGGTCTGATGAGATGGTCGCACACCTCCTTGTGGAATGTGTCTTTGCAAAGGTCTGGAGTGAGATGCAGTGATATTTGTTGAGGTTCATCTCGAGCAACTCAGTGACGCAGGACTCTGTGCTCTAAGGACTGTTTCCGGGGCTGCACACCGAGATGAATATCAACTGCTACTGGAAGGTCATCAACTCGGTGAAGGATGCACTTTGGTCCGCCCGAAACTTGCTGATCTTGCTGAAAGAACTGTCCTCGACCGAGTGTTGCAGACTGGCACATTCCAAGGTCCAGGACTACGTGCTGAGGGACGCACTGAAGCTTGGGGCAGCCGCCGCAGAGGCACAATGGGAAAAGGCCACACTATAAGGCCTTTTAACGGAGGCAGACCGAGGGCCCAGGAACTGCAAAATACCCTCAACCTGCGTAACTGCGTGCCAATCTGAGCTACAACGGCACACAATAATTTTTTGAGACATGCATATAGTTTAAGTATTGAAATGGAAAAATTGTAAATTGTATAGAACTGTACAAATGTTTTATTATGCACTGTTTGCCATTTGCAGACATGTATATTTGCAACGATTTAATTGAAATTTTTATGGATCTGTTCTAATTGAAATGAAATAACTGTAATCTGTATACAACTGTAAACGTTTTATTCTGACCTGTTTGCATTTTATTGACATGTATACTTGCAATGTTCTAATTGATAGTTTTATGAATAAAGTATATTTTTGGAAAAAAAATTTGCTATAAAAACCCTCGACAAGATTAAACCTTGTTAAAAGAGGTAACTCAATTTTTGACAACATATTGATTTAAAATTACTGCTAAACACAGTAAAATATAATTTCACATGTGAAATATCATATTTCACCTTAGTAAATAGTTTGTTTGCCTTTATGAAGCTTTTATCTTAATCCAAACATAATTATTTACTTTGTTAACTAAAATTTTTAAATTAAAAATTAAGGGTATCAAATGCTTTTAGCTCCCTAGTTCGTTTACTGTGAGAATACATCACTGTGATTGGCTGCTTTCTGAAAACACTGTGGCTGCATGCCAAGACACTTAACCTAGTGCCAGCCTTAAACAGCTGTTGAGAAAGGGGAAAGCCGTGCCACAGAGATCTCTATCTGCAGCCTTCTTCATAATTAGTGGTGAGCATCTCTACTTCACCACTGACCTCAAAAATGTGGGTCATTACTCCAATTTCTGAATATCTGATATATCTTTTCTCATCGGATTAAAAAACTCAAAATAATCTCATTTTTAAGTGGCAAATGGGCTGTTCACAATTATTTTGTAAACTGGAAAGAAGTGAATACCTTTGATCCAGAATTAACTACTAACGGATGTAGAACTTACCAAACTATTTACATGATGAATGGTTTCTGGCAACTATATCTTCCTACCTTTGCTTTGCAATACAGTTACATCACTGATGGTAGAGACCAAACACAGGAAAATACAGAAGCTATACAGGCTTTGGATTAAATTCTAAGATATAAGTAATATTATACTGGCAAATGAGCAACCTCCAAATCGACTATAAAAACTTGACTTTTGCAATTGTACTTGAGGAATGGGTTCTTTATACAGAGTTGAAGATCGAAGAGACAAAAAAAAAATGTGCTTCTCAGCATGAAATTTTGTAGTTGCTTTCAAAAGCAGATATATATCTCTATGGTGCTGTTTCCTTCAAATAACAAATTTAAAAACACTTAAAGAGATGATTTCAATCATTTTAAAGTAAGGTATCAAAATTATTTACATGACTTAAGGGATTGTTTCATCAAATTAAGCCAGAATGGTGAATGTTTTGAAAGCATTTCCAGAAAATTGAATACATAATTAGAAAAATCCCAAAACCATTTCCATTATTAAATGAAATAATCAATTAACTTAAATCTAACCGATAGCTTATTTTTGTTCTTTCAATTTTGACCTAAGCAAAAAGCTAGGATGTATTGGATTTGTTTGAAGAATGAATTTCTCATCAATAAACTTTTCAATTAAAAACAACTATTTCAAAATAAAATTTAAGGAGGCTATTTTTGTTTAAAAGGTGAAAGCATCAAAGAACTCATCTGGTAGAGAGTTTGTGAAGCCAGAAGTGCAGGAATACTAAATTAATATCAGTAAAGAAACAATCACTAATTTAGACTACGTCAGTGATGATGATTTTTGAGTTATACATATGTTATTAATCTCCTTTGTATGCTCATGTTCAGTACGAGTCCCCTCACCCACAAGCAGATTTTGCCAACACCATCGTCAGCACTAACCTTTAGAACATTTTTAGAGCAAATCCAAACGTCCTCAGTTTTTTCAATTCCATTTTTTAAGAAGAATAATGATAGTGAATCTTGTGTTTTGAAATTAAACGTTAAAATAATGCAGTTGCACAACATCTGAATCCTGGTTTATGTAAATCTCAAAGACACTTTGTTGCTTAAAAAATTCCCATTTATGCTACAGCATTAAACAGCTTTCAAAGATGTATAGGGTCATGAAAAAAATGCAGATGTTGAACAGGAGGGAAAAGGCAACTGGAAATACAGCTTTCAAAGATGTATAGGGTCATGAAAAAAATGCAGATGTTGAACAGGAGGGAAAAGGCAACTGGAAAGATAGAGGGAAAGATAGCGGGTAAAGGGGAATTGGAAAAATAGAGGCCTGAAGATATGCTCAGGAAGATTACTATAATAGGATGCTAGGAATGAGGACACAAAGTAAAGGGTGCTAGAGAGGCAATACCAGAGAACAGGGGGAAATGGATAGTAAAAACTGATAGTTCAAGTGAGACGGATAAAAATGGAACAACCTGTGTGTGCCTACGATTGGAAGAGTCAAAACGGTACATTCAGGAGAGCGAACTGTGAAAACAAGGATGATAGTTTTTCAATTTTCCTTAAATTACCCCCTCTATGTTTGGCACAAGGTAATTAGCTGTATATATACTGGTGTACTAAAGTATTCAGTGTGTGGTAACATATTGAGAACAATGAGCTGTTTAGGGTTGGTCAATATGATCTGTCAATAGTCCATGAGGTTTGGCTAGGTTTTACAAATCTGATGTAGACCTTGGCCACTGTAGAGAACAACAAGGTCTGTTGCTCTTTAGTGGCCCCTTGCCCTTTTAGTTTCTTGATGGATGGTTTTGGATTTTGTGGGAGGTAACTACATTGTGAGGATTACTCAGAATAAGTTCCAGACTGTCTGATATTTCCAAAGCTCCAGGCAGCATTTGCACAGAACCTATTTGACTGGAAAATATTCCACAGATGCTTCAGCCATGTTAGTTGTGGAGAATGTGAATAAGGTTATGCTTCTTTGTTGCTAGAGTGAGAGCTTGGGGATGGAATGCATCATCTTGTAGCATGCAGTGAAAGCTGCAATTTTTCACCGAACTGCAGTTGGCGCGGCGGGGGGGGGGGGGGGGGGGGGGGGGTAGTTGTGTTTTGTGCAGAAACTCAGCAAGCACAGGCTCAGATCTGCAAGGATTGATAGTTTTTGTCATGCTGTTTACAACCTACTAGATTAGAATCACAATAGTATTACTATTAATTAATAGTAATAGAATCACAATAGAATCAGAAGGAGGCTGTTCAATCCACTGAGTTTGTGTTGTCTTTTTCAAAGTAGTCCCACTCTTCACTTGTTTCTTTATATTGCTGCATTTTTTTTCCTTCAAGTATTTTTCCAATTCTCTTTTGAAGGCTATTGCTGAACCTGTATCCATCACCATTCCAAATCGTTATGACTTGTTGCATAAATATCTTTACCTCATGTTATCTTTCACCAATCACCTAAAATTTCTATCCTCTGGTTATTAATCCTTCAGTCATTAGAAATAGTTGCCCCCTTTTTGCTCTATTCTAACCTTTCGTGATTTTAAACATCTCTGCTCAATTTCTTCTTAACTTTCTCTACTCCAAAGAGTGCAAACTCAGTTTCTCTAAACTATGCATGTAACTGAAATCCTTATCACTAGAACTGTTCTGGTAGATCTCTGCAGTACCGTCTCTGAAGCCTCTATATCCTTCCTAAACATGGTACTCAAATTACACAATATTCCAGTCACAGCCAAATAACTTTTGAAAACTAACTTCCAGGCTCAAGATCCCATCTGTTTTATTAACTATTTTGTGCACAAGTTGTCTGACCTTCAATGATTTGTGCATAAACACCCCAATAGGTCTCTTTCCCTACTTGCACCCGTTTTAAAACAGTACTATTTGGTACCTATTGTTTCTCCTCATTCTTTTGCCAAAAAGTATCACCTTATACTTTTAAGGTTTGGAAATGCCATGTTGGACTCGGATGGACATAGTAAGAAGTCTCACAACATCAAGGTTAAAGTCGAACAGTTTTATTTGGAGTGACAAGTTTTCGGAGCACTGCTCCTTCATGAGCTGAGTCCATAGTCTGTTGTGAGGTCTGTTATCATCTGATGAAAGAGCAGCACTCTGAAAGATTGTGATTTCAAATAAATCTGTTGGACTTTAACCTGGTGTTGTGAGACTATTTATATTGTTATGTATTGATTTTCATCTGCCATGTTCTTCCTAAAGTCCATTAAGTTTTCCTTCTTTTATGCTGTATGATTCTAATGCTGTATAAAAAAATGAGCTGAAACATGAAGATATGGTTTAAGGTGCAAGGGGAAAGGTTTAAAGCAGATGTACGAGACAGGCTTTTTTTTTAAACTCAAAGGGTATGGGTGCCTGGAACTTGCTGCGGGGGAAGGTGATGGAAGCAGATACAATAGTCAATTTTAAGGAACGTCCTGACAAATACATGAATAGGATGGGAATGGAGGAATATGGTCCCCAGAAGATAAGGCTTAGATTAGTTCAGTTGGGAAGCATGGTCCGTGCAGCTTGGCGGTCGAAGGGCCTATTCCTGTGCTGTAATTATCTTTGTTCTTTGCTGGAAAAACTCAGCAAGACTGGCAGCATCTCTGAAGAGTGAAACAGTATTAAAGTTTTGAGTCCAATTGGACTTGAAAAGTTAACTCCGTTTCTACACAAATACTGTTAGACCTGCTGCGTTTTTTCATTTTTATTTAAGATTTTCAACATCTGCAGTACTTTATTTTTGTTTTACGGTCACAAATAAAATGTGAATTTTGCAATCATATTACTAAGTCTAATAGTGGATTCCACAATGTGTAAACAAATGGATGAGTTTGAAATACTTCCCTACATTCTGTATAAATTACTGAAACACATTTATCAATTTTAATCACTTCCCTCACTCTCCCAAGTTAAATCACAAGTTGTCTAACTAATTATTTACTGTAATTTTTATTTGCAGCTGGACATTAAGAAACTACTGATGACTATAAAACCATTGTCAATTATCAGAAAAACTCATTTGGTTTACTAATATTGTTTAGAGAAGGAAATCTGCTGTCTTTACCTGGTCTGGCCTTCACGTGATTCTAGGGCCACAGCAATATCGTTGATTCTTAACTGCCCTTGGGAAACTAGGAATAGGCAATAAATGCTGGCCAGAATGAGTAAAGAAACAATGTACTACTACATCCAAAGATCTCAAATCAAATCCAGCTCTAAAGGAGCACAAAATCCTCCTCACAGAAATAAGTGCTAAGAATCAGCAGTGAATTGAGGCCTGGCAATCTCAGCCTGAATTTGCAGAATAAAATAGAAGGCACAGAATTTTCTGCTTCCATTGGGCGGGCTCGGTGACAGGCACAAAAAAAAGACTTGCAAGGCAGCCAAAGCCATGTTTCATGATGATATAAAAGCAGGAAGCCATTGTTTCCCCTGCCCACTCAGTGGTGGGCCGTGTCTCCTCACATTCTATATCAGGAATCTCTTTGTAATAAACTAACATGTAACCATCAGGCCCATGCACCAGAATTGTTCCCTCATGGTACAAAATCCATCCATGGCGGCATGGTGTGCACCTGGTGAGCAGTGCAATGTTCGGTGGGGGGTGGGGGCGGCTCATGCCAGTGCAATGCTAGGATAATACCAGCTTGATGTTTATTGTGTGCACCTTGAAGATTGTTTCCTGGTTTGCATTGAGTTGCTGATTTGGTAGCAGGACAGGTGAATCAGAGGCCACAGAGCAAAACTGCCGCAATGCTATTACAGTCAAGCAGGTGAGGAAATTGAAAAGCAACTGCTGCCAATGCTGCAAAACTAACAAATAATATTCAACACAATTCAATTAGTTTGAAAAATCCCACACTACTTGTTCAGCTACCATTTGCTTCAGGTAGCTTAAGCCACATTACTCACTAGACTAGAACCATGAGTTGTATTAGTATCTCAGCGAGATACAAATACAACTCCAGATACTAATACAATTCCAGTGATTGGCACTAAATCAAAGATCAGGTTTTCTGACTAGGAAGTGGGAAAAGAATGAGAGTCACATTTGGCCATTTCTATACGTCTCTCATGCAGATTCACAGAATAACAATGCTGGATACATAGATGCTTCTCATTTACTTATCCTTCTTGGTCAGGAGAAAAATCAATACTTACTGAGGCCTGGTACTTCAAACTGTGACCCTATGATAACACTGCAGACTCATTGCAAAATTCATATTATTATATAAACTCCTGTTCATGGAGTCAATTAAATCATGAAATCTAAGCATTACCACTAACTGGTGTAGGACAGGATAGAGTTGGTATTTTTGAATGAATGAAGGTTGATGAAAAACATACCTCTGAAGAGGAAGTTCATAAGCCAGAGCTCAGCAGACGAAGTTGCTCCATCTGCTCTGAAAACATGTTACTGTACTTCAGTGTCTGGAGCAGCTGACAAGAGTTGGCTATTATTTATGAAGCTACATTGCTCTCTGGATATTTTTCAAGCTGACTAAAGCAGATCCTTTAGCCAGATTTGATGAGGCAGCATATATCTTTCACAGAATGTGTTCCATGAAATCAGCCACATGCTAAGACACTGTGTTGAAAATGATAAAAAATTTTTGTTTTAAAAAAAAAACAAATGTTTTTTCTCCCAATCACTGACCTTTTAGTCTTTCTAACAATTAAATGCATTACTGGCACTGAAGAGACCTTAAAGGAAAGAATGTTGGTACAAAATTGTTTTGCCAAAAGCAATTGTTTTGTTCTTGGATATCCTAGTTGCTGAAAAAGGAGTTGACTGCAGTTGAAACTGCAATTGTTTGCCATTAGATAATGAAGCAGCCTATAAGATGTTATATGGATTTTCTTTATGTAGGCTCTTTAAACATAAGTTTAAGTTTATTTATTAATGTTGCAAATAAGCTTCCATTAATGTTGCAATGAAATTACTTTGAAAATCTCCTAGTCGCCTGAGGGGGAACTTAGTATGGCCAATGCACCTAACCAGCATGTCTGGTAATGCATTTTGGAAGGTCTAATACAGATAGGAAATATATAGTAAATGGCAGAACCCTTAAGAGAATTGATAGGCAAAGGGATCTGGATATACAGGTACACAAGTCATACTGAAAGCAGTAACGCCAGTGGAGAAAGTAGTCAAGAAGGCATATGGCATGCTTGCTTTCATTGGTCAGGGCATTAAGTTTAAAAATTGCCTACTCATGTTACAGCTTTATAGAACCTTAGTTATGCCACACTTGGAATATAGTGTCCAATTCTGATCACCACACTACCAGAAGGATGTGAGGGTTTTGGAGAGGGTACAGAAAAGATTTACCAGGATGTTGCCTGGTATGAAGGGCATTAGCTACCAGGAGAGGTGGGAAAAACTTGGCTTGTTCTCACTGGAATGATGGAAGTTGTGGGGGCGACCTGACAGAAGTGTACAAGATTATGAGAGGCCTGGACAGAGTGGATAGTCAGAAGCTTGAAAGAGTCAATTACTACGGGACACAGTTTTAAGATGCGAGGGGCAAGGTTTAAAGGAGATGTATAAAACAGAATATTTTTACATAGAGGGGGTGGGCACCTGGAACGCGTTTACCGGGGAAGGTAGTGGAAATGGATACAGCAGTGACTTTTAAGAGGCATCTTGACAAATACATGATAGGATGGGAATAGAGGGATATGGCCCCCAGAAGGGTAGGGGGTTTCAGTTAAGTCCAGCAGCATGATCAGTGCAGGCTTGGAGAGCTGAAGGGGCTGTTCCTGTGCTGTAATTTTCTTTGTTTTCTGTTCTTTGTCTTTTAGGCTGTGGGAGGAAATCAAAGCACCCATTGGAAACCAAAACACTCAGAGGAAACACACACAGCTTTCCTTGCTACCTGCAATTTAAAATTGCAGTTAGTCAGGTTGGAATGGGAAAGTACCCTTTTCAAAACTCCCTATCCAAACAAGGTTATGTTTCACCATGTTATGTGGGATGGATAGGAATTATCCTCACCCGCCACATGATTTTAACCTGTAGCCAGAATAGACGAGTATTGGTGGTACAAGGCTAGCATTGTCTGGAGCTGGATTCAGGACAAGATGAGGCTCAGACAGGCAAGTTACAAAATTTGTTAGGCTTTGTTACAGCCAAGACCAAGGAAAATTTGAAGTCTTTGGAAAGAAAATTAACCATGGTGCAAGGCAGGCTGCTAATTCGCTTTGAGTATGTTCTGCAATGGAATGTTTGCAGCTTTGTTTAAAGGAATATGGCATTTTAGATCCATATTTTCCAGGCTTTCCATTAAGGTGAGTCAAGTTGTACAAATTTCCAAAATTATATTAACAAACAATTCTCACTACAGATTTTTAAAACAAAATCTCAGCAAGCTAATTATTTTGCCAGGAAAACAAAATTTTGATATCAATTCTGTAAGAAATACAGAAAAATAGTCAATGAAAATAATATCTATGCAATTTACCACAAATTATTTATAATGGACATTTTGTATCACCTCTAAGAGGCACAGACAATCACAACAAACCAGTACTAGATTTGATACATTGGCGACAATTCTCCAGGGTCATTAGCACTAGCCAGGTGTGAGGCACAAAATGGAATTCTCACCAAATGTCAAGCCCATTGCAAATCTTCCCGTCTGAACACCCCAGCGAGATCAATTTCCTGTTCAAAAATGGCAAGAATCTGATCAGAACTCATTAGCATCCACTGAAATTTCATTTTCGAGATTGAAGCGGAAAGCTGCAGCTTCCTGAGGTAGTCTTCCCTCTCTCTGCCCCTCTGCCCCACCCCATGTTAGAGGTCCCTGGGGCACCAATCACTAGCCAGTGGGACAGGGACCAATTTTCCCACTGGCGGCAGCACTTTTTGTTTTCCTATTCGGAGAATCACACTCATTAGTCCTGAAATTAGGACTGAAGCACAATTAACTGCATTCTATTGTGAGAATTCTTGTGAGGACTGGGGCTCAGTTTTGCACTAACTGGCAGAAGTGCAATTGAGCTTTTTAACCTTTTTCAGGCTCTAAGGCCTTTGATCTAATTCAATAAGTAGCTGCTATCTGGATATTCAGTAGCCGATTACATGGACAGTAAATTCAATGCTGATCTGTGACTTCAGGTCAGGAAACTGGCAAAAGTCAGAACTCTTTGCATCCAGAAAATCAGCAACTCATTAGAAGAGGATCTCATTATTAAATGAAAAGAATGCGAATCTTATCTAGAAATATTAGTACTTTGATTAAGTAACCTACACCAATCAGATTTTAAATACATTGTTAGACTAAAATGAGAAAAGATTCAATTATCTGCTGAGAAGTTCCTTTCCATAATGGTGGATAATCAATGCTCCGCTCTAATCTCACTGTAACAAAATTCAAATTCATTATGTTGATGTCTAAATCAGTACAAAGAGCTGGAACGACAGCATAACTGACAACAGGATTTTTAAATAATTTCACAAGTAAACCCATTTGATTTAAATTTACAGCATTATTTGAAGCATGTACACACCACAACTTAGCTTAGAAACACATTAGCATATAGTTTCCAACTTCCAGGTTGAGAAGTTCTGTAAGGATTACTAATGACATATTGTCATTCTAGTATTAGAGTAATAAGCTCCTCAAAATATTTAATAATTGATCTACCCAGGTTGGGTGATCCATGAGTTTATCCAGAGATAAAAATTAAGGATACAACAATGATCTTCTGAAGTTTCAGTCATGAATAAATTCGCCATTTATCTAAATCACCTTAAGTCAACCAGCATTCCATTTGGGAGTGTCATTCAGCACTCAAAGAAGTTTATGAGTAATGCATTTTATAGAGTTTTTTGTTACAATTGTTACAAAATTCAGAATTCAACAGTTCCCTAAAATCTAGCATGTAAATTAGTTTATTCTATAATGCCTCATTTTCTAGAGTGTCTTCGTTTGTCTCTAAATCTTCTGTGTACAGCTTACTGGAATGGAACTTACAGTAGATCCCATGAGCTGATATCTGCCTTTATTCTCTGTAGTACAGAGCCCAAATCTGACAACTAATCTTGAACAATGCCTTTTTAAAACAGTCAAGTTAGTATTTTGTTCCATCTAACTTAGTTTATCTGTAAATTAATCTGGATTATGGTTCTAGTTTGCATATTATGCTTCAGTACTGATGGTTTCTGTTTAAGGCAAATAGATAGCAGGATTCGCTCAATCACTTGATATATTTCTTCCCTCTCCATCTCCCTCTGCACTATCTGTTGACCCAAGTTGGTAGCTCAGTAAATTCTGTTTTGCTATCACTATATTGTTCCCAGAACAAGTGGAGCATATAATATATACCTATTATGGATTTGATTGCAGAACTCAGACGAGGATGTGATATAAGGATTATTTTCTTCTTGCGCTTAACATGATTATAGAAATGTTGTGGGTTCCTTAAATCACCAACATCAAGAAATTCTCACAAAGGTAGTTTATTCCAGAGTTCAACAGCTATATGCAGTATCCTCTGAGCTATGTACAAGACTTGAGCTCTACTGAGCTTCCAGGGATAATTTCCATGTTCCCACCATATGGCCTCTTTTGCAGGCACATCATCACATTCTCATGTAACCATTCAGTCTACATCTTTCCTATTTGGTTGGGACACCCAGTGGCATGAGATGAAACAGTGTGTACAATAGGAAACTATTGTGACATACAATTAAATAAACTGACAATGCATAACTATTGAGGTATGGACTAGGCTGTAGCAAGTGGTGCATAGCCATCATGTCTTTGTTGATTATTATTGTTTTACTCATCAGTTGGTCTTGTTCGTCCCAAAACTATAAAATCTTGCCAGAGGTCAACTGACTTTCCATGATCTGCCCCTTCCCACTCTAATTCCTGTGGAGGGTGGGTTGAAAAATTACAGCCATCATGTCTGGCCGGTCGTCAAGTTCATATTACCTACAATATGAATCAAAGATTAATACTTCCGTATTCTATTGGAAGATATATGTCTGAGTCTTTGTACAATTGCAGCAGTTCCTTTGCTTGATATAGTTTGAATACATTGCAGTGTGCATTTGGAGATTTCCCTTTCCATGTCTGCGAATGTAGAGAGCAAGAACAGTGATTGCTTTTGGCCATCTATTTGACTGCTTCCAATCCAGGGTGTCTTTGATACAGTCATTGTATGTAGAACCTCTGGAAGGCAGTAGGAATGATGAATCACTGGCCACACAGTATTATTCTATCCTTTACAGTCAGTTCATCTCTGATAGCAAAGAATGTGCAGAGTTTATAGGAAAATTCCTTTCAGGACTCTAGCCAATCTCTCATGATGGCGTCATGCAGTTGCCTGTAATATGATGTGTGCTTGTAGAGTCTCTGAGATCCTAAATCTGACGAGAGTACAGCCTCTCTATTGCTGTAATATCTTCATTTTCCTCACAATCCATCTCATCTGTGTTAAGTAAAAAGACTCTGTAGAGAGCATCAGCCAAGTACAGCTCTTTGCCACATTTGTGAATGATTTGTTGCAAATTTTAACATTGTGTATTGCAGCCCATGCAGACACAGTGTGCAGAAGCTTCTTTAAGTTAGTTATATGTGGCTGATGATCTATTTCAACATATGCAGGATCACCATAGTCATGAAATTTCTGACAGCTGTAGATTGAAGCAATAAGTTCCTTTTAGTTTTATTCATAATAAGTCTCACGAGGCCCTTGGAGTAAAGGCTATTGAACTCCCATTCTAAATGCAAACTCCACCAATTTATGTGCTGGAAGGTGTCTGCAAGTATTGATGTTCAACGTATTATAATAGCAATAGGGCTGCAAGCCTTGTCTGAGTCTGTTGAAGCCCGCTGGAGTGCTCTAGTCAGCACTATTTGATGCCCTGATGCAGAAGTTGACAAAGAGGTTCAATGACCTCACTATAGCTTTAAATTAAGGGGTGGTGGTTTTAGGACAGATGTCAGAGGTAGGTTCTTTACCCAGAGGGTGATAAGGGTATGGAATGCCTTGTCTGCGTCAGTTGTAGATGCGCCAAGTTTGGTGGCGTTTAAGAGGTTAGTAGATAAGTTTATGGATGAAAGGGGAATGGTTTAGGTTAGAGGGTCACTGCTTGTTCCTAATTGGTCGGCGCAACATCGAAGGCCGGAGGGCCTGTTCTGCGCTGTGAAGTTCTATGTTCTATAGTACAGCATAAAGTTAGAGGGATAATTTGTTAGACCAAGAAAACATTAATTCCCATGTTCCCACCATGTGACTTCTTTTGTAGCCATGTCATCACATTCTCATGTGATCACTTAGTCTATAGTGATTTTAAGTACAATAAATATATTGTTCTGTAGCAGTTAGTCGACAGATAGCCTGTACCTAAGAAGTCTGCAACCTTTAACAATTGATTCAATGTGGATAGTCATCTTAAATATATTCTTGTGCTATCTTTCTCTCTCTCTCTCTCTCTCTCAAGTGCAGTTGTTGTTTGTTTCCAAAGAGGCCCTCGAGCAGGGATACAACATGTGAACTCATCTTAATGATAACAATCTAAAAGTTTCATTTCCAACTGGGACTAAATGCTAAAACTAGGTTATTTACAAAGGTGTAAATGCTGCTGAGAGGAAACATGATTGATGTGTCCACAATTTAATTAGCTGTTAGCAAACATGGTTTGGGAAAACTATGATTAATGCAAAGAAACTACAAAATCAATTATTAAGATCATTGGCCACTCTTTAGCTTTTCTGTCCTTGTGCCAGAATCCAATTGATGTTTTATATTGGTGGCATTATCCATCTCCACATTTGATCTATCCCTGCTGTGTATTTGAATTTTTGCCTGTGCCATTACGGAGTTTACAGTCAAAAGTTGCGTTTTTGGAAAAGTCAAACTTCCGTTTGCCATCATTAGATTATGCTGTAGCTGTCAGTAAAACTTTAAACTGCGTAAAAGTTGATTCCCTATGTTTAAAGGATATCTCGAATAACATTTTTTAAGTAAACAGAAGTCAAGATAAATGAGGGTTTCAGCACTTGCAATAAACAATTTAGTTAATGGTACAAGGCCAGAGTGCTTTGATTGGATCCTCAGTTTATCAAAATCATTGGACATATCAGAATATATTCATTCATTAACTTCAGCATAACCAAGCATTTGATTTGGTTTATTCAAGATTTTTAAATCAATTATTCTGCTTAGCTATAAATGGTACTAATTATTTTATGGGGAGAGTGAGAAGAAAACATAAAATTGTGATAGGAGCTTCAGAGAATCATGGAACCCTTCAAAGAATCATGGCCATCTGGCTTGTGTCTGCACCGACTCTCTGACAGAGTAGGCAGGATTTTATGGTCTCACATGTCCCAAAACCATAAAATCCCATCCGAGATCAACGGACCTTGCCATGGTCCATCCCTTGCCTCCATGATTCCCATGCTGGGCGAGACAGTAAAATTCTCGTCAGCATCTTACCAAAGCCCCGGCCTTATGTATTTACTTACCTATTTGCCCCGTTAATCCCCCACTGTACATATTAGGGCACTAAAAGCAACACAGCACAGCTAATCAACCTAATGTGCATATCTTTGGACTGTGGGTGGAAACTGGAGCACTCAGAGGAAACACACAGACACAGGGCGAAATGTGCGAACTCCACAAAGTCAGTCACCAAAGACCAAAATTGAACCTGACTCCCTGGCAGTCTGAGGCAGCAGTGCAAACCCAGTTTCCACAATAACTCTTTGGGTTAGTCCTAACACAATAGAATTGCAGATACTGTAAGTCTTTTACTTCTAAGAAGTGATTATGTTTTTGTGCAGAATTTTAAAAGAATATCTTCACAGTATAACTTTCATATTTCAGTTGGATTCTTGATACAGTGCAATATTGAGAATACATCAAAATTGAGGAAGTAGGTTGGTGACTTAGAGGTAGGATCCAGTAGTGTTTGAACTGGGTTTGGATGGGAGAAGAAGCAAGGTTAGTGCAATGAGCATAGGTAGTCCTGTATTTAAACTAAAATACTAAAAAATTAGATATTCATACAGATATAAATTTCAACTTGCCAAACTTTTGGTAGAGGACATAAATCGGATGAAGGAAAAAATGTTGGTTGAACCATTATAAGATGCTGACTTACAGGATTTAACTAAGAATATGAACATAAAAAGCACCACATAAAAACTGTGCCACAAAAAGATAATAAGGACAGTGTTTATTACTCATATGTACACATAGACACATGCATGCATGCACAGAGATGAGGTCGTGGGAGGCCAGTCTGCCAAATTCTCCGACATCAATCTTATTAATTATGCAACTAGATTGCATCAAATTCCATCGTGGGACGGCTTGATGGCGCATAACTGCCATTATATCTGGACACTCTATTGTTAAGAGACAGGAGGCAGGAGGCCAGTCTGCCCTGGCAAAATGGTGCACAGTGCATCAGGAACAGTGCAGCACAATGGCAAGTAGTTTGTTGCACTCACTTAGTTCTGTTTTAATGAGCATTTATGCAATGAAACTGACGTTCATGCTTCCAGCCAGTGTAAAAAATGACCTGCCATTGAAAGGACTGCAATGATTTTGTGCCTGTGGGTTTTCCAACATTTTGGCTGTACTCTAGATCCCCCACTTCCATCTGCCAACAAATCCACTGTGAGCAGGATGGGAGAAATCCCCCCAGAGTCTTGCATACATGACTTCTGACACATTACAAATCTAGTTTTAAGTCAAGATATACAGATTCTATCTATCAGACAATTAATCTATTTCCAAATTTGTTTACAGAACAGTCTTTGAATATTTGCAAATCTAGTTCATTTCAAAATATTAAACACAAAATAGAAAGCAAGTATCCCTTATGCACAGTAATGTTATTTTCCTGTAAAAAGAATAGTAAGCATCATTGTGTCTATGTAATCCATGTAATTGCCAGATCAAATTATTTTAATGAACTATGAACAGCAATCTGAATCTATGGTGGTCATTTTAAATGCTATAAGATTGTGACACAGTGCAGAATGCAATGTGCTGCAGGATGCAGTGAAACCGGCATCAACAGTGATAAATGTGAGCTCACAATCTTGTCATTAAGCCTTTTGAGGTGGGTGGTTGATCCAACTTACATCAGTTAGATTCCTCAGTGATAAGCAGCCATCTGGTTGATGTTGCATTGATAGATACAGTCTTTGGTTTTTCTGCTTTCTCTTTCCCTTTGATCCCAGTCAAAACATATTTTTTGCACTTGATAACATGGACCTCTAAGATTAACCTTTTTGTTCTATTTTCATGCATTTTTATTTCTCCTAAAAAGGGAATCTTAAGGGACAGCAAGATTATGTTGATCATTTAAATCATTGCAATGCAGCCCTACTTGATATGCTCACTGAGTCTGCTGCACCTAAACTTCCATATTACAAAAATGACAGCTTGAAAATTCTTGAGAAATTTTATAAAGTATGTGACAGATTTTTATCTTAGTGATCCTTGGTTGGGGCCCTCAGAATGAATTTATGTAAAAAAATAAATGTTCCCTGTTCAGGCTCTTTTATTATTTTTTTAATTTTAAACTGTAACAAAAATAATTTATATAATTCTGCACCATTCCAAAGGAGTAACTAACTTCACGGCTCCAATGTAATACGTTAATCATCATTTATATGAGGAATATGGTCACATGGCCCCTTTAAGGGATGATCCTTTGCAGGCCATATGAGGGGGCCGGACTCTATGGAACGTAAACGCTGGATGCATGGCCATTTGGGAGCAAGGATACTGGAAATTCAGTTGGAGACAGGGAGGAGAAGAAAGCAGAACAGTGCTATATTTTTGTCAGACTCTATGATGTAAACAGTTATCATAATTAAATAAACCCTTTGTTGTTAGAGCCATATTAAATGACCTCCAGTTATTATAGGAACTTTCTGACAAACCTTTGGATGTACACTTGCCAATTGAACCAATATAATAGAAATGGTATTCACTTCTACATTCATTTCAATTCAAATAAACTATAACCCATCAGATACGGACTGTATGGTTAAACATAAATGCAGTATCATAACATATCCGAGTGGCTCATTTGGTATCACTCTCATCCTTGAGTTACAAAGTTCCGATTCCAGGGTTTGAACACAAAATAAAATCAAGCTGACACTCCAGTGCAGTTTGGAGACAGTTCTACACTGTCAGAAGTATCTTTCTTCCAAATACAGATTAAACCATTTGCCCTCTCTAGATGACGTACAAGATCGCATAGCAATACTTCCTTGATGTCCTAGTTTTTCCCTCTTCTTTGTTCCCTCAATACCTGCTGAAGTCCCAGTTATATCCTTTAGAATCTGGCTAGCTCGGTCTGTGGTGATACCACTGAGCCAACTTGGTGATGGACATTGAAATCCCCATTAGAATACATTCTGTGCCCTTGCCATCCTCAGTGCTTTCTTCAAAGTGGTGTTCAACATGAAGAGTACTGATTCATCAGTAGGAGGTGATGGCACGTGATAATCAACAGGAGGTTTCTTTGCTCACACTTGACTTGGTGCCATGAGACTTCATAGAGTCCAGGTTTTCCCTAAAGGACATTAGTGATAGTTACAGAATGAGAAAAGGGCCTTTCTGTGGCAATTGTTTCATGATCACCATTAGATTCCACTGGTGGCAAGGCAGATCACTATGGGATTCAACCTCAGGTCCTCTAGCATTACCTGGGTCTCTGGATAACTCGTTCAATGCCACTTTTAAAAAAATTCATTTGTGGGACATGGCTGGCCAACATTTATTGTCCATCCCATGTTGCCCTTGAGAAGGTGGTGGGGAACTGCCTTCTTGAATGCAGTTCCATGTGCTATGGAGTGACCCACAATGCTATTAGGAAGGGAATTCCAGAATTCTGATCCTCTGACTGTGAAGGAACGACAATATATTTCCAAGTCAGGATGGTAAGTGGCTTGGAGGGAACTTGCAGGTGGTGGTGTTCCCATGTATTTGCTGCCCTTGTCCTTCTAGGTGGAAATGGTCATGGGTTTGGAAGATGCTGTCTTAGGATCTTGGTGAATTGGTGAATTGCTGCAGTGCATTTTGTAATAGTAGACGCTGCTGCTACCGAGCGTCGGTGGTGGAGGGAATGGATGTTTGCTAATCCACGTGGTGCTAATCAAGCAGGCTGCTTTGTCCTGGATAGTGTCAAGCTTCTTGAGTGTTGTTGGAGCTGTACCCATCTGGGCAAGTGGGGTGTATTCCATCACACTCCTGACTTGTGCCCTATAGATATGGGATAAGTTTGAGAAGTTAGGAATCACTGCACCACTACCACCTCATTTAGTTAGTTGGAACTTCTGGAGTGATTTGCTTGAACATTCATTGTAATTTCAGTCCTCAGACATCATTAGTGATGTGGGCGAGAAGGATAAATGGGATTTATTTGGATTTCTGTTATGAAGTGCCAAACAATGTTGTGGTCTCCATCAGTGCCATAAAAATCTATGTTTCGACAGTAATTTGGAGTGATTTATTGATAGTTTTACATTAGGCACATTTGAATATAGATTTCCTGTTAGAAACATTGATATTAAATATAATGCTAGCAACAATATTTATTGTCAGGAATTACAGGATTCTTACTAGTAAAGGTTTTTGGCAAATATCAGCTCTGATTCACCTTATTATTCGAGGATGCTTAACATAACCAGTAAGAAATGATACATTTTTAGAGTGTACTTACACATAAACTTCATTAAATCAATGTTATGGTGCTACATAAATGAAAAGTGTCGGGGCAATATCAAGTGGATTGAGCCTGTGAGGATGGGGCAATGACAGGGGGAAGCAAAGGGGGAACTCTGCAGGGATAGTGAACTGAGAAGGAAGGGGAATTTTGAAGCTGGGACTGATTGAGGCAGAAGGGGGATCTCTGTAGAGAGGAGTAAAAACATAAGAAATAGGAGCAGGAATAGGCCACCTAGCCCTTCAATCCTGCCCTGCCATTCAATAAGATCATGGCTGATCTGAAGTGGATCAGTTCCACTTTCCCGCTTTCTCCCCATATCCCTTAATTCCCTTGTCTATCAGAAATCTATCTACCCATGACTTAAATATATTCAGCGAGGTAGCCTCTACCACTTTAATGGGCAGAGAATTCCAGAGATTCAGCACCCTTTGAGTGAAGAAGTTCTTCCTCAACTCTGTTCTAAACTGTCCCTTCTGCCTTATTTTGAGGCTGAGCCTCTAGTTCTGCGATTCTTTCTAAGTGGGAAGAATCTCTCTACCTCTACTCTATCTAGCCGCTTCATGAGTGATTGGTGGGAGGGGGAAAACATTGCCTCTATAGATGAGGTTACTACGCCGTTGGGCAGGGGAGGGGGAGGGGGGTGCTGTGCAATAGCACCCCCAAAAGCTCTGCAGCCAGCTTCATTGATAAATGTGGGCTCCCCTACTGATGAGAATCACACTGACTTTTTTTTGCACTGAGTGCCATAAGATTTGACGCGCAACTTGTTGAAAGTAAAACAACACAATTCTCTGCCATTTTCTCGCTCATTTGGCATTCAGAATTTTTTTCATAAGATCATGCTCATTTTCTTGGTATAATGTTTGCAAGGTCTTTGTTAGTTATACTTTACAAGGTCAACCTTAGTTACTCTCTATAGGCAGGACCAACTCCCAAATGGGGAGAGGAATTTTAATATCAGAGTTAATGAACTGTCAGGTAAAATATATTGAAATATTTGAGCCTCACATTAGATGGTTTAGATCATTAAAGATGATAACTATTGCGTATTAAGTTATGTTTTCAAAATAATTAAACTAATTTTTGTTAGCTTCAAAAAGAAATGAGATATTAAATTGCAATAAGACCTTTAAATAATAAACTAATTCTGCAGCGCATCACAAATACCCTCCTGTAAACATTGTCTGAACAAAGACAAGCAAATAGCTTGCATTAATCAACAACTTGACTACATGGGACAGCTGCAACAAGGAAAAAAACATTAGAAGATGTAAAGTGGAAATGAAGATTTCCCAGAATAATTTAGACTTCCAGCACAGAGCTTTATCTGCCATAGAATGTTCTGCTCCAGCAGTGCATACATATCCCACTATTTCAGTCAGTTACCTTCTGAATTAACTGTGAAGCCAATAAATATGTGTATGCACAACAATTTTTAATGCAATTGCTGCATTCTGAAATGTCTCTGAAGCAACTAAAATCTTAAAACTTTGCATTAATCTTGAATTTCAGATGCAACATTTTTATTTTAAAAAGGGCCTTATTGATTCATTTTGCTGATTAAGAAAATTAATTTTGCTCGGGAAATGATCTTTTTGTCTTAAATTATATTAAAACAATAGGCATTTTAAAAATGTATTTCTGAGCAGGAAATGCAGAGTCATTTTTCACAATAAATTACTAATTTGCTTTGCTATTAAAGTTTAAAAACTACTATGCCTCATTTAGATTGTTATTCATTAGGCTCAGGGGATGTGTTTGGCTTTTATGTCTGGAGAAGAAAGGGTGAAGCAGAGCAGAAACGTCATTATTTTTGAAGGCTGTCCCATAACTCTCACACTTGAGTTACACAGGGGAATATTGCTCAGTCAGTGGGCAGTAATTGGTTGCTCTCAAGTGATTTGAAAAAAACACTAGTCTCAACACATACTTTGTAATTATTGTCCACTATTTAACAATAAACAGCAGAAATAATTGCTTCTGCAGACCAACAAACCTAATTTAAATCACATTTCTGACATTTTTATTCTTGGAAGTTGTCCATTAGGAATTACACAGCAACTCCCATTTGTATTCCAGCACTAATAAAATGGGATCATCCAACACTCACAGATACAATTAGCTTTGTTATTTGTTTCCTGCATGGGTTGCAGCTGGACTATGATGCTCATGATAGTGTGAAGTACTTTCAGGTGCAAAATGACCCATAAATGGCAGACCAACTTGAGTATCAGGTCCCAATCTGTACTTGAACTCATAAAAAATATGGAGAGAATATATCATGGGATCTTCAGGAGGGAAAACTATAGCTACAGTCATAAGACTCATAAGACTTATAAGACCGTAAGACAAAGAAGCAGAATTAAGCCACTCGGCCCATTGAAAGGGAGAAGCTCAGGAAATTATAGACTAGTGAGTCTAACCTCAGTGGTTGGTAAGTCGACGGAGAAGATCCTGAGATTTATGAACATCTGGAGAGGTATAGTATGATCGAGAATAGTCAGCACAGCTTTGTTAAAGGCAGATCATGCCTTATGAGCCTGACTGAATTTTTTGAGAATGTGTCTAAATACATTGACGAAGGAAGAGCAGTAGATGTGGTTTATGTGGACTTCAGCAAGGCATTTGATAAGGCGCCCCATGCAAGACTTATTGAGAAATTGAGGGGGCATGGGATCCAAGGGGACATTGCTTTGTAGATCCAGAACTGGCCCACAGAAGCAAAGAGTGGTTGTAGATGGGTCTTTTTCTGCATGGAGGTCGGTCACCAGTGGAGTGCCCCAAGGATCTGTTCTGGAATGCTCTGCAATTCAATCATGGCTGATATTTTTTCTCATCCCCATTTTCCTGCCTTTTCCCCAAAACCTGTGATCCCCTTACTAATCAAGGCCTAACTATCTATGTCTTAAAGACACTCAATGACCTGGCCTCTGTAGCAGAGTTCCACAGATAGTGTATAAAGTATTATAGCATTTCCACTGGAAGTAAGGAGGCTTTTGGAAGCTATTGGAGACTTAGTTTTATTGTAAATTATAGTGGATTTTGTTACGGAGAATAAGGGAAGATTTCTTTTGATTAGGGAATGACCAATCTAAAATTGCCATGAAGAAAGAGGATTGAGAGGCGAGAAGAAAATACTTCATGCGCCATGGAGTGGCTGAAATACAGAGTCCACTGTACCTTTTAATGGAACAATTGACAAATATGTAAAAACAATAGAAGAAACAGGGCTATATGAAGAAACAACAGTTTGGGATGTCATTTTGGATTGCTCTCACAGGGAGGTTGCACAAATATGATGGAATTTTCAAACGCTTCAAATTTCTTTTGCCCCAAAAGACTCATCTAAATCTAAAAGAACACCCAGAAATTTTTCTTCTAAATTCATAAACTTTAGGAATGTTACTAATAAAACATAGAACAATACAGCACAAACAGGCCCTTCGGCCCACGAGTTGCGCCGATCACATCTACCAATCCACAGACCTATTATAACCCCCTATCCTATTCTTTTCCATGTACTCATCCAGAAGTCCCTTAAAAGACCCCAGTGAGTTTGCCTCAACAACCTCCGACGGCAGTCGGTTCCATTCACTCACCACCCTCTGAGTGAAAAACCTACCCCTGACATCTCCTTTGTATTTGCTTCCCTGCACCTTAAATCTGTGTCCTCTCATAGTGACCATTTCAGCTTGGGGAAATAGTCTCTGAGAGTCCACCCTATCTATCCCTCTCAACATTTTATAAACCTCTATCAGGTCGCCTCTCAACCTATGTCTCTCCAGTGAGAAGAGTCCCAGCTCCCTCAACCTATCTTCATAAGGCCTGCCTCCCAATCCAGGCAGCATCTTTGTAAATCTCCTCTGAACCCTCTCAATAGCCTCTACATCCTTCCTATAATGAGGCGACCAGAACTGCGCACAATACTCCAACTGGGGTCTGACAAGAGTCTTATAGAGCTGCATCATTACCTCCTGACTCCTAAACTCTATTCCTCGATTAATGAAGGCCAGTACACCGTACGCCTTCTTGACTACCTGCGAGACCGATTTAAGAGTCCTATGGACCCGGACCCTGAGATCCTTCTGCTCTACAACACAGCTAAGACTCCTACCCCTTATATTGTACTCCTTCATCCCATTATTCCTGCCAAAATGGACCACTACACATTTATCTGCATTGAAGTCCATCTGCCACTTCTCCGCCCAGTCTTGCATCCTGTCTATGTCCCGCTGCAACTTTTGGCATCCCTCCAGACCATCCACAACACCACCGATCTTTGTATCGTCGGCGAACTTGCTAACCCATCCCTCCACTTCCTCATCCAGGTCATTTATGAAAATGACAAACAGCAGGGGTCCCAGAACAGATCCCTGGGGCACTCCACTGGTTACCGACCTCCATGCAGAACAAGACCCATCCACAACCACTCTCTGCCTTCTGCCGGCAAGCCAGTTCTGGATCCACGAGGCCAAAGCCCCTTGGATCCCATGCCCTCTCACCTTCTCCAGAAGCCTTGCATGTGGGACCTTATCAAACGCCTTACTAAAGTCCATGTACACTACGTCCACCGCCCTTCCTTCATCAATGTGTTCAGTCACATTTTCGAAGAACTCAACTAGGCTCGTAAGGCATGACCTGCCCTTGACAAAACCATGCTATTTCTAATCAGTCCAAACTTCTCCAAATGTTCATATATCTTATCCCTCAGAAGCCTCTCCATCAGCTTACCAACCACTGAAGTCAAACTCACTGGTCGGTAATTTCCTGGACTATCCCTGTTCCCTTTCTTAAAGATAGGAACCACATCCGCAATCCTCCGGAACCTCTCCCGTTTCCATGGACGACGCAAAGATCATCGCCAGGGGCTCTGCAACCACTTCCCTCACCTCCCACAATAACCTGGGGTACATCCCATCCGGTCCCGGCGACTTGTCTATCTTGATAGAATTTAACAGGTCTAACACATCCTCTTTCCTAACATCCACATACTCAATCTTTTCCGTATGCCGCAAACCTGCAGTGCAATCTCCCAGTTCACTTTCCACCGTGAATACCGAGGCAAAGTACTCGTTAAGCACCTCTGCCATTTCTTCCGGATTCACACAGACTTTTCCCCCTTCACCTTTTATAGGCCCTATCCCTTCTCTTCTCAACCTTTTACTTTTCACATATTTGTAGAAGGCCTTGGGATTCTCCTTAATCTTACCTGCCAAGGCCTTCTCGTGACCCCTTCTGGCTCTCCTAATTTCCTTTTTAAGTTCTCTTCTACACACCTTATATTCCTCTAGATCCCTAACATCCCCTAGCTCTCTGAACCTTTTATATACCATTTTTTTCTTCCTAACTAGGTTCACCACTACCTTCGTGCACCACGGTTCCCGCGTCCTACCAGAACCTCCTTGACTCCTCGGAACGTTGTCTTGCAGTGCCCTAGACAAACATTCCTTGAAAAACCGCCACTTTCCTTCTGTACTCTTCCCCAAGAACACCTCCTTCCAGTTTATGCGTCCAATTACCTGCCTAATGTTTTCATATTTCCCCTTACTCCAGACATACACCTTCCTAGCCTGCCTGATCCTATCTCTTTCCATTGCTATCATGAAAGAGATAGAATTATGATCTCCATTCCCAAGATGCTCACCTACCGTGAGATCCGACACCTGCCCTGACTCATTAGCAAGCACCAGGTCAAGTACAGCCTCTCCTCTCGTAGGCTTTTCCACGTACTGTGTCAGGAAACCTTCCTGAACACACCTAACAAACTCCACACCATCCAAACCCCTTACCCTTGGGATATTCCAGTCGATGTTTGGGAAATTGAAATCTCCCATCACGACAACCCTGTTATTTCTACATCAGTCTAGGATCTGTTTCCCTATCTGCACCTCAAGTTCCCTGCCGCTGTTGGGCGGCCTATAGAATACACCCAGCAAAGTTATCGAGCCTTTGCTGTTCCTAACTTCCACCCACAGAGACTCCATAGACAATCCCTCCCCATCTTCCACCTTCTCTACAGCCATGATATGTCCCTGATCAACAGTGCCACACCACCTCCTCTTTTGCCCCCAACCCTGTCCCTCCTGAAGCACCTGAATCCCGGCACCTGAAGTACCCAGTCCTGTCCCTGAGACAACCAAGTCTCTATAATGGCCACCACATCACACTCCCAAGCAGCATTCCACGCCCTAAGCTCATCTACCTTATTTACTACACTCCTGGCATTAAAATAGACACACCTCAGCCCCTCAGTCAGGATATTTCCCTTTTCCACCACCTGCCTAACCCCCCTTTCAGGGTGCCTACAGTCCTTCCCTACCTGGGAACTAACCTCCTTATTCACCATCCCATCGGTATTCCCACCCCCCAAGCTTTTCTATTTTAAAGACTCCCCAGTAGCCCTAGCTAGCCTACCTGCCAAGATATTAGTCCCCCTAGGGTTCAAGTGCCACCCGTCCTTACTGTACAGGTCATACCTGCCCCTAAAGAGGTCCCAATGATCTATGAACCTGAATCCCTGCCCCCTGCTCCAGTCCCTCAGTCATGCATTCATCGTCCACCTCATTTGATTCCTGCTCTCATTCTCCTGAGGCAAAGGCAGCAATCCTGAAATTACTGCCTTCGCTTTTCTCTTCCTCAGCTTCCTATCCAGTTCTCTATAATCCCTTTTGATGACTGCCTCCCTTTTGATGACTGCCTCCCTCTTCCTGCCTATGTCTGCAGTACCTATACGCACCACAACTTCAGGTTCCTCATCCTCCCCTTTCAGGATGTCTGGGAGGCGCCCAGAAACATCCCGGATCCCAGCTCCAGGAAGACAAACCACCATGACATGGAAATATAGACATGGAAATATAGAAAAGCTACAGCACAAACAAGCCCTTCAGCTCACAAGATGCGCTGAACATGTCCCTACCCACTAGGCATACCTATAACCCTCTATCTTATTAAGTTTTATGTATTTATCCAAAAGTCTGTTAAAGGACCCTATCGAATCCGCCTCACCACCATTCCCAACAGCTAATTCCATGCATCCACCATCCTCCGAGTGAAAAACTTTCCCTTGACATCTCCTCTGTACCTATTCCCTAGCACCCTAAATCTGTGTCCTCTTGTGGCAACCATTTCAGCCCTGGGAAAAAGCCTCTGAGAATCCACTCGATCAATACCTCTCATCATCTTATACACCTCTATCAGATCACCCTGAAACTCCGTCTCTCCAAGGAGAAAAGACCGAGCTCTCTCAACCTATCTTATAAGGCATGCCACCCAACCCAGGCAACATCCTTGTAAATCTCCTCTGCATCCTTTCTATGGCTTCCACATCCTTCTTGTAATGAGGTGACCAGAACTGGGCACAGTACTCCAAATGGGGTCTGACTAGGGTCTTATACAGCTGCAGCACTATCTCCTGACTCCTAAACTCAATTCCTTGATTGATGAATGCCAGTACAACATACGCCTTCAAAACCACTGCCTCTAACTGCGAAGCTGCTTTGAGCATCCTATGCACCCAGACTCCAAGATCCTTCTGGTCTTCCACACTGCTGAGAGTTCTACCCTTAATATTATAATTTGTCATCCTATTTGACCTGCCAAAATGAATCACCACACACTTATCTGGATTGAAGTCCATCTGCCACTTTTCCGCCCAGTCTTGCATCCTATTAATGTCTCACTGCAACTTCTGACATCCCTCCACACTATCCACAACACCTCCAAACTTTGTGTCATTAGCAAACTTGCCAACCCATTCCTCCACACCCTCATCCAGGTCATTTATAAAAGTAACGCGCAACATGAACTTGAAGTGAATTTTAAATTATAAATCTGTTTCTAAAATCCTAATAAATATTTCAGCACTAAACAAATAAGTTACATGACTGTAATTATGACTGAGATGAGAAGGAATTTCTTCCATTAGAAGATTTCAGAATTCAGAATTCTCTACTCCACACAGCTGTAGAAAGTCAGTCATTAAGTATTCTCAAGGCAAATAATGACAGATTACTAAATATTAAAAATGTGAAAGATCGTGGGGATAGTGTGATAGAGGCTGAAGGTCAGTCATGATTGGATTTATTGGCAAAACAGATTTGAGGGGCTAAATGGCCTACTACTGTTGCTATTTCATATGCTTTACAATCCAGCTGCCTCAAATGCTCACTGTGACATAATATCTGCTTTCAATATCTGAAAGTCAAGTGCAATAAATTTAAATTACTCTTCTCAGACATTTAGCTTAGATGGGTAGACTGAGCCAGTTTGGGCTCTTAAATAGAATTTTAAGTGGTTTCAGGTGCTAATCTATTGACTATGTCAAGTTAACAATATGTAAATTTTTGCACAAGGATTAGAAGTCTGATTTAGTTTACTCGACTAAGTGAAAAATGTTCTGTCAATTTTTGACAGAGCTGCATTGAAAAACTATATCACACAATAAATGTAGCTGTGAAGCCTTTTGGAATTTCAAATGTCGTGAACGACACTACATAAATGCATTTTCTTTCTTTCTGGAAAGTAAAACACTATTATCCACAATGTAAACATCAAGGTGTTAATTGTGGTTAAGATACTCCTGGAAAATCACATGATTTTCCATCTCAGTCCACCTTTCCTAGCTCCCAGAATGCCATCATCATGCTCCATTACATTTCTTTGCCGAATGGCAAATGAACATTCTTCATTATCTGAATGAGATGATTCTTGACTGTTGCGCAAAAAATCTTCTGTCCCATTTCAAATATTTATTATAGTCGATAGCATGAATGGGATATAATATGTGAAAACGTGAAGTTGTCCACTTTGGCAGGAAGAATAGAAAAACAGCATATTATTTAAATGGAGAAAGATTGCAGATCTCTGAGATACAGAAGTGTTCTGATATATGAAGCAGAAAACATTGGTACACAAATTCAGCAAGTGATTAGGAAGGAAAATTGAATGTTGCCATTTATTGCAAATGGAATGGGATATAAAATAGGGATATTTTGCTCCAATTGGTAAGACCACATCTGATGTATAGTGTAAAATTTTAGTCTCCTTATTTAAGAAAGGATATAAATGAGTTAGAAGCAATTCAGAGAAAATTCACTTGACTGATATGTGGGATGACGTCGGTTGTTATCTTACAAGGAAAGATTGGCTAGATTGTGCCTGTATCCATTTTGAGTTTAGAATGAGAAGTGACTTTAAAGAAACATATATAATCCTGAAGGGGCTGGACAAGTTAGAAGCTGAAAAGATGATTCCTTTTATGAGAGAGACTAGAACTAGGATGACACAAGTTAAAAATAAAGGGTATCTTCTTCAAGATGGATGAGATTTTTTTTTCCTTAATCGAGCAAATCTTCCCCAGAGAGTGGTGGCGGCAGGGGCCACTGAATATTTTTAAACAGATAGACTGGTCAGGAATCTAACGTTATTGGGGGTAGATGGGAGAGTGAAGTTAAGACCACAATCAGATCAGCCATGATCTATTGAATGGCAGAACAGTCTTCAGGGGCCAAATCCTTGGAACCATTCCTCATTCTAATTCATATGTTTCTATGGTTAAAATGGTTAAAACATAAAAGGAGGAAGAAGTCTGTGCCAGTCTTCTGGGAGATCAACTCACTAGTCCCCATCCCCTGCCTATTTCCTTATAGCCCTGCAAAATTGTTTTCTTCAGATAGCTATCGAATTCCCTTCTGAAAGCCATAACTGAATCTGACTCCACTCTCAGGCAATGCATTCCAGATCTTAACCACTCACTGGGTAAAAAGATTTTTACTCTCATTACCTTTGATTTGTTTGTCGTTCATCTTAAATTCCCTTTTCTGCCAATGGGAATAGTTTCCCAATTACTCTGTTCAGACGTTTCATTGTTTTGAACACTTCACAACCTTCTCCAAGTAGAACAGTCTCAACTTCTCCAATCTATACATGGAACTGGAGACCTTCATCCTTAGAACCATTCTCATAAATCTTTTCTAAAGTATTGACATCCTTTTCAAAATGTGGTATCTAGAACTGAACATGATGTTCCTGTTAAGACCAGTATTTAATACTGGTTCAGCATAACTGTCCAACTTTTGTATTCTATGCCTCAATTCATAAAGTCCAAGATTTTGTAAGTTTTTTAAAAAATGTTTCATCAATCTGACCTCTTACTTTCAACAATTTATGCACATATTCTTTCTCCTCCTCCCTCCTCCCACACCCCCTTTAGAATTTGTATTCTGCTACATTTCATTCTTCCTACTAATATGTAAATTCACAGAATTTACTCAAAAAAAGTATTATAATGCTCAAGGTTTTCTTCCATGCTACTTGCAACAGTATCCTCAGAGATGAGCAACCTGAGTAAAAGCATATTTTGTTCTGAAAGGGATAAAATTAAAATTAGCTAACAGATTATAGATCTAATTTAGAAAATGTGCACTTCACTTTTCGATACAGAAAGTACAGGATCATACTCCTGCATCATGTGTTGTGATTTCTGCATAGTAGCTAAGCCCTTAATGTTCATTGTTCAATATCGTTTGTGAATTACTGCATAGTGAACTAGGTTTAAAAGATGAACAACTCAATAAACTATCTTCAACAAAGAATTGGCCCTGAGGGTTGGTACAGTGACACCAGGATGTGAAGCAACATGTAGCTAATACTGAAAGGTTCCCATTTGGTAACAAGTAGACAAAAGGTTGTTATCTGATGGGGAAATCTTTGTTCTAACAGAGTTGTTTTTGTGAAAAACTAGCTTTAGGAAGGAAAGAAACCTGCTGTTAAAAGGAAACCTGACAGGATTGTCAGTTTCTCCCACAATGAAAAGACACAAGCACAGTAAAATGTAATTCATGTTCTGTTGTACTGTTGATTTATAACATAACAGTGGTTGAAATTACCTATATCATACTTAAAATTATGAATAATACTGCTGACATTAATTTATATCTCAGACTGCAGTATTTTCAGAATCTTTAAAAGGATCAGTGTTACTTTTAATTTTTAGTAGATGCTACTTTGGAGGGGATTTCTGATTACCTATTGTTGTCAGCAATTCCATGAAGTTTCACATTTTTAAATAAATGATTAAAGACACATTTGAGCAAACATATTGTGCAGATGTCCTGCTCATGTTAGCGGGCTGGCATCGTGATTAGCACTGTTGTCTTACTACTCTAGGGACTCGGGTTTGATATCTGGCTTAGGTCACTGTCAGTGCAGAGTCTACACGTTCTCCGTTTATGAGTTTCCTCTGGGTGCTCCGGTTTTTTCCCATAATCTGTAGGATGTGCTGGTTAGGGGCATTGGCTGAGCTAAATTCTCCTCTGTACCTGAAGAGGCACCCGAGTATGGTGACTCTAGGATTTTTACATAATAGTGTTAATGTAAACCTATTTATGACACTAATAAATAAACTTCAAACTTTGCAATATCAGTGATGTCCTGAATGCGGAGTACCACTCACACAATTCATTGTGTTTATTCTTTACATCACTACAAGGAGGACTGTAATAAAGACATTCTTCAAACCAGCTGTTCTACAACGTAACTGACACACAAGAATAAACATATACAGAAAACCTCAATGATGACACTGAGGGTGATAGGGCAATTTCGGCAGAATACATTTCTCCTTTATATTTGTTAGTAATAGATCTTAAAATTCTTTTTTAGAACAAAAAGGGTTTTTGACATTTTTTACTTTTTTTTGAAAGATTTGAAAACTTGCAGCAATTACGCTTCTTCAGTCTGGAAGGAGTTTCTCTTCCCAAAACCCATCCTTTCGATCACTTCTCCAAACTTTTCACCCTGTTCAAACATTTATTCTCCCCGTTTTATTTGTGAAAAATCTCAGTATGGCAATAAAAATAATATGGAAGAAGCATCCAGACTAGTTTGATTAATTGTCAGGTAATAATTCTACACAAGTACATGAAAAACCTCATTGTAATGGTGGATAAAGATACACTGTAATATTTAAGTTTCCGTTACTTCCAGAAAAGAAATAGAAGGAGTAATTTTGCATCCACGTTAGCTGCCAGTGAGAATGGTGATGTGGACGCAGAATCTCACAAGAATTGGGAAACACGGGACATACCCAGGCAGTGCCTCCTGCCCTGGAAATATAAAAGAGCATCAAGGCCTTTGAGGTAATCCGTATGAAGTTGCCCATTATTGTTATTGCCATACTGAGATTTTTCACAAATAAAACGGGGAGAGTGTATGTTTGAAGAGGGTGAAAAGTTTGGAGAAGTGATCAAAGAGTAAGGGATGAGTTTTGAGAAGAGAAACTCTTTCTAGACTGAAGGAGCATAATTGCTTTTCACAATTCATAAATGTGCATAGATTGTATTACACAAAGTAAAGGAGTGATCTAAATTTAAAACACTTCAGTTATGTTGACATGTTCATAATTCAAACATAAAGTACATTCTTTAGCTTTGCAATCCTTGGGTCATCACATTCAGTATGTGGCAATCTTAAACATTCACATATATCCATTTTCTGCTTCCCAGTTTCCTCTATTCCTTTTCCCTTGTCCAAGGCATCCTTCTTCAAAGAATGCTACTAAACCTTGAAAGATAACTTCAAGCTATGATGAAAGAATATTTGACCTCCCCTCCTCTGCCATCCAAGTCCCAAATAATTTTGGCTTCATAGAAATTTTTTAATAAGGATCACTGAGATCCCCTCGGGAAAGCAAAGTGTATAATCAATCAAATTGGAGTGTGTGAAGTGTGATTTCAATATAATAATGTGTTAAACATTGGGCCAGACCACATATAATGAAATTCAAACGCACCTGTTATTTCCTGAAGTAGTTCAGAAAAGTTGGGCTCATCACACAATGCCTGCTGCAAAGCTTTCTTGACTTCATGTTCAGCTTTATCCACCACGCTGTCCAATTTGAGCTCCCCAACCACAGAGTAGATGTAAACCAATAATACAAGAATTTCTTCAGGGGTGTAATCAAGATAGTCTCTCTCCCCATGGGACTTGATCATAGGCAGAAATTGGGTTAAAACTCGAGACAAATCACAATCTCCAAGAGTCTGAAAACAAATAGAGATATTTTCAATTTTTGTCGAGAAAATATAGCAACTTAATTCAAGTATTTTTCAAGTTGGAATTAAATTCCTTCGGCAAATAGTTCCCATGTACAATACTTCAAACACCTTTCACACTTTAGTTACAGATAGGGAGTTGGGTTTGTTTCAATAGCTAGTTAGGTGCATTAGTCCAAACAGGTGCTGGAGTGTAGCAACTAGGGGAGTTTCACAATAACTTCATTGTCATATTAATATAAGCCTTACTTGTAAATAATAAATAAACTTTAGAACATTTTACAAGCAACTGTACTGTACCTGTTGATGATCATAATTACTAACCAAATACTAAACCAACATTCTAAGATACATTAAATACTAAGTTAAAATACTATATAATTCAACTATATAAGTTGTTTCAGCTGTCCAGAGGGAGAGTGGAGTGAGACAGAGGGAGGGCAACTGTGAGAAAGCAAGGGGTGAGTGTGAGAGAGGGGAGGGTGAGTGTGAGGAGGAGAGGGGTGGGCATGAGAGAGGGGGTGGATGTGAGAGAGAGAGGCTGAATGTGGGAGATTGTGGTTTACTTTTCAAGCACCAAATATAACTACATGTTTGTGGGCCACTAAAGAAGAAAAAATACGAAAGCATCTCAGTTACAAAAAAGGCTTTCAATGAGTTACTTAGAGTGTTGTTACTATACATTGTAAAGCATAAATGAGTACTGGATACTTAACCAAAAATAAATTCTGCTCTTGAAATTCAGTGGTGTTGGAAGGTTTTTGCAGGAAATTCCCAACGGGAGTATGGCAGAAAGAGTAGAGGTTGGACATTGGGAACAGAGGGGTGTTCATGGGGATCACAATGGAGTTAGAGGCATATCAGGCCAAAGATCCAGGCAGAGTTGCAATGTTTTCAACACTTCCATCTCTATGTGTCACCAGGAAAAGCAAACTGAACAGGTAAAACAATGGCAGGCTGATGCACTTCCAGGAAATGCTAACATTGGGAACTGCGGGCTGCAAATAACAGGAGGAAGTCGGAATGGCAAAAAAAAATTTAAAAAAAAGGACAATTAGAGGAAAAAAATGGAAAATTCTTCTCCAATCCATTTGGACATTCAAATCTATTCCAGGAGACTACTCTGATGCTGAACTGGAAGACAGAAGTTAGTATCGCAATGTAACATAATGTCAGTTATGTTTATAAGTCAATTGTTGGCACAGGCAACCTCAATGCTAATTTTCACATTAAAAATATCATTCAAAACCATGGAAATGATTGTAGACAGGAAATGCATGGCATATTTTTTAATGAAAATGCTTGTTTAATAGTTTATTTTCCTGGTAAGCAAGTATTTCCATAAACAAACAAATCTCTTAAGGACTGTTATGATTTTCATGTTAAAACAAGAAGATTAAATAAATTGAAATAAAAAACACATTTCTTTCACACGCTTTATATTATCAGACTATGTCATTATTTATACAGTACATAAGGAATTGGCCTTCTCAGTGCATTAGGATCCTTTTAAGCCCAGTTTCACTCTGAGCATCATTTTTGAAGGGGGATTATAGTGTTGTTTTCACTGATCATAGTTATATCAGAAATGAACTGAAGGTTATGATACTTCCCAGAGGACAAAATTTCAAGATTGAATATTAAATCTGATAAAGCCACCATAATGGAGTATATGATGCAGGAAAACATGGTTGAATGCACTTCATGCAATGGGGCAACACTGCAGGAGTTCCTCAGGGTAGTGGTCCTCGGCCCAACCATCTTCTGCTGCTTCATCAATGGTCTTCCTTTCATCATGAGGTCAGAAGTCGGGATATTTGCTGATGACAACGCAATGCTCAGTATCATTCATGACTCTTTGGATACTGCATGAAATTCCAAACACAGCGAACCTGGATCATATCCAAGCCTGGGATGATAAGTGGCAAATATAATTCAGGCTATGACCACTTCCAACAAGGGAAAAACTAACCATTACCCCTTGACATTCAATGGTATTACTATCACTGAATGCTCCACTATCAACATCCTGGGGATTACAACTGGACTAGCCATACAAATACCGTGGCTAAAAGAGCAGATCAAAGGCTAGGAATCTTGTGGTGAGTAACTCACCTAAATCCCAAAAGCCTGTTCACTATCAGCAAAGCAAGAAGTCAGGAAGGTGGGAAAGTGGAATGAGGATTATCATATTAGATCTAATTGGAGCAGACTTAATGGGTCAAATGGCATACTTCTGCTCCTACTTCTGCTCATGGTCATTGTGACGGAACTTTCCTGGATGTGTGCAGCTCCAACAACACTAAAGAAGCTTGATACTATCCAAGACAAAACAAGCCACTTGACTGGCACCACGTGCACAAACATTCAATCATGATGGTACCATCTTCCCCAGGTGCCCTTCTAGCAGATACCTGGGAATCCCATCACTTGGAAATATCCGACTGTTTCTTCACTGTTGCTGGGCCAAAATCCTGAAACTCCTTCCCTAACAGAAGTACCAGATTACAGCATGTTAACAAGTCAGCTCACCACCAGTTTTCAAGGGCAATTAGGGTGGGGAAATAAAAAGCTGGTCAGCCAATGATACCCACATCCCATGAATAATTATTTTTAAAAGCAGCCCAATTATTTTCTTACTTTTTATTTCTAAATTTCATTTTAACACTGACATTGCTAATCAGGGGAAAACATATTCATATGAGTAATGTACAGTAAACAAATAAAAGGGCTTATATTATCCAATGCTATCATTTGAAAGTAATGAAAGATGCAAAAAAGGGTGGGCAAGATATTCTTTCACATTAACAATAGATGCAGTTAGATCGTTACTTGGACATTACCTAAAAACTTCTGCACTACTGATGCAAAAGTTGAGTTGGCAATTTTGCATATTTGAAACTCAAGCAGGATTAAGAGAGATGTACATCATGCACACAAGAATGGATTTCTAACAGGTCAAGAAACAATCAGAAATTTACTGCCATGTGTGACTGAAACTGAACTATGCCTACAGGGTTTGTCTTTTTTGGCCTCATTAAAGTTTACTTTCAGTTCCCAAAAATGCCATGAGATTAGGCTGATAAGTCCAACAAATTTAGTTGCAACCTATTATACACAAAGCAAGGTTCTTAACATTTCTATCATGTCCTTTTTCCTCATCATCCTTTTCTCTAAAGGAGTATGGAAAGGTCTGAAAACTAGTGCAAGAGGTGTTAATGGAAATAATTGAAAGTCAGCAAAACGTTCCATTTATGTACTAATTGTGCAGGAACAAAAAAAAATTGCCTAGATCTGCATGTCTGAACAAATGTTCCTTCAGCATCATCAAAATAGTAACTATTAATATGCTAAGCCTGAGAAAGGATTTTAAATTTACATTACCCTACAGCAGTTTCTAAATTCAAATCCTGCACTATAAAAAGGCAGAATGGGATTGAGTTCCAACTTACTGCCAACTCTACAGTCACTTTTATTATGAAACCTGCTTTTCTGGAATACAAGATGCCAACATGAGATAGGCATGCAGAATTTGTTACTTAGGATATTATCCTGGGATGGTGGGAATTAGGCTGGACAGAAGTAAATGTATCATTAACAAGTAAACAATAATTGGTTTAAATGTTCCTGTTTGAACATGCCATTACTGATTTACAATTAATCAGCTATTTAGAACTACAAGGACAGAGCTTTTCTCTCATGATACAGATAAAGAGAAATTGTAATGTTCCTGAGTCCTACTTCCTACTGGCTAAAGAAGCCTTAGAATGGTCTCATTTGTCTAACATCAGGGGATTCAATAAAAAATAATAAAAGCAGGTCAGTTCCAGGTTGTTCAAAAGCACTATATAACTTCATTTTGCTAAGTTGGCGCCAAGTGAGGAAACAAGCTATTTAGCATGACCCAGTGTTTTAAAAATAAGCATTAGTTACGGTCATAAAAAACATGAAGCTATTTTGCATAGCGAAGGAGAGTATGTTATTTTCTTTCACTAGCTACACTACTAGCTTGTGAAGCTACATCGTGTACGGAACTTACACGAGATTTTAAGTATACTAGTCGTATGCTGGTCACAATATATGATAAATTACAGCTATGCAAACTAAACTCCCCAGTGGAATATTATTAATAACTAATTTAGCTTTTGTTCAGCTAGTTGGTGTAACAAGAACCAGATTTTTCATTTGTTTAAATCTATGAAACAGAAATATATACTAATAAAATTGATGATAATGCGAGCTGTTAATTAGCTGCAGTTAAATAATGGCATCAAAGGTGGCGTTACATTCAAAACAGCTATTAAACAAGCATGTCAATAAAATGTGGGGAATCTGCAGTTGTGATGCAATTTTTTTTGTTCTCAGAATGCAGACAATGCTGGAAAATGTGCACTTATTTCTGTCTTTTAGTGACTGTGTTTCTATTCAAACAACATGCTTGGCCATTTCAGGAGATATTGAGGATCAGCTATAAAATGTGAAACAGAAATCAGATATTGTCCAGATCCAAGAGGGGTTGAAAGATTCACTTTCTCAAAGATCATTAAGTGAGTCAGTTAGGCTAGTACAACTGGCATCTTTCAAGGTCATTTTTTTGATGCCAGGTCACAAATTACTACATTTATTAAATTCCAATTTCAAAAAATTGTCACATAGGACAAAATTTGGAATTTCTGGCATCATAACATAACGCTGCAATAGCCAAACTTCATGGAGTTTTGGCCTCAGTTTGCCCGATTGTTTTCTGATGGGGGTCTGGCAGATTAAAATTTCAACCTGATCCCACCCAATGGCAATGCTACACACCACCAACAGTCACCAGTTTGCTGGAAGCTGTTTCTGTAAATCAGTACTGTTCTTGCCTAGAAATGCATTGATGATTGTGTAGGAAATTCAGAAATCTTCAATTTACAAACGTCAATGCAAGAGTTAAACGGTGACATCCAAAATAGCTGTGTAATCACTGGGATACACTGGGAGCTGTAGTCACGGACCTGAATGCAGGCGGCTCAGGTTTAATGGTTGTTTTCCGCTGACAGAAGCAGCAGTGGAACTCGGCGTGTACTTGGGCAACTGTGCAGTCCTCTTCAGGAACACACCGCTCACCTCTGTAGAATGAGGAAGGGGCTAGAAAAGGTGCCGTAAACATCGCCAGCTTCACTATACCCTGGAGTGTTTACTGAGGTGGCAGGGATCCCTCTTGCGATCAAACACACAAAACAAAATACAAGGTGACATCGCTCACCATTGGCACTTGGAACACGTGCACACTTTTGGACAACCGTACAGCAGACAGACGAGAGAGAAGAACAGCCTTAGTTGCCAGAGAGCAACTGATATTGCAGCCCTGAGTGAAACTTGTCTTGCCAACGTTGGTCAGTTGACTGAAACTGGAGGTGGTTACACTTTTTTCTGGAGCGGTCACGGCAGCGATAAGCATCATGATGCTGGAGTTGGATTCACCGTCAGCAGTCACCTTGTTCGGAAACTTGATAGCCTACCCAAGGTGTGAACGACCGGCTTATGATATCACAGCTTCTGGTACAGAACTGAAGTCAAGCCACCCTGATCAGCACCTATGCCCCCACAACGAACAACTCGGACGAGATGAAAGACAAAGTTCTACGAAGAACTAGGCACCCTACTATCAGCAGTGAACAGTACCAATAAGCTGATTTTGGTGATTTCAATGCAAGAGTAGGATGTGACTCTGCAATCTGGCAGAGAGTCATTGGGAGGCATGGAGTGGGCAAGTATAACAGTGATGGCCTATTCTTAGTGTGTAGCACACGACCTCCTCAACACCAACACAACCTTCATCTGCCTACCTGTAACAAGACCTTCTGGATGCACCCCCACTCTAAGCTTTGGCATCTTATTGACTATGTCACTGTCAGGAGAAAAGACAGGCAGGATGTCGGAGTAACCAAGGCCTCGTGTAGTGCTGACTGCTGAACAGATCGCAGACTCATTGTCTCCAAAATGAGGCTCCGCATCAGACCCAGGAAGCAACCACAAGGAAGCAAGGTTAGGAAAAGAATCAATGCGGCTAAGCTAAAGAACCCAGCATAGCTTCAGCACTGGCTGAAGACTTAGAAATCAAGCTTGCTGACCTATACCTTACAGGCAGTGCTGACGACAACTGGGAATGCTTCAGGGATGCTATCCATACATCTGCGCTGAAGACGCTCGGACCCTCCATCCGCAAGTAGCATGACTGGTATGATGAGAATGATGAGGAGATACAGACTCTACTTGTTGAAAAGCACTGTCTTCATCAGGCCTGGCAGAATGATCCATCTTCAGCTGCCAAGAAAAATGCTTTTCCCAGTGTCACAGGATACTCCAGAATAAACTGTGTAAAATGCAGGATGCCTGGCTGAGTGCCAAGGCAGATGAAATACAGGGATACGCTGACAGAAATGACTTGAAATGGTTCTATGAAGCCGTCAATACTTTCTACAGATCTCAATCTCTTGGGAGTTCCCCCCTCTTGAGTACAGATGGTACAACTCTCATTACACAGAAGTCTCAGATCCTGCAGAGATGGGTTGAACACTTTGAAGCTGTCCTCAACTGACCGTCACCTATTAACGATGAGGCAATAGACAGGATTCCACAGGTTGATATCAACAACGCTATGGATGACCCATTGGTAGTAGCCAAAGTCACAAAAGCTATCAGCCAGCTATCCAGTGGGCAAAGCTCCAGGGGCAGATCCATATCAACAGAGATCTATAAAGCTGCTGGTCCTCAATGAGCTTATTGAGAAGCTCATCGAATTGTTCCAGTCCTTTTGGAAGCAAGGATCCATTCCTCAGGAACGTAAAGATGAGAAAGGGCAATCGACAAATATGCGACAACCACCGAGGAATCTTGTTGCTCTCCATTGCAGGAAAAACCCTCAAGAGTCCTGCTAAATCATCTGGTCACTCATCTGGAGCTGGGCCTGCTTCCAGAGTCACAGTCTGGCTTCCACAAAGGTCGTGGGACTATGATATGCTTTTTGCTGCGCGCCAAGTTCAGGAGAAGTGTCAGGAGCAAAATTGCGAGCTCTACACAACCTTTGTTGGCCTCGCGAAAGCTTTCGACACTGTAAGCCGACAAGGCTGTGGAGGATCATGTCAAAGTTTGGCTGCCTCCCCAAATTCATTCATATGGTATGCCATATGTATGGCCAGAGAACTGGATGGCGGAGAATCCTCTGAGGCATTCCCAGTCATCAATGGCATCAAATAGGACTGTGTGCTCGCACCCATACTGTTCAGCATGATGCTTACTGCCATGCTGAATGATGCCAGGACAGTGTTGCTGGAATCAGCCTCAAATACAGAGTGGATGGGAAGCTTTTCAACCTGAGGAGACTTCAAGCTATTACCAAAGTGAAAGAGACCGTTCTGAGAGATTTCCTCTTTGCAGATGCTTGCATCCTGTATGCTGGCTCAGAGCCAGAGATGCCAGTCAGTATGGACAAATTTTCCATGTCTTATGACAACTTTCACCATCAACATTAAAAAGATCGAAGTCATGCACCAGCCTGCTCCTCATGCACCGTACACAGAACCCATAGACACAATCAAATGGCAGAAATTACAGGCAGTGGACCAGTTCACTTATCTTGGCAACACTCTCTCCCAAGCAGTGACCATTAATGCAGAAGTTAACTGCAGAATAGTAAAGGCAAGTTCCGTTTTTGGTAGATACGCTCCATTGTTGGAGAATGTCGAGGAATCAGCCCAGCGACAAAACTGAAGATCTACAGTGGCATGGTACTCACTACCCTCCTGTATGCCTGTGAAACGTGGACTGTGTATCGAAGGCATGCAAGACAGCTCAATCATATCCACATGACTTGTCTTTGCAGAATATTACGCATCTGATGGCAAGACAAAATACCAGACACTGAAGTTCTCTCTAGAGCAAATCTACCGTCAGTCCACACACTGATGATGAGAGCACAGACCCGGTGGACAGGTCATGTCATCCTTATGTCAGACGTGCGCATACCCAAGCAGCTCTTTTTGGGGAACTCTCTGCTGGAAGACACTCACATGGAGGGCAGAAGAAACATTTCAAAGACACACTCAAGGCCTCCCTGAAGTCACCTGACATTGACACGACCACCTGAGAAACACTGGCACAAAAGCATCCTACCTACCGTTGTCTCATCCACAAAGGCTGTCAAGCCCACGAAGCAAGGTACATTGCTGAAGCACAACTTAAGCGCAAGCTGCGCAAGTCTAGAGTCACCAGCATAACAACTACAGCGTCTACATAAGTCTGTCAATATGTGCCAGGACATTCTGTGCCCGAGTTGACCTGATCAGTCATCTTCGGACACACTGCAACCAGCATCAAAATGACTAATGGTGTCGAGGTCCTCATCAATGGCGATGGATGAACAACAGTAATCATTGCCACACTCAAAGTTTTTGACATGTTGTGTGATGTAATTAATAACTAGACTTTTGCAAATATTGAATACATAGCTGTTGAGAAGAAACGGTTGACAGCATTGCAATGAAATGGTTGCTTGTAGAGAGGGGGACATACGCACATGTATGCACGTGCACACCTATCCATGTGAAGATGACTATGGGGTGTCAGTTTAACATCTTAGCCAAAAGACGGCACCTCCATTAGCATAGCACTCTCTCAACACTGCACTGGAGTGATAGCCCACACTTTAGGCAACTTTCTTGGATAGAACTTGAACTCGCAACCTTCTGACTTGGCCGCAAGTATGCTACCAACTGAACCATGAATGATACCTATGATGACTTTTCATTTCTGATAATATTTTGATTTTCCTAAATGAAATTTTTCAATTTTACATCTCTCTTCAGAATATTAAATTATATAAAATTAAAGAGGATGGAAAAGTCAGTGACATCTTGATGGATATTTTATGGAAATTACAATATTTTTACAATCCCAGCTATGTTAATATTGGACAAATCAGATCACCAGAGTGAAACCTAGCTTGATAGGTCCTAATTTTTCTTTTGAAATAGTGGAGAGATCATTAGGGATACTTTGTGGGTGGGCAATCATATTCAATGAATCTTTTAGAGTTTTTCAAAGAGGTAACCAAGAGGTTGAATGAGGGTAGGGCAGCAGATATTGTTTACATAGACTTTAGTAAGGCCTTTGACAAAGTCCCACATTGCAGGCTAGTCTGGAAGGTTAGGTCGCATAGGATTCAGGAAGAACTAGTAAATTGGATTCAAAATTGGCTCGATGGTACGAATGATGTAGAGATGCCGGCATTGGACTGGGGTAAACTCAGTAAAGTTTGACAATACCAATTTTAAATCCAACCCATTTATTTGATAGTAAATCCACGCGCTTTCGGCCTTTGTGGCCTTCTTTAGGCAAATGAGGTGTTCTGGTCTCCAAAAGCACACATATCCGGGCTCTCATTCCACGTACTCCCCGCATTGGAAATCTCTACTGCCTCCCAAAGATACACAAGGCAAATACACCCGGCCATCCCATCGTATCGGCAATGGGACCCTGTGTGAGAACCTCTCTGGTATATCGAGGGCATCCTGAAACCCATTGTACAAAGAACCCCCAGCTTTTGTCTTGACACTACGGACTTCCTACAGAAACTCAACACCCATGGAGCAGTTGAACCAGGGACACTCCTTGTCACAATGGATGTCTCCGCGCTCTACACCAACATCCCCCACGACGATGGTATTGCTGCAAGTGCCTCAGTACTCAATACCAACAACTGCCAGTTTCCAGATGCAATTTTACAACTCATCCACTTCATCTTGGACCACAACGTCTTCACCTTCAACAATCAGCTTTTCATCCAGATACACGGAACTGCCATGGGGACCAAATTCGCACCTCAATACGCCAACATCTTCATGCACAGGTTCAAACAAGACATCTTCACCACGCGGGATCTTCAACCAAGGCTATATACTAGATACACTGATGACATTTTTTTCCTTTGGACTCATGGTGAACAATCATTGAAACAACTGTATGATGATATAAACAAATTCCATCCCACCATCAGACTCACCATGGACTATTCTCCAGAATCAGTCGCATTCTTGGACACATGCATCTCCATCAAAGACGGTCACCTCAGCACCTCTCTGTACCACAAGCCGACAGACAACCTCACAATTCTCCAGCTTCCACCCTAGACACGTTAAAGAAGCCATTCCCTATGGACAAGCCCTCCGTATTTACAGAATTTGCTCAGATGAGGAGGATCGTGACAGACACCTCCAGTCGCTGAAAGATGCCCTCGTGAGAGCAGGATCAATCGACAGATCCGATGTGCCACAGCGATAAACTGACCTCCTCAGAAGACAAACACGGGACACGGTGGACAGAATACCTTTTGTTGTCCAGTACTTCCCCGGAGCGGGGAAGCTAGGGCCATCCCAACCCCCCCAATTCTTGCTTTCAGACAACCGTGCAACCTCAAACAGATCATTGTTTGCAGCAAACTACCCAACCTTCAGGAGAACAGGGACCACAATACCACACAACCCTGTCACAGCAACCTCTGCAAGACATGCCGGATCATAGACATGGACGACATCGTCAAACGTGAGAATACCATTCACCAGGTACACGGTACATACTCTTGCAACTCGGCCAACGTTGTCTACCTAATACGTTGCAAGAAAGGATGGTACATTGGGGAGACCATGCAGACACTACGACAGCGGATGAATGAGCATCGCTCAACAATCAAGCAAAACAGTTCCCTTCCTGTGGCGAACACTTCAGCAGTCACGGGCATTCGGCCTCCGACCTTCGGGTAAACATTCTTCAAGGGTGCCTTCACGACACACGACAGCGCAGAGTTGCTGAGCAGAGACTGATAGCCAAGTTCCACACACGAGGACGGTCTTAACAGAGATCTTGGCTTCATGTCACACTATCTGTAGCCCCCATGACTTGCCTAGGTTAGCAAAAAACCTCACTTACTGCGCTATCTGAAGACAATACACATCTCTTTAACCTATGCTCAGTACTCCGTCCACTCACATTGTTAGCCACTTTAAGACTTGAACAGCAGGTTAGGTGTAAGGATTTGCATTCTAATCAGCAATCTGTAAACTGTCTGTGTGCTGATATGTGTGCTTTTGGAGACCAGAACACCTCATTTGCCTGACGAAGGCCACAAAGGCCAAAAGCTCGTGGATTTACTATCAAATAAATCGGTTGGATTTAAAATTGGTGTTGTCAAACTTTACTGAGTTCACTCGATGGTAAGAAGCAGAGGGTGTCAGTAAGTATAAGTGTAAATTGTTGGTGAGGCAATACTGGGAGTATTGTGTACAGTTTTGGTTGCTGTACATTGGTAGTAGTAGAGGTGGGTACAGTTTTGTCTTTTAAAAAGCATTTAGACAGTTACATGGGTAAGATGATTATAGAAGGATATGGGTCAAATGCGGGCAATTGGGACTAATTTAGAGGTCAAAAAAGGGGCAGCATTGACCAGTTAAGCCAAAGGGCCTGTTTCCACGCTGTAAACTTCTATGACTCTATGACCTTATTGCACTGTATAAAATTATGAGGGATATAGATAGGATGACCACATCACCTTTTTCCCCAGAGTAGAGGAATTAAAAACTAGAGGGCATAGACTTAAGATGAGAGGGTAAAAGTTTAAAAGGGGCAATTTCTTCACACAAAGAGTGATGCATCTATGAAATGAGCTACCAGAGAAGTGGTTGAAGCAGGTTCAATAGCAACATTTAAAAAGCATTTGGATAAGTAAATGGATAGGAAAGGATTAGAGGGAAATCGGGCAAACGTGGGGAAATGGGACTAGCTGAAAAGGCACCATAATTGGCATGGACCGGTTGGGCAGAAGGACCTGTTTCCATGCTGTATTGCTCTGTGACTGTATGGAGGAAAATTAGTGAACAAATTACAGGAATTTGCTAATGAACTTTTAACACAAAGAGTAAAATACATATTAAATAAGAAAAATTAATTATATTACATTTGAAAAAAATGTTGAAAAGTTCAAAATAAAACATAAGAAAATGATTCAAATATTCACTATTCCTTCACCCCATCTATCTTTTTACAAATTTAAAATTTGGAAAAATAAAACAATTTGCCATATGTAGATGTAGCACACTTCCAGATCTTCGGTCGTGTCACGAAGGTATCTTTACCTTTACAGTGAGCAGCATGGAATCACCAATCTTCAGCTGCCTTCTCAGATTTTCATGATTTCTCTCAAGGTCCCTCAGCTCTTTCTCTTTAATTTGAAGCTAAATACTCTGTTCCTTTCTCTCAATTTTTCTTAACTGTTTCCAATCTCTGTTCTTGTCTCTTACCTAGAAATATCTTCTGGGACCTCTCTGTCCCACTCCATGGTTTGGGACCTTCTTGGTTTGCAATCTTTTCCCTCTCTCCCCACCCCACCTCCTCCTCATTCTACTCCCTGGGATAACTTCTCTGCAATGACTCTTCCCTTCAGGTTACTGGTCATGCAGTTTTGTGCTTTGCACTTTTCTTCTGCAAATATGCAGAGGGTCAGTTCCCAGCCTGAAGACAAGAAAACCCAGAACTGCATGTCTGACCCAATGTACTCTATGAATGGTATGCTTTGTCCTTATGGCACAGAAGAAACAATACTTTTCACTGTATACCAATACATGTGACAATAAATCAAATTAAAATGTCAGAAGTGGGAATGTGCAGTCATCAGTGAACAATGTTCAACACTATTCATGACTCCACAGAGACTGCAGCAGTTCATGTAGCAAGAACTGGCCAATATCAAGGTTGGAATGATAAATGGCAAACAACATTCATGCCAAATGAGTACCAGGCAACAACCATCTCCATCAAGAGAGAATCTAACAATTCCTCTTGACATTCAATGGGATTACTATCGCTGAATCCCCACAATCAACATCCAGGGGCTATCGTTAACTGGAACTACTATATAAATACCATGGCTACAAAAGCAGGTCAGAGACTCAGCTCCTCACTCCCCAAAGTCTGTTCGCCATCTACAAGACACAAGTCAGGAATATTTTGGAATACTCTGCTCCTGCCTGGGTGCGTGCAGCTCCGACACCACTCAAGAAACTCGACAGCACACCCAGGATAAAGCAGCCCGCTTGTTTGATACCTCTTCCACAAATAGTCAATCCTTCTACTACTGATAAAGTGGTTGCGGTGTACAGCATCTACATGATGCACTGCAGGAAGTCACCAAAGCTCCTTAGGCAGTACCTTCCAAACCCACTACCATCTAGAAGGACAAGGACAGCTGATACCTGGGGACACCACCACCTGGAGGTTTCTCTTCAAGTCACTCACCATCCTACCTTGGAAATGTATCGCCGTTCCTTCATTGTGGGTCAAAATCCCGGAATTCCCTCTGAACAGCATTGGGGGTATATCACATCTCATGGACTATAGCTATTCAAGAAGACAACTCACTATTACATTCTCAAGGGAAACTAGGGATAGGCAATAACAGCTGGCCTAACCAATGACACCCACATCCTGTAAATGAGTAAAAAAAGAACACTGTATCCCTCATACCTCAATCCAATACTCATGAACCCCACATCTCCAACGGTCTCTCAGACACTCCATGCCAACCTATATCCCTTCGCTCATTCCCACAGCCCTTTATAATCACTATGACAAGTTAGTGCCAACCCATGCACCCTTCCATCACCCTTCGTCCTTACATCCATAACAACTCACCCAGTATCCACCTTAGGGCAGACCTTAGGAATTATGCTGAGATGAAATAAAGTTCTGAACATTTATTACAAATTTTTCTACTAAAAACATCTCATTGATAAAAGCCCAATCCATTTAAATTCCATCAGTACTTAACCTCCTATGGAAAAAAATCTTGTATTTATAACCCCAGATCAAAGACAGCTCATCCCTATAACCTCTTGGAAATGTCAATCAAATTGTGAATTTGCAACTCCTACTCTCATTATGATACTGACAGATTATGAAAGCAGTCAAGCAATAATAATGATGCAATTATAGCCCGAAGGATTATGTCAACAAGCAGCTATTGAAGCTCAAAGCACTGATTCTTTTTTCCATCCAGAATCACAGACAAGCTGTTTGCTTTCAAAATTTAAAAGACAGAAGATTTAAATAACTTGACAGATTCACAGACCTTATTGACTTTTACAAGCATCACACCTACTTTTAAAAGAGAACTAAATAGGAGTTCTGGTGTAATTTTGAATAAAGTGCAAGGTCTGTACAGCTCTACGAAAATCGAGTCTATAGTGTTTCCTTATTAAACTTTGTATTCATGATGGTCACATGCCTATGAGCAACTGAATAATAGTGCTTTGCCCAGCATAATATTCTGGTTCTTATACCACTGCATTTTTGTTTGGAACATAAATAGTACAACAATCATCCCTACACATCTAGTATCTGTGTTTACTTCCCGTTGTGTATCACTTGACGAAAAATCATTTTGGCATTCAACTCGGCTCCAGCTAATGAGGTTAGCAAGTATATAACTCGCATGTACTTAGATTAAATTACCATTAAATAACGTGCAACCAATTGTGTAATGCCTACTATCGTGACTAGCGGGTCCTTCAATTTTTGACACATTAAGAGGGGAAGAATGCCAGTGCTTTACAACACATTGTTGGTTAAAATTAAAACATTGATGAGAAAGATTGGGCTCCAGGTAAAAATTGTACCACTTGTCACTGAATTTTGCCCACACCAAAGGACTTGCTTTAATTGCAATAAAACACTGAATTGTACATTACAATTGTCAATACAGAACAATATATCTGGAAGCAATTTTACGGGCAATCTACTGCACGACAAATGCATGCACAGAAAAGCATGCACATTGACATAAAATTTTCTGCAAAGAATATGTTCACAATTTAATTTCAATGTTCAAATGATTTTACAAACCATAAAAACTATCTGCTTTAGTTAAAGATATCATTTTTAATCCCCTCATTGTGTTTCAGTCTGTTAGTATGCACTGCAATGTAGTTTCAATCAGTAATTCTCATTTAGGACACCATCTGTGGACTCAGTGTATTTGTACCCAATTAATCCAGGGAATTACCTCCCAGAGAGAAAGAAGAAAACTTATACTTGGCAGGCAACCTATTAGTATACCCCAAGCTTTGTCATTTTTAACTAAAAACACTAATTTGCATGTACAACCATACCCGTATCAGAGTGAAAGTCCACCTTTATGCCAGAATTGGTCTCTTGCACCAGAAACTGACTAAACGAGTGAGAAAATTGTATTTGAATACAAGAAGTTTAAAAAATTTGCAAGCTTAACAGGGGATAAAATGGGAAACTGACTAAAATTTTCATTGAAATCCCAAACATAATGGACAAAGTGAAATAATAAATCTGAAAAAGTGTCCAAATGGCAAACTAAAGGCACATTCGCAGCAGAATGCAGATTGAACACAATACTGCTTCAATTCTACTTAAGTAAAATTTAAATATATGATTTATCAAATGAAATTAACTTTCTTCACTGCTCAAGATATGCATATTATTTTAACAAATGGAAGTTTTGCTAATGCACTGATCACTTATAATTACTTTTGATAAACTCTTTATATACATAAAATGGAATTCTCCTATGGCATACGGTGCGTAGTTGGGGTGGGGGGTGGGGAGGTGGTGGTGGAATTTGGTGGGAAGCCCAAAAATTTTTATTATGCTGTCATGACTTTTCTGTGGGATCTTCCATTGGTGCCCACGATGGTGGATCAGGAAACCCACTGGAGGCTGGCACGAAGCTTATTTGTGTCCTGCGGAGGGAAAAATACAGCAATGTGAAATCCAAGTGGAACAATAAGGCATGCAGACATCGGGGACTCAGCTGAACAAGACTGGGACTGCCTCTGGAGTTAATGATGGAGGTTCCCAGCAACCATGGATCGTAGAACACCACAGCATTATGTGGGGGAAGCATCTGCAGGTAGAGTTGGCAGATTTAGCAGACTGGAAGGGCTTCATCTTCTAGCTTCAATGTTCTGGAGATCCATGTTCATTTTCAGGAGATCTATTGTCTTTTTCAATAGTGATTTTGATTTGATTTATTACTGTCATATATATTAGTATGCAGTGAAAAGTATTGTTTTTTGCATGCTACACAGACAAAGCATACCGTTCATAGAGAAGGAAAGGAAAGAGTGCAAAATGTAGTGTTACAGTCATAGCTAGGGCACAGATAAAGATCAACTTAGTGCGAGATAGATCCATTCAAAAGTCTGATGGCAGCAGGGAAGAAGTTGTTCTTGAGTCAGTTGCTACGTGACCTCAGCCCTTTGTATCTTTTTCCCTGATAGAAGAAAATGGAAGAGAGTATGTCCAGGGTACATGGGATCCTTAATTGTGGTGACTGCTTTTCCAAGGTAAAGGGAAGTGTAGACAGAGTCAATAGATAGGAGGCTGGTTCGAGTGATGGATTGGGCTTCGTTCATGTCGATTTGTAGCCTCTTGCTGTTTTGGACAGAGCAGGAGCCATACTAAGCTTTGATACAACCATAAAAAATACTTTCTATGATGCATCTGTAAAATTGGTAAGAGTTGTAATGATATGCCAAATTTCCTTAGTCTTCTAAGTAAGTAGAGGTGTTGGTGAGCTTTCTTAACTATAGTGTTGACATGGGGAAACCAGGACAGATTGTTGGTGATCTGGATACTTAAAAACCTGAAGCTCTCAACCATTTCTACTTCATCCCCATTGATGAGTCAGTGATGTTGGGCATTTTTTCAATTTGATGCCGAGACAGGATAACAGACTATGGGCGGTCAGGCCTGTCCCACCACAGAATATAGTGCAAAACCATATTCATTCAGGACCAAAAAATTTGGCATGCTTTTCTACTGGCCTTTGCAACAGAAAAACTTCATGTTGCTGCACCACCACATGACTTAGTCCAGCGATGGGAGAATTCTGCCCCAAATTCTTTACAACAAATTATGCTACTTGATAATTCAACTACCTTTACAGAAATGCTTCTTAAATTAGAAAAAGATTCTACTAGATTACATTCCAGCCATCATTTACACATGAAGTTTGAAGTGGAACACTAGTCAGATTACAGAATGGGATATTCTGGAGTCCTCCTGAGGAATAATTTCACATTAGTGAATGCAAATGCCAAATTACACCTTCAATGAATTTTGAACTGGTCTTTTCTTTCCTTTGGTCGCCTTCTCCACTGTGCTCACTTCCCTTGGCCAGGAGTCCTTCCTCTGACCAGCAGATCTCTTCATACTTCCAGTATCTAGCATCTTACTTGCTGCTATTGACCTTTTCAGTAAGAATAGTTGGTGTGACATTGGCTATGTTACTGTCTCTACTGTCCTCACTCACTGTAACCAGTTTTTCTCTGAACTTGTTGCACTCTGTTCTCTCAGATCTAACCCTGATACTGAATCATACAGTGCAAGAAGGAGACCATTCGACTCATAGAGTTTGCATTGACTTTCTGAAAGAGCATCCCACTCAGGCCCTCCCCTCTGCCCTATCCAAGTAACATCCACATTTACCATGGCTAGTCCACCTTACCTATTTTTGAACTTCTGTGCTGTAAATGTTATTTGCCACTTTTCAGCCAAATTTGAATGCTGAGTGTGTCTCAAGGGAATAGGTATCAAGCTAAGGATTGTGGTAGTTATCATTTTCAATGTGTAAATCTAAATGTACTTTTATATATTGTTTGGGGATAAAGTCACTGACAAAAGGTATAACTCAGAGGGTATACCTGTCAGGAAAAATTGAGTCAGGCCTTGAAAGATGGAGACTCTCAAGGTTATGAAAAGATTTGATAAGATTTGACATAAAAAGTGTTCCTACTTGTAAACAAGACTAGAACGATTTCTCTAACATCAAGGTAAGCTAGTCACTAGTAAATTCAATGCTCAAAATTCTAGTAAATTCTTGCTCAAAAATAGTTAGTATGTGGCACTTGCAGGTGCACAGCATGGATGCATTTAAGGAGAAACTACAGGAATGTATGAGAGACAAGGGCAGCAGGTTTCTTTCCCTAAAGGATATTAGTGAACCCGATGGGTTTTTACGGTAATCAACGATGGTTTCATGGTCATCATTAGGCTTCTAATTTCACATTTTTATTGAATTCAAATTACACCATTTATCCTGGTGGGATTCAAACTCAGGTCACGAGAGCGTTATCCTGGGTCCGTGGATTACTTCCTCAAAGATTTCTAATAAATTGGTTAAATACAATTTCCTTTTCACAGTACACATTGATTCTGCCTGATTGTTTTATGATTTTCTAAGTATCCTCTTAATAACTTCCTTAATAGTGGATTCCAGCAAAATCCCCACGACTTATGTTAGGCTACCTGTCTCATAGTTTCGTGTTTTGTTACATTTGCTATTTCCAGTCTATTTGGGTGTTTCCAGAATCTAAGGAATTTTGGGAGATTATAACCAATGCATCCTTCCTTTTGTTACATTTCTCCCAATTTCATTTCTGAAGAAGAGTCATATTCAACTCAAAACATTAACTGTTTCTTTCTTCACAGAAACGTCAGACTTTTCCAGCACTTTGTTTTTATTTCAGATTTCCAGCATCCATAGTTTTGTCTTCAATACAGATACCAGCCAGCCCCTTATTCGGCATTCCAAAATCCAAAAGAACCCAAAATCCAGCTACATTCAAAAGCAAGTGCCCTAGGCAACAACCTGAATCAAATCCCTTGATTCTTTAGTTTTCATACTTTATTTTATCTGTTATAAGTACAAGCTAGGCTGAGGACCCTAAATCCGTAAAATCCCCAAACGCAGCACACACCCAGTCTTGACATTCCCAGATAGAGCCCTGTACTATGTAATCTCATTAAAAAGCATACAGGAGTACTAGCATTCTCTACATGTACAAGTGATTTTTTTTAAAGAAAGAATACGTTTATAATACATGAAGCTAAACAAAAAGTACAATTCATACTCACAAAGGGCTAAGCAGAAAATTTTTTGCTAAGCAAAAAATAGTAAACACATTTCATATTTCAGCAAAAATGGAGTTCAAATGTAACATGTGACAGATTATGTAAGCAATCACAAAAAAGTTAGCATGAACTGTTCAGGTCATAGCTTTCAACAGTGCCCCAGGTCTTTTCTAAGGAATCTCTCATTACTCCTGCTGAAGTTGTTTTAATTTTTTTCTTGTGCAGCCATTTCCTGTCAAATGTCAGTGATGAGATCTTTGCAGCCAATCAGGATGGTCTTTGCATAAACCGCACATCAAGGGCATGTTACAGGCTCTTTGCAGAGCTCAATAATTAATTTTGTAATAGAGAACAGATTGGTGGTGGGGATGGGGGAAGGGGAGTTAACAAAATAACATCTCTGGAAAAAGCAACTTCTCAGATACAGAAGGCTTATATTTCCATCAGATTCACACTGAATTGCAAGAAACAGTTTTCTCAGTACTGAACTGTGGAGGATATCATCATCTCGCAGCAATGAATGTTTCAAAGCAAACGCTTGCAAAACTGACTTTCTTTAAATAACAATCATGTACAAATGTGAGTGCAATGTTTGCATCCTCAGAAATGCTGCTGGCATTAAATAGCGTAATGTCCCTTCTTGCACACTATAACACCCATAATCAAAGAGACATTAGACCCTGAAAGAACCCAACTGGCTATCTGATATATTAGAAAAGCTTTCAACATTACAGCATCTCACCTATTGACCTAAAACAACAACCACACAGTAGTGTGGGGAGTAGGAGAAAATCCATTGAGAAATTTCAGCAAGCCTGTTGCTTGCCATTTCAATTCAATATCATGCTTTTATAATAACATTTCTGTCCTCAGCCTACTACAAAGTTCCACTGGAGCCCAATGTAAACTGGAGGAACAGCACCTCATCTTTCAATTAAGCATTTTACAGCCTTTTGGTTTTAAAATCGAGTTCAATAATTTCATTCCATGAATAAAATCCTAATTTGATTTTTTTCCAACCCCATGCCATTCTGTAACTTACTCTCATTTTTTGCTTTCAGACAAAGCTGACCCTTATTCTGCTATTACCTCTCCCTTTGTCTTGTCTCCATAATATCTTTGTTACATATTCTCTCCTAAGTTCCAACCTAAGCATGACCTCTATATTACTCAACCTGCTCCATCCCCTCTCTCAACAGCATAAAACCCATCATGCTTCCAACTCTCTTCAGCTCTGAAGAATATTGGATTTGAAATGTTAACTCTGTTTTTCTCTCTCCACTGATGCTGCAGAACTACATGAAAATTATAAATTAAATAAATTTAAGCAGTTCAAGTTCAGTTCCTGTAAAATCTGCTGCCACAATAAAAATGGAGAAATAGGCTTATCAGTGATAGGCAGCAGGATTTTTTAAAGGGGAAGTCCTGTCTCATGAACTTGATTGAGTTCTTTGACGGAGTAATAAGAAAAATTGACTAGGGAAGGGCAATGGACATTATATACATAGACTTTAGTAAAACTTTCAATAAAGTTCCACATGGCAGGCTGATGCAGATATGGGATCTGACATGAGCTGGTTTGGGCATCATGTGTAAATTGATGTCTTTATATACCTTGTTTGTGAACACAACTCCCACTCCCCTGATGAAGGAGCAGCGCTCCGAGAGCTTGTGGCTTGTGCTACCAAATTAACCTGTTGGACTTTAACCTGGTGTTGTGAGACTTCTTATTGGGCATAGAAAGCAGAGAGTGGCGGTGGAAGGATATTTTTCTAACTGGAGGTCTGTGACAAACGGTGTTCCACAAGAATCAGTGATGGGATCTCTGTTGCTTGTAATTTATACATTTATAATGATTTGAAGGAAAGTGTAGGAATCCTGATTAGTAAATTTGCAGATAATACAAAATTTGGGGAAGTAGTGGATAGTGAGGAGGATTGTCAGAGGTTACTGCAGAATATAAATCAGCTGGAGACCTGAGCTGAAAGATGGTAGATGGAATTTATCCTGGACAAATGTGAGGTGATGCGATCTGAAAAGTTCACTGCAGAAGGAAAGTATATAGTAAATGGTACAGCTCTTAGAAATATTAGCATACAAAGGGATCAAGTTTCTTGAATGTAGCAACTCAGTTAGACAAGGTGGTCAAGAAAGTGCAATGCATGCTAGCCTTCATCAGTGAGTATAGGAATTAGAAAATCATGTTGTAGCTAATTTTGGTTAGGCCGCATTTAGAGTATTGCGTACAATTCTGGTCACCACGTTACCAGAAAGATATTAATGTAGTGGGAAGGGTGCAGAAGAGATTTACCAGGATGTTGCCTGATTTGGAGGAAATGGACTATGAAGAAAGGTTGAACAAATTGGGATTATTTTCATTGGAGTGTTGGAGATGAGTGGGGAACCTAACAGAGGATTACAAAATTATGACAGGATGGATAGAGTGGATAGTAGGAATCTTTCTCCCAGGATGTAAGGGTCAATTATTCAAGGGTATAGACTGAAAGTGGGAGGGGAAATGTTTAAAAGAGATTTAAGGAGCAAGTTTTTCACACAGAAGGTGGCAAATGCCTGTAATGTGCTGCTGAAAGTGGTAGTGGAAGCAGATTCTAGAGATATCTGGATAGATACATGAATAGGCAAAAAATTGATGGATGTGGACCACATAGAGGTAAGAAAATATTAGATTGGAGGACCTTCTGTGTTGGCACAGACTTGGTGGGCCTGTTCCTGTGCTGTATGGTTCTTTGTTTGTTCATTACATTCACATAAGAATAACAAATCGGAATTAAGCAGATATGAGTCTCTCAGTCCATGGAAGATAAACTACTGATAAGGAATCATTATGGAAATAGGAAAACAAAGAACAAAACAGCACAGGAAACAGGCCCTTTGGCCCAACGAGCCCGCGCCATCATCCCGATGTTCCCACCTCTACCCGTGATCCCTGTTTATGTTTATAGATCTATGGATTAAAAACCAAATTTGAGACAATTTAGGGAGAATTTGTTTTGCCAGTCAGCCTAAGAGCACATCTTTGGGATGTGGGAGGAAACCGGAGCACCTGGAGAAAACCCACGCAAGCACGGGGAGAATGCACAAACTCCCACAGACACCGGCCCAAATCCATGTATCTGCACAACACAGCGATAGTCACTGAGCTGTCGTGTTGCCCATCAAATGGCCTAGGTCAAGCGTACACTAACGACGTGAAGCACTAGGATACTCTCAAAAAGAAAAATCCAAGAGCAGCCCTCTCACGACCCATCGCGTGTATGCCCCTTGTTAGACAACAAGGCGGACCAAAGCACCTGTAGGATAAAAACAAGTACATCAATATCATCTATATACACACTTCCCAGGGACTCGCAAGGCTCATGATCCCTATTTTAAATCAGTTTTCTGTACCCCTCCATTCCCATTCTGTTCACGTGCCCATCTAAGTATTTCTTAAATAACTCCAGGGTACCTGCCTCCACCACTTGGCAGCACATTCCATACCCCTACCACCCTCTGTACCAGTAAGGAAAGTATGTATAGTTGCAGCAATCAATAAATTCAAATATTAGTGGAGAGCAGCCTTTTTTTTCTGCTTTCAATTTGCTTTTATCACTAAGCTGAACACTGAAGTCCAAAGTTTAAGGGATAATAAGGGATAAAAACTTGACCTCCTCTTGGGAAATAAGGAATGGCAGGTGACAGAACTGTTAGTGAGGGATCACTTTCGGACCAGGGACCATAATTCTATTAGTTTTAAGATAGCTATGGAGAATATAGGTCTGGCCCAAAAATTAAAATTCTAAACTGGGGCAAGTCCAATTTTGACGTTATCAGGCAGCAACCTTCAAAAGTTAATTGGGGGAGTTTGTGGGAAGGCAAAGGGAAGTCGGGTAAGTGGCACACTTTGAAAAGTATGTTATTCAGGGTTCAGTGTAAACCATTCCTCTTAGAGTGAAGGGCAATGCTGGTAGAAGTCAAGAAACTTGGATGACTTGGGATATTGAGGCCCTGGTCAAGAAGAAGAAAGAGGCACATGACATGGATAGGCAGCTGGGATCAAATGAATTTCTTGAAGAGTATAGGAGGTGTAGGAGTAAAGTTATGAGAGAAATTAGGACGGCAAAAAGGGGACGCAAAATTGTTTTGGCAGATAAGGCAAAGGAGAGTCCAAAGAGCTTCTATAAATACATAAAAGCTGAAAGAATAACAAGGGAGAGAGAGGGCCTCTTGAGGATCAACAATATCATCCACGTGCGAATTCACATGAATTGGTGAGATCCTAAATAAATATTTCTCATCCGTATTTACTGTTCAGAGAAGCATGGATGTGTTAGGGAATTTGTGGAAATAAATAATGATGTCTTGAGGAGTGTGCATATTATAGAGGAAGTGGTGCTGGAAGTCTTAAAGCGCATCAAGGTAGATAAATCCCGGGGACCTGATGAAGTATATCCCAGGACATTGTGGGAGGAAATTGCGGGTCCCCGGCTGAGATATTTGAATCGTTGATAGTCACGGGTGAGATGCCTGAAGACTGGAGAGTGGAAAATGTTGTGCCTTTGCTTAAAAAAGGCTGCAGGGAAAAGCCTGGGAACTATAAGCCAGTGAGCCTCACATTTGTGGTGGATAAATTGTTGGAAGGTATTTTGAAAGACAGGATTTACAGGTATTTGAGATGCAAGGACTGATTATGGCAGTTGGCATGGCTTTGTGAGTGGAAAATCATGTCTCATAAATTTCATTGAGTTTTTTGAAGGGGTAATCAAGAAGGTAGATGAGGGCAGTGCAGTTGACGTTGTCTACGTGGATTTTAGCAAGGCCTTTCACAAGGTACCGCATGGTAGGTTGTTGCATCAAGTTAAATCCAGGGTGAGGTATCCAAGTGATACAGAATTGGCTTCTTGACAGAAGCCAAAGGGTGGTTGTAGAGAGTTGCTTTTCAAACTGGAGACCTGTGACCAGCACTATGCCTCAGGGATCAGTGCTGCATCCACTGTTATTTATCATTTATATTAATGATTTGGATGAGAATATAGGGGGCCTGATTAGTAAATTTGCAGCTGACACCAAAATCAGTGGCATAGTGGACAGTGAAGAAAGTTATCTCCAATTGCAACAGGATTTTGATCAATTGGGTCAGTGGGCTGACAAGTTTAATTTAGATAAGTGTGAGGTGACGCATTTTGGAAGACTGAACCAGGCAGGACTTACTCAGTTAATGGTTGGGCATTGGGAAGAGTTACAAGAACAAGGAGATCTGGAGGGATATGTTCATAGCTCCTTGAAAGTGGAGTTCCAGGTGGACAGAGTGGTAAAGAAGGCATTCAGCATGCTTGGTTTCATCTGTCAAAACATTGAATACAGGAGTTGGGATCAAGTGAATTTCAAAAGTCTCATTGAAGTTGTACAAGACAATGGTAAGGCCACAATTAGCGTGTGCAATTCTGGTCACCCTATTATAGAAAGGATTTTATTAAACTAGAAAGAGTGCAGAAAAGTTTTTTTTTACTAGCATGCTACCGGGACTTGATGGATTGAGTTATAAGGAGAGGCTGAATGGACTGGAATTATTTTCCTCTGGAGCAGAGGAGGCTGAGGGGTGATCTTATAGAGGTCTATAAAATAATGAGGAGCATAGACAAAGTAGATAGTCAATATCTTTTCCCAAAGATAGGGGAATCTAAAACTAGACGGCATAGGTTTAAGGTGAGAGGGGAGAGATATAAAAGTGTCCAGAGAGTAGTGAGTGCCTAGAACAAGCTGCGAGAGGCAGGTACAATTTTACCTTTTAAAAAGCATTTAGATAGTTACATGGGTATGATGGGCATAGAGGGATATGGGCCAAATGAGGACAATTGGGATTAGTTTAGGAGTTTTTTTAAAAAGAGGGCAGCATGGACAATTTGGGCTAAAAGGCCTGTTTCCATGCTGTAAACTTCTATGACCTCTATAATAATAAGAAAGTTTTAAAAAAAATCACAAAATTTACAAGTCATTAAACATATCTTTGTAAATTACAAAATAATGGTAATAATTCATAGCCAGCTACCAGATGGAATAAGAGTAACTGAAATTTGGGCAGATAAATATCAGGCCTGGCACATATATATTGCAGGATATAACATATTTAGGGAAGGAAAGTGTTGGGAGGTGGTGGTGGGGGTGAGGGAGAGATGTAGGAGAGTTCTTGTACTAATTTGAGATAATATATTGGATAGAAGAGGCCATAATTAAAATACAAATAGATTCCATAAGGATTGAGACCAAAGATAAGAAAGGATTAAGCACATTAACAGTACTCAAAAGAAGTACTCTACAAGCAACTTATTGATGGAAAGGAAATACATGAAAAAATATGTAGACAAAATTGAATGACAATTGCGGAAGATTTCAACTAGAATGGCAAATAAAATGGCAAAGTGTGATAGAGAAATGAGGAGAGAATGGAAATTTTATCCTCTGTTCAGGACTCATGTCTTACCCAAAACATAAGTCTTAACAAGAGAACCACTTTTGGATCTAATGTTAAAATGAATTATTTGAGATGTGGAGAGGTTACTTCCACTTGTAGCACAATCTAGAATAAGATGTCCTAGTTTTAGGATAAAGGGTAACAGATTGAAAACAGAGATGAGGAGAAATTATTTTTCTCAAAGGGTCATGACTCTGTGGAATTTCACTACCCCAAAGCAGGGTGGATGCCGGCCAGGACTTTGAAAGGAAAATGTGGACAGATTTTTTAATTAGTAAGGGTTGAAAGGGCTATGGTGAATGGGCAGGAAAATGAAGTTGAGGCCAAGAAGAGATCAACCATGATCATGTTGAACGGTGGAGCCAGTTGAGAGGTTGAATTCTTACTTCTGCTCTTAGTTCTTATAATTTGAATGATTTAAAGCAGATTAAAAAAAAGTAGGCAGAAGGGAAGAGTAAGAGAAGTGCTCATAACATCACACATTATTTAAAATAATGACTAAGAAAACTTAAGTCAGTCAAAAATCAAAAAATAGATTAGAAACAAAGCTAACTTTGAGGTGATGACAACAGAACCAGACAAGACAAACTAAAAAAAACTTGCAAAACCTAGAACAGAAATAGGAAATATCCAAAACTGTGATCAATAGATTTCATGAAACAAAAATTCCTCTTAAAAGAAACTAAACTTGCCACCAAATATATATAAAAATAATTTTATATATGCGTATATAAAAGGGAAGGCAGCAGCAAATGCAAACATGGATTCCACAGAGGCAGAGATAAAAGAAATTTTAGTGGAGAATACAGAAATGGCAGAAACAATAATTGAATTTTCAAGAAGTGGCACATTCTTTCTAGAAATATTGGGAAACCAAGGGTCTACTGAGAATGAAGACCATAAAATAAACTGCATTAGTAAAGTAATAATACTGGTGTAATTAATTGTGGTAATAGCCGACTAATCAGCCAAACTGATGATCTGATCTTACAAAATTGACAAGAGCCAAGAATGATCCTTGCTGATTGGACCAAGCTATTCAAAAGAAAAGAAAAACAGGAAATTATAATTCAGTTGGTCTGATAAAGTATATGGGGAAATTTTGGAATTGATTATTAGGGATGTGATAATTGGGCAATTAGAAAATCATAATACAATTGGGCTGAGTTCAAAAGGATTTATGAAGGAGAAATTATGTTTGCCCAATTATTAGAATCTTTTTGGGGTTATAGCCAGTGAAGGAACTAGTGAATACAGTTTAACTGGATTTTCAAAAAGTATTCATTACATAAGAGATTACACAAAATTAGGAGATATCGGGTAGTTATATATTAGCATGGATTGAAAATTTATAAATAGACAGAAAATCAACAAGAATAATTGGGGTATTTTCAGGTTGTTTGATTCTAAGTACTGGGGTACCACAAAGCCAGTGTGTTGATTTTAGCTTTACAAACAATATCAATGACTTAAATTAATGTATTTACTTTTTTTTCCATGTAATTTGCCCAAACTTACAATCAATGCAAAGATAAGTAAGGAAATAAATTGTGAGGCAACACAAACAGATACAGACATGTTAAAGAAGTGGGCCAGAATTTAACAGATGGAGAATGCTATGGAATACTGTGCTGGGAAAGATAGAAAAGCATATTTTTTTTAAATGGCAAGAGACTGAGAAACGTTTACCTTCAAATGTTTACATCCTTGTACACGATCACAAAAAGCTAATGTAGATAAGTTACAGGAAGGTGACATGCAGCACAGCAAGCAATTAGGGAAGCAAATGGTATGCTAGCATTCATTAACAAAAAAGTGGAATGTAAGGGCAAAGTCATTTTCTTGGAATTATACAAGATCTTGATGAGACTACATCTAGAATACTGTGTGCAGCTTTGGTTTCCTTAACAAGGAAGGACATACTTAAGTTGGACGAAGTGCAAAGATTCACTAGGCCTATGTTCATCAGGGTTCAGAAGAATATGAAGTGATCTTATTGAAACATACAAAATTTTTAAGGCTTGACTGGGTATATGCTGGGAGGTTGTTTCCATTACCTGTAGGCCTGCATCTTGTGCTCACTGGGCCCAGAAGCAAATGGCCATAATTGGACCCCAATCACTATTTCACGCTGACTGCCATTGACAGGGTAAAACATACATTGACCAAAGCTCAGTGCTTCTGGGACAAGTGCTAAGTGAAGTGAGGGTGGGTATTTCCAACAAGCTCCCTGAAGGCCGACGGCTGCCGTGGAGCATATTTTGCAGCATTTCTTTGAGCTATTTCTTTGAAATGAGCTCAAAGAAATGCTGCAAAATATGTCTACACTAATTGCCTCCTTAAATGGTTTAATTGCTCTTTTAATTGTCAGTAGATCAGCTTCCAAGTCTGGTGTGCACCTGCTGACTATAATGTTGCGCATGAGCATGATGACATCTACCCACAAGCCTGGAGTCTTTTTGCGTAATTTCACACATGTTCCAGCTGGACCCACGCGCACCAACTCGATCCACATATAAATCCGGCTATGAGGTTTAAAACTATGAATCACAATTTCAAACTAAGGGTTTAGCCATTTAGAATTGAGGCAAAAAGAAATTTCTTCAGTCAGAGGTTTCTGAATCTTTTGGAATTTTCCACCTCAGAGAGTAGTGAATGCTCAGCTGTTAAGTAGACTCAAGACAGAAATCAAGAGATTTTTGGATACCAATGGAATGAAGGAATATGGAGATTGTGCATTAAGATGGAGTTGAAGTAGGCAGTTAACCATGACCTTATTAAACAGCAAACTAGGTTTTAAGAGTCGAAATGCTTATTCCTGCTTCTATTTCTTCTGCTCTTCCTATGAATAACAAAATAAAGGCTAAAACTAACCCTAAAGGAAAAGGCCCAGACTAAAGAAAACATGAAGTGATTAGAAAAGAAATTGGAAAGAATTGGGAAAACAAAAAAAAAATAAAATTAAATGATTAAGGAATGCAAAAAGAAATCAAAAACACAAAGCAAAATGATAGGGACAGGACCATGAAGAGATACCCCAAAATAAACTCCCAGGCACTGACAAAGAAATGGTGGAACTATTGAAAGATACTTTTTCTCAGTATTTATTAGGGGCACTGACAAGGTGGATGTGACATTAGAAGAGATCAAAAGAGTTGCAACAAAATTTAAAAAAGAAAGGAATAATAGAGAATTTAATCCATCCCCATGTTAAACTTTTAAAAATTTAAAAATGCAATAAACCAAACCAAGGAACTAAAGATCAGTGTAAGGAGAAAGGTAATACACCTTTACTCAAAGATGTAGGACAGAATTTTCCTTTTTTATTTCCAATTATTGGATCAGATGAGATAAGCAACACGAAGGTCGTCAGCTGCACAGCCAGCTTTTTTCATCATATTGTTCAGCACTTAGAAGAAAATAATTCTGGAGATGTGTTCCACACCGTTGGGGCAAGACCTGCAAAAAACAGCAACTTCAGTTGCCAGAGATCAGGATGCCCTTCAAAACGGACGCCTCAATCTCTGGTTTTAAAAGTGGGGAACACCCCTTCTCTCAACATTAACTGGGAAAGCAACCACCTCCCCCACAATGGTCCTTCCCAGAGCCTCTTCTCCCAAAAATATCCTCCCCCGAGCTCCCTGCCCCACAATGGTCCTCCCCAGAGCTCCCTGCCCCATTCAAGAGTTGATGAAGGAAATATTAGTCTTCTTCTGTCTGCTGGTTTGTAGGTTCATTTCCTATCAGGATGCTGGATCACGCAATGACATTGATTTAATAGGCTCCCGTTGGAAGATGCTTTTAGGATGTTGTTATCGGGTGGAATGACAAGATGGTGTTTATTGCCCATCTCTAATTGCTCTGACAACTGACTGTTTTTTTTAAGGGAACTGAGTCATGTTATGGGAGTCAAGTCTTATATATGCCAGATTTGAGTAGTGCAAGTGCCTCTCTGAATGGCTTTAGAAAACCAGTTATGTTTTTAGCAGCCACTTACACTAGTTGTAGAGTTCAATTTTAGAATTCATTGTGGCAGGAAATTAAATCATTATCTCAAGAGGACTGTATCAACAATTATTCATATGCTGTCAGCCTAATAAAGACTGCCAAAACACAGTTACACTGCTGTAATAAAAAAGCTAATGGATACTTTACTAAAATCACAGATTTGGTGGATGGCAGCATTTAATCAAACTTTCTCAGATATTTGATCATTATAAACTGGAACTAGTCTAAGGAAGAAAAAGATCAAATCGATCCAGTGTTATAGAATAACTGTGGCTTGTCAAATCCTTTTTCCAAAGACATAAAGACAAATTACTATTATGATAGCTCGTGTCACTACAGCTACTACTTTGTGTGTGATGAAACATTTCAAAGTGAAGATGTATTTTTTTGCAATCAGATTCTCCAAATAGAAAACATGTTTTGGTAGCACACAGACATTTAAAAACATCAAGCAAAAATTTCAAGTTCTCCATATGTATCTCATGAAATTCCTGTTCACAAATCTCAAACTAGTAACAGATATTGTGTCTATCCTGAGTCAGAGTTCTCAACTCACATTGGCTACTGTTCTTGTGCTGTCAATCATAGACTGCTTTCCAATTCTACCCCTAGTTTAGTTAGCAAGTACAAAAATATCACTGGATCTAAGAATTACTAGTTCTACCACAACAAGGAGTATTTCATTACCAATAAGGCACATGTAGGTGGACATTATTGCATTTTTGATGTTGGTAAAAATAAAACTAAAATGGTCAATGCAAACATATACATTGAGGATAGTTAGAGGTCCTTCACATTTGAATTATATTATCATCATATATTTACCATAATTTGCAATTCAGCTTCAGATACTCCAGTAGTGGAACCACCAAAAAGACAAACAAGAAAGCTGTAATTACTTCTACAAAATAACAAACTCCTTGTTGATTGGTGCATTTTTTGCTAGATCCTAATTCAACTACACTTTGATAGGTCCTAATATAAACTGTGTGCCAATAGAAGGTGAACCATGTGAACAAAGGGCACAAAATGAATTCTTTAGACTAATTTCTCTCTCCCTAATTTCTACAGCACAACCAGCCCACAGCATTGATTACTCAGTATTATAATCCCTCAGGGATCGTGGAAATGCAGAGAACTAAATGATTAAAGACTCAGCTATGGAGGCCGTGGGTGTCACTGTAGAACGTTACCACGGAGTAAGGCCAAAGATTGAAACATCTGCAGCGTTGAGGTTTTGCTGACATTGTGCAAGAAATAAACATTTGAAATAAAAATAAGTGAACTTTTTATGCTGAAGATTTCTCTGTTTACTTATAGAAGCATCAATTCTAATCCATTTTCTTCCCCAAAGTGATTAAGTATGGATTGAGTCACACAGATAAGGCCAAATATTATAAAGCAGATTCTCTGTGAATATTTTAAGTAAATGCAGACATAACACAAACTGTTTATAAAATATTTAACATCTGGATAAATGCACAAAATTGTTATCAAATCATGTCTACTTCGAGATTCCTTGTAAAGCACAGTACCCTTTTTAACACTAAATTTCATATAGCTTGTAACATCATATCTGGGCTTTTAACACATATCAAAGAATGTAGAATTTATCAAACTGAGAAGGAAGGAAAGATAAAATGAAAGGGAAAAACAAAGAACATTACACTACTTTTAAAACTGACAGAAGCTAAACAGACATTAATTAGGGCAGCTTGTAGAACAGAGTTTGTGGGGCTCACAATATTAAAAATGTTAAAACAGTGTAAAACTCTGATTGCTGACGAAAGGAAATTTAGCTTTTCTATTCCTGTGGTTTACTTATTTTATTTCATTATTCAGATGAATGTTTTGAGGTTCGATATTCATATCATTTTAGGCCATTTTGACCCTTGGGAGTCTGCCAGGGATTTTATTCAGATAAAATGCCAGTCAAAAACTTAAAACACATTTATATAGACTGGAAGGAAAAAAAAGGTAAAAAAAACTCATGACTCCATAATGAACCTCACATTTCTCTTGGGACCTGACTTCTGACACGAGGAGTGAGCCAAATAAGAACCAGAGCGTGGGCCCCGACATCAGCCTGGTTTTAATTAGGGCATGTAAAGGAACTCTTCGACAGAAATTCATCAAGTTGAAGAGTTCATACACACAACCTCCTGTGGGCCAAGGCAAAGCCAATACTGTAAGGCAGTGTCTTTGAAATGAATGTTTCTGTTATACCAGGAGTAGAGTCATATATATATATAAGACATTAACCCTTTGACATTCAATATAATAAATGGTATCCATAGATGCTACAGTAACCCAAAATGATACCAAATCACATGCCTTATTGATGCTATTCCAGACTCCCTCGCCTTACTTGGACATTCCAGAATCCTGTTTACATAGGGAGCCAGAATAATTTAAATCATGCCCATTCAAATGAGTCATCTTCATTTCACCTCAATTTTGTTTTGGAAGACTCCATGTTGTATGGTATTTTATCCCTTGTTTGAATCTCCATGTTATGCAGCTCTGGAGGTGAATAAGTAACTTTCTTTTGGGTTCCCTTTAAAATGCTGGAAAGAAAATAGCAAAAGAATCCTAAACAATCAGCTATTTTGCTTCTTTCTATACACTTTTGAAATCTGGATCAGGCTTGCAGACTGAAGAGCAGTATTCCGCAGGTCAGACTCAGTCTGCATTTTTCTCCCCCAGTGTAGAGAAAGCAACATTGTGATCAGTGAATAGAATATACCAGTTGCTGTTTCACTTGGAAAAAACGTTTGGGGCTTTGGAGAGTGGGAAGGGAAGAGGGAAAGGTGTTGCATCTCCTGCACTTTAATCAAAAGGTGCTGTTAAAAAAAGGGGATTTTGAGCCTTTTAGCATCAACAGTATTTCACTTTTTTGACCTAAATGTAGAGACTTGGTCCACCCCTCAAATGGTGACTAGCTGTGTGATATGGAGAGATCACACATGTGTGCACACATAGCACACTTATAACCTAACCTGCAAGTTTTTGGACTGCGGGAGGAATGCAGAGCACCTAGTGAAAATCCAAGGGTACAACGTGCAAACTCCATACATACAGACACCCGAGGCGAACTGAACCCAAGTGCCTAGAGCTGTGAGCTGCAGCACTAACCACTGTGCCAACATACTACATCAAAAAGAATAAAATTACAAAAATTTCCAATCTTACCAGAAAAAGCATTCATCGGATTGCCACTTTGCTCTTGCTCTATGTACTGAATTTCTGGGCTGAACCTCTAATCCTGACTTCTTCAGAAACATGAAGCTTACCTTCTGTTCATCTATTTCCTTATGGTGCAGGATCATTGAGGGAATATATACTATGCTATGTCTCTTTAAACAGGTTTAGCTGCCATATTCTGGTAAGACTTTAAATGTCCAAAAGCTGATGTTAATTGTGCTATTTCTAGCTCTTTTTCACAGTAGAAAATACATTCAGAAACAGTACCAACAATTATTAATTATCCTGCAGCCAGAATATTTAAACCAAATCAGAGATCTGATGGTGCAGTGGTAATGTCATTGGGTCAGTAATCCAAAGACCCAGGAACCCAGGTTCTGCTCTGGGATACGAGTTCAAAGCAGCTGGAGGAACTTCTTTTGTTGAAAGTATCACAAATCCCCTTTGGGGAAGGAAATCGGCCATCCTTACCCAGTCTGGCCAACATGTGGTTCCAAATCCGCAACAATGTGGTTGATTCTTAACTGCCCTCTGAAATGGCCTAGCAATCCACTTAGTTCAACGGTAATTAGGGATGGGAAACAAAAGCTAGCCTTGCCACTGATATCCACATCCCAAGAATAAACAGAAAAAAATGCTTGCAATTCTTAGTTCAGTGATCATTGAATGAACACTGTGAGCTAAGGAGAAAGTAGAGGATTTAAGATCACCTCCAAAACTGCATAGGCTCACCTCACTGACAGTGCTAACATCCCTTCACCCCCAAAAGTGGTCACCCCCTGATAGAATTGAATAAGATTGATAATTCGCATTGCTCTCTTCTCTCCCTCATACTGAATGGTGTAGTGTGCAGCACCCACCACCCATTCGAATTCATCCCCAATCATTGCCAATGCTGAATCCCGACATCGGCCAGGCAGGATCCTGGGGTGAATGTAGTAAACACTGGTGAACAATGGTGATGAACATTGTCAGGAAAGTGGAAAGAGAGGTTCAACATTGCTGTGGGGGGAGTGCTTTCACACTACAGCTCGTTTACTTAGCAGATATAAAGCCAGCATTACGTTTTGGAAATCACCAAGTAAAGCAATGTAAAAATCAGGGAAATACAGAGCAAACAGCCCAAAACCACATGGTCCTGGCTAATTACAGAGTAATCCGGGCAGGATAAAAGCAGCAAGCAGGAGTTTAAACTTCCCGTGGAAGTACAGCAGAGGTGCTTACTTAAGGACTTCCATATGGTTGGCACAGTGCTGTCGCACAGCAACAGAGGCTCATGTTCGATTCCCGACTTGGGTCACTGTCTGTGTGGAGTTTGCACATTTTGTCTGCATAGATTTCTTCCAGGTTAGGTGGATTAGTCTGCTAAATTGCCCTTTTGTGTTATGGGGACTAGCTAGGGTAATTGCATGAGTTTATAGAGACAAAGCCTGGTTGGGATTGTGGTTGGTGCGGACTTGATAGGTTGAATGGCCTCCTTTTGCACTGTAGGCTTCTATGTTTCTATGGTCCTGAGATGCGTCAGCAACTCAAGTGGAATTGGCAGTCTCTCCCTTCATCAGAAGATTTGGACTAAAGTGGAATGGCAGAGTTAGAGAAAAACTATAACACAAAATATTTGGTGTCTTGTTGTAAATTCTCATTTCTTTAAAGCAGGATGGGTTATTTTGAACAGAGAACATTCTAGGCTTTGTTGAAGAAATTTAACATTAGGTCATGACTATACATCTGGACTGCTTATTTGCATGAATATCTTACAAGTATAAACACAACCCATATTAATTGTGTACAGATGTATCCAAACTAAATTCATGCTTATAAATAAGTTAGACCACGAGTAAATAAAAAGACATTTAAACCACAAGGTATTTGCATTATAGATTGAAGAGTCGTCACCACGTCTATCACCAATAATACACTAATTGGAAACATATTTCCAAAATTACAGTTTGTAAGGAGGAGTTAATTTTCCATTCTTCAATAAATATATTGTTTAGAAATGCAATACATATGACCCTAGGTAAGAACATGAAGTGAAGAATTTAATTCTATCAAATTACTTCTTAAGCACTGCTATTATATACACATCTCCAGGTGCAGACTTTTCATTTGAGTATATATCCAGGGTAGTGTCCGAAGCCCAATCACTGTCAATTGATTCCTTAGTGACCTTCACTCCATGATAGTCTGAAGTGCGGATTTTAATTGATGATTGCACAATGTTCAATACCATTCATAAATCCTCAAATACTAAAGCAGTCTGTATTGCATTTACCTGGATAATGTGGTGATACCAATATTCTGTCCTGGTCCTTCCATGCCAATGTTGTCTTTACAAAAGCCCATCAACGTCTCTACTTTGTCAGGAGGCTAAGGAAATTTGCATGCCCACTACGATTCTCGCCAACTTTTACAGATGCACTATGGAAAGTATTCTTTCTGGTTGTATCACAGCTTAGCATGGCTCCTGCTCTGCCCAAGACTGCAAGAAACTACAGAAGGTCATGAACAAAGCCTGATCCATCATACAAATCAGTCTCCCATCCATCGACTCTGTTTGCACTTCCTGCTTCCTCAGAAAAGCAGCCAGCATAGTCAAAGACATCATGCACCCTAGATATTCTCTCTTCCGCCTTGTTCCACATGGGAAAATATACGCAAATCTGAAGACACATACTAACTGACTCAAGAATAGCTTCTTTCCTGCCACCATTAAACTTTTGAACGGACCTACCTCATATTAGGTTGATCTTTCTCTACACCTTAGCTATGCCTATAACACTACATTCTGCATTGTCTCATTTCCTTCTCTACATAAGGTATGCTTTGTCTGTATACTATGCAAGAAACAATACTTTTCACTGTATAATAATACATATGACAATAACAAATCAAATAAAAAAAAAAGTAGTAAACAGCTTTCATGCCACATATGGCCAACAAGAGAGAATCTAACAATCTCCCTGCCTAGGGCACAACCATGGAAATGCACGTAGTAATCTTCTGGAATCGAAATGATTGGCCTCCAATGACCATAGCCATCTTCCTTTGTGCTATGTATGTATGACTGCAACTAGTGGAGAATTTACCCTGATTCCCACTTATTCCAATTTCTAACAACAGGGAATCGAACAATATCTTATTGACATTCAGTGGCATTACCCTCACTGAATCTCTCACCACCAACATCCTGGAGGTTACCTTGAATCAGAAACTGAACTGGACTTGCCGCATAGATACTATGACAAAAGAATCAAATCCGAGACCGGTAGTTCTGTAACAAATACATATCCCCTGATTCCTCGAAATCTGTCCATTGTCTCTAAGGCACAAATGTGATGGAATATTCTCCATCTGCCTGATGAGTGCAGCTCCAACAGCCCCAACCACTATCTCAAATATTCACTCCCTCTACCACTGATGCACAGCAATACCAATGTATCATAAGCAAGACGCACTGCACCAACTCATCAAGGCTCCTTCAGGAGCATCTTCAAAACTAGTGATCTCTAGGTATAATTTCTGGAAGGAAAGTAATCCCTGGTTATCACTATGAAGTAGTTTATTCTTTCACCTTTGCATTCAGCCTGACCCTGGTTGATAGCCATTTTATTCAGGGATCTTAATCACATTACACTTTTCTGCAGGCTCAGTTTTCAGTCCAGTATCAACCTGTTTACCTCAGTGAATGAGTAGTTATTTTAATAATTTCCACCAACACTGTTGTAATTTTCTATTCACCATGATAATCATTGTGCTGTTTGGATCACTGAAATATAATTTTCAAAAAGCAATAAGTCAGGATTGATCTTAGTTGTGTTTCATCAGATTAGGGATCTTATAGAGACATATAAGATAATGAAGGGGATAGATATGGTAGAAGTAGAGAGATTCTTCTCGCTTAGAAAGGATAGCAGTACTAGAGAGCACAGCTTCAAAATAAGGTGGGGGAGGGGCAGTTTAGATCAGGGTGGAAGAGGAATTTCTTCACTCAAAGGGTAGTGAGTCTTTGGAATTCTCTGCCCATTGAAGTGGTGGAAGCTACTTCACTGAATATATTTAAGTCATGGATAGATAGTGATAGACAAGGGAATTAAGGGTTATGGAGAGAAAGCGGGAAAGTGGAACTGATCCACTTCAGATTAGCCATGATCTTGCTGAATGACGGGGCAGGCTCAAAGGGCTAGATGGCCTACTCCTGCTCCTATTTCTTATGTTTTTATGGTTAAGGATTAAATTCTGCAGAACAGCAGATAGAGTCCAAGGTAGAATAGGTTGCGTACATTTGAAAGAATAGACTTAATGGACTTTCAAGTGTTACAATCTTATTATTCATATGAACATAAACCACTTAGCCTCCCAAGCCAGCTCTGCCATTTAATAAGATCACAGCTAATCTAATAGCCACCTCAGATCTGCATCTCATCTACCCACAATAAGCTAGTACCCCCTCACTTGCTTACCAAGAATCTAGGTTTCAATAAAGTCACCTCCTACTCTTCTAAAATTAAGCAGATACAAACCTAGCCTGTCCAATATTTCCTTATAAGATCATTCAAGATATTACTGGGTTCCAGCTATTAGCTTCTTGAACTGCTTTCAATGAATTTACATCCTTTTTCAAATAAGATATCAAATACTCTACACAGTACTCCAGATGCGGTCTCACCAATATTACCCACTATGCCATGATCTTATATTTTCCACAATAACCTTTATTGTGGCACTTTATTGGATGCCTTCTGGAATTTAAGTACAGCATAATATGGTCATTTGAGATAACATAGTCAGGGAATAGACACAGTTTGCTGCAGCTGAAAGTGGGAGTCCACCTGGCCGTGTTACCTATTCTGTGCCAGGATTCGGGACATCTGTTTTGGGCTGGATAGAGATTTGCACTGGAAAGGGAAGATCCAGTAGGTACCAAAAACATAAGGTTCTGCTGAAGGAGTACAAATAGCTCGGGCTAAACCTGAACCATGAACAAATGGGAATAGAGTAAATCAGAATAGAGCATGGCCCGAAGAAGACTGTGGGAGAAATAGGCTTTGATTCATGGGACACTTGCACCAATACTGGGGAAATGTGGGAGATACACTGTTGAGATGGGTGTCATTTGAACTGTGCTGGGTGACAATTTCGATGAATGGGGTAAAAAAGAGGGTGGCAGTGTGGTCAGCGCTGCTGTCTCAGAGCGCCAGAGACACAGGTTCAATTTTGGCCTTGGATAACTGTGTGGAGTTTACAAGTTCTTCATGTGTCAGAGTAAGTTTCCTCCTAGTGCATTAGTTTCTTCATACACTTCAAAGATGTGCGGGTTAGGTTGGTTGGCTATGCTCAATTGCCCCTTAATGTCAAGGAGATTAATGTGGGGTTACGGGGATAGGGCATGGGTGGGTTTGTTGTTGATATAGGCTCGATGGGTCAAATGGTCTCTTTCTGCATTTTAGGGATTCTATGATTCTATACATGCATAGGTTTCCCTTTATCTGCAATGCATGTTACTTCCCCAAAGTTGGTTAAACATGATTTTCCTTTCACAAAGTCACATTGACGCTGCTTTATTGCCTTGAACTTATCCAAGTGCCCTATTGTAACTTTTCAGATGTTAACTGGTCTATAGTTTCCTGCCTTCTGTCTCTTTCTTTGAATAACACAATTACATTTGCTATTTTCCAATTTTTCTGAATCTGAGGATTTTGGAAAACTAAAACCAATGCATCAGCTGTCTTACTAGCCAGTTCTCCTAAGAGCCCAAAATGAACTCGTTCAAGACCTGAGCACTTGTCAGCCTGCAGCTCCAACAATTTACTCAGTACTATTTCTCTGGCAATTTATAGCTGCTTCTGGGATCTTTCTTGGAATCTTTCTAGGGAAAGAAAGGAGGGAGTGCAGAATGTAGTGTTACACTCATAGCTAGAGTATAGAGAAAGATCAACTTAGTGCGACGTGGGTGCATTCACAAGCCTGATGGCAGCAGGGAAGAAGCTGTTCTTGAGTCGGTTAGTACACGACCTCAGACTTTAGTATTTTTTTTCCAATGGAGGAAGATGAAAGAGAGAATGTCCAAGTGTGTGGGATCCTTTGTTCGAGTTTTTGTAGCATCCTAAACGATAGCTTTAGTTATCCCCAAATATCTCTGACTAGCATAAAACTTGAAAAGAATTCTCAACAAAGCTCCATTAAACTATTGAGATCCTTTACAAATCAGTGTACAAGTGGAAAAATTTAAAAGTTTAACAACCTAGATGAATTCTACCAATTCATAAGTAACATTAGTCAAGGACTTATTGTGAAAGAAAAAAGGAAATATTAATTGATTTTAAAACAATGCTCATTTTCAATACGGAATCAGGATTCAAAACAAAAGCAATATAGATGCATGGAATGTACCAACTTACATTTATATGTAATTTTGAACTGACTCAAGGATCTTCTGGAATTTTGAAACAGAATTTATGAAAAGTTTTATTTAACACAGACTTAGGGAATTGTAATGAGAATTTTTGATTCATCAAGTTCAAAAGCATGCAGCAAATTGAAACAATCTCTCAGTCATAAGCACAAGTCAGGTATACAACTAGTCACCCTTTGCTAAAGTTTGAAAAGTTAGTTACCTTAAAATGTTATCAAAGAACGAAATAACATTGGCAAAGATAACTTCCCGGTGTTTCTTTTGGATCCGATTACAAATCATCATTTGCAGACACTTTAAAGCAATAGATATTCACATAGCTCTAGGTAATTGCTGATGTCCATGTTACCATTTTAATTTTTGTTTTAACCTAATCTTTACCCAGAGGGTGGTAAGGGTATGGAATGCCTTGCCTGCGTCAGTTGTAGATGCGCCAAGTTTAGTGGCGTTTAAGAGGTTAGTAGATAAGTTTATGCATGAAAGGGGAATGGTTTAGGTTAGAGGGTCACTGCTTGTTCCTAATTGGTCGGCGCAACATCGAAGGCCGAAGGGCTTGTTCTGCGCTGTAGTGTTCTATGTTCTAATGATGCTTTGCATGGAAAGATACTAAATGAGCATCACTGAGCCACAATTTATCAAACGGTTACTGGAAAAGCCCAAATCCATGTCTGTGTTGATACTCGCAACTGCTTATTAATGCATTCTCAGTGCAGTTTAGTGATTTAGAAAGGAGAAAAGCAAATCAATGGGAAATTGACCTACATTACCTGAACATTTGATCAGAAGTTAAATCAAAAGCTAAACATATAAATTTTTAAATATATATTCCATAGGATATACAGCACAAAAATAAGCCACCCAGGACAACCAGAACATGCTGACATTTATACTCCATTCAAATCTGCTGTTGCCTTTCTTTATCTAACTCTATCAACATACTTTGCAATATCTAGATTAGGAAATCTGCAATAATGCTTTGAAAGATGTAGTTAAATTTATAATGCTGAAAGAATTATCTGCAAGAATTATCTCCGTCACATTGACTGGACAGGCACTCATAGGCTGTGTATATGCCACTTTAAGAACCACTGTGTGGTTCATAGTGATGAGTCCTCGACAACATATGCTAAGCAGGAGGAAAGACTGAAATGTTCCAGTTTTGTTGTGTCATGCACATCCTCCGCATCTCTTGGCAGGACAAAGTTACCAAAGCAGGGGTCCACGCTCTTAAACTTAGTGGTGACAGCCTTCTGTCACTTAAGACAATTGTTGGTGTTTTACTGGTCAACTATGTATTAAGCATTGCCTGGAGTGACTCAGGAGTCACATTCTGGAATGGCAGTCTCTGCTGCGTTTGCTGCAAAGGAAAACAGTCGGCTGAGTAGGTGCACAATTCACAGGCTTCCGATCTTCCCGGTCCCCAATTTCCCCAGGAATTTCAGAAATGTCAGCTTTCAAAGGAAAATGGCTGCACACAGCATTATTCCAACAGCTACTACATTGATCCAAGACAAATACAAACAACAATGTTAATCCACCATCAGATCATCACTGAGATAAAATCATGAATCAAAACCTCTTTATTCTTTGTGTTAGGGTTTCTTTACAATAAAAATATTTACATAAAAGGGTGTAAAATTTGCACAAGTTCAAGATGTGACAGAAATTTTCTTAAGATAATTCTGGACAAGTGAAGAAACTTGATTAGTCATAATTGAAAAAAAAAGATAGATAATTACAAATCAATTGCATTTTATTGTATCTTGGCAATATTTCAGTATTGCAGGAAAACTTGCAGTAATCTCACACTTCAGTTTTACTTTGTTTTGGACACATCACCAGATGCAAGCTAAGAGTAGAACTGGCATGTTGCAAATATCTAGTTCCTAGTCCTATGTTTTAGAATATATATTTTAGTTTTAGGAATTAAAGTTTTAACTTTTAAAAATGGGGGCATTGGATTGAGTAACCCAGAGGTAGATGTAACTCAAACTTCGAGCTCATTACATTTAAAAGATTGAGGCCTTATTGACATGAAGTTAACAGCTAGAAAGTAAAGATCCTAAAGTGACAACTGGAGTTACTTAGCTAAAGAACTGAAGATCTGGGGCGAAATTTTACATTTTTTTTTCCAAAGTGTCGCCTTGTGTGGGAAAAGCAGAGGGCAGCCCACTGGCTGCCTTGCCACCTTTTTCTGCTGTACTTTTAAATACATAAAAAATGAAAGGGGTGGTTCCTGTCCAACAATTTAGGTTCTTGAAAGATTGGGCACTGTTTTCAAATGAAAATGAAAAAAATAAATACCCACAGAATCACATCCCCCTCCAGTGTTAGGGCATAACCATCCCCCTCTGCTGAGGACTCCTTTGCACTCCAAGTGGGTTCTGTTCACCAGCTGCACATCATAGTGACTTGTCATGATTTATGTCGACAGGTCCTCATGCCTAACTCGGAGATTCAATCAGGCATAAACACATCTGCATAGTCAATGAGATGTAAATGGGGATCCTGGCTTCATTAATGGGACAAACGAGCAGGGAAATCCAACAGCCATTAAAGTCAAAAATAGAGGGTGGCGGAAAATGTCTATAGTTATTCCACTCAAAGATGTAGGCTTTCACACAGTTTCCAGAATTAAGGAAAGTTTTAGAATGAAAAGATAGTTAGTTTGCACTTCTTGCTGGGATCAGGCTAAGTGTCACATTGCAGGTAATTAGGTGGAATTTAATGAGATTCTGTGTGATGGGAACTTATTTCTGTGAATTCAGTTAGTGCATAGCCAGCAGGCAAGACTGCTTGATATTTGAAAAAGCAGCTAAGAAACTGTTTCAGTTTTGAATCTTATGTAGCTTGTGGCTCTGGGAGTCAAGTGATTAAAAACAACCTACACTGAACTAAAGTAAATGCTAGATCTATTGTCTGTGATGCACCCTGTGATTGGGAGTCAATTTGCACTATAAGACAGCTGAAAAGGGGAAAAATGATTGAAAAATTTATTTAGCTGGAAGCTAAAGAAAGAAACCTATAGTAATTGGAAACCAAGGGTTTTTTTCTGATGTTTTAAATGACTGCGCAAGAGTCGAATGGAAATCTGTATAGTTGCTGTGGAATCAAGAGATGTCAGGTCAGTAAAGAAATTGGACGTCACTAAGCCAAAAGTGAATGGAAAAACCCCAGTGAAAGCGTGTGCCTTAGTGAATGACTAGAACACACACTGAAGAGAAATCAGGATTAATTCCGAAGAGTAGTGAAATAACCTTTGAGTTGGCGCCAGGAAAAGTGAACGAACCTTAAAGGTTTCATAAGCTAAGGAAACTCAAGATGAATTAGAAAATGTAATTGAGTTTATAGCATCAGTCTTTTTAAACTGCAGTGTTATGTCAATAGGACTTACTTTGTTTAAATATTTTTATACAATAATGTCTGTTTTTTTTAAAATGTGAAATTTTGTGTTCTGTCAATTAGCTATTGTATGTTTGGATTGCTTATTTAAACATTAATGGTCCCTATCAGGATTGTATACTAACCACAACTCAGCCTTCAACACCACTTTTCCTACAAAACTCATCTGCAAACTCCGTGGCACAGGGCTTGGCTCCTTCATCTGCAACTGGATCCTAGATTTTCTAACTCACAAGCCGCAATCAGCTAAGGATAGGTAACAACATCTTTCATGATCATCTTCAATACTGGTTCCCCACAAGGCTGTGTCCTCAGCCCCTTACTATGACTGTATCAAATTTCTGTCCAACTTGATTTTCACGTTGATGATGATACCACTGTAATTGGTTGGATCTCAAATAATGATGAGAGGAGGTTTAGGAAAGAGATAGAGAATCAGGTGAACTGATGCAACAACATTAATCTCTCAATATCAACAAAATGAAGGAGATAGTCATCGATTTCAGGGAATGTAGTAGAGGACATGCCTCTGTCTACATCAACGGGCCAAATTAGAAATGGTCGAGAGCACCAAGTTTTTAGGTGTCCAGATCAACAACAAACCTGTCCTGTCTCTCCATGCCAATGCTATATTTAATAAAGCCAATGCCTCCAATTTCTCAGGAGGCTAAAGAAATTTGGCATATCAGCTATGACTCTCACCACCGTTTACAGATGCACCATAGAAAGCATTCTTTCTGGTTATATCACAACTTGGTATGGCTCCTGCTCTTCCCAAAACAGCAAAAAAATCTACAAAGGGCCGTGAACAAAACCCAGTCCATTATGCAAACTGGCCTCCCTCCCATGTCTATACTTCCCTCTGCCTTGAAAAGCATCCAGCATAATTAAGGACCCCACAAACCCCAAACATTTTCTTTTCCAAGTTCTTCCATCAGAAAAAAGATGCAAAAGTCTGGGATCACGTAACAACCAACTCAAGAACAGCTTCTTCCCTGCTGCCACTAGAATGGAGCTACCTCATATTAAGTGGATCTTTCTCCATATCCTAGCCACGACTATAACACTACATTCTGCATTCTCTCCTTTCGTTCTCTATGTATGATATGCTTTGTGTGTATAGCATGCAAAAAAAATAGTACATTTCACTGTTTACTAATACATGCAACAATAATAAATCAAATCAAGTCACAAGCAATGAAGCAAATTTATTAAGCAAATTTTCAAGAAATTGGTAAGCTAACACGCATATATCAGTTTATTTTGTGTATTTGATTTTGGAACATGCATTACTGTCCTGAAATTGCCTTCTAAAATATGCTAGGAAATATTTCCAAGTAATTGAAAACACCAATACAAAACTGTAGTGACGCCAAGCAACATTTATTTCACTTGAAATATCTTTTTGCATCACCATGGAATAATAAAATGAACAGTTAAAAAAAATATGCAAACTGAAACAGTTTATATCACATTGATGGTAGATTGTGATTTTTGCCTTTACACTATTTTCTTGATCCAACATCTGGTTGTCAGAAAAGACAACCACAAATATTCTCTCTAAAATTTAATTGTGGAATCAGCAGGGAAAAGTGTTCCCTATGAAGAAGAGAGGTATTAAATGGAAAAAGAAGAAAAAAAAATACATTTCACAAATATGTACTTTTAGCAAGAAACCAAAACGTGATCACTAATACAAATGTAAAATAAATAGAGTTTCAGCTGCAGCATCATAACACAATGGTTTGCTGCTGAAATACAAAGCGATAGAACTGTAGAGGACATTGGCGATATCACGTTTAGAGTACTGTGGGCAGTGTTGGTCTTAAGGAAGGCTAAATTTGCATTGGAAACAGTTCAAACAAAGTTCACTGGGCTAATTCCTGGTCTGATGGGTTTGCCTAATGAGGAAAGGTTGAGCGTACAGTCATTGGAAATTAGAAGAATGAGATGTGATTCTATTGAACCAGATAGGGAATGGAATTCTCATGTTGCCGGGTTAAGTGTCCTTGCCAGTGGGAAAACGTGAATGTTTTCCACTGGTACTGGTAGCACCTGTCAGGTGGGATTCACCTGAAAGATGCAAATAGGTTTATCTCAGGGAACCTTCGGGCTAGCCTGAATATTCTGGGATTATGGCATCAAAAGGGTACCTGATCACTGCGCTTGAAGACAGGCCCCCTTCTCCCCAAAAAATGGAAGAGTGATCTCCCAGTATTAGGGGAAAAGCAGCAACCTGTATTCTCTCCACATCACTCCAATCATAGGTCATTCATCCCTCCCCCTTCACCCTACCACCCCACACCCGCCCTTCCCCTACCATGCAGGCATAAGGGTGACATGACCTGGCCCAACCTTATCACACTCCACCCCCTTAGACCTCCTACCACCACCACCTCCACTTCCACCAGCCCCTTAGACCTCCTATCACTTTCTCACTCAGATCTATCTTCAAGTCTCGTGCTTTGGCACTGCCAACAATGCATTCCGCCACCATCGCTATTGACACTCTGATCTGGCAACTTGGGCCACAAGTAGGATCAAAGAGGTAAATCCAGTGGTCATTTGCCCCTCTTCTGCTGCCAGGCTGCACAGGTAGGTTCCATCAAGAATCCTGGGAGTTGGGTGACCTCAGGCTGGAGCCAAGTATTATTCTTGCCTCTCCCCTTCACTATGGATGTCTTGTCCCTGAACTGTCCCCTCTAGCCATGACAGACCTGAAGATCACCACTGGCATGGTGATTTCACGGAGCATTGTGATCAACATCTTCATTTGTGCCTGTCAGCTGTGAAAATTTGGATGTGGCTGGGTCACTTTCATCTCCATCTCTCCAGTCACCTGGCAGCCTTTAATATCACTGCAGCATTCCATTCTGCAGAAGAAATTTCCCTTTTTCTCTGCCAGAAACTGTAGGTTTGAGCAGACCCTTTTAAATCTTCTGACAGAGAGAAGATAGCAACTTCAGCCTCTGGGGGTTTGGGAGATGGGGGTTCTACTCTTCACAGCTGTGCATTCATACCCAATGTATTCACATAGTTTTGATTTGAAGTCTGAGCCTTCCCAGTAAGCTGAAACCATTGAATCCCTCTCTATTCCATTAGAAACCTTTCATCTTTGTCAAGTTCAAAGTGCAGTGTTTTGAAAAAGGCTTCCATTGACAGCTGTCAATTGACAGCTAATTTTCTCCTTCCTGCTTGAATGTATCTCAAGTACCTCCATTGCTTTTAAGCATAACATCGACTCTTAGCCTGATGGATAGTTTTGTTTTTTTTTAAAAGGGAATAAGTAGTCTGCAAAAGAGGAAATTGTATTACAAATAGTGGCTTTGCATAATACTGGGCGGCATTTCAATCAGGGCCAGCGGGGTTGCTCGGATGAATCCTGATTGCCTTGACACCCATCGGGAATCCCGATTTTTGGCTGATGCTTCTTTCAGCAGGTCCTTGGGATTCCAAAAGTCCATCCGTTGAGGCTAGAGAACCCCAGCCAAAATTAGAGGGTTTGGCAAGATTGGTGCTGAGAGGATGTACACCCTCATGGAGAAATTTATCACTTGGGGTCACAAGTTATAAATAAGGAATCTCCCATTTAAATGAGGAATATCTTCTTTCAGTGGCTAGTTATTCTTTGGAAATCTCTTCCATATAGTGGAGACTGGGCCATTGAATATATTCAAGACTGAGTTAGACAGATGGACAATGGAATCATAAGCTCACAGGACAGACAGGAAAGTGGAGTTAATGCCACATTCAGATCAACCCAGACAGAATGGGTCTTACGTTGTTTCAGAGTGGCTACGAATCTTGGAAGTATAATGAATGGGAAATGGCACATCAAAACTAGGTACCTTTCTGGAATTAAAATAACAATCCATTTCCTATGAATTCACACCTCTTCTGTTAAAATTATTTAGAATCTAAATGCTAAAGGAGAAAAACATTTTCCATTTTGTACAAAAATCTGTGCAGATATAAAAGAGTTGTTTCCAACATTAGTTTTACTTTAATGCAAGTTTTACTGGAGTGATACTTTTGAAGGCTTTATACAGGAAAGTAACAAGGCATTCAGCCCAATCAGTCATGCAAGCATTTATGCCCTACTTGAATATTCTTCTAAATCTATCAGTGTAATTAGGATATCTTTTATTTCTCCTATCCCTTATATACTCATCTAGTTTTTTCTTAAATGAACCACATTATGCACCTCAGGTACTCCCTACATGTTCCACATACTAACAACTTTTTGTATTGAATTTACTATTGGTGTTAGTGAATTAGTTCTGGTTTTGTTTACAAATGGAACACTTGCTCTCTGTCAACCTTATTAAATCTTCTCATAATCTAAGAGTCTTCATTTTTCAGGGCCACTCCTCAGCCTCAGACTGTTCAATCTTTCCTGACAGGTAAAACCTCTCAGTTTTGACATTATTCTAGTAATTTTTTTTGCTGCATCACCAGTGTCTCGATCTTCAAACAATTTATAAAAGTATATTTAGATTTACACTTGGAAAATAATAACTTTGCCACAGTCCTTTGCTTGATAGCTTTTCCCTTAAGACAGGCGCAACATTTAGATTTGGGCTGAAAAGTGACAAGTAACATTTACCCCACAGAAGTCCAAAGATGTGTAGGTTAGATGGATTACCCATGGTAAATGCAGGGCATTATAGGGATACGACGGAGGGGAAGATCTGGGTGATATGCTATTTTGGAAAGTCAATTCAAATTCAATGAGTCACATGGCCTCTTTCTGCATTGTTGGGATTATATGATTTTAAGTGCCGCGTGATGACAATGGCCTAGTTGGTAGCACTCTTGCTCTTATGGGTTCAAGTCCCACATCAGAATGTGAGCACAAAAATCAAAGTTGACACTATAGTGTTATACTAAAGGAATACTGTACTGCTGGAGATGCCACCTTTTAGATGAGATGTTAAACTGGTGACACACCTATCTATTTTGGTGAATGCAAAAGATCTTTCAGCACTATCTTGAAGAAGACTAGGAGTTACTGTTGATGTCTTGGTCAATATTTATCCCTTTATCAACATCACAGAAACATATTAACTCATTATTGTCACATTGTTGTCATTGGGAGTTTGCTGTCCGCAAATTAGCTGCCATATTTCCCAGTGACAATAATTGAAAATAATTTTGTGGCTCTAAATAGTTTTGAGGTAGTCCAGGAAAGCATTATATATATACAAGTTTTTTTTCTTAATGGTATAACCATTACTGAATCCCAAAGTGTCAGCATCCTGGGGGCTTACCATTGATCAGAAACTGAACTGGGTCAGCATAGAAATACTGTGGTTACAATAGCAAACCAAAAGCTAGGACCTTAGTGGTGAATAACTCAATTCCTCCATGCCCAAAGCATGTCAATCATCTACAAGGCACAAGTCAGAAGAGTGATGGAATATTCTTTACTTGCCCAGATGACAGTGGCTCCAGCAGAACTTAAGTAGCTTAAGACTGTTCAGTCCAAAAAAAGCTCACTTGACCAGAACACCATTCATCATGTTAAACATTCCCCAGTGACACACAAGTGTGTAGCAAATGCAAGATGCAGTGCAGCTACTTGCCAAGGCTCCTGCCACACCCACAATCTGTTAAGGGAAAGGACATGGCTGAAAATATGAATGTTTGCGTTCTTGACAATGAGTTACAGTACAGTTGCAAACTGAATGAATGAAAACAGTTTTAAAAATTAAATGATGTAAAACCTGTGCTATTTGCCAGGGCTCAATCCTTGCTATTATGCAGCATTTACCTCGTCTGCAATAACTAGTAATTATCTTTTTAAAATTGCATGCATGTTTGAGTTTACTCACAAAAGTAACAAAACAAAATCAAAAATCAGAAAATAGGAGCTATAAACAGAATGCAGTTGCTTGTTGTTCACATAATACCCTACATGGCTACCGACAATTTCATCTATTCGTAATCACTATATACTTGTCAGTTACCATAAAATATCAGCTCTGATATGCTTTCAGGCTGTTTTCAAAAACACTTTAGTTCTTACCATATTACTTCATTACCCTTGTAATTTTACTGGATGACATTCAATTCTCTAAACAAAAAGAAGGCAATACTGACTTAACAACAGAAATTATACAAGTCAAGGCATCTGATGTCCAAACTGCTTTGTTCCCTTGATTCTTGCTTGAACTTGGTTGCAGGTCATGTAGGTAGATGAGGCATTACAAAGAACACATTCCTACATACTTGTCTCTCAATATTATGATTTTAAATTCAAATACAAGTTCTTTCCAAAAGATAGAAGCAAGAATTTCTGAGAAAATATAGAAAGAGAAAGACAAGACAAAAGGTTTGGATCTTATTTCAAGAGGCAGCAAATCTACATCAAGATTTTCTGAATTCCAAAAGCTAATACTCTTGTGCTGTAGTGAAGGCAAGTTTCTGGAAGCTATATTACTTTTAGTAATACTTTCTTTGCATTTTAGATCCCTGGTGCCAAATCTGCCTCAGATTTTGTTCACCAAGCTGCTCTGTGACCCAGACTGTGCGGAGAACAGCCTGTCAAAACTATGCCATTGCTTTTATCCACAACAGTATAATCCAACTTCCTGCATCCTTTCTATACATTTATATTTTATTTTTTATCAACTCCTTTTTTAAAAGTTCATGCACTCTTCATCAAAAATGCAATCTACAACCAACAGATCAGATCAAAATTCTGTAGTCCTGTCAAATACAGTTGTGAATGATGGTGGATAATTAAACAATTAAACAGAGGAGAAGATTCCACCAATACCTCCATCCACAATGATGGGAGCCCAGCACATCAGTATAAAAGACAAGGCTGAAGAATTTGCCTTCAAGACATGCCGAGTGGATGATCCAACTCAGGCTATGCTAGCGTTTCCCAACATCACAGATACCAGTCTCCAACCAATTCCATTAGCTTGGTGAGACATCAAGAAACAACTAAGGTATTGGATACAAGCAGGGATCTGGGCCCTGACAAGATCTCAGGAAGAGAATGAGATGGATCATCCACTTGGCACTGATGGATAGTTCATATGGAAATCTGAAGTGGAAACAAATAATGCTGGATAAACTCAACAGGTGTGGCAACATCTATGGGGAGAGAAACAGAATTAATGTTTCACATTGAATATGAAGATTTGATATTTGTTTTTATAATAGATTCGATTTTTGATATTAATTCCATCATGCATGAAATACTGAGACAGCCATTAAAAGAAAAAAAATGAATGACAAACCTGTAGCAGAAGCCTTTCAAAAGCAAGGAAGTTGTCCCATTTTGAGTAGCACGCATGTCCCAAAGTCTGCACTGTTGCCATAGTAAGTTGCAAGAGCCCACAGTGATTTTCCAAAGCTTTCAAATTGCTCTTAAATAATTGAACATAAGAATGCAGTTGTTCAGGTGTGACTCTCCCTGTAGAAATAAAAGGATGCATGGAAACCATTATGGGTATGTTCAGAATTAAGTTGGTACATCAATCAGTAGGCCTCTTTCTCAATGATGATTAAAATAGATCAACTTTGTGATAAGAAAAATATATTTACAACTGTGAATGCCCTGTGATGTGCAATTTTTTTTTCAAAAGCTATCATAGCACTTCTGCAGTCTTGATTTCACAACCCTGGTAAGTTTTAATGATCATGTGTTTTGTTACAACAGAAACAGAGAGGGACACAAGCAAACATTCTCTGAAACTGACCCAAGACTATTTTTGTTTTTACAACTATTTCTTATAGTGAAAAAAGTTAATACAAGGGCTGTAAAGTGCCGAGATGCAAAAGGGCAAGTTTATTCCTTCTCGAGCCAAAGCGCATTACAGAAATTAGTTTGAAGTGTATTCACCGTTTATTGGGAAACGTGATAGTCAACTTATGCACAGCAAGGTGCCACATAGAATATTAATAGTTAATCTGCATTTTTTAGGTTCAATTACAATTGCTGGCCAAGATATTGGGAAAATGCCCAGCACTTCTTCAGTGTTGTGGAAACTTTAATGTTCATCTTAAAACAGCAAATGACTGATGGCAACTCCACTAGTTTATCACCCAAAAGAAAAAAATGCTGAAAAAAAATCTCAGCAGGTCCGGCAGAAGAAAAAAGAGCTGACGTTTCGAGTTCAGGTGACCCCCTTGTCTAAGCTAAAAGGCATGGAAAATGAGAGATATTTATACTGCAGGGTGAGGGAATTGAAGATGAATCATAGCCACATAAAGCAGGGAAAAGGGCTGCTACTGGCAGTCCATCGAGAAAATAAAAGGTGTGAATGCCAAAAGAGAAGCTAAAATTGGAGGATAAACTGTGACAGATGAAGATGTGGATTGAGGAGGGGGAGGAATGGGTAGGAGAAAGGTAAAATTTAGAAACAGAGGGGAGGGGAAGCAAAGGGGATAGAAGAGGTAAGGAAAGGAGGGATAGAGTAGGGGGAAAAGAGTTGGGGGAGAAAAAAAGAAATACAATAAAAAAAAGTAGAGAACAGTAAAAAAAATAAATAAAATGAAAACAAAGGGGTCAAAGTGGGGTAGAGCTAATCAGCAAAGTGCTCAGCAAAGTGACCATCCAGTCTACATTTGATTTCTCTGATATAGAGGAAACCACATTGGGAGCAGCAAATGCAATAGACCAAATTGTAAAAGGTACAAGTGAAACACTGCTTAACCTGTTTTGGACCTTGGATGGTAAGCATGGAAGAGGTAAAGGTGCAGAACAGCAGTAACAAGGATAATGGCAGCTGCAGTTCTCCTTCAAAATAATGAAAGACAATGGACAGAAATTTCCTATCCCACTTGTCACAGGATAGGAAACTTCCATTGACTTCGGGCGGGATTTTCTGGCCTTGAGAGAGCACAGCTGGAAAATCCCACCAAACATGTCTGTACTATGTAAATATAAAATGCAAGTCTTGGTCAGAAAGAAGAAATTTTTTTCTTTATTTTTTCCTGGGATTTGAGAATCACTGGCAAAGCCAGCATTTCTTGCCTATCCTAAATTGTCCTCGTGAAGGTAGTCATAAGTCACCTTCTTGAACTGCTGTAGTTGCTTAATCTGCAGGCAGGTAATAGACAATTATTCTACCCAGCATTTATAATTTTGAAATGTGCAACATGTGATTAGTAGACAGAGGTAAAATCCTCCAAAAAATAGTTTACAATACAAAACTGTTTTTTTCGTTTGTTGTACGAATTATTTCTGAAAAAACTCTCATTATGCCATCTTGTATATAGAAATGCAAATTAAACACTTAACCACGAACCACAATTTGCTGAACTGACATTTAACGAGTTATAGTTAACACACTTCTTTTAAAATTTTGATACCTTTTTTTCAGTAGGGCGACCAGAACTGGACACAGTATTCCAAATGAGGTCTAACCAACGTTTTATAATGTTGCAGTTGTATAAAACATTGGTTAGACCTCATTTGGAATACTGCCTCCAGTTCTGGTCGCCCTACTATTGGAAGGACGTGGAGACTCTGGAGAGAGTGCAGAGGAGGTTTACCAGGATGCTGCCTGCTATAGAAGGTCTGAGTTACGAGGAGAGGTTCGGCAAATTGGGACTGTTTTCCTTAGAAAGACGTAGACTTAGAGGAGATCTAATAGAGGTGTACAAGATTATGAGGGGTATAGATAGAGTAAACAGGGTTAAGCTTTTTCCTAGGATGGACTCGAATAGCACGAGGAGTCACGGGCTTAGGGTGAGGGGGGTAAGGTATAATTTGGATGCTAGAGGGAGTTTTTTCACACAGAGGGTGGTGGGGGTATGGAATGCGCTGCCAAGTAAAGTGGTGTAGGCAGGTACTCTGGAGTTATTTAAGAAATACTTAGATGGGCACATGAACAGAATGGGAATGGAGGGGTATAGAAAACTGATTTAAAATAGGGATCATGAGCCTTGGGAGTCCCTGGGAAGTGTGTAAATAGATGATAATATTGATGTACTTGTTTTTATCCTACAGGTGCTTTGGTCCACCTTGTTGTCTAACAAGGGACATTCACATGATGGGTCGTGAGAGGGCTGCTCTTGGATTTTTTTTTGAGAGTATCCTAGTGCTTCACATCGTTAGTGTACGCTTGACCTGGACCATTTGATGGGCAACACGACAGCTCAGTGACTATCGCTGTGCTGTGCAGTGTAGATACATGGATTTGGGCCTGGGTCTGTGGGAGTTTGTGCATTCTCCCCGTGCTTGCGTGGGTTTTTTCCAGGTGCTCCGGTTTCCTCCCACATCCCACCTCCCAAAGATGTGCTCTTAGGCTAATTGGCAAAACAAATTCTCCTTAAATTGTCTCAAATTTGGTTTTTAATCCATTGATCTATAAGCATGGACAGGGATTGCGGGTAGAGATGGGAACATCGAGGTGGCGGCGCGGGCTCGTTGGGCCGAAGGGCCTGTTTCCCGTGCTGTTTTGTTCTTTGTTCTTTGTTGTTCAATTGGAATTCCTGGACGCTGGCATCTGAAAATTTGTTTTCATTACCCTGGTGGTAGCATTGGAATTTTCTGCTGCAGAGATAGATTTTCACAGTTGATACCAGGATCAAGTTTGTTGTTTTAGTCTGGAATTAAATGTGTCAATATAAAAGTAGCTTCTGTTACCAAGTAACAATTCAATGCCTTTGCGCTCTCACTAACCAAAGGAACTCAATAGGGTGCATCTGCATGGGTGCATTTATGAGATGTGGCCAGTATTTGTTGCCTATCCCTAATTGTGATGGTAGTGATAATCTGCCATCTTGAATGGCTGCAGCAATTCGATGTAGGTACACCCTTAGTGCTTTTAAGAGAATTCCAAGTTTTTGGCATAGTGACAGTGAAATAATTTCACGTCAGGATGGTGTATATCTCGCGGGGAACTTGCCGGTGTTCACATGTATCTGCTGTCCTTGTCTTTCTAGGTTGTAGTGGTCACAGGTTTGAAGGGTGCTGCTTACGTACATGATTCATGCTATAGCCACTTTGGATCCGTGGTGGAGAGAGTGAATGTTTATGGTGATGAATGATGTGCAGATCAAATAGGTTGCTTTATCCCAGATGGTGCTGAACTTTGAGTGTTGCTGGAGCTGCAATCATGCATGGCAGAGAAATGACCAGTGATTGGAAGAGAAACTCCTTATTTTGTCACTTGTGTGTGTGGGTTAACTTTTCTCTGGCTACCCCAAGATTGAATTTTCTAGAGCTTTTGGGTTCAAATTCACTGGCCTCTGTCTATTTTAAACCTGCAGAGATGCCCTAGTGTGAACGTGATGAGTCTCTAACAAACCACAACCATCTTGCTTTGCATGAGGTATGATTCCTAACCCATAGAGAGGTTTTCCCCGATTCCCATGCCACCTTGATTTCAAGGGCAGTTGTTTTCACCTTGCATTTGAATTAAGCATTTTTGTCTGTGTTTGAATGAATGCTGTAAATGAAGTCAGGAGCCAAGTGACCCTGATGGAATCCAGACTGATCACTGGTAAGCAGGTTAATGTTACTTGATAGCACTGCAAGAGATTGAAAGTAGATTGGGATGTGAATTTTCCAATTTGATTTTGGCCTTTTTGTGTAGACTGGACATAAATGGGCAAGTTTCCATTTGTTAGGTAGATGCCAGTATTGTAACAGTGCTGAGCAGTTTGGCTGGTATGTAGCTAGATCTGGAGCAAGTCTTCATTACTACTAAGGAATCAAATTGGCAAAGATAGCCTTGAGAGTTAAATCGTGGAAGTGCATTCAGGATAGCTTCTTGGAAGAATGCATTCTAGAACCAACCAGAATGGACTATTTTAGACCAGTAATGTGTAATGAGACAGGATTAATTAATGATCTCATAGTGAAGATTCCCTTTGACAAGAATGTTGATAAGATGATAGAATTTCACATTCAGCTTAAAATGTTAGAAAGTTGGGTCTAAAATTAGTATTTTAAACTTATAAGCAATTATAAGGGTATGAAACAGAGCTGGCTAAAGTGAAATGGGAGGGAAAGGTAAAAGAATAGAGAACTGTGACAGACACACATTCCACTGAGCATTAAAGAGTCCAAGAGAAAAATGCATGAAATGTGGCTAACCTAGGAAGTTAAGGACAGTATCCATTCAAAAGAAAAGATAGCTATTGCTGTGAAGATTAATGATGGGTCAGAATATTTTGACAACCAGCTAAGGATGACTAAAAATAGGAGAAATTAGGCAAGTAAACCATCAAAACATTAAAATCCAATCTTCAAGTACATAAGAAAGAAAATTTTTTGTCCCTTAGGACTGGAAAGTTAATGAATTAGCAGAGACTTTGGATGAGTATTTTATATTTTTCACAGTGTAACATTCAAAAGCATCCCAAGATCGTTAATGACCTAGCCTTGGTGTACAAATTAAAATTTCAAAGTTTGCAAATGAGACAAAGTTTGCAAGAATTTTGAGCTAAGGGAGCATAGTGTACAACTTCAAAAGGATAACGACATCTTGGTTGAATGGGCAGAAAAGTGATGGATGGATTTCAATGCAAAGAAGTGAAATGATTAATTATGGTTACAGCAATATAATACAATAAAAAATAAAAGGTACAATTCTGAAGGTGGTTCAGATGGATGTATATGTACATAAATCATTGAAAGTGGCAGGACAGTTGATATGGTGGTTAATAAAGCATTGTGTGCTGGGATTTAATAATGGGGCATAGAGCACAAGTGCAGGGAGATTATGCTGAATTTGTAAATGTCACTAATTCAGCCACAGCTGGAATATTGGTTGCCACACTTTAGGAAGGCTGTGAAGGCACTGAGTGCAGAAGTAGTTCACGGATGTTTTCAGGGATGCATTTCAATTGTGAAAATAGATTATAGTGAAATTAAAACTGCTTTCCTTAAAGAGAAAGGAATTTTGGCATTTATTACTAAAAAGTTAGAATATAAAAGTAGGGAAGTGTACAAGGCATTAGTGAATCTAGGACGAGGAGCCAATGTTGATGCAGCAGGACATAATCAGGCTGGTAGCTTGGGCAGATAGATGGCAGATGGAATTTAATCCTGATAAATGCAAGGTGATGCATTTCAGGAGAAAGAACGTAGGGGGGAAGTATATGATAAAGGGTAGACCTATTAAAAGTATAGAATTGCAGAGGGACCTGGGGTGCAGGTGAACAAGTCTCTGAAGATGGCAGAGCAGGTGGAGAAGGTTGTGAAGAAAGCATATGGTATGCTAGCCTTTATAGGAAGAGGTATAGAGTACAACAGCTGGCCTTTAATGTTGCAGATGTATAAAACTTTGGTTAGACCTCATTTGGAATACTGCGTCCAGTTCTGGTCGCCTTACTACCGGAAGGACGTGGAGAGTCTGGAGAGAGTGCAGAAGAGGTTTACCAGGATGCTGCCTGGTATGGAAGGTCTGAGTTACGAGGAGAGGTTAGACAAATTGGGGCTGTTTTCCTTAGAAAGGTGTAGACTTAGAGGAGATCTAATAGAGGTGTACAAGATTATGAGGGGTATACATAGAGTAAACAAGGTTAAGCTTTTTCCAGGGATGTACTCAAATAGCACGAGGGGTCACGGGCTGAGGGTGAGGGGGGTAAGGTATAATTTGGATGCTAGAGGGAGTTTTTTCACACAGAGGATGGTGGGGGTATGGAACACAGTAGTGTTCTATACTACTGCTAAGTAAAGTAGTGGAGGCAGGCACTTTGGAGTTATTTAAGAGATACTTAGATGGGCACATGAACAGAATGGGAATGGAGGGATACAGAAAACTGATTTAAAATAGGGATCATGAGCCTTGGGAGTCCCTGGGAGATGCATAAATAATTGGTGATATTGATGTATTTGTTTTTATCCTACAGGTACTTTGGTCCGCCTTGTTGTCTAACACGCGATGAGTTGTGAGAGGGCTGCTCTTGGATTTATTTTTTGAGAATATCCTAGTGCTTCACGTCGTTAATGTACGCTTGACTTGGACTATTTGATGGGCAACATGACAGCTCAGTGACTACCGCTGTGCAGTGCAGATGCATGGATTTGGGCCTGTGTCTGTGGGAGTTTGTGCATTCTCCCTGTGCTTGCGTGGGTTTTCTCCAGGTGCTCCGGTTTCCTCCCACATCCCAAAAATGTGCTCTTAGGCTGATTGGCAGAACAAATTCTCCCTAAATTGTCTCAAATTTGGTTCTAATGCATAGATCTACAAATATAGACAGGGATCACAGGTAGTAGTGGGAACATCGAGGTGGCGGCGTGGGCTCATTGGGCCGAAGGGCCTGTTTCCCGTGCTGTTTTGTTCTTTGTAAAAGATATGTGCGCTCACATGTGCAACAATTTATATCAATTTAGATTCTTCCATTTAAATTTAAATGCAAAAACAAAGAGGAGGGTAAAATGAAGAAAGAATTCATTTGACTATTTTCAAAATTTCAGGATAATTATTAGCTCACTTGGCAGATTTGTTTTCCTCCCTGAGGAAAGAATACAGCTCCTTCCTTGCCCAAGTTAGAATTCATTAGGAGTGACAAGATATTTGGGAATCCCAGTCAAATAGAAGCTTGCATTGCTTTCCCCTGCTTAGTCCAAGAATATTGAAACCACTGCAGCAACATTACTACCACTATTCTAGCAGAGATTGGCTGAATTGGCAGAAATTGAGGTTTTGAGTCTGCTACCTTCCTGCTTTTTGTGAGTCAGCTCCACTCAATGCAATGATTAACTGAGCCACTAGGGAACAGAAAACAGTATACAATAAACTTCTTTGTCTAAATTCAACTTCATTCTTTCGGCAATGCAGGTTTATTCAAATGTTTTGATTAAAATATATTCTTCATAGTTGAGTTGTATTAGAATCAGCAAGGCTGCTGCAATGCTTATGACTGTCTTTACTTTTGTTTACAAATTCCACGAAGAACAATTCCACACTGGAGCTGCTGCTGGCCAGCAAAATGATTAACAAGATAGCACATTTGGATCACCAACAACACAATTCAACTGATAGTTTGAATAGATTTTTAAAAATGCAGGAGCAAAAGTTGCTGGATTAGAAAAGGAAAATTTTAGGGAATGAAGAGTTCCAGCATTAATTAGATGGTCAAAGAAAATGGGAGACAAATACTAGTAAGAAGTTTACCCCGGTCTAACATCAGCATTTCCACATCAAGACAAATACTAGATCAGTACTGGGATGTAATTAAAACACGTGACCATCAAGTTTTGATTAAAAACATTCCTAACTTGAGGCTAAAGGTTTTGCATGAACAAGCAGATTACATCATAATTGAAGTCTGAAGAAATTGACATGCAATAAAATTTAATACAAGTGATACCGAAGAAACACAAGAATAATAGCAACAACACCAAAGGGAATCAAAAAGGATGAGAACTGAATATTGAATGAGACTGATTGTTTAAGAGAAATGGCAAAACATTCATTACCAGCTCTGGGGCATAAGGATCATTCAATTAAGAGTAGTACCAAAGGACAAAGATTGATCAAGAGATGCTTAAAGAAATGTTATCTAGACTTACAGTGGAGCACAAGAACAGATTGTAGAAACAATCTCCACATTCAAAACCTCTCGAGTCCCCAGCTGGATATGCAACGGCCAGTTACAGAAAATTGCCTTCAGGTGATTCCATTGTGATCAGTCCAAATACAACCATGGTATTTCCAAAAATGAGTCGCCTTACAATCATTTCAAACAACTTGATTAAATCATACATCAACCTTCTAAAATGTAGAAGGTTATAAACTTATTCCCATAGCCTAACCTTTTAAACCCTGATATAATTCAAACGGTTGTATCCCCTTCAAGATCAATACATCATTTCTGATATTCAATGACCTAAACTGAATGCATTACTCCAGATGGAGAATGGAGAAAAAGGCCAACATTCTATTAGCTTTTTTGGTTTTTTTTTTTACCTGTGCACTAACTTTTAATGATGTGTACATACCAATCTGATAGCATGTTATGGTTGAGTCAGAAGTAACTTTTAGCTGCTCATAACGAAGTCCAAAACCATGATTTCCAAACAATGTCATAAATTTTCCACATTTAATACTTCAGGTTGAACCAAATCAGGAAAAATCATGGCATTTTCTTTGTTCCAGAGCTGCGCTTTAAACTCCCAAGGGGGATTCTCCCATCCCACTGCATTGCTTTTGTAGCACAGCAGGCCAGGAGACTCGAGGAGAGGCTGTTTTGCGAGCTCCCTGCTGCACACGATGGCCTCCGCAATCCTCCGGTAGCCAGATTTCTGGTGTAAATTATGATAATCTTCATTCCTATATATTTTAAATATTATTAGCAGGCCCAGGACTGAAAGTGCCAGTCCCCTAGTTTCCATTCCTCCCTACAACACTATGCTGCCAGCTCTCCAGCGGGAATTGCTCCCGCTCACTGATTTTCTCCTGCTAAAAAGATGTGATTTACCCTAGTTTTTACACAAATTTGACACTTTCAAATTTTTTGGAAGACTTGTCCCCCCATTTCTTTATATTAGAGACTGCACACTTCTTTTTCTGCAATCCTTCTGGCCTTTCACCAATGCTGAAAGTCTTAGCAACTCCAACTGTATCTAGACTCAGTTTCTCCAATGTCAACTTTACTCTCTTCTCATTCACAAACTCCAAATTGTCCAATCTTAGGAACTTGGATTATGTTATATTGCACTAAATCACCCCTCAGGTCAGCCACTTTGGATGCTGTCCACTAATACACCAAACACAACAGGTGCCTCTGACCTTCAATTACCTTGTTGCCTCAGCCTGCTCAATTCCTACCAGCTTTAGATTTTCTCTCATATCCTTTTATCATTTGGCTTTGGATTTTTGTCACACTCTTTCTGACAGTTGTTATCAGAACTTGCAGCTGCCAGTATTCAAATCTCCAGGATTGGTTTTCACTTTTCATCCCTCTCTTTCCATCTTGAAAAATCTTCCCAGAACAGCTCTATTTTACCCAAGCACTTTACCAATCTTCCAACTCTCACATCATATTTGTGTGTTTGCTCTATTATAGCTTTCATCTTTTATATTTTTTCTTCTAATCCCCACTGTAAACCAATATTTTTTAATAAGTGGTATTGTTAGAGGACTTCAAATACTCTGGGATTTGAAACGCTAATAAAGATTATTAGAACAGAGTGGATTTGCTTAAGTTAAGAATCGTAGACTGCCTCATTTACTTAGAGGTACCATCTGCACAGAAACACAAATAAGCACATTTAGAGACCTTAAACATGTATTTCTGAACAGAGTGTTACAGCTTGGCTAATGGCACAGAGTTGTAAGGATCATGAGAAAATAATCCATAAAGTGAACCATATTCTTTATAACAATACACTCACGGAAGCATAGCCCTTGTTGGAATGGACTCTAGATCGTCCTTATGAATAGAAAGTTTATATCTTAACAACAAACTCAGACAGCTTAATGAATAGTCAAAGCCTTCAATCAGATAAGAGAGTCTAGAATAGGCAACAGGTGACCATCAGAAAGTCAGGCAGAAACCACTAGGACTTATTTTCCTATGCTATCAGAGAATATCTATAAATTAGCCAAGGTATGTAACAGTTAGTAATAATGATTAATCTGTACTAATGATAATTGATTCAATTCCAATTAGGAAGAGCCAGAGGGCGGGTAAATGTTTTCTGGAAAATGTATAATTGTACTGCCACTGTGATATAACTTCAGAGAAGTGCTGGACTGCCCAATCCTTCTCTTCTAGCATACGTTGGTCAATAAAGAACATCTTTCACTAGTCTTTGTACTAGTTAAAGTACAGCTCAGTACTTAGCCTCTGAAAAATCCCCTGCAGTATAAATGCAAGTCTTGTATCAAAGAAAAACATTGAGGACCAATTAATAGCTAGCAACAATATTAAAAAGATGAGGTAATAAAAGGATTAATGAAATCCAGAATTTTTTTATAAGCAGATATTGTACTAAAGAGATAAACCAATAAGTAACTTGGCCTCACATCAGTAGTAGCCAAATGGAAGCCATCATTTTGGATGAAACTTAACACTTAAGAAGGACAGGCAAAAAGAATTTAGGGACAGATCATACTCAAACGTTGATTAAACGGCATCTGCAGAATCTCAGGACTTCTGAAAAGATATATTGGTCTTGGAAATGATACAGCAGAGAATCACCAGAATGATACTGGGGCTTAAGGAATAAATTAAGAAGTTGAGTTCCAAAAACTTGATTTGCGTCCCCTACAGTTTAGTAGGTTGAAGGTTGATCCAATCCAGGTGTCTAAAATCAATCAGGGATTTATTAGAGTATAGATGCAGATCAAGTATTCCTCTGGTGAGGGAATTCAGAGCAAATATTGAAACTAGGACTAAGCCATTTAGGAGTGAAATCAGGAAGCCCTTTTCCTCACAAATGTTTGTGGAAATATGGAACTTTCCCAAAAAAATGGTGGATTCTGCGTCAATAGAAATTTTCAAAGGGCATGTATAGATTTTTGCTGTGTAAGGATGTAAAACTTAAAAGTAAATAAATTATTGTTGAGGAATAGATCAGCCATGATCTTACATAAAGATAGAAAATGCGGTAGCTGAATAGATGCTCCAGTTTCTACAAATAATTGAAATTCCAAATAAATTAACAAACTCAGAGAAACTGAAGTGCAATATTTGATATATTTATTTGGCTATGATGTTGTCAAGATTAAGATCCATAGCTTGAAGCATAAAATCATGACTAAAAGCAAGATGTATTGAAGCACAGAAAGCAAACCACGAGAACTTGAAATATAGGAGTAGTATGCCATTCTGCCCATCTAGTCTGCTCTACCAAAGAGATCAAGGCTGATCTGAAGCAGTAATTCTCAACTCCACTTTCTTGTTTTCGATGGGCTGAATGGCCTACTACTGCTCCTATGTTTTACGTTCTCATCGTTTGCTTGCTATGCTTCAATATTTCTTGCTTCACACAGACAGTGACCCAACATCCCTTACTTCCCTTACTGATTACCATGCCTATCATACCCTTGAACATGCTTAACGACACAACCTCTACAGCCCCCTGCTGTAAAGAATTCCACAGATTCAGTACACTCAGAGAAGAAATCCCTTTCCAATTCTGTCTTAAATGGGCAACTCTAATTGTGTCCTCTGGCCCTAGCCTCTCCCACAAAGGGAAGGGGTGGCAGGGTGGCTCAGTGGTTAGTACTGCTGCTTCATAGCACCAGAGACGTGAGTTCAATTCTCGACTTGGGTCACTGTCTGTGTGGAGCCTGCACGTTTTCCCATGTCTGCATGGGTTTCCTCTGGGTGATCGGGTTTCCTCTGGGTGATCAGGTTTCCTTCCCACAGTCAAAAAGACGTGCTGGTTGGGTGCATTCTCATGCTGAATTCTCTCTCAGTGCACCCAAACAGGCATTGGAGAATGGTGACTAGCAAATTTTCACAGTCACTTCATTGCAATGTTAATGTAACCAATTGTGACATTAATAAATAAATTTAAAAAAAAACTTTAAAAAAAAATCTCTCAGTTATCTACCTGTCAAGCCCCCTGAAAATCTTTTATGTCTCAATAAGGTCACCTCTCATTCGTCTCAACTCCAATGAGTACAAGGCCAACCTTCTCCACCTCTCTTTATAAGAAAACCCCTCCATTCCCAGAGTCAACCTTCCCTGAACTGCCTCCATTGCCAAAATATATTTCCTTAGATAAGGGGACCAAAATTTTTCATATTTTTCAGGTATAACCTAATGAGTGCCTTATATAGTTTTAGCAAAACTTGCTTATTTTTATACTCCATTCACTTTGAAATAAAGGTCAAGATTCCATTTGCCTTCCCTGTTGAACTTGCATGCTAGTTTTTGGGATTTACACAAGATGATCCCAAAACCCTTCTGTGCTGCAGCCTTCTGCAATCTTCCTCCATTTTAGATAATATTCAGCTCCTTTATTTTCCTACCAAAGTGCATAATCTCACGTTTTCCTATATTAATTATATTCCATCTGGCCAATTTTTGCCCACTCACTTATCTTTCAATTTTGGAAAGAAACCAGAATGGAAATATGCTCTAAATAACAAAATATACAAAGGTTGGAGGAAGTCAGGGCCACATGGACAGATTACACCCGACTGAGTTGTGTGAAGTTGGAAATTTGGTCTGCATGGTAACTTTCTCTCAAATTTAAATATAGAATCTGACATAAAACTAACAGCCTTCAACTTCAACTGAGGTAAAGAGCTTTGTTAAACAGGGAATTGCCTGGCAGATCAGCTGACAGTAGTTGGTTTAATTGATGTTAGTTACTGTAACAGGAAACTAAACTAGCCAGTGACTCAGGGCCTATATAGGGGACAGTTTTTTTTCAAACTGCAATCACAGAATACTACACCTGAGTGAGATTTAGATAGAGGGTGGAGCTGGGAATTGGGTTTCATGCGGTAAGTTTGGTATACAGCGTGCTCCATCTTACAATTTTTAACAATGCTGCACAAAAGAGGATATAGGAGAAATTTATGAAGATGTTGCCAGGACTGGAAAAATGCAGTAATGAGGAAAGATTGGAAAGGCTGAGGTTGTTCTCCTTGGATCAGAGGAGGTTGAGGAGAAATTTAATTGAGATGTACAGAATTGTGAGGGGCAGAGATAGACTGAACAGGAACAGCCTATATATCCTAGCAGATAGGTCAGTGACATGGCGGCATAGATTTAAAGTGCCTGGTAGAAAGATTAGAGAGGAAATGAGAAACATTTTCACCCAGAGGATAATACATATGAAATAGAAGCAGAAGTAGACTATTCAGCCCCCTGAAGCTACTCTGCCATTCAATAACATCATGGTTGATTGATTTGTTTCCAGTTCCACATTCTCATCCATCCAATAAATTTTGATTTGATTTATTATTGTCACATGTGTTACGACAAGATCGCACATGGAACATAATGTTCAATTCTGGTCACCACTCTTATCAGATAGACGTGGAGGCTTTGGAGAGAGTATAGAAAAGATTTACCAGGATGTTGCCAGGTGCGGAGGGCATGAGCTCGGAGGAGAGGTTGGAGAAATTTGGTTTGTTCTCACTGGAGCGATGAAGGTTGAGAGGAGATCTGTTCGAAGTTTACAAGATTACGAGAGGTATGGAACAAAGAACAAAACAGCATGGGAAACAGGTCCTTCAGCCCAATGAGCCCATGCCGTCACCTCGATGTTCCCACTTCTACCCGTGATCTATGCATTGAAACCAAATTTGAGACAATTTAGGGAGAATTTGTTCGGCCAATCAGCCTAAAAGCACATTGGGATGTGGGAGGAAACTGGAGCACCCGGAGAAAACCCAGAGAGGATAGTCAGAAACTTTTTCCCCAGAGCGGAAGAGTCAATTACTAAGGTTCACAATTTTAAGGTGTAAGGGACAAGGTTTAAAGGAGATGTACGAGACAGATTCTTTACACAGAGTGGTGGATGCCTGGAATTCGTTACTGGGGGAGGTAACAGAAGCATATACAGTAGTGATTTTTAAGGGACATCTTAACAAGTACATGAATAGGATGAGAATAGAGGGATATAGTTCTTGGAAGAGTGGCAGGTTTTAGTTAGGCAGTGTGGTTGGTGCAGGCTTGGAGGGCCAAAGGGCCTGTTTCTGTGTTGTAATTTTCTTTGTTCTAGCATATAGTGAAAAGTACTGTTTCTTGCACGCCATAGACAAAACATACCATTCATAGAGAAGGAAACAAGAGAGTATAGAATATAGTGTTACAATCATAGTTAAGGTGTAGAAAAAGATCAACTTAATGCAAGATAGGTCCATTCACAAGTCCGATGGAGCACGGAAGAAGCTGTTCTCCAGTTGGCTGGTACATGACCTCAGAATTTTGTATCTTTATCCGGACAGAAGATGGGGCAAGGAAGAATATCAGGGTTGCGTGGAGTCCTTAATTATGCTGGCTGTTTTGGGAAGTGTAGACGGAGTCAATGGATGGGACGCTGGTTTGCTGGACGCTGGCTGAATTCATGACCTTTTCTAGTTTCTTGTGATCTTGTGCAGAGTAGGAGCTCTGCAATAAGCCATGATACAAGCAGAAAGGATGTTTTCTATGGTGCATCTGTAAAAATTGGAGAGGGTGATAGCTAACATGCCAAAATTTCTTTAGTCTTCTGAGAAAGTACAAGTGTTGGTGGGCTTTTTTTAATGTAGTATCCGCACGGAAGGACCAGGACAGATTGTTGGTGATCTGGATACCAAAAAACGTGAAGCTCTTGACTCTTTCTACTTTGTCCCACTGATGTAGACAGAGACGTGTTCTCTTTTATGCTTCCTCAAGTCAATGACAATTCTCCTTCGTTTTGTTGACATCGAGGGACAGATTATTGTTGCTGCACCAGTTAACCAGATCATCTCATTTCTTACTTGGTCTTGTCATTGTTTGAGATCCGATCCACTATGGTGGTGTCATTAACAAACTTGAAAATCGAGTTGGAGGGAAATGTGGCCTCACAGGCATAGATGTATAAAGAGTATAGTAGGGGGCTGAGAACACAGCCTTGTGGGGCTCTAGTGTTGAGGATGATCGTGGAGGAGGTGTTGTTGCCCGTCCTTACTGAGTGTGGTCTGTGGGCTAGGAAGTTCAGGACCCAGTTGCAGAAGGAGGAGCCAAGACCCAAGAGTTTGGGTATGAGTTTTACAGGAATAATGGTGTTGAAGGCTGAGCTGTAGTCAATAAATAGGAGTCTGACATAGGTGTCTTTGTTAGCTAGATGTTGCTATCACTTTGTTATCTAGGAATCCACCTACCTCAGTATTAAAAATACTCTGCCTTCACCACATTATGAGGTAGAGATCCAACATCACCCAACCCTCAGAAAATATTTCTCCTCAGCTCAATCCTAAAAGAGTGAATTTTAAAATAGTTCCCCCTGGTTCTGGACTCGCCCACAAAAGGAAGCAGCCTTTCCACGTCCACCTTGTCAAGACCATTCAGGATCTTGTATGCTTCAATCAAGTCACCCCTCACTCTTCTAAACTCCAGTGGAAACAAGCCCAATCTCTTCAACGTTTCCTCAGAAGGCAGCTTGCTCATTCCACATATCAACGAGTAAATCTTCTCTGAAACCATCTCTAACACATTTACATTCCTTCCTCAAATAAGGAGACCAAAACTGCACACAGTATTTAAAATGTACTCTTGCCAGCGTCCTGTATAATTAGAGCACAACATCTTTACACTTATGTTCAATTCCTCTTGTAATAAAGGGTAGCATTCCGTTAGTCTTTTTGATTATGAGCTTTACCTACGTGTTAACTTTTTATGACTCATTCACTAGAATACCTGGATCCTTTTGCACTTCAGAATTCTGCAATCTTTCCCTGGTTAAGTAATATTCAGATTTTCTATTCCTCCAGCCAAAGTGAACAACTTCACATTATACTCCATAGAATCCCTACAGTGCAGAAGCAGGCCACTCAGCCTATTGAGTCTGCACTGGCTTTCTGAAACAGCATCTTGCGTAGACCCGTAACCCTATGTATTTAACCCCTTTAATCTACATATCTTGGGACATCAGGGGAAATTTAGCATAGCTAATCCACCTAATCTTTGAACTGGGGGAGAAAACTGGAGCACCTGAAGGAAACCTATTAAATCAATGGGGAAAACATGCAAACTCCACATAGAGAGTCATCCAAATCTGGAATCAAATCCGGATCCCTGCACTGTGAAACAGCAATGCTAACTACTATGCCACTGTGCTGCTCATTGCCAGATATTTGCCCTCTGACTTGAACCTATTTATATCCATCTGCAAACTTCTTCACAACATACATTCCTACCCATTTACGTCACTTGCAAATGTAGCTCCCATGTCTTCACTCCCCTCATCCAAGTAAATTGTAAAGTGTAGGACCCAGCGTAGGCCCACTTGTAACATCCTGCCAATCAGCCAAAAACCTATTTATGCCTACTGTTTTTTGCCAACGAACCAATCAATTTTCTCTTCATGCTAATACATTGCAACCTCACCATGAGCTTTTAGTCTCCACAATAATTTTTGTGGCATCTTATCAAAAGCCTTCTAGAAATCCAAGTAAAGGTTCCCCTTTAAAACAGCACATGTTGCTCCTTCAAAGAACTAATAAATTGATTCAACACGATTTCCCTTTCATAAAACCACGTTGCGTTGACTCTTTCCAATTACCTTGAGTTTTTCCTATGTATCTGTTTATAACCTCTTTAATGATTAATTCCAACACCTTCAGATGTCAAGCTGACTGGCCTATAATTTCCTAGTTTCCACCTCCCATCTTAAAGAAACTGATGGTATTTGCCACTTTCCAGGTCTGATGGAACCTAAACAAAAATTAGAGAATTTTGAAAACTTACCACCAATGCAGATACTATCTCATTAGCCATCTCTTTTAAAATCATCAGATGAAGTGTACCTGCATTTCAGCCCACAGTACCATCAGTTTTCTCAGTCACATTGCTAGCTTTTTTTTATTTGATGGGATGCAGACATCACTGGCAAGATCTAACATTTGATGCCCCTCTCTAATTGCCCTTGAACTTGGTGGCTTGCTAGGCCATTTCAGAGGACAGCAAAGAGTCAACCACATTGCTGTGGCTCTGGAATCACATATATGCGTTAATTCCAGATATTTATTGAATTCAAATTACACTATTTGCTGTGAGGCATTTGAACCCAAACCCCAAGAGCATTGGCCTGGATCTCTGGATCATTAGTTCACTGACAACACCACTATTCCCACCTATCTGAAATATTTTTTGTATTCTCTTATATTGTTGACAGAAGCAAATTATTTGCTCATTTAATCTGCCATTTTCTTATTATTTACTATTAACTTCCCATTCTCAATCTAGAGGACCAAGACTCATTTTACTTAGTCTTTTTGTTTTTAAGTAACTGAAGGGGACTTGCAACTCTCTGCCTAAAACTAGCAGAGGCAGAAATCATTTAATTTGTTTAAAAGATGCTGGGATACGCACCTCAAGTGCTGTAACCTCCAGGGTTATAGATCCAATGCTGGAAAGTGGAATTAGGTTGAGTGGATTGTTTTTCAGCTGGCTATGACATGACAGTAGCTTCCTTCTGTACAGTAAACTTGCTGTGATACTAAAACTGAAATCTAAATGGTATGTTAAACTCTTTAAAGTATTAGAGAAAAAAGGGGGAATTTTACTGGCTTTTATATCTAGGCCAATTTTATTTCCCATTTGAAGCTAATGTCATTCACTCACATAGCAAAGAGATCAAAACAGACTTACTGGCCTCAATTTTCACCCTCTTGTAGGAGCGTAGAACATAGAACATTACAGCGCAGTACAGGCCCTTCGGCCCTCAATGTTGCGCCGGCCAGTGGACCCTCTAACCTAAACTATTCCAATATCATCCATATGCCTATCCACCGAACATTTGAATGCCCCCAAAGTAGGCGAGTCCACAACTGCTGCAGGCAGGGCATTCCACGCTCTCACCACCCTCTGTGTAAAGAACCTGCCTCTGACATCCGTCCTATAACTGCCACCTCTTAATTTAAAGTTATGTCCCCTCGTGTTGGTCATCACCATCCGAGGAAGAGTTTGGCCTGCTGCCCACTTCAGGAGAAAATGCTGACCAAACTGGGATCTTCATTGCTGAGGGCCAGGTATGAGCTAGAATGGGGCAGCTGATCCAGGAAAATGGAGATGCAGCCATAGGGGCTGGCAAGTGCCAAAGAGGGTTGTTTAAAAAACCCATCTTGGTGCTATCGGACTTTGTCCCATGGGAAAAAAAACACAAAGGGCCTTCAAAGTTCACCCCTCCCCTCTTGCCCTCCAAACATTTTCCATTTCCAACCCAAGCCACCTCATTTACCCCATACATCCTTTCAAGCCCCTCACATCCCTTATGCTAGGCTTTGTCTTTCCACCAAACACCCCTCAAGATATCTAGCTCCCAATGCCAACTTAAATCCCCACCACTCCACTCTTGTGCTAGACTCTGCCACTTCCACTCACATCATACAATTTCTAGAACCAATAAGCATCACAGTGCAAAGTGATAAGTCTTTTTAAAAAAAGCTTTGAAAAAATATAATCCTTCAATTATTTTCAAGTCTGGACAAGCTAATAAGTGTCAGTCATTCAAGTCCTTTGAAGTTAAAAAGCCACAACACTTGAAAGCATTTGAGTTATGCAAACAAACATTGTGAAACTGACCATCTGAGCTGTCAATCATCACTGGTTCCTCTGGGGAGCAGGTGTTCTGTTATTCTAATAGATTCTGGGCTCCCAACTAAGTTGCATGTTGACATTGGGGGCACAAGGGGGATATTTCCTTACCATTTAAAAGGTCCCCTCATGCACACTAGTGTTCATGACTCCTCCAAGAGCCTGTGAACCACGTTGCTTTAATAACCTGGCCCAACTGCATAAAAATTGCAGAGGGAGGAGAAAGCATCTATCTGTGCAATGGAGCTGGCCCGGTCAGGAGTGCTCCCAAAAAATTGCGCAAAATGGGAATGGTGCTGGGAATACTGCATTTGGGGCCCACCCACCATTTTGAGGTCTCCTGAGTCAACCTGACTCAATGAAGATCCAAGTCACAATTTCAAAAGAAGAATTTCAGATCGGAAAATCAATAAAATATGCAAAAATGAGTTTGTTTTCAGAGGCACTAAATACAAAAGACATTGGCTCAGCCTTAAAGTACAATGTACAATTTTGATCATTCAATCACAGAAACACCATTAGAGCCATGGAGTAAGATGGAATGCATATAACCAAAGCAGAAGAGATAAAGTCAAAAAGGGAGACGAAAAAAAAGCCAAAGGCTGTATTCATCAGGAGAGAAAATGTTAGGAGGTTGAGCAAGGGACCAGGGGTGGTTGTTTGAGAAAATAAATTACAAAATATTTATGCATGTTGGTGAATAAACAGTTAAACTGCATAATCTCAGAAGGAATATTTTCACTCAAAGTATTATTGAACTGTAGAATGCTTTATCATGAGTGGCTGTTGAAGCAAAGCCAATCAAAACATTCGAAAGGGACTTAAACAAATACCTAACAAACAAAACGGGTACAGGCAAAGAGCAGGGATCTCGAATTAGAATAAAGAGCTCTACGGCTAGCAAACAGACTGATACAATAAGCTGTTTAGGCCTATTCTGTACTCAATTTCTGTGCAACAGTTATATATTCTATTGTTACCAACTTGCTATACTTCTGGAGAGTAAAAAGGAAAACTCAATGAAGAGAATCATAGGATCACAGAGGTTTGCAGCATGAAAACAGGCCCTTTGGCACAACTTGTCCACGCTGTCCAGTTTTTACCACTAAGCTGTTCCAAATTGCCCATATTTGGCCTATATCCATTTTAACAATGTAACTGTCAAAATGCTTTTTAAATAAAACACCTCTACTACTACCTCTGGCAGCTCACTCCAGATACTCACCACCCTTAGTGTGAAAAAATTTCCCCTCTGGACCCTTTTGTACCTCTTCCTCTTATTTAAAACTCTCTAGAGAGGGTAATGGTTTTGTTGCAACAGGATAGTACTGGTAATCACCCTGCACAACAGAGGAACTCACTCCATAACTAAAAGGATGGTCAGCCTCCAATATCAGGTATGCTTTTTTGAATGTAGTAAAATTGGGATGTGATTTTTTTTAACTATTTATAAATTTAAATGAATTGTAATAAAAAAGTATCCAGATGCACGGCTGATATATTTCCTTCAAAACTGCTTCCCCGACCCCTCTATAACCCTAAAAAACTCCCGAAGTATGTAAAGATCACATTTCGGCATCCTAGTAACATAGTGCTAGTCAAAATGGAATAAATCCAAGTGGCAAATGTTCACTAAAAATGTCAAAAGGCATCATTTAATAAATCAATGCAGTAGAATGCCAGCGATGTCAAAAAGAAAGAGAAAACATACACTTTTTATTGAATTTGGCAGGCAAACTGACCATGTGTGGTTGAAAAAAAATTACACAATTTATCAATAAGCAGGCTTTAAACCTAAACAGAGTGCTACTGAAGCTCACCAACAGCACTTCGCAAAAGTGTAATCATTCATGAAATGCAGAAAAATTCTATAGAAAAATGCTGTTCTATAGCAATTCATAAATTTCTCATCAAGCCGTTAGCATAAAAACAGATATTCCGAAACTCTGCTAATTTGTTCTTAAATACATTATTTAAAAACGTATTCTTTGTTTTCCAAGCATAGTCAAAATGAAGCCACCGTGGGAGCTAGACATCAAGACTCCTTGTCGGGCCAATCCCAGGGGCTTCCTCTGAATGACCTCAACAACCTCTGGAAAATCAGCATATTAATTCTGCTTTCATATTTATTCATATCAGCTGTGACGTAATACAAAGGTTAATGGTCAGAAAAAAATGAAAAGAAACACAGCGTCTTGTGAACACCAAAAGCTATGTCAGTGCACTAAACTGCAAACGATCACAAAGATCTCACACATGCTTTTGATTACCTCCTTGCCACATATACAAACAACTTATCATTTTTTCTCTCTCTCAGGATTTTGGCTCCAGCTTCCTGAAGAGGGCACTGTGTGCTCATGAAGCTAAAAAGCTTGCTGGGAATCAGACCAGTAAGTAAGCTGCCGGATACAAGGTCTTTAAAAACATTCAGAAAGACTAAAGGAACACAGTGATTCCTTTTCCTAACCAAGATAGTGTCCATGAAAGTACATTCCAAACTGAAGGACTTCAAGTAATACTGAAACTGTTCCAATTAAAATCTGCTCAAGGTTTCAAAACCACTGTTATTTTAATGTGATATAACTGGAATATTAACCAAAGTGTATTACATATTTACAAATGCATTGAGGCAGTGAAGAGAATATTTGCAAAAATTAGTAATATGTCATGACAATGGGATCAAAGTTTTTTTACTCACTACAAAATGGGAATATTTCCATCTCAGCACAGCATTGCAACTACAGAAAACTTTTTATGTACTTAAATCAGAAAAGCATCAACATAACATTAAATTTCAGAAAAATGTTTGAAATTTAATTTCATAAAGATTACAGTAAAATTATCAATTTAAATTGGTAAACATGAAAGCTTATATTATAGTAATAAAAGCAACCTGTTTCAAAATGAGTATTAGCCATTTGAACACAAGTTGCCAGTTAGGGATAAAAGCAACTATAAAGATGAAGTGTCCATTTTGAGAAACAAAATGGACTATCCAGCTGAAGAAAACAGAGAATAAATTGGTTATGCACATTACCCAAGCTCATCTTAATTGGGAGATTCTCCTTGCTAGCTGCCTCCACTAGGTGCCTCCGCACTTCCATCACAGCCTCTTTTTGTTTCATGTTTAGCATGGACTCCCACAGAGCTTTGGCTGAAGGGTCACTGCAATGAAATAACAGTTATAATTAAATATCTACACTTTTTCATGAAATTGGGAGAGCATTTGTATGTTTTGCAATTGTTATTTAGGCTTTACCCATTTCTACTTTGTAAGAAAAACTGTTTTTATGAAGTTATTTCCCATCCCTCATGGCTCCCTTAAAGGGAGTTGGCAGATGAAACACTCACAGCGCTCTGGCAACATCACTTCAACTTGCAGCCAAGAGCTTCTCAATGGCAGCAGAGGACATTTTTCACCTTGTGGGAAAGCACCTTGAAACTCCACTCAATCTTGGCAAATATGAGGAATATGCCAGGTGGGGAAATAACAAGTTTGAATTCAAATCTGAGGACACCAAGGATTTTTCCAGTTTTCTGCCTCGATATGAAGGTTAAAATATGCCTCAACGTTACACGCTGTATTTTACTAGAATACTATCATTTTTAACTGATAACTAGAGGAATACAAAATTACTCAGTCAAGTTCACCCATCTGGTGGGTCTCATTTCCTGTTTATCTTGTAGAATTGCTATTTAAAGAAGTTTTGTAATATAGCATCATGCTGTTGTAGAAGGCCTACGTAAGGTTAAATTAGCAATCATGTAGAATGTCACACTGAGTGTCAGCCTGCACAAGACGAAAGGCTCAAAGACTTGTAAATAATGGGTGGGATTCTCTGGCTGCACTCGCCTCAGAATCAGAGAATCCAGCCAGAGGTCAAAGGACCTTTGCACGGTCCACTCTTCCTGCTTGCTACAATTCCCGTGGCTGCTGTGACAGGAGAATTCTGGCCAATATACTAGTATAGACAAGATTTGATCAATATACAGAAAACAGTAGGAGTAAAGAGGCCTTCAGTTACACAGATCAATTAGAGTTCTTAGGACGATTTTCTTTGGAGAAGAATAGGTTGAGAAGAGATTTGATAAATGGTGTTCAAAGTCATGAGGGATCTGGCAGAGTAGATTGGGAGGGACCATTCCCATTATGTAAATGGATCAAGAACTGGTGTGAAGATTTAACCACAACTGGCAAAAAGAAGCAACGGTGAGACGAGGAAATTTTTTTCACACAGCAAATGGTTAGGATCTGGAGTGTGGAGACAGATTCAGTTGAAGAATTCAATCGGAGTCGGATTATTATCCAAAAAAGAATACGCAGGGCTACTGGAAAAAAGGCAGGGAAAGGCACAAGGCAAATTGCTCCTTCAGAGGACCAGCATGGGCATGATGAGCTGAGTGACCTACTTCAGCACTGTAACAATTAAGATCATTTTCAGAATGGCAAAGTTTGACAAGGATAGGAGCTTGGACTTTGACTCATCACAATCAACACCAATGAGTTAGACAAAAGGACTGAATGTATTATATCAAAGTTTGCTGACAACAGGAAGCCATGTGGTAAAGTAAGTTGTGTGTATAGGAATATAGACAGGTTAAATACGTGGCAAAAAATAATGTATAGAATTGTGAAGTTATCCACTATGTTCTGAAGACAGAAAAGCAGAATCAACTTCAGGAAGTGAGAAGCTGCTAAATGTTAGGATTTAGAAGAATAGAGTGGGTCCTTATACACAGATCAATTATCACACAACTACCACAGGCAAATAGGAAGGCAAATAGTATGTTGGCCTTTGTTGCCAAGGTGTTGGGAGCACAAGGTAAGCAAGGCATGCTGCAGTATATACAGGACTTTGCTGACAGTATGATATTGAGGAGTATGATATTCAGTTTTGATCTCAACACATTAGAAAGAATACACTTGTATTAGACAGGGTGCTTGCAGGAATGAGACAGATTGCTGGGAGGAGAGTATCTTATGATGAGAGATTATGCAAAATAAGCCTTATTTTCTGCAGTTTAGGAAAATAAAAAGTGATCACATTGAAGTGTATAAAATTCTGAAAAGGCTTGACAAGGAGATGCTGATGAGGTTGGTCATATGGGACAGAAATTCCAGAATTGTTACAGCACAGAAACTGGCCATTCTGCTTGCTGTGTCTGCACCAGTTCTCTCAACAAGCATTAACTCTTTTGTTCCTCAGGCTTCAACTTGGTTGAGAAGTCTAATATGTAACATTAGTCAAAAAACATTTGAAATTGTACGTGTCATACAGCACATCAACCACATTACCTTCATTAACCCTCTCTGAGGATTTTGATGAACAATCAAGATAACTAAATACAATTTACTTTTCACAAATATGTACCCCCTTTTATTAATTAATTCACACTTGCCCAAAAGATGGTAAATTTTGACCCAGATTATTGTTTCCAACAATTTTTCACCGAGGTTAAACTGACTGGCCTGTAGTTGCTGAGTTTCTTCTTGCATCCTTCAGATTGCAGCATTTTTCAATTCTTCAAACCATCCTCATACTGAAGGAGGATTGAAGATTGTGGCCACTGCCTCAACAATTTCTATTTTTACTTTCTTCGGTTTCATTGAATACATCCCGTCCAGTTCACTCTAAAGTCCAGCCAGCCTTTCTAACATCTATGAATTTTTAGCTTAAGTGTCTGACTATCTCCTCTTGTGCAATAACTACAGCAGTGTCATCTTCCTTGGTAAACATAGATGCAATTTATTTATTAAGTACCTCAGCCATGCCCTCTGGTTTCATGTCTAGATTCCCTTTTCAGCACCTAATTGGTTCCAATCATCCTTTAAGTACTCGCTTTCCCTTTACTATTTATTTGCCAATAGAAGACTTTTGGATTTCCTCTTACATTAGCTGCCAGTCTCTTATAATCAATTTCATTAATGTTTTCAATGTATACTTCAGTTTTATTGTACCTATGAAATATTAACCTGTCTTTTCTCTGTACAGAGACTGAGTGACCTTTTGTGCATTTACAAAAGTGAATGTCTTTAATTGGAGATCAGCAAGGAGTTAATAACTTCAGAAGTGGTGAAAAATTCAGAAAGGACTTTGTTCCAAGTTGTATTTGTGGTTGTGTGCATATGAACTTGTAACAGATGGTGTTCTTGTTATTGGAGGCATCACTGAAGCAAATGGAGTTCTGTTCTTGGATATTTATGCCATTGTAGCATAAATCTGGCACTAATGTGATAGTGTAACAAGGACATCAAAGCGTCCACCTTTTCTACTTGAAGTTTTAAGTCCAATCTGAAATTGGCTGAGTACTTTGCAATCCATTAAGTCACAATTTTCTGAAGGTGAACATTTTTTAGAAAAAGCAGTAAAGGAAAGGAATTCCAGGATTGGAAAAAAAAGCATTTTGCAGCTGCAGCCACTAAGTTTTTTGTTGCTTAGGAAGATCATTCCTTATGAGCTGAATAGTGGATAAAGGATACAATGTTTTGAATATTCCAAAAGCAACTTTATCAAATTGGACAAGAAAAGTGCAGTGGAATATGACCAATGGAATATTACAAAGAGTCATTTGGACTCCAAACTTCGGTTCTTTTCTCTCCTTACAGATTTTGCCAGATCTGCTGAGATTTTCCAGCATTTTCTCTTTTGGAATATAACCACCCTCCCCCAATCCATATCAAATAGTTCAAGTATAAACTGATCATATTATTTTCTATTCAAAACCAAATCTAGAAGATAAAACAAAATCACTTGTGCTTAAATTAACTTAGCTTTATTACATTCCAAAATACTTTCCATTGCCAGCACATATAATCATCGGAAATAATTATTTCCCCACACACATCCTATCAATAACAGCTTCCAAAGAACTAAACAACTACCTCTTTCAATATTTTGGAATCAGCTGAATTGCACTTTGATGTAGTCATGCCATCATCAATTTGTTTGCAAGTGATTTATCACACATTGCTTCAAGTTAGTATTAAAAAGTCAGCAGTTTAAAGTTTATTTATTAGTGTCAGAAATAGGCTTACATTAACATTGTAATCAATTATTATCAAAATCCCCAAGTCGCCACACTCCAGCGCCTACCTGGATACACCGAGAGAGAATTTAGCATGGTCAATACATTTAACCAGCACGTCTTTTGGACTAAGAAGGGAAACCAGAGCACCCGAGGAAACACACACAAACACAGGGAGGGACATGCAAACTTCACACAGACAGCAGTCTGTCCAAAATAGAATATACAATGTTTTCAGAAACAACAAATGTGTTTGTATAATTACTTGAAAAATATTTTGTAAATAAAGTCAATATATGGTTATTCTCATTCATAAAGTAGAAGAAGTAACTAGAATTTATTCAAAGATCAATCTATGCTTTCAAAAGTAATTATAGTTTTACGTTCAAATAAATTTGTATTTGTGATAAACTTATTAATTTATGACATCAAATGAAGAACAATATGGTGGAATGTTGATACTATCATCCCATGGCAAACCTCTTTCCGAACTTAGCAACACCAATTTTAAATCCAACCGATTTATTTGATAGTAAATTTGCAAGCTTTCGACACTCTGTGTCTTTGTCAGGCAAATGCACAGAGTGTCGAAAGCTTGCAAATTTACCATCAAATAAATCGGTTGGATTTAAAATTGGTGTTGCTAAATTCTTACTGAGTTCTTACTATCCCAGTCCAACGCCGGCATCTCTACATCAAAACCTCCTTCTAACAGATGATCGTAATTTTAGCTAATTGTAAAAAATCCAGCAAGACTTGGGAGAAACATTTTCATGCAAAGAGTGATAAGAACGCAGAAAGTATGAACAAAAGACTGCAGGTGATTAGCAATTATGCATTTAAGAAAAAGCCTGATAAACATGAGAAGAAAAAGAAATGGAAAAGGATATGCTGATTGAGTTAGACGAAATAGAATGGAAGGAGACAGCCATGGAGGATCATAGGGAAAGTGATAGAAGCTGTTATTAAGGAAGTTATAACAAAGCACTTAGAAAACCTCAAACCGATCTGGCAGAGGCAACTTGGTTCTATGGCTAATTTATTCGACTACTTTGAGGAAGTAACAAGCAACATGGATAAAGGGAATCTATGGATGTGATGTATTTAAGATTTCCAGAAGTCATCTGACAAGATGCCATACAAAGGTTACTATGCAAAATATGAGTTCATGGTGTATGGGATAACATATTAGCATAGATAGAGAATTGGTTAGCTAACAGAGGAAGCTTAAATTAATCTTGCGTGGGTTTTCTCCGGTGCTCCAGTTTCCTCCCACATCCCAAAGATTTGCTCTTAGGCTAATTGGCAAAACAAATTCTCCTTAAATTGTCTCAAATTTGGTTTTTAATCCATAGATCTATAAACATGGACAGGGATCGCGGGTCGAGGTGAGAATATCGGGATGGCGGTGTGGGCTCATTGGGCCAAAGGGCCTGTTTCCCGTGCTGTTTTGTTCTTTGTTGTTCAATTGGAATTCCTGGACGCTGGCATCTGAAAATTTGTTTTCATTACCCTGGTGATAGCATTGGCATTTTCTGCTGCAGAGATAGATTTTCACAGTTGATACCAGGATCAAGTTTGTTGTCTTAGTCTGGAATTAAATGTGTCAATATAAAAGTAGCTTCTATGTTATCAAGTAACAATTCAATGCCTTTGTGCTCTCACTAACCAAAGGAACTCAATAGGGTGCATCTGCATGGGTGCATCTATTTTTTTTCTGGTGATGTGGCCAGTATTTGTTGCCTATCCCTAATTGTGATAGTAGTGATAATCTGCCATCTTGAATGGCTGCAGCAATTTGATGTAGGTACACCCTTAGTGCTTTTTAGAGAATTCCAAGTTGGGAACATCGAGGTGGCGGCGCGGGCTCGTTGGGCTGAAGGGCCTGTTTCCCGTGCTGTTTTGTTCTTTGTTTTTTTTTGTTTAATCATTTACGACTTGGCAAACGTAACAGGTAGAGTGCCATAGGGATCAGTGCTATTGCCTGAACTATTAACAATCTATGTTAATGACTTGGCTGATAGGGTCAAATGTTTGGTTACTAAATTTACTCATGACATAATGATATGTAGGAAATTAAATTGTGAAGAGGACATAAAGCGTCTACAAATGGATATGGATAAGTGAAGTGAGTGGGCAAAAAACTGACAGTTGGCATGTAATGGGAGGGAAATGTGAACCTGTCTTTTTGGTAGAAAAAATAAAAAAGCAACATATTATTTGAATAGGAGGAATTTCAGGATTCTGAGGGATCCAGATGTCATGATACATGTAACACAAAAAGTTAATATGCTGTTACAGCAAGTTAAGAAGCTAAATGGAATGTTGTTGTTTATTGCATAGGAATGATATATAAATCTAGAAGTGCTTTTCCACGGTGTTATAGAATACTAGTGAGACCACAGTCAGTTTTGGTCTCCTTATTTGAGAAAGGTCATAACTGCATTTGAAACAGTTCAGAGAAGGTTCACTTGAATTATTCCTGGAATGAAGTTGTTATCCTATGAGACAAAAACAGAAAATGTTGGAAAATCTCAGTAGGTCTGATAACAACTTCGGAGACAGAATAGAGCCATGGTTTCGAATCAGGGTGACCAAGACGAAGCGTCATCCTGACTTGTCTCTCCACAGACACTGTCAGCCCAGTTGCAATTTTTTCCGTATTTTCTGTTTTTGTTTCAGATTCCAGCACCTACCGTATTTTGCTGTTATCCTACAAGGATTGGTTGGGCCAGTATTTATTGGCATTTAGAAGAATGAGGGGCAATCTTACTGAAATATATAGGATCCAGTGGTACTTGAAAGGTTGGATGTTAAAAGGATATTTCCCCTGGTGGATGAGGTTGACATGAAGGAACACAGTTTAAAAATAAGGAGTCTCCCATTTAACATAGATGAGGAGAATATTTTTCTCTCAGAGGATTATGAGTCTGTGGAACTACCTTCCCTAGAGAATGAAGGCGGCATGGTAATTCAGTGTTTTTAAGGCTGAATCAGAATATTGATTGACAAGGGAGTCAAAGGGTAATAGGGGATAGGAATGAAAATGTGGTTGAAGCCACAATCAGATCAGTTATGATCTTACTAAATAGTTTGACAGGCTGAATGGCCTTTTGCCCCCAATTAGTATGTTTGCATGTTCATAACGACATTGACTAGCTGGATCGAATAGCCTTTTTTTATGTTGCAAACTCTAATATCTACACACATTAATTTGGTAGAAATTCTATTCCACAGAGGTACAAGTACTCCATAGGGATACAGATGTAAAATATTGCAGATGTTGGGAATCTTAAAAACAGAAAATGCTAGGGCTACTGGCAAATCAGGCAGTATCTGAGGAGAGAAAAACAGAGTTAATTAACATTTCAGGTCAATGACATTTCATAGGTTGTGGCCATCACTGGCAAGGCCAATTTTAATTGTTCATTCCTGATTGTCCTCAAGAAGATACATTCCTTGTAGCAAAGATACACTCACAGCATTATTCAGTGGGAGACTTCCACAATCTTGACCTAACAATGATGACGTAGCACCAATATATTTTTAAGTCAAGCTGATGTGATTCAAATGGGAATTGCAAGAGATGGTGTTCCTAAATGCCTACTGTACCAGGTCCTCAGCCTCAACATCTTAGAACTTAGTGTCAAATTCTGCTTTACAATCCACTCGTTAAGTGTTGTTGGATGTTTCTTATGTTAAAGACACGACACAAAGACAATTTATGTTCCACTCCATTTTAGCAGATAACTCTAAGTAGTAACCAAGAAACTAAAGGAAACACAACAAAGAAAATTTGCACAATCTGCTTTTCACCTCATCATTTTACCAACAAACGCAGAACAAGCTTAAAGTACTCTTTTACGAATCACAAGAATTGAAGTATTCAGATCACATGCTTAATGACCATACCCATACAATGTAATTAGTCACATCTGAATTCCCAATTAGCTGTATGTGGCCAGTCGCAAATTTCTCACCACTGCTGAAAAACAGCAAAGTTCAGAATTCAAAGGGCTAAACAGAGGTAAATTTCCAGACGGTCATTTTCTTTTGTGTATAAAGCTATAAAGACTCTGCCCCTCCCCCCACCCTCCACCACCACATCCCCATGCGAGTGGAAATGTAAAGGCCATCAGAGGGCACTGCTGGGCTGCAGTAGAAATGTGAACTTTGTGCCTGTGTGGCTTCCAATTGCAAAAGCCAAGGTGGTTGAGAACAGGTCCCAACTTTGAAACAGTTTTCTGTAATTAATGCTAATGAGGTCCTAGAGGTGTTTAAAAAAAGGCTAAAATTTGTACACATGGACTGAAACCTGGAAAATCAACTATTGAGGCTCGTGTGTTATCAGCAATTAATTTTCCCGTTAACCAGGCCGGACACTAGGCCAGCACAAGACTCTGGAAAAGCTATCACAGAAAACATTGATTTACATGCAACAGTTATCTAGTTTGCTTACAGCTCAAAAGGAAACGTTACTAAGGACAGGAACTTTGGTCTTGGTCATGTTCAAAGCAGCTTAGGTACATGAAGACCTTCAGGCCCACATTATGAAGCACTACACACACATAAAGAGAAGGCCAAAAGTTTATTCAAATGACTAAGATCACATATAATCAAAATCAACAGGAAACCAGCTGTGAAAATAATTGTTGCCTTAGTCAGTGAATAAGTCATCAACATCAAAGGGCTATATCTGTCATTTACTAAATCAGAGATAATTTGTACTTTAAAGTGACTAATTAAAAATTTAAAAATCGTTTTGCTCTTAGCTCAGATTTTTTCAGTAACAATAACGGTGAGGCTATCAGCACACACCATTATTAAGTGATGAATTAGACAACTTCCAGCATCTGCACACTTTATCATCTACAAAATGTAATGGAACAACTTGCCAAGGCTCCTTCAACAGTATCATTCAAGTCTACTTCCTGGATGGACAAGTCCAGCAGATGCATAGGATATCACCACTTGCAAGTTCTCCTTCAAGCCACACACCATCCTGAGTTAGAACTATATTGCTGTTCTGTCACTGATACTGGGTCAAAAACTCTGCAATGCCCTACCCAACAGCACAATGGGTTTAGCTTCAACACATGCTGTCGTGGTTTAAGAATGCAACTCATCACCATTTTCTCAAGGGTCATTAGGAATTAACAATAAGTGCTGACCATACCACCAATGATGTACAGATGCCGGCGTTGGATTGGGGTGGTAAGAACTCAGTAAGAATTTAGCAACACCAATTTATAATCCAACCGATTTATTTGATAGTAAAAACGCGAGCTTTCGACTCTTGTGTCTTCTTCAGGCAAATGCAGTGTTCTGGTCTGCAATAGCACACATCAGCACAGACAGTCAGAGATTGCCGATTAGAATGCGAATCCTTACATCTAACCTGCTATTCAAGTGTTAAAGTGGCTAACAATGTGTGTGAAGGAAATCCTGAGCATTGGTTAGAGAATTGTGTATTTTCTCCAGACAGCACAGTAAGTGAGTTTTTTTGCTAACCCAGGCAAGTTACGGGGGTTACAGATAGTGTGTCATGAAGCCAAGATCCCTGTTAAGACCGTCCTCATGTGTGCGGAGCTTGGCTATCAGTCTCTGTTCAGCGACTCTGCGCTGTCGTGTATCACGAAAGCCCCCGTGAAGAACATTTACCCGCAGGTCGGAGGCCGAATGCCCATGACTGCTGAAGTGTTCGCCCACAGGAAGGGAACTGTTTTTCCTGGTGATTGCTGAGCGATGCTCATTCATCCGCTGTCGTAGTGTCTGCATGGTCTCCCCAATATACCATGCTTCGGGACATCCTTTCTTGCAACGTATTAGGTAGACAACGTTGGCCGAGTTGCAAGTGTATGTACCGTGTACCTGGTGAATAGTATCCTCACGTTTGATGATGTCGTCCATGTCTATGATCTGGCATGTCTTGCAGAGGTTGCTGTGGCAGGGTTGTGTGGTATTGTGGTCACTGTTCTCCTGAAGGTTGGGTAGTTTGCTGCGAACAATGATCTGTTGAGGTTGTGCGGTTGTCTGAAAGCAAGAAGTGGGGGGGTGGGGATGGCCCTAGCAAGATGTTCATCGTCATCAATGATATGTTGAAGATTCCGGAGAAGATGTCGTAGCTTCTCCGCTCCGGGGAAGTACTGGACAACAAAGGGTACTCTGTCCACCGTGTCCCGTGTTCGTCTTCTGAGGAGGTGAGTGCGGTTTATCGTTGTGACACGTCGGAACTGTCGATCGATGAGTCGAGCGCCATATCCTGTTCTCACAAGGGCATCCTTCAGCGTCTGGAGGTGTCTGTCACGATCCTCCTCATCTGAGCAAATTCTGTGTATACGGAGGGCTTGTCAATAGGGAATGGCTTCTTTAACGTGTCTAGGGTGGAAGCTGGAGAAGTGGAGCATTGTGAGGTTGTCTGTCAGTTTGCGGTACAGTGAGGTGCTGAGGTGACCGTCCTTGATGGAGATGCGTGTGTCCAAGACACACTTCATGACACACTATCTGTAACCCCCATAACTTGCCTGGGTTAGCAAAAAACCTCACTTACTGTGCTGTCTGGAGAAAACACACAATTCTCCAACAATGCTCAGGATTCCCTTCACACACAGTGTTCGCCACTTTAACACTTCAATAGCAGGTTAGATGTAAGGATTCGTATTCTAATCAGCAATCTCTGACTGTCTGTGCTGATGTGTGCTATTGCAGACCAGAACACTGCATTTGCCTGAAGAAGACACAGGAGTCGAAAGCTCGCGTTTTTACTATCAAATAAATCGGTTGGATTATAAATTGGTGTTGCTAAATTCTTACTGAGTTCATACCACCAATGCTCATATTCCCCAAACAAATAAATGAAAATTGTACAATTAAATGCAAAAGTCAGGAAGTTGTCAATCAAGATAACCTCTGTTTTGCAAGCTTAGATCTAACAATATCTCACTAAGAGACTCAGCATTCACTTACACAGGAAAGCATGAATATGTGGTACTTGCCCACTAGTTACCTGGTTGATATCCTAGAAAAAGTTAGACTTGCCCACTCAAGTGCAACTTAATCCTTAAAAATATGGTCTGTTTTAATTGCTATCAAACAGCATCTCTGGCATCAAAACTAATCTTTTACAAATGTGGCACTTCATTCCTTTAGCTTTGAATTATTGTTGGAGATTTTTAAAGGTATTTTTATTATTTTATTTGCTTCTTCAGTCTTTTTTACTTCTCAATATTATTTTATTTAATTGTCTTCATTTTGCTTTCTGTACAAGATTTTACATTGACTGTCCTAATTTTCACTTCTCAATCACAATTTTATCATAAGGATTATTCAATCTTATTAGTGAAGAGACACATTGATGCTTGTCTTGTTTACACATGTCCCAGATCTGCATCCTGATGAACACAAATTGCTATAAAAGCTCATAAAAATTCTGTGGCCAACTGTAAGCTTAATGATGAGCAAGTGCCATTCATTCACTGCTGATTGAAAATCTAGACCATTGTATTTCTTAAATGTCTTTCAGATGAGATGTTAATCCAAGGCCCCATCTACCTGTTTCGATAGATGTAAAAGATTCCCATGGCACTATTTCAAAATGGAGTCTAGGTCAATACTTATTCCTTTAAATATTTATACTCTTACAGCAAACTAGATAATCTGTTTCTCCTGATATTGATAGAGAAATATATCTGGTGGGCAGCATGGTAGCATAGTGATTAGCATTGTTGTTTCACAACTCCAGGGACCTGGGTTTGATTCCCGGCTCAGGTCACCATGTGTGGAATTTGCACATTCTCCTTGTGTCTGTGCGGGTTTCCTCCAGATGCTCTGGTTTCCTCCCATAGTCCAAAGCTGTACGGGTTAGGTTGATTGACCATGCTAAAATTGCCCTTAGTGTCCTGAGATATATAGGTTAGGGGGATTACCAGGTAAATATGCAGGGATAATGGGAGTGGGGCCTAGGTGGGTTTGTGGTTGGTGCAGACTCAATGGGCCGAATGGCCTCTTTCTGCACTGTAGGATTTCTATGATTATCTGGTCATTATCACATTACCATTTGAGAAAGTTTGCTAAGCACCAATTAGCTACCATGTTTCCTACAACCACATCTATACTTCAAAAAGTACGTCATTGGTTGTAAAGCAATGTGAGATGTCTGATGGTCATGGAAAGTGCTATATTAATTCAAATGTTTGTTTTCTATTTTCTTTAAAATGTTAATCAGTAATGCAGATCTAAACAAATTGAAATTCAATTAAAATATACAGAAACCATCATAAAATATTAACAATTTTCTACATTTGAAAAGTAAGTTAAGCTTTCTATAAAGAGTCTATGTTAACTGGTCTCTCATTGAAGATCACGATAGGCCAGCTGTATACATCTATTGTATGTTTTTATTTCAAATTTCCATCATTTGAAATTTTGTCAAGCAACATCAAATACATTTATTTGTTGGCAAAATGGAATAGAGTTTCTGAATACTCCAGTATACAATGCAGAATTATTCTCAATAGCAAATCCAGGTAAAAGACTGAACTGCTTTCTTGCAAAGGCACTAGCCATATTGAATGGTATATATATTCTCAGGGCCTCAAAGCACTAGTATCAAGTGTAATCTTGAGAGTCTTACTAAATGTGCATGTTCTTGGAGTTCCAATATAACAAAGAAACACTCAGCAGAGCAGAAAACTGTGTTCAAAATTTAACTTAACAATGTTTAAAATTCAGGAACAAATATTCTCTACTAAATTAAAGACATACATAGATGTATAGGGGTACAATTTATAATGCAATCATCTATTAGTGTTTCATAACATTGTGTGGACACAAGAGATGCTTTTTTTATTTGAGAATGTGACATCCAAACTAAAACAAGTATTTATTGTTTTTCTTTCAACGTCTAGGGATACTACGGCAGAGTGATTCTGCTGTAGACTCAACTCAGTCTGCATATTTTGGCAGTAGCTCAAGGTTTCAAAAAGCTTCTAGTTGATTTACATGCCTGAAAGAGGCCCAGACTTACAGAGCCATACAGATAGCTTTGTAACCCCCAACTATCTCACTGAAAGGCTACTGTAAGTAAAAAAAGCATCTCCATTCAGAGAGAGACTGCAATTCTCTGCAGAATGGTATTAACACGACAAACAGATGAGCATGCTGAATAAAAGTTCTATAAATGTATTATATGAAAACGTTTGCTTATCAATACAAATCAAAAAATCGTTTTACATTTAGCTTCTAAATATATTAAACTAATAAAAATACTTGGAAGACAGAAAATTTATTTGAAAATATTCTGCAATAACCAAATAGATTAAAAAATAAGCTTACTTGTTGCAGTGACACTGAAGATTGCTGAATCAGTCAAAATTTATTAAATTAACAAAATGTTAATAGTTGTGCTGATAATCTATTGCATTAATTCCGGAATTAGATAAGAACCTTTTCCCCTGCTTGCTTGCTACTTTGCAGCATGCACTCAACAACAGGGTAAGTAAACTTCCTCTGGGCCTCCACAAATACCTCTTTGGCTGGGATTGCTGACCGTTATCTCTGCCTCTTAGATAGGAATTACTGAACTAATAACTCACATTCGGATTAAAATTTCAGCAGGCTCAAATTAAAATGTGCTGTTCTATTTTACTCCTTCATAACAATCAAATATTATCACAGCATCTACGGCTTTGCTCTTGGAATTATGACGGTGCAGGAGGAGGCAACTTGGTCTTTGAGTCCGGACCATTTCTCCAACAGAACATCTTACTCAGACCTTATCCCCGTAACCTCATGTATTTACCTCACTAATCCCCCTAACCTACAGATTTTGGAGCACAAAGGACAACTTAGCGTCGCCAATCCAACCAATGTCACATCTCAGCATTAGGGTCATAGAGTTTACAGCATGGATACAGGCCTTTCAGCTCAACTTGTCTATGCCACCTTTTTTGTTCAAACCCCTAAGCTAGTCCCAGTTGCCAGCATTTGGCCTGTATTCCTCTATATCCATCTTATCCATGTAACTGCCTAAATGCTTTTTAAAAGCCAAAATTGTATCCGCCTCTACTACTACCTTTTGTTCCATACACTCATCACCCTTTGCGTGAAAAAAATTGCCTCTCTGGACACTTTTGTATCTCTCCCTTTAAACCTATGTCCTCTAGTTTTAGACTCCCTTATCTTTGGGAAAAGATATTGACTATCTAGCTGATCTAAGCCCCTCATTATTTTATAGACCTCCATCAGATTACCCCTCAGCCTTCTACACTCCAGAAAAACTCCCAGGCTATCTAGACTCCCCTTATAACTCAAACCATCAAGTCCTGGTAGCAATCTAGTAAATCTTTTCTGCACTCTTTTAGTTTAATAATATTCTTTCTATAACTGGGGGACCAGAACTGTACACAGTATTTCAAGTGTGGCCTTACCAATGTCTTGTACAACTTTATCAAGACATCTCAACTCCTATATTCGATGTTCTGACCAATGAAACCAAGCATGCTAAATGTTTTTTTCATCACTCTGTCCACCTGTGACTCAATTTCAAGCAGTTATGAACATGTACCCCTAGATCTCTTTGTTCTGTAACTCTCTCCTAACGCCCTACCATTCATTGATTAAGTCCTGCCCTACCATTCACTGTTTAAGTTCAATCTACCAAAATGCATCACCTGACATTTATCTAAATTAAACTCCATCTTCCATTCGTCAGCCTACTGGCCCAATTGATCAAAATCCAAGATAACCTCCTTCACTGTCCACTATGCCACCAATCTTGGCATCATCTGAAAACTTACTAACCATGTCTCCTATATTCTCATCCAAATCATTGGTATAAATGACAAATAACAGTGGACCTAGTATCAATCCCTGGGGCACAACGCTGGTCACAGGGCTCCAGTTTGAAAAACAACCCTCTACAACCACACTTTGGCTGTCATCAAGTCAATTTTGTATCCATTTGGCTGCCTTATCCTGGATCCTGTGAGATTTAATTTTATGCAACAACCTACCATGGATCCTGTGAGATTTAACCTTATGCAACAATCACGCGGTACCTTATCAAAAGCCTTGCTAAAGTCCATGTCGATAACATCAATTGCACTGCCCCATCTACCTTCTTGGTTACCCATTTTTAAAAAACTCAACTAAATTTGTATGACATAATTTTCCACTCAAAGCCATGCTGAGTATTCCTAATCAGTCCTTGCATCCCTAAATGCCTGTCGATCATGTCTCTCAAAATACCTTTCACCAACTTACCTACCACAGATGTGAGGCTCACCGATCTGTAGTTCCCACGCTGTTCCCTGCAACTCTTTTTAAACAAAGACACAACATTTGTCACTCTCCAATCTTCAGGCACCTCATCTGTGACTAATGATGATTCAAATATCTCTGCTAAACGACCCGCAATTTCGTCCCTAGCCTCCCACAATATCCTGGGATATACTTCATCAGGTGCCAGGGATTCACCTATCTTGACGTGCTTTAGGACTTCCAGCATTTCCTTCTCTATAGTACATCACTCCTCAACACATCACTGTTTATTTTCCTAAATTCCCCAACATCAATGCTTTTCTCAAAAGTAAATACCAATGAGAAATATTCGTTTAGTATCTCACCCATGTCTTGTGGATCTGAATATAGATGACTGTGGAGGAAACTCCACAAACAGAGGGAACATGCAAACTCTGCCCAAGGCTAGAATTGAACTCAAGTCCCTGCTGCTGTGAGGCAGCAGTGCTAATCACTGTGCACCCTACACTTGCTCAGAGCAAGTTAGATGATAAGCCATGCTATGCTAATGGAATGATGTGGAGTTGCCGGCGTTGGACTGGGCTAAGCACAGTAAGAAGTCTCACAACATCAGGTTAAAGTCCAACAGGTTTATTTAGCAGCACTAGCTTCCAGAGTCTCAAGCTCCTTCATCAGGTGAGTGAGGACTTGTGTACACAAACAAGGTATATAAAGACATAAACTCAATTTACACGATAACGGTTGGAATGCGAGTCTTTACAGGTAATCAAGTCTTAAAAGGTACATACAATGTGAGCGGAGAGAAAGCCAAGCACAGGTTAAAGAGATGTATATTGTCTCCAGTGTGGCCAAACAGGCCATCAAAAATGGCAGTGTAAAGCACTCTGGGACAATTGGGTAAGAACGCCAGGCTGCAGCCTAAAAGGCAGAGATAAATAGGTTGCAACCCAGATGAGTGAATACACAGGATTCATCCCGGACAAGAGACTTTCTGGTCAAACTGGGTTGTTCACCAGACGTAAGGGCTCTACAACTCTATTTGAGCAGGAGGTGTGTATTCTACATGCCCCCAGTACCTACAGACATGGCCATTGCAGACACACTAAAGATTGATGTGGCAGCACCCGAATGGACTTTATTGATCAGGATGATCAAGTCCTGAGTGATTGATTGGCAATGCTCAAAAGAGGCTCGAAACCCAACAAGGTATAAAGGTGTTGCGCAACCAAGAATCTCTCTCTCTCTGACCCCACGAATGGGCTACAACGATGGTGACCATTACCAGCAACGAACAGCATGAAGAGAGCCACTACACCTGAGAAGGAAGACCAGACCAGATAGACCAGAGCCAGAGTGTCATGCCAGACCAAAGGACCAGACTACTCAGAGGATGATCGAGACCAACACACAGACAAAGGCTTGGGTACTTGCCAATCATGCAAAGTTAAGTCATGATTTTGCATTGATCTTGAACTCGAGTATTTTCTGTAGGATAACTTATTGTTGGTTGGGTCAGTGATTATTGATTGTTTATATTAAATAAATATTGGTTATATTAACAAGACATCTACTTGCAGTTATTTGTCCACCGTAAGGATTAAAACAGACTGTGCGGCAGGCACACCACCAATCAGGACAGTTAGTGAGATTTTGCAAGCCCAGGCAAGTCGTCTGGGTTAGAGAATATGACATGAGCCCAAGATCCTGGTTGAGGAAGTCGTCATCTGTGCAGAACATCGGCAATCAGTCTCTGCTCAGCGATTTTGTGTTGTTGTATGTAGTGAAGATCGTCTTGGAGAACTCTTACCCGAAAATCAGAAGCTGAATACCCGTGACTGCTGAAGTCACTGGAAGGGAACGCTCCTGCCTGGTGATTGTTCAGCAGTGTTCATTCATTCATTGTCGTAGTGTCTGCATGGTGTCCCCAATGTACCGTACTTCGGGACATCCTTTCCTGCAGCGTTTCAGGGAGACAATGTTGGCCAAGTTGCAAGAGTATATACCGTGTACCTGGTGGATGGTGTTTTCACATGAGATGATGGATTCCGTGTCGATTAGCCGGCACGTTTTGCTGAGGTTGCTGTTGCAGGGTCGTAGAGTGTCGTGGTCACTGTTCTCCTGAAGGCTTGGTAATTTGCTGCAGACAAATGGTCTGTCTGAGGTTGTGCAGTTGTTTGGAGGCAAGAAGTGAGGGTGTGGGGATAGCCTTGGCGAGATGTTCATCTTCATTGATGATATGTTGAAGGCTCAGGAGAAGATTTTGTAGCTTCGTTGCTCTGGGAAAGTACTGGATAACGAAGGGTACTCTGTCCGCCGTGTCCCATGTTTGTCCTCTAAGGAGGTCAGTGCGGTTTTTCGCCGTGGCATGTTGGAACTTGTTGATTGATGAGTCAAGCACCATATCCTGTTCTTATGAGACTGTCTTTCAGCATCTGTAGGTGTCTGTTGTGATCCTCCTCATCTGAACAGATCCTGTGTATATGGAGGGCTTGTCCGTAGGGGAACAAGAAAATAGAGCTGGAGAAGTAGAGCATCATGAGATTATCTGTGGGATTGAGATAGTGAAGTGCTGAGGTGACCGTCTTTGATGAAGATGCAGTGTCTAAGAACGCAACCGATTCCATGGTGAGTCTGATGGTGGGAATGAACTTGTTGATGTCATCACATAGTTGTTTCAATGATTGTTCGCCATTAGTCCAAAGGAAGAAAATGTTATCAATGCATCTAATGTATAGCATCAGTTGAAGGTCCTGTGCAGTGAAGAGGTCTTATTCAAACCTGTGCATAAAAATGTTGGCATATTGAGATGCGTATTTGGTTCCCATAGTTATTCCATGTGTCTGGATGAAGAACTGGTTGACGAAGGTGAAGATGTTGTGATCCAGGCTGAAGCAGATGAATTGTACAATTATATCTGGAGATTGGCAGCTGTCAGCGTTGAACACTGAGGTAATTGCAGATATGCCATTTTCATGGGGGATGCTGGTGTAGAACGCTGAGACATCCATTGTGACAAGAAGTGTCTTTGTTCAACTACTTCATCTGTGCTAAGTTTCTGGAGGAAATCCGTAGTGTCACAACAGAAGCTGGGGGCTCTTTGTACAATGGGTTTCAGGATGGTCTCGATGTAGCTGGAGAGGTACTCGCAAGGATCCCAGTGCCCGATGCGATGGGACAGCCAATTTCAATTAATTTCAATTAATAAATCCAGGATTGAAAATAGGAGTCTCAAATCATGGTGACTATGAAACTTCATCAATTTTCCTAAAATCCATTCGCCCTTTAGGAAGCAAATCTGCCATCCTTACCTTGTCTGGCTTAGATGTAACTTGAAATCCACAGTAATGTAGTTGCCAACAACTTACACCCTTTCAGAAAAGAAGTAGGTATACACATCAGTTTCTTTTCTCTTGTAAAAAGGATTATGAAAAGGTTTTAATAGAGCAGGTACAGAATCTGTTTCCTCCCAAGAGAAAGAGCATAACTAGAGGCCAGCAAGAAATCCAATGGGGAACTGAGAACCAACGATGTCTAAGAAGTAGAACTCCCTGCCATAGGGATGCATTTAAGGGAAGACTGTGCAAGTAGATGAGGGAGAGGGCAATAGTAGGTTACAATGGTAGACTTAGATTAGGAATAGTGGGAGGAAGATCAGGTAAAGCACAAACATCAGCATTGATCGGTTAGGCTGAATGGATAATTTGACACATAGTCACGTCAAAGTAAAATATATATTCTGACGAGTAATGTCAACAATCATTTATCTTAACATTAGGAAAAAATAAACTTGCATAAATAATGCAGTTAAGTCAAACTTGGCCAAAGGGGGAAGAAAAAATGTGAAGTATGATTTAAGTTAGCAATGAATTATTTTAAGCTGATGTATTTGTTCAGTTTCAGTGGAATACATAAGTACCAAAAGTTTGAGAGCCAATTGGAATCACAGCCTTGGACAAAATTACACAAAGTTTAACTCAGATTTTTATTTTTTGTTAAGCAAACAGAAATGTGAATAGAAGAGGAAAGTAATTTAATCAACAATCATTTCAAAGGTCCAGAATAGTCTATTTATTGATTAATTCAGCCAGAATACAAATTATTTTGGTTTGGCCTAATTAGAATGGCTCCTAAAAAAATCATATGCAGTTGCAAGAAAGTGCAGAGGTGAGAATTTAACCAAGAAAGTAAAAGCAGGATTCTGAGCACCAAAATGGCCTTTCTTTTGACATTTATTTCACCAATGCAAAAATACTTTTAATATAACTAATACTCAAAGTTGCCTCAACCACAGAGTTTCCATAAATGTTTTAAAAAAACGGTATTCTAATATGGCAAATTTGGCACCAGGCTAAAATAGTTTTAAAACAACTTCAACATCCAGATATCCCACCAACGTAGCTGGTTTTGTTGAGTGCCTGATGTTATTGGCTCTTACTTCAAGTTGTCAGTGCAGATCTAAATTGAAAACACTTCAGACTCTTCAGTGTTTACCTGAAAAAATGGATAAAATACTAAAATAAAAACTTAACAAGTTTATTAGAGAAGATCACTAGTAAAATTTTATTTTATGAAATATCATTTGCTTAATTTTATAAAAATATGATATTATAATAATTATGATAATAATAAACAATTGATTACGTTACTTTTTGCGTTAGCCCAAATCATTCATGGGGGACATATCTTTATATCTTTATCTCAAAGCAAAAGCGAACAGCTACTGTTAAATAAAATAGAAATCCATTAATTTTATACCGATGGATATAAACTACTTCAAATGGGTTGGTTATCTGTTTAAATCATTTATTGAGGTCTCTATAAAGCAGAGCCTTGTTCAGTTGTTCCACTTCAAAAACAGAAATCTATAATAGTTCCTCTCCATGTATATTAATTGCTCTGGTTTCCACTAGTTTTGCAGCAACCCAGACAAGATCAGGAAGAAATATTAAACAGGGTAGTCTGGTAGGAAGTCGAAGTAAGAATCTTTGGTCATCAATCATGAATAAGAATTGAGTTTTAATTTCTTCTAACACTATGAAACTAGCTAGTTCGGAAGATATGGACTTATTTTTGTTTTGCATGGACAATTGATAAATTCACCACCCATCAAGTTGATACTTCAATTTAGTACATGCAAGATACAATAAACTGGCATCATGACCATATTTAAATGAGCTAGCACTAAAAGAGCTTTTTCAAACCTTTCAGAATTCTTAAATCCTTCCCCAGCAAAGACAATTGAATTCAGCACATAGTGCTCAAAGAGAGAACCCTTCTGGTCTATGAAAATATATTGTCAGAATAATCCAACAGTTTTATGGATAAACAAACTATATGATATACTAGTAATTCATGGTCTTTGTTACATCAGACCATGTCAAATGTCAAAAATTCTAGCATTCCCACTTCTGACAATTAAAATACTGAACTCAACACAATTAATCATTAATCACAAAATCCATTTGCAGTGGCCAGTTTGTGATTTGAAGCGCTGTTTTTACCAGTGTCTCTCAATTCTGTCATTACTGCAGAACAACCATGGATGACAAGGGAAACCCACAGCCTTTTTAACTAAAACAGAAGAGCCTTCTTTGTTCACTGTCCCTTTCCTCATCCATCCTCACCTCTTACACCATGTGCAAGGAACCCACTGATTTTGTCATTTCCAAAACATCTTATCAAGAGTCTTTCTGATCCACCATCTCAGCTCTGCCCAGCTTCAAGAAAAACCTTTACCAAAGTTCAGGCACAAGAACTCAGTAGCTTAACTCCTCACTCCCATATGAACTAACCACCTGCATATATACAGTTTTGAAAGAGGAAAGCAGTAATAGAACTAAGATTTTTATAAGGCTGAAACACGTATAACTATGACCCTCTTCCATTTGGCCGTATCAGAGGAAGTTGCATTTCATTATCTCTGAAGAGATGCTGACAACCCCTATGGGCTGCAGAGGCCACATTTAATGGGAATTATACAAAGTCTATCTAAACTTCATAAGCCAGGTTTAGCCAAGTAGAACCGATTTGTGTGCTAAAACAAATTTACCCTGAAACACCTATGAAGCCTGAATGGACAGAACATTAACAATCCAGTCAAAGGGTTAGTCAATCCAGTCAAAAAAAACATGCTTTTTTCAAATAAAAATCAGTCTTCTCCTGTTCATGATGATTTTACAATAAAGGCATATAAATGCCTTTGGCAAAGCCAAAGTTGAGGGGTAGGAGTTTTGGGATATAATTCTCCTTAGCTAGTGGAACCTGCAATATTGCTTTGTGAAACTGCAAAATTCAGTCTGTCATCATCCATCTATCAAGCAGCAATACAGAAAAGGAACTCTGCCCAGGCTTGAATGCCTGGCTCTACCTACACTGTTTCTATTGGAAGTACTGCACCATTGCCAACAAGACTGATCCATTTCCGCATGCCTATCCTGGAAATCAACTCAACTGCAAAGTGAATTGCCAGCTTCTATGAAGGAATACACCATTTAATTTTAATTTTGGACTCTTGTGCAACAAAAATTCTTTGCTCTGTGGTCTTCATCCCATAAATCTTTCTTTCTCTTTCCCTCTTTTATTGTACGAATGCACAGCAGATTAAGAAGCAATCACCATCCCACCTTGAGTTTGTGCAAATAAACTAACCTTCCAAGTTCACCCTATCTTGACCTTCTTGTGGGGTTTTCAATGCAAATTGGATCACGCCAATATGCCATCACCTAATAAGGAGGAAATAACAAAGTAGATTTCTGTTTACAGACAGGCAGTGAAAGGATAAATCAGGGCTCTTTAAATTAAATTCCCCTCTTCTCCATAATAACTACTTTCCCTCTTCTTAAAAGGTCCATCCTTGAATTCTCTGATCTCTAATTATCTAATTGCTTATGTCTAACAGTCATCAAATGAGTCATCAACTGTGCATCTTCCTCACCCATCATTCTCTTTTTAAAATCCTTTCATTCTTTCGCCATCTTGCGCAGAGAACATTCTATTCAAGGTCTGCACCAATATTTTTTGTTACTCTAACAATGGCACACTATTTTTCCTTATTACTCTGATAGCCTATTATCTCATAGAAACATTATTCCATCCTATCCTGGCTGCTCTCCTGGAACAGTCCTCATCCTACTCCATTAAGTCCAATGCATGCAGATTTAAAAGGACATAGCCCAGTCTAACTGGATAATAAAGTGGGTCCTGTTCATGATCAGTTTTGATGGAGTAAATATGTAGAAATTGCTTCCAATGGTAGAAGGGTTGGTAACCAGAGGACATAGTTATAAGCTAACCAACAAAAGAGCCAGAGATGAAGAGATGAGTCAAAAAAGTTGTTCTAATTTGGAATATGCTGTCAAAAAGAGTGATGGAAGCACACTTGACATAGTCTCCAGTTCAACTCCAATTCAAGGGCTACTCTCACAGACAGTAAAGATGCACACTTCAGCTTGCCTGAGATTCAGCGTATTCGTAGAAATGTTGGCATAAAATAGGAATAGCATTTTGAAAAGTAGTTTTTTTAAGCTGTCTCCTCTCCAAAATAAGTTATCTTTCATCAATTAGAACATCTCCATTACAACAATGTATTTATTTTCCTTTAAGGAATGAAACAAGAGAGGCAATAGTAACAATTTTAGTGCTGAAAATAGTTTTCAAACTGAAAAGCATCCAAATTAGTTATCGCTGGTGAGTTAGTCATACAATTTGTTAGAGATTGAAAGGAGAGAGTGTATATACTTATATGCTTGATGGCACAGTGGTTAGCACTGCTACTTCAAAACTCTAGGGATCCGGGTTTGATTCCTGGCTTGGGTCACTATTTGTGCGGAGTCTGCACGTTCTCCCCATATCTGCATGGATTTCCTCTGGGTGCTCCAGTTTCCTCCCACAGTCTAAAAGATGTGGATTGGCCATGCTAAATTTTCCCTCAGTACATGTGACTGGTGACTAAGAAATTTTCACAGTAATTTCATTTTAGCGTTAATGTAAGCCTACTTGTGACACTAATAAGTAAACTTAAACCCTTATTAATTTTGTTATGATCTTAACTCCTGCAGGCAAATAAACAGGTAATGATTCCAAACTACAGCAACTGCTCCACCCAAAGATGTCTGAATATGTCAGAGGGAGAAACAACAACAACTTAGATTTTTTTAATTTACTCATGGAACATGGCCATCACTGACTGGTCAGCATTTATTGTCCATCCTTAGATGCCCTTGTCCAGAAGGGCAGTTGAGAGTCAACCACATTGCCGTGGTATCGGAGTCACATATAGGTCAGACCAAGGAAGGACGGCAAATTTTCTTCCCATAATAGACATTAGTGAACCAGATGCGTTTTTTTTGACAATTGACATTGGTTTCATGGTCATCAGTAGATTCTCAATTCCAAATATTTTTTATTGCATTTAAATTCTGAGATGCAAAGCTGGATACTCACAACATTAGTTGAGTATCTGAATTAAAAGTCTAACGATAATACCATTAGACCATCACCATCTTATATATCATCTTCAATGTAATGAAGCTTTCCAAGGGGAGACAGTGTCACTGGACTAGTAAGGTAGAGGCCCAGGTTCAAATGGTATCTGATGGAATTTAAATATGATTAATAAATCTGGAATATAAAGCTCATCTTACTAATGGTGATCATGAAGCTATTATTGTAAAACCCATCTGGTTCACTAATGTTCATTAGGGAAGTAAATATGCTATCCTTAACCAGTTTGGTCTACATATGACATATGCAAAATCATTGCATTTTAAATTTAACCCTTCAGTTATCTCTTCAAATAAATCAAAAAGAGCAAGCTCAATTCACAAATGTAACAAATCCATATTGCCTGTTTATGATTGATTTGTGTATTCCTAAATGTTTACTAATTTCATCTTGAATTATGGATTATGAATTTACCCACAGCTGTTAAATTACAGTTAAATGTGGTTGACACCAATGTGCTTGACACTTAATTGTCCTCTAAAGTGGCAGTTTGAGGGCAGTTAGGGAAGGGTAACAAATGCTTGCCTCGTCTATGATGCCCATATCTCACAACAGAATAAAAGGAAAAGAACAGGAACATTATAACACAAGGAATTACTCCAAGCCTCCAAATGGAGATATTAGGTTAGATGGCCAAAAAGTTTAATCCAAAGAATAGGTTCTAAGAAGTGTCTTCAAAGTGAGGTGGAGAGGAAGGGAATTCCAGAGCTTGGGGCTCGACAACTGAAATCCATAATTCAAATGAAATTAGTAAACATTTAGAAATACACAAAATCAATCATAAACAGGCAACATGGATTTGTTACACTTATCAATCAGGCTTGCTCTTGGTGTCTTATTTGAAGAAATATTTGAAGGTTAAATTTTAAAGTGCAATGGTTTTGAGCAAGGCTATCGTAAAATGCTTTACAGGAAATTTATTAAAAACATTCAGGTGCATCACATAAGGAAGTGTAACAATGTCTGAGAAAGATGGTCGACAAGCAATAAGTGTCAGGATAAACGGATGTTGCTCAGATCAGAGAATGGTATTAAATAGTGTACACCGGAGATCAGTGTTAGGCCTACTTTTGTTCTTAAAAACGCAGAGATCATTTGGATTAGAATATGACTCAACATTTCCAAACAACAGACAAGGAGTAGAGCAGTGGAAATAAATTCAGAAAGACAGAGGTTAGTCAAGTTGCAATTTATTATAGGTAAATATAAAGGAATACATTTCAGAAGAAATGAATGGGGTCGTACTTGTACTGCAAAGATAATGAAAGTTGTAGAGAGAACTTCTGGTTTATAACAAGAAGCATAGAATAAGAAAATATGATTTATGCAAAAATAGGGGAAATTACAAAACACTGAAACAAAAGCAAATAAGATTCCTATTCCTGATGATGACTCCCTGATCCTACTGAAAGGTCGGAATGTTAAATGTGGTAGTCTGGGTTACGAGGAAAGGTTAGGCAAATTGGGGCTGTTTTCTTTAGAAAGACATAGACTGAGAGGAGATCTAATAGAGGTGCACAAGATTATGAAGGGTACCGATAGAGTAAACAGTGGTAAGCTTTTTCCTAGATTGGAAACAGAGGGGCCATGGGCTTAGGGTGAGGGGAGCAAGGTATAATTTGGATGTTAGAGGGAGGTTTTTCACACAAAGGGTTATGGGGATATGGAACACACTGCCAAATAAGGTGGTGGAGACAGGCACGCTGGAGTTATTTAAGGGATACTTAGATAGGCACATGAGCGGAATAGAGATGGAGGGATATAGAAGACTGTTTTAAACAGGGATCAAGAGCCTTGGATCACTCCTGAGAATTAACTGATTCCTACGGACCTTCAAACATACTTTTCTGGCTCATTTGCTTTACTTTTGAGCTTCTGGGGATTCTCTTGAATGTGTGCATAAGATGTGCATGTTATTGATGTTTTTCTCTTTTATTCCACAGTGCTTTGGTCCGCCTTGTTGTCTAACAAGAGGCATATATGCAATGGGTTGTGCAAGGGCTGCTCTTGGATTTTTTTGAAAGTAGCCTAGTGCTTCATGTCATTAGTGTACACTTAAACTGGACCAATTGTTGGGCAATACGACAGCTCAAGAATTATCGCTGTTTGCTGTGCAGATTGATGGATTTGGGTCAGTATCTGTGGGAGTTTGTGCATTCTCCTCGTGGTTGCGTGGGTTTACTCTGGGTACTCCGGTTTCCTCCCACACCCCAAAGATGTGCTCTTAGGCTGATTGGTGAAACAAATTGTCCCTAAATTGTCTCCCAAATTTGGTTTCCAATGTGGATTTCCACGAACATAGACAAGGATCATGGGTGGAAGAGGGAACTCACGCTGTTAAAATGGCGGCACAGGCTCATTGGGCCGAAGGGCCTGTTTCCCGTGATTTGTTCTTTGTATTTGTTTTTGAGTATTTGTGTCTTTATTCTATTCTTCTTTGCAGCATTGTTCAATTTTAAGGCATCAATTTTCACATGTATGATGAAAACATCGAGCTCTCCCCATGACCACCTCTCAAAACTTCAAATGTCCCGTTATTATTAGGCTGCTAGTCTGACATCCAATAGTAAATGAGCAAAAATTTCCTCAGATTAAATACAGGCCATTGTATTCAATCCCTGACACAAACACTGTTCTTTAGCCATCAACTTCATTCTTCTTCTGCACTGGACCACCATTCACAATCTTGGCTTCCTCGATGATCCAGAGGCAAGCTTCCAGAATATGTGTATCATCACTGCTATTCCCATCTCTATAATATTGCCCAACTCTGCCTTGTTCATCTGCTGCCAAAATCCACATCCATGCCTTTGTTTCCTCCAGACTTGACTGTTCCAATCTGCCCCAGCTGACCCTCAAGTTCTTCCTCAACTTGAAAACATTCAAGTCTCTGTTGCTCACATCCTCTATTGCACAAAATCCCATGTGCCCATTAGCTCTATGCTCACCAACCTACACTCGCAATCTGGCAATGCCTCAGTTCTCATCCTGAGTTCAAATCCCTCCATGGAGAAATTTCAGTCCTGTTCATTCTGAAGCACTCCTAAGATATCAAAGATCCACATATTAAAATCTTTTCAATTTTATTTATTAGTGTCACAAATAGGCTTACATTAACATGACAATGAAGTTATTGTGAAAATACCCTAAAATCACACCAGAACTCAGAAGATCATAAAACCAGATGCACAGTTGCCCAGAACATTTTACTGTACAGCAACTTGACATCAATTCACATCAGAGTGAGCGCCCCAGAAGATCTGTGGAAATCAGACTGTAAAACGAGCCATTTTAAGAACAAAGAAGAGTACAGCATAGGAACAGGCCCTTTGGACCTGCGCTAAACATGATGTCTGCCTGAACTGAAACTGTACGCACTTATAGAGTTCATATCCTCCCATTCTTACTTTATTCATGTATTTGCTTCGATGTCCCTTAAATGCCACCATCATTTCTGTTCCATCACCTCCCTGGGCAGCACATTCCAAATATTCATCATCCTCCAATTAAAAAATAAAATCTCCTCGCACATCTCCTCTGAACTTTTCCCCAATACACCTTAAACTCTGTCCCTTAGTACTTCACTTTTCTACCCTAGGAAAGAGTATTTGACTACCCACTCCACCCATGCTACTCATACCTCCATCAGGTTGCAGTGAGAAAAATCTGAGTTCATTGTGTCAACAGGCTAAAGTGTCTATAGAATTAGGCAATGCTAATAACTTGTTTCAATATTTTTACAGCACTTTGAAAACACATTGGACCAGATTCCAAGGTGGCTGAGTGTGGCTGCCTCCTGTTGACCTTGAAGAAAGCCGCCCATAATGATCTAGCAAATTTTGAGGTTAGATTTCCTAATATCAGTTTGAATCTGGCACAAAGTCATGGGGATCTCTCGGCATCCAGCAAGGTAAGCAGCCAATCCCAATACTGACAAAGCAGCAAGAATCTGTATTCGTATACTACCTTTAAAAATAATAAAGCAATCCCATGCATTTCATAAAAGTGTTACAAAAGCAAAATTTGAGACTGAGCTACATAGGGCTTAGTTTAGATTGATGAAAGCTGCTGCTTTGATCAAGGTTTTAAGAAAAAAGAAGTCTTAATAGAGGAAAGAGAAATAGTGAGGCAGAGAGGAAATTCCAGAATTTCCAGAGCAGGAGCCATATGGCCATCACAGTGGAGCAATTAAAAATCAGAGACCTCAAAAAGACAGAATTACTGGAGTACACATATCAAGAGGGTTGTGCAGATGGAGGAGATTACAGTAATTGGGAAGGAGGCAATGGAGAGATTCGAACACAAGGAAAAGATTTTTTTTAAATTAATGCATTGTTTAATTAAGAATCAATGTGGATCAGTGAGCACTGGAGTGACGGGTAACTGATGAGAGACTATGCCAATAATGACACAGGCAAAGTTTTAGAATAAGCACATTTAATAAAGGGAGAATGTGGGGGTACATTGGAAGAGTCAAGTCTGAAGAAGCAAAGGCCTGAATGAGGATTTCTGAAGATGAGCTGAGGCAATGTTATGGAATTGGAAATAGACGGTCTTAATGATCGTGTGGACACATGGTTGGAAGCTCAACTCAGGGTCAAACATGGCAACAAGGTGAAGAGCTCATTGATTCAGCCTCACACAGTTGCCAGAGAGAGGTATGAAGTCAACAGCTAGGTAACAAAGTTTGTCACAGAGACCAAAAACAATGATTTCTATCATTCTGACAGTTATGTGAAGGAACTTCCCACTCACCCAGGACTGACTGTCTGACAGGCAGTCTTACAATTTAACATTTCTGGAGAAATTGAGAGAAGAGTGACAAGATAAAGCAGGGTATCATAGAATCTCTATAGAGCAGAAGGAGGCCATTCGGCCTATCAAATCTGCACCAACTCTGTGACAGAGCATCTTACCCAGGCTCTTTCCCCGTAACCCTACATACTTACCCCACTAATACTCCTAACCTACTCATCTTGGGACACTAAAGGGTAATTTAACGTGGCCAATCCACCTAATCCTCAAATCTTTACATTGTGGGGAAAAACTGGAACATCCTGAGAAAACCCGGAACACCCTGAGAAAATCCACGCAGAGATGGGGAGAACCTGTAAACTCCAGAGAGATAGCCATCCAAGACTTGATCCAACTTGGGCATCTGGTACTGTGATACAACAGTGCTAACTGCTCGTGAAAACTGACAAATCTTTTCAGATGACATTGCCAAATGGCTGCATGTAGACTAAACATAGGAGGAGGCCAAGGACAGATTGCTGGGGTTAAGATAATGGTGTTGGAGAGCAAAGAGAATCCATTACAAGTAATAGTCTGACCACAACCAGATGAGTGCAATCCCAACCTACTGGGTGATGCTGGAGAGGCATTTCAAATGAATTATATGGTCAATCATGCCAAAGGCTTTAGACAGGTCAGGGGGGATAATTTATCTTTGTCAAGTCACACAGAATGTAATTTGTCACTTTGACAAGAGCCATCATCAGTACTTTGGTAGGGGTGGAAATCTGATCGAAAGGATTCAGACAAAAAGCTCAGGGTAAGATGGGCACAGATTTGGAAGGTAACAACCCATTCAATGAATTAAGAGGATGAGCCAGAAGGGGCAATAGTATAAAAATACAACATTATCAAGGGTTTTCTTTTAAATTTAGGACTGGGCTGATCATAGCAATTTGAAAAAAAGAGAGGAATAATAAAATATTCTCCTGGAAACAAATGACAAAATAAAATGCATCAAATTTTTCACTTACAATTGAAATTTTACAGAGAGCAAAATTAATGTTTTGGAAATCCATGAGCGATTAGGTAGACAAAATATCACAAACTTCTAAAGATATTTGGTTTTTAATCCATAGATCTATAAACACAGACAGGGATCACAAGTAGAGGTGGGAACATCGGGGTGGCAGCGCGGCCTCGTTGGGCCGAAGGGCCTGTTTCCTGTGCTGTTTTGTTCTTTGTAAAACTTGAATCATCATAATGGGAACATTTGACAGTCTGCAAATATGAAATTTGCTTTTCAGGATAATTGGGGCTATTTAACAATTTTGAACTTGAACACTTAAAAACCCAGTTATACCTCCTTCAACAAACTGTTACATGTCCAAGAGTTTTTACAGCAAGGCTAACAGTACAAGAGTTAATTTTCATCAGTTCAGTGATTTCTACTTGTTGGCAATCTGGTGAGGGTGGGGTACCCTACAGTGAAGTACAGAATCACTAACAGCAACGTCTGGATTTCCCTGTGTAACTCGCTGCTGTCAGCTTAAGAAGATTCTCACCAAATATCCAATATTTACACTCATTATACTGCACACTGTTTGCAGCCACTCCATACATGGATCTCATTAGAAAAATAACTTCTCAGAGCAGCAGATTAACTGGAAGAATGGAAGGAAATTGAGAGCTGGAAGAACAAAAGGAAAAAGAGCAGTGGCAGAAGTGGCGATCAATCCTTTGTATTAGAACTAAGAGTGGAGGGCGATTTGAAATGGGTTTAAGAAAGCAGCTTGGTATATAAAAAATAAATTTGTGATGTTCTTACCTTCCAAGATCCTGAATTTGGCTGAGAAGAACAAGGTATGGTCATAGAATCCTTACAGTGCAGAAGGAGGCCATTCGGTCCATCGAGTCTGCTCCTCTCACAATCTCAGCCAGCCTCTTTTCCCCAACCCTACATATTTACTCTTTAATCCCAACATCAAGGTTAATTTCACATAGCCAATCAACTTAACTTGCACATCTTTGGACTATGAGAGGAAACTGGAGCACCTGGCAGAAACCCAAGGCCAGAAATGGATCCCTGACGCTGTGAGGCAGTAGTGCTATGAGCCACTCTGTCATCCTTATATAGGATAGGATTATACAGCTTTTGTACAGGATTATACAGCGTAGTGAACCTGAGATTCACTGCTGTGAGGCAGCTGCGCCACGACGGTAACGCTCAGCATGGTCATGCCAGATCTAGTTGTGAATGAGAAGCCCAGTTGTGCACTCGAGTTTGTTGCCCTCTAGTTTAAGGAAACAAAAATAGAGATTGCACAAGGATTACATTCAAAGAGCTCAGTGTTTTCAATTCCTGCCTCCAAGCCAGAGCTCCAAATTTGAATCCCATCCCAGGACCTGATGGCCAAGGAGAGTGTGTATCCATCCAACAAACATTAATAGCAAGTGGTAAGAGCAGGAGAGATTTCTAGTCAGCCATGTGATGAAAATAACTTTGAAGTCTTTTTCAACGTTATTCATAGCTCCAGGGCACAATATTGCCTGTAAAAGCACAGGTTGTCACACAACTCTTGATTCTGTGAGTGAACCATAATATGCCACCACAAGGATTGCAGGATGGAACTTTTGGTTGATCATGGCTTCAAAAGGAGACGTTGAAGAGAATCAACAACAGCAGAGCTAAATAAGCCACATGACAAAGAATTGGAAAATATTGAGATAGCATGGGAAGAAGGAGTTTGTACAATAGTTTGGTGATGGTTTTGACTATCTGCTGACTAGTTATGCTAATCTCAGATTCACTACACCAAGTATAATCTTATCTAAGATTAGGTTCACTCCCTTTGTTATCGGGCTGATATCGATCGGCCACTTTGTGGTTGGCTTGCAATCGAGCAAGCACCTACCACACCCCAATAGGGGTTGGGAGATAGTTTTGAAACAAGTTTTTCCCAGTCACAAATTGCGAAGCACTGGACAGCTGTGACTGGGAAAAACTTGTTTCATAATCTTATCTGTATAAGGGCGGCATGCTGGCTCATGCACTGCTGCCTTATAGTGCCAAGTACCTGGGTTCAATTCCCTGCTTGGTTCATTGTCTGTGTGGAATTTGCACATTCTCCCCATGTCCATTTAGGTTTCCTCCAGGTGCTCCTGTTTCTTCCCACAGTCCAAAGTCCAAACAGGTTAAGTGGATTGACCATGCTAAATTGTCCCTCAGTATCAGGGGGATTAGATAGGATAAATGCATGGGGTTATGGGTATAGGGTCTGGGTTTGATTGTGGTCGTGCAGACTCAGAGGGCCAAACGGCCTTTTTCTGCACAGTAGGATTCTACTGATCCTGAAACAGTATTAGACCCAATAAAATCATCTTTCTCTCTGTCTCCTTCCCATTATTTATAAACAAGCTTAAGTAGACTTTGCTGTAATTGATGAATTTAATGAAGGTGTCTGATATAATTTTAACCATCTTTAAAAGTCTGAATAAAAAAGGTGTTATTTCAGAACAGTATACCATAGATTTATGTCCTCCAGTTTCACAACAGTGTAGAAGCAAAATTACACCGTTTTAGCATCTGTGGCGTGCCTCATTTGCTTGGGCGATTACAATTTAAATTATCTAACTAAAAGCTGAATGGGTTTCCATAAGAGAATTTATATACTCCATTGACTTAGACTGAATTACTTATATACTTCTGTTTACTCATCTTTGAGCTTAGTGTTGACACTGTGATCAAGCCGAGTTCCATACTACCAACATCAACAGTTATCTCATTTTCAGAGGAAGAGAATTCAAACATCCTATTAAAACCAGATAGAAAATTCAAATTAGCAGTGCTGAAGTGGGATGAATAGTCTTTTTATTCAAGTAACTATTTTCGCTTTGGATCTCCCCCATCCTAATAGGGAAGAAGGTGTCCAATTGTGAAGCTTATAGCAAATAGAGTGATAACTCTAGGGATGCCATGAACCCTTTCACAACTACATGCCCTCAGTATCAGAGAACTTCACACAATTTCACATTAACACTATCACTAAATTGCTATTACAGATAGTTCTTAGATGCAGACATCTTTTGAGCAAGATCAGCATTCTTAGGATTGAAGGCCTCTCTTTAATTTGACTTCTAGAGGAGCTTTGAGTGTCATTATGACCTTCCCATTTGCACTTACATATAGCCCCCTGGTAACATAAACATAATGTCAGTTTCTACCTGCATGCAAAAAACAAATGAGAAAAAGGAACATTGTCCACGTGCTACAAAAAAAAAAAATCCATAACTAACTGAAACAAAACCTTAACTGGAATGCAAGGGGAGAAGTTGTGAACTCGCAGGGTTTTAAAAAAGCTTGTGCCTGAAACCTCCTTGTCTTGCTCCCCCTGCTCCCCCACCCCATCACTCAGTCAAATAATTTTGGGAGCAGTGCCAAACGACTATGTAAAATAATTGTATCAAAACTAATATCATGTACTCTTGAAAAGAATGTTTTTATTATTTTGTCTATGTGACTATGTTATTTCACAGGTTCGGTCACAAGGCACTCAATGGGTCAGATTTTGATATTCAAGAACAGTGCTTCAGGAATACACTGCACCAATAATGCAACTATTCAAATATTGTAACAGCAGGCTCTTTTCTGATTATTGTATACATTACACATTGGGCAGAAAGTGAGTTAAATTTGATTGATTGACTGTCACATATCCTCATGAATTCCATACTCTTCATGAAATATTTAAAAATCTTGTGGCCACTCTCTTTATTGGGCTTCCTAATACTCTCCAGACAAACATATTTTATCACTGAACAAAATCCTGTGCCAGACTGAACTTGTCTAGAAACACTGTGAAGGAGACACAATGTATCCAGGATAGTGGTAAGCTGACTGCATTATTGAAACATCTGGTGTGCGGTATTTTATCAGTATCTATCTTATGACTACCAACTGAATGACTGTAGTCACTCAAGCCAATCAACCTCCCAGAGTCTAGACATAACTACACACAGCAATATTTAAAGATAAAAATAAAAAATCAATTCATTAAAAAAGATCAAAAGAAACATCTGAATCATTTTCAAAATCTTTGAACACATTTTATTTCAAATAATTTGGCACTAATATTGCCAGTTTTTTTTTCAAAATAGTTGCTGCAACACGATTTAAACAACATATCTTACTGATTGGACAAATATGATATTTATTGCATGAAAGAAAAATACAGAATCCACAATGGTTGTGATCCAAGTCAGAAGTGCTGAATTAAAATACCATTTCATACTTTGTCCAATATCAAATGATGCCAGTTTATCTTGATTTACATACTGCATGTAGTCTTCAAATTTGCCTGAATGAAAGGTGGGCAGGGGAGCATAAACTCTGCTTATGACTTTTTTGCAGCTTCTATGGATTGTTGGTTTCTAAATAGAAGAAAGCTGTTCATAAATCCAAACTTGTTACTATAAAAAAGTTATCACACTTTGACATTCATAGATTTATCTGGACAATGCAACATTTAATACATACATACAATACAAAGCTGTGCATCGCATGCAAACACAATTAACTTGTTGAAAAACATTTAATCAAAACCCTTAACCCACCACCCAGATGAGAGGTATAAATTCTCAACTCAAACAACCAATAAATTTATTGCCACTACATCATTCAAAGCCTTTTAAAGTGTCAGCATGCTGCTGAGTTTTTATTATTAGCAAAGTCTGAAACAGCCTGAGGTATAGGAAGGGAGCTGTTATAAAACCAAACTAGCGAACCTGAAGAACGCAACATCTTGTCGGGAAAGATAAAGTCAATCTGCCTCAGAGCATATCCTCCCAATTCTCTATTTTTTTTTAGCAAGATTGGCATTTAAATATTAATTTTAAATTAAAAACTGAAACAACATAACCATAAGAGCCTTGGTCCCAGGAAGTTCAGTCTTCAAACAAATGAAAGCCAGAAATGAATTTAGTTCTTCAATACCATGAAAGGCCCATTAGAGTCTGCTGCGCTCCATAGTGTAGTTTAGTCAGAAAAAGGAAGGACAACTGCTTATAAGATTAATTCTTCACATTGTAAGTTGCTCGTCTGGACTCTGGAAAACGGTGGCACACAGAATAAAGCTAAGTAATGCTAAGTAATAAGCTATTACTCAACAAAAGGAAGTGGGCGTGAAGACATCGATCCAAGCTTGTGCCACACACTTCCCTGAGCCGAGTACGGCACCCGTTTTGTTTCCAACTTTCCTCATCAGAAAAATTAATTTATTTAAAAAGAAATTTGCCTCCATCTCAATACTAATCAGTTTTCCTTCAAATCCAATTTAATAAATTAAACTAATACACTTAAGATATGGAAAATATTGTGGGTAACAATTTTACTTTAAGGTTTCAAATTATTTGACATTTATTTAGGTATTTCTGCAAATCTTTAAGACAATTTACTTCCAAAAACATTTTCTCAAATTCTGAACTATATCTCACTATAAATAAGTAATCTTAGCTGTAAAAATGCATTGCTGATTTTTAAAATATAGATAAAGAGCTTTTATAACATTAATATGTTGCAAAATTCTTAGATGTTGAAATGCAAACATCAATAGATTTTAAAATGGATTCCCTAGTTATATTTTTGCCTTTCAAACTCAAAATTTTATTTTAAATTAAGATTAGCAACTCTCTGGGTTCCATTTGAACCTGTGTCTTTGCCTGTTTATCAGAGCAGAAAACTCATCACTCAATCTCAACTTACTTATTATATTCTATGCTGTCTATTACGATCCATAGAGTGCATTAACAAGAAGCATCTAAACAATAGCAACCTCCTGACAGAACTATGCCACAAGATTTCATATTTTTTAACAAAAGAAACTTAATTGCATTTATAAATGAAATCAAACAAATCAAGCACCACTACTTAAACAATAAAGCTTTTAAGGACTTAGGCTATCAACTCCATTCTATTTTTTAGTTTCCCCCTAAGAATTCCCCCATCGTACAAAAATCTTGAAGTTAATTCACTTTTCCTGGGGCTAACCTAAGAAGTGTGCCACAGCCCAGCAGAATTTACTTTAATTATCTCAAATATGCCAGCTGTTTCTCCAACATATTATACCCCTTCCATAAGATTTTTGGCTATGCAACCTTCCACATTTTCCTTTGCTGTCCGCATGACTATGAATACTTCAGTTCTTTGTTCCAAATGCCAGCAGATCCAACTCCTTCCCACAGCTCTGAAAGCCAACTCCCTTGACTGCATTGTGCCACTCAGCTCAGAGAATCACTGTAGATTTCTTCCACTAACTGCAAGACAGATTCAGTCATCCAGTTGCTTTTCCCCTCAAAATCCACACTGATATTGAGCATGACCCGTATTCTATGCAGTGAACGAGGGAGTTTTCTGCTTGAAGTGCAGGCCTGATTGTAATCTGCCGTAGGGTCTTTTATTCCAATGAGATGCAATCTTCACCAAAGCAAATTTACTATTACCTCTGTTTCCAATCTGAAGCAAAAGAATGCTTTTAACAGTAAACGCATAAATAAATAAAGCAAAAGATCCATCAACCCTAAGCTCCATCTTGAATCACCATCTCCATGGTAACGTAACATGCTTTGGGATGGTTTGACCAGAAATGTAAACAAATTGTATTACAGCCAGGTTACTGTTCAATTTTGCAATCCATATTAACTATTTCCATGTCCAATGGTGTTTAAATAAGATCGTAAGAATTAGGAACATCTGACGACCCAGAGGATGAGAAATGAATCATTGATTGTTCAAGAGCTCACATCCCTTCCTCTGACATTATAAGATAAACGTAGAGTAGCTTTTAACTGTCATTAATTCTCAGCTTATTTGAATTGCATTCACTTCAGAATTATTACCAGATCTCAATCAGGATTTGACATTTATCTTAGTTTTAACTCTAACTTCCAAAAACTAATTGTTATATATTCAAACATATGAATTTTCAACTTATAGAATGATTTTCCAGTTTCATAAACTGAATGTAGCTTCACCACATTGGCATATTTACTGTTCTCTTTATTCTCAGTGTTCTTCCAAAGTAGATTCAACATGGCAGAGTACCGATTCTTCCAGAGTTTACTTGCCCATATTTGACCTGATGCCATGACATTTCATTGGGTCCTGAGTTAATATTGAGGATTCAAAAAGCCATTCCCTCTTATTTGTATGTGCCATTGTGCTGCCACTTCCAGTAAGCCTGTCTTGCCAATGGGACTGGAAATGTGTGGATCATTGGCTGAAAGGCATGATTCCTCAAATATAATATGATAGAATGTTGTTTCATTCATCTTTGGACATACTCTACCAATTTTAGTACGTCTCCAGATGTTAGTGAGGTGAAGTTTGGAGGGTCAGCTCAGCAGTATACGTCCTTGTTGTTTCCAGTGCCTTCATTTTCATTTTAATTTAACTTTCCTATAGCAGCTTGCGAAACGGAGTAATTTGCTAAACCTTTTAGAGGGCAAGCAATAGCAAATGATATTGCTGTGGATTTGCAGTCACAGAGGATGGCAGCTTTTCTTTTCTAAAGTACATAATTGAACCAGATGGGTTCTGCCATGGACACTCAGCCCCTTCCTTAATTACAGCCTTGGTTCAACACGGACAAAAAGATTGAACTCGAGATGTGACGGGAAGTGACTAACCCTGACATCAATGCAGCATTTCACTTGAGTGTGCCATCAAGGAGTCCTAGCAAAATTGGAGTCAATGGGAATTGGGATGAAGATGAACGCTTCTCTGGTTGCAGTCATATCAAGTGCTGAAGGAGATTGTGGAAGATCAATCATTCCCAGTACCAGGCCATAATTGCAGAGGTTTCTCAAAGTAATATTTCAGACCCAGCCATCTTCAACTGTTTCATCAGTGCCTTTCCTTCCATCATAAGGTCAGAAATGGAAGTGTTTGCCAATGATTGCACCATTCATGACTCCTCAAACACTGAAGCAGTCCATATTCAAATGCAGCAACACTTGACAGTATCCATGTTTGGGCTGACAAATGGCAAGTAACATTCATGCCACGAAAGTGGCAGGCAATGACCAACACCAACATGATCAGAGAATATAACTATTGTTCCATGACATTACATTCACGAGGAGTCATGAATGGTGCAATCACTGGCAAACACTCAACTATCAACATCCTGTTATTATTGTTATTACCAATGATCATAAGCTAAACTGGACTAATCATATAAATACTTCAGCTATCAGAGCAAGTCAAAAGCTAAGAAGCTGTGGTGAGTAACTCACCTTCTGACTTCCCCAAGCCTGTCCACTCAGCCCCTTACTTCATTATAGCTTTGGTTCAAACACGAACAAAAGAATTCAACTCCAGATACGAAGGTGAACTCTCTCCTGGTTGAGTCATACAAAGTACTAAAGGACATTGTTGAACATCAACCTAAGGCACATGTCAGGAGTGTAATGGAATACTCTCCGCTTGATTGCGACTCTAATATACTCAAGAAGTTTAACTACCCAGGAAAACACAGTTCACTTGATTGATACAAACATTCACTCCCTCCGTCATCAATAAGCTTTGGCAGCAGTGTATGAAATGTACTACAAAAATTCACTAAGCCTCCTTAGAAAATATGTTCTAAAGCCATGACCATTAGCATCTAGTAGAACAACAGCAACAAACTCACGGGAACACCACCATCTGGAAGTTCCCCTACAAGCTGTTCCTTCACTGCTGGGTCCAAATCCAGGAATTCCCCTCCCTAACAGTACTATAACAGTACATACACCACATGGACTGCAACCATTTAAGAAGGCAGCTCTTACCACCTTCTCAAGAGCAATCACGGATGGGCAACAATCAGCAACACCCATAACCCATGACTGAAAAACAATGTGTATTTAATGACAAGCAACAATGGTTTCATAGGCACATTATTGAGGCTTGGTTACAGATGTATTTATTCATTTAAATTCCAGTAGCTGCTGTGATGGCATTTTAATTCTCAGCTCCAGAGCACTACCTCAAACCTCTGGATGAAATATCTAGTAACATCATCACAATGCTACCATTGCCATAAATTAAACTTTCTTATTTTTGTTTATTGATTTATTAGTCACAAATAGGCTGACATTAAGTTACTGTGAAATCCTCTATTCATCACACTCCAGTGCCTGTTTGGTACAGAGAGAGAATTTAGCATGCTCAATGCATCTAACCAGCACTGCAAGAAAGCGGAGCACCTAGAGGACACCCACAAGGAGAATGCGCAGACTCCGCAAGCAGTGACCCAAGCCGGGAATTGAACCGAGTCCCTGGCACTAAGAGACAGCAGTGGTAACCACTATGCCACACTTTCAGGCAAAGCAGCACTCAATCTTCTAAAACTTAGGGAATACGACACTGATTTGAGTAATCTTGCTTCATAAATTAACCTTTGGAGTCCAGTTAGTTATTAGTGTAAGAGGAATGGGGTTGATGTGGTGTACCCGGACTTCCAAAATGCTTCTAATTATGTTTTACATAACAAGTTAAGCAGCAAAGGTCAAACCCCATGGAATAAAAGGAATAGCAGCATGATGGATAAAAAATTGTCCGAGTAGTAGTAGTGGTGAACAGCTATTTTTCAAACTGGACGAAGACATATAGGGCCTGATTCTTCCATCGCGACTCGCGACCTTTCTGACAGGTCTGATCTAGAAAATTCAGTGTCGGCCATTTCGCAGGATTAGCACATGCGCCAGGAATGCATGTGTGTCTCCTAGAGCCAGAGAACAATCACAGTTGAGACCGCGCTGGAAACTGGTGGGAACAGAGCTAAGTAATTAGAATCTTTTTTTCAAATGTATTTTAAATATATTTTACATGAGATTATCGGGCCAGGCCCAAGAGCATATCCCACCCCACCACATTCGCCAGAATGAAGGGGGCAGTAATCGGGGCTCCCAGAAGGTTGGGCAGTGGAGGGGTGGTGCCCCTGGGCATCCGTAGCCTGGCAATGCCAGCCAGTGTCCCCAGCACTGAAGGGGCAAAGTACCCATGCCCAAAGGTCACCTTGGCACTGCCCATCAGGCAGTGCCTATTGTGGGCAGGGTCTAGGGGCAATTGGTGAGGTTACAATCCTGCTGCCACTCTGCAGACATGATCAGTCTGGGCTAGAAGGGGGACAGTGATTGGGGCGGGCTGGGGGGTGTGCTCTGCGCTTTGGGGCAGGTTGTTAGGGCAGGCCTGGGAACTGTTGTGGGGGCTGAGAATGGGCCATGTAGGAAGGCAGGAAAGAAGGCAGCATAGAGGTGCTGGGCTGGCCAGCATACATGGAGACTGACAGGTCAGGGCCACTGCGCATGTGCATAGTTCTGGAGCTGTCATACTCTGGCACAAATAGAACCCACCTTCCTGGGTTTTTAAATGAGATTCCCGATTGTGACCTCAGCATTGCACAGAGTGCAGAGATTCAAGCGAGAAGCGGCACTGAAAAAACAGTCATGATCTAGAACAGTTTTCCCACCAATTCAGCACTTTTAGAGAATTGCCCTCTCCCCCATATTGTGGTTGTCCAGGGGATCAGTACTCAGATAATTGCTTCTCTTGACCTATACTACTGGCCTAGACAGTAACTATTCAAGTCTAATTTTCTTCTTGTATATCACACTTGTTTATCATACAAAATATAAATTCATATTTTATATTTGTCGTTTGCTTTGGGATAGTTTTCGTGACTATCAAAAATGGTTCTGGATACCAAAATTGCATTTATCTGTCAATTGAATTGTGCAAATGACCCTTTACTACATTTTTTTCCTTTGCTGCTAGTTCCTGGTATATGATGTTAATAGCTCATTTTCAACCAAACTAAAAACAATGCATTAATATTTTCACAAGATTTAAATTCAGATTAAAACATTTCAGAAGCCTTCAGCATGCTATTCTCTAATTCACTCGTACACATTTTATTAGATGACACAAAATAAAAAAAATGCAATATTAGAGGCAAAAGTAAATGCTGACTTGATAACTTAGATTGCCAAACAAAACTGTATAGTTTGCCAATGAAGAAGTTATCAAATATCACTGCTGACCAGAACATATTCAATCTTAAAAAGACTTTTTGACATTGATGGAGAACCATGAAAGATATTTCTGTAGCATAACATTCCAGATAAGAATAATCAAGATGGCACCAAAATGGATTTCTTGCAAGCTGTCCCCAGCATACCACTAATTATGTATTTCATTCTTGTCCTATGCTTCAAAACTGTACTCTAACTCAAACTTCTAACAATGATATTCCGCACCCACTCCATTCCTTTCCTCCTATGTACTCTATGAACAGTATACTTTATCTGTATAGCATGCAAGAAACAATCTTTTTCACTGCGTATCAATACATGCGACAATAATAAATCAAATTAAATCAGTAGCCGTTTGTTTTGAAAGACCTTACTTTGGTTGGGATAAGCATCCTGGGGCTATCATATTCTGGGTCTCTTCATTGTTTTGGACAGCTGTTAAATCCACCATATTAACCTTCACATCATTGGTGAGCCCTGGAAACCTGGGCAGAACACTAAGAATTTTCTCGACTAGATTGTCACCATGATGAGCAACAGAGCCTGCAGAAAAATAACATTGTTTAGTTATTTTTACATTTAATTCTGTAGGGAAGTATTAGGAGAATTTTTTGATCATGTATATCAATTCTCTGTTAAATATTGTAGAAATTAAAAGTTAATTAAAACTTAAATTAAAAATTTACTCAAGATTAAAAGAATTAATTGGCCTAAAAAGTGGACAAGAATCTCAAGGTACTGTATGCCCCAAGCTCTTTAATTCCCTCCCTAAGCCACTCTACTTTTCTCCTTTAGGATTCTCCTTGTGACCTAACTTTACGATCAAGCTTTTGGTCATTCGCCCTAATTTGCTTATACTTGGTGTCATATTTTATTTTTAGATATTTCTGTGAAGCACCTGAGGACCAATCATTCCTTTAAAAACTGTTTGCTGAGCAACCCTTTAATGCTGTTTATTGCCATTCACATATTATTCATCCCAGAACATATCAGTTTGCAAAACAACTTCAGACCTTACAACTTAACAAAAGCATTGGGCATTTTGTTAAAAAGATGCTATATAAATACAAGTTGTTCCTGTATTTTGGCACTTTTATTTTCCCCTTAGCAAACGACAGCAATGATAGCAACATGTAAAACAGGAGGAGTAGTAGGCAACTCAGTCCTTCAAGACTGTTCTGCAAATCATTATGATCATAGCTGATTATCAAATTCAATATCCTGACCCTGCCTTCCCCCACCTATATCTCACACAAGGTGACAAAAGGAGCTTTGCCTCTAATTAAAGATGACGTTACACAACCATTTGGGCATCTGAATATTTTCTACTAAGACTAAGTAAGTGTATAGGACCAAGCATTGCTAAAATATATACCATGAGTACTGTGACTTAACATGAAAAAGAATCAACTTCTCTCTCTCTAAAATTAAATAACAGGAGCCAAGTACATTGGGATATGATAATATTGAACTTGGGAGATAATGCAGAATAATGGAAAAAAAGTTAACTCAGGAGTAATAACTGCCCCTAACAAAATTTTCTTTCCTACGTAATTACTACAAGCACTGATACTCCTAACTACACTGTTTTGTGACTATGCAATTAAAAGTTGATAACAATCAGTAACAGTAAGCATTAATTCAGGATTGCAAATAATGTATTGCAAAATAATCTGAAATGTGATGGAATAATAAAACTCCATATTGTGGATGAATGAATGGATATCGTACCTGAGAGATCAAGTGTACGATCTATAAAGATAATAGATGCTTTATGTTGAGCAGTTTTTCTTCTGTGTTTTGCCTGTGGATAATTAGCAAGCTCTCCTGCAATTATTCTACCAGTAGGTCCAACTGCAAAACATTCTTCCTTGAGCTGCAGAATTTCAAACAGAGCGTTCAAGGATGAAACCAGTGACCTCATCTGTATTTGCAGTTCAAAGGGCAAAGACTGGAAGTCAACATCGTTCAAGCTCCCGAACTTCTTCTTGTCAGGCCTGGAGCTGTTAAGTAGTTTCAGATCCTGAGGCACAAACGAAAACAACGACGAATAGGCTGGAGTGACAAAAAGGTGAGGAGCGAGGGGCGCAATTAATATGGGCAGGTGCAAAACCTCGGCGGTATAATTCATGTTGCCCATCCATTGGCACAGCAGCTCCCCGAATTGCTCGAAGACGAGTTCTTGCTCCAGTTCGGTCGCCACATTATTGGCAAACAGGTGGACAGAGTGGCTGACAGCGGTGATCACCACACAATACTGGAAAGAGCTGAGGCTCACAATGTCGCGGATCACGTCGGCCGTACGCCCCTTCAGTAGAGTGCTCACCACAAATACCGCTTTGACCTGCTCCGGGGCCCCCGCTTCGAAGCTGCTGAACTCCTTGACGTTCAGAGCCCCGGCCTGGAGCAGCCTGTCCATCCCACCGGCCCAGTGCAAGCTGCCGGCGCACGGCGCGTCCATGAACACCACGGCCCTCTTCACCTTGGCGCACAACTTCTCCCAGGTGTGGTGGGCGAGGCCAGTGAAGCCCAGGCCCGGCCCGGGGCCAGTTCCATCACTCATACTGTCTCAGTAAAGCTGACCCGCCGCCTCTCCGGTCACAACAACCGGGACCCCCTTCCACACGCCGGTCCCTCACAGATGACGTTTGCGCAGAGTTGGACGCAAGGTGATGACGATCAGACGGCGGCAGGACACCCTTGGTGCGCATGCGGATTCTCAGTGACATGCAGTTGACCTCCATGTTGCTTTCAGAGTGTAATTGATGGTTAACTCTCCAGACCTAAAACATTTGGTACTCGGTAAGGTCTCTGCAGCTAGGAACTGTGCAATTGATGGTGGCATTTATTTTGGTAGTTGCTAACATTAAAATTCAGTAACCACTTAAATTCCCTCCGCCCCAGGAAAAAAACAACTGTTGAATTTATCCCTGGTGGTCCTCAGCTAGTTATCACTCCTGCAATTGAAGGTGGGTCGAGATAATGTTTTGCCCTGTTTGTAAAATAAATACAGCACCTCAAAAACCAATAAATGTATTTCAACAAAACTTGTTGCATGGATAGGACGTGGTCTAAGGCAGGACTAATTAATTTCTGGTGAAGATGTGGATCCAATTCCTGGAATATTTTTTAGAAGATAATGAGATAGGGCAAAATAATTTTTTCTTTTCAAGATGGTTGGTTGATTTTAGAATGTTGTGGATTATCTTAGCTGCAGTGATGGAATTTATCACGGCTGCCAAATACAAGCAGAGTTGCCAGAACAGGTTGTTGGATGTGGATTGGCCTCAAATCTGCTCAGTGAGATGGAAGGTCTTGAAAATTTCAGCTTTGTACTAAGAGCATCAATCAGGCTGGAAAAAGCCTCAAGGAAGAATTGTGTAGTTGGAATAATGTCGAGCCAACGTGCTGTGATGGAGTTATCTGAAACATTCTTCATTTATTCTGTTGTAGAATAGAATATTAAAGTTACTGTTTAATACTAGGTAATATCACATTGTGTTATAATGGATATACTGCATACAAACAGAAAATTTAGTCTAATTGAGCAATGCTAATGTTTATGCTCCACTCAAGCCTTCTCTCTGGTCATCTACCTCTCAGCATTACCATCTCCTCTCATATGCCTATCCAACTTCCCCTTAACTGCCTTTATATGATTAACTCCCTCTGAGATGAGTTCCACATTCTTGCCACACTGTGGATGAAGAAGTTCCTTCTGAACTTTCTCTTTATAAAACATAAGAAATAGAAGCAAGAATAGGTCATTTGGCACCTTCAAATGACTCTGCTAATCAAAAGATCATAGTTAATCTGACTGTGGCCTTAACTCCATTTTTTCATGTGTCCCCATAAATCCCTTGTCAATCAAAAATATGTCAGCCTTGAATACATTCAATGAGCCAGCCTCCATTGGAGTAAAAACATATTTGGCATTTATCCTGTCATCCTTCGTCAGAAACTTGTATCGTAGAATCCCTAGAACACAGAATGAGACTATTTGACACAATGAGCCTGCACCAACAATAATCCCACCCAGGCCCTATTTCTGTAACTCCATAATATTTGTTCTGCTAGTCCCTCTGACATTGAGAGACAATTTAGCATAGCCAACCGATCTAAGCTGCACATCTTTGGAGTGTGAGGGAAAACTGGAGCACCTGGAGGAAACCCACAGAGACACAGGACGAATATGCAAACTCTACGCAGACAGTGATCTGGCACTGTGAGACAGCAGTGCTAACCACTGCAACACCATGCTCCCCCAATTACCACCATAGGTTTTGATGAGATAAACTCTCGTTCTTCTAAACGCCAATTAGTATTTGCTCAACCTGTTCAGTATTTCCTCATAAGTCAAATCCCTGATCCCAGGGATAGGTGTAGTGAACATAAGCCCCTCATCCCAGCAATCACCATATTTAATACAAACCCCTTATCCCAAGAATCATCCTAGTGAATTCTTGGTGTTTATTTTATATTAATGACCTCTAGTTTTGCTCTTTCCAGAAGTGGAAATGTTTTCTTTCAGTCTGCTTTATTGAGATCTTGCACAATTTTAATTAGATTTATTTAATACTGGGTGTTATCCCATTGTATTACACTGGATATTCTGAACCCTGTTGGGTTTAACCTTGCATTTCTGGTATCAATCTTGTAAAATCTTTTGTACAGCACCTCCATTTCCTTTTTACAATATGTTGCCCTTTAATGATCTAAATAAGATTCAAAACTTTTCTAACGTATTACTCAATATCTCTAGAAATAAATTATCTTGTTATGGGCCTATTGATCTACTCTGCTAGGTTTTTTAAATTCATTTCACAAGATGTGAGTGTTGGTGCCTGGGCTAGTATCTGTTGCCTGTCCCTAAGTACCCTCTCCATTTCAGAGGACGTTTAAGATTTAGCAACATACATAGCTGTGGATCTGGTGTTTAGAGGATTTGAACTCAGGTCCCCAGATCATGCTGTGGGTCTCGGGATTACTCGTCCAGTCACAACGCGACTGTCTCCTCATATGTATTGACAGGTTTGTACTCTAAGAGCTCTTGTTCCTCTATTCTATTAAGTTCTTGGTTTGCAAGAATTATGTGATCTACCTTTTTTATTACCAAGACGTTTATATATGTTTACATTTATTTGCCAATTATGCGCCCATTCTGTAAATTTGTTGCAATCTTGTGATTTGTTGCTGTCCTCTTCATTGTTAACTGACCCTCCAGAGTGGAATATAAATTGTATACATCTGAAATATGACAGGATACTTACTGTAAATTAAAAGTGTAAGTAGATCTAACATATTGGCATTAGATCTCCTGTTAAGTTTCCCATTCTGAGTTTCATTATATGAATGTTATTAACTGTGTAACAAGAAAAGTGAAATTATTATTTTATTGTCATGGGGATGTGAGTATCACTGGGAAGACAACCGGATTTGTTGTTTATTCATTGCCTGTGAGGAAGTGGTGGTGTGCCACCTACTTGAACCACTACATTCCATTGGTGTAAATACATTCACTGATCTGTTAAGATGGGAATTCCAGGTGCAGTCAAAGATATGTAAGTATGTAAGTTTTTTTTAAACATTCAGATATTCTGCCTACCATATGATTGACCAACATCATGCATGAATTTCAGTGTTGATGCAAATGCCGGATAGATTTCTTATTTATTCATTCATGGACTTGGGGGTCACTAGCTCAGCCAGCATTTATCACCAGTCAAGTATTGTGATGTCGAGGATAGTCACTCTCGCCTCACCTCTGGAATTCAACTTTTTTTTGTCCATGTTTGAACCAAGGCTGTAATGAGGTCAGGAGCCAAGTGGCCCTGACAAAACCAAAACTGAACATCAGTGAGCACGTTATTGCTGAGTCAGTGCCGCTTGATAGCATTGTCAATGACCCCTTCCATCACTTTGCTGATAATGAGTTTGTAATGTGGCTCACTTATGCTTGCTAAAGCAACATACTAGAAGCTCTATGCAAACAAAAGTAATACATTCAAGCCTTATACTTTTCTTGACTTATCCTGAGTTTGGAGAGTGTTTAGTTGCCTGTGCTTCCTCCATTACAATGCTTCAGCCAAGAGTTAACTTGCCAGGTAGTCTGAATCATTTTTGTAATATATATTATGTTTATTTGAAATTTGGTATTCTTGCATTTGTCCTGATTAGGTGCAAGATGGAAGCTTTGACAATGTATCTTTCTTTTCAGCAACATTTAAGTTTTATGCTACAGATCGACTGTTTAACAGACTCTCATCATTAGAAAACATGCAACAGTTTAGAAACCTTTGCTGGCACTGTTGCCTGAGTAACTGGTTGTAATTTCAAACACTATTTCAAAGATTTAAGTATGTAACTTAGAAAATGCTGCACCATTGGAACTGCCATTTTTTTTGGATGAGATAGCAAACTGAGGCCTTGTTCGCTTTCTCAGGGGGATGGAAAAGATCTTGGGTGTTAGAGCATGGAAGGTTTCTAGGTGTACTAAAGACAGAAAATGCTGGAAAAACTCAGCAGCATCTATAGGGAGAGAAGGGAAATTAATGTTTTGAGCACATATCACTTCTTCAGGTGCCATATCATTCATCCCTTAAATTGATAATCTGGTTTGGTGATGTTGGTTATTTATCTTGCTGCTGTCAGTAGAAATTGTTGTGCGCAGATTGTTCATTTCCTACATTATATTTGCTTCACTGTGAAACTTTTGGGACACCCTGAGAATATTAAGAATACAATATCAATGCAGGATTTTATGTTTGTTATACATACAACGTATTTTGACACAAAACCGAAAAATGCTGGCAATACTCAGCTGGTCTGGCAATATTTGTGGAGAGAAACATTTCACTTCTAATGAAAGATCATTGAACCATTAACTGTCCCTTTCCACAAATGTTTATTTCAAATAATCCAATTCCCCTTTGAATGTCTCCCAGCATTTTATTTCAGATTTTCAGAATCGGTAGTAATCTGTTTTTGGAATGTATTTAAATTCAAATGAGTTATAGGCCAAAACGTGTGAAGTTTAGTGTGTGTTGAATGTTTCCTGCACACGTGCCCTCTTGATGTTAACCTTTCCCTCTGACTCTGAGCAGCGGCTGTTTCCGGGTCAGAGGTATCGGCTCCGGGCTGGTTTCCTGGGTTAAAGGTCAGGTTAGGAGTGAACCTGCGCATCTGAGTTGGGCCCGGAGCACGGCGATTTGGAAAAAGCCCGGGCAGCATGTCAGCGGATGCGGAGAACATGCCGAAGGAGGCCGGCACGGGCAGTGCGGGGCTCGGCGAGGATGAAGAGCACTGGCTGTACGGAGGTGAGCGCTGAACCGGGGCCGATCACAACCGGGTTTCCATGGATAGGGGAGAGCGGCCCCGGTCCCGGCTCAGTTAGAGCTGTCAGGACCACCGGGCTGCCGCTCACTGTCCTCATCGTTTGACCTTTTTAACGTTTGATATTTTGGTTTCAGACGAAAATGACCCCAACAAACAGGAAGAGGCAGCGCCTGTTGACAGGTGAGAGATTCTCATTTCATAGAATATTATGATCTGGGCCTGTAGCCTCTTGTTTTTGCACCATATAGATTATTTACTTTTAAAATAAGGTGCTTTGTTCAGATCCTATTTACCTGGTGTGTAGGCACTTCATCCATTTGTACTGTCTTCAAGGCACCTTCTGACTGGCAGTGATGTTTGGTGGTGATTAAATAAGTTGTGCTTTAAGATAAGATTCTGTAATTATTAACAATGTTTCAGGGATCACATATTTGCATTCTGTTTCTAACTAATCCCATTCATTTATAGAAAATTTTAAGTTTTAGTGTCACATAATAAATTAGTATGCATTTTTCTGCCTTAACCAAAGCTTGACCACAAGCTAAAGTGCAGTTCCTGACAACAGATTATTTGGAGCAGAGTCAGAAAGTTCTATTTACAACGTTTAAAGAAGTCCATAGTTGCTTCACGGGCATTTTATAGAACCTGTGACACCTTCCTATGTGAGACATTGGGCCAGATGACAAAATTTTGATCATGGAGTTGTATTTTAAAGGCCAAAGCCAGGTCAAGATAGAGGTGCAGGAAGAGTGCTTGGCATCCAGCACTGATGACACAGCAACAAATAATGGAGCAATTGAAATTGACAAATGTCAGCAGGCCAGAAATAGAAGAGTGCCAATATCTCAGAGGCTTATATGGTTGGAGAAGATTATAGAGGTGGGCAGGGACAAGAACATGAAGAGATTTTGAAATGAGGATGAGAATTTTAAAATCGAGATATTGCTTTACCAGGAGCCAAGGTATATTAGCAAGCACAGGGACAGAACTTAATGGAAGTTAGGCCTCAAACCAGAGTTTCAGGTGATCTCCAGTTTAAGGAGGGTAGAATGTGGTAGGCCAGCCAGGAATGTGGCAAAATTGTATGATGATAGAGTTAGAAATGAGTAACCATAGTGGTGTTAGATGTCAAATCCGAAACTAAACTGTTGACACCCTCCAGCGGTCAATTTTAGGATACGTTTTTGAATACAGTTTAACCTGAATTTTGATGTAAAGGCAAGGATCACTTTCATAATTTGCACTGCATGATGATAGCAATTTAATCATCCAGAAGCGAAGAAATTGCACAGCAGGATAGACATTGTCAATAAATATTGTCAATAAATTTTCATGCAGAAAAATGTGAAATGATGCACTTTGAGAGGGAGTGAAATTGTTTTGAATATCTATATGGCAAAAACAGAGTAGAGTCTGAGTACTTGTCTTATTTTTAAGGATTCTGAGCAAATAATCAGAAACCTATGTTTTATTGGTCAAGGCAAAGAAGAAATTTTAAACCTATACGAATAATTATGTCACAGTTGAAGTATTGTCTGGTTTTGGACACCTCTCTATTGGAAAAAAGTGAAAGTTATTGTGAGAAAGGATTTTCAATAATGAGACCAGAAAAACTTTTTATAATTTTTGCTTCAATCCTTTCATGGGATGTGGGCTTTGTTGGCAAGGTCAGCATATGTTGCCATTCCTAACTGCCTGGAATTGAATGATTTGCTGTACCATTTCAAAGGGCAGTTAAGAGTTAGCCACGTTGCTGTGGATCTGGAACTGCATGAAGACCAAACCAGGTAAGGGAGGCAAATTTCCTTCGCTGTAGGAAGGAATGACCAAAGAAATTGACTTTTTGACTGGGACAGGGTAGGTCATGAAGCATTCTAGATAGAGAAGATTAAATAATTTTAATGCAGTAAATGGACACACAGCCAGACAGTTAGTAACTAGAAGAGATCAATTGAAGGTCATTACTAAACAGAACAATTTCAGAAGGTTCTTAGGATATGGAAAGGCCTGCCAAGAACTGTTAGCATTTGAAGCAGATTTCATAATAGCTTTGATGTAAAAAGAGGATGAGTATTTCAAAAAGAAAATAATTGTAAGTATGTGGATGATAAATAGTGTTCAAACTTTAATGAGCTGGTGTAGGTTATGGGGGTTCAGTAACTTTCTCGATTTCATAAAGTCCAATTCTTCTTTAAAAAGAAATTACCTCATGGGGAGTGAGTTGGTGACGTTAAGTCCATTTTATCAGGGAAGAAAAATTTGAAATCTTCTTTTTCTGAAAAGAGTTGATGTCTGATTGCAAAATATAGTTCATCCTCAACACGGTTTCCTCCTGCCAGCTTCTTGATTCTTTCCAGCATGGACTGTTTATTCCTATTTGTTTATGTTTTTTAATTTGTCATCATGTTAATGTTTTATGTTTTGTATTTTCATTTTATATTTCTCAACTACCCTATTATTTTCTGTCCTAAGCACTCCTTTCCTGGAGGCTTTGGTTTCTCCTTTGTATGGAAGTATGACAATGAGTGACAACAGTGTATTTGGTGCAGTTTTCAACAGGAAAGCTGAAATACAGCCTACAACCTTTGCTGATTTCTCTCTTCTCCCTCACATTCTTACTGTATGGTGTGTCAAACAGGCCAGTACTGATTCATTTAGTACAGAATAGGAATTGAACCCAGGTCTTACCAACTTATTTGGTTTATTTCTGTATCCCACTGGTGACCAGGCTATCAAGGGAGTGCATTGTGGCAGCCTTTGAAATATCATCTTCTTTTCAAACCAAATCTATATGTAATAGGGGACAAGTTTCAAAACCAGCACCTACTTCTCTATTTGAATAACAACATAAACAAAGACAGAACTTGCCTTTAGATGTTGCAATTTATCATGTCCTTAAGAATTTCTGAAATTCTTCAGACTTACTTATTCAGTGCGTTTGCTATTCTAAGGTGAGAAAATGCTATGCCTAAATTCCAAAACGATTCCGATGAGAAGAATAACCAGATTATTTGTTTCTGTTGGCATTTGATGAAGAAGGAATAATGGTCAACATACCTCTTCAAATATATTTTTCTGTCAACCTGAACAAACAGTGAAAGCCTAGAGCAAAGGCTGTCACTGCTAAGTTCAAAGAAAAATGCCCACAAAAATCTAGTGATCTCTGTGATGGGAATTAGCCCTTTCCAGAGAGCAATTTAAATCAAGGTAGGTGTCTTGGTGTGCAGCAACAGTGATGTCAGCAAGCAAACAGCCAACCAATCTGAATTGCACTGAAAGTAGAAAGTTAAAAGTGCTTTAACAAAGGGTTGGCTGGACTCAAAATATCGGCTGTTTACAGGTGCTTCCAGACCTGCTGAGATTTTCCAGCATTTTCTCTTTTGGTGGTAAAAGCACTTGGAATCCTTTCCCTTTAATTTATAATTTCAGATAGTGAAATAAATGTATGAATACATAAAGAAACAAACTAAAGTGAAGACATTTTTAAAAAATGTTTTTTCAAAATCTATAATGGAAAGATTTGACATTTCGCAAATATAAAATAAGCATTTCAGGTGAGGCTGCTAAGTAGTTATGAAGTTAGCACCATTGAAAAGCCAGTCACACCTCATTCGACAACATGTAACTATTTGTAATGTTTCTGCAGTGGGACTAACCATGAAGAAGTGAAGATTCTTGCCAATTCATGATTGCAATTTTTGGGAACCTCCCATGGTGCAACCTTTCAGGAACATACAGCAACCTCTGGATTTCTGCACAAACTCCCAAAGTTGCTGTCAGTTTCAATGAAAGAAACAATAGCAAGCATTGAATATCACAGCAAAATCTGGAAATTTGGCATGTCAGCTATGGCTCTCACCAACTTTTACAGATGCACATTAGAAAGCATTCTTTGTGGTTTTATCATAGCTTGGTATGGCTCCTGCTCTCCCCAAGACAGCAAAAAAAAACTACAAAAGATTGTGAATGTAGCTCAATCTATCATGCCAACCAGCTTCTATCCATTGACTCTGTCTACACTCCCTGCTGCCTTAGCAAAGTAGCCAGCATAATTAAGGACTCAACAACTTTAAGGGTGTTCAAATGGTCAGTGGATAGGCATATGGATAATATTGAATAGTTTAGGTTAGAGAGCCATTAGATTGGTTCCACTGGTCGGCACAACATCGAGGGCCGAAGGGCCTGTACTGTGCTGTAATGTTCTATGTTCTAAGGACATCACACACCCCAGACATACTTTCTTCTACCTTCTTCCATCAGGAAAAAGACACAAAAGTCTGAGGTCACATCCCAACTGATTCAAGAACAGCTTCTTCCTTGCTGCCATCAGACTTTTGAATGGACTTACCTTGCATTAAGTTGATCTTTCTCTACATCCTAGCCATGGCTGTAACACTACATTTTGTGTTCTCTCGTTTCCTTCTCTATGAACGGAATGTTTTGTCTATATAGCACCCACAAAGCAATACGTTTCACTGTACACGTGACAAAATCAAAATCTGGACCATTTCTCAGTCTCAATAAATTGTGCTGAAGCTCTAAAGTGGGTCTTGAATGTACCATTTTCTGACTCAGTTGAGTGCTACTAACTGAAATAAGCTGATTTGTAGCTATGTTCCTTCAAAAAATGTTTCACATTCTCGTCCCTGTGTGTAATCTGATACAAAAATAATTTTGTATCACAAGTGTTACAATTTGAAAGCAGTTATTCGTGTATGCTAGTTTCATGTTTGGAAATATTGTTTCCCTTCCTATCTGCTTTTGTGTTTGTTCAGTTTTAAAGACTGTGTTCTTTCATGTGAAATATATTGTGGAATAATAATAGTTTCTTTCTCATTAGTGCCGATGCACCTGCTCCAATTTCTGCAGTTGAAGAAACACGAGGTAATGGAGTAATACGAACGGTAAGTCTCCCGATTTGAAGACCATCAAAATCATTAAATACCCTGTGGTGCTCAGGCCATTTGGCCCATCGAGTCTGCACCGAACACAATCCCACCCAGGCCCTATCCCTATGTCCCTATATATTTATCCAGTAATCTCTCTGACCTACACATCTCACAACACTCAGGGGCAATTTTACCACAGCTAATCAACCTAACCCACACATCTTTGCACTATGGGAGGAAACCGGAGCACCCAAAGGAAGCCCAGCAGGGACAAGGAGAATGTGCAGACTCCACACAGACAGTTATCCAAGCCGAGAATCAAACCCAGGACCCTGGAGCTGTGAAGCAGCAGTGTTAACCACTGGTGCTACTGTGCCACCCCTTAGTATATACTACACTTAGTATAAATGAGATGGAGGAAGAAAATAATGAGGCATGTGGCAGTTAGGTGAGGTGTTTTATTCATGTACAAAATAAGCATGGATTGGTAGAATGAAATGTTTTTCTGATTTTTCCTGTTTTTGAGTCTCTGCATTAAGTGAGCCAAGGTTGTCGATCTGTTTCAGATAACTGGTATTTCTGCTGACCGATATTTTGATTGGAATCTCCTGGCACAGTTGTTTTGTCCTTCATTCAGTTCTCACCAATATAATATCACTGACATTAATGTCATGTTTTCTGGATTTTTGGTCATATTAATATGGGCAGCATAGAAATTTTTTTATTCATTTTTGGAATGTGGACATCATTTATTCCACATCCTGAGTCACTGTTTCAGAAGGTGCTGGTGACTTCTGTTCTTCAACCTCTGCAATCTGAGGTGTAGGCATATGCACAGTGTTTTTAGGGAGGGAACTTCAAGATATTGATCTGGCGGCAGTGAAGGAATGGTGATATATTTCCAAGTCAGGATGATGAATGACTTGGAGGGGAACATCCAGCTGCTTGTGTTCGTAGATATCTATTGACTGTGTCTTTCTCGGTGGGAGTATTTGTGGGTTTAGAAGGAACTGTCTCACTTAGATGAGTTTTTGCAGTGTGTCTTGTAGATCGTACACATGACAGCCATTGCTCAATGGTGGTGGAGGGATTGAATGTTTGTGGAAGGGGTAGCAAACAAGTAGGCTGTCTTGTTCTGGATGGCATCAAGCTTCTTGAGTGTTGTTGGAGCTATGCACGTCCAGGCAAGTGGACAGTGTTCCCTTACACTCCTGACTTGTGCCTTCTAGTTGATGGACGAATTTTGGAGAATTAGGAGGTGAGTTACTAGATAGAAGGTTCCTACTTTTAATCTGCTCTGTAGCCAGAGTATTTATCTGACTAGTCCAATTCTGTTCCTGGTCAGTGGTAATCCCTGAATATTAATAGTGGGGATTCAGTGATGGTAGTGCGATTCAGTGTCAAGGGGTGATGGTTCGATTGTCTCTTGTTGAAAATGATTGTGCTTTCCACTTGTCAGTCCAAGCCTAGATATTGCCTGGGTCTTGCTACATTTTGACATGGGCTGCTTCAGTATCTGAGGGGTCACGAATGGTGCTGAACATTGTGCAATAATCCACAAACATCTCCACTTCTGACTTTTGATTGAAGGAAAGTCATTGATAAAACAGCTGAAGATAGTTGGCTCTAAGGCACTCCTGCACTGATGTCCTGGAACTGAGATGAGTGAGCTCCAATTACCACACGTCTTCCTTAGTGCTAGGTATGACTCCAGCTAGTGGAGTTTTCCCCTGATTCCCATTGACTCAGTTTGCTAGACTCAAGAAGCCATACTTCATGCCATACTCTGGTCAAATGTCACCTTGATGTCAAGGGCAATCAATCTTACTTCACCTCTACTATTTGGCACTTTTTTATCCATGTTTGAACTAAGGCAATAATGAGGTCAGGATCTGAGTGACCATGGCAGAACTCAAACTGAGAGTCAGTGGGCAGGTTTTTGCTGAATAAGTGACAGCACTGTTGATGATCCCTTCCATCACTTTGCCGAAATTCTAGAGTAGACTGACAAGTGGTTATTGGTATGGTTGGATTTAATCTATTCTCGTGTGTAGGACGTACATGTGCAATTTTCCACATTTCGGCGTAGATGTCAGTGTTGCTTTGTACTGGAACAGTTTGGCTAGGGGCATGGCAAGTTCTGGAGTACAATCTTCAGTACTGTTGCCAGAATAATATCAGGGTCCATAGTCTTTGCGATATCCAGTACCTTCAGTCATTTCTTGATATCACGTGGAGTGAATTTATTTGGTTGAAGACTGACATCTCTGATGCCGGGGACTTCCAGAGAAGGCCGAGATAGATCATCCACACGGAACTTCACAGTGAAGATTGTTGCAAATGCTTCATTGTTGTCGTTTGCACGGATGTGCTGGGCACTCCCAATATTGAGGATGGGGATAGATGTGGAGCCGCCTCCTCCAACTCGTTGTTTAATTGTCCACCATCATTCGTGTCTGGAGTGGCAGGATTCAGAGCTTAGAGCTTAGATTTGATCCATTGCTTGTGAAATTGCTTAACTCTGTCTATTACTTGCTGCTTATGCTGTTGGACACTCAAGTAATCCTGAGTTAATTTAAAACATTTTTATGTTAAGGCTAGAATTAAGGGTTAACTTTCCAGAACAACAGTGAAGGGTAATTTGTTGGTCCGACAATTGTTCATACTTGCTGCTGTGGCAATCCTATCCTTTGGAATTCAGCAGGGGTCACTGCCATGTTTGGTGGATTTTGTATCATTAGCAAGGGAAGACATCAATGAGGAGGTTCAACAGCACCTTAAGTGTGTCAGCACAGCCATTGATCACCTGAGGAAGTGTATGAAGACCTGAATCTCAAACCCAGCAACAAACCTATGATTGAAGAGCAATCGTGTTACCCATCCTTCTATCTGGCTCAGAGATGTGGACTCTGAAGAGCAGGCATCTCAAAACCCTGGAGAAGTACTACCAACGCTTCCTTCACACAGTCCTGTAAATCCTTTGGTAAAATAGACTCTGTTGCATCTTGATCTCATGGGCTGCACTTCCTGGCTTTGCTGAGCCAAATGCCTCTATTATGTTCTTCTCCTTTATGATGCCTATAAGCCATGAAGTAGATAGTGAGATCACCAGACTCCATGTTGCTGATGGTTTCCTCACTATAAGGGTCAGCATACTTCTCTTAAGGACCTTTCTTGGTCAAATCTCTGGCTCCAGCTGCAATTCAATGTCCCTTCATGTATGGCAGAGAGTCCTAGTCACCACTTGAAAAGCCAATGTTTGATTACCTTGATTCCTGACTGAAACCCCACCCACTTCCACCCTGACTCTCAGAACTAATCAGCAACAGTGGCAACTCAGCTGTTTCTTGTGCTCTCAGCTCAGTGCAGTTTAGGATAATGCCTAGATCCAAGGTTGGGAAGTTAAGTTGGGCCATGAGGGTGACTGCTCAAAGTCTGAATAACGACAGCACAGGGGGCTCTGAGCATCTCCCTCAATAACTGTTCCATGCCCATCTCTCTCCAGGGGATCTTTTAATTATTCAGAGAATAACAGTCATCCAGTTATTTCACACCCCCATAAGCCATGACTTTAAAAAGTTCATGAGCAGTCAGTGCCACTATCAAATTTGTGCTGCATCAGTGGGCACGAATGAATCAGATTTCAGGCAGATGTCAGTAGAGTTGATGCTGATCAGTCTCAGCTGCAAAAGAATGCTCAAACTTGAAATGATTTTCCAAATGCATAGCCTGTTTTTTTTTTCTTGTGCTCGGATATTTCCTTATATCTGTGCTGCCCTGTATCCTCCTCACCCCAGCAACAGCTGGAACAAATAGCTTTGAACTCTTACCTGTCACTCCACTCATTAATCTACCACTTCCTTGAATTCCTATGGAAGATTTTTATTAATACTATGCTAAGTTGTGTGCACTGAGCTCCACCTCCTATCAAAGCTCGGATCTTTTATGGACAGTTGTAAGTCACACCATTCTGAAGTCATGTCAATGTAGGATTTAATTTTGACATCGGGTGATAATTCTAGCGTGTGACTACAATAATGAGATGCTAATTTAGTTAAGTTCCCAGTGTTCAATTACTCAAAACACAGCCTCAATGGAGGAGGGTGGCAGACAATCGCTTCCTGAATTTACATCACTGGAAAATTGAACTAGGACCTTGTCACAAGGTTCTCCAATATTCCACCCTGTCACTATCAGGAGCAGAAGATCCCAGCCACTATTATACTACTGGATATTAGTTTGGATTTTCAAACTAAAATCTAAAATAGGTTATGATCTTTTTGTTATTTTTATGTTTAAAATCTGGCTTCTGCTCAGTATATTGTGAAATAAATTATTTTTATTAGGGAATAAAATATCGATAGTTTATCATTGAAATATCCTGACAGGGTGTTCACTTTTTTATTGACGTTATAAAAGTCTGATAGAAAATTCTGTGCAATGTAAACATCTTGTTCAGAAATGGGCATAAACAGTTAACACTAATTTAGGGAGTTTCATTCCTATATTATTCTTTCACTATTATATCAGGGGCCCTGTTTGTTGTTGCAATAGCTCTGTTAACATTAGGTGACATAAAGTGTTTGAAACTTAAAAACAAAATAGAGTTTTGTTCGTTGGATAGTTTGATAATATGTATGTTCTGAAACTCCCAGTATATGTTTGCATTGGAGGAGGGAAATGTTGAAGGTTTGAAAATGCCTTGTTTAACATTCAGCTTAGTTTTTAAAGCAATTTCTTTCTTAATATTTAGAATCCTGCAGGCGAAGGGGAGGATGAAAGTGAAAGCGATAGTGATGACGACGATGATGATGTTCAAGTAACCATCGGTGATATTAAAACTGGAGCACCACAGTATACGTAGGTCCTATCTTTCTTTCTATTTGTACGCAAGTGTTTCACTGTCTGCGTTCCTTGAGGTGATTAATGCAGTTCTAGTTTACCTTATATAAATGGGCCAGGATTGATTTCTGTTTACGATTGCGTTTTTCTAAGCAGGAACTGCAAGTGCAGCTTCAATCACATTTGTATATAAAACAGGAATATTTAACAGACTCTTGCATTAATTATCTTGGATGACATCAGTGAGGTTTCATTTCTTGTTCATTCATAGTTACCTTGAGAAGTTGATGGTGATGGCTTTCCTCCTTAAATTGCTGCAGTCCTTGTGACAAAGTATTGTACAAATAGGACTTAGTCAGAAATTCTAGGATAATGTCAGGCTGATGATGAAGTGGCTGCATTTTCCAAGACAGAGGGATAAATGACAAATAATTGTGGAGAAGATGGTGTTCCCACAACATGACTCTTATCCTTTTCCATAGCAGATGTCATGGAAGGGAGGAACTGTCTAAGTAATTTTGAGAGCTGCTGCAGTTTGTACTTTAGCACCGTGCATTGGGGATGGCTATTGAGTCTGTTATAGGGGCATCTGTTTCAAGAAACTGTTCCCTCCTGGATGGTGATCATCATCTTTGTCTATCCAGGGTGGTGACTGTTTCATCATAACTTGACTTCAACCTTGTAGATACAGTTCAGACTTTAAGGGTCGCTTCGTTATTGCAAGAATTGTTAATGTAGCTGATATTGCAGTTACATTGACTGCCTCGCTGCCGACTTTGTGTCTAAATTAGAATTTGTGGTTACATTGATGACTAAAATAATGGTCAGATTGTGTTTTTGTGTAATCTTTCAACTTTAGATTCAACAACCGATGGCAACTTTTCAGGCCAGATTTGTCATTTAGGCTCATATCCAGAAGGACTGACAAAAATCCTTTCACTTCATTTGGTTAAAGCAGAATTCTAACACAGAATGACCTATTCTACAAATAAGCACTTATTGATATGCAGTGAAGCTCTCACAGCTGGTGTTTACTTGGAAACAAGCTCAAGAAGGTTACAAATAATTGTGGTCCTGTGTGTGTAACTTTTATTGCAAACTTTATATAGAAACTTATAAACAGGAACTTTTAATGCTCATTTTATATGAATATCAAATGTGTTTTAAATGTGAAACTAAATATTTGCTTTGACAAAATTCAAATGACAAGTACGAAATGAGCACGTGATCATTACTTAGGTAATCTCTCAGTCCTGTGAAATTAAGGCTTTTTGTCTCAATTGAATGATATTTTCTGTCCAATAGCTATGGCGTAACACCAGTGAATCTCAATATCAAGTCATCAGGAAGACTTTATGGATCAGGTAAGAAATTTTACCTTTTTTTTCCCCCGAGCTACCTGCCAATTACGGAAAAGATAATGAGTAATTGCACGAACTAGCTACTGAATATTGCTTGAGAGTGGCTTGGCAAAGATCCTTACTCTTTCCTGTTCTCTACCACCCAGTGGAAAAGTACAAAGTCTCACTTGGCCGTTTTTCAACAGTGGTTGCTTAGTGGTTGTATATTGAGAAATCAGCACGATCCCACATTTGAACTCTTGGAATTTTGTATTTAAACTGATTTACTTTATCTCTTGAGTTGTGTATCCTAATGTAAAAGAGTTTCCTTTGTTAATTTCATTGGCATTGTAGTATGGCATTTGTAAAACTGCAGTTTGCAGTTTACAAAGTGTTTTGGGATGTTGACTTCAAAAAAACCACAAAGACAAATCAGTGAGATTGTCAGTATATTCAAGAACATCTTCAACAAAAATGTTCCATTATCTAAGATTTTAGGAATAGAAAATCTTCTCCATACTGTAAATTTATTAAATGATACATTTTGCACTCCCTCATTCTCTAAGCAGTAAGGAACGCTTAGCTGCCATCTTTGTCAGTAACTGTTATCATTTACTTTTTGGGGAGAGAAGTGGCTTACCAATTGAGTAATGATATTAAATTTGTGCATTATTCGAATTGGTACCTTTGCTAACACAGTGATTGTTTATCACTGAAGGGCTGCTTTCTCAACCTTGCCCCTCGTCTGAGATGTGGTGATCCTTGGGTTAAATTACGACTAGTTAGCTCTCCTCCTCAAAAGGGAGAGCATCCTATGGTCATCTGGGACTATAGTGACTTTACCTTTTACTTATTTCGTAAGGTCAGTTCTTAATCTTAATTTTACAAGATAGTTTTTCATTTTAGACCCATGGTAGTTATGGGTTAAAGCTATCATATTTATTTTAGCAATGTTCTTAAGCTATTTGAATGAGTAACATCAAAATCACATGGTGTTAGTAAATAGGTAAAGTAGTTACTTTTTGAATGGATTTTTTATATTTGATTTGTCTTTGTATCCAACATACTGAATGAGAACTGCAATAAGATAGTATTTATTTCACTTTGGAATTGTTTTAGTATTCTACTGGTAATACGTTGTCACTTACTGTAAACCTTTAACTTTTTATTTCCAGGGACAAAAGCTGGAAAGGGGGTTGACCTCGATGCCCCTGGGGACATCAATGGAATCCCAACATTAGAAATAGATTTGGATTCTTTTGAAGATAAACCTTGGAGGAAGCCAGGTATGCTACTTTTTGATATAAAAGGATTTTCTCAGCAGTTAGTATGTAACTTTGAACATTAATTGCAATTTTAGTATTTTGTTGCCTAAGCCTTGATGTTATTAGTAACTTTTCAGATGTATTTTCTTTCTAAAAAAAAAAAAGCTGAATATGAGTAATCTGTATTAAATTCTTAATAGAGCGACTGTTTTCTGTTCAAAAACTCAAATTCTGTGCAAGTGAGAGCAAAACAGTTAGAATTAAGTAATTATTGTAATTATAGTGCTGTTTGCTCATGCAGTTATTTTCCCCTCCATTTAAGGTGCTGATCTTTCTGATTACTTCAATTATGGGTTCAATGAAGAGACTTGGAAAGCCTACTGTGAGAAACAGAAGCGACTAAGAATGGGCCTTGAACCCCTTCCTCTTGCCTCAACTACAAACAGAATTACGGTTAGTTTTCATTGAAATTATAAATCACAATTGTAACATGTGAGTTATCAATGCACATGAAACTATTAAAATGCAAATCATCACACGTTCAAAAAACTCCTATCGTATTACTCCTCTGTCCCCCTGACACCCTCTATTCTAAGCCTACTGTAAGGCAGGCAATACAGTTACAAAGTCTTAGTAAGAAAGTACTGAATTTCAATTTTAATGCCGGTGAAATGCAGGAGAAGTGAAATGAGTAGAAGTATCTAAAACTCCTGATCACTGGGAATTACAGAAAAAATTAGAAATACTCTTGGAACCTGTTATACCGTCCAAACAGATGATGCTGATTTGTGTTGAATTCTGATTATCTATCTTTGCTCTTTGGCGCCCTTTCCTAACAACAAAATCTACCCATGTCAGTCTTGAAAATTTTAATTGATGTAGTATCCACAATTTTAAATTTCCACTAGAACCGGAAATGCTGGAAAACTTGTTCCATTTCGGCTTTTGATTTTTCATTACGAACTGGAACATTAACTTTGTTTCTTTTTACAAATGCTGCCAGATTAACTGCATATTTCCAGAATTTTTATTCCAGGTTTCTTGATGCACAATATTTTGCTTCCAGATTTCCACTATCCTTTATGTAGAAAAATACTTAGTAATTTTGATTCTAGATGTATTTTAAAGATTATGCTTCCTTGTTAGAATGTGGTCAATATTACAAGAACACAGATTTATAAAAGAGAAATTGTGATGGATGAACCAACTAATTTTTTGAGGATGTGACTGAGGTGGACCAGATGAACCAGTAAATTTATTTGATTTTCAGAAACATTCAATGAGGTCACAAAAAAAGAGCTTATTACACAAACTTCAGATTCTGCATATTGGGAGCAATATATTAGCATGGGTTGAGGATAGATTGACAAGAAACCGAGTAGGGAATAAAAGATTTTTGGATTGGCTGGTTATGACTAGTTGGATGAGCAAGGATTAGTGCTTGACTCTCATCTACTTATAGTTTGTATCAATGATTTAGAAGAGAGAATCAAGTGTCATGTACCCCAGTTTGCTATGTGGAAAAATAAAGTGCGAAGTGGACTCAGACTGCAAAAGGATTTAGTCAAGTTAAGTGAGTGGGCAAAAATGTGACATATGAATTGTAATGTGAAGTTATCCACTTTGGCAAAGCAGAATATTTTTGAATAGGTGCGTTGGTATTCTGAATCTTCTAATTCCTAGTATGCAAATCGCAGAAAGTTAACATGTAGGGATAGTAAAAAATTCAAAGGCAAGTGATATGTTAGCCTTTGGTAGTCATTTTCCAAGATTCCATAGACTCTGAAACAGTTGCAGCAGATTGGGGGGCAACTAATGAACCCCTTATTTAAAAAGAAAGGTAGAATACAGGGAATTATAGATAGTAAACTGACGTCATAGTGGGGAAAGTTCTAGAATCAGTTATCAAAGATTTTATAGCAAAACACTTGGAAAACAGTGGCAGGATGGGACACAGTCAGCGTGGATTTATGAAAGGGAAATCTTGCATGACAAATCTGGAATACTTTGAGGATGTAACTAGTAGAGTTGATGAGGGGGAGCCAATGGATGTGGATTGTCAGAAGGCTTTTAACAAAGTCCTACATAAATTAGAGTGTAAAATTGAAACACATGGGATTAGTGGTTGTGTATTGAGATGGTTAGAAAATAGATTGGCATACAGAAAGCAAAGAGTAGGAATAAATGGGTCTTTTATCAAGTGGCAGGTACTGACAAGTGGATACCACAGACATCCGTACTGGGACCTCCAATATTCACTACATGTATTAATGATTTAGATGAGGGAACTAAATGTAATACCTCCAAATTTGCAGATGACTCAAAGTTGGGTGGCGAGGTGAGCTGTGAGGAGGAAGCACAGATCCTCCAACGTGATTTGGTCAAGTTGAGTGATTGGGCCAAATTATTGGTAGATGCAATATAATTTGGCAGGACTGACATATGAGGAGAGATTGAGTTGGTTATGATTGTATTCACCGGAGTTCAAAAGAATGAGGGGAGATATAATTGAAATCTATAAAGTTCTAACAGGACTAGACAGAGTAGATGCAAGAAGGATGTTTCCAATGATAGGGGTGTTCAGAACCAAGGGTCACAGTCTGTGGGTGTAGGGTAGACCATTTAGGACAAAGATGAGGGGAAATGTTTTCACCCAGAGAGTGGTCAGCCTATAGTAATTGTTACTACAGGAAATAGTTGAAGCTAAAACATTTGAATGTTTTCAAGAAGCAATTAGATAAAGCAACTGAGGAAAAGGCAATTACAGAATTTGGGGGAAAGCGGAATCAGGTTATTGAATTGAATGATCAACCATAATTAGAATGGTGAAGCAGGCTTAAAGGGCTGAATGGCCTCTTCCCCCTTTCATTTTCTGCATTGCTATGTTTATGGCAAAGGCTTTGAGTATAAGAGTAGAGAAACCTTGGTGAGACCACAACTGGAATATTGTATGCAGGTTTGACCTCACTGAGGATAGAATGTAATGAGGGTTCAACAAATTGATTCATGGGATGAGGAAATCCTCCTTTTGAGATGTGTTTGAGTAGATTAGGCTTATGTTCACTGGACTTTGAATACGAGATGACCCCATTGATAAATATAGCATTTTAAGGGACTTGACAGGGTAGATACTGGGAGAAAATGTTCCCTGGATGAGTAGTCCAGAACTCTGGATACTGATTTCTGACTAAGAGATCAACTATTTAGGACTGCAATTAAATTTGCATTTCACCCCAGAATTGAGAATTTCCAGAATTCTCAAGAATAAATTGTTGAGTGTACTCAAGACTGATCAGTAGATTTTTACATATAAAGAGAATTAAGGCATGTGGAAATAGTGCATTAAGATGCAGTTCAGGCAGATTAGGTTCTGGAGATAGTATGGCTTATTGCTGCACCTGTTTTTTTAAGTTCTGTATTCCAAACCTGAGGAAATTGTTTTGATCTACCTGGTCTCTACTGTATTCCAAGATCAACAAAACTTTCCTCATGTACAGTGCCCAGAATTGAATGTACTTATCCAGTTGAGTTCTGACAAAAGCTTTGCATATCTGAAGCATCACTTCCTCAATTAACATGAAAACTGGAAATGCAGGCAAAATCGCAGCAGGTCTGGCAGCATCTGTTTCGAGTTAATGTTTCACCTCCAGTATGACTCAAGTTAGGTGGACTTGAAATGCTCTCTTTGTAATGCTGCTGGACCTGCAAAAATCAGCTGCTTCTCTGCTGCTGTGAGATTTTTGAATGGACTTACCTTGTATTAAACTGATCTTTTTCTACATCTTAACTATGATTGTAACACTACATTCTGCTTGCTCTCATTTTCTTTTCTATGCTTTATCTCTATACGAGCAAGAAACAATACTTTTCACTATATACTAATACATGTGAATAATAAGTTAAAAAATCATTTGCAGTATTTTGATTTTAACATCAATTCTTCGCTATTTTGTATGTGTAACCTCTTTTGGAGTTGGAGGCAAATATTTGATCAGCCTTTTAAATTTATGTTGTGCTTGTGCAAAAGCTTTCAGTGATTTGTGTATATTGACACCTAAACCCTTTTGTTCCTGCAAATTAATTGTCTCTTGCAAATAACACTCTGATTTGACTTTCTCAGATCCATTATTGATCTCACCCATTTCCATAGTAAATGTCAACTGCCAAACATTTGCCTGCTCATTTATTCCTTGCATGTCCCTTTGCACACACTTTCTCCTCTTTCTGCAACTTACTTGCTCTATGTTGTTGTTGTTACTATAATTTTTTCAGGTACAACAGGGTAGAACTGGGAATCCTGAGAAAGAACCAGAGGTACCACCCCCTAAAATGGACTTCCCTTCTCCTCCAAATCGTTTCAGGGCAGGACCTCCACCCAACAGGTCAGAATTTAGACAAAGGCAGATCTAGTGGAAGTTTTATATTTTCTTCTAGTCATTATTGCTCATGTTTTAATAATGCATAGTAGTTGTGAAACTTTGGCAGTATGCCCATTTGATATGAGCTTCAGAACTTGCATTGTATTGCGAAAAACGTTTTGAGCTATGAGTGCTAAAATAAAATAGTTATGGTTAAGAGCTATTGTATTTAAGGTGGTGAATTTAAAATATCAGACATCTTGACTTGGATATATATCACAGTCCGTGATTGTCGCTGGGTTAAATTCCTGAGTCTCCCTACTTTTTCCAGTGCTGTCAACATCACAGTGGTAGCTGAGATCCAATATCTTAGACTGTTGGATGTCATCATTTGTACAGAGAGTAAATTTCCTAAGGGGGAGACAGCCAACAATAAATTCTCCTGAATTTTGTTTCCAAATGTTTTGTTTCATGATCCATCCATGCTATTTTTAAAATCGGTTGATTTGAGAATTTAACACTGTAGGTACACTGGGGCAGCATGCTGGCACAGTGGTTAGCAGTGCTGCTTCATGGTGCTGGGGATCCGGGTTCAGTTTCTGGCTCGGGTCACTGTCTGTGTGGAGTCTTCATGCTCTCCCTATGAGTGCATGGGTTTCCTCCGAGTACTCCGGTTTCAAAGAACAAAACAGCACAGGAAACAGGCCCTTCGGCCCAACGAGTCGCACCACCATCTCGATGTTCCCAATTCTACTCATGATCCCTGTCTATGTTTATAGATCTATGCATTGGAACCAAATTTGAGACAATTTAGGGAGGATTTGTTCTGCCAGTCAGCCTAAGAGCACATCTTTGGGATGTGGGAGGAAACCGGAGCATGTGGAGAAAATCCACAGAAGCACGGGCAGAATGCGCAAACTCCCACAGAGACAGGCCCAAATCCATGAATCTGCACAGCACAGCGATAGTCACTGAGCTGTCGTGTTGCCCATCAAATGGTTCAGGTCAAGCGTACACTAATGACGTGAAGCACTAGGATACTCAAAATCCAAGAGCAGCCCTCTCACAACCCATCGCGTGTTAGACAACAAGGCAGACCAAAGTACCTGTAGGATAAAAACAAATACATCAATATCATCAACTATTTATACATCTCCCAGGGACTCCCAAGGCTCATGATCCCTATTTTAAATCAGTTTTCTATATCCCTCCATTCCCATTCTGTTCATGTGCCCATCTAAGTATCTCTCAAATAACTCCAGAGTGCCTGCCTCCACCACTTTACTTTGGCAGCGCATTCCAAACCCCACCACCCTCTGAAAAAACTCCCTGTAGCATCTAAATTATACCTTACCCCCCTCACCTTAAGCCCATGACCTCTCGTGCTATTTGAGTCCATCTTAGGACAAAGTTTAACCCTGTTTACTCTATCTATACCCTCATAATTATACACCTCTATTAGATCTCCTCTAAGTGTATGTCTTTCTAAGAAAAACAGCCCCAATTTTCCGAACTTCTCCTTGTAAATCAGACCTTCCATGCCAGGCAGCATCCTAGTAAACCTCCTCTGCACTCTCCACATCCTTCCAGTAGTAAGGCGACCAGAACTGGACACAGTATTCTAAATGAGGTCTAACCAATGTTGTATGCAACTGCAACATTAAAGGCCAGCTCTTGTACTCTATACCCCTTCCTATAAAGACTAACATACCATGTGCTTTCTTCACAACCTTCTCCACCTGCACTGCCACCTTCAGAGACTTGTGCACCTGTACTCCTAGGTCCCTCTGCGTTTCTATACTCTTAATAGGTCTATCCTTTATCATATACCTCCCCCCATGTTCTTTCTCCCAAAATGCATCACCTCGCATTTATCAGGATTGAATTCCATCTGCTATCTATCTGCCCAAGCTACTAGCCTATCTATGTCCTGCTGCATTGCCTGACAATGCTCCTCACTATCCGCAAGTCCAGCCATCTTTGTATCGTCTGCAAACTTGCTTTTCACTCCACTTCGTCCTTCTTCCAAGTCATTTATATATATTACAAATAGAAGAGGTCCTAGTACCGAGCCCTGCGGCACACCACTAGTGACCGACCTCCAGCTAGAAAAACACCCTTCCACTATTATTCTCTGTCTCCTATGACCAAGCCAGTTACTTATCCATCTAGCTACCTGTCCTTGTATTCCATTAGCCTTGACTTTTTCAACTAACCTCCCATGAGGGACTTTGTCAAATGCCTTACTGAAATCCATATAGACGACATCAACAGCTCGCCCTTCGTCGACAGTTTTTGTCACCTCCTCAAAAAATTCTACCAGATTCGTAAGGCACGACCTCCCCTTGACAAATCCATGCTGCGTATCCCTAATGAGATCGCAATGCTCTAAGTACCTATACATCCTATCTCTAAGAATTCCCTCCAACAGCTTCCTTACCACTGATGTCAAACTCACCGACCTGTAATTTCCAGGGTCATCCCTACCACCCTTTTTAAACAACGGTACAACATTAGCTGTTCTCCAGTTCTCTGGCACTTCACCTGTGTCCAAAGAAGAGACAAAGATTTGCGTCAGAGGCCCAGCAATTTCACCTCGCACCCCCTTAAGCAGCTTGGGATAAATGCCATCAGGCCCCAGAGATTTATCAGTTTTAATGCTACCTAGAAGCTCTAACACTTCCTCCCTCGGTATGGATATTTCCCTCAACTGGTCTACAGCTCCCTCAGAGATGGGAGCGGTCAACAAGCCCCTCTCCTTCATGAATACTGATGCAAAGTATTCATTCATTCCCCCATTCCCTCGGACTCTAAGCACAGTTCCCCTCCTCTGTCCCTAAGAGGTCCGATTTTTCTCTAACCGTCCTTTTATTCCTAACATAGGAGTAAAAAGGCTTTGGATTTTCCTTCCATAGTCTGAAAGACATGCTGGTTAGGTGCATTGACCCAAACAGGCACCAGACTGTGTGACTATGGGAATTTCACAGTAATTTATTGCACTATTAATATAAGCCTTACTTATGATTAATAAATAAACTTCAAACTTTAGCTGTCTTTCAGCTGTTTCTTGATTAAACACTTTTCGTTTTTATTTAACTTGCAAGGTTGTGATCTTTTTTACTGGATAATACTGCAAACTATGGGCTTTGTTTATTTAATATAAGATCCAATTTCTAATGTTTGTGGGAATTTCTTGCTCAGAGGAATCATGCTTCTCCAAAGTGTGATGAACATGCCCACTTCTTTTATGCCCAGTCGTGAAAATAAGGTTTTGAAAGCTTCATGATTTAGGATTTGCACTAAGATTTCTGAAATCCAGACCGCCTTCTCTAATTTTTGTAATATCATCCACCTTAGCCTTTCTGCTCTAGATTTTGTCATTTCTGGGACGTGACTATTCAGATGCTCTCCTGACTGATCTCATTTTCCACCTCCCATAAACCTCAGTTCATGGCATGTTCAGATGCAAGAAGCAATTATCCCTTTTCTCATTAGCCTATGTTAGCTCTTGATTTAGCCATGCCTCAAATTTTAAAATGCTCATCTATGTGTTCAATTACCCTATGGCCTATCTTGCTGACTTGCTGCCCAAGTTACAACCATCCAGGAACTCTGTGTTCACCTAATTCAAGTGACTTGTACATCCATCACTTGCTGCACCATTGCTGGTTATGCCGTCAGCTGTCTCAGTCCCAAACTCAGGAGATATGTGATGCCATCCCCTCCCCTGTATGTTATTTCTTAATACCTTCATCTTTCTGACCAAACTTTTTCTCTGTTGTCCAAATATCTTGCTATATGTCAGGTTTTCACGGCCAATACTTTTATGTAGTATCTTGGGGTGCATTACTATATTGAAGTCACTCCAAACATAAGTTGTTATACTAAAATTGATCAAGAAATTAGTGATCAGGGAACTGTTTCAAAAAAGTGTAATTAAAAAATGGAATGAATTTCACTGAAACCGTTGAAACCAACATTGTAAATGGGTTGGTGAAAGCTGGGTTACTTCTCAGGTTGGGGGATGGAGATGGAGAAAGAGGGCGGAGTATTTTTACGGAAAACTGACATTTTTGGGTTTAGCAGACTTATTAGGCCCAATGAGGGCAATCTTGAGCCTGTATTAGTTATCAAAGCAAATGCCAGCAGGGGTTCGACCTGGCACTATGCCAGCCTGCGGTGCTGATCCATATCAAAGGACAGGCCCCATTGGAGTTAAGTACAGATGTGGTTGTGAACTTGGAGCAGGCAGGTGATGCCGATGGTCTTTTGGGTGGTGAAGGGGGAGAGGGGGTAGGCGCAATGATAACAGGGGCCAGAGTGAATGCTGCCTCTGATCAGAGTGGGGAGCGGAGCTCCCGAGACCTCCGTGGTGGGATTGAGGGGGCGGTTTATTGCTGCTCTCATTGGGGCACCCTTTAAAGATGGGGCACCCATCTCTCTGCAGCTGAATTTTGGAGGCGTGTAAAGGCTCCACTCCCCATATGACAGCATGAATTATAGGCCCCCTTGATTTTTTTTTTGGCAGAGTTTTATTTTATGATTTTTCTTCATAAAATCTGGAGAAAACACTACCAGTTTCTCGGGAGAAAAACACTGATTTCTTTCCAGAAACAACACTTACGTTTTTTGGTAAAAATTAGCCTAATGACTTTTATTTGGTATTTTAATATACATTCTTTCCCAGTTCTTGTTTTGAATGAGTGAACATTGCTACTAAAAATGTTCAGAGACTTTTTGCTATTTCTGCTGAATTGATTATATTGATTACAGCATGAAGTCAGTAGGTAACTTACGTGCTTGGGATCATTGTTTTGTTTGCGTAACATTTTCAATTCAATTTACCAATATTTTACTGTTTTACTACATACAAATCAACTAGACTATGTTGCCACTACCTTAATCTATAATCTGTTTTTCAGAAGGCTCTCTGGGTCCATAGAGGTTATTGGAGGTCAGTTAATTACCATTGCTCGTGTGGAGGGACGACGTCGCGACAGGGGTGGAGCAGATGAAAATGCCATCCAGGTTTGTCAGTACTAGCGTACAATTTAATGTTTTATGTAAATCATCTGAAGTATAATGGAGGTTACTTTTTTAAAATAGTATTATAGTTTTATAATGTGGATGGAGTAACTCAAATTTATGTTAGATTAAGTTCCCCCATGTATAGATTTTTAAAAAATCAAACTTAATTTGCAGGAACCTGAACTGGATTTTTATTTGAATATTTTTGTTGAAAGTGATAGATGATGACATTGTTTGTATAACTGTCAGGAAATGTTTGCAGCCTGTTAAATGTCTAAGGAACTGAGTTTTATGTACACCAATTTATAAGTGCCCTGCTTGGACTTTCATAATTTTGTGTGATTAGTTTAGTAGCTTCACACTGAACTAGAACAAGAAAGAAGTAGATATTTGGTGCTATTTGTGATAATCAGGATAAGGGAGGGCGAGGGGAAGAAGAAGGATGAAGAGGGAGAAAAGAAAGCATTTTGTGGTAATTTGATGCAGAATTTAGGGATTGAGTAAGTTGTCATTATATGTAATATTAAACTCCTAAATTATCTCAGCTGGCTCTCTAGCACATTTGATACAACTGATCCATGTTTTTTTCCTGCTTTATTCATGGCAAGGCTAGTATTCATTGCCCATCAATAATTAGAAGTAAGTAGCTTGTTAGGGGCAGTTAAGAGTCAGCCACGTGTAGGCCAGTAGAGTTTCTTCCCGAAAATATATTAGTGAACCGGATAAGTTTTTATGACATACGATAGTAGTTCCATGGTTGCCATCTCTGAGACTAACTTTTAATTCCAGATTTTATTAACTGAATTTAAATTCCATTATTTACTGTGGTAGGATTTGAATGGATGTCTGCAGTGTGTTTGTGGGCTCACATTACCACTGCACCAAGATAATGCCACCTGTCCTGGTCTGGCCTACATGTGACTCCAGATCCACAGAAATGTAGTTGGCTCTTAAGAGCCCTCTGAAATGGCCAAGCAAATCATAAAGCAGCCTACATGGCATTGGCCCACATATCGGAAACAACAATGGCCCAGCCAATCTCACTAACCCTGCAAAGTACCCCTTACTAACAACTGGGGCATCTGACAAATTTGAGAGAGCTGTCTGATAAGCTAGCCAAGCAGCGATCTGACTCAATCATACTCATAGAATTATATCTTGCATGGGGATGGTAATGTATGTCCTGTCACACTGGTAAGCCAGACCCATCAGAAGTGGTGACATACAGTTGGGAAGGAGCTGCCCTGGGAATCCTTGAATTGGTTCCAGAATCCATGAGGTTTTATAACAAGGTTAAACGTTAACAAGGAAATCATGTGGTAAGGGTATGGAATGCCCTGCCTGCTGCAGTTGTAGATGCGCCAAGTTTGGTGGCGTTTAAGAGGTTAGTAGATAAGTTTATGGACGAAAAGGGAATGGTTTAGGTTAGAGGGTCATTGCTTTTTCTTAATTGGTCGGCGCAACATCGAAGGCCGAAGGGCCTGTTCTGCGCTGTAATGTTCTATGTGCTTATTACCACTTACTGCCCTTGCTCAACTGATGAAACAGTAGCTTTCCATGTTGAATACCACTTGGAGAAAGTGTGAGGTTTGCAAGAGCACCGAATGTAATACCACAATTGACCAAGCCCTAAAGGACATAGTCGCTAGTCTGGGTTTGTGCCAGGTAATGAAGGTATCTACAATAACAAAATACCTACTTGATCCCATGCTCATCAATCTACCTGTTGCAGTTGGATCTGTCCAGGAGAGTAATGAAAAGAGTGACTACCAGCCCTTATAGTGACAAAGTCCTATTTTCACATTGAGGATGCTCTCAGTGGTGAGATGTGGTACTACCACTGTGTTTAATGGGATCAGATTTAGCAACTTGGAACTGGACACCCATGAGACTCGTGGCTATCAACAGCAACAAAATTGTATTCAACTCAACTTGTGACTTTATAGCCTAGCAAATTCTTCATTCTAACATTGCTGTCATGCTGGGGATCAAAGGTGATTCAGTGAAGAGTGCTGGAAGATATTCCTGGAATGAAGCAGCATCAGGCATACTTAAAAATGTGATGTCAACCTGTTGAAGCTGTAGCACAGGACCATATGCTTATCCAACATTCTAAATAGCACATGATAGATGGAGCTAAGTGATCCCACAAGCAACAGATCAGATCTAAGCTCTACAGTCCTATTATATCCAGTCATGAATGGTAGTGGACAATAAAACAACTAACTGGAGGAGGATGCTCCACATCGCAACAATTGCTGGCCTTGCCAGTGACACCCACATGCCATGAAAAAATAAAAGAAAAAATATCAGAAGTGAATACTTTGCATTTGCTAGGATGGGTGGAGCTCCAGCAACGCTAAAGAAACTCAACACTTTTCAGGACAAAGCAGCCTGTTTTGTTGGCACCTCATGCATCACCTTCAACATTTATTCCCTCTACCATTGAAACACAATGGCAGCACTATGTACTATCTCACAGGAAACACTGCAGGAACTCACCAAGTCTCCTTCAATCACATCTTTCAAACACCTAGAAGGACAGAGGCAGCAGATGCATCAGAGCACTACCACCTGCAAGTTTGCTACAAGCCTTGTTCCAAGCCATACAACATCCTGCCTTGGAACTGCCACTCCTTCACTGTCACTGGATCAAAATCCTGGAACTTCCTCCCAACAGCACACTTGTTGTATCTATACCACATGGATGTAGCAGTTCAAGAAGGCAACTTTCTCAAGAGCAATAGGGTATGGGCATTAAATACTGGCCTAGCTAGTGACCTCCCACATCCTATGAAAGAATAAAAGAAAACTCTCATTTCCCACATTATGCTCCCCCTGCTGCCGCTGCCTTGCTTAGCCAGTCCATATCCCTTAGCAGAGTCCTTAGATCGTAGTTTACTTTCCTACCAGCTTTGTATCATTGGCAAATGAGGATATTTTGCACTGAGTCCTCTCATCTGAATCACTGAAGTAGAATGTAAGAAGACAGGCCCAGACACTGATCCTTGCTGCATTTCACTACAGACACCTTGCCAAGAGGAGGCAGTAGCATAGTGATATTGTTGTTGGACTAATACTGCTGAGACCCAGGGAAGAGTTCTGGGCACCCAAGTTTTAATTCTGCCACTGCAGTTGGTGGAATTTGGATTATTAAAAAAAAAACTGAAATTAAGAATTTATTGATGACTGTGAAACCATTGCTGACTGTCGGAAAAAAAACCACATGGTTCACTAACGTCTCTTAGAGAAGGAAATCTACTGTCCTTACCTGGTCTGGCCTACATGTGACTCCAGAACCACAGCAACGTGGTAGGGACTCAACTGCCAAGGGCAACTAAGGATGGGCAATAAGTGCTGGCCAGTCAGTGACAACCATGTCCCATGAATGAATAAATTTTTAAAATCCTGAAATTATGGCTGGAATTCTCCAGCCCTTCACTCCCTGCTACTATTGCCAGTGAGAACAGGGAATTTGTCCCAGCACAAACAACGTCATCCTCCTGTTTTCTGTCTCAGTTTTGCCAGTATATTACCATGATGCCATGAATCCTAACCTTGTGTAACAGTCCGTAGTGTGGGCATCTTACTGACTGCTTGCTGAAAATCCAAAGATACCATATCTACTGGTTCCCTTGTCTACCCTCTAATTACAGCCTCAGAATAGATTTGTCAAACATGATTTCTCTTAACATTACCTATTTTCCTTGACCTCTTTTTGAACAGTGGGTGTTATATTTGGTACCTCTATTTGGCATTGATTAAATTTATAACTGCAGTTTCATCCTTTATGTTCTCAAACTTACAGCGGTTTTATTTTAATTTTTCAAACTTTTTCTTGATTGGCATTCTGTTGCTCATGACCTATCACTATTGTCAAACTCTGCCTCTTCCTGATACATTCTACTTTATCCAAATTGCTACTGTGCTGTATGATCTGATTTTTCTCATTAGGCTTATAAAAAACCATTACCCCAAACTTTTCCTTCCCCTTATTAGTTTAATTTTTGACAATATGTTGACAATACAATTGAACTGACCTTTATCGAAATTAAGTTGACCACTAGAGCCCTGCACAAAGTTGCAGCATAAATGTATGAAGACTTCAGTTAAATATTTTCCTTTACGGATAACAAAAGCAGAGTCAAAATTACAGCATGGTTCATGGCTGTCTTCAACCATGTTCTTCTAACTGTCCCATTAAATCCTTTTGAATAAACAAATGCATGTACAGTTAGCCTTGATAACTAACCAATTAGCTTACAAAAATTCATGTGATTAGATATTTGACTTCATAACTCCAGTGTCTTATTTCTCGGTTTACCACAACTTTCCTGAATGTATTTAATCCTGAATTGAATTGTCTTCTGTTTCTCAAAAGGTTCTTGGAGACCACGCAGTATCAGAATTTAATAACAATGCCTCTACGAAACGTCCTCCATTTATACCTGCAGGAGCACCTCCACCTCACTTGACAGGACCTCCTCCCCCATTCCTTCCTCCTCCACCGCCTGTCAATTCTGGGCCTCCAATTCTTCATCCACCAGGTCAGAATTCAGTTGTTAGTTTTGACATGGAAAAACACGTGTTCAGTTTGGTATTTAGTTTGTGTCCCTCTGTCATAGAGTTCAGAAGTTACACATTTTGGATCCTAATTCTGCTTCGGGTACTACATTCCGACATTAAACCTCAGCTTTCCGTAACAGAAAAAAATTTGAATTGTTGTGGACCTCGGGCTTTGATTTCATTTCATACTTGGTGGGAAAAAGGAACAAGGTATATTTAATGTAACATGCTAGACCTTCTCATGCCAATTCGTTAATATACTAAGGTAATTTCTCAGTTTATTTCAATTTAGGCAGTCTCAAGTTCAAAATTCCAGGTCTTCATATTGCAAAGTAAAAATTTGACTGCCTTTCTGTGCCTCGGTTTATTGGAAACCTGATATTCCAAGCCAAACAACTAATTAGCTAGTATTAATGGGACACGTTTCATAATCAGTTCCAAAGAATCAGAATATGAGCAGGTAGTCAGGAATCCTTTTTTGACTTAAGTACTATTTCAGTACTTTGTTTTCAAAATAGATAATTGAATATTATCCAGAACCAAAAAGAATCAGATAAAGAATTGGGCACTGCATCTGTTTAACTAATTTTATGTTGAAAGAACTTTGCACCCTCCATTTCATTACTTTCTCCTTCAAGGAAAAGTTCATAATTGAAAATGTATGTCGAAAGTGGCTGTGTGCATTGAGAACAAATGTATAGTGCTTCATGGATTCGTGGTTCCCTGCAAATTTTTGGACAACAGATTTTCTTATAGAGCTTCAACCAATGGAATCAGTGCAACTTTTATGATTATGTAGAGACAAGTACAAATTATTGACCCAAGGCAAGAAATAAAATCCTTCATTTTTATAAATAATCTGAATTTGAAAGGCATGAAGCATACTAAGATTTAATTTTTCAACAAAAAAATGCACCTTCTATTTAATGCACCCTGTATTTAGTAAAGCTTAGGAACCTGATGCTCCAAATTGGCATCTGCTTATAAGTTGTATACATTTGGCTCAGTCTCGCTGTACTTTAATTGTGCTGTTTCTAGTACTTAATCTTCAAAGCACTTTCTAAAATAGAACTTAAAATCTGTTGAGTTCAAGGAACAAGACTGCTGTTACCTATGAATAGTATTGCTGTGCCAAAATCTTTAAATCACTACAAATATAAAACATCCTGTGGAAGACTCTTTGAAATTCTATATTAAACACAGCACCGCTTAATCAAACTTTATTATTGTGATGTCCAGGTTTTAGCAAGCTTTATAGTGTACTTTTTTGTTTTTTACAATCTTTACAGAAGGAACTAAATGTTTATCTTCATTAAACAACAGAATTTCAACTTGCACAACAATAAAATAATACAACAATCCCAGTGTAGGATAGAGACCCTGCCCCCAATTTAAAAATATAATGGATGGAATTTTATGAGAATGATTGAGTGTCCGGCTCATGCGAAAATGAGAGAATTGCAAATCCATTTCTTTGGATGAGGTTTCACTCCAATTTCCCGTGGACTTGGACATTGAAAGTATGAGTTAGACCATTTCTAGCTGATATAGGCAGTGGGTAAGGCTTAATTGACCAACCAGCCTGTAGAAGAAGCTATTGTGCACGTGCAGACTTCTGATTCTGCATACGCGCAATCGCAACAATGGAGTTCTGACTGAGAGAGAGTTGTCGGACTTCTGCTGCCGGCAGTCTAAACACCCCCCTCCACAAACCAGCACTTATGGGAAGGCATGAGCGTAACACTGCACAGATATTTATGCTCACTGCCTAAACCGATTGCGCCACTGCGCCCCCTGAAATCACCACCACCAAATGACCACGCATACAATATGCCGGGGGCCTTCTCCAATTGGGCCATTCTTTCAGCTTCCTCATAGACACTGCCCTGACAAACTCTGCCATCAAAGGCCCCACTCCTGGCAATGCCCAGTGGGCAGTGTTAAGGTACCTAATGGGCATTATTGAGGTGCCAGGTTGGCAGTGCCAATATACCAGGCTGGCACTGCCCAAGAGACATCCTCTTGACCTCTGCCTCTGCAGCTGATATAAATAAACAATTAGGAGAAAACGGACCTTGAAGCAGATCAAAACTGCCTAATACCCACACTTTAAGATACAACACTCCAGGATTAATTTTATAGGTGGCTTATCTTGTGTTTGAACTGCTCATCATGCACTTGAAATCAGTGCTTATTAAATAACCAAACTATGGGAAAAGATCCACTTCTTACACACCCCAGCAGAAAAAAATAAGGAAACAGGCTTTCCCTAGGACCTTTAAAAATAGGCCAATACCTTTAGAGGTAATAGGAGAATTAAAATAAATGCAGATACTCATCTATAGTCAGAGTTAAAATGTACTTTACTATGAAGCAAGAAAATTCAGCATAACTATCATTGTGTAACGATGGAGTTGAAGTTCACTGCTCTGTTAGCTTAATTATAGGAATTCGTTAATTGCGCAAAGGTTAGATAGAAACCTTTGATCGAATTAAGGGTGGTTGCCATTTTCAAAGATATTCAATACTGATATGCTATCCAGCTGGGATCCTCAACCTGACTATAATAAGCAACAGTGAGAAAAAAGATAAACATCTGCAAGCAAGTCATCTCAGAACTGCTGTAATCAGATTGGGTCTGACATAGGCAACCAAACCCACATATTGCAAAATGCTTCCAATAAGTTTAATTTCTGGTGGACTTAAAAGTTTGTAACAGGGAGGATACACACTGGCCAGAATTTTAATAGTTCATTCCACCAACAAACCGTAAAATCACCTGAGAGCCGAGAAATCAGAATCATGACAGATTTCTCTGCTCTCGCAATCTTACCATAGCCGGATTTCTGGCAAGATTAGCCCCTTGCTTGAAACTGGTGAGAGGCTGAATAAATTATTTAATTATATTTTAATGAGGATCTAATAACATGAGTGAGTCCAGTGCTGAATCATCCAGGCAGAACTGTTCTACCAATGTTTCCCGCTTGTGGGGAGGGATGTTTTTCTTGCCAGAGAGAACCTCTCCCAGCGAGGGCATAAAGTTAAGCAAGCCTGGATGATTCAGCACTGGACTCGCTCATGTTATTAGATCCTCATTAAAATATAATTAAATAATTTATTCAGCCTCTCACCAGTTTCAAGCAAGGGGCTAATCTTGCCAGAAATCCGGCTATGGTAAGATTGCGAGAGCAGAGAAATCTGTCATGATTCTGATTTCTCGGCTCTCAGGTGATTTTACGGTTTGTTGGTGGAATGAACTATTAAAATTCTGGCCAGTGTGTATCCTCCCTGTTACAAACTTTTAAGTCCACCAGAAATTAAACTTATTGGAAGCATTTTGCAATATGTGGGTTTGGTTGCCTATGTCAGACCCAATCTGATTACAGCAGTTCTGAGATGACTTGCTTGCAGATGTTTATCTTTTTTCTCACTGTTGCTTATTATAGTCAGGTTGAGGATCCCAGCTGGATAGCATATCAGTATTGAATATCTTTGAAAATGGCAACCACCCTTAATTCGATCAAAGGTTTCTATCTAACCTTTGCGCAATTAACGAATTCCTATAATTAAGCTAACAGAGCAGTGAACTTCAACTCCATCGTTACACAATGATAGTTATGCTGAATTTTCTTGCTTCATAGTAAAGTACATTTTAACTCTGACTATAGATGAGTATCTGCATTTATTTTAATTCTCCTATTACCTCTAAAGGTATTGGCCTATTTTTAAAGGTCCTAGGGAAAGCCTGTTCCTTTATTTTTTTTCTGCTGGGGTGTGTAAGAAGTGGATCTTTTCCCATAGTTTGGTTATTTAGTAAGCACTGATTTCAAGTGCATGATGAGCAGTTCAAACACAAGATAAGCCACCTATAAAATTAATCCTGGAGTGTTGTATCTTAAAGTGTGGGTATTAGGCAGTTTTGATCTGCTTCAAGATCCATTTTCTCCTAATTGTTTATTTAACAAACAAAGCTGCAAATTACATTAACACAGCTAGAAACGAAAAAATACATATTTTTGAGTTAAGAGTTTGTCCTCTTAATATCTCAAATTGTGAATTGCATAGCTGTTAAATGTTACATACTGTGGCACATATGCGGTTATTGATATTTCACTACAGTTTTAATTGAAAGCTTTTCTTAATGTAAGAAAATGGTTAAATTTTAGATTCATTTTTAATCTGGAGAAAAGGTCAAGTAAATAGTTTTGTGTGTATAGCCTTGTAACAATTTTTTTTTTTGTACCTGCTGTTACGGTATCAAAGATTCACATCTGGCACCCTTTTAAAGAAATAATAAATTGTTCACAGATGGTTTTCCTCTGATGTTGAACATTTGAAACTGATTGTAATTTCATATTTCAAACAGTCTCTCGTTCCATTGATCCATAAAGGTTACATTTTCAACAGTGACACAAGCTGTTTTGGAAAAATGCTTTGTTGCATTTGTTGTTTAAAGTCGTTATTTTATTTCTTAAGTATTTACTATGGTTATGCTGCGTTTCAGAATAACTAGCCAATAGATGTATTGTTTAAGTAATAGAATCTCTCATAATCCCAGATGTGTTGCTCAGATTACAACTACCCATTATTCAGGAAATTAATTCTAGTTAATACTTTTACCCTGAACAAATAGATGCTCCATACCACTTGCACCTTCTGTCTCAATTCTTTTGCTCCTGTCTTGAGGTGCTAAGACCTTGTTCTTTGAGCACAGATCATGATCATCCACCTTATCAAAGTGTAATGTAAACATAAACCAAGATGGTGAGTGGTAGCTAGTTACTTTACCATGGGAATGGAATTCACAGGACTTCGACATTATTGCTGTTCTAGTAGATGTGCAGGATGGTAATCGGATATGAGGGGAATGATAGCATAGGGCTGAATTTTATAGTCTCCCAATTAGTGAATTTGCAGGTGGGGTGGTGGTATACTATAAAATTCATCACATGGCCTTCCCAATGTTTTCATTCCATTGTGCAATTTCCCTCACATTGTTGTTCAAGTGAGGCTTCAAATCTGGGCCTACTTGTATTCGTGGCTCTGGCTGCTGGTGCTGCTGCGACTATATTATAATAAAAATAAAATACTGTGAAGAAATTCAACTTTTTCTGGTTTTGTGAAGGGTAGGTCGTGCCTTACTAACCTCATTGAGTTTTTTGAAAAAGTGACTAAGGAGGTGGATGGGGGTAAGGCGGTTGATGTGGTATATATGGACTTTAGTAAGGCGTTTGATAAGGTGGCCCATGGAAGACTTCTGCAGAAAATGCAGATGTATGGGATAGAGGGTGATTTAGCTAATTGGGTTAGGAATTGGCTAGCAGATAGAAGACAGAGGGTGGTGGTTGATGGGAGATATTCATCTTGGAGTTCGGTGACAAGTGGCGTACCTCAGGGGTCTGTTTTGGGGCCCCTGCTGTTTGTAATTTTTATAAATGATCTGGATGAGGGTATTGAAGGATGGATTAGTAAATTTGCAGATGACACTAAAGTCGGTGGAGTGGTAGATAGTGAAGAGGGGTGTTATAGTTTGCAGAGAGACTTGGACAAGTTGCAGAGCTGGGCCGAGAGGTGGCAAATGGAGTTTAATGTGGAAAAGTGTGAGGTAATGCACTATGGCAGAAATAATAAATGTGTAGAGTATAGGGCTAATGGTAGGATTCTTAGTAGTCTTGATGAACAGAGGGATCTTGGTGTGTATGTGCATAGATCCCTGAAAGTAGGCAGTCAAGTCGAGAAGGTTGTAAGAAGGCATATGGAGTCTTAGCTTTTATTGGTAGGGGGATTGAATTTCGGAGCCGCAACGTCATGTTGCAACTGTACAAAACTCTAGTGCGGCCGCACTTGGAGTATTGTGTGCAGTTCTGGTCCCCACATTATAAGAAAGATGTGGAGGCATTGGAGAGGGTACAGAGGAGGTTTACCAGGATGTTGCCTGGTATGGAGGGCAGGTCTTATGAAGAGAGGCTGAGGGATTTGAGGTTGTTTTCGTTAGAAAGGAGGCGGCTAAGAGGGGACCTAATCGAAACATATAAGATGATTAGAGGTTTAGATAGGGTGGACAGTGATAGCCTTTTTCCTAGGATGGAAAAAGCTAGCACGAGGGGACACAGCTTTAAATTAAGGGGTGATAGTTATAGGACGGATATCAGAGGTAGGTTCTTTACCCAAAGGGTGGTTCGGGAGTAGAATGCCCTGCCTGCAGCAGTTGTAGATGCGCCAAGTTTGGTGGCGTTTGAGGTTAGTTGATAAGTATATGGAAGAGAAGGGAATGGTTTAGTTTGGAGGGGGCATTGCTTTTTATATTGGTCGGCGCAATATCGAAGGCCGAAGGGCCTGTTCTGTGCTGTAATGTTCTATGTTCTATACAATTGCTGTTTAATCAGATTAACTAGCAGATCGCTGAGTTGGGATTTCCTCCCAAGTGAGAAGCAGAAGTCCTACCTCCAACCAGTTAACACTCTGTGGACCTGATCAATAGAGATATAGTTCCCACTAACTCTTTGGATTATGGGGCAGAAAACCCTGCTCTCTGAAAAATCCTGCTCATAATAATAATGCTACTGGAGTAGTAATCCAGAGTGCTGCATAAATGTGGTGGCGACGTGAGTCAAATCCCATCAAGGCAGCTGGGTAATGTAAATTCAATGAATTAATAAAAATAAAATGGTAGTTTCATTAATAATTATCATAAAACCACCAAATTGTCAAAATAACTCAGCTAATTCACTCATACCCTTGGGGTAGAAATTCTGCCATGTTTACCCGATCTGGCCTGTACATGACTCCAGACCCACAGAAATGTGGTTGATTCTTAAATGCCCTTTAAAATGGCCTAAGCCTAGCAAGCAAGCCATTTGGTGCTTTTTTTCTGTACTAGTTGATACAACTCAGTGTTCCACAATTCGATTGCAACAATTCAAGAAGGCAGCTCACCACAACCTCTTGGAAGGTAATTAGCAATGAACAGTAAATGTTGAACTTGCCTTGAAACTGTCCTCCTTTTTTAAAAAAAAAGGTATGAACACTGAACTCAATTTCTTTCCTTCCCCATTATCAAGTCAGATAAACTTAAATGTGTGGTTTAATACACACTGAAATTAGAAAACATTTACTTTTTAATCTATTTTTAGTTTTCTTTTCACATACTTTATGTTGAAGGCCCAAATTGTCTGTCTTTTTGTGTCATTAGAAATAAATGTTGTTAATGTTGCTGTTAACACTGTCTGAGTTACTTTGCCAATGCATGCATGCCAAGCTAAATATATTTTTGTTTTCGTGCCCATTGAAATTCACTTCAACTTTACTTTGGTCTCATCATGACACTTTGGTCTCATCAGTTCATGCTATATTTGAATCCAGGCACTGTATTGAAAGAACACGGTGTTAATACATTCAGTTCACCACCCAATATCCATTTTCTAAAGTTTAACGAGAATACTGATGTGCTTTATGGTGTTAGTGACCTAATTCTTTTCTTTTTAGGAATGCCTTTGACAACACCGCCACCAGGTATGGTTTCACATTTCTACAAAACTGTTGGCCTGGTACTGTAATATGTATTAAAATAGAATTCATATTGTGTATTTGTAATATTCTGTGTGTATGGGCATTTTATTTAATCATTTGCGTTTTAGTTTATTGTGCATATAGGTTTTTGATAAATGGCTGTAATTGCAATTATTCTAAATGGGAAAAGTAAAGCCTATGGAAAAACCTTCAGTGCAAATCCAACATCTTTTCAAGAGGGTAATGCTAAAATCCTGGCATTTTTTTTCTTTCCTTGAAGTAGGCAGGTGATACACTTACGAACTTTGTGCCATAATATCCTAGTAGTTTAGGGTATTTTCTAAATATGCTTAGAGTTAAATGTTTGTTTCAGGTTTCCTGCCTCCACCTGGAGCTCCACCACCTTCACTTGTGCCATTGGAAAGGTAAGCATATCATTTTATTCAAATGTAAACAAGTACCATTTTAGTTGATTATGTAATTGACTTTAATTGAATATCTACTCTACTTATTTTCTAGTTTTTTACCCCTTCCCTTTCAAATTCTGGTTTGATCTAACCCTTGAAATAAAGGCAGCTTGAACGTGTCCAATAATTTTGATTCAATTTTATACTGAAAACAAATCAACCCAAACAAAGATTATTTGACCATTCTACTTTTGCTGCTCTTCAACTGACGAATGCAGTTTACTTTTTAGATTTCTTCTTTTCAAATATTTTCTTTTAAATACATACTTTTAATAATGTTTTTCTTCTTTTAAGCTCCTGTATGAAAACATCCTATTCAAACTTCCTCTTTTGTTCTTCTGGTGTTAATCATTGCCCATGTCATTAATTTGACAACAACTTGAAACTATTTGCTTGATTTGCCACGTCATAATCTTTATAGTTCAGAAAATATCTAGGTTTCTCAAATTCTATTTCAAGAGAAATACAATACTCTATTTTTATCAAGGCTGTGTTCATTTAATGTTCAGTAACCTATAACTATGACCTTGAATTGTTAACATAATCCTAGTTAAGTCTTTTTTGTAGCATTTCTATAGTTTTAATATTATCCTGCCGGCAGACACACTATTTGTTACGATGTCCTATCTTCGACTTCAACAAATTTAGCATTTCTTTCTTTTATGCCATTACCTATAGTTAATTTAACCTGCACCGATCTGTCTTTGTCCTTCTGAAGCTCTCTTAATATTTTATATCATCTACCAATGCAGTAACTAAATATTGACTTTTAAGGGTTACCATTATTTATACCCTTCCAGTCCAAAAATCATCCATTGACCACTATTTGGTACCTGGATCTATAAAGGGTTCAAAGGAAAATCTTCATGTAAAGTCAGAGGGCATGGCTAAAGTATTAAATGAAAATTTGCATCTGTCATCAGAAAGAAAGTGGATAATGTGAAGGCTGCTCTAAAACAAGAGAGGGATGTTATGGATGGGATAGAAATAAATGCAAAAACATGCTGAAATGCTCATTTCTGCAAGTTTCTAAGATGCCTGACATAGCTGGAATATATTCTAGGTTGTAGACAGAAGCAAAGATAGAAAAAGCAAAAACATTGGTCACAATCTTTTATCTCCGTTGGATACAGGAATAATGTCAGAGAACTGAAAGATTGCGAATGTTAGACCATTGTTCAAAAAGATGGAGGTGATAAAACCAAGAATCTCAAGCTACACAACCCATTATTGATGGTAGGGAAGTTATTGAAAACCATCAGATTAGATGATCACTTTGCATAACATTTCCATTCAGTTCATAGGCATAACTCTAGCTTGTCATTTTGATTCTCTGCTCCACTTCAATTCTGACAATGGAAAATCCAGGAACAGCGCTTCATCTTTCGATTAGGAACTTTAGAGGTTAGCCTAACAGACTTTAATTTGGCAATTTCAGGCTGGAAGCAATGCTCCCATTTTTTTTCCCCAGACAGCAGTTGGTGGTAAAGGTCCTGCTATTATCGTTTTCATCTCTTCTTGATCCATTTTTTATTGATTGGCTCATTACCACACCTCTTTTCCTTGCAGCATTATCCATTTTGTCATTTACTCACTGTCTTTTTTTCCACTCTATCACACTTTCCCTTTTGTTCTTTTCCTGCCTCTCTGCTTAAAATCTGTCGTATCTCTGTCTTTTTACAGTCCTAACAAAATGCCATTTGTTAATTCTGATTTTCTTTCCAAAGGTGATGCTTGACGTCTGCTTATTTTCAGCTTTTTCTTTTTCGGATTTTCAGCATCCACAATATTTTGCTTTTGTATTATAGAAAGATGGAAAATTCATAGCATGGAAGGAAGCAATTTGGCAGTGACAACAAAAAAGAACCTTCTAACCTAATCCCACTTTCTAGCTGCTTGTCAATAGACCTGTAGCTTATGTCATTTCACAGCCAAATATTTTTTAAATGTTATGATTGTTTCTGCCTCTACCATCCTTTCAGACTGTGATTTCACACCCCCCACAACCCTCTCCTCAATGGCCTTTGAACCCTTATGTCTGTTATGTTATTTATCCCTCATTCACACAACGTGAAAAGCTACATAGTCATGCAATCATCACATTGATTGACTTAATGTCAGTTACCACAAATGGCAATCAGTTGCTGTGTTTCCTACATTGCAAAAGTAATTGCATTTCAAAAGCACTTCATTGGCTGTAAAGTATTTTGAGACATCTGAAAGGCAAAGAAAAATGCAGGCTCTTTTCCTTTGTCCTTTGATTATTGATCTTGCTGCTAAGCAAAATGGCACCACCTTATTCATTCTTTTTAGGCCCGTATCTTATACACCTCACTTAAATCTGCCCTCAGCCTCCTTTCTTCCTAAAAATCCCAGCCTATTTAATCTTCATTGCTAAAATGCTCCATTCCTGGAAGCTTTCTTGTAAATCTAGAAAATCTCAGTAGGCCTGGCAACATCTGTAAGGAAAGAAAAGAGCTGACATTTCAAGTCCAGACAACCCTTTGGCAAAGCATGTCAAACGTTGTATTATCCGCAATCTTTAAATCATGCCCCCATCAATAATAACATCTAAGTCATTGATATAAAAGTACTGAGCTCTGTGAGACCCCATTGAAAATAATCGTCCAGCCACTTGACCAATTTTAGATCCTTCTTGTCACTTTCCCTAGGTCCTTTTTATTTGACCAGCCAGCCATTTTGTCAAAAGCCCTGCTAAAATCTATATAGACTACATCAAATATGCTACCTCTAACAATCCTTCTTCTCTTTTCAAACAATAGTGCAATGTTTACAGTTCTCTGTCATCATGCCTGGAATTAGAGAGGATTGGAAAATGATAGCCAGAGCCTCCACTGTTTCCGCCTTTGCTTCTCTTAGCAATTGAGATACATTCCATCGAAGCTATCTATTTTTAAAGATGTTAAATCTCTGAACACTTCTTCTCCCATCTAATATTTCACTTAAATATAATGTTTGCAATATTCCTCTCTTTTATGAATACAAAGGCAAAGTATCAAGAACCATGCTCATTATCTTTTGCCTGTATACATTAGTTAACCACTTTGTTTCCTGCTCGGCCCTGCTGTTTCCTTAATCATCCTTTTGCTCTTTATACAACTTTGTGCTTTTCTTGATTTTGCTTGCCAGAATTCACCCATTACTTCTCCAGTGCTCTGCATCTGTTCAGTGGCCCCCCTGGATCTTGGCACCAATGAGACAATATATCACCCTGGAGGGACATGCATCCTTGAACTATTATTGTTGTGGTCTTTACTGTCTCCTGATCTTTGTCAGCTTTGCAAACCACAAGTTGTCAATACCTGATGAGTTTTCCACAGATCCGTTGTATGGTACAGTGGTTAGCGCTCTGTCTGTCAGTGCCAGAAAGCCGGGTTAGATTCCCGGCTTGGGTCGTTGTTTGAGTGGAGTTTGCACGTTCCCTCTGGGCCTTCATGGATTTCCTCCAGGTGCATCTGTTTCCTCCCACAGTCCAAAGATGTGCAGATTAGATGGATTGGCCATGCTAAATTGCCCTCGGTGTCAGGGGGACTAGGTAGGGTAAATGCATGGCGTTACGAGAATAGGGCCTGGGTGAGATTGCAGTCAGTGCAAACTCAATGAATTGAATGGCTTCCTGCACTGTGGGAATTCTGTGACTGAGTATTATCTTTACTTAATTGTTCTCCCTTTTTCTGTTTCACTTTTCCATTCATTTGTAAATTAAGGCAAAGCACTTGCCCCTTTTCATTTAATTAATGCTATTTCAAGTATGTGTTTTGCCAATTTCCCTTTAATGTTCCTTTGTTCCCTCCTGATTTTTATTCATATGTTTTATTGCCATTTTTCCACTACCCTATGTATTTTTATGCTTAATTGATGGAGTTCAACATAAGGACATGTGATAGACAGATCTCTCCATTCTGCCCCATTAAACTCAAATATAACTCAATAATAACATATGGGAATGGTACATCCATTCTAAACGTTAGTGACTCTTCACAGGTTGCTGCTAATAAAGGTAATTTCAGATTTTGGAAATGCTTAGTTTTTACGTTAACCCAACCATTAATAACACTCACTAAAGCTAACTTCACATTCTTATTACCTTCACATTGGTCTCTTGCTCAGGACTGTGCCAGATCCCTGTATCTGTAACCCTAGGTGATGCTTTATTTTAAGGATTGTACTTTTTGGCATACGTACTTCCACTATTTTTCAAAATGTATCACTTCTGCATCATCCACTTAGCTGCTTACCCTGCAAACCTTTAATAACCTACTGCACTGCTCACAGTTTGCCACTATTCTTTATTTATCCACATTGTTGAAATAGTGCCTATGTACAAATGGAAAATGAAAGATCCATGACCAAATTCATGGGATGCACCACTCTCTACATCCTGCTAAACAAGAAAACATCCAAATGCTGCCGTTCATTTCCTGTTCCTTAAATGTCACTTTAGTCACATGGCTATGTTTTGTGGCACAACTTTGTTAATGGAGCTCCAGCACCTTATTAGATATCCAATGAAAACTTCCAGGACAGTTTTAATTCTTGTGGTTTATGGTTGAACATTCCAGCATTTTATTTCCAGATATTTCTACAAGATGAAACATTCCAATTTTGAAAAGATTACATTCTTTGATTCTGCGATTTAACTGAAGACATATGAAGTAAATTTGTTCCATAAACAATCTAATCTCAAACTGTGTTATACCAAACCACTAAATCTTGATGATAACAATATTGTAGACATTCTGAGTTCAAATTATCAAGCTTGGCTGTCCCCACTGAGGAAAAGAAACTAGTTCAATAGGAACAGTTTAAAACCATAGTTCCTCGAGGCGGAAAGCTATACATTTAGTGAAGTAGAGTGATGACTGTCTCTTACAGAAGCTGCTGAGTTTTATGTTCTTTTAATACTGATTGTCTGAGGCAAATTTCAATAAATGTCTCTTTTGTTGAATATAGTCTTCAGGCTTTGGAACATTTTAGTGCACAGTCAGCAGTTGGTTTTCAGACATTCCAAAATTGCTGCTAAGATTGATATTATACTGTATCAGGAAGGAAATTCCTAACATTTCATTAATGTGCCTTGTGGTAGACAAAAAAAAATTTTAAAACATGCAAACTATTGTTGACAACGTTTCTCTACTGATCAAAAATAAGGTCATAACCATATCGATACTGAGCGTAGGAATGCATTATCCTAAACTAACAGATGTTTCATAGAATCATAGAAATCCTACAATGCAGAAAGAGGCCATCTGACTCATTGAGTCTGCACTGACCACAATCCCACCCAGGCCCTACCCCATATCTCTACATATTTACCTGCTAATCCTTCTAACCTACGCATCTCAGGACACTATGGAGCAATTTAGCATGGCCATCCAACCTAACCTGCACATCTTTGGACTATGGGAGGAAACCGGAGCACCTGGGGAAAACTCACACAGACACGAGGAAAATATGCAAACTCCACACAGACAGTGACCCAAGCTGGGAATCAAACCCAGGACCCTGGAGCTGTGAAGCTGCGAACCACTGTGCTACCTTGCCACCCATTTCATAACCTGTTGACACGTTAGCACTGCTACAAATAATTTTAACTACAGAGAACAAGCAAATCTGTCAGTTTCTGATGTCATGCAATTCTGTAAAAATGTATTTTGAGGTGCTGACGTTATATTCCTGCAGTGCATCCAAAAGTTGCATGTGGGAAGAAACACATCTGCCTGTTTTTAGATCTCAAGTACTGTTTACTGATTTTCTGTATTTGAATCTTATTTCTGCAAAGAGTTTTATAAAATCTTATTTATCTGAGTTTTCTAGGAAATACTGGCCAATATTTATCCCTCAGCAGCATCACAGAAAGATTATCTGGCCATATTTTTGTGGGAACTTGCTGAGTGCAATTTGACTACTGCATTTCCTATAACTATGATTATATTTCAAATATACTTCATAAGAAACATAAGAAATAAGAGCAGAAGTAGGCCACACAGCCCCTTGAGCCTGCCCCACCATTCAATAAGATCATGGCTGACCTGTAGTGGTTCAGTACCACTTTCCCGCTTTCTCCCCGTAACCCTTAATTCCCTTGTCAATTAAAAACCTATCCACTCTTGGCTTGAACATATTCAGTGAGGAAGCCTCCACCACCTCATCAGGCAGAGAATTCCAAAGATTCACCACCCTCTGCGTGAAGAAACCCCTCCGCAACTCCAATTTGAACTGTCCCCCCCCTAATCTTGAGGCTGTGCCCTCTAGTCCTGCTATCTTTGCTAAGCGGGAAAAGTCTCTCAACCTCTACCTTATCCATCCCATTCATTATTTTATACGTCTCTATAAGATCCCCTCTCAGTCTTCTAAACTCCAAAGAGTACAAACCTAGCCTATTCAGTCTCTCCTCATAATCCAACGCCCTCACCTCTGGTATCAGCCTAGTAAACCTTCTCTGCACCCCCTCCAAGGCCAATATATCCTTCCTTGAATGCGACAACCAAAACTGCACACAGTACTCCAGCTGTTGCCTCACCAGCACCCTATGCAGCTGCAACAGAACCTCCCTACTATTACATTCTATCCTCCTAGCTATAAAGGCCAACATTGCATTCACCTTTTTAATCACCTGCTGCACCCGCAGACTGTGTTTTTGCGATTTGTGCACAAGGACCTTCCTGCCATTATTCTTCCCAAAGTGGATAACCTCACACTTGCTAACATTATACTCCATCTGCCAGGTCCTCGCCCACTCACTCAACCTATGCAGATCTCTCTGCAGGCTTTCCACACCTTCCACGCAATTTGCTTTTCCATTCATCTTCATGTCATTAGCAAATTTCGTCACCCTGCACGCTACCCCTTCTTCTGATCATCTATGTAAATGGTAAATAGTTGAGGCCCCAGCACTGAACCTTGAGGCATTCCATTAGTCACCAGCTGCCAATCAGAATAGCACCCATTAATACCTACCCTCTGCTTCTTATTAGACAACCAATCCTCTATCCAGTCTAAGACCCAACCCCCGACTTCATTGGCTTTAAAGTAATATAGAATGTCCTGTGGTCAAGAAAGGGGTTGCATAAATGTAAGTCTGAATGTATAAAAGTTATTCTTCATTATTTAATGGAATAGGGGCATCACCGGCATAATCAGCATTTGTTGCCCATTCCTGATTGCCCTTTGATTGAATAGCTTGCCAGGCTATCATTTCGGAGAGCAGCTAAGAGTCAACCATATATGACATCAGACTCACACATGTAGGCCAAACTTCTGTAAGGATGATAGATTTCCTTCCCTAATGGATATTAGTGAGCCAGATGAGTTTTACAATAGTCAATGATAGTTTTATGCTTACAGTTCCATTGGTGGAATTTGAACAAGTGTCCCCCAGAAGACTAATCTGGGCTTCTGAATTCCTAGTTTAGTGATGTTACCAATGATCCAAACTCACCCTTGAAGAAAATGCAACTTTTACCAATCTTATACATATTTTCCTGCTAATCCCCACTCCAATTAATACCATTTTAGGGCTAATCCCATTACTTTCTAGCACTTTATTTGTTAAAATTTTGACTTGTGGCAAGGTTACAAGTACATAGAACCAGGAGCAGGCCACATAACCCTTCAAGCCTGCTGTACCATTCAGTAAGCCTATGACTGATCTGATTGTAACCTTGACTCCATATTCCTATCAATCCCCTGATAACCTTTCACCTCCTTGCTTATCAAGAGTCTACCTACCTTCATCTTAAAAATGTTGAAGGACTCTGCTTCCACTGCCTTTTGAGGAAAATAGTTCCAAAGACATGCAATCTTTTGAGAGAAAACGTTTCAACACACCTCTCTCTTAGATGGGCACAGGTTATCACAGATATCATTTATGGTGTTCTCATGCTTGATGTCAGTTGAAATGCTCAGATGCTGTGTTGATGTGGGTTGCTTCTGATCATTTATTGATCAGATTTGATTTATTGCTTCCTATTTTTAAGAAAGGGAACAAGGATGGTCCAGGAAATTACCGAGCGGTGAGTCTGACTTCGGTGGTTGGTAAGCTGATGGAGAGGCTTCTGAGGGATAAGATTTATAAACATTTGGAGAAGTTTAGACTGATCAGAAATACTCAGCATGGTTTTGTCAAGGGCAGGTCGTGCCTTATGAGCCTAGTTGAGTTCTTCGAAAATGTGACTGAACACATTGACGAAGGAAGGGCAGTGGACGTGGTATACATGGACTTTAGCAAGGCGTTTGATAAGGTCCCCCATGCAAGGCTTCTGGAGAAGGTGAGAGGGCATGGGATCCAAGGGGCTTTGGCCTTGTGGATCCGGAACTGGCTTGCCGACAGAAGGCAGAGAGTGGTTGTGGATGGGTCTTGTTCTGCATGGAGGTCGGTAACCAGTGGAGTGCCCCAGGGATCTGTTCTGGGACCCCTGCTGTTTGTCATTTTCATAAATGACCTGGATGAGGAAGTGGAGGGATGGGTTAGCAAGTTCGCTGATGATACAAAGATCGGTGGTGTTGTGGATGGTCTGGAGGGATGCCAAAAGTTGCAGCGGGACATAGACAGGATGCAAGACTGGGCGGAGAAGTGGCAGATGGACTTCAACGCGGATAAATGTGTAGTGGTCCATTTTGGCAGGAATAATGGGATGAAGGAGTACAATATAAGGGATAGGAGTCTTAGCTGTGTTGTAGAGCAGAAGGATCTCGGGGTCCGGGTCCATAGGACTCTTAAATCGGCCTCGCAGGTGGAGGAAGTGGTCAAGAAGGCGTACGGTGTACTGGCCTTCATTAATTGAGGAATTGAGTTTAGGAGTCAGGAGGTAATGATGCAGCTCTATAAGACCCTTGTCAGACCCCACTTGGAGTATTGTGCGCAGTTCTGGTCGCCTCACTATAGGAAGGATGTAGAGGCTACTGAGAGAGTGCAGAGGAGATTTACAAGGATGCTGCCTGGATTGGGAGGCAGGCCTTAGGTTGAGGGAGCTGGGACTCTTCTCACTGGAGAGACGTAGGTTGAGAGGCGACCTGATAGAGGTTTATAAAATGTTGAGAGGAATAGATAGGGTGGATTCTCAGAGGCTATTTCCCCAGGCTGAAATGGTCACTACAGGAGGACACAGATTTAAGGTGCAGGGAAGCAAATACAGAGGGGATATTAGGGGTAAATTTTTCACTCAAAGGGTGGTGAGTGAATGGAATCAGCTGCCTTCAAAGGTGGTAGAGGCGAACTCGTTGGGGTCTTTTAAAAGACTTCTGGATGAGTATATGGGAACGAGTGGGATTGGGTGTTATAGATAGGTCTGTGGATTGGTAGATATAGATGTGATTTGTTTGTGCTGTAGTGTTCTATGTTATGTGAAATTCGTGAATGATTGGTACAGAGAGATAGGACTTTCCTCCATGATGAGCCTATGTAAGATGCACTTTCAGATAGTAGGTGCAGATTTAATGTCCTAAATGGCCCTCCTCACTGGAGGAATTCTGTGATTCCTGTTAGGTATAGCACAGATTAAAAACAGTAAGAAACTGAAACTATCCTAACCTCATTGACTCTTTTCTTACCAAAATGCAATAGCATTCTTCCAAGAAATGCTTGCTGCAATGATTTTTAAGCCACAGCACAATTAAATTAAGCCATTCACATCTAAAGACCAAGTTCAATGTCATAAGATAACAGTACATTAGTTATCTCCCAATCCAAAAGCATCCCAGGATTTTCTTGTGCTGTTCGAGTATTACCTTTTGCAATGCAAAACTCCTTCATGTTCAGATTTCTTACTGAGAAACTGCCATAAGATCCAACTAATCTCTGCCAGTGTTTACATTGTATTTGAATTTCATTAACCTCCTATTCATTTCTCGTTTCATGAGTTTATCTAGTTTCCCCTCAAATTCACCTATGCAATTTGCTTCATTTATTTACTGCACTGAGTTCCACATTCTATGCAAGTAAGTTTCTGTTGCATTCCTGATTGAATTTATTCATTACTTTCTTGTGTTTCAGCCCTTGTCTTGATTCTTCTCAGATGCCTCACCTCTCCACCCCCTCCTTGAGCGAAACCCCTTTTTTACCTCTATCCTATCTCAAACTCTATAATCCTCTCCAATTCAACTAGTGGGCTTTCCCTCTCTGCCTCATTGTATTCTCATGACAATAGAGAATATAACTAAAGAGTTGGGCTATTTCTGAGAGGGTTGGAGGAAGGGATAAAAAGAAATATCATAACTTCTAATGTTCAAAGAATGCCAGTTCTGATTCTTATGTTGAATGCATTGTAGAATGCAAATTCCACCATGCTCTAAGAGATGAGTGATGGGCCATTCAGCTCCTGGATTCTGGTATGCCACTCAAGCAGGATCATGGCTGATCTATACACTAACTCCATCCATTTGCCTTGACTTCATATTCCTTAATATCCTTGACCTTGACTAAAAATTTAACAATCTCCAAGTTTAAAATAATCTAACTGAACTAGCATCAACTGCATTTGGTGGGATAGTTCCACACTTCTGTCCCTTTTGAAGTGGTTTCTAACATCTGTAGTATGACCTGACTCTCGTCTGCAGTTCTTTTATTCTGGACATCCCATTAAAGGAAAAATGTTTCTATATGCCCTAAAAATTATTTTCAAAACCCTTAAAAGTTGCAGTAAAATCACCCCTTAACTTTCTATCTTTCAGAGAATGCAAACGTGTCATCTCTCCTCAGTCAAACTCTTGGACTCTAAGAATCTGTTTTGCACTCAGTCCCAGGCCAATCTGTCTTCTATGGAGCATTGCCCAGAACTCTGCACAGTACTGCACGTCAAACCAGGGCTTTGTATTGATGAACTAAAATTCCCTCCACTTTACCTTTTAATCCTGCAGTTATAAAAGCTAACTTTGCGTTAACCTTTTTGATTTTTTTTTTGTTACCTGTTTACTACCCTTCAGTGATCTGTGTGTGTGAATCCTGAAATTTCTTGAACTTCCATTGCTCCTAGCAGTTGACCATTTAAAATACTGATCCATTCTTTTTTGTCTAAAATAGGTGTTGTCACAATTCACTGCATTGAAATCCATGTACCACGATTTTTTCTCACTGACTTGATCCTCCAAGTTCTCTCTAATTTTATGTTCACTATGTGTTTAGCCATAGCCGTTGCGTTGACATCAGACACAGCCTTTATGTTCCCGTCTATACTACTTAGTGACAAATCTTTGTTTTATTAGCAAACTTTCTCCAGCTGAATAGTTTTAGGAATCACTGGATGAATAAAGCCATCCATCCATCCATTCCTTAAATATTCATCATCTTCTCAATGTTTTTTTTAGTGAATTTTGCTTCCACTGCTGTTTCTAGCAAGGCATTTCATGTCCCAAATCTTCAGACAAAAATGAAATGTTTTCTCTGAACTACTTTCTTTTAGTAATGCTAAATTTGCACCTATTGGTTATTGACAAACTCAGTTCAATGTTTTTGAGTCTAAGGCATGGAGTCTGAACTCCACTCTACACAGCCCAGTGGATAAAGAGTTCTCACCTTTGAATACTTATTTTAAAAATTCCTTTCTCAAGGTTACAAAGCCAATGCGTACAATGGATAGGGTGAGCCTTTAATCCATCTCCTTGCTTGCTCCAAAAACTAATTCAAATTGAATCCAATTCATTCTCCCCACAAAAGAGGCATACTAGTTTCAAGCTGATAAGAACAGACATTAAGCCTAATCTTGCACTTGGTCATATGCAAAAGGTCAACTGGATTGCTATCCAGCAGCTATTTACTTCTGATGAGAGTGGAGTGGTGGTGCTCAAAATCCTGCCATCCCAATGTCAGGCTAACAGCCTGGCCTTTGTCAACAGAAGCATCCCAGATATGATAAAAATTGGAAGATCTGGGTTACCTGTAAGGCACAGAAGAAAAGATGCAGTTAGTGAAACAAATAGATGTTTTAATTTAAATAGTGAACAGAAGGATCACCATACAAAAATGTTACTCAATATCAAAGTTGGATATTTATGTGCAGGTTTATTTCGCATTCCTACTTATGGGTACTTGGCTGTAGTGAAGCCTTTACTTTTCAGCAGAAATTGAAATGAAAGCTTCACTCATGACTTGGCTGCTCATTGTAGTTCATGCATGTGCCACCCACATATGTTGGCTACTGCTGCAGTGTAGACTCTGGTAAATGTGAATCTGATTTAACAGTATATTTATAGAACAATGGATTAATGGCCCACCTGTTTATAACTTGAATTTCTTGGATGAGTTTACCTACATAAATGTGCTACCGGAAGGATATATGGAAGCATTCAATCAGCTTTCGGCGTTTTGCCAACCCGTTAGGCAGTGAGCAAGGTAACCTGCCAATTCTTCAGTGCGTGGGTTTTTAAATTCAACCTGCACCTTGAAATCTAAATTAAAACCAGTCACATCAAACGGTCAGGAAAATCGTGCTCCAGTTTTGAAGAATCTTTGCACGATCCACACTTAAAAGCTATTTTTAATAACAGTTATGTTTGTTATCCCTAAAGTTGGATTTGTTTTAGCTTATCAATCCACATTTTAATTGAATGTATTTCTAATGAGGTTTGAAAATAGTTTTTTCACATTTTTTTCTTTCAAAGAATGTTATTTCAAATGTTTGTTTTCCTATGTTGCAATGTTAATTATACTTCAGAAGAACATCATTGGGTTGTGAACAACTTTGGGATATAGAGCGTGTTTTCCTAGGAGAGTCTTCCTAAAGAGCTGACAATGGACACTGAAATACCAGTTAACAAATTAATTAGCTTGTAGTGTAGAATCTTGCTGCTTCCACCAACTTGAATTATCTGAGTCATACAGAATAAGAATGCCCCAGATTTAGTCCTAGGACTTTGCTGAGTTGACTGATCTCCATTGAGATATCAGTAAGAGTTCTATAATTTGGTGTCAGCACACTTAGTTTAGGGAAAGGAATGTGCACAGAATTCCTAGTCCTGACTATAATCTTGGACAATTTCTCGTCAAACACGTGACTTAATGATTGAAATAGAGTAAAATGCCATTAAGAAGTGATTCGAGAAAATTTGGCAGCATTTTGTTTTCAAAAAACGGCACTTCTTGTTGCAATATTGTAATGTTTGAATGTTTTAAAATTTTCCCCATCCTCAAAATGGGAATCAGATTACCTATTTAATTTTTTTTGTTGCTGCTTTTTCACATTACAATTCACTCATTACTTAATTTATTTAATTGTGATATTGGCTGCATAATCTGAAATAATAGTGGTATCCTGTTGAATAGAAATTAGTTGTTTCGGATTTGAAAATTCGCCACGTACTTGGATTACAGTGGGGAATTTGTTTTCGTTAGCATTACATTGTATTTACAGTGCAGAAACTTAGTTCTTAAAAGGAAGCGTTGGTATAGTAGTAATGTCACTGGACTAGTAGTCCAGAGTCACAGACTAATTCTCTGATGACAGGGCTTCAAATCCCACCAAGGCATCTGGTAGAATTTGAATTCTATTAATAAATCTGGAATTAAAAGCTGGTGTAATGGTGACCATGAAAATTGTTAAAACAATCCATCTGATTTACTAATGTCCTTAAGGGAAGATAATCAGCTTTCCTGGCCTGGTCTGGCCTACACGTAACTGTGGAGTCAGTGTGGTTACTGCAACAGAGTTGAAAAGGAATGAAACCGGATATACGACCTGGCTTTGACTTAGGCATGGGAAACCACCCTGCAAAATTTTTCTTTTTTAATATCTTGGGGCTTGTGCCAAAATTGGCAACAGCCTGACTTTGTCATACTCACAGAGTCGTATCTTTTAGACAATGCCCTAGACATTGCCATCCCTGGATATAACCTGTCCTGCTGACAAGAAGCCCCAGCTAAGATGCTGGGCAGTGGTATACAGTCTGAGGGGAGAGCTGCCCTCAGAGTCCTCAGTGTAGGCTGTGAACCTCATGAAGTCTCATGGCATCAGGTCGAACATGGGCAAGGAAACCTCCTGCTGGTTGCCATCTACCGTTCTTTTCTATTGAGGAGTCAGTACTGCTCCATGTCGAACACCACTTGGGTGAAGTACTGAGGATGACAGGGACACAGAATGATACTCTCGATGGGGGTACTTCAAGTGGCTAGGTAGTACCACTGCTGACTGAACATAACTGCCAGATTGGGTCTTCAGTCGGTGATGAGAGAATCAGCAGAGGGGAAAGATCCACGTGTCCTTGTCAATCTATCTGTCCACAACTATATTGGTAGAAGTTATCATAATCCTAATGGAGGCAAAAACTCCTACGTATCCTCAAATCGAGGATATTCCATTTTGTTGTGTGGCATTATCACCATGCTAAATGGGTTCGATTTCTAACTGATCCTGTAACTCAAAGTTGACCACCCATGAGGTACTGTGGGCCATTAGTAGCAGCAGAGTTATGTATAATCACAATCTGTAACCTCATGGCCTGCACTTCCCCCATTCTACCTTTATCATCAAACTGGGGATCACCATGGTTCAATGAAGAATACAATTAGGCACCCTAGGAGCAGCAACAGCAGCAGGCACATCTAAAAATGAGGTAAAGCAACAACACAGGACTACTTGTATGCCAAACAACAGACACAGTACAAGTTAGACTGAGCTACGTGATCCACTAATCAGTGAGTCAGACTACATCTCTATAATCCTGCCACATCAAGTCCTGAATGGTAATTTTGCTGTTTGTAATGTATGTAAATGATTTGAGGGAAGATGCAACTGGTTTGATTAGTAAATTTGCAGAAGACAAAGAAAGTAAGGAAGTATGGGATAGAGGGAAATTTGGTCGATTGGATAAGTAACTGGCTATCTCATAGATGGTGGATGAAAAATTTTCAGACTGGAGACCAGTTACCAGCAACATATCAGAAAGATCAGATGTGGGTCCTCTACTATTTGTGATTTTTATTAATGATTTGGAGGAGGAGGCTGAAGAGTGAGTCAGTAAATTTGCTGATGACACCAAGATTAGTGGAGTAGTAGATGAGGTAGAGGGTTGTTGTAGGTTGCAAAAAGATATTGATAGAATGCAGGTTTGAAAAATGGTCGAATGGAGTTTAATCATGATAAATGCGAGGTGATTCATTTTAGTAGGACAAATTTGAATGTGGATTACAGGGTCAATGACAGGGTTCTGAGGAATGTCGAGGAACAGAGAGATGTTGGGGCTCATATCCACAGATCTCTGAAGGTTGCCACTCAAGTGAATAGAGCCGTGAAGAAGGCCTATAGTGTGTTAGCATTCGTTTACAGGGATTTGAGTTTGAGCTGTGAGGTTATGCTGCAATTGTACAGGACCTTGGTGAGACCATATTTGGAATATTGTGTGCAGTTCTGATCACCTCACTATAAGAAGAATGTGGAAGCATTGGAGAGATTGCAGGTGAGATTTACCAGGATGCTGCCTGGTTTGGAGGGTAGATCTTATGAGAAAAGGTTGAGGAAGCTAGAGCTTTTCTCTTTAGAACAAAGGAGGATGAGAGGCATCTTAATCGAGGTTTACAAGATGATGAGGGGATTAAACAGAATGGGTGTTCAGAAACTATTTCCTTGGGTGGATGTAGCTATTACATAACTGTAAAGTTCATGATGGGAGATATAGGAGGGATGTCCAAGGTACATTCTTTACTCAGAGTGGTTGGGGTGTGGAATGGACTACTTGCTGTGATAGTGGAGTCAGACACTTTAGGAACTTTCAGGCGGTTATTGGATAGGCATGTAAAGCACACCTAAATGATGGTAAGTGGGATAGTTTGATCTTGGTTTCGGACAAAGCTTGGCACAACATTGAGGGCCATAGGGCCTGTACTATACTGTACGGTTCTATGTTCTATGCCTGTGTTCCATATTAAGATACAAAGGTTGGTGGATTTGCAGATAGCGATGAGAACCATCAGAGGATACAGCAGAATATAGATCAGTTGGAGACTCGGGCGGAGAGATAGCAGATGGAGTTTAATCCGGACAAAAATGATGTAATACAGATAGGAAATATACAGTAATTGGCAAAATCCCTATAAGTATTGAGAGGCAGAGAGATCTGGGTGTGCAGGTACACAGATCACTGAAAGTGGCAACGCAAATGGAGAAGGTAGTCAAGAAGACATACAGCACGTTTGCCTACATCGGCTGGAGCATTGAGTTTAAAAATTGACAGGTCATGTTGCAGCTTTATAAAACCTTAGTTAGGCCATACTTGAAATATTGTGTTCAATTCTGGTTGCCATACTACCAGAACAATGCGGAAACTTTCAAGAAGGTACAGAAAAGATTTACCAGGATGTTGTCTGGTACAGAGGGCATTAGCTAAAAAGTGAGAGTGGAGAAACTTGGTTTGTTTTCACTGGAACAACAGCAATTGAGGGGCAGCCTGATGGAAGTCTACAAGATTGAGAGGCATGAACAAAGTGGATAGTCAGAAGCTTTTTCCCAGGTTGGAAGAGTCAGTTATTAGGGGGTAAGGTTGAAAGGAGATATACGAGGCAGGTTTTTTACATGGAGGGTAATGAGTGCTTGGAACTCACTGCGGGAGAAGTAGTGGAAGGAGAAATGGTAGTGGGTTTTAAGGGACATCCTAACAAATACATGAATAGGAGGATATGTTTCCATGAAGGTTTGGGGTTTTAGTTAAGTCGGACAGCGTGGTCAGCACAGGCTTGGAGACCTGAAGAGCCTGTTCATGTGCTGTAATTTTTTTTGTTCTTTTGTAAGGGACAATTAGCTGGAGGGGAGCCCTGCACATCAGTGCAAAAGTCTAGGCTAAAGCATTTGTAGCCACCTTCCACCAGAAGTGTTGACTGGCTAATTCATCTCGGCCTCTTCCTGATGTCTCCAGAATCACAGATTCCATCTTCAGTCAATTTAATTCACTCTACATCCTATCAAGATGCATCTGAAGGCACGAGAGACCGCAAAATCTATGGGCCTGACAACATTCTGGAAAAGCACTGAAGAATTGTGTTTCAGAACTAGCCACACACTCGAGCCAAGCTATTCCAGTACATCTATATCATAAACATCTGTCTGGCAGTGTGGAAAATTGTGGTATGTCCTGGCCACAAAAAAAAGTTCAAATCTAACTTGATCTGTTACTGCCCTGACTATTTACTCTCAATCACAACAAAGTAATGCAATACATTGTCAACAGTGCTATAGAGGGCACTTACTCAGCAATAACCTGCTCACTGATACTCTGCGAAGATTCCATTAGGTCCACTCCACCACTGACCTCTTTGCAGTATTGGTCCAAGCATGGACAAAAGAATTGAATTCACAGAGTGAGGTGAGAGTGATAGCCTTGATGTCAAGAGCAACATTTGACCAAGATGGTTTCAAAGAGTTGTAGCTAAACTGCAGTCAATGAAATCAGAGAAAAAACTCTCCAGTTGTTAGAGTCATACCTAACACAAAGGAAAATGGTGTGTTTGTATTTGTTGGAGATCAATCATCCCAGTCCCAAGACATTGCTGCAGAAGTTCCTGATGGTAGTGCCTTTGGCCCTGCCATCTTCAGTTGCTTCATCAACGACCTGTAAAGGATTTTGCAGAGAGTAACTGGCCTTCTGACTCCCCAAAGCCTGTCCGTCATCTAAAAGGCACAAGTCTCTGGTGTGATGGAATACTCTTCATTTGCCTGGTTGAGTACACCTGCAGCAACACTTAAGGAACTTTACAGTTCACTTGATTGGCATTCATTCAAGTCCATACATTTTTTAAAATGCTTCTTACCTCTACTCCTCCTTGCTAATTTTATCTGTGTCTTCTGGTTACTGACCCACACCTTCGATGAAAATAGTTTCTCATTTATTCTCACCAAAACACTTCAATTTTGAACATACCTTAAGTCCTCCTTTAACCTCTGCTCAAAGAAGAAGCAAGCCACCAGTCTCATGGCCATTTTGGTATGCATGTTATTCTTCCTTTAATCCATCCAACTATCGGGTCACTGCAGTGCAGAAGGAAGCCATTTGGCCTATAGAGCACCAACTTGTTGAAAGAGCATCCCATCTAACCCTTTCCTGTGCTCTACCCCATAACCCTGCACATTTACTATGACTAATTCACCTAACCAACTATTTTTTGACTTGAATATTGTTAAGGAGTCCATTATGTAAAACTTAATGAAGCACCATTCAGATTTTTTGACTGGTAGTAAGTGTACAAGATACAATCTGATGGTTGGCATGTTCTCATTGATGAATTACTAGTTGTCATAAGATTGGTAATTAAAGTAGAAGAATGCTTCAGAATGTAAAACAAAGTAAGCGTTTAAATGTCCATTGCAATGAAGTCTTGGAATGGAATGTGCTTGCATTGTCTCCTTCCTGCACCCATTGTTCCTAGTTTTGTCTCTTCGACACATTCAGATGCGGGGTGTCAGTGCTGAGGAATTCAAAATGTGGGAAAACTATAGAGTAGTGATATTGGAGAACTTTACACCATTACTATTCTAGTTTATAGTAAAGGTCAGAGATGGAGAAGAATTTTTCAGATGTGTTCAGGAAATCTTTCTTGGGTAGTACAGTCCCAGCCCAACAGGGAGAGTCACATTGCTGGGTCTGAACCTGGGAAATGAGGGGGCCAAGTATTAGTGGGACAATAGTTAGGGATATAATATATAGTTTATGATGGTTTTGGAAATAGGCTAGAAACAGTTTAGATTGAAACTACTTAATCAGCAAAGGGTTAATTTCAGTGGCATGAGAACTGATTTGGTATAGGTAAATTGGAATCAAGGACTATGACAAGCTGATGGAATGGACAGACATGGCAGAAAAAATTTGATACCAAGAAGTATGAAATATATATTTTGGCACAATGAAAGAGGAGAAACAATATAAAATAAAGGCAAAAATTGAATAGGAAGGGCAGAAACCGATATGATGGGATAAATCAAAACAAATCAATGAAGATGGCAGGGTAGGTTGAGAAGGTGGTTAAAAGGGTATGAAGGATACTTGCTTCCTATGTAGTGGCACAGAGTGCAAAAGCAAGGAAGTTCGGATGAACGTTAAGAGAAAAACTGGTCTGCCCTCAACTGGAGTATTGTATACAATTTTGGCCACCACACTTGACGAAGAATGTGAAGGCTTTAGAGAGGCTATGATATTCACGGGAATAGTTCCAGGAATGAAGTACTAGTGGGTAGCTTAGAGAAACTGAGGTAGTGGCTCTTATAGAAGAAAATGTTGAAAAGGGATTAGTTAGAGGTGCTCAAAATCATAAGAGGACTGGAAAGAGTGGATAGAGAGAAAATTTTCCCATTGGTGAGAGGGAACCAAAGGATAGTAATAGAAGGTGAATGACAAAAGAACCAGTGACAACGTGAGGATAAATTTGATCTCTCAGCAAGTGGTTAGGATCTGGAATGCATAACTGAGTGAAAGCGTACTGAAGACAGATTCAATACATGTTTCAAAAAGAAATTGGATATGCACCTGAAGAGAGAAAATTTGTAGGGGTGCAAGAAAATTGGAACTAGCAGAGTTGGTGTTGCTGAGAACTAGCATAGAGGTGAATGGCCTCCTTTTGTGTTATAACCATTCCAATAATTTCACTCTTTCAAAGCCACAAATAATTAAAATTGGGCTCTTTGTTCTTGCCATCCAACTAGTGCAAATATTTTCAGATCAAGATCTGAAAGCCAGATGCACACCACAAAAGTGTGCATGTGGCATCTTTCAAGATAGCATGTGCTTTACAAATTAGCCACTGCATATGAATTGTATGAAAGCTGGACATGGTGACTCTACTGCACTGTAGTGATGGATATTATGTGTAAATTAAGATATGCATGTACTCATAAATCAGTAATATCAAAGCAAACTATTGCACATGCTAGAAATCAAATCTGAACAAAAAAAAGCTGGAAATGCTCAACAGTCCTGACAGCATCTATGGAAAAAACTGAGCTAATGTTTTGTGAATGACCTTGCATTAGAATATAATGAATCAGCCTAAACAGACTCGTCAGTCACCATTCATACTCTTGTCTACCCAAGAGAGATTGCCAGTGTAATCAAATTGTGGGATATGTGCTGCTTTAGATTGTGCCCACTAGAAACAAAGTTAATGCTTCATGAACATGTTTCATTTGGCTATTTACAAAAGAGGACCTTAGTTCCAATATTCTAGATTGGATTTTGAAGTGAGCTGACAGTTTGTTGCTCATTCAATCATGCCATTAAGTTCCTATGTCAGTTATTTTAAGGATGACATTTTTATCTGGAGGTGAACTCGTACCTCTGATTTTAATGTTTTGTTGCATCTGTATTTTCTTGTCACATCTGTTACAGTATGTGAGCAACAACATGATTTTATTCTTGTTTTTAGTGGACCTCCTACATACAACAGCCGCACTACTACTGCATTTGGTTATACAACGAATGGTAAGTGCATCCTGCACTTTGCGTGAATTATTTGAAAAAATGTGCTTCTGAACATTTATCAAACAATGTGTTCAGTGACTTTTGTGTAAGTTGAGGTCTGACAACTTCTGATTTCACATTTTCATTTGAAAATTTTTAAAATTATTTTTGTTTAATTTCGGTGTTGAGTGATTATAATGTGTTGAGTGATTGTAATGTCATTGAAGGCTGCTGGCTTGAAAGAGCTATTGAATTGGATAATGTAAAAGATTTGGATCAGTGTACATTTCTGTTGACTATACATTTTATTGATTCATTAAAATACAACCTGGTGTGAAATATAAAATTAAAAGTTAGAACTGCTTTCATTGGAACAAAAGAGATTAAGGAGTGATTAAAAGGGAGTGAAAATGTAGATTGCAACTGGCTATTTGCTTTTGTTGAGGGATCGAAAACAAGATATGGATGTAAGATTAAATGGAAGAGATATAGGTCATAAAGCAGTAGAAACCCAAGGACGAAAATTGGAGCTGAAGCAGAGAATGTCAACATTTAAAAATGTATTAGATGGCTGAATATATTGGTAAAGGTTGAATTAGTTGATACATAGAGTAGCTCAATGGGCAAATGAACACCAACACAGGTTACAGGTGACTGATTTTTCAATACTGTAATTGTAAGGAACATATTAGTTGCATCAAATGCTCTTTCAAATCAGTATGCAAATTGTCATCACATGGTTTAAATAATCTTTAAAAAATTTCCATTGGAAATGAAATTGAATTACTACTTAAGTTTTATGTAGTTAATCATTGAGAAATTGTATACATTTTTAGGTTGTACGTGATGTATTGCTTAATTTTTTTATTATGTGTATTTTCAAAATTATTCTCTGTATGGCAAGGCTGCAAATTTGCCCATTCCTACTTATTATTTACCTGAGTACGTGGTGAGCAGGTTAGCTGACTTTTTACATTTAGTGAGTGACTTTCTAGGCTAACAGTTAGTTACATTGTGTGAGACTAGTGTGATTTTTTTTTATATATGTAGAAATATATATACATTTTACACACATGCGCATACACATAGGCTATTTACAATCTATATTAATTACTTAAATGAAAAGACCAAGAATAATGAAGTTTGCTGATGACCCTGTACTGGATGTGTAGACAGGTTAGGTGAGTGGGCATCAATATGGCAGATTGAGTATAACATAGGAAAATGTGAAGTTATTCATTTTGGTCGTAAGAAAAAAGTAGAATATCTTTTAAATGGTAAGAAATATCTAACAATTGATGCTCAAAGAGAGTTGGATGTGCTGGTACAAGAAAAAGCGAAAGTTAGCATACAAGTGTGACAGGCAATTAAAGCAAATTACATTAGCCTTTATTGCAAGGGGGATTGGTGTACAATAATAAAGAAGTCTTGCTACATTTTCTACAGGGTTTGGTGACAACAATCTGGAGTGTGGTGTGCAGTTTTGGTCTCCCCACTTATGAAAGTATATGCTTGCATTGGAGGCAGTACAGTGAAGGTACACCAAATTGGACCCTGGGATGAGGGATTGCCCTATAATGAAAGGCCAAATGAATTAGGCTGAAAATGAGTGTTAATTTCATTTAATGTATAAAATTCTGAAGGGGCTTAATAGGGTGAATGCTAAGAGGTTGTTTCCATTGTCGTGGAATGTAGAACACAGGCACAGTCTCAGGATAAGGGGCCAATCATTTAGGAATGAGGTGAGGAGAAATTACTTCAGTGAAAGGGTTTTGAATCTTTGGAATTCTGTCCCCCAGAGAGTTATAGATGCTTCATTGTTGAATATATTTAATATATGGGACACACAAGCATGTACACATGATTGGACTTTTACAAACATACTTTGTTTACATCAAAGCTGCCCCACACTTTATCGTATGTGTTAGCTCAAACTTTTCAGGCAATAGCAAATGAATGGTATAGGCTGTTTGTTGCATTCAGATCTGCCCTCAGATCTGAATCTGGGTTTTTGCAATGAAAGTTGCAGTAATTAGAAATCCAAAATCAACAGGGCAAGCACTAGAGTCTAAAGTAAGCAGTGTCAGTTAAAATATTTAATTTGATATCCGAGTCACACTCTGAAAGCAAGAAAAAGAAATGAAGTATGGCATTAGGAGAGAAATGAGCACTGCTGCTTCACAGCTTCAGGCACCTGGGTTTGATTCCTGACTTGGGTCACTAGCTGTGTGGAGTTTGCACATTCTCTTCATGCCTGCCTGGATTTCCTCCGGGTGCCCAGGTTTCCACCCACAATCCAAAGATGTGTGGGTTAGGTTGGTTGGCCTTGCTAAATTGACTGTAGATGCATAGGTTAGAGGATTAGTGGATAAAATGTGTGCAGATATGGGGTACGGTCTGGGTAGGATTGTGGTCGGTGCAGACTCAGTGAGCCGAATGGCCTCTTTCTGTACTTTTGTGTGGGGGTTTTATGATTTCTGTGACAGATAATATTTAAAGCGATGCTAGACAACATTAAGAATGGAATAAAGAGTTGAGATGATGATTCGGCTGAGGAATGATAACAGGAAGTTTGAGTGGAGCTTGTACATTAACATGGACTGATTGTGCCAAATGGTCTTTTTTTTGTGTATATATCCTTTGTAATACTATATGAAAATCCAAATATAATTAAAATCTGATGCAATAAGTCTCCATACTTCCAGAAATTACTTTTCAGTGCCAGTTTGGAAATAACTATAATTTACCTGGCCATTAAAAATTCCCTTAGACTGCAACAAACAATGTTAACATTTTCTATCTTTTTTAGTGCTGATAGCTGCTCCATTAGTTTTACTGCAAACACTAAGCTAGTGAATTTGAGCTCAGTACGTTAGTTATTTCTTTAGTCAATTTAATTCCACATTCATAAGAACATAAGAAATAGGAGCAGATGTAGGCCATCCAACCCCTCGAGCCTGTCCTGCCATTCAATAAGATCATGGCTGATCTGCAGTGGTTCAGTACCACTTTCCCGCTTTCTCCCCATAACCTTTAATTCCCTTGTCAATCAAAAACATTTCCACTCTTGACTTAAACATATTCAGCAAGGAAGCCTCCAGCACTTCAACAGGCAGAGAATTCCAAAGATTCACCGCCCTTTGTGTTAAGAAATTCCTCCTCAACTCTGATCTGACCCCCCTTCCCCCCCCTACCCCCAATCTTGAGGCTGTGCCCTCTAGTCTTGCTATCTTTAAGTGGGAAGAGTCTCTCAATCTCTACCCTATCCAAACCCTTCATTATCTTATACATCTCTATAAGATCCTCTCTCAGTCTTCTAAACTCCAACAAGTACAAACCTAGCCTATTTAGTCTCTCCTCATAATCCAACGCCCTCATCTCTGGTATCAGCCTAGTGAACCTTCCAAAGGCCAATATATCCTTCTTTGAATGCGACAACCAAAACTGCCACAGTACTCCAGCTGCAACCTCACCAGTACCCTATACAGCTACAAAAGTACCTCCCTACTTTTATATTCTATCTCACTAGCTATAAAGGCCAACATTGCATTCACCTTCTTGATCACCTGCTGACTGTGTTTTTGTGATTCGTGTACAAGAACCCTCAGGTCCTTCTGCACCGCCGCATGCTTCAGCTTTTCGCCATTTAAATAGTAATCCTACCAAAGTGGATAACCTCACACTTGCTAACATTATATTCCATCTACCTGGTCCTCGCTCACTCACTCAACCTATCCAGATCCCTCTGCAGGCTTTCCACACCCTCCACGCAATTTGCTTTTCCACTCATCTTCACGTCATCAGCAAATTTCTTACTTCACATTTCTATCTTTTAGATTATGGTAATCTGACGTATCCCAATATTCCAGTTTCTTCTTCCTGGAGTACCTTAATTGACAACAACAACAAACAATCATCACAACAACAGCAACCACACTGGGATTATTATCCCAGGAGAGAGAGGGAAAGAGAGCGTGATCGTGAACGAGAACGCACGAGGGAGAGAGACAGAGATCGGGACAGAGACCGGGACCATGAGCGAGACCGTGACCGCAGTCCTAATTCGAGTGTTTATAATGGGTGAGTTACTAAAATTTATTTGTGATATTTATTGCTCTTAGTATCTGCAGTGCTACTATTTACAGTGCATCATTCACCTAAAATATACTGGTCAATTATCTTTTAACTTCCATGTCTGTTAGTTTGGGAGTGTGTAGCTTTTTCACAATTTATTTTGTGATATTTGAGTTCATTTACGCTGAATTCTGTTTTAATTTATGTGAACTAGTGAAGTGAGTAGCTTGGTATTGTTTTTCTTTCTTTAATAAATTGAATGCTGAACATCAGACCTGGCTATATGGCTTGCAATAATTGAGCTGTTGACTGGCAAGGGAAAGATATTGACAAACTTTCCTTCCTATTAAACTAGAGCACCCAGTATTTTTTATGTTTCAATTATGTCTGTTGGTCTCACACAACGAGCAATGGAGAACCAAATGCAGTTACTTGTTAGAGACATAATACTTAGTTTATAAAATAATTGTAAACGTGACTGTATAACCAGCCTTAAAATAATACTGGAAGTATTAAGAAAGTTTAAGAAAATTATGGATTTCACTGAGATGATCTAACAATAGAATGCTTAATTCATTGACAACTCAGATTGACGGATACTGTTGCTTTGGTTGCACCACTACGTTTCTGCTCATTGATGGTGATGGTCTGGGAATGTTTTGATATGTAAGGGTATCAAATGATCAAGAGCAATGACAGCATAAATTGAGTTGGGGTATCTGTTTGTTATTATCTAACAGAATGGTAGAAGAACAGGTATGAGCGACTGAATGATTTAATATTTTTTTGATGGAGAGAAGATAAGTGAGCAACCCATGTGGGGAATGAAAGAAGAAAGTTTGAGAAAATTAGTTAGATTCAGAGATGTGCTTTCACAGGACGATGACTGCTCTCCTAGGGGGCAATTAGTAATGGGAAATACCTTCTGGTCTTGTTAGCAATACTGATGTCCCATGAATGAATTTTTAAAGAGATTTGTATATGTAGTTGCATTGCTGTTTTGCTTGTGAACAAGTTGTAGATAACTGTTTTGTTCCTGGAGGTAAAGATTTATGGATATAGTTGTAATTATATAGTAATTATGGATATCTTAAAGGTTTATGGATATAGTGGATAATTGGGGGATAGTTGTAGTGCTTACAAAAAATTCATTAGGTGTAGAGATGATGTCATAAAAGGTTATATTTTACATATGAAGACAATGTGTCTACTCTCAATAGTTAAAAGTTGTAAAGCAATACATGAATCTCTAGTTTAATGGCCAGATCCAAAATCGTTGCATCTTGCTTAAAGTCTGTAATTTAAGAAAATAGTTTCTCTATCTACCCTATTGAATTCCTTTGACAACATGTGTTTCTGGATTCTAATAGTGAATTAGTTTCAAATACCTGTACTGTTTTCCAAATAATACAAAATCAACCATGCTATATCATAGAACTCACTGACATGCAAAAGTTTAACAATTTTACAAAATCTAAAATATTTTAAAATTAACTCTAAATTTCATTTTTCAGTCATGAAATGACTAAAAACGTGTTGCCATTAATGAGATTGGTCAGGCAATAATGCAGCATTACTTTTGCTTCTCCATTTAATGGAGGATCTCAATAAATCAGGCTGTTCTATCAGGCAACTAGTGGTGAGACCATTTCCAAGCAGTGACAGAGGAGGTGGAGAAGTGTGTGGCCCTGTGACTCAAAGTCTCCAGCAATCTGTTATAACAGGCTTCCAGTCTACCTCTAGAATTGTTACTGTAATATATACGCTTTTGTCTCTATAAATGTTCACAGATTATTAAAGCTCATTTTGATTACTCCATTTGCTCCATTGTCTACTTACATTATCCATTAGGTTTTTAATCCTGTTCATTTTGTTTTTCACAGTTTTGTATTTGTAATTGGGGGCATCTATAAGTAACTATCATTATATCATTTCCTGTATCAGGAACTTGAATATACAGAGAATTCTGAGGGAATCTGCTCTGGTTTAGGTTCAATATAAGCATGTACACATTCACACTACTCATTTGAATCTTTGCAGTTCATTAGATATGTTTTATATTTGTACAAATAAAACAATTAATTAAGGGTGTGAGGACGTTTTGTACTCTTTTATTGTTGAGGCATGAAGATTGCTGCAGTTTGTGTGTGTGTGTGTATATGTGTGTGTTACAAATTATACTGTGAAGGCATAATGAACTAGAGCATATAAGACATCTGTTTGTCGGGTAACTTCCAGGGGCCAGGAGGAGGGCTGGTCACTGATAGCTGGCCAAAATGAATCTTAATGACTACCAGCCCAGGAAAAGTCTCTGTGCTGATGCCAAAATTATTCTAAATGGGGGAGGAGGGCTCAATTTGGATGAAGTTGAATTATTTACCATCTGTGCCAGAGCTGCTGCCACATGTCTTGGGGAAGAAAAGTAAGAGGCCCTTAATTTATAAAAGCTGGGTTTGAAATAAGAGAAAAAGGTGGAAAAGAGCTCCAGATGTCAGGTAAAATAGAAAGATTAGTACAGAAACTTCAGGATATCATCTCTTTTTACTGAAGTGAGCACACTAGGAAGAGGGAAACAGAATTCAAGGTACTTTAAGGGTAATAAATGAGATTCATGATATAGAGTTGAACCTCTGCTGTTTTTTGGCAGGTATAGAGTTGATCATGTCTGCCCTAAAATGACTGCATTAATGCCTCAAAGGTGCATTTTGCAATCTTTGATTTTCAGTGATCAGTGGCTAGGTTTTTTCCCCCAAAACATTATCTTTAGAAACCTAAAAATGTTCACAAAACATCCCATTAAAAATAATTAATGGTAAAGTGGCAATTTTTCAGACACAAGTCAAGGGGCTGAATTTTTCCAGCCCCATGATGGCATGCTTGCTAGCTGTTTAACCAGAAAAAAATTAGCAGGAGATGCATTGGGACAGCTTTGTGACCTGTCTGTGCTGCCAGGGAACTTTCTGATGAACAGGCTAGGAAGTGAATCACTGCGTGCTTCCAAGGAGGCCAGCAACCAAGAGCTAAGCATCCGTTCAGGGAGAACTTGCATTTTGCTGGCAGTAAAGTAACACCTTGCTGAGCGTAGAGGCCACCAGGTCAGTGTGGGCAACCTGCCTGTAGCAGGCTATCAGAGCCAGAGGCTCTGCGCTGCAAAGCAGGGACTGTAAGGAGCAGTTGCCCATCATCTCACTTAACTTTCCCAAGTTTTAAGGTGAGAGCGGAGACTTACGAAAGTGTCCAGAAGGGCAATTTTTTCACACAAAGGGTGCTGAGTTTCAAGAACAGCTACCGGAAGTAGTAGTAGAGGCTGGTGCAATTTTATCTTTTAAAAAGCATTTTGATAGTTACATGGGTATGATGGGTATAGAGGGATATAGATCAAATTGGGATTAGTTTAGGGATTAAAAAAGAAAGGGTGGCATGGGCAAGTTGGACTGAAGGGCTTGTTTCCATGCTGTAAATCTCTGACTCTATAACCTACCATCTGTTTTCTTTCAGTGATGTGCAGCCAAATGAGGCCCCCTGGGCCCTCATCTATTTCGGCACATATGCCCCTTCCATTGGAGCTGCAAGGCTTCAGAGCTGCAGGTCTTCTGTTGAGGTTGACACCATTGGAGCCAGCATGAGACGGTCATTTAGGAGGCCACCTTGGAAACATTGCTCTGACAGTCTCACTCGTGCATATTGAGATCCTATGTTTGATTCTCACGGTGAGAGCAGAAACCTGAGTCAGAATCCAACCCAAAGACTAATAACAAAATACACATAAATTTAAAATAGAGCAGTCTGTTTTGGGATTAAAACCTGAAATGATTTCACATTTTTCAACTATTTTAAAAGGTTTTGGGGAAAATCAAACCCAGTGTAAAAAGTCACAATTGCTACCTTTACACGAAAACACAGTTCACTAACTAGTGGTTCTGCTGGCTCATTTCTCTCAGTCAATTGTGTTTGAAACAGTGGTGTTGATTTACTAAGAGGAAATTTTGGTTGTTTGACACTTGTTCCAGTGGCAAAATAGTCAGTGGAAATTGCTGGTCTGGGTGTTATTCAGTGACTAATGTCAATGATTTAATGTCTGCTTTTGCAGTTTAATAGGTGAGATGAGAACTTGTAATAGCATGTCTCACTCTTCCTCTGAATACTTTTTTTTTGTTTCTGTTCAACTTTTTGCTCCAGTTTCTCCTGTTTTCTCCAAGGCTTACATTGACTGAGCCAGTTTCTTGATGCTTCTAACGTCATCTGCTGCAATTGATAAAATTTGAATACTGTTCCTTGACCAGGCCGGTAACCTGAGTCCATGACTAACAAGCCAAAAAGCATCAATATTGCTTAACCGAGCAGCTAACAAAAGCACACAATATTGTTCTTGTCTATGGGTGGCAATATGGGAATCAAGAAAATTTCTCCAAAGAAGAGGTAAAAATGTAAGTTTTCCCATTGGTTATCTGTGAACAGGCTCAATGCTGTTGAGTTTGGAAATTCAATAATATACCTAGAAGAACCAACTGTCATAGTACAAGAACAAGTCCATCAGAGGAAGATAAATAGAAACCTTGATGCAAATTCGGACTCCTTGGAAAAAGTTGAAGTAACTGATATCTCTATCTTTAAGAAGTTTATAAGAGTATTGTCCGATGAGTTAAAGGTTTTATTTGAATAGGTAGAACAGTGTAGAAACACGCCATTTGGTCCATAGTCTGCATATACCTTCCAGAAGAGCATTTTACGCTGTAAGTTTATCCCTGCAACCTTATATATTTACCAAAGCTAATCCACCTAACTGACATATCTTCGGACAAATGGAGACAATTTAGCATGGCCAATCCATCTGCCCTGCGTATCTTTTGACTGTGGGAGGAAACTGGAGCACCCAGAGGAAACCCACACAGAAAGGAAGAGCATGCAAACTCAATACTGACAGTAACCGGGGCTGGAATCAAACCCAGGTTCATGGCACTGAGGCAACAGTGCTACCCAGTGTGATTCCATGCTGACCCACTATGTGCCAAGTAGTAATAACATCTTTGGGGAGGGCTCTGGGATCATTAACAAAGAAACATGGGGTATGGTGGTATTAGTATGGACTTTTGGCATTTAGTGATACTTTGAGATATTTAACAGATTTTGCAGAGGTGGTGATAATGAAATGAACAAGTCATATTTTATATGTAGACATGTGAAATAGTATTTGAAGAAGGGCTAATAGATTTTGGCCTCTAAGATAAGGAGGTTAAAATTCCAGTTGAAAGCAAAGGATTCTAGTTATGCAGGTTTGTCAGACCCACCCCACCCCTCTCAAAAGAATAACAATCTGATCCTTCTGTCAGTTTTGAGTACTGAATTTGAGAAGAGTATATTGGCCTTAAGACTGGCAAAGTGAAGGTGGCTTAAAAGGGTTATATTTTGTCAACAGATTGTATAAAATTGGTTTGTTTTGCCTTGAGTTTAAAAGATTGAGAGGTGATCTGATCACTGTTTGAATTAATAAAAGGATTCAATAGGGTAGCTACGGAGAAACTTACTTCCTCAGTTAAAAGAATCCAGAAAATGGATTCACAACAAAAATTAGAACTAGCCAGTTAGAATGGAATTGGGCATTTTCCACACAAAGGAGCGTAGAAATCTGGAACTCACTTACCCAAACAGCTGTGGCTACTGGGTGGAATCAATAGAGTAACAAAAAATGTGGAACCAGGATGAGCGCAATAAAGTTGAGGTACAAATCTATTGTGATCAAATTGAATGTATGGTGTGACAGATTTGAGGGGGCTAAATGACATACTTGAATTTGCACTATATCCAAAAATCTAAAGCATCCATAATATCATTCCATTTTTGTAGTGTCAAAATGCTGCTTTATGTTTTGGGTCTGAATAGTTTAAACAATTTCAAAGAGAGTGCTTGAGAGGTTCTCCATAATACCATTTCAGAAATTCATATTTATACTTTGAGCGGTCTAATTTTACAAAATTTGATTAGCTCCTGCCTTATAGCAAAGGTTTGAAGGGTAGAAAGTTAGAAAATATAAGGTCATGTTGTATACCACAAGGGAGAATTATTGATATTGTACCAAAAACTGGAATTTCCCATCTCCAGTGCAGAGCCTAATTCGAGGCAGGTTGAAAGCAGTAAAAGAGGCTGGGATGACACTGACTACAGTGGAAAATATGTCTCTGTATGGGTGAGATGGTATGTGGTATGTTAAGTGCCTTTGTTAACTGTGAGATGGAGATGCTGGTATTGGAGTGGGGTGGGCACAGTAAGAAGTCTCACAACATCAGGTTAAAGTCCAACTAGTTTATTTGGAATCATGAGCTTTCGTGTCACAGCTCCTTCATCAGGTGAGTGGAGATAGTTTCACTTATATGCTGTGAACTTACCTTTTCTCATCTGATGAAGGAGCAGTGCTTGGAAAGCTTGTGATTCCAAATAAACTTGCTGGATTTTAACCTGGTATTGAGACCTTTTTCTATTAACTGAGGAAGTGGAATACTCTAGAGAAGGAAATTGTCTCCAAACTGGAGATAGGTGTTCGGGATTAATGAATCCGAAAGTATATTTTTCTTTCATAAACTGAGCACTTATGAAGTAAAAATATCTAAAGTGAATCTGTATATATTCCATGTTTTTAAAAAAAACATTTTCTGTAAATCATTGCATACACCAGACCCTTTGAGAACTGTTTGCTTAGAAAATGCAGAAATGTAGTGACACATTTGGATGGAGTGTGCATAATTTGAATTTTTTTTGCCAAAAAGCATTGGAATTATGGCTAGATGAAGTGTAGTATGCTTTATATAACCTCACCCACATGCATGGCAATAACATAACTACTTCATAGCACTGAGCTGCATATGGTCTGTTTGCAAGCTCTGAAGACTACAAACTTGTTTTTTTTGGAGAGGTTAATTCAGAGCCCACATTGAGCTGCTGTCAGAATAGATGCAGTTATTGAGGATATTTCAAACATTCCCAGGAACTTTGACTTCACTTTGACCTATTAAGATTTTGGACTTTGTTGCCTTGGGCATGCATTGTGCTCATTTCACGTTGTTGCCTTTTTGAGATTGTAGCAGGGCAAAATGGGAGAGCTAGAGAAAAAGACAGGTGGAGAAATAGTTTTAAAGCTAAAGTGGAAGACTTTACATATTGATATTTTATTTTTGAGACACTGTAAGCTTCAAACTTTGCTATGCACTAACATAACAAAGTTTAGTCTTTCTACTGCTACATAGCCCCTACTCAATGTCATTCATGGTATTTGCAGTTAATGAATTACTGCAAAAGCAGCCACAATTCCCCTTTCAAAAAAGAGATCTTTCAAAATTGTGTCACACAATTTAGGATGATCAGGGATAGGATCAACTTTCGTGTAGTCTTAATTTGTATCATATTTGTGAATGTTAAATACAGTAGGCAAACATCATATTGCACAGTTTATAACAAAAAATTAGTCTCCCATCTGTGATTTTCTTTAGCTCTCAATACTGATAACTGCTGATTTTCAGCAAATAAAAAGACACTGACTAATAGTTAACTACCTTTCAATACCAAAGAAGAACCATATTGAACTCAAAATGTTAATTCTGTTTCTCTCTCCATAGAGACTGCGAAACTGCTGAGTTTTTCCATTACTTTGTTTTTATTTCAAATCTTCAATCTCCATAGTGTTCTACTTTCACCTTCACATTATTTTGATTTTCTAGCTGGGCACACCAGTGAGTGCTTTTTATTTTGTTAATGTATTTCACAAAACATCACTTATCAATGCAAAAAATGCCCACAGCCTACTACGCGTTCCGTGTAATTGATTCCAAGGCGATGGTGGAAAACTTTCTAGTTACTTGCATCTTTTCACTCATATTTTAATACATTAGTTAATTAGCAGTTAAATCACTTTTGCTCATCAACGACTTATATTTTTATAAAGCATTAAACATAATGAAACATCCCAATGTGCTATGCAAGAGCATTATAAATCAAAATATGTCACTGAACCATATTGAGATATTAGGTCTGGTGACCAAAAGTTGGTCAAAGAGGTACTTTTTAAGGAGTGCCTTAAAAGAGGAAAATGAGGTAGAGAAGTAGAGAGGTGTAGGGAGGGTATTCTAGAGCTTGGGGCCTGAGCTTGGATAACTGAAAGCATGCCTGCCTGTGGTGGAGCAATTAAAATTGGGGATGCATAAGAGGCCATAATGTCTTGGGAGGTTATAGGGCAGGAGGGGATTAGAAACAGAAGAGGGATTTGAAGGGATTGGAAAACAAGGATGGGAGTTTTAAAATAGAGGCATTGATCTAGTTCTGGTTTGGGCCAGTGAACACAAGGCTAATAGGGTAGGAGGACTTTTGTGAGTAAGGCACAGGCTGCAGAGTTCTTGCTGATGTCGAGTTTAAGGAGGGAAGGATTTGGGAGACCAACCAAAAATGCATTGGAATATAAGTAATGAAGGTATGAATGGAGATTTCAACAGCACAAGATGAAGTTAGCATCACATCATCACAGCATTGTTATCTGACCACTGGCTGCGTTGCGTTGTAAAATATTGGACAGTCGACTTCTATAATTGGTCATTCTCTGGCCTTAAAGTTTAGTACAACCCTAAAAGATTATGTAGCTAGAGGGTGACAACAGGGTGCATTATAAAATAATTTCAAAATATTAATTTGAGATCACATTTGCAGAAGTACCCCAAACATTTAATAGTTGGTGGGTATTGGTTTCATATTTTCTGATCTATTCAAATGTAGATGGATAGTGTGACAATATTTGACTTACAAGAAGTACGGTAAGGAAATTTATAATTTCTTTAAAAGATCTCTGAAATCCAGTGTTTTTAAGAATATTTGAAAAGAGTCTGCATCAATTGTATTTTTCTTGGATAATAAGAAATACTGGTCTGTATATCCTGGAAGCAATACAACAGGAAGAAAGTTGAGATACAAATGCCATGTGGCCAGATATAAATGAGGAGTTGGAGAATGAAAACCATAAACATTCACAAAGGAAAAGCAAACTAAAATGGAAAAGGAGCACCTCAAACTAATTACCAATCATAAAGCCACAAATACAATAATAACAAAAACATTTTCAACACTTCATAGAAGTGGTTATCAGACAAAATTTTCACACTGAGCAACACAGGAGATATTAAGACAGGTCACGTAAACTTTGTTTTAAGAGCATCTAAAGACAACATGATTTAGAAAGCAGGAAGATTGAATAATAAAAATTCAGAGTTGAAGTTATCAAGTTAAAAATTCATTCCTATCACTAAAAGGAGAATTGATGTTGTCACATCAGGAATGGACAGTTTCTGGCACTGATTAATAATCATCACCTCGGTACAAGCCATGGAGTGGAATTTGTTCAAGGTACAGATGATTGTCAATAACTTAAAATGGTCTCGGTTAGGTTGAAAAAGGGTTATGCTTCTGTTTTAAGTATGTGAAAGATGGGCTGAAAATATATTTGAATAATCTAGATGAGATTGAAGTTTTGGTTTGACAGCATGACTAAGTACTATTGCAAATATTTCCATCTTTTTAGAATGTATTTAATACTTTTACCCAATATCGGTCATGTGGTATTTGTTTCAGTAGATTTTCAAATTACAATGATTAGCAAATTTCTAGACTACTGAACAGTGGTAAGGATTATAACATGCACTGTGTCCTGACACATTACATTGTGCAACCAAAGCTATATATCTCAGTCACAGAAAGATCTCAGCAAAGTCTTTTATTGCTTACTCATGCTTAGACCTTTGGTGTACATTCAGGTTACCATCGAGCATGGCAATATGGTATTTGTCAAATTTCTTGAAGCTTTCTGCAACTGGTTGACAGCATGTTGTATTGAGTATGACAATCCATTATTTAAATCAGTTTAAGTTTACCTCATGTTAGCATTTGAATACGAGAGGTCTGCCTTTAATTGACACATGTGTTGGTGAAATTGGAGGAATCCTTATAATTTGAGCTCTGGCAAAGAGTCATCCAGATTCTGAACATTAGCTCTGTTCTCTCTCCACAGATGCTATCAGACCTAGTAAGATTTTCTATTTTCGTTTCAAATTTCAGCATCCACAGTAATTTGCTTTTATCTTTGGGGATCCTTGTAGTTTGAATGACAGAGGACTTTACCTGATGCCCGTTGACTGTATAAAATATTGCTTTCTAAAGTAAAGTGGGGTTCAGCCAAGCCCAGAAACAAACTCAGCAGAGATCCACTGACCTGTTCATCCTATGCAGAAGATGAGCACACATTTTGAAAATCACAGTCAAACATCAAAAAGTGGCTTGTTCAGATAGCAAAAGTAATCTAGTCACAAAACATTTGTGACCAGAATTCTTACAATTGTCATTTGATGCAAGCAGGTGAACACTGAAGAAGATCTGGCCTTTGTTGGGTGCAATGTTTTTTTCTTCTTTATGGCTATTAAACATATAATGATAGTAGTATTGAGAGCATATTTGATTTGGTTGCTTTTTTTAATCACCTTAAACTATGGTAACTTGAAATTTTGCTCTGAGATTTGCATCTTTCAGTAAATGATTTCAATATTTTCTTCCACATGTTTTTTTTAATGCCACCCTAACTAATGAGTTTTCATTTCCACCAGAGAAAGTTGAAATGTTATTCTATTGCTAGCATTAAGATGCTTCATTATCAGTAAACCATTGTCTTTCTGTCAACACTAGTGATCTAATACCTAATAAATGTATTAATGACTAAATATTACTACAACCATTTGTCATAGGAAATATAAAAAGGATTTGATTGTGCAAATTGAGGAAATGCCTTTCCAGCGAGTGTTGGAATGCTGTTGACTGCTTCTCTTGGCTTCCTTATAGTTTTGGCAGCTTTTTTGTGAATGCTTAAAGCCACATGTTATTTCTAAGCAGGCTTCCTCCTACAAGTTCATCTTCTTTCACCAGTCAAACATTGAGCATTCTTGATGTCTGAAGTATGTTTTACTTTGTATGAGTCATAGCCACACTACCATTTCTGGAATTGCAGAATTTGACCAGAGTTGACCATCTGGACTCTGGGGACTACGTACTTCATAGTTCCTTTCAAATAATCTCTTAAATGTGTCTTTAAAAATAATGGGTCTCCCACTTAAGACTATGTTGACGAGGAATTTCTTCAATCCGAGAGTTGTTAGCCAGAGGAATTTATTCCCTGGAGAACAGTGGAGCCTGAGTCAGTGAGTGTACTCCGGGCAGAGGTAGATAGATATGTGATTGACAAGAAAGTCAGGGATTATGGTGGACAGATGGGAAATTGAAATTGAGGCCACAATCAGATTCACCATGATCTTGTTTGAATAATGGAGCAGGCTGGATGGACCAAATGGCCTATGTAGGCTCCTGTTTCTTACAATATTGCAATATCCCCATCTAAAATCATGGACTTGACAACATCTTTGAATACAGGTTTATTGACTTGATCATTTGTAGCAGTGCAGTGTTGCTTCGGTGCAGGTTACATAAATATGCTTTATTTTGCTTTGCTGTCTGCTTCAACAACATGGCTTTCAAAAAGACTTTAATCAACATATTGATATGTCTTTTTTGGATCATTTTAGTCAAGACCTCACCTTTTTTAAAAAAAGACACAAGGTGTAGCCCAACAGTTTTGCTTCTTTAAGAAAAGTTGCACCTGACTTGGCAACGGAATCTGAAAAAGGGGCTGTTAATTTTAATATGCCTGTCTAGCTTGTATGATTGGTGGGTGAAATGTTGGTAGAGTATTGTCTATCAATGTAACATCAACTGTGACTTATTCTATTTTACTAACAATATTTGTTTTGACTCAGTTCCCGAAATATAACTGAATCCATCTGAAAGGTTTTGATTGCCTTAGCATGTTAAAAGCCTGAATTTGTGGATTTTGGCCTTTTGATAGCCATTTTAGTTTTCTTGAGCAGATTTTAATGAATGCAAGTAAATGAATTATTTCAGCCCAAAAAAGTATAACAACCAGTTATGGAGTGACAGTATGCACGTTTGATAGAAATTGGAAAATACTGCTTAAAAAAGCATTTGGATAGCATGTGGTGAATAGGGAGAGACACTTAAAAGAACCTTTGTCTTCCTTGTCTTGCTTGAAAGGCGTAAGTATATCAAACATAAAATTTTTTTTCTATCTCTGCCCACAGTGAAGAAGGTCGATACCGGCACAGAGACTACTCATCAGATAAAGCCTATGATCGTGATTACCATCATCGGGACAAAGTTAGCAGGGAAAAAGAAGATCGTCACAAAGAACGCCGACATCGGGACAAGGAAGAGGGGAGACACAAATCTTCTAGAAGGTAACAAAAATTTAGTCACCAAATTGCTGTTTCCAATAAACCCATGAATTTTAAAATATTCTTTAAAATGCATAGCAGCTCAGAATTCTTATGCATCTGGGAATGAACAAACAGAAAAGCACAAAAATATTTGCAACTAAATATGGTGCTAAAATACTGATTGAAATTATGGTTTTATTTCTATGCTAATTGAGGTGAGGAATGTTGGTGATGTGGATCAAAATCCTTCCCACTTAACGGATTTCCAAGCTATGGTACCACCAGATGCAATGTTAAGGTGCTCCTAATCTGAACTATCCTCTATTACAAAGAATGCCTTTTCTCCCCCCTTCTCACTGCAACCATTCTCATGTGACATTGCCAGTTCTTCAAAATTAGTTTTATACTGTCGATGCATTTTGACACGGAACTGGATTGAAAGTGCCCAAATTCAATTCATGTAGGACTCTTTTAGTCAACAGAGATTCCTTTCATCCCGTTAATCAAATTGGATTTGAATCCAAAGTCACCCCACTGCCATTAGAAGGCTACTGTCTAATCCACTATACTGATTAATTCCTTTTTAAAAAAAGAAATGGTAAATGAAGTCATAGTGGTCAGAATTCCCATGTACCACGTGTGAAAATTGTAGGCGTCATGCCAGTGATTTTCCAAACATTCGCAATCAGTGGGCAAAGCTGCTGGCTTTCAGCTTCAGTTTGGAAATTATTTCATTCATCAGTTACTAAATTTGAACCATGTTCCAGACAGTCCCAGCTCTTAATTTTTTTGTTGTCAAGTAAACTAGCACTCTGAAATTTGTGGATTTGAATCTGCATCCTATTATCTAATGGAAAGTATGATCTTTATGAAATGCATAATTTGAATGATAGCTATCTCCTGTCATAGATCACAGTGACAATAATAACATATCTTACAGCAGCAGCAGACGGCGCCACGACAGTGAAGAAGTGGATGGCCACAAACGACACAAGCATAAGAAATCTAAGCGAAGCAAGGAAGATAAAGAAACTAGCGAGGAAGTTTCCCAGGAACCAGAGCCCAGTGAAGCTGCTAGCAGTAATTAGATCGCTGGGTCCTTACTTATTAGCTTACACTGCTGATAAAGGAAATGAAAATGTTGGAAATGTTTGAAAATTGTTCAGGTGATGGTAACCTACAAAATGGAATTTCTGCAGAATTATTTCAAAAGACTGTTGAAGTATGTGGCGCTTTTAAGCATCTACTATGTTATTGAAACATAATTATAATGTTTGTATTAGTTTATTGAAGATTTAATAAATTTTGTTTTTTTTGTTTAAAATTGGATATTTTACTTTTAACAATTGTTGATTGGAGATTTAGCATTCCTGAAGATCCTATGCAGGATATTCCTATTTGACTCTACCAGTTGCTAATCAAGTTTGCTATTTGTCCTTGTTGTCCTTTTATTTTCCTCCTGGCATCTTGGTGGGTTGTGTCCAAGTACAGAAGTGATGGTACATTTTGTGCTGCAGTTTCCTGAGAACCTCTGGAATTATTATAATTGATCTTTTTGTTGAATACGTAGATATTTCAATCACTATTTAGGACATTTCAGTATACACCTGAAATCTCCCTGACTTAATGCATTTGGAAGTACAAAACATACAACAAATTTCACCAGTACTGTAAAATATTGGCAATGGGAATCATTAGTAAATAAGTACAAGTAAATATGATAATGTACTTCCTGAAAGTATAACAAATTGAAATGGTCACTATATTTGCCATTCACATAGAGCAGGGAGAAATACTACTTCAAGGATGCTCAAAGAATATTTACCGCAACATTTTCCAGCCACACGATCAACCCATCTAAAAGATAATTTATTTAACAGAAGTCATAAGATTTACTGTAGCAAAAAGCTACTTTGCACCAGTTATTTTTGCAAAGTAAAAAAAAGTTGCTTATTGTTCATTGACATCTGATTCTATTGGAAGTTTTGCTGTGACATTTTGTTAAATAGTAGTTCAGATAATGCATTCACTGACATTTAAGTTTATTATAATCCAAAATGCATTGGTGTTTAAGTCACATTCAGCTAATTTAAAATTGCACATTCTGAGGTGCATTGATGCATTTTTGAATTCAATAATTCTTTTGAAATATCCAACCCCTTTGAGTTCTTAAACTAATGCAGACCTTTTCTTCAAAAAATATATAATTTAAAAATTAAAGGAACACCACAGAACTCTAAGGTTTTATAACTTGTAAAAATTACATTGTCATGTCAATACTAGTGCCTCTATTCTGAGTCTGTGGCCTTAACTTTATTATTTTCATGAAAACCAAGTTGCTGTAAGCTAATTTAGAGACGGCTGCCAGGCCAGGATGCCACAGTGAGCATAACTTTTCCTCTTACTTCCTTGAGCATCTTTACCAGACAGGGATGACTAATTCCAGAGGTACTCCTTCCATTGACGGCCAAAATCATATCGCCACACCTGCAATAACAAGACAGCATGGATTTACACAATGGCTCTTAATTGGTTAGTGTTAAATTTTATTCGGTTTCCCTCAATCATATACCAGCAATTTAGATGAGATGGCCCACTGTAGGCAATCAATGTTTCCAGTTCTGATATGGAGGTATATTTTGTAGGTTATCAAATGAGGCTTTTCCTTTACAACGTAACAAGTGAAGAATACATTCAGTGACGTGCATATCGCTACAAAGCTGTGCTAACTTGTTATCCAATTATCCAATTCTTCCTGGAGGCTTTTCCCTGCTTTGTTAATGTTCTATACCTACAAAGTTGAGAAAATAAATCCTTTTCTACAGAGCTTTCATCTCGCTGAAGAAGCTTTAGGTCAATCCACATCTAACAATCTGCTCTGAAAACTCACGTTTTGACTGCTGTGACAATTTCCACCACAGTTGCTGAGATAATCCACAACATACAAAAATAACCAACAATTAAAACAATCCACAACATCCTTTTAAAAAAAAAATGTAAATTTGCCCTTTCGATCAACGTTATCATAACCTTTAAAAAATTTCAGGATCAGGACTTGCATCTTTGTCAAAAGTTAGTCTATTCTTCCTTGTGCTATACCCTATCTATGTACCAAATTTTATTGAAATCATCCATTAGATTTTCTGATGTGATGTTTACAGACTAACAATGGGTGAAAACATTACCCCTGTCCAATTCCAATGATGAGGTGACAAAGCAGTGCTGAACTTCTGTCTATGAATCTACATGCTACTCTATATCCTTTGTATTACAGTTCAGCATTTCTACAGTAATTGTTCAGGTTGCTTTGGTTTAAACATAATAGTTTCCATTATGTGAAGCAGAAATTGCCAAGTGGGGATGTAAATGATAAAAATTATAACTACCATCAAGCTCTGCAACGGCTGACAAGTAAATTGTGCTAGGTGCCCTTGAGCACAGTTATGAGTCTAAGATGGGATTCCCCTAGGTTAGTTTAATTAACCTGTTTTTTAGATACATTTTTAACATTTCCATTAATGGCAAATGTCACAGATTTTTCAGGGATATGCCACAAGTTTTAGATTGTGAAAAGGATTAGCTTTGTGGATTCAGATTTACTGTAACAAAACACAAATATTGTAGAATATAAAATTGAGTTAAAAGCTAAAGTAGATGAAGTTTTTCTTTCCAAATGGCCATTGTCAAATAAGTTAAAAGATAATTCAATTGAGGCAGACTGAATAAATAGATAAACTTGGACCTAACAAACTTTTCCGGTTCCTAAAATGTTTGCTAACGGAGCTGTAAGTCAGCATGAGGTGAAATCACAAGCAATGTTTTTTTCTTAAACTTAATTGTAGTTTTGTAAAATAAATGACCAGAGTAATTTATTCAACTACAGAATTGCACTTGTATTTACAATTTGGAATTATTTTTGCTGCATTTTTTTGTAGGATGAATTAAATATTCTACATTTTGTTTGTTTGAAGTTCCCAATATGTTGTTAGAAACTGTGCGCCAGCTTGGTGACATTGTGAGTCAGTAACAGCACTTTGCTACTGACTGCCTAATTTAAACATTAGGCAATGGTGTAAAACTGGACATGTTAGTTGAGCTGCCATACAATTTATTTTTCTTTTGCTAAAGTCAAACAGAAAATGAGATTGTGTGTATAATGGGTGATTGATTCATAATTGCCCATTTTATACCACTATCCTGAGTTGTAATTCACCCCAAAAGCATGGGTTCCAGCCCATTCAATGACATCCAGGTAATCGATTTATGACACTTCAGCAGTTTGTCTCGTATCATTCTTAAGGTAAGCTGTTAAACCATTCTTTATTTATTAAGGTGGACAAATGATCCCTATTGGAAGAGAAAATATTTCCTCCTAGTGTCATTACCAATATTTAATCCTATCCCAGAATCACCAAACATCAATTATCTGATCATCTGTCTCATTGCTATTTGTAGGACCTTGCTGTGTGTAAATTAATTGTTTGCCTACATAACAACAATGATAACTTCAAATGTAATAAATTGGCTGTGAAACACTTTTGGAATATTCTACAAATGTGAAAGATGTTAATTTATTTTTTGCCTAGTAGTTTGCTTCGTTGGATAATGGTGAGTTCTATCAGGTGACACCTTCAGTTTTGCTTTTTCACTGTATATCCTCTGTAACACTTTTTTTCCTCATTTAAAATCTCTAAAACCATATTACCTACACAAGATTTGTGCAGAAACTGAGGGCAAGAATTATAAGTAGCAAGTTCAGCCCTTTAAGCCTGCAACACCATCCAGTAAGATCGTGGCTGATCTGATTGTGGCCCCAACTACCCTTGATGCTCTTGTTGATCAAAAATCTAACTGTCTCTCATACAGTCAATGACCCAACTTTTGCTGCCTTCTGGAGAAGATCATTGTGCAAGTTAATGAATCCTCAGAGAAAATATTTCTTCTCATCTCAGTCTTCAAACAATGTACTTGAGTTCTAGATTCCCCTATAAGGGGAAACTTCATCTTGGCATGCACCCCATCAAGTCCCCTACTGATTTTGTTTGATTCAATAATACCTCTTATTCTTCCCAATGAGCAGAGGCCCAATATTTGCTACCTTTTCTTGTAAGCCCTTTGTCGCAGAAAGCCATCAGGTGAATCTCTGAGCTGCTTCAAATGCAATTTTATCCTTTAAGGAGACCAGAGCTGTACACTTTTGATGCAGTTGAAATAAGTGTGTGTACAGTTGTAACAACACTTCCCTACTTTAATAGTTGATTCCACTTGCAATAAACATGAAGATTCCTAATTTAAGTTCCTAATTGCTTGCTGAACCTTAACTTTCTCTGATACCAGGACATTCAGGTTCTTCTGTACTGTAGAATTCTGCACTTGCTCTATTCAGATGTATTGTTTTACTTGTCTTCTTGCCAAAATGGACAAGTTCACTTTTTGTCACATGAGACTCCATCTGCCAAATTTTTGCCTAATCACCTAACCTATCTAAAACACTTTGTAGACTCTTACGTTCTCTTGACTTCCTTTCCTAACTATCTTGATATCATCAACAAATTTAGCTACAATACATTAGGTTCCTTCCAAGTCATTGATGTAGATTGTGAATAGTTGAGGGCCCAATGCCCTCACTTTATTGTGACACTTTATTGGTTACAGATTGGCACCTGAAAATAACCCATTTATTTCTATTCTCAGCCTCCGCTTAGCTAAACAGTCCTCCATATTAATATGTTAACTCCTGGACAATGAGCTCTTATTTTATGTTAGTGTCCTTTGATGTGGCACCTTATTAAATGCCTTTTGGAAATCCAAGTACACCACATCAACATCATCATTATCCACCTTGCTATTTCCACAATAAACTCAATTAGTCGAGTATTATTCCCCTTTCTCAAAACCATTTTGACTCTGCCTGATTTTTCTTGATAAACAAAAGGATGAAAGGTTATTTGGGTGGCAGGAGGTTGGAGTCAGATCAGCCATGATTTTAGTGGATGGTCGAGCATGTTTGGGCTGAATGATCTTCTCCTAATTTGTATGTTCCTACGTATCCTATCAATTCTTCCTTAATAATGGATTCAAGCATTTCCTAGGACCATTATTAGTCTAAGCAGCTATAGTTTCCTGCTTTCTCTCTCTCTCCCTCTCCATTCAAGAGAGCAAGGAGAGGTGCCACATTTGTGATTTTCAAAATTGGTGGGACCACTCCCAAAATTCCATCAAACACTCACTGGTCAGGACTTCCTGGCTGTTCATGCCAGCAGGATTTTCTGGTCCCATCAACAGTGGACCCTGCAATGGGTTGTCTGGCAGTGGGGAGTGAATTCAGTGGGGAAAATCCCATTACCAACAGTGGGACCAAAAGATCCTGCCAATGGCAATGGGACTGCCATACACCACACAAAAACATGCCACAGGTAGTATGGAAAATCTCCTGCCACAGCTCAGTATTTACAGTAGCTCCACTGAATATTCACTAACTTTTAATCATTTTTCAGTTTCTCTCAAATAATCAATCCATCTACATGAAAATAAATAACTGGGGAACCAAGTTGAGAAACTCAAACTATTATTAATTGAGTCAATATTAGTGCTAAATATTTACCATAGTATCAAATTTTTTTAAATTCATTTACGAAATATGGGTGTTGTTGGCCAGGTGAATATTTAGTGCCCATCCCTAGTTGCTCTATTGTGGTAGTGAGCTGCCTTGAAACACTGTAGTCCCTTGGGTATGCCCACATTGCTGCTGGGATGGAGTTCCAGAATTTTGACCCAGTGACTGAAGGAATGGTGATACGTTTCCAAATCAAAATGGTGAATGTTTGGAGAGGAACCTCCATTGGTGGTGTTCACATGTATTTGTTACTCTTGTCTTTCTAGATGGTAGTAGGTTTAGAAGGTGCTGCTGGAAGAACTTTGGTGAGTTCCTGCACTGCATCTTGTAAATGGCACAGATAGCTACTATTGTTCATTGATGGAGTGATTAAATGTGTGTAGAAGGGGTAGCAATCAAGCAGGCAGTGTTCTGGATGGCGTTGAGCTTCTTGAGTGTTGTTGGAGCAGAACTCATCCAGGCAATTGGGGCGTATTCCATTAGACTCCTGATTTGTGCCTTGTAGATGATGGACAATCTTTGAGAGGTAGGAAACACGTATGTAGACCAATATATTTGGAACCAGCAGGCAATCTAACTGCTTCAGCATACTTTTTGATTTATTCATTGAGAAACCATTATAGAGATTAGTAAAAGGTGTATCTAAAATGAGGAAATTATAAGTGGCTGTCTGCTAAAGAACATGAAATGGCATCTTTGAAAAGGCACAATTAAAGTTATAAATTTTAAAGTTAAAAATTTTAGTGCATGTTCACCATTAAATAATTCAATCCATGGCCTCATAACCAGTTGTGCTTTCTCTGTTCGGCGTCTTACAAACATTGTATATAGTATCTAAAAATAGACAGAACAAGGAAAGATGTACTACAGAGAGAATTTGAGTCCTAATTAAAAAGCAGAACCTCAAAAATAATAATTTCTGGATTGTTACCTGTCATGCACCAATTACCAGAGGGATAAGTAGACTAGGACATTAACTGCATGGCTGAAGGACAGATGTGGGACATGGGTTTTACTTTCTGGTCACTAGCACCACTGCTAGGAAAATAGGAAGCAAACCATTGAGATGGGCTCCACTTAATCTAAGACAGATGAGTTTCCTCGATAGCTAGATAGGACTTCAAACTAAAATTAGAAGTGAGAGAATTCAAGGAAAGGTAAATTCAAAAACCATAAGGGAAATATCAAAACTTTACAGCAGAGTGACATTTTGGGTAGCAGTAAGGACTGTGAATAAAGGTTAAAAAGCACTAGTGACGTAAGGAAAAAAATTAATGAGAAGCTAAAAGCACTGTTTCTGATGTCCTGCAGTTGACATATTTGATGTTGCCCTCTGCATTTTATGTTTCTGGGATAAAATGATTTTTAAAATAACAGCTTGTTCTGTTAATCATGAGAAGAAATATTAGACAATGATCTACCTTCAATATTTGCCCTCTGAATTTCCACATGTAATAATGTGTTAGCTTGGTTTAGTTAATCTCACCTTTGAATCAGTAAGTTGAAAGTTCAATTCTCCAGACAGATATGAGCCTTTAATCCAGGCGAAACCTTCATTGCAGTGCTGATCTGCTGCATGGTTGCCAAAAACGGCCTTTGCTCAGCACTTTAAAATACTCAGAATGTAAAAGACTCTTTGGCCTTCTTGAACTAAGCAAGTAAGTGACCAATATTTATCCCATCCAAAAAAAAAATTTTATTCACATATCCATGTGTTTGTGAACACAAATTGCTTATAGATAATTATTACTTTAGTGAATTCACTGTTGTTATGTAGACAAATGTGATAGCAAAAGTGCTTATGCTACAGATGAGGTAAGGCCCTATATATTCATACATATGTATGCAAGTAAAAATATATTTCCACCAAAGGTAAAATCCATCATACCTCTAATATGTACCTTCATTCAAGTTAAGAATAAGTATAGTGGAAACTATTATTTTGTACTATTTCATTGCTAAACCTCTCTTTAAAACAACATTCATAACATTTTACACATTAGTTCAGCAGTATGATTGGTATAAATTCTAATGTGATTTTTATATTGGTTATTTATAAATCTGTCATTTTAATTCTTCATAATCTCATTGCTCTCTCTCTCCAAATATCAGTTCTCCCCAGGGACAGTGAAACATAGCTTGGGTTTTTAAATAGGGAACAAATCCGAGAGTATTTGACAAATTAGGAACGTTCAATGCATTTATATAGCATAAAAGACATTTTAGAGGGCTTTAGCTTCCTCGGAATGGCAATTAGCATTAGAATGCCATTTGTACTGATTTAGCTGTGCTGAAATTCTTAAGTGCTGGTCTCACCTGACCTTCCTGACTCAGACCGGGTGTGATTGAGGGAATGCAGTAAGTCCCCAGCTCCAATGACAAGTGTAAAAATAAATGGGGTAGAAGGAGAGGACCCCTTTTTTAACAGCATTAACTGCTGTAAAGTAGGTTATTTAAAGGCCACTTGAAAATAACAGGCCAGGAAGAAGGCAAATGAATGGGATGAGGGGGTCGGTTGGACATGGGTAGGAGGGAGATGCCGAGTTGAGGTTGCGCCTGTGGGAGTGAGTTGGGGAGTGGGGTTGATGGGTTGGTTTAGAGGCTCAGATTGAGGGGTAGATGGTGCGAGTCAGAATGATCAGTTCAGGGAGGAGAATCCTGTGTGGGTAGGGTTGGTATCCCATGCGGGTTCAGTCTGGGTGTTTAAAATAGTTATGCTGAAGTTAGAAGTGCTAACTTCTGGACAATTACCGGGTAAACCCTTACTGGGAACTTCAAAGATGGATTCCCTAGCACGAGTGGGGTAATCCCCAAATTGAAAGCTAGGGAGCCTCAAAGTTATGGACTAAATGTTTTGTACACTTGATCCTTAATGGTGCTTTGCTATATTGTGTACATAGTATTGCATTAAAATATCTACATTTGATGAATTCAATGCCGTTGGGGCAAGGAATATCATTACTGGAAATATGATAGTTTTGGTCTCTTTTCTGAGGAAGAATGTTCTTGCTCTCAAAGAAATGCAGCAAAGGTTTATCAGGCTGACGGTAGGATTGATGTTTGAGGAGAGATTGACTAGGTTAGGATTGTTTTCGCTGGAGTTCAGGTGAATGGGGATGGGAGGGATGGGATGTCAGAGATTTTTAAAATTCTAACTGGGCTAGACAGGATAGATGCAGGGAGGATGTTCCTGATGGTAGGTGTGTCCAGATCCAGGGGTCACATTCTGAGTAGACCATTTTGGGTGAAGAAATGCGTACTCATCTCCATCCTAAGAGTGGTGAACCTGTGGAATTCGTTACCATAGGAAGTAGTTGATGCCAAAGCATTGAATGTATTCAAGTAGTGGCCAGGGTATAGCCCTTGAGGAGAATGAGATCAAAGACTATGGGGAAAATGCAGGATTAGGCTATTGAGATGGACAATCAGCCGTAATAGTGATGAATGGCAGAGCAAGCTCTTCTTATGTTTCTATATTTTATGCTTGCTTACCGACAGGTGCTAATAACATTCCAGTAAAGGCAGCAAAGTCAATTTCAAAATGTGCAAGTTCAGTACTGAGTGTCAGAATTTTAAATCTTTTCTAAATATGACTGAATTATGGACTATACTTCCCAAGTAACCATTGACAATGTAACAAGAAATAATATCTGTTTAATACCTCAGTCTTCCATCATTATAAGCTGGCATTCCATCAACAATAGACTTTACAAAGAATGGTTGACTGCCATGGTTTTCCTCATATCCACCTACGACGCTGAATCCTAAGCTCCCAGATGTATTTCTCCTCAGTCCAATATCTTTGCACCAACAGAGGTATCTAGAAAGGTACAAAATGAAATACTAATTCCTTGCTCACTAGTTTTTCAAGTGAGCAATAAAGTAGTTTCCTAGTGTAACCGACTGGATCCATTAATAAGTTCTAATTACTTGAACTGTAAACATGCTGTAAACTGTAAACTGTAGCAATTTACAAGTTTTTCTATTTAAATGGAAAAGTAATTTTCAATAATTGTGTTTGTTACAATTTCTTTCCTCCACGTTTTGCCTTAGACCTCTTAAGTGTAATGATGCTCATCACTCTGGCGAAGGACATGAACATTTCTTGTCTGTTTTCTTAGTCGGGTTTTTCCTGGAACAGGTTGCTGGTCTATCACCAATGGCCGATATCTTGAGGGGCACTGCTTTACCAGCTGTCTCTCCCACTCGCATGTTGGAAGAATTTTGCAAGTTGATATCCAACTTGTTGGTAGCATCACCAACATATCCTTTCCTACTTGAACCTGGAACATCTGGCTCAGAGACAGGGAAGCTACCTACTGTGCCACAAGACCACCTCTATTTGGGGTGTGCCAGTTTCTATTTATATAATATGTTGTAACAGTAGTACCCTCAGTAGTATTCTCTTTCATTTGATTTATGATCACGTGTAAATATATAGTGAAAAGTACTTTTCCTGTGTGCTACAAACAAAACATAACAGTTCATAGAGAAGGAAAGAAGAGGATACAGAACAACTTAATATGAGAAAAGCCCATTCAAAAGGGAAGAAGCTATTCTCAAGTCAATTGGTACATGACCTCAGACTTTTGTATTTTTTTTCCTGACAAAAGATGGTGGAAGAGAGAATGTCTGGGGAGCGTGGGTTCCTTGATAATGCTGGCTGCCTTACTAAGACAGCAGGAAGTGTAGGCAGAAGTGGACGTACATGCCTTGTACATGTGCTTCAATTTTGTTGAAGCAATCAAGAAAATGGTTAAGTTGCTTTAAGGTTCAGAAAATGAACATATGGAGCAAGCAGTGTGAATAGAAACAATATAATTTGTTCTTACATAATACAAGTAATGAACACACCAGCCTTCTGCACATCAGTAGATTATCTTAATGGTTTAAAATACTCTTGGCTGATTTGCATTCTCTTTTGGAGCCTGGACAAAATATATCCTTCCTGTTTTAAACTATAAGTGACTTATAATAAAGCAGCTTTTATTGGACCTCACTTGAGATGTTCTGTGTGTTTTTTTTGCTCACAGATTCAAAGCATACCAAAAGTAGATTAATATATTTATCAATTTCTGGGGCAGGCTAATTAATGAATCATTAACCTGTGTTGCTCCATATGTTCATTTTTTGAACCTTAAAGCAACTTAACCATTTTCTTGATTGCTTCAACAAAATTGAAACACATGTACAAGGCATGTAGATTCACTTCTGCCTACACTTCTTGCTGTCTTGGTAAGGTAGCCAGCATTATCAAGGAACCCACACTCCCCAGACATTCTCTCTTCCCCTTCTGTCAGAAAAAAGATATAAAAGTCTGAGGTCATGTACCAATTGACTCGCGAACAGCTCTTATTTAAATAAAGTCACAAGATAGGCTAAATATAGTTGTAGAGTTCAGGAACCATAATGAAAAATTATACTTCTCACTAAAAGTTAGTTAGAAACCTCAAACATATTCAGTGAAAAGTTAGTCAAAGATTGTGTTACTTTTGTTAAAATGTCAACTTCTCCTTGCAAAATGAGCATTTGGATAGGATCACCATTGTAATAGAAACTTTCATTTCAATGCTGGATAAAAAGAATTAAACCAGTTTGTAGTGGTGTTACATTTTATTTGAAATTAATGTTGCTAAAATAAAAGGGGGTTCAAAGGCAGTCTTTGGACATGTCAACAGTTGAAATTATCGGAGATACAATAAGGATCAAAATGGGCTCGCAGACTCCAGTGAGGGAGAATAGGGAGCATGTTGGATAGGACACTGAGATTGGGTGGACTTGTGAAAGCAAAATTGTGGAAGATGGTCTCCAATTGCCACCAGGGGCCCTGAAAGGAGGCACTCTTCCCCCCACCACTTTCATTGGCCAATGGCTAAATCTGTCTGGCTGAACACTGGCTGGAGGACTTTACACTGCCTGCTAAATCTGAGTCATGGCTGGATCAGGCCCTTAAGTGGGCATGAATTAACTACTTACTGGCCTTAATTGAGCCTTGGATGTGTGACCCACCCAATGCTCCATGGACAGTCTTTCCACCTGAATGCAACTAATGTCCACTTAAGGGCCTCACCCCACTACCACTAATATTTGACCATCAGTATTCATAGGAGTCACCATACAGGAAACTTGAAAAGAGGGAAGGAGGCATGGTGGGCTGAAGTCACTCACTGGCTCTCTTTTCCAATCCCTAGTCAATAACCTCCACTCTACACCTTCCACCCTGCTGTCACTCACCAATGGCCTGGTCCCTTTGCCATCACAGGCCTTTGATGGATGAATTACTGGCAACTGTCACTAGAGGTACTGCCAGTAATGGACAGCAGCTGATCTCAAGCTGGCAGTTCTTGGGCAGCAGGATTTCTGTCCATAGAGTCCTAAAATCCAAGACAGGCCTTCTACAGACTGGATAGGCACTTAATACAGCAAGCCTTTCCCAATGAGGTGACAGAGGGCTCTCACCAGTGACTTTTGTTTTAGGATGACCACCGTCACTTTGATTAAATTCTATCTACTGTCTTTAACATCAATACAATAATTAACAGTTTAGACCATGGAGTTCCATTAATATAAGATCAATAGTGAGTCACAAGAAACAGTGCCTATTGGTTGGAGTTCTGCCTGATACCAAGGGAAACAGTTGTAGTTCTTGGGGACCAATAATCACAGTCCCAGGACTACATTGCAGGAGTTCTTCTCACAATGTTAGCCTGTTGTGAGGTTTGGACAACACCGTGACTGACTCAGAATACGTTTGAAAGGTAATAATCACCTTCCCTGACCTGCAATAGAATACATTGTTAAGTTCCCCACCACCATCTTTGGAGTCACTATTGACTAGAAACGTAACTAGATTGACGCTATCAATGTGTTGAGAGCCACAAGAACGGGGCAGAGCTTGATCCATCTCTGATCCATCAGTAAAGTTCCTTCTCCTGTGATTACTCCCATGAAGAAGAACAAAAGTAGCGATGCTGATTGATCACCATGACCTCCAAGTCACATGCTATCATGATTTAGATATAATCATTCTTCATCATCATGGTATCCAGCTATTTCCTTCCTAACACCGTTGTGAAGCACCATCAGTACAAGAACTGCAGCAGCTGAACAAGAACAACTGGGATGGGTTTTATTAATAACCCCAGTATCTTCAACACAATGAACACAACTTTTTTTTATAGTTTATGTTTCATGAATATTCAATCATATATCAACTGTCAGTTTAAATGTTTTCTTTCCTTTCCCAATATTAAACAATGTAATTTTCCAAAAGTTCATTTGGTTTCTTTTATGTAATTGCTCATTCAATTGAAGTTTGCCCTTCTGAAATCCTTTATAGGTGCTTCATTTTTCTCTGTAGGATAATTCATCTTCATTGCCAGATGCTAGCTTAGCTAGCAACACTCTGTTTGAGAGCAACACAGCAGAGTGAGGGTTATCTAGCCTGTGTGACCAATGACTCAGAGTGCAAATCACCCCAGGGAAAGGAGCTCTCTGAGGCAAAAGGCATTCCTGACCTAGCAGCAGACATGTTGCAGCTCTTCTTGATCTTCATAAGTGAACAACAAAAAGATTTATTTATAAAGTCCCTAAATGCATCCTTACATCTGGCAACAAGGCTGAATTATTCTGACACTGTCTTTGTGAGTATCCATTTTGGTTGAAGATCATACTTGATAAGTATGTCCCTGTCAGGCAGGGAGGAAATGGACGAGTAAGAGAGCCTTGGTGTACGAAAAAAGTTGATTTGCTGGTTAAGAAGAAAAAGGAGGCTTATGTCAGGATGAGGCTTGAAGGCTCAGATAGTGCAATGGATAGCTATAGATTAGCCAGGAAGGAGGTAAAAAGTGAATTGAGGAGAGCTAAGAGGGGACACGAGAAGATGTTGGCTGATAGGATTAAGGAGAATCCTAAAGCTTTCTTTCGATATGTTAAGAATAGAAGATTGGTTAGGGCAAGATTAGGGCCAGTCATAGACAGCAGTGGGAAGTTGTGCGTGGAGCCTGAAGAGATTGGTGAGGCACTGAATAAATATTTCTCTTCGGTATTCACGCAGAGTGCTGGAAATGTAGCTATGGAGAACACTGAGGTACAGGGTTGCAAATTGGGAAGTATTGTAGTAGATAGGGAGGATGTGCTAGAAATTCTCGAGGGTTTGAAGTTGGATAAGTCCCCTGGGCCGGACGGGATTTACCCTAGGATTCTCTGGGAGGCAAGAGAGGAGATTGCAGAGCCTCTGGCTCTGATCTTCAGGTCCTCGTTGGTTACGGGTGTGGTTCCGGAGGACTGGAGGATAGCGAATGTGGTCCCATTGTTTAAGAAGGGGAAGAGAGACCTTCCAGGGAATTATAGGCCAGTGAGTCTTACTTCTGTTGTGGGCAAGGTATTGGAGAGAATTATTAGGGATAGGATTTATAGTTATTTAGAGAGAAATGAATTGATTGGGGATAGTCAGCATGGTTTCGTGAAGGGTAGGTCATGCCTTACTAACCTCATTGAGTTTTTTGAGAAAGTGACCAAAGAGGTGGATGGGGGTAAGGCGGTTGATGTAGTATATATGGACTTTAGTAAGGCGTTTGATAAGGTGGCCCATGGAAGACTTCTACAGAAAATGCAGATGTGTGGAATAGAGGGTGATTTAGCTAATTGGATTAGGAATTGGCTGGCAGATAGAAGACAGAGGGTGGTGGTTGATGGGAGATATTCATCGTGGAGTTCGGTGACAAGTGGTGTGCCTCAGGGGTCTGTTTTGGGGCCCCTGCTGTTTGTAATTTTTATAAATGATCTGGATGAGGGTATTGAGGGATGGATCAGTAAATTTGCAGATGATACTAAAGTTGGTGGGGTGGTAGATAGTGAAGAGGGGTGTTTTAGTTTACAGAGTGACTTGGACAAGTTGCAGAGCTGGGCCGAGAGGTGGCAAATGGAGTTTAATGTGGAAAAGTGTGAGGTAATGCACTTTGGCAGGAACAATAAATGTGTAGAGTATAGGGCTAATGGTAGGGCTCTTAATAGTGTTGAGGAACAGAAGGATCTTGGTGTATGTGTCAATAGATCCCTGAAAGTAGGCAGTCAAGTGGATAAAGTTGTTAAGAAGGCTTATGGAGTCTTAGCTTTTATTGGTAGGGGGATTGAATTTAGGAGCCGCAGCATCATGTTGCAGCTGTACAAAACTCTAGTGCGGCCGCACTTGGAGTATTGTGTGCAGTTCTGGTCGCCACATTATAAGAAAGATGTGGAGGCATTGGAGAGGGTACAGAGGAGGTTTACTAGGATGTTGCCTGGTATGGAGGGCAGGTCCTATGAAGAGAGGTTGAAGGATTTGAGGTTGTTTTCGTTAGAAAGGAGGCGGCTAAGAGGGGATCTTATTGAAGCATATAAGATGATTAGAGGTTTAGATAGGGTGGACAGTGATAGCCTTTTTCCTAGGATGGAGAAAGCTAGCACGAGGGGACACAGCTTTAAATTAAGGGGTATGAGTTATAGGACGGATATCAGAGGTAGGTTCTTTACTCAAAGAGTGATTAGGGAGTGGAATGCCCTGCCTGCAGCTGTTGTAGATGCGCCAAGTTTGGTGGCGTTTAAGAGGTTAGTTGATAAGTATATGGATGAGAAGGGAATGGTTTAGTTAGGAGGGGCATTGCTTTTTATTTTGGTCGGCACAACATCGAAGGCCGAAGGGCCTGTTCTGTGCTGTATTGTTCTATGTTCTATGTTCTATCTCAGGGAAGTTAAAATTGAGGCTAACTTTTAAAACTTTGAACCTGATCTCACTTGGAATGCAGGTTATGTCACCACCCACCACATTTCTTGCACTGGTCAAAAATGATTGGGGGGAAATTTGAATCTTTTCCATCTCCATTTTTGGCCACACAACAGGATCCAGCACAGGATGGCAAAATCCTGCAGGATTTTGATCAAAGTCTGAGATAAAAAAAATATATACACCAGAATTCATCTCTTTGGGTAAACAGACCTATTCAGTATTCAGATACTGAGTTTTTGCCAGACTCTGAGTAATGTAGAATCAGAAAACATGAATAGTTACAAGATGGATGAGCGATGAAGTGAATATGGCAAGACCCCTAAATCAGAAGCCACAAGAAGGATGAGTGAAAGACTGAAAAGTACCAGTACTTAAATTGTAGACTGTCTGAGAGGCTCAATATATTAAGTAAGCAGAAAGACAGACACAAAAAAACTGTAAAATTGGCTGACAGAGTCAAAAGGTCTAAAAAGGAAAATTACAGAGTAAGCAAAAAAGAGAATATAACCTTGCGGATCAAGAGCTGTACTTTTAAATTAAGAAAAGAGCTGCTGTATAGAAGCATTGTCACTTTAAACAAAAATAATGACTGATGGTAGAAGGAATGTGAAATTTCTCACAACAAGGAGTTGCTGCAAAGTGAAAAAGCAGAGCACACAGAAAGCAGCGCTACAACAATAACACTGAAAAAAGACTTCAAGTGAACTGCAGGGAGGTCTCCCAAAGCATTGGAAAATCAATAAGCTGAAATGGTCTTCCCTAAGTGAAAGAATAAGCTTTAAAAATTCATAAAGAAGGAGCGAGATCTGTGCCAAAATGCTGAAAATATGGGAAAAGACAAAGAGAAAGTTGATGGCTGAGTGAAAATAAAGATGACAATCTTAAAGTGGTAACACACTTAAAGTAGTAATACATTTAGAGTGGAAACACATTAAAGAAGGAACCACAAGAAGAAACCAATGGTTTTGGACAGGAAAATTAGAAAAGACCCTAGATGGAAGGCAGTTCTCAAACAAAATGTCCATGGACAAAGAAAAGGCAATGGAAGGCCCCCAAGGAAGCAAGGAATTCTTCAAAAAGGGACAACAGAACATGTCAGAGCAAGCAATAAAGAAATGAAGGGGGTAGCAGTAGTGAATGGTAATGATATTAGCAGATTTGCATAATTATTGGGTTGCTGCCCACTGTGGTTGGGAACCCAACCAAGGCTGGCAGTGCACCCAATTTTTGCCCGACGTCCTCTTCCCCAGGCCATTGCGATTCTTGCCAGCAGCTAGAGAGGCAGGAGAAACTCTCTCCCCATGCTTGTATTTTTGATTACAGTTTACACCATAGCAATGCCTGTCAAAGTAATGTATAATGCAGCATTTTAACCATGCAGGTTAATGATCCCTACTCTCTCACATGTTACCATTTTGTTTACTTTTTTCAGGCTTACTTCTAAGAGGACTTTACTCAAATCCTTCCACAGCATCTGAACCACTGCATGAAAATGGAGATGGAGTTCACTCAAGAACCTGGTAACACTACTTTTCCCTTTTATCATTCTTCACCTCTTGCCCTGGGATTTTTTTTTATGGTGTATGTTGTCATAACTGCAATGGATAAACTTGATCTGCATGATCTTACAAACAAAGTTAGGACTATATATGCATCATGGCCTCCGTTAGGACAGTAGGCTCTACTGTGTATATAAGGGTACATCTAACCAGTTACACTTGGATAGAGTCAAACATATATTAGTTCTTGAAAGGAGTGACATTGTACAGCAGAGTCTGCGAAGTTCCATGTATGGCACTGGTAACAGAGACTGCAAAAATTGGTAGAATGACTACTCTTTTTAGCAAATAATTTTGAGAAAATTTATGGCTCAAGAAGCCCAGGCAAAGAGGTCCTGATCACCACCTATGATGCATGACAGATAACTGTCTTTAGCTGTAGTTTGGAACTTTGTAGCATAAATGCTTACGGATTAGACTACAACTGGCAAAGTCATCCCTGTGACTGAAGGGGTTTGTAGCTCTTGCTGCAGAAGTTCTCAAAATTCCCTTTAGGCTTACGTGAGAAACTGTAAAGCATATAGGTTTAATCTGACATGTCAAGATACACATCCATGCAAGTAAATATACAGTCAACACAGTCCAAGGCCTCATTGATACTGTGAGGAGCAGCTATACCCATGACGTTGCCACACTTGTTGTCTAGATTATAAGTCCAAATGTCTCTTTACTGCTTTATCAAAAAGATCATTGTACGTTATCTTATTTTTCTTTTTTCTGTTATTCAAAAATAGGTCAACAGAATATTAAATACATGTTTCTATAGAGCAACATTTAATACATACAAGTCTTGACATTGACATCTTTTCTTATCTCGTTGTTTCTTAATGCAATCTTGGTTTAGCTGAAGAGGTTGCACCCAAAACTTTCTAATTTTTTTTTGTCTTTTGACTGCAAAGATGTGTTTCCAGCATGTTGTATTATTATTTGCCATAAAATCAAAGTTGCACTCAGCATCTCATAAAATAACTTTTTTCTTAATTTGTTCTCAAGATGTATCTGACACTAGCACTAGCAGGGTAGCATTTATTGCCCATCTTCAGTTGCCCTTAGGGCATTCTGAAGACAGGAGTCATATGTAAGCCAAACAAGGCCAGGGTGGCAAGTTCCCTTTCCTGAAGGATATTAGATCTTTACTATATTTTAACATGTGCCATTTCTTCTTGTAAAAATATTTTGATAGAGTTTCCAGTCAGCACATCATTAACCTCAGAAGATTTATTCTATTTTCAAGAGCCTTACTGTTGGCTGGAACAAGCCGTTATTAATGCCTCCTTTGTTAACAGATAGGCAGGAGAATCAATCTGTTGTATGAGTGCCTGAGTTCCTAGATTGTCAGCAGATAAATGTGGCTTCCATCACTTTTACATAATCTGCTTATAACATCAGCATGGTTGTTGAACCCTCATGAGACAAAGTAACCCTAACACTAGACATTGCGATAAAATGGGAACAATACTCTGCAGTGAGATGAGGTGAGGGATCCAACTGTGAGGCAAAGTGAAAAACAACAAAGACATTTCCAGTAAATTATTTAATTCACTGTAATTTCCAATTATCTTCTTGTGGGTTTGGCCAAACAAAGGAACAGTTTACTAATTGCATGTACCAGATATTTTTAGACTTTAAACAGTAATTAGATGACTCAGTCGGTTATTTTGTAGGTTTGATTGTGGATTACAGACATTTCTCAGTTGGCAGAAGCAGGAGTTTCAATTAAAATTCAAATCCATGATTATATGCCGATAGATTTAAGTTGTGTCTTTGAGCACCTTAAGGCAGAATTTATGCTGCAATGTTACAATAACTGCAGATGCTTTCCTGCCCTGACTAAGTGGTGGGGGGGCGGTTGACATGAGGGACCTCAAGAAGCAGTTAGATAACTGACACAGCTAGGGTTTGATACCACATAGCTTTGAACTAGGTTTACAAAATGCTAATGTAATCCTTTAAAATAATGGGACACTTTATAAATTTACCTAAAGTTTTACTTAAACACCTTGAGACTGCACAATCTCCCATCATTTGCCCCCATAAAGTAGAAATGATGTGACCGGAACTGAATGAACACACAAACGTACGTGCATAGAGCTCTCATCGAGATATTGCAGTCCAAACTGCCAGCTGCAAATGGATACTGATAGTTTAATTGTACCCTTGAGATAAGTGAATGTATTTACTGACAGTTAAGAAGGGCGGGAAAGAAATGTTTTAATCACTCTGAAATAATGCACTTAATAGAACTGGCTCATTTTACAACTATTATTTTTACAACTGTGTTGGCAGTCAGAAGGTGTGATGATGTGCCTTATGACTATTGCAAAATATATTAGAAATACTTGTGCAGATGGTTTGCTTTCTGGCTATCACATACTTGGTGAAGCAAGTTTTTAAACAATTTTGGCGGAGGGATTTTAATTCCCTTCATCCAGCGGAAATGGAATTTAAAGCAAGTTAAAATTTCCTGCAAGGGAGATTAGAAGGAACTTATTTGTGTAAATATTTATTGGGATGTGAATGCCATGTTAAATCAATAACAGCAAGTGTTTGCATAATTACCGAGAGAATCAGTTAGGAGTATGGGGAGAATGTACAAAATAAATGGTATTCAAAATTTCACTTCACAACAATTTGAGGTCCCCATCTGCTTCAAGAAGTCAACCATCAACCCGGTACTACAGAAAAGCCAGGCAGCGTGCCTTAATAACTATCATCCGGTGGTTCTGACATCCATCAGTATAAAAGGTTCAAAAGGTTAGTCATGGCATGAATCAAATGTGGCCCCACCCCAGATTGCCTAGATCTACTACAGTTCACCTTCGGCTGCAACAGGTCCACCAGGAGATACCATCTCCCAGGCTCTGCACTCAACCCTGGAACACCTAGATAACATAGACATCTATGTCAAGCTCCTAACTATCGACTGCAACTCAGCCTTCAACATCATTGTTCCAACGTGACTCATCTCCAAACTCCATGGCCTGGGGTTTGGTTCCTGAACTTCCTAACCCACAGACCGCAATCAGTAAGGATAGGCAACAACACTATCCCCACAATCATCCTCAACATCGGTGCCCCACAAGGCTATGTCCTTAGCCCCTTACTATACTCTTTATACACCTATGACCACGTGGCCATATTCCCCTCGACTTTCAAGCTTGCTGATGACACACCCTAGTGGGCTGAATCTTAAACAATGACAAATATAGGAAAGAGATACAGAATTCGGTGAACTGCTGCAAAGATAATAATCTCTCCTCAATATTAACAAAATAAAGACAATAGCCATCGACTTCAGAGGCGTAGTGGAGGACATGCACCTGTCTACATCAATGGAGGTGAAGTAGAAATGCCAAAAGGTTCAAGTTTTTATGTATCCACATCACCAACAACCTGTCCTGGTTCCCCCATGCCGACACTATAGTTAAGAAAGCCACCAACGCCTTTATTTTCTCAGAAGACTATGGAAATTTGGCATGTCTGCACGACTCTCACCAACTTTTACAGATGCAACATAGAAAACATTCATTCTGGTTGTATCACAGTTTGGTACGGCTCATGCTCTACTAAAGACTGCAAGAAACTACAAAGGATTGTGAACGAAGCCTAGACCATCGCTCAAACCAGTTTCCCACCCAGTGACTCTGTCTACACTTCCGACTGCCTCAGGAAAGCAGCCAACATAATTAAGGACCCCACACACTCTGGACATGCTCTTTTTCATCTTTTTCTATTGGGAAAAAGATACAAAAATCTGAGGAAACATACCAATTGACTCAAGAACAGCTCCTTCTGTGCTGCCATCAGACTTTTGAATGGATTTACCTTGCACTAAGTTGATCTTTCTCTACATTCTAGCTATGACTATAACACTACATTCTGCGCTCTTCCCTTTTTTATGAACAGTGCGTTTCATCTGTATGGCAAGCAAGAAACAAGGCTTTCCACTGTATACTAATACATGTGACAATAATAAATCAAATCAAATTAGCTCTTGAGAGAAAGCAAGTTCAGCATGCCCTCCCCTGTGTTTCAACATTTCTATAGTCTTTTTGCCTTTATAGTATATTATGATTCTTTGAAGGCCCATCATATACATTATAGTACAGTTTGCAACAGTAACTTAGACCCATAAAGATTCATCTGCCCCATTCAAAATGGGAATCACGCAATTAAATGAAGCTCCAAAGTATGTGCACAACATAACAGCTCTGTCACACTTTGTTCTGGATATATATTGGCAAACTACTTGTCACCTCATTTTTACAAATCTCTGGTCCAGATTGTAGCTCCCAGGTTGGCTGCACAGAGACGGGAGGAATTCCTGACTCTGTGAACCCCACCTTTAGAACATAGAACATAACAGCACAGTACAGGCCCTTCGGCCCTCGATGTTGCGCCGACCAATGAAGAAAAAACAATGACCCTCTAACCTAAACCATTCCATTTTCATCCATAAACCTATCCACTGACCACTTAAACGTCCCCAAACTTGGCATTCCATGCCCTTCCCACCCTCTTGGTAAAGAACCTACCTCTGGCATCCGTCCTATAACTATCACCCCTTAATTTAAAGCTACGTCCCCTCGTGCTAGTTTTCTCCATCCTAGGAAAAAGCCTATCACTGTCCACCCTGTCTAATCCTCTGATCATCTTATATGCCTCAATAAGGTCACCTCTTAGCCGCCTTCTCTCTAATGAAAATAACCTTAAATCCCTGAGCCTTTCCTCATATGACCTTCCCTCCATACCAGGCAACATCCTGGTAAACCTCCTCTGCACCCTCTCAAATGCCTCCACATCTTTCTTATAATGTGGCGACCAGAACTGTACACAATACTCCAAGTGTGGCCACACCAGAGTTTTGTACAGTTGCAACATGATGTTGCGGCTCCGAAATTCAATCCCCCTACCAATAAAAGCCAAGACTCCGTATGCCTTCTTAACAACCTTTCTATAGGTTGCCTGGACTTTGAGTCCAGGGCAGGCTGGCTGGATTAGAAACTCAGGTGGGTGACCCCAAGAGAGCTGAGAAAAATGTTAGATGCATAGATAAACTGGGCAAAAGGCCTATCTTGAGGCGTCGGCACTGTGTCCAAAATACAAAAATAAAGAATAAAGCGTGAAACATCCCTCCAACTCTGAACCACCATGCTCCCCTACCCACCCCACCCTCTCCACCCTTCCAAAGCCTTCCTCCCATCCCATTCCCCTATAATAAATTGGGGTCTTTAATAAATTCATATTTTCTGCATAGTATAGAGATTAAAGATAAGCTAATTTGCATAGTTTCTCTCTCTGGTAAGCCATTTTCTAAGCAGGCAAAAATTCTAGACTTCAAGGTCACTTGGTTTAGATGTTCATGTTGATATTCCTAAGTTGGTAGGATGGAGTCTTGTGTTTTCCCTTTTCTATGCAAGTTTAGAAAAAACCAGGAAATGATCTTCAGCATGACGTAAGCTAAAAGCCTGAACTTGAGCAGAATGACGACAGGGGAGGAGGTAACCACTTTAACATTTTGGGAACTTGCCCTATATTCAACAGTCAAAAGGGTTTGAAAAGGTGATTGGGGGATGGAACTTTACCCAGTGCCAAAAAAGGATATATTAATGAGAATAAAGGGCAGCGCCTGTGAGGTGGCAACACTTGTCAAGCAGCCATCTTTGTCAGATGGAAAATGGACAAGAAGTGAAGGAAGAGGAAGGCTGAGGGGAGAGTTTCCTAGCACTTTGTAATGTCAGCATTCTGCTTTTTAATCAATCCACTGAGATCAACACACAGTGTACCAATCTATCCCCTCTGGAATCAGTGGATTCGTTGCAACTCCAATCAATTAGTGCATCTTATATAAACTATTGCTTCTTAATAAACTATCTCAAAATTACTTATGAATAATAACCTCTCTTTTTAGTTTCTATGGCCCTTGAAACAAAAGCTTTCATACCCCACACACTCTCCATGACCCAACCATGCCAGTGCATGCCACTTCCTGCCCCATGGCTCTTCACACCTCCCATGAAAATATATGCCCTCCCCAATAGCTTCTTTGTCCCTACTAATCAATCACCTCGATGACCCTTTATAGCTTCTACGACAATCTGTGTCCCTCTACCCACTTCTCTGACCCTTTATAGCTCCTATTATCAACCCAGTGCCAACTCATACTCTTTGCTCTAACACTTACCTAAACGGTATCATCAAGAACTCAGGACTCAAGCACAGAGGAGATAAAACAAAACTATAAATTATAAACAAAAATAAAACAATAAAGTCCTGTATCTATTATAGAATTCACAATATTGACAAAAGTATTAAGGTGAAGATTTTACTGCCACATGTCCAGAAACTGGAAAATCCCAACTGAGGTCAACGGATCTTTCCATAGTCCGCTCTCATTTGTTCTGATTCCTGTGGCAGGCAGAACGGGGAAATTTGCCCCTAATTCATTAAATAAAATTCATTACATTTAAATTCCTTTAACTAAATAAAGCCTTATGAGGACAAACATTTCATTCAAGTGCAATTCCCTTATAACAACAAGCACTGGAGGTCATACATCAATGTCTACATCATGAGGATGAAGTAGAAAGGTTAAGAACTTCAAGTTTTTATGTGTCCAAATCACAACGACCTGTCCTGATCCCCCCATGCTGACATTATAGTTAAGAAAGCCCGCTAACACCTCTACTTTCTCAGAAGATTAAGGAAATTTGGCAGGTCAGCTCCGACTCTCACCAACTCTTTCTAATTGTATCACACTTGGTATGACTCTTGCTCCACTCAGGACCACAAAGAAGTACAAAAGGTCATGAATGTAACTCAATCCATCGTGCAAACCAGCCTCCCATCCATTGACTCTGTCTATACTTCCCTTTGCCTCGGCAAAGCAGCCAGCATGATTAAGGACCCCACGCAACCCGGATATTTTCTCTTCCACCTTCTTCTTTCAGGCAAAAAATACAAAAGTCTGACGTCGTGTCCCAATTGACTCACCAACAATTTCTTCCCTGCAGCTGTCAGACTTTTGGGTGAACTTATCTTGCATTGAGTTGATGTTTCTCTACACTCTAGCTATGACTATAATACTACATTCTGCACTCTCTTATCTCCTTCTCTGTGAATGGTATGTTTTGTCTGTATACCGCACAAGAAGCAATACTTTTCACTGTATGTTAATACATGTGACAATAATAAATCAAATCAAAACCATAAACCCATATTAAAGAATCCGTAACCACTTGTAGTTGTCAATCAAACTGTGAACTGGCAGATATCCTACTGTGATACTGGATGTTTGTGAAATCAGCCGTGCAGCACTCATTCACTATTGAAAGCCCTCAGGCTTTTGTCTACACACAGAGTGAAATAGCAAGCAGTAATTTTTTTTTTAAATAATCTAAACATTTTTTCAAAGATTTAAAAGCAAGACTTTTAAATGCCTTGACAACTTGACAGACCTTCTTGACAGGTGTTTCTGACAGTTTTGACTTTTGATTTAAACAGGTCTATTGACAATTCCCATGAGTTCGATGATAATGAGTTTAATTAATTTCTATGCACAATTAATTACTTTTAACTATTCCAAAGGGCACCTTATTCTCCCAAAGATGTCCCAGGACCAGATCCATAGAGCTACCTTAACTCACCACAAAGTTCAGACCAAATTTATCAGATCTAATCTGCACACTTTGGGTTTCACACTGTGGACCTATCTGTGAAGGCAGATTTAGATGGACAGCTGTTTGTGTAAAACATGCATGCATGAAATGCAACCAACCCCATAAAAATTGCAAGTGTCTTGTTTTGGGACAAGATTTGTGATTTTCAGGCACTTCTGTTATATGCACATGACAGAAAGGCTCTCAATTGAGGTGGAAATCTGGGTCACTCTTGGCTGCAGATGATAGGAACATATTCTAATAGAGGGAGGTCCCTAACCTGGGACTGTGAAGTGATTGAGATCATCTTTCAGATAACTGGCTGAGACAGCACTGAGTTAATGATTGCAAAAGTGAAAATTCCCACCCCTTGCACACTGCACTATCCACAAAACTGTTTTTCTCCCTTACACACCTTTATCAAAGTATGCAGTGAAGCATAATAGTATAAAGTTCAAAGCGTGGGACAGATAAACAATTTTAGACCATGACTACTATATGTACCTTTATCTGCCCTTCAGAAATGTTTATGTCTACTTCATCAAAGTCTCCCACATTGTGGGTCAAGGCCAAAAAGTAGTCTATTTAAAATCAGTACTGAGTTCAAAATGGCCCTTCTGCATTTGGTGTGCCTGCCTGTTTGGATCATGCCCTGCTCCCTTTCCTCTACTTGCAAAAACTGGATAAGTTGAGAATGGGAATAGGACTCCCACATCTGTGTCCCAGCTGCCATTTTTAACGATCCAAAATCTGGCCCATAATATGCATCTCCAGTGTAAAAAATGCTTCACCGTACAAGTCTTGATTCCTGTTACTTGTCTACTTTGGCACCTCGGTTGCCCTGTCTGTGATTCATTACTGTAATTCTTAGTATTATGAAGGTAAAATGCAAAATAAATGTGTTACAAGTGTTTCCTGTATATTTCAAATCAATCTTTGTGACTTGGATTTTCAGGGATTTGGAACGACTTTGGAGCCATTTGGAAATGGCGGGAGAAATCCAATTCCAGGATTTCTGCTCCACTTCCTGGCATTTCCAATGTTCGATTGGATAGGATGAAAGTGCAGATAGTGAGCTTGCATCCTCTTCTCTTGACCTGACATTGTGGGGGCAAGCATTTCCTAGACCCAGAATTTTTGGGGAGCCCATTTAACTTCTCAAGTGGTGCAGTGAATCACAGCCTAGATTTTGGAACCTTTTAAAAGTAACTTCAAAAGATCATGTCTATTCCCCCAGTGCTCCTTCAATGTCTCAAACTCAGTGCCAACTCATGCTGTCATCCATGCCCTATGAGTCCTAATAACCACCGTGCCAATTCATGCCAACCTATCCCTAACCCCCTTGGCTCACACAACCTCTGCCACTCAGTGCCAACTTATGGCTTTTCCATGTCCATTTACCAAGTATAAACCATGAACAGAACGAATAGGCCACATCCCCCACCATAGTGGCAGGTATGGAACTGCTCAGAAAGAAAATACCCACTCACAAATGTTATTTTGAAAAAAATTGCTGTTTCTACAGGTCTGTAAAAGTGTCATTTAGACAAATCATTGAATATCAATAACAAGAAGCTTCAAATTCTTCACATTCTTAATTGAGATAGCAACAAAATGTTATAACCACTTAAAATATCAAACAAACAAAATCAACAGTTCTCTCTAGTTGTTAAAACATCACTAACTGAAATAATTCATTTATGAGTCTGGACTCTCAGCCAAGCATACATGCATCTGTCTTCATTCTGCAGGAAAACTACAAGTCTGATTCATTTTTAGACAGCTTGGCAAAGCTGCTTTGTTTGCAAAAGATTTGTGATTTTTTTTGCCTGAACAGTTCCACACTTGCCATTGTTATTGTCTGACTTATTGGCTCTGTACATAGCATATACTGGGTGAATGGGCATGAGGCATTTTGGATATAAAGGGATCTTGGGAGCTGGGATGGAGGGTATGTGCACGCAAGGGGGCTAACAGCCATTAATACAAGTTGGACCAAGTCCAAGGGAACCGTCACCAGCTTCTTAATCAGCTTGCCTTTGTATTCATGCACCACTGTGATCTCTGCATTCCAGACTCTATTCCAAACCCTGCTATTCGCTGACCTTTCTACCAAGGCAGATCTGGACAGTCAGAGAATATCCTGAATCAAGCCATTCCGCTCAGTGACAACAATCCAGGCCTGTGCTTTTCCTAAGATGAAAGATTGGCTTGACCATCAAGGTTGAAACTAAGATATACATATTTGTTATGTGAATATGCAACAATCTCTGTGGAGTTTGCACATTCTCCTCATGTCTATGTGGGTTTCCTCTGGGTGCTCTGGTTTCCTCCCACAGTCCAAAGATATGTGAGTTAGATTGATTGGCCATGCTAAAATTGCCCCTTAGTGTCCTGAGATGCTTAGGTTAGAGGGATTAATGGGTAAATATATAGAGATGTGGGGATTGGGTCTGGGTGGGATTGTGGTTGGTGCAGACTCAATGGGCTGCATGGCCTCTTTCTGTGCTGTAGGGTTTCTATGATTTCTAGACATACTCACCGAGGCAATCCGAGCCACATATTCCACGATGGTGACCAATCATCTTCACATAAGTTGTTTTGATTGGCGTTGAGAGGCATTTGGCTGTTGACATTGTCTTTTTCTGCCACCCTAAGTTCTAAAGCTTTGAACACAACAGAGATGGAGGCAGCACTCTGCTTTATTATGGACACTGCTTCACTTTGTGTCACACCAGTTAGTTCAATGCCATTTATATCCAGCAGAATGTCACCTAAGAAGAGTGAAGAAAATATGAGATACTGAAATGAATTTAATAGCTTCCAAATGGCATGTAAATCTGCTTCAGAAAATCATTCTTTATGAAGATAATACTTTTCATTCAATGTTGCATACTGTGCTTACCAATACAGAGAAAAAAAAACAAACTTAATTAGTCCTATTGGGGTCACATCCAGGTATTCCTTTTCAATACTAAACTAACAGTTGTATTTATACACTATGGGCTAAATAATAGGTTCTGTAAAAAGGGTTGCCACATGTCTGTGTCACTATTATTTGGCGTGATGACATCAGGTTGCATTCTCAATGTTATCTCACCAATTCCAGATAAGAAAGCTAAAGGATGGGGTTAAAAATTGGGAGCTTGTCTGCATTATTCAAATGTAATTTTAGAGCGTATTTAAGATGTTAATGAGGTCATCGACCTGAATAATACGTAGGGGCGATCTTACCAAAAACATTCTAAGTCCCTCAAGCATGAAAACAGGAGAGAATCATACCAGTTTTTTGAGCGAACTCCCAGACGCAATCATATACCACTTAGAAAAAAAAGAGCCAAAATATGATTCTCTCTAATAGGTGGAACGGGTGAAACCTATTCATGCTGGGAAGCCGGCTGCTGAGCTGCAATGACACTATTGCGCATGTACACTGATTTCCCAGTGCACTGTGTACAAGTGGACCAATTTATCATGCCAATTGGCTAGTGTGATGAACCAGCAAGACTGCCCCCGCAGTATTTTAATAAAATGCTTGCAGAGTCTTTCACATTGGGTGAAGCTCCTGTTTTTTGATGAGGCAGCTGGTTAGCACTGCTTTAAAGGATCAGCTGAGATCTGAGTTTCACCTTAGCAATTCAGAGTTCTGAGACTGCTGGAAGCATTTCATATGAGAAGCAGAATTTGCATTTCAAACTTATCTTAATTTGAGATCTTATTCCTTCAGTTGAGGACTCCGTTTATACTCTGACCATTGCCCTGGGGTTTAAACTAGCCAAAAAATAGGGATTTTTTGGTTAGTGGGAGACACAACCTCCACTAAGGAGGAGAGGACGATGAGAAAGCGGAGGATAGTGGAAGGAAGAAGGACACAGCAGGAGATCCAGGGCACACTTATGGTATATCAAGGCGCCAGAGCTACTCCAGACCCAGAAACCTACATTCATCCTTAGCAGTAGTGTAGGTGAAGTTATGCAGCCTTCAACTACAGATTGACCTATTTGCAGATGTCCAAAACACAATGCAAGAGGAAGCTAACACTCTCACACCACAATAACATCACTCTGTAATATACTGGCAGGGGAGATCTCCTCCAACTACCTTGGGGGTTACCCTGTGGCTATAGGTCTAAAGGTTACTGCTGTGCTCAACTTCCATGTGACAGGTTCCTTTTGAGTAGCATGTGGAAATCTTCATGTCACAATGCAGCCTGCTGCACATCACTGCATCAGGATCTTCACTGTTGTTATGTTTCTAAGGGCAATGAATTGTATCTTCTTCACCTTGAACAAGCAGAGTCCATTGAATAAAACTAGAAGGTTTGTAGCAATTGCAGATTTTCCCAGGTACAGGAAGTCATCACAGCTCTTGCTGAACAACCCCACACCTTTATTAACCAAAAAGGCTTCCACCTGTTAAATATCCAACTGGTTTGTGATCATCATTGACAGACATTCTTGCTATAGAGGGAGTACAGCGAAGGTTTACCAGGCTAATTCCTGGGATGGCAGTTCTGTCATATGAGGAAAGACTAAGTCAGTTAGGATTATATTCACTGGAGTTTAGAAGAGTGAGAGGGGATCGCTTAAAACATTATAAAATTCTAATAGGATTAGACAGGGTAGATTCAAAGAGAATGTTTCCAATGGTGGGGAGGTCCAGAATGAAAAGTAATAGTTTGAAGAAAAACACTAAGGTGAGGAGAAACGTCTTTATCCAGGAGATGGTGAATCTGTGGAATTTATTACCACAGAATGTAGTTGAGGCCAAAATGTTGCATGATTTCAAGTAGGAATTGGATATAGCTCTTGGGACTGAAGGGATTAAGGGAGGAGGTGGGATCAGGATATGAATTTGATGATCAGTCATATAAAAATGAATGGCAGAGCAGGCTCGAAGGGCCAAATGGTCTACTCCTGCTTCTAGTTTCTATGGATCCTGAACAATTCACAACTCTTTCATTCTGTGAAACTCACAGGTGTTAGACCTATTTGGCAGCTCAATGAACCTAAATTGATGGCTTCTAGGTGACAAGGATGAATAATTGAAGTGGTTGTTGATGCTGCCAGAGAAGGTACTCAGAATAGATGCAAAAAGAAGACATAGTAATAGGCACAGAAGCATCAGGATGAGGGTGAGAGTGAGGATGACGTGAGGGAATATGGCAGTGTTCAAGTGTAAAGCCCTGAATGTGACCACATGAATGGCCATGACACAGGGCTACTTTAGTAAGCCGAGGTTTCAAAGATCCCAGGGATGTGTGCACAGTATGTGTCCAAACCATTTCCCTGCACAAGACTCATATCATCATCCTGTCAACATACCTAGCCTGTCCAAAAGTGGACCGTCGATTTGTCCTGTCGCATTAAAGTATTAAAAGTTATAGATTGAGAAATTTGGACCTATACACACTGAAGTTTAGAAGAAACAGGCAAGTTTCCCAGGGACTTTATAGTGTAAATGCTGACAGGGTGCTTCTGATAGGGGAATCTCAAACTAGAGGGCAAAGTTTAAAAATAAGTGGTCTCCCATTTGAAATGGAGATGAAGGGGAATTTCTTCTTGGAGGAATTCTGTTTCACAGGGAACTGTAGCAGCTGGTCCATTGAATTTATTAAAGGTTGGGTTAGACAGATTTTTGATTGAAATTCCATTTGATTCAACTTTAATTTTAGGCAATTTTACCCTGCTTTATTTATAATCCAATAGCATTTTGGAGAGCAGTCTTGACATTCCTGGGAATTTTAAGAGGGATTGATAATCTTTAAAATGCTATCCAAAGTTCCCCATGGGGTTGGAGGATTGTGAGCGGAATACAATTTAAACCTTTTTGTTTGGTTAGTGACGACTTAAAACTCCTGTTCTCAAAATGACCAGTTATAGTTTGAGGACAGGATCATCGCATGGTCAAAGTGGTGGGTGAAAGTAAAATCCTTTTGTACTTGCAACCCCTTCTGAAAACCTTGCAAAATTTCCCACCCAGATTGTCAAAATACTCCTGTCAAGAGTTAACAAAGATTGTGCTGAAAGGAAACTGAAGTAATTATAAATTAATAAGAAAACAAAAGAAATTCACTCAAACCATAACATTGTGAGTCTAAAAAAGCAACAGATTTATGCATATACAATAAATGCTAAATAACACAAGTGGTATGTGGTTTAAAACATACAGTTGTATAAATAAATGAGAAGCTGTTGGTTACCATTTTTAATTCTTCCATCCTTTCCCAAGCATCCACTGGGATGTACATATGTAACATAGATTGGGAGATCCCAGCCTTTGCTCAGCAGACCTCCTGATACCGTCATCCCCAGCGACTCATGAGCTGCCTTGCTAACACTGATGATCTTTTCATGGCATGTGAAGGCATGAAGGAAGTTCTAGAGAGGACACAAACATTTTGCTGTTATGTAATACAACAAAACAACATTGCAGGTCAAAGAACCTGTCCTGTGCTGTAATGTTCTATGTTCCATGTTCTAAGATGTTTGAGTTACTTCCAGTAGGAGCAATCTTAACCCAAAAACCTGGTCCTCTAGCCTTTTTCCTTCTATGAGATAACAGCTGAGATTGTATGATATTGTTGAAATGTTGCCACCACTGCCAACAATTACACAGAAACTGGCACTCAGCCAAATCTCCATCCACTGCATCAAGACTGGAGAGTTCCAGCCAAGGACAAGGTCGGAGCATTCTGGCCTCTGTTTCAGAAATATAAATACTAATACATATTTTAAAAGTGTAAATATATCAATGGTGTAGTTTCATGCAGTTACTCGTTGTCGCACTGTATTTCTGTCCCTCCTGCATGTAAAGTTAGTGTCATCTGTTAGTGTTTCAATGTCTCAGATAGCTGCAGTTCAGATACTGCAAAAGCTGCAGTTGTGAGCAGTGCGAAACACAAGGAAATATGATTCATCATGAATACTGTTTTATGCAGCTCAACTATCCAAGCTACTAACTATGTCACAAATGGAAGACTAAGAGATTTAGAAGAAGGTAAAATACTGGAACAGCTTCCAATGACCCAGTAGATAAAGGTACCATGTGGCTCAGCACTCAGTGATGCAGAGCAGGAAGCTTCATACTTAAGGCAGAATTTTCAAAGGTCAAAGTGGAAGCAAGCTGAGGGATAACCCCAATACTTGGGCCAAATCACAGCCAGTGAGAGCGGACAATCTCAGGAAAGGGAACAGTGAGCTGTACTCCCTCTCTCTTCACAGGTATTGGCAGCTCCTACCTCAGAAGATGATGTATCATCATTGGAGGTCCTCCTTAGGACCCCACCTGCCAGCTTGGAATATAAGCTTACCCTCTAGCTATTAATTAGCCAACTTAGCAAAAATGTGTGTCGAGTGACTCTTCCCAAAACAATGAAGGGTTGGAACCCTCATCTTGTCTTTACGTCAGGGTCCCAATCCCAAATGAAAAAGCCTCTGATTTGTGCTGAGATAGCAGAGTTATGCTAACAATTAGCCTCAATATGTTTGGATGAGAGTAGTGGAAAAAATATCTAAAATCCCAATGCTAGTTATTATCCAGTAATGACTAACGGAAATAAACTCATGGACATGTAGAAAACATCAGAATTTGTTGAAAAACCTGCCAACACTTGCTGTCCAAGTTTATACAACAAGATTAGCCATTTGGGAATGGTATCCAGAGCTTTTGGAATACCAGTAACTGTTAGAGCTTTTAAGGGCACTGGGGCAACATGGCAGCACAGTGATTAGCATTGCTGCCTCACAGCCCCAGGGACTCAGGTATGATTCCTGACTTGGGTCACATCGTAGCTTTCTTCCGGATGCTCCGGTTTCCTCCCACTGTCCAAAAAATATGCCAGTTAGGTGCATTGGCCATGTTAAATTTTCCCTTGGTGTCAAACAGGCACGAGAGTGTGGCAACTGGAGAATTTTCACAGTAACTTCATTGTAGTGTCACTGCAAGTCTACTTGTGATACTAATAAATAAACTTTAAACGTGAAGTTGGCAAAAGTAATATAGAAAGCTGGAAATAAAGTAAACTCATCCAAATGCTGACCTGAAAAATATTGTGTAATATCTAGCAATAGAAATTTTACTGCAGAGAAATATGATATTGGAATTGTATAATACAGAAACATTCTTCAAGTGACGAACTGCATTAGAAGGCTGAGGGGAGACCTGACTGCAGTCCACAAAATCATTTCAGGGAAAGACAGGGTGGACAGTCAGAAGCTTTTTACAATGGATAGAAGTGTCAATTACAAAGGGGCACAGGTTCATGGTGAGGGGAAAAGTTAAAGGGAGATGTGCAGGTAAGATTTTCATGCAGACAGTAGTGGGTGTCTAGAATGCACTGCCAAAGGAGGTGGTGAAAGCAGGCACATTACCAACATTTGGACATGATGGGTACGTGAATAGGGAGGGACTACAGGGATACAGACTGAGTGAGGGCAGAAGGTTTTATTTTAGTTTAATTCGGGCTTCATGACTTGCACAGGCTTGGACAGTTGAACAGTCTGTTCCTGTGCTGTACTTCGCTTTGCTCTTTGAAAAGGGGTACTGCTAGGATAAAGCATAAATTAAAGTTACAAAACAAGAAATATTGCAATATGTGAATGTTATTAAGAAAGTATATCTCAATAAACAAGCAAAACCTTCACAGTGTTGTCTTTGGAATCCATGGTATAAAAGTATACACATCACACTGAGATTTCTATTTCTGAGATTGATTACATCCAAGATTAAATCATACCCATAATCCTTACAAAGCAATCTATTGCACATTACTAACAATTTTTAATTAGAGGATGGGAAGGAAAGTGGCATTCAGGCCACAATCAGATCAACCATGACATTATTGAATGACATAGCAAGTTTGAGTGATCAAATTCCTATGTTTGCATGTTTTATTCTTGATTTTTGTACACTTTAATAAAGCTGAGGGTCCCATATGATTTTTTTAAAAACTGTCTCAATTTATCCTGTCAGCCTCAGAGATTTCAATGCACATACACCCAATTCTCTGTTCCTGCAATCTTTAAAATTGGGTAACTTACTTGAAATTGTCTCCTCCATAATTCTTCCCAAAATATGTTACTTTACATTTCTCTGCATTTGCCCGTTTCACAACATGTTTATGTTCTCCTGAAGTTAGTTATCATCTTCCTCATTGTTTACTACATTCCAAAGTTTTGTGTCATTTGCAAAATTTGAACTTGTGCCCTGTGAACTTTAATCCAGTTCATTAAAATCTACCAAAAAAATAACTTTAAGTCAGAAAATCACAGTTCCCCAGATTTCCCAACAAGAGGTTTGGAAGGGTTGGTATGTACAGGTCACAATTACAGCAGGGTTCTTGGATTTAGCCACTCAGAAATAAGTAGCAATTACAGTCATCATCATTTTGTGTTTTTTATTACATTTTAATTGAATGTTTTCACCCCACATCCTTATGCAACAGTTTGCTGAAAATGGTTACATTTTTGTTTCTGTTCACTGTCTTGTTTAACTTCATAATTTTGATGCTGAGCACAGATATTACTGGTCAGTGTCTGACCACACTGCACATTTCAAAAAATGACAGTCTTTAAGGGAGGAATCACCAAACAATGTGTTATGTCACTTGGGGACATTTTACCCAGATTTGACAAGTCCCTGGGCCTGCTGTTACAGGGAGTAAGGCCCAGATTTTCACCATTTTGGAGAATCTCTATATTGTGAACAAACATTCTGGGAATGATCAGAAGTTCAAAGTTCTGTCCCCAAACATGGCATTTCTCATCTTTGTAGAGGCAAATTGGAATTAGGTTATAGAGTCATAGAGGTTTACAGTGTGGAAACAGGTCTTTTGGCCTAATTTGTCCATACCGCCCCTTTTTTTTTAAACCCCTTAGCTAATCCCAATTACCTGCATTTAGCCCATATCCCTCCATACCCATGGTACCCACGTAACTATATAAGTGCTTTTTAAAAGATAAAATTGTACCAGCCTCTACTACTACCTCTGGTAGCTTGATCCAGATGTTCACCACTGTCTATGTGAAAAAATTGCCCCTCTGGACACTTTTGTATCTCTCCCCTCTCACCTTAAACCTATGCCTCTAGTTTTAGGCTCCCCTATCTTTGGGAAAATATATTGACTATCCACCTTGTCTATGCCCCTCATTATTTTATAGACCTCTATAAGGTCACCTCTCAGCCTCCTGTGCTCCAGAGAAACAAGTCCCAGCCTATTCAACCTCCCCTTATAATTCAAACCATCAAGTCTCGGTAGCATCCTAGTAAATCTTTTCTGCACTCTTTTTAGTTTAATAATATCCTTTCTATAATAGGGTGACCAGAATTGTACACAGTATTCCAAGTGTGGCCTTACCAATATCTGCACTACTTCAACAAGATGTCCCAACTCCTGTATTTAATGTTCTGGCCGATGAAACCAAGTATGCCGAATGCCTTCTTCACCACTCTGTCCATCCATGATTCCACTTTCAAGGAGCTATGAACATGTATCCCTAGGTCTCTTTGTTCTGTAACTATCCCCAAAGCCCTATGTTTAACTGACCAAGTCCTACCCTGGTTCAATCTACCAAATTACATCACCTCGCATTTGTCTAAATTAAACTCCATCTGCCATTTGTCAGCCCAATTGATCAAGATCGTGTTGTAATTGGAGATAACTTTCTTCATTGTCCACTGTGTTACCAATCTTGGTGTCATCTGCAAACTTACTAACCACGCCTCCTATATTCTCATCCAAATCATTAATATAAGTGACAAATAACAGTGGACCCAGCACTGATCCCTGAGGCACATCATTGGTCACAGGCATCCAGTTTGAAAAACAACTCTATGCAACCATCCTCTGACTTCTGTCAAGAAGCCAATTTTGTATCCATTTAGATACTGCACTCTGGATCCCGTGAGATTTAATTTTATGCAACAACCTACCATGCGATACTTTGTCAAAGGTCAGGTATGTCCATGCACAATACATGGAAGCAGTTGGTCATTCAAATCATCAGCTGCCCTCCACTGAAGTGGGATTTTGGAAAGCCAGGAATATAGAATCCAGAGTATACCAATTATACCCATTTTGATAGGCAAGATACTCCGTATGGATAGGATCCTCAGACATCTTTGGGAGAGGTATTACACCCTTTGGAATTATTAAAATTGAATGTAATTATGCACTTTTTATGCATAAATCTATTGGAACTGTTAAAGAGCTGTCCAACTGTCAAGGAACTGAAAGAATTGTTCTGCTGCCACTACTTTCAAACCTCTTCCAGAAGTGTCAAAGCTATCAAAACTGTCCAGAAAATGTCAAAGTTGTCATACTTGTCCATGATGTGTCAAAGCTATCAAACCCTGTCTAGGAAGTGTCAAAACTGTCCAAGAAGTGTCAAATCTGTCAAAGATGACAAAGCTGCCAAGGAAGTATCAAAGCTGTTAGGAACTGTCCAAGGATACTAGGTGATCTGGTACAGAGGAGGTAAGGTCGAAGGATGGCAAGTGGGAAGGAATGGGTTGTCATGTTTTGGCAGTAAGTTGATATAAGGTGTGGGGGAAATTTTGGGTGGCATACCTTATGAGGATAAGTTGAGAAAGCTCAGTCTTTTCTCCTTGGAGAGACGGAGGATGAGGGGTGATCTGATAGAGGTGTATAAGATGATGAGAGATATTGTTCAAATGGATTCTCAAAGGTTTTTTCCCAGCATTAAAATGGCTGCCACAAGAGGACACAGGTCTAAGGTGCTGGGAAGGAGACGTCAGGGTAAGTTTTTCACTCAGAGGGTAGTGAGTGTGTGGAATCAGCTGCCGGCAGTGGTGGTGGAGGTGGATTCGATAGAGTCTTTTAAGAGACTTTTAGATAAGTACATGGAACTTAGTAAGATAGAGGATTATAGGTAAGCCTAGTAGGTAGGAGCATGTTCAGTGCAACTTGTGGGCCGAAGGGCCTGTTTGTGCTGTAGTTTTTATAGGTTTCTACGAAATGAGAGGGTGTGTAGAGGGCTACTCGTTGGCATAGGATTATGGAGGCAATGGGGAATGGGTGGGGGCGCTGGTTAGCTCAGGGGGCATGATGGATTATGCGAGTGAGTGGGGGCAGGCGTTGGCATAGATTGACATGGCTTGGTATCAGGCGTGTTGGTGGGGGGGGGGGGGAAGGGGGCGGAGGTTGAGTGTTGAGGATCACGGAGGCAGGCCTTACCCCACATCTTGTCCTCCATCCAGCAGCTTCTATGGTCATTCTAGGATCCCAATTTCTATTTCAGCCAGCGAGCCCACTGCTTCTCCCCACCTCACCGCCTAAAAATCTGACCTATGGGTGCCATTTTTAAAGGTCAGGAAGTCAGGTTCACTGAGCTGGGAAATCTCCCAGCTTGACGACCCCAACCCTAGGACGAAAATCCAGGTCAAAGTGCTGGAAGTAGGGGTTTGTCTGCAAGTACATCTTCATGTCCTCGACTTCTACCTTGGGCTGTTACATGGCTGTCAGGCCCAACGGGGGATAACCTGTAGATATCTGCAAAATTACAGCCCTCTCTCTGCAATTGAAGTTTTCATGCTGTTGAATCTTTCAAAGCCTCCAGATACTTGCTAGTTTCAAATTACATATAGCTCAGCACAGATTGGATAAAGTAAAATTCTGACTAATATGCCAAAAAAAATCAAAATTCCAACATCAGAAGACTAACTAACATGATTATTTTCATATTTTCAAAACTGTAATCCTTTCCAGTTTTGATTGCATCAATTTATGTTGGTTTTCCATTCAGTTTTGTGCTATGAACCCAAGTTCAAAACACATTCATGTAATTTCCTTAGAGCCCAGAGAAATAAACATTTATCTCAGAACTGAAATGAGAATTTCTGCAGTAATATCCTGTTTATATCTAAATGCCTTCCCTGTTGACTTTATGCCTCTGAATTCAAAGATTTTCCAATAGTAATTAAGATTCTGGCCAGCCCAAAAAGCATGAAGTATTGAAGGTTTGGGCTGCACTTTGGCCTTCTAACCTGATGGAATAGAACTCATGAGTCCTCTGCTAATTGTAAGGACTGGCATGAAATTAGTTGAAAAGGATAAGCACAGCAATTAATGGATGGTTCAAACTGTCCACAAATTTGTTTCAAGTTATATCATTATAACGTGAAATAACTCCTCAGAGGCCTCTTCACCAGATTTGCTTTATTTGTAAACTCAATTCCATCCTTGGAGTGTTTCTGATACGAAGTCAGAATCTGGAGGATCAGTGACCATGACATTCCTCATAGGTACAGCTCCCTAACTGGGCAGGCAATCATCATCTCAATCACAACCTCGTACTCAAAGAGGCCAACCTCATGGGCCTTGTTGCAGTCACTGCCCAACTATAGGGATGGCAGATGGAGGAAATTCCACATTAGCTCAATAAGAGATATTCTTCTAAAGGTGGAGTTAAAGCACACTGGGATAGATTTTAAGATTGGGGTCTCAGTTAACGTCCAACAGTGCAGCACTCCTTCATTCATGCCAACCTAGATTATATATTTAAATCTACATGGTGTGACATGAACCCAAACCCTTCTGATTCAGAATCAAGGTCAACTATGCTGTCTTGCTACAATGATCTGTAAATGCTCGGGCTAATATGCACCTCAAAACTGAAGGGTGAGACAATTTCCCTAGTGGGGACGTCCTTCAGGCTGATGGACTTTTCAAAAAGTCAATGTTTGAGAAAGCTTACCATTTCAATACAATATTACTGAACACAAACTATTTTATCTGGAGAATCTGGCTGAATGGAAATGTGAAAAAAAAATCATTTTATAAACACACACTTGAAAGCTGAATAATCGCTGATAAAATCCAGGCCCAGAGCAGACACTGTTTATCTTGAAGTACATCTGAGTACACTCAGCGACTCTCCACTGACAGTTTTGCATCAGTGTCTAAGCCACACTTCCGGCAGCTCTAACCTCTGTTTGTAATTTTCTATGATAGACATCAGTGCTAACTGACCTTTTTGTTCACAATGAGCTAAATATTTGTAGAAATTTAGTCTAATAAGCACTTCATTACAGAAGACCCACACATTGCTATCATTTTGTTGCCCCCATGTCCTGAATTTGTTTACTAAGTACCTGCTGCATTTGGTAAGGAGTTAAGGCATAGCGATTATAGAATAAAACATTCTCCTTAAATAAACATTTTAAATTCAAATTAAATTTTGTAATCTTTTTCTTCCATTTTTCTTTTACAGATCCCCTTGTGCCAGGGTTTATCATTTGCATGAAGTGTAATTTTTGCAAAATCTCTAAAGGACTCAATATCCTGGATTTTTTGCTCTCACCTGCTGGGTAATGGGAGTCATGGAATTTTCTGGTTCACCATGCCCACTTTAGGACAAAGTCCAGCACATGGGGGAAGGGGGAGAATCTTTGTTTCAGAGGGAATGGGTACAGGTTAGGGTTGGGCCTGCACCCTCCAGATGTACACTGCAAGGCTGACTGTTTAAAAAGTCCATTTTAGTTCTCTGTGACTGCGTCCCAGTTCTTTGCTTATGTTTTAAGTCCTCCAGCCTTTACCCCTCACACGTCCTCACTGAACTACCTATTCACACATTCCACCCGTGCAACCCTATGACCCCCATCACCAGCCTTTGCCATTATACTCTCTATGAAAGCTAACCCAACGTAGACAAACCTTATGGCTATTTTGAGATGAAATAAAAAAATACAAAATATCTATTGTATCCATCACTATATATAAAAAATGGTGCTATTCACCAAGGCCCACTGAATACATCATTTAAATCCCCTCAAGTACTTAATCCTTTATCAAAAGAAACAGCTGTATTTATTATCTCACATTGAAGATAATTATTCCTTTAATAAACTATTTGAGTTGTGAATCAAATTGTGAACTTACAACCCCAGCTATGGTAACAATAGATTGTAGAAAGCAGCCAAATATTAATAATGTTCTAATGAGAGCACTTGGTGTTGTGCTAATAAATAGCAATCGAAACTGCTGGACTTGATTTTTTTCAACTCTCTCAGAGACACAGGTGCAGAACCTGTTGGTGGAATTTTCCAGACCTGTCGACAGTGTATCCCTGCTGCAGATTTCCTGATGGCGTGGGATGCATTCAATTGGAAAACTAGTTGACAATGGCGGGACTAGATGATCCCATCATTGGCCAATGGCAGGCTGCTTCAATTACCACAAAATACATTGCAAATAATACATGCCCACCGCTCATATTACAGGTGTGAGTTTGAGGGTGGGTGGGAAGGCAATGGGGTGGCTACCCACCTCCCCAGCACATCAAAAACACACCAGATGGGGGCATGGAAAAGGCAGCTCATAGCATATACTGGAACTCACACAAAATTCTGAAGTGGCTTCACAAAATAACATTGAGATGCTGGCCACTATTCTCCCACCACGACCCGTAACTTTTCTATCAGGTCACGGTGGGAGATATGCATCTCTGGCCTTGAACAAGAATTTGCACATGCGCATCTCCCAGACCGGCAAACAGCTGCCAGTCAGACCATGCTGGAAACTAGCGGGAAGGAAGATAAGTAATTTAAATCTCTTTTTAATATGTTTTAAATATATTTATAGTTCATTATCAGGGCCTTTTAGGTCCCAGTTGAATCTTCCACCCCACCAGGAGTACTTCATTCTGGCAGGATTCAGACTAGCTCCCCACGTTCAAGGAACTAACAGGAGAACCTGCAGGAATGAACTGGGGGGGGCGGGAATATGTGAGAGGGGTGGTGTTCCCTGTGCACGGACACCCTGGCAGTGCCAGCCTGTGCCCCAGCACTGTCCAAGGGGCAAAGTGTCTATGCCCAGGGAGGACCTTGGCACTGCCCATCGGGTATTGGGCAGTGACAATGGGGTGGGGCGCAGGGGCAATTGGTGGGGGTGGGGGCATCCTGCTGCTACTGCAGACAGGATTGGTCTGGGATGGAGAGCGGGCAGTGATTGGGGCGGGCTCTGGGTGGTGAGGTGAGGGGGTAGGGGTATCGCCACTGCTAGGTAGGCAAGCTGTGCATCAGGGCGATCTGGGGCAGGGGGGTCAAGGCTGGTCCAGGAATTGCTGTGGGTGCTGCAATTGGGCTGTGGGGGAGTCGGGGAGGACTAGAGGAGCACTACTGTGGGGGCCCCCCGCGCTGGCCAGCAAATGGGGAATCTGATGGATCAGGACCACTGTGCATGTGCGGAGTTCCCGAACAGTCAGACTCCAGCAAGATTGGCCTCCTCTCAACCACCCGCCCACCCCCCAGTTTTTAAATGAGATTCATGACTGGGACCTCTTCAGTATACAGAGCATGGAGATTCAGGTGAGAAGCTGAACTGACAAAACAGTTGGGATTTAGAACAGTTTTGTCTCCAATTCAGTATTTTTGGGAGAACTGACCTGCTGTTTCCTAGGCTGGGAAATTTAGACCACAAGGGCAATATCACAGGATAAGAGATCAATTATTTAGAATTGAGATCAGTATTTCTTTCACAGGTGGGGTGGTGAACCTTTTGAAAATGTCTGCCCAGAAGTTTGTGGACGATCCTTTATTATTCAGTGCTGAGATGGATAGATTTTTGATCTCTTGGGCAGTCAAGGGATATCACAGAATTATTACATTGCAGAAGGAGGCTATGTGGCTTTTCACTTCTGCACCAGCTCTCTGCATGAACATCTTTTCATTTTCCTACTTTTCTCCAAGCAACCCCGCACATTTTTCCTTTTCAGTTAACTGTTAAATCTCATTTTGAATGCTCAATTGAACTTGCCTCCACTACACTCTCAGGCAGGTGTTTTTCACTCTCACAAAGGTGTTTTTCCTCATATCATTTTTGCTGCTTTTGCCAATTACATTAAATCTATGCCCTTTCATTTCAATCCTTTCACAAGTGGGAACCCTATCTTCTCTATCCAAACCCAACGTAATTTTGAATACCTCTGTCAAATCGTCTCTCAGCCTCCTTTTTTCCCCCAAGGAAAGCAATCTCAGCTTCTCTAGTTTATCTTCATTCTTGGAGTTCCTCATCTCTGGAACCATTCTTGTGTATCTTTTCTGCACGCTCGCTAATCCCTTCATACGGTGCAGCGCTCAGAATTGAACATAATACTCTAACTGAGACTGAACTAGTGTCTTACACAAGTTCAACATAACCTCCCTGTTCTTGTACACAGTATCCCTATTAATAAAGGCTTGATACTGTATATTTTATTAACTGCGCTCTCAACTCATTCCACCACTTTCAACGATTTATACACATTTATACCCAGGTCCCTCCGTTGCTGCACCCCTTCTAGAGCAGTACCCTTTACCTTGCCTGTCTGTCCATGTTCTTCCTACTAAAATGTATCACTTCACATTTCTCCACATTCAATATCATCTGTTACTTAGACACCCCTTCCACCAATTTGTCTACGTCCTTTTCAATTCTGCACTGTCAACCTCACAGTTCACAATGTTCTAAGTTTTACATGCTTTGTATCATCATATGAGAACTGAGCAGGAAAGCGGAGCTCTGGTAGACAATTAGCCTTGATGGTGGAGCAGATGCAAGGTGCCATATGTCTCACACCAGCTTCTATTTCTTTTGTTCTTACAACACATTGGCAGATGCAGTGGAGTAGAATATGAGTGATACTAAATCTCCCCCAACAGCATCTGGGATAAATATTTGGCTTTACGATCTGAATGTAATGCATCACCTAGACAGAGCAATTGGGGAGGTGGGGTGGAGGGATGGGGAGGGTTGGCTGTACAGGGAAGATTACTCATCTAGAATAGAGTTGCTCATTTTTTCTGTCCATTAATTTAAATGGAAGGGCAGGGGCCTTGTTACAGGTGTGCAATCCAGCCCAATATTGCACTCTGTGACCTGCCAAATGATGCTTTATCCCCCATCAGGAAAGCAGAGATTCCTTTTTGCCTGAAGGCTTTGGTTCAAATTTCTAAGACAACTAAAGACACTGCTAATACCTACTGTTCAATATATAATTTGTTTTATTTGGTGATAGAAGATATATTTCAATTGGAATTATGCAGAACAATAACAAATCAATTTAATCCTTCTAACAGTATCAGGAAGGACTAGAGGAAATCTCTGCTCTTACCTTGTTGTGCAAGTTCCTTTCATGAGGGCTGACTGGGTTACTACTGTTCCAGGCACTCTCGTGCAAGATATCAGGAGTCTGTTCTCTGGTCTTTCTTGATACAACAAAATGTACTCGATCCTCGCTCACCTAAATGATGATATATAAATGCAGATCAAACAAAAAGGAATCCAGCAAACACATCCACACTAGAATTTGTACTCAGCAACTTCAGGTAAAGAAACAGAAGGCACCAAACAGCAGTGTAAAATAGAATTCCCAGTTTATTTTACATGTTTGAATTAAAATACATTAGCCCATTCACAATGTCAATAATTATTTTACTATAATGGTATGAATTTAAAGTTGTTCTTATAATGGGTCTGTCTACTCTCTTCTCCCATCTTAAAGTCAGTTGAAGTTCTGTAATTGCTAATTGATAAAATCTGAAATGATCTAACTGCCTTGAAATGGATATGTTGATTTCAAAACAATAATTTGAAAGTGAACACTAAAAAGTAATCACTCGTGGACCACACAGAAAACAAAATAATCAAAAAACAGAAGGTAGGAAAATATCTACGCTTGGTAATAACAACTCAGTGGAACTATCTTTCGTATCATTTTTGCAGAATTAATCTGGTAGATGAGGCATTTCTGTAATAATTCATTAAATTTGCTGTTTTAAAAATACCATATTATCATAAATTATGCTTTGAAAATTTCATATGTTAAACTTAAAAAGGAACTGGTCCACTTCTATATATCATTTATCCATTAAAACCTGATTTGTGAAGCACCTATTAATGCAATCTTACCTTTTAAATAGATCCTTATGGTTCAGATAAATGAATTACTGCTGAGTAATGTAACGAGAGTACAATAAAATTGAATTGATGGCTGGGCTTGAGAGCCACAAGGCATATATATAATGTCAGGGCTGTGATTTCCCATGCACTCTAGTTACTTGAGTAGAGGTGGGTAAAATTTTACAGCAACTTTTACTATTTCTGCTTTGTTTTAAGAGTGCAGCTTAATTTAATTTGTTAAGTAAATAAAACTAGCAAGCAGCAAAATACATTTGAAGTGTAGAGAATTAATATGGGAATTTAGAATGTACTCGTGTTACCAAATCAGTTTCAGTCATTAAAATAACTGAGTCTCCTTTGAATCTGTTTAATATTAAAACTTTAAGAGGTTCCTTAAGGAGCTACTTTATAATCCACCAGTTAAAGCCATTGAATGAACCCTAAACTCTCTTCAAAACTGATGTACAATTTTTCCTGAATATTTACATTACAACTAATAAGCAGCTATTTCAATATTAACCATCACCTATAATGTCTACCATTTCTGCAATCTCGTATTTTTATGTGTGACAATTAACTATTTTCTGGTGTTTTGATTGTGCTAAGGACTGCTTGCAATTACTTTTAGTAACAAAGATTTAGTTTTGATTTCAAGGTCCAAACAGGTGCTAGCTACTCCTGTTCATGTCTCTGATATTGATAACAATGAGCATCAAAACAATGTAATTTGTGGTCAAACAGCTGTAGATCCATCTGCCCTTCCCTATGTTTCTCATTGAAATCTATGCTGCCGACTCAATGTCAAAGCTAATTGCTTAGGCTCAATAGGAAACAAAATCATGCAATATGTGCAAAATGAATGTTCAAGTGTACAAGGAGACTGATAGTCTGGAGACTGCTAATTGGTATTGACTGCCGACCACTCATCAGCACTAATATCAGTGTCTGAATCACCAAACCTGTTTTTAACTCCAACTTTACGCTCATTGCTTGCTTTAGCCAGAACCATTTTAGCCCTTGTTACTGCTTTTACACATTTTCATTCTCAGCTGGAGGAGTTAACTAATTTTGATTTAAATTTATCTCCCATCCTTACCTTCATATGGTCCGACACTGACTTCCCCCTTCTCCAACTTCAGACTATGCTACTTACTACAAACATCCACAGCGACACTGACAATACTTCTTCCTACTCCACTTCCTGTAAGGACTCAGTTCCTTCTTTCCATTTTTACCCATTGCATATTTTTTGATACAACATTTCACCCCAATTCTAATTTTTTTTCTCAGATAAGAATTTTCCTCCAAAAGGACCCTCAATTATGTTTCTTCCATCCTCCACTGTTCCACCTTCACTCTTTCTCCCTATCAGAATCATGTTTAGGAATTCCCTCATAAGCCTGTAGATCACTATCCATTGTTAATCTCCAATGTGATAGAACATAGAACATTACAGCGCAGAACAGGCCCTTCGGCCTTCGATGTTGCGCCGACCAATTAGGAAAAAGCAATGACCCTCCAAACTAAACCATTCCCTTTTTGTCCATAAACTTATCTACTAATCTCTTAAACGCCACCAAACTTGGCGCATCTACAACTGCTGCAGGCAGGGCATTCCATACCCCAACCACCCTCTGGGTAAAGAACCTACCTCTGATATCCGTCCTGTAACTACCACTCCTTAATTTAAAGCTATGTCCCGTCGTGCCAGCTTTCTCCATCCGAAGAAAAAGGCCATCACTGTCCACCCTATCTAAACCTATAATTATCTTACATGTTTCAATAAGGTCTCCTCTTAGCCTCCTTTCTAACGAAAACAACCTCAAATCCCTCAGCCTCTCCTCATAAGACCTGCCCTCCATACCAGGCAACATCCTGGTAAACCTCCTCTGTACCCTCTCCAATGCCTCCACATCTTTCTTATAATGTGGGGACCAGAACTGCACACAATACTCCAAGTGCGGCCGCACTAGAGTTTTGTACAGTTGCAACATGACGTTGCGGCTCCGAAATTCAATCCCCCTACCAATAAAAGCTAAGACTCCATATGCCTTCTTAACAACCTTATCGACTTGATTGCCAACTTTCAGGGATCTATGCACATATACACTAAGATCCCTCTGTTCATCAACACTATTAAGAGTCCTACCATTAGCCCTATACTCTACACATTTGTTATTCCTGCCAAAGTGAATTACCTCACACTTTTCCACATTAAACTCCATTTGCCACCTCTCGGCCCAGCTCTGCAACTTGTCCAAGTCTCTCTGCAAACTATAACACCCCTCTTCACTATCTACCACTCCTCCGACTTTGGTGTCATCCGCAAATTTACTAATCCATCCCTCAATACCCTCATCCAGATCATTTATTTGGTGATTTCACCACCAAATACATTTGGGACACCTGGTCCACTGCTACTTTCCCCTCACAACAGCTCATTCCCCTGGCACCTTCACATGTAAGTGCAGAGAATGCAACAACTGTACTTTCACCTCTTCAGAGATGGATGCTGCCATTCAGAGCCCCAAACATCATTGATGAGACATCAATTTACACCTTGGTCTATATTTCCTGCTCACTAGCCTCTATATTAGGAAGACCAAACATAGATTAGGTGATTGCTTTGCTCTATACACCCATTCAGCTTGCAAATCAACCCTAATCTTACACTCTCAGCTCTAATGTACTTCATTTGCACTGTTCCAATGAAAGCTTGAAGAGCAGCACCTCAAGTTTCTACGAGATACCTCATAGCCTTGTGATCTTGTTTTCTTTTGAACCAATTCAGATTTTAACCACCATTCCCATTTTCTCTTGCCGCTGCATTAGCATCTCCAGCAATGGGAATGGCTGTGAACTAGCTGCTTAAACTGCTCTATTTGTACATGATCAGCATGAAGGATTTGTACCATCTGCTTTTCTTCCCCAGCTGACAGAAGCCTTCCTTTTTTCAGACTTTTCAAGCTTCACTTTTCAAGATGCATTCCTGTTGACTACATTTCTCTACCTACTGATTTGCTTCACTGGACCCTTACGTCCACCTTTGATATTCTCATTCCAATATAACCATTACTTTATTTCACTCTGGCTGTTCCTCCTGCCACTGCCCTCTTCTCCATTCCCCTAACATGTACATAGGATTGAATGGATATGGTGGGCAACTGGTTCACTCATCCACTGTCAGATCTGGCTGGACCACGTAAACTACTGTCGGAGCCTGGTCGTGTTTAATGAAACTGGTCGCTATCTTGGATCATCCTCTACGGTTAAAAGATAACTCTCTGGTTCTTTTCTCTACTGCAAACCATCTTCTTAAACACCCTTTCCACTTCTTCCACCTTCACCTTCAATAATATATGTGAGGAGCTTGTGGATCTTCTTGTCACTAAGATTAAGACCATCTGATTAGCTGTCTCTACTGTGTTGCTATCTTCCACTAACCCTCCTGGCCAAACATCCTGTTTGGCATCTTCTGCCCCAATTCTGCATCGTTCTTTAGTTTCTCTCCTATCTCTCTTCATGCCCTCTCTATGCTCATCTGGCCCATGAGAACCATATCCTACTCCCTTAATCCTGTTCTCATGAAACTGCCAATTACTCACCCCTCATTCTCCCATGTTAGCTCATATTATGAATGGGTGTCTTTCATTTGAAGTTTTGTCCCTCTCTTTCTTCATCTGCCATTATCACCACTCTCCTCAAAAAAAAAATCCAACCCTTGAGTGCACTATCCTTGTAAATTATTGTTCCATCACCAATCTTTTATTCAAAATCTTTGAATGTGTCATTACCTGTCAAATCCATGACCGGTTTTCCTGAAATTCATTTCCATCCCTTCTATAGTACTGAAACAGCTCTTACCAAATTTACACATAACATCCTACTTGACTGAGTTACCCAATCCTCCTCAACCATCTGACTGGTCCTCATCCTTTGCCATGGTTTACACCGACCTCCAGCAACTCCTTTCCACTATCATCCAACTGGGTGGCACTGCTCTCACACAATTCCACATCTAATCATAATCAAAGAACCACTTGCAATAGCTTTTCATTCTGTTCTTCCATAGTTACCTCTGCTATCTCCCCTAGGATCTACCCTTGGCCCCTCCTATTCTGCCTCTAGGTGACATCATCCAAAAGTACATTGTTAGTTTTCGCATGACACCTGACTCTCTCTCACCACCACCGCTCTCAATTCCTTCACTGATGTCAAATCATCAGGCTGCTTATCCAACATCTAGTACTGGATGAACAAAAGTGTCTTCCAATTAAATACTGGGAAGACCAGTGCCCCTCAATGTTGTGTCCTCAGCCCCTTACTAAATTCCTTATATACCTATGACTGTGAGGCCAAATTCCTGTCCAACTCAATTTTCAAGTTGCTGCTGACACCAGCATAGTAGATGGGATCTCAAATTGCGATGAGACATTGTTCAGGAATGAGATAGAAAATCTGGTGATCTGGTGCAATGACAATAATCTCTCTCTCAATGGCAACAAAACAAAAGAGATATTCATTAAATTCAGGAAGCATAGCTGAGGACATGCCTCTGTCTACATCAAATGGAGACAAAGTAGAAATGGTTGGCAACGTCAAGTTTTTAGATGGCCAGATCACCAACAATCTGTCTTGTTCCATTCATGTCGATGCTATAGTTAAGAAAGCCCATCAATGCCTCTACTTTCTCAGAAGACTAAGGAAATTTGACATGTCAGCTACAACTCTTAACAAGTTTTACAGGTGCACCACAAAAGGCATTCCTTCTGGTTGCATCACAGCTTGGTATGGCTCCTACTCTACCCAAGACCTCAAGAAACTACAAAGGGTCATGAATGAAGCCCTCTCTATCACTCAAACCAGCCTCCTCTCCATTGACTCTGTCTATGTTTCCTGCTGCCTGAGGAAACTGCCAACATGCTCTCTTCCAACTTCTTCCATTGGGAAAAAGATATAGAAGTCTGAGGACATGTACAAACCAACTTGAGAACAGCTTCTTGCCTGCTGCCATCAGACTTTTGAATGGACCTACCTCGCATTAAATTGATCTTTTTCTACACCCTAGCTATGACAGCAACGCTGCATTCTGCACTCTCTCCTTTCCTTTTCTATGAATGGTAGGCTTCGTCTGCATATCACACAAGAAACAATACTTTTTACTGTATGTTAATAGTAAATCAAATCCAATCAAATCAAAAAAAGACAAGAAACCATTGTTTTCAGTCCAGACTCCAAACTCTGTTCCCTAGGTGCAAACTCTATCTCTCTCTCTGCCAACTGCCTGAGACTAAACCAGACTATTTACAACCTTTGTGTAATATTTGATCCACAGATGAGTTTCCAACAGTCATTAACAGCATCAGTAAGCATATTTATTTCCACCTATATAAATGTTGCTTGACTTGGCCATTGTTCCAGCTCATCCACTGCTGAAACTCTAGTCTGTCTTTGTTACCTCTAGATTTGATGATTCCCATCACACTCCTGGTAGTCTCCAATATTCTTCCCCATGTAAATTTGAGATAACCCAAAACTCTGCTGCCTGTGCCTTAACTAAATTTTGTTCTCTGATCAACTGTGTGCTGGCTTATACTGGCAACCAGTAAGGCAACACCTTGATTTTCAAACTTCCATCCTTGTTTTCAAATCCCTTCATGGCCCGTCCCTCCCATAGCCTGTAATCTCTACCAGCCCCACAGCCCTCTGAGACATCTGCATCCTCCTGCCTATTTTAATCACTCTACAATTGGTGACCCTGCCTTCAGTTATCTAGGCCCTGAACTCTGAAACACACTTGCATTGCCTCTCAGCCTCTTCATCTCACTTTTTTCTTTTAAGACACTCCTTAAAAACCACCTCTTTGAGTAAGCTTTTGGTAATCTGATACATCTCCTTAAGTGGTTTGGTGTCAAATTTTGTTTTATAAACTCTTGTGAAGCAGGTTAAGGATATTTTATTACTGTAAAGATGATGTATAAGTTGTTGTTGACCCAGCTCTCTGCTATTATCATTTCCACATTCTTTCATTTCTCTAATTGCTTTCATTATTGTCTCTTTCTGTCTGAAACCATTAGCACTTCCTTCACTGAATCATTTCATATCCTCCCACACCATACATTTTATTTTCCCAATTCTTTTTCCCTGGTTCTCTAGAGTAAACTGTTCACCTGTAACATCTTCCACTTCCAATAAAAGACTTGCAGCCTCAATCATTAATCCTACCTTCCCCTTTCTATACAGGCTGTCTAACCTGTTGAGTGTTTCCGGCATTCCCAGTTTTTATCTTCTATTCATTTTATTAAACGTTGTAACATTTGTACAGACTTTGTACCATGCAATAATTAGAATGGGAGTAACTGGGTTTATAAAACATCTTTCATTAGGTCATCCCAAAATGTTTCATAGCCAGGAATAAATAGTTGAAAAGCACTTTTTTTTTTAAAAGCATGACCTATGAGCAAACCATCATCAACTTACACATTGTAAAGTTCAAGAACAGTATGTGGCACAGTGGTTAGCACTGCTGCCTCTCAGCGCCAGGAAACTGGATTCGATTCTCAGCTTGGGTCACTGTCTGTGTGGAGTCTGCACCTTCTCCATGTCTCTACATGGGGTTCCAAGAGTGGGTACTCTTGTTTCCTCCCACTATCCAAAAGACATGCTAGTTCGGTGCATTGGCTAAGCTAAACTCTTCCTCAGTGTAGCTGAACAGGTGCCAGAGTGTGGTGACTAGAGAATTTCCACAGTAACTTCATTGTAGTGTTAATGTAAGCCTACTTAAGACACTAATAAATAAAACTTTAAAGACTTAAGTTAAATGAACATGTAATGCACTTGTTTAAAATGATATTAATTGACAGATAATAGCACTCTGAAACATGCAGGAGAATCCTCCTGCTCTTCTTCAAAAACCATTCACCTACATTCTTCTTCTACATTCACCTACAAGGTCGGCATGGTTTTAGCGTGTCATCCAAAAGGTCATGCAACACTGAATCAGTACTTGTCTTTGAAATTGGAGCCAGAGGAAGATAGTGAACAAAGAGCAATACCTTCTATTTCTATGTCAGTAAATGTATCCAATACATCTTTCTTAATACAGAACTATTATTAGAATAAGCATGTAAAAATGGTCACATTAGCAACTAAAAGATAATTTCTTATGACTTACTAATTATTCTTTCTCACAGGAACTTAGGAATTGCTGCATTAAAAAAAACATATCCAACTATTGTGCTTTTTACCATCCTGGATGATGTCTGAGGTTCTGCTGTAAATAAACCACATCAGCTATAAATCATTTTGTGTTAATTAAACTAACCTGTATAAAATGTGCTGCAATTTCAGGAGATGCGCGTCGAAGATCATGTCCATTAATGGCCAGGACCCTGTCATTCACTTGCAACTGGCCATTCTGAGCTGCTAGGCCTCCTTCCAGTAAATTATAGATAAAAACACCAGCTTCATCAGACTTACGGACCAACTTTATTCCCAGAGGCTGGTCAGCCCTCTTGTACAGAATAACATGGAAGCTGTCATCTCTGGAGCAGTTACTTTCAACGTTGCTTCTGCATTTATAGAGCTGTTCTCGAAGCACATTTAACAGCAGAGTCTGACAGGGCTGTTTCAATACTGCCACCGCATAGTTATGGGGCACACAAGTTATGTCTGTACCATTTACCTGGACCAAAAAAAAATTCCATCAATCCTAAAATAAATGAAAGTAGCGAAACCTGAGGAAACTTTTGTATTATTTGTAGTAAATTAAAAAACATAATGTAATGTTAACAAAACATGATCAAGAAAGTGTTCCATGAGGTATGTGTGACATTTACAGGAAATACATTCTTTATGTAAGACTTTTACATATATATGCACAAAATACATGAACTGTAATGGGGAACTGTAACGGGGAAGATCTCTTGGTCAGCACTGAAGCCAAGATACACATCACTGACTGCAATTTAAACTGTGGCCTTAGCCTTTTACATTAGGGTTTGGGTGAGTACCTTTTCAGCCCACAGGATCCAGCCATTGTAATGAGGGCCAAGGAAGGAACTGGAAAGAAACAGAAATGAGGCAGGGGTGGGATCATAGAAACTAGAAGCAAGAGTAAGCCATTTGGCTCTTCGAGCCTGCTCCGCCATTTTGATGATAGCAGATTATCAAATTGAATATCCTGATCCATCCTTCCTTTCCTTCCTTCCATATCCTATGATCCCCCAAGGGCTATATCGAATTTCTTCTTGAAATCAGATAATGCTTTGGGCTCAACTACATTCTGGGGTAGTGAATTCCACATCTTTGCCACCCTCTGGGTGAAGAAATTTCTTCTCACCTCAGTTCTAAGGAGAAGTTTAATTCTAAGGGTCAGGAATGAGAATGGTGTGGGGATGAGATGGCATGTGGATTGGGATGATGTGAGGTGAAGGTGGGATAGGGTTGGAGTGGAGATGTGTGTGGATTTGGGAAAGGGAGGAATTGTTCTGCAAGTTTTTTTCTAAATGTGTTTAATATGAGGATAAATCATGCTCAAAAATCACTTCCAACACAGATCCCATGCCCCGTGCCTATGAATAAGCTTCTGACTAAATTCTGGGCATCTAGCCCAACTCTGCAACAGTGGGATCTCTTCTATGCAATGTTGGAGACTACAACAGAATTATCAGGACAGTGTATGTCTGCCTATTAGAAGTTGAAACTTCCTATAGAAAAAAGTATCTTTCTTCCCTCTAAAAGAAGAATTGTTTCTATAAAATTTCACATGAACCATCCAGTCACACAAGGTTTGTTTGAAAAATATTTGCTAAAAAGTAAGTGACACTAAAAAATTGGCAACAAGTAACAGGAAATATCTATAATTAATATTGTATTAAATCATTCTTTAGCATGGAGGCAATATTAACTAATTAGTTAAGTCTTCTAATTTGATGGGATTCTCAGTAAATCGATTGAATTCCTGAATCATTGCATGTTAAACTAAAAACACCATCTTAGAGGTTTATCAGTGATATTGTTCATCTCCTCCTTGATGGTGCCGTAAGTAATGAGTAGGGTTGGAGCTAGTGGCATCAGATTGGCTGGCAGCTCTTGGTGGGTGGACTGGTATTCCGGTGATCTGGTGGGACCTTCTGCTGTCCTGTTCAGTGCCTGAGTGACACAAAGTGCAGTGGGCCTTCTTGGAAAGATGCAAAGTAGAGGGGAGGTGTCTTGCCAGCTTTCTAACAGGTGAATGAGACCTTCGTTGCCTCCACAGGATTCATTGTATCATAGAATAGAATCATATAATCCCTACAGTGCAGAAGGATGCCATTCAGCCCATTGAGTCTGCACTGATCACAATCTCAAATCCTATTCCCATATCCCCTCATATTTACCCTGCTAATTTCCATGACACTGGGGTTAATTTAGAATGGCCGATCAACCTAACTCGCACATCTTTGGACTGTGGGAGGAACCCAGCGCACCTGGAGGAAACCCATGCAGACAAGGGAGAACGTGCAAACCACACAGACAACAACTCAAGACCAGAATTGAACTCGGGTCCCTGGCACTATCAGGCAGCACTGCTAACCACTGTGCCACCATGCTGCCCCTTGTTTTCCCAGCATCCACAGCATTGTAAATTCCTAGAATCAACTGAGCAATCAGCAAATAATAATATGAACGCAAAACAATTTCAAAAAGAAAATCAGTCACACTATACCACTCTCTTTCCTAGTTAACCAGTTATATATTATTGGGAATCTGGTGGACAGACAGTTTCCTAATGCCTTTTTCTATGGTGTAATATACTGTAAAGGAGCCTAAAGGAAGCAGGATACAATTCATTCTTACAAATTAATTCGCAATATTCAGTACCTCTAGAATCATATCTCCTGGCAGCAGTCTACCATCTTTAGCAACAGCACCATCTCGATAAATGTCTTGTATGACAATATTCTCCATCGGAGTTTCACATCCTCCCACAATACTGATGCCAAGGTTTTCATGTGCATCAGAGTGGTTAATCTTGATTGTTGTAACTTCTCCATCTGGAATTAAATGATGTAGTCTGGGAAATGCTGGAAACATAAGAACAAATATGCTTGAGTGGCTCAGTCTGTCTTCATTTTATCTAGTTTATTATCTTATATTGCGAGTATGACCTTCCACACACTAGTTCATATTACATTCTTTTTCAGTGAAATATCAACACTGGCTAAACTTAACCATGGGCGACACAGATTTTATGTTCTCTATGAACTTGGGAACATTGTGCAGAAGTATACACAATGAAATATCTTAACACTTGATTAAATTACTTCACATGGCAAGGCCATAGACCTTCGGTTCAGCATGTCTAGCAGTTGAAAGTATATTGAGCACAGAAACTGCTGGGAGTTGGATTGTAAACTGACTGAAGTTCCCTTCAATAGTGCAGATGTGGGACTGAAGCTAGACCTTATGGAATAGTTGGTACTGCCCAGACCAGAAACCTGGATGTGAAGAAAATTCCAACAATTTAAACATCATTTCAGAGAAGAAGTAGAGCGAGATTTTTCCAGATCATTTCCATAGCTTTCGGAGACAAAATAAAGTCGATCAAAGACAGAAGCAGAACCTTCCACTGCATTCAGATGTGGTTTGGCGCAGGAACTTAGACTTGATGTTGAGACAAGTCCAGGAATTTGAAGTCAAGTTTGACAAAAGTTTACATCCAGTCTTTTCTGCAACCTATACCAGAGCTCAAGATGAGGTCAAGGAATGCGGTTTTAACTAAGCGGCTTCTGTTCAAAGTAATAGTTAACTTGGTTTACGTAGAGTTTGATTTAGTTCTCCCGATCCCATGTGGTTCAACGGTCAGCAAGGTCCAGCGCATCCTGTCTCACTGCAGCCCAGATGGAACCCTGCTCTTGGGGGCCCTCCTTACATGAACTTCACTGGGTCTTCCTCGGCTAGTACAATCATTTTCTTCTGCCTTATGCTGTCCATTCTTGCTGTCACTTTGGCACTCACTGGTTCAGGAGATAAAGAATGAGTCCTGCCGGTATCAGTCACCATTTCTTCACTATGTCCTGGAGATACCTTGAACTAGCCTTCTGTAGTACATTCTCGTTGATGATACTGTTTCGCTATACGATACCCAGGATCTTATGTAGGCAACTCTGGTGAAAGATGTCCAATTTGTATGACATCTTTGCTGTTTTTTTCAAGTCCCACTGGCATAGATTGCACTTGCTACTACTTTGGACACGTAGGTGGGATTTTCCCGTTCTCTCCCCATCGCCTGTTTCATGTTGGCGAAGGTAGCCTGCCATTGGTGATGACAGGATCTTTTGGTCTCCCACTAATGAACTGATTTGCTCCGTGGCTCGCATCCTCTGCACTGGGGAATCCACCATGTGGAGGGGAAGGTGGAGCGGGGAGATGTGAGAAGCCACTGGCCAAACCAGAAGATACCACTGGCAGGGGAGACTGGAAAATTTTGATCATAGATTCACAGTCTCATGGCTGTGTCGGTGGTGCCCGATGCCAACTTGAAGCTTGGGTTAAATTGCCAGTATTAGGATCAGGGGAACAACAGAGGAAATGGTTTTGGGGAGAAAATACTACAGATGGCAGCAGATGGTCATGTAGTGAGGCTTCCCTGTGGATTTGATAGTCCAGGAGCAAAGTTGAACTTGAACCATAAATAAACATATACCAAATGGCAGCTGGAATTGGGCTGCTGTGTACCAGCTCAGTTTGCAGCAGTTATGTATCCAAATCAAAAGATTGTGCATTCAAATTGCATTCCAGAACCTTGAGCACCGAAATCTAAGCAGACGTTCATGTGCAGTAAACCAAGAAACATGCTACTTTTAAAGATAGAATCATAGAATCTCTACAGTGCAGAAGAAGGCCATTCAGTTCATCGAGTCTGCACTGATTTTCTGACAGAACATCTCACCCATGACCAAAACATTCCCCCCACCCCACCCTATCCCCATTAATCCCCCCACTAATCCCCCAAAGCTACACATTTTAGGACACAAAGGGATTTTAGCATGGCTAATTCACCAAACCGGTTCACCTTTGGACTTGATGTTAAACCGAGACTGTCTGCCCTCTCGGGTGAAAGGTCCCATGACACTCCCCAATCAATAATTAGCTCTTGATTAACAGCAATTAAAACACAATCTGGTCATTAACTCTTTGCTGTTTGTGGGTGTTTGCTTTGTGCAAAGTGACTGTTAAATTTCCTACGTCATATCAGTGACTACAACTCCAAAGTATTTAACTGGTTATGAAACAGGCTTGGAATATCCTGAAGTCATGATAGATGTTAAATTTGAAGCTGGTGTTCCACAAAGAGTGATGCTGGGACCATTGTTGTTTATCATTTTCATAAACAACTTACTGACTTGGGAACTGATAGAAACATTTGCAGAAGACACCAAATTGGGGGCATCATTTATACAATGAATGTCTGCAACAAATGCAGCAAGACATTAATAATCTTGTAGAATGGACACGCAAATGATAAATGGACTTCAAAATAAACAAGTGTGAGGTAGTACATTTTTGTAGGGATAAGAAGGCGGCTATACTGACTAAATGGGACAAAGGAATGGAAGCATCCAGGGGTAGGGATGCACAAATGATTAAAAGTAGTGATGTTAGTTAAGACCATAGCATTAGAATTTATGTATAGAATTGTAAAACAGAAAAGTTACGCTCAACTTGTATGGAAACTAGTTAGGTGACAATTGGAGTGGCATGAATGGCTTTGGTCTCCAAATATAAATAGTTTATAAACTAGTTTTATAAAATAGTTTGTAGAAGGAGCAAAAATATATACCAAAATAATGTCACAACTATGAAGTTCCAGTGATCACAAAGACTGAAGAAACTTGAGGTTCTGAAGAATACGTTTCAACTTGCAGGTGAACCCAGAAATATCTTTCTTTACTTGTTCACAGGATATGGACATTGATAGCAAGGCCGGCATTTATTAACCATCTCAAATTGCCCTTAAGAAGTTGGTGGTGAGCCAACAGCTGTAGGTACGTCCAAAGTACTGTTAGATGGGGTGTTCAGGATTTTGAGCCAGTGATGGTGAAAAAGCGGCAATATATCCCATGCTTCTGCTGCCCTTGTTCTTCTTGGTAAAACAAACATGTTTCCTATACACCCATTGCATTATGGTATGGGCAATGTAAAATTGTGGTTAGTTATCTTGTTTAAACACTTGTGAACTTTTTAAAAAAAATATCAGTTTGGCTGCCCTTTTTGGTGCCTACCAACTTCAGTATTATGACAGACAGCCGTATTGACATCAGGCTTGCAAGACATAAATGTTATACATGTGCAGGGTGGCTTTAGTCCCAATTCTTGAAGGTAAAATTCACCCCCAAGTCTCACTGCATGCAGGCTCAGACTTCTCCATTACTTGAGGAACCCCTGGTGAAGATGTGAATGGTACTGAACACAGTGAAACCAACAGCCAACATCTCCATTTCTGCCCCTGTGATGGAAGGAAGATGATTGATGAAGTAGCTGAAGATGTTTGAGTCTTTGGCAGAATGGGCCAGTCAATAACATATGCGACAAAGAATTCAGGAGAAATGTCTTAATCCAGGGAATGGTTAGAATGTGGAAAATAGCATAGCATGAGGGAATAACCTAAATATATTTAAGGGTCAACACAAGGTAAAAGGGAATAGAAGAATATGTTGTTGGGGTTAGATGGAGAAAAATGAAGAGGCCTATGTGGAACATAAACACTGGCATGGGTCTATTGAATCCATTGACTTCATGCTGAAAATACTTTGTAATCTTGTACTACTTTGTCAAATACAATTTTCTTTCATTTTATCACTGCAATTGCATCACTGAATTCTCTTCTATTTTCGAACCTTATTCAACTGTTTTGCAAGGCAATTTGACATGCACATTTGCACCTTGCACACACCATCACTGATATGCAGGAATCAAATTCAAAGTTTTCTTTTTACCTTCCTCTGGGCATGTGTCAGCCTGTATTCTCTCTCCGGGATTACTCTCAACCAGATTTTCACTGTTACTTCTACGGAGGTAGCTGAAAGCTCGATTCAGTTTTTTAAAGGATCTGCTTCTTATTGGTTGCCGATCGAAAGGTCGGTCTAAGAGAAAATGGAAATATGTGATGGAAATGTATATTTTTATATATCATGTACCATAAAACAAAGAGAATTGAAAATGCTGTCAAATGTTACAGAAGAGAATATGTCAATCCTTTGGCTTTTGTATAAACTGCAAATTAAATATTATATCTTTATGACCAGCAAACAATTTTAAAGTAAAAGCTCTGAGATATATTGGAAATCACATTGTTGCCTTTTGTCTCTCCATTTCAATCCTTCCTTTGCTGATGGCTTGTTTGGGGATAGTTTAACAGGTGCAAGTGACCCTGGCATCTTGTCTATTTGACTATTATTTGTGTGTGAACTATTCCAACTGTGTGAGCACTCATCAATTCAGGCAAACTGGACACTGGCTTTCTTAGCCTGAAGGCTGAGTCAGTCACTATATTCCTACCACTGTCTAGCCTGAGATTCATTAGCAGACTCATACTCATTATTAGCCTAGTTAACCTCAATAGATAGAAAAGTGATGGTCTGGATTGTGGAAAAGATATGGAATTATATAATCAGAATCACAAAGAAAAGTTGCAGCCTCACACATACACGAAGACTCCATTTCATTTTTGATATTGTTCCTTATTATCTACAGTCCTGATTAGAAATGTATCAGCTTCCATTGTCAAGGCTATTAAATCTCATATATTGCAGTGTAAAAAGTAACCTATTTAAATACATCTCCTTATTAAACTTGATACAGTTAAATATGTTTAGAAAGGTTTGAGGTTACTCCCTTCTATTTGATCTTAAATTAGTGGCACAGTATTTAGCACTGCTGCCTCACAGCTCCAGAGATCCAGATTCGATTTCCGTCTTGGGTCATTGTCTGTGTGGAGTTTCCACCTTCTCCCTATGCCTACATAAGTTTCTTCCAGGCTTTTCACATTCTCTCCGTGTCTGCGTAGATTTTCTCTAGGTGGTCCAGTTTCCTCCCGCAGTCCAAAAGATGTGCTGGTTAGGTGCATTGGTCACACTAAATTCTCCCTCGGTGTACCCGAACAGGCACTGGAGTGTGGTGACTAAGGGATTTTCACAGTAATTTCATTGCAGTACTTGTGACACTAATAAACTTTAAAAATTTAAAAGCTCAATGTTTTTCCTTACAATGTTCCTGGGGATTGTGGTATTATTGCCAATGTGTTCATTGTTTTCTGTCTTAAAACAAATCAGTGATACAATGGGAATAGTTGACAGGTGATGTGTTTTATAATAAGTAATACTTTACACAGTATGCTGCAGACTTAAGTCCATTCCTACAATAGTAGGTAACAGAGCATAGGTTGGTTAACTGCTGACTTAATCTTTAATCTGCTACTTCGAGATTTTTGTTGCCTTTGTTGAATATTTAGCAGTTATATTTAAACTCTGATTACTTTACTTCTTGAAACTAGAAATTGGCATTGAGGATACCATGCTTTAGGTCACTAAGTGATGAGGGGTTACTTGTGCTGTGGAAAATGGTTTGTAGGCAATGGTTGGCCAGAATTTATTAATTACAATTGGAATTGATAAGAATTCATTCATTGGATGTAGCATTGCAGGCAAGACCAACATTTGTTGCCTCTTGAACTGCTGCAATCCATCTGGTGCAAGTACACATACAGTGCTGTTAGGGAAGTAGTTCCAGGATTTTGACCCAGCGGCATTGAAGGAATGGCAATATATTTCCAAAGCATGATGGTGAGTGGCTTGGGGTGGAAATTGTAGATGGTGGTGTTTCCCTGTGTCCGCTGCCCTTGTCCTTCTAGATAGTAGAAGTTGTGGGTTTGGAAAGTGATGTTGGTGAGTTGCTGAAGTACATCTTGTATCTAAGGATGTCTGGAGATGTGCAGGTTAGGTGAATGGGCCACGGTAAATTACCCCTTAACATCAAGGGGACTAGCAGAATAAATAAGTGGAGTTACGGGGCTAGGGCCTGGGTCAGTTTGTTGTTGTTGCAGGCTCAATGGGCCAAATGGCCTCCTTCTACATTATAGGGATCCTATGAACTATGGTATGCGCTGCTGCCATTCTGTATCAGTGGTAAAGGGATTGACTGTTTAAGATGGTAGATGGGGTAACAATCAAGATGTTTTGATCTGAATAGTATCAAGCGGGAGCTGTAATAATCCAAGCAAGTGGAGAGCATTCTATCACACATTTGTGGACAAGGTTTGGGGAGTTAGGAGTCAAGGATTTCCCAGTCACTGAACTGCTCTTTGTAACCATAGTTTTTAAATGCCTAGTCCATTTCAATCTCTGGTCAATGGTATATTGATAAAGAGGGATTCATTTAATATTGAGGGAAGATAAGATTCTCTCTTGTTGGAGATTGTCATTACTTGATAATTGTCTGGCATGAACATTACTTGCCACTTATCAGCCCAAGATTGAATGTTGTCCAGATCTTGCTTCATATTAGCATGGACTGCGTCAGTATCTAAGGAGTAATGAATGATGCTGAACATTGTGCAATCAACAACAAACATCTCTCTCTCACTTTATGATGGAAGGATGTTCATTGATGAAGCAGCTGGAGGTGATTGAACTGAGGACACTACCTACAGTGATGCCCTGGAGCTGAGATGGTTTTATAGCAACAACCAGAACCATTTTTCTTTCTTTGACTCCAACTTGTGAAGGTTTTCCCCTTGATTCCGATTGATTCCAATACTGATGACACACACAGTCAAATAGTGCCTTTTTGTCAAGACAGATGTTTTCAACTCATCTCTTGAGTTTAGCTCTTTTGTCCATGTTTGGACTAAGGCTATAATGAGGTCAGGAATTGAATGGTCCTGGCAGAACCCAAATTAAGCATAGTAGAGCAAGGTATTGCTGAGCAAGTGCCCTTTGATAGCATTGTTGATGGCCCCTTCCATCACTTTGCTGATGATCGAGAACGGGTTGATGGAGTAGTAATTGGTCAGGTTGGATTCTCCTGCTTTTTGTGTACAAGACATAACTGTGCAATTTTTCACACTGCTGTAGCTGTACTGGAATAGCTTGGCTAAGGGTGTGGCTAGTTCTGGAGCATCAGTCTTCTGTACTATTGCTGGGATGTTGTCGGATCTATAGCCTTTTGCAGAATTGAGTGCTTCAGATGTTTCTAGATATCATGTGGAGTGAATCAAATGGGCTGAACAATAATATTTATGATGCTGGGGATCTCAGGAAGAGGCCAAGGTACATCATCTATTCAGCAATTCCCTTTGACGATGTTTGCGAATGCTTCAGCCTTATCTGTTGCAAATCATGAAGACATTCTAACTATTGTAATGAAATATATTATGGAAAGGTGAGGGGCACAAAATATATAATTTGTTTCATATCATTTGGGGAAAATATCACAATTTTGAAATCAGGCAAGCTGGCTAAGAAATTATCCCTAATTATCAAAACCTTTCTTGCTCCCTCATAAAGGCAAACGACTTTGCAGATTAGACAGTTATTTTGAGTAGTTCACATCCAAAATTCCTTCAATTTAAATTTGTTTTTGTTTATCTTTGAAAAAATCTTAGAAATGCAACAGTTTTCAAATTGCATGCAATTTGTATATACACTTACGTTTCTTTACATTACTTTTGCTGTGGGTGCTGGAGTTGTTTTCTGACTGGCTGTCCTCTGTACCTGACACAGAGTCTGGATTGATCAGACCTGAGTCTTTTGTCTTTGCGGCCACCGCGGCACATGCTGACAGCTGAGGAGGAAGTAGAGACGTGGCTGTGTCATTGTTATCCTCGTGTGGCCGAGGATCTAAGTCATTTGTTGACGAATCTTCTCGCGAATGTCTCTTTCGTTCTCCCAAAAGTCCACATTGGATTGCTCCTTTACACCTAATACAAGATTGGATTATCTCAAAATATGGAAAAGCATATTGCAAACTCATCATATTTGTGAACCAAGTTAAACAAAAGTAACATTTTGATTTGTTCTTACTTTCAGTTATTAGTCAGCTGATGCATTGAATCCTTTTTGTATTTATCTACAGGGCATCATTGGCTAAGCCAGCATTCATTACCCATCATTCGGGCTTCCATTCAGATTGTGCATCTCATTAAATCTCACAAAATGCAGCACTACTTAGCAAATGATTCAGCTCAATATACAAGCCGATAATGTAGTGCAGCTCCTAATATTAAGCTCCAGGGCAAAGAAAATAACCTACCAATGGAGGGAAGATGAGACAGGTTAAGTAAGTAATTAGCTATAGTCCACAGAGGACCATTAGAGAGAGACAATTGTTTCTTTATAACTAGAGAGGCAGCACTCTGCAAGTGCAGGGTAAGGTGAGGGAGCAGGCCTCTGAATTATCCCAGCCAGTACAGGGATTTAACCCATGCCTTTAGCATCGTTCTGCAACACACACTACATAGAAGGATACGCTAGTGAATATTTGCAGAAGTATATGACATGAAATTGGTTACTTCAAAATATTATCAATCCATTTAACCTGAACAACCTTGTATGCATCTCAATGGAAATGTTACGCACTTCCCATTTCACACCCTGAATATGAGAAACTGGCCTTATCACCGGGAATACAAATATTGAGAGAGGTGGGATTGGAAGGGGTTGTAGGGCAGCGAACAGGTGCTTAGGAAATCTATGACCATATTTTCATTCTAGTGCTGGCATTAATGGGCTGAATCTTTTTAGTAACAGTCACTGTCAGATTGTCACTTCACTCCTATTTCTCTACTTTAAGTCTGCAACTGCACATTTCTCACCTGAACATCTAAACAGGGCTTGTTGAAGCCTGTGAAGCATGGCTTCACTCCTAGAGACCTTCAGTTTAGTGCAAGATCATTAGTGGAAATGAAGCCATGCCCCCTTTTTACAGCACTAGCTGCCACATTCAAATATACCAAACAAAACCTGTTGGACTTTAACCTGGTGTTGTGAGACTTCTTACTGCGTTTACCCCGGTCCAACACTGGCATCTCCACATCACTGGTGATGTGGAGATGGGGTATCGGTGATACCCCAGTCACTTGGGCAACTGAGAAGGAAAGTGTGTAAAGTGAGGGAGTAGGCTGGGAAAGGTAGTGAGGGAGAGAGCTGAGTAGTTTGAGGGTATGGTCAGGTGGCTGGAGGAAGGTCTGGTGTTCGGGGCGGAGGGGGAAGGTGTGAGGGATTTTGGTCAGGCGGTGTCAGATGGCTGGGGTTGTAGGTGAAGTCAGAGTGTGGGAGAATAGTCGGGGATGGAATGGATGGCAAGGCAAGGCAGTCAGGGACTTGAGGGACTAGTCAGAGAGGCTCGTTTAGGGAGAGGGTGGTGAGTACCAGAGTATCCAGGAGCTAAAAGTGATTTTAATGCTGCTAACTGTTCCTTAGTCACTATTCCCCTAGATAAATCAGAACCAGCTGAAACTACTGGCTTTATATTGCAGTGTCGGAGGGTTGCAGAGTAATCACTCAATGGAAGATGGAACTTTCCGGGGAATTTTTGTGTGGGGGTCTCCACGAGATTCCACAGTGCATCTTCCGATGTTTCTCTGAGGTACTCCCTTCCAAGAAGGGAAGATCTGCACCATTATTTTCTAGCATTGGTTGCAGAGATTCGTGTTTCTTTTTCTTGGCAATTTTGTGAAATTTATCATATACCACAGCTGTCACAATAACTTTGAAATGACGCTAATGTTTTTATTGGGAGCAAAGCACAAAACTGTCTCCATTCACCCTCCAGGCTTTGAGGGCGAATTTACTTACGTCCATCATTAATAGTGTAGTGTTGGCATCCAGGTGTAAAGGCCAAATATCGTGACACCAAACAAATTTTGAGAAGTCCATAGAAGATCAACGGTAAGAGCTCAAACGGAGGAGAGACCACCCTGACTGAGCAGTGAATCAAACATTTAGAACTGAACAGCGCAGGAAATATCTTTGACAATGAGTCTTAAATAAGTAATGGGATATGATTATTATACTGGATAAATGTCCCATGTCTATTTGCAATTAGATCATAATCAAGCTCTATCCATATCATGGCTCATTCAGACACACTAGTACAATCTTAATGAATGTTTATCGGACTACTGAAGAATAGAGGATTAAAATCTGACGAGACCATTACTTTTATTACATATAACCCACTTTCTGATAAAGTTCTGAGGAACAAAAACATGCAGCAGGAATGAGTCATAAGCTGTTATGCAATTTCAGATCCAAAACCAAGAAAAACTTCTTCAAAAAATTAGTTGCATTTTAATCCAATGTTTAAATGTTCTATACACCAAAACATAAAAATACAAAGGAACAGCCAATCTCATTAAATATATTTATTTTTCTCTATCTCAGTTTGAATGAACTACTTCTGTTGCCATATCTCCTGCTGAACTTGTGGGGGGTTGGTTTTAAGTCTTATTCCACTGTTATTTTTCCTGCTAGTAACTCTTGCTTCACTGCTTCTACATTGCATTGGCTCATTCTTTCCATGTTGTCTTTTACTTTCCATCGATTATTTTGCTTAGATTGAAAGTTTCCACGCATAGGTATCAGGAAACAGGTGCAGGATTTTACAGATAAGAGCAAAATACTGCGGACCTGGAATCTAAAAACAAAAGTAGAAAATGCTGGAAATTCTTAGCAGCGCTAGCAGCAGCTACTAGTCTATTGCCCATCCACACTTTGGCAAATCAGACCACAAGGCTGTGCTCCTGCTCCCAGCTTACAAGCAAAAACTGAAGTGGGAGAATCCGTCAAAGAGAGTTGTGCAATGTTGCTCTGAGGAATTGGATGGTCTCCTACAGGGCTGCTTGGAGTCAGTGAACTGGTCAGTATTTAAAAACTCTGCGACCAGCCTGAATGAGTATGCCATCATAGTAACTGACTTCATTAGTAAGTGTGTAGAAGTCTGTATGCCAAAGAAGCAAATCCGCGTCACCCCCAACCAGAAATCATGCATGAATAGGGATATCCACTGCTTGCTGAAGTCCAAGTCTGAGGCGTTCAAGTCTGGCGACACTGACCTATACAAGAAAGCCAGATATAATCTAAGGAGATACATCAAAGATGCCAAAAGATAATACCAGACCAAACTGGAATTCCAGGCTAGCCACACTTACTCCTGCTGATTATGGCAAGGTCTGCAAGACATAACAAGATGAAGACATGTAAAATTGCTGGTTCCAATGTACCTTTTCCTGATGAGCTCAATGTATTCTACACCTGTTTTGAGCACGAGGTCAGCGAGAGCATGCCCTCCACCCTGGAAGCTCTGGATGGACCTGTATCTGGGGTCACCATTGCAGATGTCAGAGCATCTTTCTTGAAGGTCAACCTCGGAAGGCACTGACCCAGATGGGGCACCCGGAAATGCACTCAGATCCTGTGCAGATCAGTGGGAAGAGGTATTCACAGACACTTTCAACTTCTCTTTATGACAATCTGAGGCCCCTATTTGCTTCAAGAAGACGACCATCATCCCGGTATCTAAGAAAAACCAAGCAGCATACCTTAATGACTATTGGCCAGTGGTTCTGACATCCATCATTATGAAGTCTCCAAAAGATTAGTCATGGCACAAATCAATTCCAGCCTTCTGGAGTACCCAGATCCACTACAGTTTGCCTACTTCACACAGATCCACCGCAGTTGCCATTTCCCGAGTCCTGCCCTCAACCCTGGAACACCTACACAACAAGGACACCTATGTCAGATTCCTATTTATTGACTACAGCTCAGCCTTCAACACTATTATTCCCAGGAAATTCATCTCCAAATTCCGTGGCCTAGACCTCGGCACCTCCATCTGTGAATGGATCCTGAACTTCCTAACCCACAGACCACAATCAGTAAGGACAGGCAATGAAACCTATTCCACCATAATCCTCAATACAGATGCCTACAAGGTTGTGTTCTCAGTCCCCTACTATACCCCTTGTACATCTATAACTATGTGGCCAAATTCCTCTCCGATTTGATTCTCAACTTTGCTGTCGATACCACCGTTGTGGGTTGGATCTCAAACAATGATGAGACAGAGTACAGTAATGAGATACAGAATCTGGTGAACTGGTGTGGCAACAATAATCTCTCTCTCAATGTCAACAAAATGAAGGAGATTGTCATTGACTTCAGGAAGCGTAAAGGAGAACATGCCTATCTACATCAATCGGGACAAAATAGACAGGGTTGAGAGCTTCAAGGTTTTAGGTGTCTAGATCACCAACAACTGTCCTGGTTCCCCTGTGCTGACACGATAGTTAAGAAAGTCTACTGACGTCTCTACTTTCTTAGAAGACTAAGGAAATTTGACATGTCAATTACAACTCTCATCAGCTTTTACAAATGCACCATAGAAAGCATTCTTCCTGATTTTAAAGCTTGGTATGGCTCCTTCTCTGTACAAGATCACAAGAAACTATGAAAGGTCATGAACGTAGCCCAATCCATCATGCAAACCAGTCTCTCATTCATTGACTCTGTCTATACTTCCCAATGCCTAGGCAAAGCAGCCAGCATAATTAAGGACCCCACACACATCGGACATTCTTCTTACACCCTCTTTCTTTGGGAAAAAGATACAAAAGTCCGAGGTCATGTACCAACCAAGTCAAGAACAGTTTCTTTCCTGCTGCTGTCAGACTTATTTGCATTAAGTTGATCTTTCTCTACACCCTAGCTATGACAGTAACAATACATTCTGCACTCTCTTGTTTCCTTCTCTATGGATAGTATGTTTTGGCTGTATAATACGCAAAATAGTACTTTTCACTGTACGTTAACACATGTGACCATAGTAAGTTAAATCAAAAAAGCATTTATGGAGAGGGAATACAGCCAACATTTCAAGCCAGGCCAACCAGACTTGAAATATTGGCTCTATTCTCTCTCTACAGATGCTGCCAGAGCTGCTGAGAATTTTCAGCATTTTCAGTTATTATTATGGAATTTTACAGCCCTGTTGGGTGAGGGTGGGACTTGAAAATCCAGCAAGCCCATTCACAAATCCATTGGCTTTGGCAGGAGTGGAAAACCCCAACTGCAGGAGGGTCTGTAAAATTTTGCTCCAAGGTTTTGTATACCATTCATCAATCAGCCTATTCAATTCTCTTAAAAGTTTATTTTTCACTCACAAGTAAGGCTTATATTAATATGCAATGAAGTTACTGTGAAATTCCTTTTTTAGTGAGTACTTTGAAGAGATCTGGCAGAGAGCAAAATGACAATGGTATAATAAGAGAAAATAAACTACAATTAACGTTCCCTAAGCTTGCAGCAACTGTTTTATTGTATGCTCTGTATTTTCTTCATGCAGCTTTTGTTTCTGTACGTTGAGATGTTAGAACTTAAACATTAGGAAATAGTCCACAGATTTGATACACTAATATGGTGCAACTGTGTGTGGAAACCCATACTTGTTTTATAATGATTTCCCCAAAGATGAGTCAGGGATCTTACAAAGTACAGAAATTCCTGTAAGATTGATCAGTGATATCAATGAAGTATGAAATGATATATTTTGGTAGGAAGAATGAGGCAATTCTATATGACTAAAATAATACAATTTAGTAAATACATAATCTATAGCATAAATGGCACAGTTTAAAGAAGTGCAGGAGCAGATACACCTGAGGTGTTTGTACACAAATCTTTGAAGATATAAAAAGACATGAGATGCTGGGCTTTATTAATAAATTAATAAAAACTTAAAGTAATGAACCAAGGAGGCTGTGCTAACATTTATGAAAACACTGATTGGACCTCAGTTGGGAGGATGCTAAATTCTGGGCACCACACTTTAAGATAGAAGTCAAGTGTCTGGAATGTACAGGCCATCATGAGTCCCCTGTTCCCGGTTGAAAAGTCTAGGTGAGCCTGTCCAGGATAGTTGCCCTGTGCAGTTTAACATTGAAAGTAGCAGTTGGTTGCTTTAAGGCAGGGCTTTCGCCCCCTTCTCAGGGGAAAGTAACGCCTTAGAGAGCTGTTGGTCACCAGATGGCCTTGCAGTCCCAACACCACCAGCTGGTGCAGTGGCCATTGCTGTCCCACGACACTGATGAACTGAGGTAGTCTGGGGGTTGAAGGGTCACGGTCAGGGAATTGAGGAGGCAGAGGGAGTGATGGGCTGCTGCGTTCAAGAGGCTAGTTTAGAGGGCTAAAGGGAGGATGAGTGGGGTGCCTGCATTTGGCCCAGTGGACCTAAAAGGAAGAGCTCCCTTTGCCCAAAACGTAACTAAAGCTTCTCACATTGTGTCAATCTCTCTGCGCTAAGGATAAAATACTGAGGTGATAGGAGAAAGATCTTTAGTAGCCATTAATTGACCACTTGTGGGTCCTATTCCGTAGTTTGCTAGGTGCCTCCGACATTGGTTGGGCTGGCCGTGAGTCAGCAGCAGAAATGTCCCTGGACTGTGAGCACAATCAAGGAAGTTCAGTTTTATGCAGAGATAAAGTCCAGAGATAAAGAAAACAAAGATTATTCTCCACAGTACTGAGAAATTTAAGGATATTTAATAGGTGTGTTCAAATTTCTGAATGGTTTTGACAGGGTAAATAAGAGGAGACTGTTCCCAGTAATTGAATGGCCAATAACCAGAAGACACAGATTTAAGGTGATCGGAAAAAGAAACAAAAACTACATGAAGAGGAAAAGTTGCGCAGTCGGTTGTGATCTGGAATGTCTGAAAGGGTCATTCAAATAGATTAAATAGTTTAAGGGAAATTGAGGAATACTTCAAGCAGAACATAGTACACAGCAATGCAGAGAGAGTAATGCTGTGTGACTAATTGGATCATTTTATGATTTGATAACATTAAACTCTTCGCCGTCTCTCTAATCATTGGGTTCAATTTGAACTTTAGCATTGGAGTCTGTTTGCCCTAACTTCAACTACACTAAAATTCCACATGCACATCATCACTCCTCACTGCGCTGTCAGTAGCAACACCTGTACATAATAATCATCTGTGGTGGTTTAGCATTTTGCCAATTCCTCATCTTAGCATGTAGCTGGGCAAGTGTCCAGAAGCTACTGCAGGTCATTATAGTATAGTACAGCCCTTTCCAACTGGCACAAGTTATCTTTGATGATTTGCTGGTATTATTTACAGTAGCTCAGTAATACTGATCACATATCCAAAATGCTCCAGCTTCTCCCAAATATCAGAAAATGGTCAAATTGCAAGCACTAAAATACACTTGTGCACATGTCTACTTGTATATACTGGGCAGCACCATTGGAGACACTACGACATTGAGAGCAAGACCATTAATGCAGCAATGGTGTTGACATGAAACGGTAATTTTATGTGGGATTCTTACAATCTATATGGACCAGTAACATTTTGCTTAAAGTCAACAAAGTCTGAAACCCCAGTAATCTATCAGGAGAATAAAGATTCCAGGTTTTAAACAGATTAAATAAACTTTACAAAGTCAGGAAAGTATGACAATCCACTATATCTATTTTATACTCTAATGTTCAGAATTAACATGAGGTAAATATAAAGGAAAAAAACAAATTGTGGTGGAACACAATACATTTAACCTTAAAAGGCAGTTGAGACCAAGACAGTTCCTACAGATTTCTCTGCAACCCACCTGTATGTCAGTGATTACTGCGAGTCATAAACTCTCTCCCTCATGAAGGATTTCAACTCTTCACTTTTGAAGAGCTGACTTCTGAATTCCCTCAAAATCTGCTCTGACTTGCACCTCCTAGTCCTTCAATCTCTTCTTCTGAGACTGTATTCTATAAGATTCAGAAAACTGCACTCCCACCTCTAATTACCAGCATAATTCTAACTCTTTCACAAACTTCACAAAGTTGGCATTCTCCATAAGCTTTTTCTAATTCCAGTTTCCAAGCTGCACTGAACTCTAAATGATTCTCAGATGTTCTGAGCCCTAACAATTATGTGAGCTACTTTGTCTAAGCCAGTGCCGAGCTTATTGAGTGTTGTTAGAGATGCATGCATCCTGAATGTTGTCCAGGTCTTGCAGCATATGGACATAGACAGCTTCTGTATCTGAGGAGTGGCGTAGGGTGCTAAACATTGTGCAATCATCAGAGATCATCCCTATTTCTGACCTTATCACAGAGGGAAGATCATTGATGAAGCGTCTGAAAATGGTTGGGCCAAGGACAGTAACCTGAAGAACTCCTGCAGTGATATCTTCAGACAGAGGTGATTGATCTCCATCAACTACAACCATCTTCCTTTGTGTCAAGTTTAACTCCAATTAAAGGAGGATTTTCCCCATGATTCTCATTGACTCCAGTTTTGCTAGGGCTCCTCGATGGTAAATACTACCTTGATGTCAGGAGTTGTCACTCTCACTTTTGAGTTCAGCTCTTTTCCCCAAGTCTGGACCAAGGCTATAATGAGGTCAGGGGCACAGTAAGTGTCGATCCCTTCCACCACTTTTCTACTGATCGCGGTATTAACTGGCTGGGTTGGATTTGTCCTGCTTATTGTGAGCAAACACCGGCATCTCCACGTCATAACTATTGTGAACAAGACTTACTTGGGCAATTGTCCTCATTGCCGGATAGATGTCAATGTTTTGGCTGCATTAAAATAGCTTGAGGCATGCAGCCACTCAGCAGTGGGGTTGGCACTGGCTGCACCATGTGTTCCTGTTAATGTTCAGGCAGTGTAAAGTTGTTGTGCCACGTGTGTCAGAAGGAACATGCATGAGTTAATCCCACATCTTATTCATGCTCCTGTTGGCGGGACCAATTGCAACCCCTAAAGTTTCTACCAGTCATTAACTGTTAGTCTCCAGAATATTCTCACTGCACCAATGCAATCTTTCTATCCCAGTCAAATAAAAGAGAGGAATTACTAGACCTAAAGGTCGACATCCATCTGATACAAAGCAAAATACAATGAATGCTGGAAATCTGAAATCAGAACAGAAAATGCTTGGAAGATCCAGCAGCATCTGTGGGGAGAGAAACAGGGGGAAGGAATTTTCACCTCCTCCCCCACACCATGACGTATTTTGTGGCAGAGGCACAATAGAATTTCTTGTTGTTTGCACCCACTGCCGCCAGGGAATCTACAGCAGGAATTGCAATTGGTCCCGCCAACAGAAGCAGCCAGGAAATCCCTTCCAGAGATAACATTTTGGATAAGATTCTCTGGCTTCCCTGTGGTATGATTCTTGGTAGCAGGAGGCAGTGCGCCATTGGTCAGCATCAGGGTCTTGTGGTCCAGCTGCTATCCAGCGGATTTCCCATTGATTCCAACTCAAGCCACCAGGAAACCCACAGCAGGAGTGCATCATCAGTGCCAGAAAATCCCACCAGTGTGAAAAGCCAGAAGATTTTGCTGTTTGACTCCAATATGACTTTACTTCAAAACCATTTACTTTGCTTCCAGAAATATAATAGTTAATAAGTGGCAGAAATAAGGGATGGATATAAAGGGAAGAAACAGAAATAACAGCTAATGGAGAAAGCGACCATGTCTCAATCAGAACGAGTGGATACACCCAGTAGGCCTCATTATGGCCTGGCTCCAATCCATCTTCTTATTTGCATTCTGTAGGTCTCCCTTATTATCCTACTTTAAAAAAACTATGCCCTAAATTGATTTCTGTTATTGCAGCTATTAAGAAAATTTGCGGAGTATGCAGTCCAAATAATAAACTGGTTGCTATTCCAACTTTTGTTAACTTAAACACTGGTGCCCACAAATTATTTATAGTACGGCAGCTGAATAAACTGGCCAGCATTCATGTTGTACTATGTCTGATGCAGTGCTTTTATTGGCTTTAAACTGCAATCTTATATACTTAAATAATACAGAATGCAATTTATAGTTACAAAAGAGTTTTGTGCACATTTCAACCTTTTCGTCTCTCCTGATAATTGTGTCTTGTGCACTCAGTTTTACAAAATAACATTTCTACAACTAATTGTGGGTTGGGCACCAAACAATGGCTATGAGTGAATTCTATGAGAAGTGGATTGGCAGGATGAACAAAACTTTCATATAGATCTAGTGGAGCACTCAACCCTAACGCTGGAGTGCATAGCACCCTTTAAGTACGGTTGTCACAAAGGTTAAAGATCCTGGCCCATGGGGCAATCACATTATTAAAAACAGAAGGTTTCTCATCAATGACTGTGAAAACCTTCAGTCTTCTACCCTCTGTTTCCCCTCCCTCAGGCTATATCAAATTTCCCTTTATTAACTTGAAAAATAATGGAACAATCATGTTATTATAAGTGGTATCACACAATCTGCATAAAGGTTCTGCTCTGAGATTCCCAATGTGTCTGCACTCTAAACACCTGATCCATTTATCCAGCTTAAAAAAAGGAAATAACGTTCGAGGTATTTCACATCCATCCGAGCCCCTAACCCCAACTGATCTTCTGACCTCACAATCATTTCTATTCTGTAGGTGGGCTCCCGAGCCTTCGCAGAAGCATTTCATCAGACTGAACTGGGAGTTTTCTGAGGTCTGTCACAGTGGAAAGTTCAGCACCTCCGCATCATGACAGTGGATGGTTGCCAGTAGCACAGCCTGTGCAAAATATCCCTCAGTTAGCAATGAAATGGGCTTTGCCAGCAGGGAGAATTGATGGTACATCCCCAACAATCAGCATAGTGGCCACTGGAAGCTTATGGGTGTTCTCTGCATCCAATGTTAAAGGACACATTTCCTTAATTTGTATCTTAAATTCCCAATTCTCCCCTCCCCCCACTCTTAAATGCCAGAAAATCGACAAGTTTTGCTTCAGCATTTCTGACGCAATGCCTTTAAACACTAAGATTTACTGACAATTTCAAGGAATATTTTCCCTGTTGAAGTTATAAATCCAATTAACGAACTGCTTAAAAAGGCAACGTTCGACTCCATGTGATACTATGGAACCCTAGCAAAACTGAAGAATGGTGGGGAGGAGGGAGAGAGGGAACTCTGTTGGTTGGAGTCATAATCTAACACAAAAGAATATGGTTTTGACGGACGGAGGTCAATCATCTCAGCCTCAGGATATCAATGTAAGGCTTCTTCTGAGGTTCACAACCAATACAATGAAGCAATAACCAAAATAAATGAAGCACTTGGTTTCATTCCCAGAAAAATTCGGTATGGATAAAACACTCCATTTTTGCTTGGCTAAGCCTCACTTATAATACAGAATCCAGTTTTGGTCCCAGTACTTACAGTCAAAGAGCCATTTACAGCAATGAGGAGGCTGTTCAGTCCATCAAATCTACACTTGCAGTAGAGGACAATAGAGGCTTTGTATAAAGTTCTATAGAAGGATTACAAGAAAGATTATTGGCTTAAAATACCCAGTTAGGCTTAAAAAGCTGGATAGATTCTCGTGAGATTTGAAAATAACGAAGGCATTAGGCTATGTTCATATTGACAGATTATTTCAATCAATGGTGGTAGCACCCAGGGTTATTTATATAGGTTATACAAGGGCAGATCTTGACTAGACGCCAGGAGGTTCTTCCTATCTGAAGGATAACTTATCAAGATACTCATTGCAGCAATCCAGGAGATTATGTAGCTACTGATATTTGGTAGATTGGGGTGATGGGTAGGGCAGGATGATGTGGAAAATGGTTTGTTGTAATTGTGATAATTTAGTACATCAGGACTACAGGCTACTTAAACAAGTTAGCCTTTTCCAGTCCATCATTTTGATACTGTTCTCTGTCCTTACGAAATAGCTGACCTGGTTAGATAAATTGCTGCAGTGACTTCTGCATCATGGATAGCACAATACATATTCCCATAACCTTGGAATGAAGGCTAGGATCAGGATGACACACTTGTCCCAGAAGGACTTCAGTGGTATTCCTGCCCTATTTCTTTATAAACACAATTTTATTTTTAAAAATGTATTGTTTAGGATTGCTAGATATAACATTGAACACTGACAGTGACATGATAAATGTAAGTCGACAAATTAATCCTGGATCTTCAACAGTTCTAAGGAACTGGGGTGATATAATGGTTAGTATTGCTATCTCATTGCATCAGGAATCTAGGTTCAGTTCTGGCCTTGAGTGACTGTCCGATTGCAGGTTGCATGTACTCCCCGTGACTGTGTGGGTTTCCTCTGGGTGCTCCGATTTCCTCCCACATTCCAAAGATGTGCAGGTTAGGTGGATTGGACATGGTAAATTAGTTTCCCAAAATGTGTAGGTTAGGTGTATTAGCCACGGTAAACGCTCTTTCAGAGTTGGTGCTACGCAATGAGTTGAATTGCCTTTTGCTGCACTGATTTTATGGTTCTATGATTCTATGGAACATGCAGTTGATTTGCCAGCAGGCAAAATAGACAAACAAAAGTGTTGCCAATTGCTGCTGCCTGCAGTGAGATTGGGATGTCTATAGTGCCATTAATGGTGCAGGATTTACAATTGATGTATTAATTTAGGTTAAGATAAGATCGTCAGTGAGTTCACTGCTTGAATGATCAGTAGAAGCCAGTAACAACAGCATAAAATACTGCCTGGAAATGCAAAGCAGGCCGGTTTGCATCTGCAAACAGATAGATTCTGACATTCTTCAAGGCAGAATGAAGGGTTACATAGCTGAAACTTCCTCTCCATTTCTAGATGTTAACTGATCTGCTTTATATTTCTAACATTTTAGATTCCTAGCTTTTTTCTCCTTATTTTACTGAATAGTATTGCATCTGGTCAATGAATACCAATACCAACGATTGCTTTAAAATGCATTTTAAAACTTAATTGAATTGGCTGGTGCATATTATAGGATCTACACCTTCTCACATTCCCAAGTCTGCTTAATGTGTTCAACACTAAGTTTGAAAAAAAAGCACATCAAGACTAAATTCAGAAACTTTTTAGCATCCTGAAAGAAAAACACATGATCATGTTGCAATGTTTGATTCAGAAATTGCGCAAGTGGCTAATATTTTAAGGTTTGCATTTAAGTGAGTCAGAACCAATGCTTTTTCAACTGAACTCATCCTGACTCTGGCCAATAGCTAGCTTTGTCTGCTCTGTGCACAGAAGGCTGGAAATGTTATAATATTTCAAGTCACTTTGTCATTAAATCATTGATTTGCCACCAGTTTATAGTTTATACTGTTATAACAATCTTTTCACATAATAAGAAAACAAATACTGTTATCATTCACTTTTGAAGCAGAAGTGTGTTGCATTGTTCTAAACCCTCCTGAATGTCCAGTCAATGTTGTGTTACTTCAGGCAAAAATGGTGAAAATCATACTCCATTTTTCAAATAAGGCCATACATTAAATTATTAGATGTTTTCTTATGCAATAATCAAATTTAAATAAGAATATTTAACCCTTCAAATCAATAAAATAGTTGACCTGAAATGTTAACATTGTTTCTAACTCCATAGGTGCAGCCTGATTTGCTGAGTAATACAGTTAAGGCTCCTGCACACAGGCCATTGCACTAAAGGGCAACCAACAAATAAATACCTAAAGAGGAAGAGTGTGCTTGCACTAAGGGATCACGGGATATGGAAGGAAGTGAGGATGAGGATATTGAATTCAACGATCAGCCATAGTCAAAATAAATGGCCCTGCAGATCTGAAAGGCTGAATGGCCCACTCCTGTTAGTTTCTAAGTTCCATCTGCAAATGATCCACATTCCCTCCTTGCCCTTCTAAGTTTACTTCAATAAATAGATAAGTTGCTGCAGGATAGCCCTAAAAAACTCTCGCTCTTCTGAATACAAACTTACTTCCAAAAATCTACTGCTGCAAGATCAGGAGCTGATAAAAATGAAAATGTCTGCGTCTGATCAAAACAGGCAAATGTCAGTTAGATCAGTACGCGCTTATACCAGGTTCATTACGTAGATGGGATATGTGTGAAAAATCATCAGGAAGCAGGTTAATATATCAATGAGGAAGAAATTGAAAATATATCCAGCTTGAAGATGTTACTTTAAATTGACATTAGGTGGAGTGGCCAACCATGGTACAGCTACTATGGCACCCATGGAAGAAAGATTATTTCAACATTATTTTATTTTTAATTTCATTATTGTCACAAATAGACTTACATTAACACTGCAATGAAATTATTGCAACAATCCCCCAGTCGTGACACTCTGACATGGAGGGAAAATTTAGCATGGCCAATATACCTAACCAGCACGCCTTTTGGACTCTGGGAGGAAATGAAAGCACCCCAGAGAAAAACCTTCTTGTGTAATTAGAACAAATGAAGATTTTCAACTTGGCACAGCCTCCTCCTAGCTAAAAGCATTTTATTAACTGAAATACCATTTTCCTGGAACATAATTGTGAAAATAAGATCCAACATACATATTGTTGGATGACACAATATTTTCAAAAGTAAGTTTTCCTGGTAGACAAGCTCTAACTCCACCTTCAGAATAAATGGAATAATTGAGGGTGGAGGTTGTGGCAACCATTTAGAATTTCCATTGATCTTTTTGACTAGGGTGTTGTCAGTTTTCCAAAGGATTCTGTTTGTGTGCAGATGTCTGGTGCCACATAGTGCATGAGAAAACAAATCCACATGGGAAATGTATGTAATAATATAATGTTATTTAAAAATACAACACTTCACCCATCATAAAAAGCCAAATTAATCTTCAACTGTTTTTAGATTTCCACATTAAACATTGTATTTTTTACATCTTGGTGAAGTTAGCCTTTCATGAGGTTGGGTTAAATGACACTGCCCTTTGACCTTTCGGAATTCAGAGTCCTGTAGTCTCCAGAAGGTCAGGCAGATCATCAGGCTGTTTTCCACACATGCCCTCTATCAATAGAGACTGCAAACAGAGGGATAATCAGTTTCATCAGCCCTGGGGTCAGACAGGTGACAATCAACTAACCATCAAAATAAGAAGCCTCTCATGACCACCAGTTTCCTGTAACCTCAAATAATTGGTGCAGTTCTTAAAATGGTTTCAATCCCAAGTTACTGAGATGTATTGCTCTGACTAATGAAAACTTCTTGTACTACAATTGCACTAAACAATACGAAATAGATCAAGTGAAAAGCCTGGTGGATCACTCATATTTCTCAAACATTCCCCTGTCGTCAAAATTGTGAAGAAATCCATTAAATAAAAACATAAAATTGAATCATATAGTTGGAGAGAAGCATATGCATAATATAGCCAATTTATGATACAAAACAAGTTAATCTTTTTCTGCATATTATTTTCCTTGATAGCTTTGCAACAGATTGCAAAGCCATGTCCTTGGAAGGGGAACAGTTTACTTATCCAATTGCTTCCTACAGTGGGATCATGAAATAAAAAGTAATACTATCCAGAATGCCAATAGGGGTGTTATCAATCATTTCGACATTCCATAAGGGGGAGAAAAATAAAGCCATGGTTCTCATTCCTGATATTAGAAAGGATGTGTATTGTGGATGTTGGGTAAAGATAGGTCAAGTCATCTGTGATGCTCACCTTGGTTAAATGACAAACAGAGATTGTGGACAATGGCTATTTGATACACAGAGAAACTTGGATGCTTTGAATCTGTAGCTGTATCTTTGGTAAAGGGAAGGAGAATCTGAGAGATGGAAGTGGGGCATGGTTCCATGAGGTATTAATCAACTAAACAGGCACAAGAAACAATACTAATTTTAACAAAAAATTTTACTCAGTAATGCAGGAGCTAACTTTTACAATTTTACTTAAATTAACTGGATTTATATGACATAAATTTGAAAAACTAATATTACACTCTGATCACAAGACTAGTAATAATCTTTTCTATAAATTAGCATGTAACATCATCTATGTGATCTGTGGCTCATTGGATAGTTTCTACCATTTTGTTTTATACCTGGAATTAATTTTTGTGGCATTATATGACGTTGGGTCAGTAGGGAGTCATGAACATCATTTTAAATGTACTAATTTTCTTTTGTTCCAAAGCCATATTAATGTGTGGTATAAATCAACTAAGTTTAGCAGTGATTTCCACCAAGAATATATAATGACAGATGATAGCTTGTAAGGAAATAAATCAGTGATTTCAGTGTGCCAAATATTTTCTCCCATTACATCAGTATTTCATGTTGAAACCTCGATATGGGTGCCCAGTCATGGGGCAAGATTTCTTCTCTGCATTATATACAGTCACATTAAATAGGTTTTCTGACTATTACATTTCCTGAGATGCATAGAGTAAATCTTCTGGTCATGTTTAATATTAATCACATCATTATAATCACATTTGGATTTTTAAAAAATGGCAATCTTTGAAAATCCTCAGGATAAATTGAGATTCATATTCCAGAACCCTGTTCTTGATTCAACACTACACCAGTTTCAGTGTTCATGTTTTTCCTTTGTTCCCTGTTGATGTGGCTGCTGTAACACTGTGAAAAATTGTTGTTTGAGGTTAACATTTTCAGCAAAAGCACAAATCATTAGGAAAGGTTGTAGGAGAGAAAAGTGAGTCATGAAAGAGGTGGAAAGAATTACAAAGGCAACTGAAAAGTATGAAGTCAGATTTGAAACTGGCTGGTGACCATTGAAGAAAAAAATCTTTATGATTAAGATACTTACTAAAATCAATATTTCTTTTATTAAAAGTTGAGTGAAGAACCAAACTCACACCACTAAGGTTGAAAATTTTAGAAGATTTGACAGGTAAACCTACCCTATCTGAAATTCTTGATATCATCTGACATTATCTGCATTCAACAACAATCATTTGCACTCATATATCATCAATTGTGCTCAAAGGCAATCATTTAGCATTAGTTTAACATAGAATCATAGAGATACACAGCACAACGTCACTGGATAGACAGCAATTATTTAGCCATCATTTGACTATAATTGCACTCAAAAGCAATTTGACTAACATTTAACGTTGCAATTAATGTAACTGACATTCCTGTCAGCAATTAACCCAAAATCTAAGTGCTCAAACTTGGTTATTGACAATATCACTTCAATGTTTGGACACCAAAATCACTCAATTTATTTTCCATGTTATTTAATTTCCATAGTTTCAAACACCCTAAAATTGAGCTAACTTTAGAAAAAGCAGACACCGTTTTAATATAAACAGTGATACATTTCACATTTTTCTTTATAAACTGCAACTTACGTAGCACAATTTTACTCTGTATGCACCCAAGAGCAGATTTCTCCATTCCCCCCCCCCCATCATCACCACAAGCAATTTTCTTCTGCCCCTGAACTCCCCCTGCCCTAGAGCAATTTCCTCCCACACCACCATCCCCACTCAGAGCAATTTCTTTCTGTCTCTGTATTCCCCATACACCCACAGATTGAAATAGTTCTCTTCCTCACTCTGCCCTGTCACCTCTCACTCCTTTCCCTCCACCTTCTCTCTCTCCCCCATGACCTGATTTCTTCTCTCACTTTCCCTTGAAACTTCGTCTGTCCCTCCCTTCCTCTGTCCTATTCACCCTTTCTCTCCCCCTCTCAAATGTACAAATTTGCTTCATATCTTTAGCAGTGATGAAGAAATTAGCTTCATTTAGAAATATGTTTGAATGTGATGTCAATGACATGATGTCATAACAAACATCCTTGAACTAATCATGCTTAGCATCCATTTTCCTTCTGAGTTGAGTCTAATAAATAACAATTTTTGACTATGAAGATGGGACCAAAGTCCCTAAATATAAGCATCAAATAGCAGCAAATATCATGATATGGATTCTTTAGATGTTTCAATTATGAGATCTTGAGACTTGTACATTTAAACACGAACTGCCTATTGTTAGTCTTTAACTATTTACAGATCCCAAATTACTATCACGCGTGGAGCTGCTTCTCTGTGGAAGTACATTTCAAAAGTGTTCTCCCTGAGTCTATTACCATGTAACTCTATACATCATACCATGGGCAGTACTATCCTCCAGCCCACATTAATCCTTGCTGTGCAACAGCAGCGGTGCACTAAACAAGATCAGCCAACTCTCAGTGACCTAACTTCTTGGGTGCCCAAGGGTTTGGTCAAATTTTCTTTTAATTCATTCAGGGAATGTGGCATCACTGGCTGGGCCAGCATTCCAACATTTGCCCTAATTGTTCTGAAACTGACATGTTTGCAAAGTCATTTCAGAGGATATTTAAGTCATTCTGTGGATCTGGAGTCATATGTAGGCCAGACCAGGTAAGGATGGCAGATTTCCTTCCCTAAAAGAACATTAGTGAACCAAATGGGTTTTCGTGACAATCAATAATGGTTTAATGGTCATCATTAGTCTTTTAATTCCAGATTTTTATTGAATTCAAATGTCACTTAACTGCCATGAATTTGAACCTAGGACATTACCCTGGCCCTCTGCATTACTATTCCAGTGACAGCATCATTACACCATCATGTGGGGAAAATGCAGGCTCCACACAGACAGTGACCCCAGCTGGGAAATCGAACCTAGGCAGGCAGCAATGCTCACCACTGTGCCACCATGCCACCACAGATGGGCAACATGACAGCTCAGTGACTATCGCTGTGCTGTGCAGATACAGGGGTTTGGGCCTGTGTCTGTGGGAGTTTGCGCATTCTCCCCATGCTTGCGTGGGTTTTCTCTGGGTGCTCCAGTTTCCTCCCACATCCCAAAGATGTGCTCTTAGGCTAATTGGCAAAACAAATTCTCCTAAATTGTCTCAAATTTGGTTTTTAATCCATAGATCTATAAACATAGACAGGGATCACGGGTAGAGGTGGGAACATCAGGGTGGCGGAGCAGGCTTGTTGGGCCGAAGGGCCTGTTTCCCGTGCTGTTTTGTTCTTTGTTAACAATATATGAGAGGACTTGAGAACCATACAGGGATTTTTTTCATTTTGGAATTTAAGGTGAAAATGAAGAGGTCAAGGCTTACAAAAAGGCAGTTCTCGAGTTCAGGAAAGCAATTTTGCTAATGGAGATTGGCTCGGAAGTGTATGATGTTCTAACAAGTCTTCTTTCCCCCACTCAGACCATAATTATGCCATTCAGAACAATCACCACCAATTGGAGGAACATTTCAACCATAAAGCATTAGAGATAGAGGAAAGCTGCAAAGCGGTAAATAGAAAAAATAGTGGAACAGTTGGCAAGTACATTGTGGCACTAAAGAATTTTTCACAACATTCTTAGACTGTACGTTATGAGATCGAATCGTGTGTAGATTGGTAAATGAAAGAATCTAATCAAAGTTACTAAACACACAGATAGCATGTAAGATTGCTCTTTCTACTAGAATGACATTGCAGAATTTCATTGTGTGCAAGTGACGAGTACACCTTCTGTCCATAACTGTTTTTGCTAAACCAACAGTGCAGAGAACAGTGTTGCTAATAACGGTTTAGTGGTTTGTTATTGCTGTAAGGCTAATCAGATGGCATTTTCACGTCAGCACAGAAGTGCCAAATGTTGTAACTGCCAAAAGAGATGCCATGTTGCAACTGTTTGCAAAGTGAAGATCAAAGCAGGAAAGAAAACTCATGCCATGAGGAATGGAAGGCAGCAACAATACAATGAGGAGTTCAAAATCCTGAGTTAAAGAGGACGTGGAGCTGTTTAGTATTTATGCCCTTAACATATTTACAACAATGTAATCAATGTCAACAGAACACACCTGCAGATTGTTCATGATGAGCAGAGACAGTGATGTCTCAGCTCATAGTACAGGTCACAGCACTGTGTTTAAATGAATAAAAAAAGTAATAAAACAAAAAACATTTCTCCAGCCCTCACCTCTCAGTGACTTCCTGCGGCCCATCCATGCCAACCTATACCAACCCATGTCCTTCACCCATTCCTCCATAGGCTTCCTATCCCTAAGCCAACCCTTGAATCCCCACCCACCAAACTTTGCCTTCCTCTTCTTCATGTTAAACCAATGTGGGAGGGCAGAAAATCCTGCAGGGCACTGCAGTGCAGCACGGTGGCACAATAATTAGCACTGCTGCTTCATAGCATGGGGGACCTGGGTTTGATTTCCCAGCCTGGGTCACTGTTTGTCACTTTGTGCATTCTCCCCATGTCTGCGTGGGTTTCCTCCAGATACTCCAGTTTCCTCTCACAATCTAAAGATGTGCTAGTTAGCTGCACTGATCTGAACAGGCACCTGAGTGTGTCGGCTAGGGGATTTTCATAGTAACTTAATTGCATTGTTACTTAAGACTACTTGTGACACTAATAAATAAACTATAAACTTAAAGATAAATTTAAGTTAATCAGGCAGAATCAACATGATTTTGTGAAAGGGAAATCAGGTTTAACAAATTTACTGGAGTTCTTTGAAAAAGAACCAATGGAGTGTATAAAGACTACTGGATGTACTGTACTTCCATGAAGACGTTTAATAAAATGCCACATCAAAAGTTGTTGTGAAAAGTAAAAGCTCATGGTGTAGGAGGCAACACATTGACATAGATAGAAGATTGTTCACAGAACATAGAACACTACAGCGCAGAACAGGCCCTTCGGCTTTCGATGTTGCGCCGACCAATTAGGAACAAGCAGCGACCCTCTAACCTAAACCATTCCCTTTTCATACATAAACTTATCTACTAACCTCTTAAACGCCACCAAACTTGGCGCATCTACAACTGACGCAGGCAAGCATTCCATACCCTTACCACCCTCTGGGTAAAGAACCTACCTCTGACATCTGTCCTAAAACCACCACCCCTTAATTTAAAGCTATGTCCCCTCGTGCTAGCTTTCTCCATCCTAGGAAAAAGGCTATCACTGTCCACCCTATCTAAACCTCTAATCATCTTATATGTTTCAATAAGGTCTCCTCTTAGCCGCCTCCTTTCTAACGAAAACAACCTCAAATCTCTCAGCCTCTCTTCATAAGACCTGCCTTCCATACCAGGCAACATCCTGGTAAACCTCCTCTGTACCCTCTCCAATGCCTCCACATCTTTCTTATAATGTGGGGACCAGAACTGCACACAATACTCCAAGTGCGGCCGCACTAGAGTTTTGTACAGTTGCAACATGACGTTGCGGCTCCGAAATTCAATCCCCCTACCAATAAAAGCTAAGACTCCATATGCCTTCTTAACAACCTTATCGACTTGATTGCCAACTTTCAGGGATCTATGCACATATACACCAAGATCCCTCTGTTCATCAACACTATTAAGAGTCCTACCATTAGCCCTATACTCTACACATTTGTTATTCCTGCCAAAGTGAATTACCTCACACTTTTCCACATTAAACTCCACTTGCCACCTCTCGGCCCAGCTCTGCAACTTGTCCAAGTCTCTCTGCAAACTAGAACACCCCTCTTCACTATCTACCACTCCTCCGACTTTGGTGACATCCGCAAATTTACTAATCCATCCTTCAATACCCTCATCCAGATCATTTATAAAAATTACAAACAGCAGGGGCTCCAAAACAGATCCCTGAGGTACACCACTAGTAACCGAACTCCACGATGAATATCTCCCATCAACCATCACCCTCTGTCTTCTATCTGCTAGCCAATTCCTAATCCAATTAGCTAAATCACCCTCAATCCCATACATCTGCATTTTCTGCAGAAGCCTTCCATGGGCCACCTTATCGAACGCCTTACTAAAGTCCATATATACCACATCAACTGCCTTACCCCCATCCACCTCTTTGGTCACTTTTTCAAAAAACTCAATAAGGTTAGTAAGGCACGACCTACCCTTCACAAAACCATGCTGACTATCCCCAATCAATTCATTTCTCTCTAAATAACTATAAATCCTATCCCTAATAATTCTCTCCAATACTTTGCCCACAACAGAAGTAAGACTCACCGGCCTATAATTCCCTGGAAAGTCTCTCTTCCCCTTCTTGAACAATGGGACCACATTCGCTATCCTCCAGTCCTCCGGAACCACACCCGTAACCAACGACGACCTGAAGATCAGAGCCAGAGGCTCTGCAATCTCCTCTCTCGCCTCCCAGAGAATCCTAGGGTAAATCCCGTCCGGCCCAGGGGACTTATCTAACTTCAAACCCTCAAGAATATCTAGCACATCCTCCTTATCTACTTCAATACTTTCCAGTTTGCAACCCTGTACCTCAGTGTTCTCCACAACTACATTTACATCTCCCTGCGTGAATACCGAAGAGAAATATTTGTTCAGTGCCTCTCCAATCTCTTCAGGCTCCACGCACAACTTCCCACTGCTGTCCATAACTGGCCCTAACCAATCTTCTATTCTTAACATATCTAAAGAAAGCTTTAGGATTCTCCTTGATCCTATCAGCCAAAGTCTTCTCGTGTCCCCTTTTAGCTCTCCTCAACTCACTCTTTAGCTCCCTCCTGGCTAATCTATAGCTATCCATTGCACTAACTGAGCCTTCAAGCCTCATCCTGACATAAGCCTCCTTTTTCCTTTTAACCAGCGAATTAACTTTTTTAGTACACCAAGGTTCCCTTACTCGACCATTTCCTCCTTGCCTGACAGGGACATACTTATCAAGGACTCGCAGTAGCTGCTCCTTGAATAAGCTCCACATTTCAGATGTTCCCAGTCCCTGTAGTTTCCTAGTCCAACCTATGCACCCTAATTCCCTCCTTATGGCCTCATAATTACCATTCCCCCAGCTATAACTACTGCCCCCAGCTTCATGCCTATCCCTATCCATCACTAAGGTGAACGTAATCGAATTGTGGTCACAAATTCTGTTCAGCTAACAGAAAACAAAGAGTAGGCATAAATGAGTCATTTTTTTGGTAAGCTGTAATGTGTGGTGTGCCACAGGAATCAGTGCTGTGACCTCAGTGTTTACAATTTACATAAATGATTTGGATGAAGGGATACAAGATATGGTTACTAAAAGATGATACAAAAATAGGATAGAAAAATAAATTATAAAGAGGATATAAAGAGGCTATGAAGGGATATAATTTATTAAGTGATTGGGCAAAAGGAATATAATGTGGGAAAATGTGATATCATCCATTTTGGCAGGAAGAATAAAATATAAACATATTATCTAACTGGTGAGTGATTACAGAGCTCTGAGATGCAGAGGGATCTGGGTGTCCTAATGCATGTATCACAAAATACTAGTATGGAGGTACAGCAAATAATTAGGAAAGCTAATAAAATGTTATTTTTTTTGTGACAATAATTGAATACAAAAGTAGAGAAGTTTCGCCTTGATTAGAGAGAGCATTGGTGAGATTACATTTGGAGCACTATGTACAGTATTAGCCTCCTTATTTAAGGAAGGATGTAAACGTGTTGGAAGCATTTCAGACAAGGCTTACTACACTAATACCTGGAATGGGAGAGTTGACTTATGAGGAAAAGATTAAGCAAGCTGGGTTTGTATCTGCTGCAGGTTAGAAGAGTAAGAGATGACTTGATTGAAACATAAGATCCTGAGAGTTCTTTACAGGGTGAATATAGAAAAGTTGTTTCCTCTTGTGGGAGAATCTAGAACTCGGGAGTGAGAGACACTGTTTAGAAGTAAGGGTCACTTATTTACGACAGAGATTAGGAAAATTATTTTCTTTCAGAGTATGGTAAGTCTTTGAAACTCGTCAGCAAAAGTTTGTGGAAGTAGAGTATTTGAATATTTTTAAAAGAGCTTGATAGATTCTCAATAAGTAAGGGAATGAAAGGTCGTAGGGATAAGCCGGAATGTGGAGTTGAGATTACAATTAGACCAGCTTTGATCTTATTGAATGGCAGAGCAGGCTCGAGCAGCCCAGTGGCCTATTCCTGTTCCTAATTTATATATTTGTAAAATTCCAGATCTGAATCCTCCATTTATGTTTCCACTCTGGTACAGAATTAATCAAAGTTACAACAAACATAATCTGTTAGTGCAGTGAATGGTATCATTATCATCCTTCTGAAGCTGTCTATAGGCTCTGATATCATTGACCATGTCATCCTCACCTAATGTCTCTCCAATGGCATTCAATTCTATTCCATTCTTGACATTACAATCACAGCTAAAGAAACCTGCAATGGCTTCTCTTTCTGTTCCTGTGGAAGTGCATGTGTATGGACACTCTCAGTGTATGGGAACGGATTGAGCTTCGATGTGTCTCTTCACTCCCGTACAGTATACAATTAGGTAGCCTACCGACACCTGCACCGATAAATTCTGTGGGTATGCTGTAGGGTTTTCTGTAGGATTTCAAGTAACCCACTAACAAAGTTATGGCAAGAGAATAGGAAACTCCAATGGAAGCTTTTCCACTAATTGTTGCAGCTTAAACATACACAATGGTCACTTGGACATGTAAACAGAGGATGGTCAGTGACTGTAGAACTGCATGGCAACTGGCAATCAATGCTCAGAAAAGGGAGACAATTGACAAAAAAAAAAAGAGTAGAGCAAAACAAACACCATTTCCTGATCATCTGTAATCTGTTACCAATTTATACTTCAAACGAAACAATATAGTCTTTCACATTCATTTGGAATGGTTTAAAATTGTAACCCATTTGATGTGAACTGCTTTCCTCTTTTTAACCATTAATCACACAGCTAAAACCCCCTGACGTTGACAGCTTTCCAAGCTTCTTTGGCCAAGTCAGACACAATGTAGCTGTGAAAATAACTGTCTATAATCCAACAACAGCTACATTCCATAAGTCCACAAGGCCAGCTGGTGAGGCAAATGGACCAAAGTACATTGTGCACTAGGGGGTGCTCCACTGTGATATGATTCGTTTTTTTTTAAATGAAATGATATAATTCTTACACAATACTCAGCTCAAATCAGTTTTACTTACTTTGAGCTGTGCATGATCCAATGCTTAAAACAGATATTGGCTTTAAAGTGAGGGATGTTCAACTCCCTCGCTCCTATCATTTTTTAAATACAAAAAATCCGCCCTACACTCAGTGTTCTCCCGATAATGCAATTAATAACACTCGTAGGACGTTCAGCGTGTGCAGTAACTTTCACATCTGCTTCTGTTAACAAACTAAAGGAACAGCATGTCGTATAGTAAGTCAGCTCGCTTTCTACATATCCCTTTTCTCGGAATTTCAGCTGCAGGAGAACAGTGACTATGAATCAGACAGACTTAATCACACATGTTACAATCGACACTAAATGACATGTAACAGAACAGCAGTGTGTAGAAACAGAACCAATGTTCTCACTGAATACAAGACTTCTACAAAATTTAATATTTTTGCAACAGTTAAATATTTTTGCCTGATCCACTGTACATTTTATGATGGAGAGTTTGTTCCATTCTGGGCTCCCTATTTAAATCGGAAAATTAACAGCATCATTTGTGTACCTCATGTAGGACAGTATGGAAATCCATGCAATGATAGTTTTCATGCAATTTATAGTACTGATTAATATCCTTCTCATAACACTGAGCATATGTCAAATAATCAATATGCCAAGTACACAGGAGTTCTTTTAAGACAAATTTTCCTTTCAACTGTTTGGCAGGGCCACAAACTATCCTGCTGGGATCAGGCTCGCATGATTTTGATAGACTGAACTGGCAGATCTTGTGGGCGGGAGGAGTAGCAGAAGGGAGAGAAAGGACAGGGAAATAACTGCTGGGACTGGCACAATACAACATCCAGGGCAGTATAGTGCCACAGTGGCTAGCACTGCTGCCTCACAGTGCCAGGGACCCGGGTTCAACTCCCAGCTTGAGTCATTATCTGTGCAGAGTTTGTATATTCTTCTTGTGTCTGCATGGGTTTCTTCTGGGGTGCTCTGGTTTCCTCCCACAGTCCAAAAAGACATGCAAATTAGATGGCTTGGCCATGCTAAATTCTCCCTCGGCGTACTCAAACAGGCACTGGCGTGTGGCGACTAAGGAGTTTTCACAGTAACTTCATTGCAGTGTTAATACAATTTTACTTATAACAAATAAATAAACTTTAACATTGTTGGTGAGTCTGCTGGAAGTTTTGTTTTAAAATTCTGCCACTAGGCATGGCAATCAATTACCACGAAGAACGTTGAGATTTTAAATTCTGCCACAGCTATCCTAAATGCCAGAAACTCATCACTAAGTATTGTTCTCGTACAAGTCATCAGAAATGTGATCATTGACATATTCCCCTCATTACAACCAATTACTTCCTATTCCTGGAAGGAAAAAGTAGGAGGGGAAGTGATAGATCAGCTCCTACCTTATGTTCACCCTCCACCTTCCCACATTAGGCAGAATGAGAGGACAGTTTGATGTGACTGACCAGGTCATTCATCTGCCATGCTCTTTTCCCCGGGGAAAATCACAACTGACGGTCCCTATTCTGTTGACATCCGGGGCTGGAATTCTCTAATGTTGTTCATCTGCTACCGCTACTAGTGAGAATGGAGAATTTGGCATTCAGTCAAAACTCCATTCACTGCAGAAAAATGCCAGATATAAAGGTATTTGGGAATCTTAATCCTATCTACATTAGCAAAGTTCCAGGAATTAACTGATGTTGATCAGGGATGGCAACCAAGTTTTGCAGCATTGACAGATTTGCAATATCATTGTTTCATGGGTCTTTCGATTCAGGAAAAGCCTGAGCCTGCATCCTGCAACAAATCTCATCCTCGTGGGTAAACCCCCTGGGACAGATTGGGGATAGGTCCTCAGTATACAATTGTTCAGGGTTGGGGCTAAGGCAGATTCCTGGGGTAGCCCATTTGTCTGCTTCCTCAAGGTACTAGCCATGTCATCGACAATCATCAAGAAAATCATTCTCTTATAATAGATCCCATTGCTCATCCATCTCATCCACCAAGCTTTGATTGCCCAAGGCAACAGTGGGCTTTTTTAAATGATTCTGGATAAGACATGGTTCCTTCCACCCGCTCTCACAGTGCCTCCCACCCACTCTGAGCTCTTCTCACCCACTCTCATAGCCCTTCCAACCCACTCTCATGGCTCCCTCCACTCATTCATTGCTCCTCCCATCCACCCACTGAGCTCTTCCCATCCACTCTCATGGCTCCCTCCACCCACTCTCATGGCTTCTCTCATCAACTCAGCTTTTTCTTCCCATTCTGGCTCACTGTCTTCTCGGGATAGAGTGGAAGCATTGACCTAGAAGAACAAATGCAGCAGACATAAGAACACCACAATATACAAATTCCCCTCCAAGTCACATATCATCCTGACGAAAATATATTGCCATTGCTTCAGCATGACTGGATCTAATTCTTGGAACTTCTTACATAACAGCACTGTGGCTTTATCTACAATCACACAGACTTCCATCCAGATGCATGGCGATTTCTTGTTTAGTCAAGACTCCAAAAAATATTTTCTCTACCAGACGTCAGCCTAACTGGCCTGCTAATATCTGGATTAATGACATGGTTACAAAAATGGCTTTCTAGTCTTCTGGCATTCATCCATTCTCAATTAACTGGCATCCTTCCATCTTTGTGAGGCATAATGGGAATTCTGCCTCAGAATTGAGGTCAGTTAAGACTATCTTCCATATAATGGCTGAACAAACACAAATGCCAGTGGTGCAGGATCATATCTGCTTATGTCTTGTTCACAGGGCTGCCATCTGCTTTGAAGCTTCTGAAAACCACATGTTGTCGTGGTGGTGAACCCCTGCTCACAGCTGGTGCTGCTTTTTACATCAATCAGCAGCTGGAGTCTCCCATTTGTTGTGATTGATGTTGAGGGTTTTCACGTCTTTTCAGAACATCTTTAAATGCTGTCTCTGGCTGCCTTGCTGGTCTCTTGGCATGAGCTATCTCCCCGGACAGAATATCCTTGGGATGAGGCCATCTTCCAGCCTGAGTTGACAACCCAGTCAGTGAAGCCTTCTGTGTTTGATTAGCACAAGTAGCTTGGCATGTTTGCTCTAGAATGAAATGTTTCATTAGTGACTTTGCCTTTCAATGTCAAGGCAAAAATCGTAGATACCAGAGACACCGGAAGTCATCAAGCTTTTGTTCCTGCAGTGTAGGTTGTCCAGGCTTCATTGCCAAACAGTAATGTGCTGAGGATAAAGGCCGTATAGGTAAGAATCTTAGTCCTGCAGGGTGGTTTGTTATTTGTCACTGCTGTTTTGTTAATCAGTCAAAGTTGATGGATGCATTTCAAATATATATGCTGGACTCTTTAAGTGTTGTCTGTCACTGTCGATCCAAGATAACAGAATTTGCTGACTGTTTCCAGTGGTGTATTGTTAACTTCGATCAGAGATACAGACATAACATCCTATCCCATAGCCAGAACTTTCTTGACACTGATGGTGAGGAAAAATATGAAACAGGAATGGACAGATGATCCACGAGCCTTTGGATCTGACCTGTCTGGACAATTAGTGTAGCATACAGTATACAGAGGTTCTACTATCAGGAAACGTTGCACTACTGTCTTGATTTCCAGTATTGATAAGTTAAGGAGTTCATCTCCTGATTGTGGAAGGAGTGTACCTCCAACACATCGGTAGGAAAAACATAGGCAAATTGGAATGAGAAAAAAGTAACAAACATTGTAAGGGCTAAGACATAACTCTGTTTTACCCAATTCTTTATCTCAAAAGTGTCATAGATAGAACTAAATGGTGCAGTGTATGTTATTATGGAAGGATTGTAGACTGTGAAGCTTGGGAAGATTGGAGCAGACAATTTTCTCTTGTTCTGCTGAGGATGCCAAATGCTTTTGTGAGACTCACAAAAGCAAGATAGGGTATTGTTGATGCCCTCTGCATTTCTCTTGTAGCTGACATAGGGAGAAGATTATATTGACTTGGCCAGTCAGTGCAGCCTCATGAGAATGACTTTGGCAAAGGTTTAAGAATCATGCTGAGGAGTAAGATGCCCTGACAAAATGCAAACTTGAAATATAGGACAGGATTGTGTTATATCTGTTATAGGTTTCAGGTTATCATTTGCTACTCTGCATATCTTTGTTCTGCCATTTACAAATTAATGGTCGCTATCAGTACCCTTCTCCGCCATGATCAACACCATTTCCAATCCCTTTGTAATTTTGTCTGTGACATCTGTGTCAGACAGGGCGGCACGGTAGCACAGTGGTTAGCACTGCTGCTTCACAGCTCCAGGGACCTGCGTTCGATTCCCGGCTCGGGTCACTGTCTGTGTGGAGTTTGCATGTTCTCCTTGTGTCTGTGTGGGTTTCCTCTGGGTACTCTGGTTTCCTTCCACAGTCCAAAGATGTGTGGGTTGATTGGCTATGCTAAAATTGCCCTTAGTGTCCTAAGATCCTTAGGTTAAAGGGATTACTGGATAATAATATGTAGGGATATGGGGGTAGGGCCTGGGTGGGATTGTGGTCAGTGCAGACTCAAAGGGCCTCTTTCTGCACTGTAGGGTTCTATGATTCTAATTATCATTCCCCACCACCCTAATGTATAAATCTTATTTTATTTGCTATTGTCTTCAGCTCTGAAGAAGGATCATCCAGACGTGAATCGTTGGCTCTATTCTCTCTCCATAGATACTGTCAAACTTGCTGAGATTTTCCAGTGTTTTCTGTTTTTGTACAAGCATTCCAAGATGATTTGTTGACCTGTCACTCCTGCTTACTTGGCTACAGCTACAGTCGCAGACCTTCTGCAGGGGGGTTCCCACTCCATAATAGTGAACTAGCAATTCGAACCATTTTTTCCTTAATATAACTTTTTCCTTGTGGTTGGGAAATAAAATATCAGAATTTGGTATATATTACATCAACTACATCAATTCTTTTTACAAATTCAATCACTACTATAGTTATAGCTATGTTGCTAACCTTTCCTTTGAGCTTCCTCTTGTGACAAAAACATGGGCTAAGTGTTTTAATGGCTGGTAGGAGCAGAAGTGGGCAGTATTATAGGGATGGAAGTAGATGATCTTTGTGAAAGAGAATTCGTGGAATTAGAAATTCAATTTAGAGCAAAACAGGATAGATTGAAACACTGAAAGTTTAATAAATCTGGAATGATAATTTGACGTGAGTACTTTTTGGTGTCATAATCTTTATAATTGCTTTAGTGTTCTCCATTACTGCACCGTCTCCTTCACTGCACGTTCATTTTATGGCTTCTGAAGTCTTTTGAAGTTTGGGCTTTGCTTATTTTGTTTCAAAACATCCATAAATCTCTGATCAAAATAAATCAGACAGAGACTAAGAGCAGTAATCTGCACTTGTATAAGAGAGAAATTAATGTGATGATATTACTGGCATAGAACATAAAGACCAGCAACACTTCAGATTTTGTGGTGGAGGGCCTGGGACTCACCCATCCATTAGCTCATTGGCTGATATATTTGGGTGTCATATTTAAACAGCACTCACACACACACTCACTCTTTGCAGCCCAGGGCTTACTACAGTGAGTGATGGCCCAAGAAGGGCAAACACTACACCTAAGCACAGCAACAAGACACTGCCAGCCGAGGACCGGTGGGTGGTCGTTCACCGACAATGGGAGCCGGAGATCCACCAACTTTACCCCAGGACTTGGCAGGAGATCGCAAGGGCAAGTGTCTGAACTCCCCAGAGGAAGACCGCATCCAATGCAGAAAACAAGATGAATAATCTCATTCGCTCTGCCAGGGTAGTCAACTTCTCCTCAGACTCTACTCACACTCTTACAAGGCCACCAGGTTATTCTGAGAGTTACAGGGATCTCACAGACCACTGGCTCAAAGGATAGCATCACTGACTCTCCCACCCACACTTCAACATCATTATCATCATCTTTCGTCATCTTGCACAACTCATATTTTCAGCCTTTCCGTAGGTCCACTCAGAGAATAGAGGTCAGGCAGGCTTATCATTTCCTTTGGCGCCCAATTCTGTTCACAGTTTGTCCTCCGTCTTTACTCAAGATCAGATATGGAGAGACTGCACACTGGGGGATGGGGGGGCATCAGAGCTCAGACCACTCACCCCCTTTGAAGGGGGAAAGCTAAAATGTTAACGCAAAATGGCAAACTACCTTCTGGAGAGAAAAAAAAAATGGATAATTTCTCTGAAACATTACTGTGTTTCCAATAGCTCAATTACCAAGGAGCTGCCGAAGAGTAAAACATTTTGTCTGACTGAGTACACAGAGAACAGAAGTGAAGAATTCCAGATGGAGACAGAGGTCAATCAAACATTCATTGTTCATAATCCCATGACATTGGAAAGACACATCCCTCTTTCAAACCGTACCAGCAATTTGCTTTGATCCTCAATGGACTCTGGTAACAGGAAAAGAAACCATTTTCTGCTGGGGATATTCTTGCAGAGTTTGTTTGACAACATTTCTGATCATACATCAAATATAAATATATCAGACATGTATGATTTTTGCCTTACTTCTAACGCTGCAACTCAGTTGACTATCAGCATATCTCTTGCTTTCCAGTTGCACTGGTTATTGAGAAAATTGGACCTTCAGAATGTATTTGTTGATACCAGTTTCAGAAGCGTGTTTTAATGAGAAAATCATTTGCTGCTTGGCAAGCAAATGGTTACTATGCTTAAAACAGAAGCATAGTAACCATGATTTAACTTGATTTAATTTGCTTGGCTAGATGCTGTGCAGTTGAAAAAAAAGCCAATTATTGGTCATCATAGAATCCCTACAATTATCCAGAATTATTTTGGTTTGCCATGTAACCTGAATACGGATTGATAAACCATCACTGTGCCTCAATAAACTGTTTTACTTCAATACTGAATGTACTGTATCTAAACATGACAAAGAAATAGAGGTTAAGAATCTGTCCTGAAAGAGTCGAACTTAGAATCCAAGAGAACTTCCATTTTGTCAGCAGGAGCTTATCTTGCTGGCTGCAGAACAGAACAAATACGACACCAAAAAAATTTTCACAGATGAGATTATTCAATAAAAATCAGTGTGACTTTGTTATTTGGAGACTATATTTAAATACTGGTTTGGATCTCAAACAATGATGAGACGGAGTACAGGAAAGAGATACTGAATCCAGTAAACTGGTGCAGACATCAATAATCTCTCCCTCAATATTAGCAAAATAAAGGAGATAATCACTTTGTCTTCAGAAAACCTTGTGGAGGTCATGCCCCTGTCTACATCAACAGGGATGAAGTGGAAATGGTTGAGAACTTCAAGTGTTCAGATCATCAACAAACTGTCCTCCAACCACACCCCCATCCATGTCGACGCTGTGATTGAGAAAGCCCACCAATATCTTTACTTTCTCAGGAGGCTCATAAGATTTGGCATCTATGACTCTCATCAATTTTTTACAGATGCACCATAGAAAACATTCATTTTTGGCTGTATTGCAGCTTGATATAGCTCCTGTTCAGCCCAAGACTGTAAGAAACTTCAAAGGATCGTAAAAGAAGCCCAGTCCATCATGCAAACCAGCCTCCCATCTACTGACTCTGTCTACACCTCCCACTACCTTGGAAAAGCATTATCAAGGACCCCACACACTTCCCGTTACACTCTTTTTCACCTCTTCCGTTGGAAAAAAGATGCAAAAGTCAGGTCATGTACTAACCAACTCAAGAATAGCTTCTTCCCTGCTGCCATCAGACTTTTAAATGGACCTACCTCATACTAAAACAGAAAATGCCGGAAAATCTCAGCAGGTTTGGCAGCATCTGTAAGGAGAGAAAAGAGCTATGTTTCAAGTCCAGATGACCCTTTGTTAAATATAGTTAGGCCATCTGGAATTTCCTTTTACTGTGGTCAATATCCATTGAGTACAGCATCTTGGATTTTAGAAGATAATTATGAATTTGGCAGGTTATCACTTTAAGGCATTTATTATTCTCTATTTAAATCCCAAAAGATAAAACACTTCATTCAAATTAAAATTCTTTATTTTGATTTCCCTAGTCTTACCATCCTTTCTCTATTCCTTTATTTAAATGTCACTGTCAAACATCTCTCCAAGCATTATGTACATTTTTGCAGGAATGAATTTACACAATGCTCATGACAAACACATCACATTACAGTTCCGATATGTATCAGGTCTGGCTGGTGACTTTTTTGGATGGCTTTACATAGAAACATACATAGAAAATAGAAGCAGATGTACACCATCTGGTCCTTCGAGCATTCCCTGCCATTCATTATGAAATGGCTGATCATCAAATTCAATACATTAATCCTGCCTCCTCCCCCCTCCCCCATATCTCTTGATCACTTTAGCCCCAAGAGATGCATCTAATTTCTTGAAATCACACAACATGTTGGCCTCAACTACATTCTGCGGTGATGAATTCCTCACCTCAACCCTAAAAAGTTCATCCTCATCCTCAAACTATGAGCCCTAATTATGGGCTTCCACATCATTGGGAACATTCTTTTTGAATCTACCGTCTCTAATCCTGTTAGAATTTTATCAGTTTCTTTGAGATCCCCTTTCACTCTTCTAAACTCCAATGAACATAATCCTAATTGACTTAGTCTCTCCTCATACGAGAGTCCTGCCGTCCCAGGAATCAGCCTGGTAGATCTTTGCTGTATTCTCTCTATAGCAAGAGGAACACCAGATAAGGACACCAAAACCGCACACATTACTTCAGATAGGGCTTCACCAATGTCCTCTACACTCAAATCCTCTCATTTTGAAGGTCAATATAACATTTGCTTTCTTTACTACATGTCGTACCTGCCTGTTTACTTTCAGCAACTGATGCACAGGGACACCAAGGTTCAATACACATCCATTCAAATAATAATCTGCCTTCTTATTTTTGCTACCAAAGTGGATAATATCACATTATACTGTATCCGCCATACATATGCCCACTCATCAGCTTTCTATCCTCTCAAGACACTATTCTCAATCCTATGTACTTTAACTTTACATAGTAATCTACTATGCATAGACCTTGTCAATGGCCTTCTGAAAGTCTAAATTAACCACATCCACTGCTTCTCCCTGGTCAACTTTACTAACCATATCCTCAAAGAAGCCCAATAGATTTGTCAAGCATGATTTTCCTTTCATAAATCTATGTTGACTCTGATTATACCAATGCTTTCTAAATGCTGCACGATAAAATCCTTGAATAGATTCTAGCAAGTTTTCTACTACCAACATTATGATCATTGGTCTATAGTTCCATGTTTTCTTTCTACCTCCCTTTTTGAATGGGGGGCTTATATAAGCTACCCTCCAATCTTTGGGAACTATTCCAGAGTGCAAAGAATTTTGGAGAATAATCACCAATATATCTACTATATGTAGGGTCAATTCTTTAAGTGCACTGGGATGAAGACTATCAGGCTTTGGAGATTTATCCACTTCAATCTCACGAATTTCTCCCAAAATATTTCTCTATTAATACAGATTTTCTTCAGCTCCTCATTAAAACTAGTGTTTCTCAGAACTTATGGTATGTTATTCATGCCTTCTTTTGTGAAGACAGAAGTAAAGTATGAATTTCATTGTTCCTCATTCTAAATTTCCCTGTTTCTGCCAGTAAGGGGTCTACATGCATTTTTGTCAATCATCTTCTTTTTACATGAAAATGAATTGATGAGAACAGACTGATCTTTAATGCCAGATACAGATGTCTTTTCAGTAAAAAAGACAGAAAGTTCTAGCTCTATAATTATTGCCTAGCTACAGTCAGAAACACTTTTCTTGTTAGGACATAAATGTTGAATTTTGATGAAGCAGACAAAACTGGTATTGCCCTGCAAATTTGCAAAAGCTAACATTAAATAACAATTTATTTTATATTTGTTAATGGGTCTTGGGCGTTGCTGGCAAGGACAGTATTTATTGCCCATTGCTAACTGCCCTTGGTGGTGAACTGTCTTCTTGAATTACTGTAGTACAGGTGCAGTTCCTTCCTAAGAGCACCCTCAGTGCTATTAGACCATAAAACCACAAGAAATAGGAACAGAGTTGGCTATTTGGCACCTTGAGCCTAACTGGCCATTCAATAGGAACATGGCTGATCCAACATTTGTCATGTCCACTTTCCTGCCCTTTCCTCTTTGATTCCCTTATTGATCTTACAGTGAAGAGGTATTGCAAGAGGATGGTATGGCCAACAATGTCAAAGGTCAGGAAGGATGAGGAGAGAAAGTTTATTTTTATCACGGTCACATGGGATACCATTTGTCAATCAGATACATCTCAGGGTATATCTACCTATAATCAGCCTTATATATAAACAAGGATTCTGCCCTCACTACTCTGTGGCAAGGGATTCCAAAGACTCAACCTCTGGGAGAAGAAATTCTTCCTCATCTCTGTCTTAAATCAGTGGCTCTTTATTTTGAGACTGTCTTCTGACTCTACACACTCCAATGTAAAGAAACATCCTCTCAGCATTTACCCTGAAATGCTCCTTAAGAATCCTATATGCTTCATTTAGATCACCCCTCATTTTTCTAAATTCCAATGAGTAGATTCCCAACCTGTTTAATCTTTTCTCATAAAACAATCTCTCCATACTGGGGATCATCCTAGTGAACGCTCTCTGAACTGCCTCCAACAAAATAACATCTTTCCTGAAATAAGGGAACCAAAACTGCTCTCATTACTTCAGATGTAGTCTCACTAGTACTTTTTACAGTGGCAGCAAGACTTCTTCATTCTTATATACTCCAACCTCCGTGAAATAAGGGCCAACATTTCATTATCCTTCCTTATTACTGCTGCACTTGTGTGCTAGCTTTTTGTGCTTTGTGCACAAGTATCCCCAACTCCCTTTTCAGAAGTTTTTCCTCTATTTAAAGAATAATGTTCTTTAGTTCTCCCTTCTAAAATGAAGAACTTCACATTTTCCCATAATATACTCCCATTTGCCAATTTTTTGTCCACTTACTTAACCTATCAATACCTCTTTGAAAGCTGTTTGTATCCCTTTTGTAATTTGCCTTTTCACTACTTTTGTATCATCTGCAAATCTGGCCACAGTACAGTTGCTTCCTTCTTCCAAGTCATGAATTTATATTGCTAGGATTTTGAAACAGCAATAATGAAGGAATGGCAATATATTTCCAAGTCTGAGAATTGTATGACTTGGAGGGAAACTAGTTGGTTTTTTTGGGCTTTTCCCACTGTTAGCTGGTGTAAACACAAAACCTCAGCTTAGATTGCAACACTCAATTACTTCCAGACATCTGCTAGTTTCAGTCAAGCCTGGATCATTGATTCTGACTTTCTTTATTAAAGTAGACATTTTATCTAGGACACAATTAAGATCAAGACTTGTGAGGAATAATTCCATTAGGCTGCATCCTGTTTTGAAAAATGAAATGTTCATAAAACATTTTTAATACAAGTTTATTATTTACCACCTAGTGGAACAGAATCTATTCTCAGTTAGTATCATTGTTCAGCACTAATCTTTACAAAATCCCAAATTCACATATTGTTGGCTTGAATATGCATTTGGAATTAAATGGATTGGAAAATTAAAATGAAGAACAAGCTGCAAAGTTGAACTGACAAGGAGTGGCCATCACCAGCAGGGCCAAATGAGAATTATGCATGAATAATAGTTAATTAACAAGACAAAAGAATGATAAACAAATTAAGAGGCGTATACCCTGAGATGTATCTGATTGACAAATGGTATCCCATGTGACCGTGATAAAAATAAACTCTCTCTCCTTATCCTTCCTAACCTTTGACATTGTTGGCCATACCATCCTCTTGTAATACCTCTTCACTGTAATAGCCGGATGAGACTGTTCTCGCCTTGTTCCGTTCTTATCTATTTAATAATCGCCAAAGTATTACTTGCAAAAGCTTCCTATACCATTACTGCTGGTGTCCCTCAAAGATCTATCTTTGATCTCCTCCTATTTCTCATCTGCATACTACCCCTTGTTGATATCTTAGGTTTCACATGTACATTGATGACACCCAGCTCTACCTCATTGCCACCTTTCTCAACTCAGACACTGTTGTTAATAACAGACTTCTTATCCAATATCCATTACAGGATGTACAAAAATGATCTCCAATTAAATATTAGAATGGCTGAACCACTGTTTTCAATCCTGTTTCCAGCTACTGAATCTCAACTCTCTCCCTAGTAACATTCTGTGATTAAACCAGTATGTTCACAATCTTGGTGTCACATTCTGAGATACGCTTTTGACCTCAAGTTTATGTCATCACCAAAACTACTTATTTCCACCCCTATAACATTACCTGAATTTGTTCCAGTCTCAGCCCATCTGCTGCTGAAACCCTCACACATGCCTTCATTATTTCCAGATTCCAACTCACTCTTGGCTGGTTCCCATACACTACCTAACCATGAAATCATCCACATTTTGCTGCTCATGACTTAACACCCAACAGGTCTTATTCCTCTATTACCTTAAAAATTCACTGATTTACATTGGCTCACATTCAAATGACTAAAAAATCTCACTTCTATTTTCAAATGTCTGCATGATCATACCTCCCTCTATCCTGTAGTCTTCTCCAATCATAGAAGCCTCTGAGATATCTGTGCTACTCTAATTCTTACGCATCCCCAATTTTAATTGCCCCACCGTCGGTGGCCATACTTTCAGTTGCCTAACTCTGGAATATCCACTTTACACCTTTTCATTTTTCTCCTTCTGTACACTGCTTTAAATCTACCTTTGACCAAGATTTGTTTTTAATTCAGTCAAGGGATGTGGACTTCGCTGACTAAACCACATTTATTGCTCACTTAGTTGCTCTTGAAAATGTGTTGATGAGCTGCCTTGAACGAAGAAGAACAAAGAACAAAGAACAAACAACAGTACAGCAGAGGAAACAGGCCCTTTGGCTCTCCAAACCTGAGCCAGTCATTGGTCCAACTAGGCCATTCGTTTGTATCCCTCCATTCTCAGTCTGCTCATATGATAATCAGGTAAGTCTTAAATGATCCCAGCATGTCCGCCTCTGCCACCCTACTTGGCAGTGCAGTCCAGGCCCCCACCACCCTCTGTATAAAAAGCGTCCTTCTGCTGAGTTAAACCTCACCCCTCTCACCTTGAGCCTGTGATCCTTCGTGACCGTCACCTCCGACCTGGGAGAAAGTTCCGACTATTCACCCTATCTACACCCTTCATAATTTTGTACTCCTCTATTAAGTCTCCTCTCATTCTCCATGTTTCTAGGGAGAATAACCCCAATTACCCAATGTCCACGTGGCACAGGTAATACCACAATGCTGTTAGGGAGAGAACTGCAGGACTTTGACCCAACGACAGGGAAAGAATGATGCTATGTTTTTAAATTAGGATGATGAGTAGATTGGAAAGGACTTCTAGATGGAGGTGTTCCCATACATCTGCTGCCCTTGTTCTTCTAGATAGTAGTTGTTGTGGGTTTGAAAGGTGCTAAGGAGCCTTGGTGAGTTTCTGCAGTGCCTCTTGTAGATGGTACACACTGTACTATTGTATGTTGGTGATGGGGAAAATGAACATTTGTGGATGGGATCCCAATCAAGCAGACATCTTTGCCCATCTGACCTAGTGGGCTGGATTTTTGCAGAATTTGGGAAGCTTTAAGGAGCTTTAAAGATGGTGGATGGGATCCAGATTCTGAAACCATGTTCCTATTTTCAGGAATCCAATTTCCACCAGTAGGGGAAAGGGGATGGTACATGAACTGCACAAGCATGAATTATGAGTCAGCTCCAGTAATGGCTTCAACAGTATATTGTTCATCACTTTATAGTGGAGCCATAACAACTCATGAAGAGCTGAAATAGTATGGGAAACAGTCAAGTGATTTAAACTGCCTAGCCTTTATTTTTGAAAAAAATTAGCCCACCTATATTTAAGAGTGAGAATATGACAGTAGGCAACTTCACGGTTGACTGAAAGCTCCAAAAGATTTTAAAGGATTAACTGTCATTGATGTGGGCTGATTTATACAGATGTTTGTTTTTAATCAGGGATTAACTACTTGAGTGGATTAAAATGCAATGAATGTCCTTTCATGAACTGATGTTTTTTTAAAATTGTGAAGTCTGTAATAGATACTTAGAATTTTATTTTGTTTTATCTCAGCATGACTCCTGAGAGTAGATTTTGAGATCCCATCCATCACAGGAGTCATTGCAAGTGGATGGACCATTTAAAGCTCCATTATCCTCAAGCAGGAATTGTTGGCCTCAGAGCAGGCTAGAAAATCCCATCCCTAGCATCTTTCATGGTGGATGCTGGGCAAGTATCCTTGGAGGGTGTAAAGGCAAACAGTAGTGAATGGGAGGCATGGTTTTGCATTATTTGGTATCAAGGGAGCAGACGATCTACAAAAGACCATGAGGAGTTGAGTAGGAGGAATGAGTCAACATATGTTGATATTAAACATACTGTAAGGGGCTATGAGGATGAATGGAGAAGAATGAATTGGCATGGGGAATGCTCAGGGCCAATGCAGCTGAGTGGAGGGGCATGGTTTGAGATAGAGGGTATGGAGAATTATTGGAAACAGGTGTGGGGTATGGGTTGGCATTGCTGGGGCATGAGAAGCAGATGGGAAGATGAGAGGGCGTGAGGGAGCAGGCCCAGAGGGCCAAATACTTAACTACACAACTGGGACAATGTCTCAGAGAACATAGGCAGGCTTTTAACAAGCCCATCTAGGCACTTAATAGCCTGTGTTGCTTTTGATCAGCAATGCCACTCTTCCCCACATCCCCAGAACAAAAATCATATCGTTCTGGGTACTTTTTCCCCAGGCAAGAGTTTTTGGCTGGAAAATGTCGTGACTCAAGCTAATTGCCTTTCAGATGAAAATCCAGCCTCAATATTTCTTTTCTTTGCCTGGAGATATATTTAATAATGCTCCTGTGAGCATTATTGGGACATTTTATTTATAGAATCACAGAATCGCTACAGTGAAGAAGGAGGCCATTTGGCCTATTGTGTCGGCACCCACTACAATCCCACCCAGCCCCATTCCTGAAACCCTACATATTTACCCTGTTAATCCTTGACACTAAGGAGCAATTCAGCCTGGC